>OX451739.1:596239008-597649902 GCA_948472305.1 Vicia faba | reverse complement strand
TTTACATTATAGGTCAAATTCAAAAGTCAACAAAAATGCACTTTAAGTCAAAGGCCATAATGTCCAAGAACATGGTCATATGATCAAAATTGAGCAAGATATGCATTGGAGAAGTTGGGAAAATATTTGTGAATTTACAAAAGTCAACTTTGCACAAAACATCTTATTTTTGCTAATGGGTCTCAAATCTCTTCTTGAAACTTCATCCATGGCCTATGCACGACCCATCAAGCTTAATTGAATTTATTTTCTTATTTTTTATTAATTAATTGGATTTTTAATTGATATTAATTCATTTAATTAATTTAAATTGTAGGAAAATAGAAGATTTGATTTTTTTCAATCTTTTTGTGAAGCAAATATGGTCAAGATATGCTGGCAATTTCGTGCACCAAGTCAAAGATGCAAAATCTCCAAAATTGGCAACTTTGTTCAATCATGAAAATGCAAAAAGATTTGATTTTCAATCAAAGATCAAATCATCAATTCAATGGATTTTTGTTCAAGCTTTTGACCTAATTCCATTCCTCTCTATATATGCAAGCAAACCCTAATCCCATACACGTGAGAAAGCTGCAGAAAAAAGGCCATAGCATATTGAAAAATTCAAGAAAATTGCAAACTGGTTTTTGCATTCTAGGGCGATTTAAGGACTTTTCTTGATTCTAATACATTGCAGGAGGTTCTCAGAACGTGTGGCAATCAAATTTCAGCTTCATAACTCAAAGAATCATCACTTACAGTTTCACGGTTTGCCATTTTTTTTCCAGAATCATAACTCATCCTTCATGCGCATTTAACATATTTTCTTGATTGTTTTGTGTTGCTAGGAACCATGTGAAGCTAATGGTATCACCTAATTGAATTGAAACTCCCTAAATCACAAGATGCCATGAACGGTTTTCTAGGGTTCTTGAGTTTGAAATTGGGGCTTTCTAAACCCAGAAAAATTAAGACTCCTAAGGCACATGACTGAATTCGTTGAACCTAGACGAACAAAACCAAACCCTCGCGAAATATTTATGTGCATTGTATCTCTATTCTCTATTTTTCCTTACTGTAGTTTGTGGGGGTTAAAAACCCCCGCTATCTAATGTTCATTATGCAGGGACGAGCGAGGAAGATGATGATGTGTTAGTATGTGGTTGGCCAGTTCAAAAACACGCGCGTTTTTTGTGTTTTACAGCATATGGACTAAATTCTTAATATAATGATTACTTGTTATTATATTATCAAAAGCATGCAGGTGGTTGGAGTGGTTAAGGCATGGGCATGTGAGCGTTGGGACCTGGGTTCGAATCCCAGGTCCCCCAAAATATTTGTTTCTATTTTTTCTTTGCATAATCACATGCAGGTTTCAAAAAGCGTTCCACCATGTGCTTCACATCTCAGCACGCCATGTGTCTTTAAGCTCAAATCTTGTGGCCAAAGATGAAGGACCGTGGTACTCCCAGTCAACCAGCGCCTGGACAATCACCAAAGTCAAAGCAGGCTTGAGGTTAATGGGCCACAAATTGCAAAAATACCTCCATATTGGGCCAGTACCCCCCCTGGTTTATTCTTTCTTTTTTTTATTTTTATATTTTCCATTTGATTATTTTTACTATTAATTATTATTAATTATTATTATTATTTAATTAACCCAAATTAATTTATTTTCATAATAAATCCAGAAAACATAAAAAATAATAATATTTTTATTTATTAAATTTAATTAGTTATTTTTGTAAATAAATACTAACATAAATTAATTTAGTTAATTAGGTTAATTTTAACTTTTTTTTCACAATAAATAAAATCAATGTAGAATTAGGGTTTTGACAATTTTAATCCTTTTATTTTTATTTTCTTTTTTTAAACATTAAAAAACTCAAAAAACATTTCTTTTTATTTAATCAATTCATTAGTTTAGGTTTAATTTAATTTAATTCATAAATAATCAAACTTCTTTCTTTCTCAAAAAAGGGTCAAAACCCTAAGGACTTCTCATATTCAATTCTTCTCGCGTGCGATTATTCTTTATTAATTTTTGATCCATTATTATGTATTTGCTCCGAGGATGTAATAGCTTTAATTAGGACCTTTTTTATCGCTTTATTTTATTTTCCGCAATTTACTTTTTCAAGGGTTTGTTTTTGGCGATGTAAATACACGACGCCTTGTAATAGCGTAGATTTATTTTCTGCAACATTTAACTGCTAGATGTATGTTAATTAGGCTATGCATGACAAGACTTATCTCTGAAATTAAAATCAATCGTAGCTCACCATAACATGTGCAAAGATAACTTAACTGAAACCTGACACACTCGCACATTCCACTCCTAGGGTACGCCTCACTTGGTTGCCTCGACGTGGTCATTGAGTATAAGGTGTTTTAGAGGTCGCCCTCCTGTCTAAAGATCAAAAAGTTGCCTCGGAACGGTTGCCTCAATAAAATATGATCTAGGACATTAGGGTTACCGCTAAGGCGTCCTACTATTGCTTTGGTGATCACATGTCCATATAATCGATTGACCTGAATAACTCCAACGACGGTGCTAACTACTTCTCAATAGTGGGATAGTACTGTCTAAAGGACATTTACACAGCTTAATTTCTTTTGAGTAGGTAGAGGTTCTCAGGTACTTGCTCTTTCAAAACAAAGATACTTTTCGCACTTACACTTTTCTGATAAAAGTTTTCAAACAAACACTTCATACACTCTTGAGGACAGATACAAGAGTTAAATCGAAGTTTTCAAACAAACTTTTTCAAAACCCACAAACACAAGAAAAGCAAAACATTTTGAAAACATAGTGAGCAAGTACCTAAGAGCCCGTGGATAACCACGGATAGAAAGGGTGCTAACACCTTCCCTTTCTATAATCTACCTCCCGAACCGAGAAACATCTCGAAAAGGAATTTTGTTGTGCTTTTGTCCTTTCCTTGTTGGAGAAAATAAAAGACGGTGACGACTCTTGCTTACCGCGACATTTCGCGAACCAGCATTCCAAAACAGTCAGTTCTATTTCCACCAATCACAGAACCGGCGACTCTGCTGGGGACTATTATAAAAGTGAGGTGTACCTTAGGAATAGATCACTGTGTTTTCAATTGCATGCTCCGTATGATTTATCTTTGTGGGTTTGCATCGGATTTTTATAGATCCTAACCCGGATCTGGGGAATACCCTTTAGGTAAGTAGCAATAAACAGTGAGGGACCTGTCCGGCGTAGACCGACACGGGTGAAGCAGTAGCTACGTTGGTGTGACACCTTGGTCTGTACCGATATCCCTTGTGTTGGAATGAGGAGAATATGGGTCTTCTGAGGAGTCATTAAGCACCAACTGACCTTAGAACCTTAAATTGACCAACTTGGCCATAGAACAATAGTAGCATGCTACACTCATTGAGACTAAACTCCCGCGATGGTTCCGGCCGCAAGAAAAGGTTGCCAAACTGGAATTATGACCGATCGAGGGTATTCAATGATATTTAGATCCTCTAGAACCCGGTTACTATTTTTAGTACAGGTCTTAACCAACTGAAATTGAAAGAGGGTAGTACCTAAACTTCATGCCAGCCTGAAATCTAAGGGCTTTTGTGTAACTTGTGTGCCTTTACCATGTTTGCCTTTTGTGAATACTTGTGGTGTGCCTTTACCATGACATCATAACATCATGACATCATAACATTTGCATGCATCCTGCATAAGGACTAACCCATTTCAAGGATCTCAAGGGTTTGTGATGCTGGTCATGATGAACCAACTGTCTAGCAAGGGGCAAAAGGGATTTATTTTCCTCTAGTTAAGGTTGTTTGGAGATCAAAACATGATAACTTGAGTCAGGGGCTATGACCCACTCGATATGGTGAGCCTGGCTCTTGAAGAAGGACTCTTAATAACAGGAAGCTCCTTCAATCAAGCTACCAAATTCAAATTCTAACAAGGTTCTTTGTTTACCCCGCGAGATCCTTGAAAACATTGCATACATATATCATACATATCATTGCATTACAGGTACCATTACAGGTCTCTTATCTTCTTCGCTGTTTATTTCAGCAATTATCATGTCTACCGAACCTTCCACTGAACAAGCTATCAAGGCCCTCCAGGCCCAGAACGCCCAGTTCCAAGAGTTGGTTATGAGCCTAGCCCAGGGTCAACAGGATTTGAAGACTCTGATTCTGAAAGAGAGGAAGAAGAAGAAGAAGAGGATCGTATTGTTCAACACTGGATGCAGATTTGGGAATGGACTGCAGAACGAAGTTGATCTGACTACCTCATCTGTAGGAAAAGGCAGTCCACAAGAGAGAAGGGTTCCTAGTCCCGTGGTCTCCGACAACGAGACGGACTATGATGATGAACAGTATCCTCCTGCTGAGGATAGGTATAAACAGCTGGAGGATCGCTTAAGTGCTATGGAGATACAGAATGTGCCCGGGCTGGACTTTAGAGACCTGGGCTTATCCTCTGGGGTGGTGATTCCCCATAAGTTCAAGGCACCTGCTTTTGCCAAATACGACGGAGCTTCCTGTCCTAAGCTGCACCTCTGGTCGTATGTAAGGAAGATCCAACCTTACATAGCTGACAAGAATTTGTGGATCCATTTCTTCCAGGATATTCTTTCAGGGACTCAACTCGAATGATTCTATCAGCTGGATGGAGCCAGTATTCGTAACTGGGAGGATCTGGCTACTGCGTTCTATAAGCAGTACCAGTATAATTCCAACCTCGCTCCTACGCGTACCCAACTCCAGGGTATGTCACTAGGGACGGGTGAAGGATTTAAAGAGTATGCTCAAAAGTGGAGAGACCTTGCCGGAAGGGTGCAGCCACCTTTAACTGATCACGAGCTTGTTGATATGTTTCTGGGGACCCTGTCTGGTCCATTCTTTAACCATTTGATTGGAAACTCTTCAGCCGGGTTCACAGACCTTATCTTGACTGGTGAAAGAATTGAAGTTGGCATCAAAAGCGGGAAGATTCAAGAAGCTACACCTTCTGATGCTCATAAAAAGCCCTACAATGGGAAAAGAGTCCAATGTTGTGTATGGTCAAAAGAGTCGTCATGACCAACGCGTAGGAGAAATCTTGATCTCTAATCCTACGCCTGCTCAACAAAGACAGGGGCATCAACGTAAGGAGGATGCACCTAAAAGACAATTCACTAAGATCAACATGTCACTGACTCAAGCGCTACAACAAATGTTGAAGGCAGGGCTGATTACATTAAGGGCTCCTCTCCAGAATCCAAACACTTCCACTCCTACCTATCATCCCAATGAAAGGTGTGCATACCACTCTGACAGTCTGGGACATGACACAAACAACTGTTGGGCCCTGAAGAATAAGGTTCAAGACATGATTGATGCCAAAGAAATCCAGTTTGACCCTCCAGAGACTCCAAACTTAATCACTGCTCCTATGCCAAATCATTGAAGGCTTTTGTTTTATTTGAATTTTCAAGTTGTATTTTTCTTTGCTTATTCAAACATTTATTCATGTCAAACTTTATTACTTTATCAATGCATCGCATATGTCTGTTTTGAATCAATCCATTCGTATCCACTATATTCAAATTGCTTTCATTTTTTGTGATGTTCAACTCTCGATTAAAAATTCTAAGCCTTTTGAGGGAGGATGACGAAAACGATACCACGATCTTTACAGTATGCTTTTGAACAGACCCCTCTGATGAGGTACAGGCATTGTTTCAAATCCTAAACAGTGGAGTTATAAGGAAGATAATCCATAGTCAACCCCTTTGAGCCAAAGAAGTTGGAGTTTTTCTTTTCAAAAATTAAAACCTTTAATCATAACCTGGGGCAGGGTAGTTCTCTCAGTTGATCCAGGTGCACAATGAATGGCATCAAAGAAGTCCTTCCGAGACAAAAAGACAGTGATGGTTCCCTATAATCGTAAGGATAGACAGTCATTATCTCTCAAAATAAAAGCCCAATAAGTCAAAACCTATGAAGGAGACTTACAAAAAAAACTGGGGCATCCCGCTGACTGTAATCACAAAAGAAACAGTTCAGGCAAAAAAAAACAGGGATAATAAAATCAAAAAGAAAGAGGTCCTACAAACCCTCAACAAAAAAGAAATGACTGCCTGTTCAAAATAAACTATCAGTATCCGAACCATCACTGGTATATCAGAGCAAAGACTTGTAATCTCAAGCCTCAACTCAACTTTAGTTTTGATGAAAGACAAACAAGCTAGTTTGATGAAAGACAAACAAGCATTATGGAAAGAAGGAAAAGAAGTGGAAATCAACTTAAAGCATCAGTCACTCAAAGCTTCAAGGAACTTGGCAAGCAATCAAGTATATCAATTCTCAATTAAACTACATTGATTAGAAATGCTCAAAAATGATATACACACTTGCCACATCACTTCAATTATATTTCAAAACATTTTTTAAGTTTTTCTCTGCTGTAAATCGATTAACATATTGTGTAAATCGATTTACACATGCTTTTTCAAAAAAACTGTTTGCTCCTGCCAGCAATCGATTTACAGGTTGTGTAAATCGATTGATCACAGAACAAACTGATTTTTTAACTCTTGTAAATCGATTGACACAACATGCTAATCGATTTACACTTCAAATTTTTTGAAATTCTGAACGTTACAAACACGTGCAATCGATTTGCATCTTATGTTAATCGATTTGCACATTGAAAATTTTGAAAAATCTGAACTGGTTTCAAGATATCCTTCACACCTTTTCTCCAATAGTTGCATGATCAAACATTGCATCTTGTCAAGTTTTTCAAACAGAAAAGTGTCCTTTTGGAAAGGTATCTTGATTACTATATATTACTAAATATTTCAAATCATAAACAACTCTTCTCTTGCAATAAAATCTGAACTTTGTAAAATATTCAAACTTCATATTTCTTAACTTTTAAGAACAAAGATTTTCTGCACTTTCACACATATAAAGAACAGAAATCTTTGAGCATTATCTAACCATTGTGTTACAGTTTGAATTGCTTACAAGAGAAGAAAGAAGAAACTTCAAAGAAGTCACTCTATGTGATCAACATCTTTCAAGAAATCATACTTCATAAAAACATACAAAGTGTAACTTATTTCCAGGATTGTTGGAATTAAGTATTAGATTACTTTTGTTCCTTGTTGTCCATTATTGGAAACAAGAGGTATCTTTTGAGAGGATTGTTCTCATTAGACTTATTGGAAATCCAAGAGGGTGTTCTTGGTTATTTGTTAGGTTCTTTAGTGGATAAGACTAGGAAGAGTCTTGTAAAAGTTCTAACAATATAGTAAAATCTCTTGCGTGTTTGCAAGGGGACTGGACGTACTTCCGGGGTGTGGAAGGAACCAGGATAATTCTCTGTGTCTCTTTACTTTCTGCACTTTACAGTTTTCAAAGCACTAAATCAAAACCAGAAAGTATAAAATAAGTCAAAAATCGACCACCACCTAATTCACCCCCCCTCTTAGGCGCAATCTTAATCTTACAATTGGTATTAGAGCAGGTTATAGGTAACCTGCTCCTAGAGATCCAGAATGGATTCCGCAAATCATCAACCAGTTTTCAGAGATGGTGGTAGTAACAACAAGCCTCCTCTATTTTGTGGTGAATATTTTGACTTTTGGAAAATACGCTTGAAGGCGCATTTAGAAGCACAAGGAGAGGAAGTATGGGATGCTGTTGAAAATGGTCCATTTATCCCGATAACGGTAATTAATGGCGTTGGGTCTGCAAAGCCCAAAACTGCATGGGACGACGATGATAAAAAGAAAGTTCTCTATGAAAAAAAGTCAATAAACCTTCTTCAAGGTGCACTCAGTATGGACGAATTTTTCCGTGTCTCAAACTGCAAAACAGCAAAGGAAATTTGGGATACCTTGGTTCAAACTCATGAAGGAACGGCTGAAGTAAAAAGATCAAGGCTAAATACCTTGAGTCAAGAATATGAACTATTTCGAATGCAGCCCGGAGAATCCATTCTTGACTTACAAAAGAGATTTGTGCATTTGACAAATCACTTAAATGCTCTTGGTAAAACCCTGTCAAATGATGAACTCAACTTGAAAATCCTTAGATCATTGACTAGGGAATGGCAACCAAAGGTAACGGCAATCTCGGAAAAGAAGAGTCTCTCCGCAATGACTTCCGCTACATTATTTGGCAAACTTCAAGAATACGAAACGAAACTCGGTAGACTTGAAAAACATGAGAATCTAGAAAAGAAGTCCAAAAACATTGCTTTAAAAATTGATTCAAAAGAAGTGGTAAAAGAAGACAATCCGGAAGAAGATGAAAATTTCATGCTTCTAGTGAAAAGACTTGGGAAGTTTTTTGGCAGAAATGACAAAGGAGGATCTCATGCACATAAGAGAAAGCACTTCAAGAAAAGAGAAGCCTCCACATCAACACAAGATGTCTCATGTTATGAATGTGGAAAGCAAGGACACATCAAGCCAAACTGTCCAAATCTCCCAAAGAAAAATGGATTCAAAGGAAAGGACTCAAAACAAAAGAAAGCCTACATAGCATGGGAAGATAATGATATGAGCAGTTCATCGGAATCGGAAAGCGACGAATGTGCAAACTTAGCCTTAATGGCATCGCATCACTCCGACAATGAAGAAGAGGTTAGTAATGAATTTAATCTTTTTGATGATGATGTTCAAGGTGCAATTGATGAACTCTTGAAAGAATGCAAAAGTTTATACAAAAAGGTGTCAAAACAAGAAAAAGAACTTCTAATTTGTCTAGAAAAAATTGACACCATGACTAAAGATTTTGATCTTCAAAAACAGAATTTTATTAAAGAAAAGGAAACCTTTGCATGCTCCAAGTGTGAATCAAATGTCTTTTAAATTGTTCAATTGAAAAGAGTCATTGAACGATATGAAAAAGGACAAATAGGATTGGAAGGATTACTAAGCCAACAACGTTATCCAAATGATAAAAGAGGTCTTGGTTATGTGAATACTAAGAAACCAAGTAACAATCCCACTGTTTTTGTAAAGGCTAGTAATAGTTCCAATCCCAAGAAAGTAGAAAAGAAGCAAGTCGTTCATAATCATCAAAAGAAAAAGGCTAATGTATCTAAAAGAAAACAAATTCCTAGATACAAGAGCAAATTTGTTCCAAACTGTTTTTACTGTGGTATCACTGGACACACACCAAATGCATGCTATATTAGAAATTTCAGTATGGCCAGTGGACATTATGCATGGGTGAAAAAGGGAACTAACTATGAAGGACCCAAGGCAACTTGGGTACCTAACAAGAAATAATTTGTTTTTATAGGTATGCTTGAAATCCACTTCAAATGTTTGGTATCTCGACAATGGATGTTCAAAGCATATGACAGGAGATGTACACCAATTTTCATATCTAGCACATAAAGCCAAAGGGTATGTCACCTATGGAGACAACACCAAAGGAAAGATTCTTGGCGTTGGAATAGTTGGCACACCTCCATCCATTCAAATTGAGGATGTTCTCTATGTTGAAGGATTAAAGCACAACCTTCTTAGCATAAGTCAACTTTGCGATAGAGGGTTCAAGATCAAATTCAACAAAGAAGAATGTCTTATTATGGATGAGGCAACCAATGAGGTAAAACTCAAAGGTATAAGATCTAACAATATTTTTATGATTACTCTAGATGATTTGTCTATGAAGGTACAATGTCTTATGGTAAACAACAATGACGCTTGGTTATGGCATAAGAGGATTGCTCACATTCACATGGAGCACTTGAAAAAATTGGTTAAGCATGACTTAGTTATTGGTCTACCAAAGATGAAGTTCATCAAAGACAAATTATGTAGTGCATGCCAAAAGGGCAAACAGACCAAATCAACTTTCAAACCAAAGAATGTAGTTTCAACAAGACCACTTCAATTGTTGCACATGGATCTTTTTGGTCCATCTAGAACAAGAAGCTTCGGAGGTAACATTTATGCATTAGTTATTGTAGATGATTTTTCCCGTTTCACTTGGACTTTGTTTTTAGTGCACAAGAATGAAGCATTCAAGGCATTCAAGAGATATGCAAAACAAGTTCAAAATGAGAAGTCATCAAAGATAACATCAATCCGAAGTGATCACGGTGGAGAGTTCCAAAACAGTCTATTTGAAGAATTTTGTGAAGAAAATGGGATCTTCCACAATTTTTCAGCACCAAGAACTCCACAACAAAATGGAGTAGTTGAAAGGAAAAATAGGTCTTTGGTGGAACTTGCTAGAACCATGCTAAGTGACTCAAGTTTGCCTAAATATTTTTGGGCAGATGCGGTAAGCACGGCATGTTATGTAAGCAATCGCGTGATCATAAGACCTATACTAAAGAAAACTCCATATGAGATTTACAAAGGAAGAAAACCAAATATCTCTCACTTTCATATTTTCGGGTGCAAATGTTTTGTCCTTAACAACGACAAAGACAATCTCGGTAAGTTCGATGAAAAATCGGATGAAGGTATCTTTCTTGGTTACTCCCTTTCTAGCAAAGCTTTTAGAATTTACAATAAAAGAACTTTAACTATAGAAGAATCAATGCATGTTTCTTTTGATGAATCTAACACCTCCAAGGAGGAAGTTATTATTTGTGATGATGATGATTCTATAGATCTATCTCATGAGATTTCCTGCGGAGATGGAAAAATTGTCAATCCGGAACAAACACATGAACTTTCACATAAAAATGAAAATGATGATGATCTTCCTCAAGAATGGAGAACTCATCGTGATCATCCCATTGACAATATAATTGGAGATATTAGCAAAGGAGTATCTACTCGGCTAAATCTTAAGGATGCATGCTTAAATATGGCGTTTGTATCTCAAGTTGAACCTACTAAAGTGGCTCAAGCACTAGAAGATGATCAATGGATCCTTGCCATGCAAGAGGAGTTAAACGAATTCGAGCGGAACGAAGTTTGGGAACTTGTTCCTAATCCAGGAAATAAACGTATCATTGGAACCAAATGGGTTTTCAAAAACAAGATGGATGAAAATGGAATAATCACTCGAAACAAGGTAAGACTAGTTGCTCAAGGATACAACCAAGAGGAAGGAATTGTTTTTGAAGAAACTTTTGCTCCGGTAGCACGTTTGGAAGCAATAAGACTATTACTTGCATATGCATGCTCATTGGACTTTGAACTTTTTCAAATGGATGTAAAAAGCGCATTTCTCAACGGATTCATAAATGAAGAAGTCTATGTAAAGCATCCTCCCGGATTTGAAGACTTCAAACATCCTAATCATGTCTTCAAACTGAAGAAAGCTCTCTATGGGCTGAAGCAAGCACCAAGGGCTTGGTATGATAGACTAAGCGCATTCCTATGTGAAAAAGGGTTTGTAAAGGGTAAAGTTGATACCACTCTCTTCATAAAAAATGTTAATCATCATACCTTACTTGTACAAATCTATGTAGATGATATTGTTTTCGGTTCAACTAACCAAAATATGTGCAAGGAATTTTCGTCTATGATGCAAGGAGAGTTTGAGATGTCTATGATGGGAAGATTGAATTTCTTTCTTGGTCTTCAAATTAAGAAACTCAAACATGGTATTTTCGTAAACCAATCAAAATATTGCAAAGACCTTATAAAGAAGTTTGAGATGGAAAGTAGCAAAGAAAGTGCAATTCCTATGGGATCCGGCACCTATCTTGATCCAGATGAATCAGGGAATTCTATTGACATAACTAAGTATCGTGGAATGATTGGCTCACTCCTCTATTTAACAGCAAGTAGACCTGACATTATGTTCAGCGTTTGCCTATGTGCAAGATATCAAGCCAATCCTAAAGAGTCTCACCTTGCAGCAGTCAAGCGCATAATAAAATATCTCAAAGGAACAACCAACGTCGAATTATGGTATCCAAAAGGTAGTATGTGCAATCTAGTTGGTTATTCTGATGCTGACTATGCAGGTTGCAAAACTGATCGCAAAAGTACAAGTGGAACATGTCACATTCTTGGAAATGCCTTGGTTTCATGGTCATGCAAAAAGCAAGCAAGCGTAGCTCTCAGCACTGCCGAAGCAGAATACATTGCGGCTGGAAGTGGATGCGCTCAAATTCTTTGGCTAAAACAACAATTACTTGACTATGGAGTAAACCTTGGATGCATTCCTCTTCGATGTGATAACACAAGCGCGATCAATATTACGAAAAATCCAGTTATGCATTCCCGGACGAAACACATTGACATCAGACATCATTTCATCCGAGACCATGTACTCAAAGGAGATGTCGAGATCACATTCGTGGACACTCAAAATCAACTCGCGGACATCTTCACAAAACCTCTTGAAAAGGATGCATTTTTCAAAATTCGTCGTGAACTTGGAATCCTCGATGAACAAGATATTTAAGGTGCACTCAATCCTTAACTATACCTTAATGTACATATATATGTGGTTAGACATTGTTTCAAATGTTAAAAATAATGATGTTTTAAATTTTTTCTTTAAGTAAATCGATTTACACCATATGTCAATTGTTTTACTACTGAAGCAAATCATTTTTTAATAAAATCTTTTGTGTAAATCGATTTACACAATATGTAAATCGATTTACCACTGAACGAAAATTATTTTTTATAAAAATGTTCTGTGAAAATCGATTTAACCAAGGGGCAAATCGATTTACCACAGAATCTGAAGCATTTTCTGTATATTTTCTCTATGCAATTTATTTTTTAACATGAGATACTTGTATGAGCTTTTAATATATTGGTCAAACATTCATTGTCTCTCAACCTCCCATCCTACTATTGCCCAATCAATGAAAACTTGACCAAATCACCAAATTAAAACCTCATAAAGACCTCACTTACTCTCTATATTATTTAAACTCACCAAAAATATCTCATAACACCAACACACTCTCTCACATAACAACACAAAGAACTCTATATCTCTCTTTCCAAAACCCTAACAAGATCCATGGCTCCCAAGAGAAAAGCCTCTGCCTCAAAGAAAGGAAAGAAGCAAGCTACGTCAACATCTGAAAACTCTGTGCTCGAATACCTCTCGGATCCACAGCGGGACAGATTTATCAAGCATTTTCAAAAGAAAATCATCTCTGCTCCAAAGTTTGGTATGTTATCTACTTTTCCAGATGAATGCTTCTCGTTTCAAAGAGATTTCATTGCTTATGGTTTAGAACCATTAATATCTTCACATGGTTTCTATTACCCGGATCTGGTTAGAATTTTCTACAGCAATATGTGCTATGACAACAACAAATGTTATACCTATGTCCTTGGAAAAAGAATCCCTCTGTATTCCAAAACTATTGGCAGAATTTTGAACATTCCATATTCTGGAAGTACCCTCTATGATCCAGAAGATGCTGCTTGGGAAAACTATCAGAAGCGAGAATTTTTCTATAGCATTGGAAGGTTATCAGAATCTGAATACCGTGCCAAGCGGATTCGAAGTCTTGGCGGGGTTATTCCAGCTAGGGACACATGGAGTGCTGGAAATTTTCATATAGATGATAGGTTGTTTCACTATTTTCTGGTGTATATTCTGTTTCCTAGAGCAGGGAATCATTGTACGGTGACCGACCTAGAACTGCAAATTATCTATGCAAGGAAAAATGGAATTCCGGTTAATTGGGCAAAATTGATTGTGATGCATATGCTAAAAGTTGCCGCAAGGGCCACCTTTCTACCATATGCATATTTCATTACAAGGATTATGGCAGCTTTTGATATAGATTTCACTGGATTTGAGCGGATTGAAATGGATCCAATCACCACTAGGATCTCCATCAAAAATGTTGATTCAAGGATGGGTGTTCATTTCAATGCTGAAGCAAAAACCATCACTTACATTGGAGAGGATGTTGTCGGCGATGACGGTAATAATGCAGATGAAGAAGACCATGAAGTTCCTCCTGCTGCTTCTTCTGGTCCAACAAATCAAGATGTTATGGATTTCATGACGCAAAAGTTTGCTTCTCTCAATTCTAACATCAATGCTCGATGGACTTAGATAAATGACTCCACCTCATCTCGAATAAATGCTTTTCAGAATGATGTGAACCAACAATTTTCATATCTTTATTCACATCTTCATATCCCTCCATACGACCCAACCAATCCTGCTCCTCCGCCTCCTCAATACACCGAACCACCCCTTCAACAACAATTTCCATATCAAGGACCTTTCTAAAATGTTCCTGATCAATGTTATTAAATTCTTGTCATAAGTATCATTATGGTTTTTGTCTTGTTATATTTCAAGTGTTCGTTTTATGTATTGTGTTCTTAAACTTTGTTCGATAATTTTAGAAGTTTTTGTTTTTCATTCATGTTCATATATATTTATTTCTGTTATCATTTCTTGTTGCATCTTTCCCTTTTTTTTGATAATGTCAAAGGGGGAGAAGGATGTAATAGCACTTTATGGTTGTTTGTTTTCATTGTCTTTACAGAGCAAGCTTTCAAATCTTTTTCTCCATAGAGGGAGAAATCTTCTCAGAGGGAGAAAACACATTCTGCTCAAATTCTGAACAACACATAAAGGAAAATGGTTTGTCATCATCAAAAAGGGGGAGAATGTAATCTCAAGCCTCAACTCAACTTTAGTTTTGATGAAAGACAAACAAGCTAGTTTGATGAAAGACAAACAAGCATTATGGAAAGAAGGAAAAGAAGTGGAAATCAACTTAAAGCATCAGTCACTCAAAGCTTCAAGGAACTTGGCAAGCAATCAAGTATATCAATTCTCAATTAAACTACATTGATTAGAAATGCTCAAAAATGATATACACACTTGCCACATCACTTCAATTATATTTCAAAACATTTTTTAAGTTTTTCTCTGCTGTAAATCGATTAACATATTGTGTAAATCGATTTACACATGCTTTTTCAAAAAAACTGTTTGCTCCTGCCAGCAATCGATTTACAGGTTGTGTAAATCGATTGATCACAGAACAAACTGATTTTTTAACTCTTGTAAATCGATTGACACAACATGCTAATCGATTTACACTTCAAATTTTTTGAAATTCTGAACGTTACAAACACGTGCAATCGATTTGCATCTTATGTTAATCGATTTGCACATTGAAAATTTTGAAAAATCTGAACTGGTTTCAAGATATCCTTCACACCTTTTCTCCAATAGTTGCATGATCAAACATTGCATCTTGTCAAGTTTTTCAAACAGAAAAGTGTCCTTTTGGAAAGGTATCTTGATTACTATATATTACTAAATATTTCAAATCATAAACAACTCTTCTCTTGCAATAAAATCTGAACTTTGTAAAATATTCAAACTTCATATTTCTTAACTTTTAAGAACAAAGATTTTCTGCACTTTCACACATATAAAGAACAGAAATCTTTGAGCATTATCTAACCATTGTGTTACAGTTTGAATTGCTTACAAGAGAAGAAAGAAGAAACTTCAAAGAAGTCACTCTATGTGATCAACATCTTTCAAGAAATCATACTTCATAAAAACATACAAAGTGTAACTTATTTCTAGGATTGTTGGAATTAAGTATTAGATTACTTTTGTTCCTTGTTGTCCATTATTGGAAACAAGAGGTATCTTTTGAGAGGATTGTTCTCATTAGACTTATTGGAAATCCAAGAGGGTGTTCTTGGTTATTTGTTAGGTTCTTTAGTGGATAAGACTAGGAAGAGTCTTGTAAAAGTTCTAACAATATAGTAAAATCTCTTGCGTGTTTGCAAGGGGACTGGACGTACTTCCGGGGTGTGGAAGGAACCAGGATAATTCCCTGTGTCTCTTTACTTTCTGCACTTTACAGTTTTCAAAGCACTAAATCAAAACCAGAAAGTATAAAATAAGTCAAAAATCGACCACCACCTAATTCACCCCCCCTCTTAGGCGCAATCTTAATCTTACAAGACTCAAACAAGGTCTAATACGATTAGCTGAGTTTAGGATCGAAGAACATCACAAAGAACGGGTGGGTACAAATAAATTTGAGCCTTTATCCTTTGTTTCTTAATCTGTGAACCAGGCCACGTTATAACCCTTAAAAGTCCTAGCTGAAGCATGGGTTAGTCCGAAAGCATACTGTTACAAAAGGTATCCTGACTCCTGTAGGGTTTGCTGTAAAATCTGGAGTTGACATCACATTTTACAAAAAAAAAAAAAATCACTTGTTTTATTGGAAATTGCATTTTCAAAAACTTCAAGACAGACATAAGCTTTGCAGTCTTGAAATAATATTGTTTGCATATGACTATTTGTTCGAACAGCAGAGAAATTCGCACGACGAATATCTAGTAAACAAAAACCTTCTCAACAAAAAGGGTCACCTCAAGTGGAAGAAACACTTCCCACCAAGGGGCAGACATAACCATTGTCCATCATCTGGGGCAGTCAAGTCAAGATTCAAGGAATCTCTCAAAATTCCAAACAGCCAGGGGCAAATCTCCGTCTGAATCACTTGGGGCATTGGACATGAATTCTAGCAACGAATCTTGCACGATCAAGCATCTTCTGGTGGTATGGCAACACAATACTACTGACAACGACAACTCTCTACATCCTGAGAGCATGGACATAGTCGAAAAAATACTACGCATAATCAAAGACCTGCTAGGTCGACTGGCCTAGGCAAAAATAAGGGCTTCCCGGCGAACCAAAAGGGTTCGGGCAAAAATAAGGGATGAAAATGAAAAAAATCTGTACACCCGGCAAGTCGAAAACCTGAAAAGGCGGCTTGGGCAAAAAAAAAGGGTATCCCGATGGACTGAAAACCCGAAAGGGCGGTCCAGGCAAAAATTAGGGATCAAAGCGTACGACTATGTCCTGTCATCTCGTCACTGGCCTACCAGAAGAGGATTTGTCAATCGGCAGTTATCAAGCACCTCCACAGGTACCTTCTCCCGTAGAAACTGGGGCAATAAGAATTGTCCGAACTGTACAAGTTGCTCTGTCCACCAAGGTACCAAGGTAAGTTCAGCTGAAGAATGTGACCGAGATACCTTCACTCCCCGTAGAGTAAGGCAAGATTCAGAAATACTCTCCCCAAGCAGAGTTGGCCTCCCATCAGCCCTAAAAAGGCACGGTATCCCCAGCAAGTCAGCAATACTCTCCCCCAAGCAGAGTTGGTCTACCATCAGCCCAAAAGTTAGGTATCCCCAGTAGATCTTAATATTCCCCATCGGAGTATATAGATATTCCTCAGCAAGCATCCCCGACATTCTTAATATTCCTCAACGGAATATAAGAATGTTTCCCGGCAGAATGCAAGATACCCCCAGTGGAGCCATTTCCCAGCACAGTCTGAAAAGCTTCCCCAACGGAGTTGAATCATCTTACCCAGTAGATTCTGGATGCTTGTCCCCTGCAAAGTACAAATGCATCTCCCCAGCCGTATTCGAAGGTTATCCCCACAAGAGTCTAACTGGGTTATCCTTAGCAAATTGCAACGGAAAGATCATCCCCAGCGAAGTTCTTTCTATCCCCAGCGGAGTTCATCATCAAAATCCCCAACAGAGCTTATCAACGGAATCCCCCAGCGGAGTTATCGTTAAAATCTCAGTGAAATATCTCTTCCCTACAGAGTAGTTCCCTGCAGAGTAATCTCTTCATCAAGTTTATTCCCCAACGGAGTCATCTTCTCCTACAGGTTTATTCACACAATCATCTTCGTTTCATCATCCCCAACGGAAACGAAGAATTCAACATCATTCTCTAGCAGCTATCCGGGATTTATTTTCCCCAGCTAAAACATCACATTTTCATACATCATGATACATGCATATACGCATCATATCATACAATCTCATTTATGTTGAGAACATCATTGCTTGATCCATCTCATGCATTGCATATGACTGACCTTTACCTTTCAGGAAAGATGCAGTTAAGTTCTCAGCTTAGTCGAAGATCTGACCAGTTCTTAAATCTCAATCGGATTATCCTCGGTTGAAGTTCAGATAAGATTCTCAATCTCGACAGTTTCTCTACATTATAGGGTGGACAAGTACTATAACCTCAAGGGTATACTCCATTGAGCACGAGTCAGTTCCTAGATCTTGATGTTCTCCCCCGTCATAGTACGGACCAGTTCCATAACCTCGGCGGTTTACTCCATTGAGCAAGAGATGGTTCAGATGTGACCCAGACATGGCGACATTCCGACACTTATTACAGATTTCCTTTCAGAGACATCTTAGAGATGCTCCAGACCCGGATGCTATTCTATTTCTTATTCCAGGCTCCTTCTAGAGATAGTTCAGATGTGACCCAGATATGGAGACATTCCGATACTTATTCCAGATTTCCTTTCAGAGACAGCTTAGAGATGCTCCAGACCCGGATGCTATTCTATTGCTTATTCCAGATTCCTTCCAGAGATAGTTCAGATATGATCCAGATATGGCGACATTCTGATACTTATTCCAGATTGAATCAAAAGATGATTACCATCAACCTTTCTTAAGTTCCAGATCAATACCTGTAGCAAGCCAGGAAATATCTGTGGACGACTGATTGTAGATCTATACCTAAAACCAGACAGGAAAGTTATCTACATTGAAGAGATTGAAGATTAACACCTGTAACAAGCCAGGAAACCATCTTTCTTTCTCAGGTCAGAGATTAATACCTGAAACCAGACAGGAAAACTATCTCATCGGCCAGCCTTCTTAAGTTCCGGATTAACACCTGTAGCAAGCCAGGAAATATTTATGGACGACTGATTGTAGATCTATACTTGAAACCAGACAGGAAAGTTATCTACATTGAAGATATTGAAGATTAATACCTGGAACCAGACAGGAAAACTATCTTTCTTTCTCAAGTCAGAGATTAATACCTGAAACCAGACAAGAAAACTATCTCATCGGCCAGCCTTCTTATGTTCCGGATCAACACCTGTAGCAAGCCAGGAAATATTTGTGGACGACTGATTATAGATCTATACATGAAACCAGACAGGAAAGTTATCTACATTGAAGAGATTGAAGATTAATACCTATAGCAAGCCAGGGAAACCATCTTTCTTTCTCAGGTCAGAGATTAATACTTGAAACCAGACAGGAAAACTATCTCATCGGCCAGCCTTCTTAAGTTCCGGATTAACACCTGTAGCAAGCCAGGAAATATCTGTGGATGACTGATTGTAGATCTATACCTGAAACCAGACAGGAAAGTTATCTACATTGAAGAGATTGAAGATTAATACCTGGAACCAGACAGGAAAACTATCTTTCTTTATCAGGTCAGAGATTAATACCTGAAACTAGACAGGACAACTATCTACTTGACCATCATCAGGCAACCCTACACCGGTTCCTTCTCTTTCAGATGCAGTTTTACATGGACTCATCGTCAGGCAACCCTACACAGGTTCCTTCTTTCAACCTACCAAGTTACAATTCAACAAACAATCTCCAGATGGCATCTATAAGCCCATCCCCCGACAAGATTCTGTCACATCTCCAGATGGCATCTATAAGCCCATCCTCTTATCCATCATCGTTCCAAATGGCATCTGTAAGCCCATTCTCGACATCACATTGCTGATACTACACCATGCGAGTGCAAATTTCTGGGCACTTTAGTGTTCAATCATCTTCCACCTTCGGATCACGAAAGGCACGCAAGCCAATCTACATCCTCAGGTTTAAGAAGATTGAACAGGGGCAACTGTTGTACCCCAAAATTTGCCCTCTCATATTCTTCAAGGTTTGTCAAGGTTAATCTTCAAATTGTTCAAAATTGCTCAAGAGATTGTACAGTCAAACCACCTCCTAAGCCAGCTGAAATTAGGGTTTTGGTTCTTTCAAGGAATTTGGGGATTTCAATGCTTCAATCAAGTCTCATAGGCCTATATAAATTCTCAAGCACCTACATGCCAAGTTTCAAGACTCACAATGCCAATTTGCACAATCAAAAGCTCCATTTGACCTACAGTCAACTACAAGGGCAAAAAGGTCATTTTGCAGTCAAAAGTCATATTTTTTGGTCAACATCTTATTTTGAGTTCACAATCATCATTTGATCAAGTCTTGATCATGATTCCACAAGCATAGCTCAAAAATCATCAAGATGCAAAAAGTTACTATTTTTGGACAGTAGAAAAGTCAACTGTATCTTGACCAGGGCATAACTTTTTTATGGTTTGTCAGAAAAATCCCATCCAATGCTCATTTTGAAGGGGATGACATTTCCTATAATCCATCTTCACATTCCAAGTCCTATAAATGCTCTCATAAAAAGTTATCAATTTTTACATTATAGGTCAAATTCAAAAGTCAATAAAAATACACTTTAAGTCAAAGGCCATAACTTGAGATTGGTAAATCCAAATGACATGGGACCAAAGGCATTGGTTATAGACTTCAAGACCTTTCCAAAATGTCAAAGAACATGGTCATATGATCAAAATTGAGCAAGATATGCATTGGAGAAGTTGGGAAATTTTTGTGAATTTGCAAAAGTCAACTTTGTACAAAACACCTTATTTTTGCTAATGGGCCTCAAATCTCTTCTTGAAACTTCATCCATGGCCTATGCACGACCCATCAAGCTTAATTGAATTTATTTTCTTATTTTTTATTAATTAATTGGATTTTTAATTGATATTAATTCATTTAATTAATTTAAATTGTAGGAAAATAGAAGATTTGATTTTTTCAATCTTTTTGTGAAGCAAATATGGTCAAGATATGCTGGCAATTTCGTGCACCAAGTCAAAGATGCAAATTCTCCAAAATTGGCAACTTTGTTCAATCATGAAAATGCAAAAAGATTTGATTTTCAATCAAAGATCAAATCATCAATTCAATGGATTTTTGTTCAAGCTTTTGACCTAATTCCATTCCTCTCTATATATGCAAGCAAACCCTAATCCCATACACGTGAGAAAGCTGCAGAAAAAAGGCCATAGCATATTGAAAAATTCAAGAAAATTGCAAACTGGTTTTTGCATTCTAGGGCGATTTAAGGACTTTTCTTGATTCTAATACATTGGAGGAGGTTCCCAGAACGTGTGGCAATCAAATTCCAGCTTCATAACTCAAAGAATCATCACTTACAGTTTCACGGTTTGCCATTTTTTTCCAGAATCGTAACTCATCCTTCATGCGCATTTAACATATTTTCTTGATTGTTTTGTGTTGCTAGGAACCATGTGAAGCTAATGGTATCACCTAATTGAATTGAAACTCCCTAAATCACAAGATGCCATGAACGGTTTTCTAGGGTTCTTGAGTTTGAAATTGGGGCTTTCTAAACCCAGAAAAATTAAGACTCCTAAGGCACATGACTGAATTCGTTGAACCAAGACGAACAAAACCAAACCCTCGCGAAATATTTATGTGCATTGTATCTCTATTCTCTATTTTTCCTTAATGTAGTTTGTGGGGGTTAAAAACCCCTGTTATCTAATGTTCATTATGCAGGGACGAGCGAGGAAGATGATGATGTGTTAGTATGTGGTTGGCCAGTTCAAAAACACGCGCGTTTTTTATGTTTTACAGCATATGGACTAAATTCTTAATATAATGATTACTTGTTATTATATTATCAAAAGCGTGCAGGTGGTTGGAGTGGTTAAGGCATGGGCATGTGAGCGCTGGGACCTGGGTTCGAATCCCAGGTCCCCCAAAATATTTGTTTCTATTTTTTCTTTGCATAATCACATGCAGGTTTCAAAAAGCGTTCCACCATGTGCTTCACATCTCAGCACGCCATGTGTCTTTAAGCTCAAATCATGTGGCCAAAGATGAAGGACCATGGTACTCCCAGTCAACCAGCGCCTGGACAATCACCAAAGTCAAAGCAGGCTTGAGGTTAATGGGCCACAAATTGCAAAAATACCTCCATATTGGGCCAGTACCCCCCTGGTTTATTCTTTCTTTTTTTTTTTTTTTTTTTTTTCCATTTGATTATTTTTACTATTATTTATTATTAATTATTATTATTTAATTAACCCAAATTAATTTATTTTCATAATAAATCCAGAAAGCATAAAAAATAATAATATTTTTATTTATTAAATTTAATTAGTTATTTTTGTAAATAAATACTAACATAAATTAATTTAGTTAATTAGGTTAATTTTAACTTTTTTTTCACAATAAATAAAATCAATGTAGAATTAGGGTTTTGACAATTTTAATCCTTTTATTTTTATTTTCTTTTTTAAAACATTAAAAAACTCAAAAAATATTTCTTTTTATTTAATCAATTCATTAGTTTAGGTTTAATTTAATTTAATTCATAAATAATCAAACTTCTTTCTTTCTCAAAAAAGGGTCAAAACCCTAAGGACTTCTCCGATTCAATTCTTCTCGCGTGCGATTATTCTTTACTAATTTTTGACCCATTATTATGTATTTGCTCCAAGGATGTAATAGCTTTAATTAGGACCTTTTTTATCGCTTTATTTTATTTTCCGCAATTTACTTTTTCAAGGGTTTATTTTTGGCGATGTAAATACCCGACGCCTTGTAATAGCGTAGATTTATTTTCTGCAACATTTAACTGCTAGATGCATGTTAATTAGGCTATGCATGACAAGACTTATCTCTAAAATTAAAATCAATCGTAGCTCACCATAACATGTGCAAAGATAACTTAACTGAAACCTGACACACTTGCACATGCCACTCCTAGTGTACGCCTCACTTGGTTGCCTCGACGTGGTCATTGAGTATAGGGTGTTTTAGAGGTCGCCCTCCTGTCTAAAGATCAAAAAGTTGCCTCGGAACGGTTTCCTCGATAAAAGATGATCTAGGACATTAGGGTTACCGCTAAGGCGTCCTACTATTGCTTTGGTGATCACATGTCTCTATAATCGAATTGACCCGAATAACTCCAACGACGGTGCTACCTACTTCTCAATAGTGGGATAGTACTATCTAAAGGACATTTACACAGCTTAATTTCTTTTGAGTAGGTAGAGGTTCTCAGGTACTTGCTCTTTCAAAAAAAAGATACTTTTCGCACTTACACTTTTCTGATAAAAGTTTTCAAACAAACACTTCATACACTCTTGAGGACAGATACAAGAGTTAAATCGAAGTTTTCAAACAAACTTTTTCAAAACCCACAAACACAAGAAAAGCAAAACATTTTGAAAACATAGTGAGCAAGTACCTAAGAGCCCGTGGATAACCACGGATAGAAAGGGTGCTAACACCTTCCCTTTCTATAATCTACCTCCCGAACCAAGAAACATCTCGAAAAGGAATTTTGTTGTGCTTTTGTCCTTTCCTTGTTGGAGAAATTAAAAGACGGTGGCGACTCTTGCTTACCACGACATTTCGCGAACCAGCATTCCAAAACAGTAAGTTATATTTCCATCGATCACATGTTCTAAGGTCAGTTGGCGCTTTATGACACCACGCAGCGGCCCTGTATTCTCCTTGATTAACTCAAGGTCTATCGTTATCAACCAAAGTGTCGCATCAACGTAGCCATCGCTTCAACCGTGTCAGGATACCCCGCACAGTTTCCATGATCTATTGCAACTTACCTAAAAGGTTTCCCCAGATCCGGGTGTAGGACCTATAGTAACCTAAACAATCCCTTAAAAGTGAAGCAACCAAACAAACAAAGAAGCAAAATGATCTAGACCCTAAGGTAAGCCCCACTTTTATTATTCCCCAACAGAGTCGCAAGTTCTATGATACAGTGGTAGAACCGACTTTTATATACTGGTTTGCATTTTTTGTTTGCAAATGTCGCGGTTGTTGTACCTCAAATTTTGACCTAAGATACCATCTCCCATCTGCATCATTACATTGCAAGTGTTTTGACCTATCTTTATCAACTTTCAAAGCAGTTTTTAAATTCATAACTTTTTCAAGTCGAGAGCTGTTTATTTTTTGAACGCTAAATTTATTAATCGATCAATGCTAAAACAATGTTTATTTAATTATTTATTATTCTGAATTTAAATAATTGGAACTTATTTTTCAGTTATTATATAAATTAAAGAATTATAAATAGTAAAGTAAATATTTGAAAAGAAGGTTGTTAATTGATCAAACAATGTTTATTTAATTATTTATTATTCTAAGTTTAAATAATTGAAAATTTATTTTCAGTTATTATAATTTAGAAGAATTATAAATAATGAAGTAAATAATTGAAGAGAAGTTAATGGATCAATGATAGTTATTTAATTATTTATCATTCTAAATTTAAATAATTGGAATTGATTTTCAGTTATTATATAATTTAAAGAATTATAAATGATAAAATAAATAATTGCAAAGAAGAAAAGAATTGACTGGTAAAATAATAGAATTTTATTCATTTTATTCTAATTGTTACAATTGTTGTTTAAATACCGTATTTATTTACAACGTATTTACAATGATAATTTTTACAATGTTTAAAATGAAATAAAAGCTATCCTATTTTTTTTTCCTAAGTTCTAAATCTTCATCTTCTATCCAATACTTCTTTGACTCATTTGATTTTACCTGCAAAGAATTAAAAGAAAAGTCAGAAATGAATATAATTAAAAGCGGACAATTAATTTAGCGTTCATCATTAAAAGCAAACGGCTGGAATCAGTTTTTACCCTCTTTGAAAATCACGGGATTTCTCCCGGTTCACAAAAAGGGATGAATTTTATTGACAAAATATGAATGCACAAGTTAAAATTATGCACAAATTCATTTTTTGTCAAAATTGCACATTTAATTGTAAACTGCATAGTTCAAAACCATATGCACAAATTCAATTTTTTGTCAAAACTGCATATTTCAAAATCAACATCATATGCATAGTTCAACAACATATGCAATTTTCAAAGCCAATATGCAACGTAAACTACCCAAAGTGTGGGAAGAAGTCAAAACACAAGGCTCCTTACTGTACAATGCAGTTGACAAAGAGAAACATGTGCAGTTTAAAACCAAATATGCAAGCAAATATATTTCCTAATTACATCATTTTCCAGCTTTGCTTTTTCAGAACTTAAAAGTACATACAACATTTTAGTGTTTCAACTGTACTTAGGAGAGAGAAGAGAGAAGAGTGTGGGTTTTACAAGTTTTGGCTTAGGCAGAAAAGGAATAGGAAACAAAAACAGCAGTAACACAGTAAAGAGAAGGAAGCATGAAAAAAGAATATAGACAAACCGAATGAAGCATTAGAGAGGGCAGAGATATCAAAGAAAATATTGTAAAAATATTCAAAACCTGAGCCCTCAAGAATAGGAAGCCAGCAAACTGTTATAACACAAGAAACCCTTCAAAAAAGAGAGGGTGGAAGAACCTGTTTTCAAACCTTCAAAAAATTCAAAACTGTCAAAAATAAAAAATGAATTCTCAAGGTCTCAAAGCAAAACCTGCTGTCTCAAGACCAAACCAATAACCAAGGTCTCAAAGCAAAACCTGCTGTCTCAAGACCAAACCAAAACCATGTCAAGGCCATAACCTGCATAAACGAGTAAAACCAATATGGCCTAAAACCATAAAACCTGTTCAACTTGTTTTCAAACAACAACCAGAAAACCAGTAAGGCCTCATCTAGCAATCAAAACCAAGGCCACAAACCTGAAACCAAGGCCATAACCTGCATAAACCAGTAAAACCAATATGGCCTAAAACCATAAAACCTGTTCAACTTGTTTTCAAACAACAACCAGAAAACCAGTAAGGCCTCATCTAGCAATCAAAACCAAGGCCACAAACCTGAAACCAAGGCCATAACCTGCATAAACCAATAAAACTTTAAGCCATAGAAACCATAACTTGTTCAACCTATTTACCTGCCTAAAACCCTCATACCAACCAACATCCAAGGCCAAAATTGGTACCAGCCATACGCGCCCAAAAAGCCAAAAATCAGAATACCACAACAACACAAACTTTGAAAAACAATGTCCAAACCGGCAAGCCTCAGAGTTATCCCATCATAGGCAAATAATAAAGCAACTGAAGCGCGGAAAAGAAGAAGAGAGGAAAAGTATTCAAGCATCAAGTATACAGAAAGTAAGCCAAAGAATCAGAGAAGAAGATAAAGAAGCGTTTCAAGGCGTCAAGATCATCAGATAATAAGCATACAACAAGCTAGCAAGAAGAGGAAAAAGACAAAGTACCAGGTTCCAGTCAAAGCAAGCTAGCGCGCCTCCGCTGTCTTCCCCCTCGCCTTGGCCTCCTACGCACATCCCCAACCTTTCTTCCTCCGTCTCCAAAGGTAACGATTTCTCCCTCTCTTTATTTCAAATACCTCAAATAACCATTAATAGTTTGAAGTCAGAATCAAAGATCATAACATGCAGTAATGAAACCCTAACGAAAAAATGAAAATTGGTACCTTGAGTCTGTCGCCCTAACGTTTTGTTGGAGGGAAGAAGAAGCTTGGAGATGCCAGTGGCCATGGACAAGGGAGAATTCAGAAACGGGCATGAGAGCAGCGAAGAAGGCAAAGGCGAAGAAGACGAAGTGAGCGATGAACAAGCGGCGCCTCTGTCAAAACCTTAACCCTAATCTCTTTTCCCAAATTAAAACAAAGTTGTTTAACCCTTAAACAAGTTGTGAGAATTGGGCTCAACCCGTTTTCCCTTAGCCAAAGCCCCAGCGAAATTCCTTAGAACACCCCCCATCCCTTTTTCTGATTACCCCTGATTAAGCCCCTTGAAACCCTTTGGCCCATACATTTATTCATTATCTACCCTTTTTTCTCTTAATACCCTTTTTCTATTTACTTTCCTTTAGTTTTTTTAGAATATTATTAATTTAGATAATTAGTAAGTTTATTTAAATAGAGATAATTTAATTAAACAAATTTTAATAATTTGACCAATCTTTATTAGTTTAACTTTAGGATTAATTTGGTAATTTTAGTATTCCTTTTTTAATTAGACTTAAGTTAGTAGCTTTTAAGTTTTATTTTAGTTTAATTATTTAATAACTCTTAAAAATAATACTTTATATTAATATTAAAAAACATATAAAAATAGAAACTTAATTAAAATGTTTTTGTTTTCTTTAATTTATTCTCTTGCTTTATCCATATAAAAAATAAAAAATATAAAAATGCGTGTTCACACCATTTAGTCCGTTATTTAATTGTTATGGTTGTATATCACTTATCTATCTAATTTTCTGTTTGATTATTTCATCTTTATTTGATTATTTCGTTTACGTCTAAGTCCAAGAGAAAAATGATTAAATTTGTTGACTTCATGTCCTCAAGTCCAATCACGCGAACATCTGCATTTCATTAAAACTTAAGACAATTTTTCCCCAAATATTCAATCTTTTCAAAATTTATACCTTTTAAGCCAAAACTTCGACATTAGGTCGTCGTACCTTCAAAAACCCGTTCGTTCCCCTTTCGGCCAAAACAATTTATTTTTAATCAAACGAACATTTTAATAAACAGATATTTCAAAAGGTTCCTATATGATACTATAGATGCATTGGGTGCTAATACCTTCCCATTGTATAACCAACCCCCGAACCATAGATCTCTTTTCAAAAACGCCTTGTATTTTCATTACTTTTAAAAGTATTATTTTACATTGCATATTTTAGGGTTTTATTTCGCTCTTTCCCCTTTTCCCTTGGAAATAATAAAGCGCGGTGGTGACTCTTGCTTTTGTGAGATGAATTAATCAATAATTCGATCTCCGATTTACCCCGCTACATTTTTTATCGCTACAGAATTGGCGACTCTGCTGGGGAAAGATTGACCTCTTGCTGGTCCATCCCTAAGTGGGTTAAGCCTAATTTGTTTTATTTGTTTTATTATTATTTGATTTGTTTGATTATGTGTTTAAATTGGGGTTGTTTGGGTTTTTTGCAAAGGACGAATCCTATACCCGAATTAAGTTACACTTAAGGAATAGGACGGGCGGTACAGTCATGTTAACTTTGAGGGAGTAATCCCGAAGAAGGAGGCATGAGATCCCCCACTCAATGGAAGGCCCTCTTGAACATAATATTTGTTTACCGAGTAATCGGGAAGACATTATTATTTTCGACCTGGGAGCCAGAGAAATTGAGGACCGTAGAACCCTAACCCATCTTGGCCTTTTTAGGTGTAGCGCGGAGACTATAACGGAGTAATTCGGAATTAGTTGTTACACGATGCTACGCTCGGATGAGTTTCTCTTGAGAATATTGCTAATTATTGAGTAATCAAGACGTTGGTAATATCCGAAGGAGGAATGTAGACTCTGGGAACTCTTAGAACCTTGTCTTACAGGTGTGATTGAACTGTTAGTACATACCTTGGGGTGGGCTTTACCTTCGACTCCATGCTGAAACGTTGAACCTTTGAACCCCATGTTTGTGAACTTGTGTGTAACTGTTGCATTATCATTCATTCATGCATTCATCAACATTTTTGTAAAAAAAACTTGTTTTTCAAGGAACTTAGGAATGATTTTTGCAGACATCTCAGGTACTATTATTATGGAATTTGGAAGGAGAAACACTCGAAGTTTTAGCTTTAAGGAGCCCGAGATTGAAGAACTGAAGAGTTTAATTCCTAAGATCAAGAACCCGACGGATTTTCAGAAAAAGTATGGGTCCATTATACCTCTCATGAAGCGCAAGATGAAAGAAGGCATCCTTAATACGTTGGTCCAATTCTACGATCCTTTGTACCGATGTTTCACCTTTCCGGATTACCAGTTAATGCCCACCTTAGAAGAGTACTCCTACATACTTGGTTTGCCGATCACCGACTGTGTTCCTTTTTCTGGATTAGAAGAGGAACCCAAATCTCACGAGATAGCGACCATCACCCACTTGAAGAAATCAGAGATAGAGGAGAACATGACTACAAACGGGGGAATCCGAGGTTTGTCTGCGCAGTTTTTGTTGAGGAAAGCTCGTCATTTCGCTGAGATAAAAGATACTATGGCCTTCGAAGACGTCTTTGCTTTACTCGCTTATGGTCTATTCTTGTTCCCTAACGTTGATAAGTTTGTGGATATCAACGCCATCAGAATTTTTGTGATTGGAAATCCGGTCCCTACGCTGCTAGGAGATACCTATTACTCCATCCATCTTCGAAACTCTTATCAAGGAGGGATGATTATTTGTTGTGCACTGTTGCTGTATCAGTGGTATGTTTCTCATCTACCTAGGTCTGATGTTTTCTGGGATCTCAAGAAGGAGCCGCGATGGGCGCCAAAGATTATGGCTCTCACTCATTTCGACATTGATTGGTATAATCGAGTTTACTATGACGTGAAAATCATCGATAGCTGTGGTGCTTTTCCTAACGTGCCTCTTCTTGGTATGAAAGGTGGAATTAACTATAACCATGTTCTCGCGCGCCGTCAGTTTAGATACCCGATGAGGGACAAGCCGAACAATATCCATGTGAGTGGTTTCTTTCTACAGGAAGGACAAGATCACCAGGCAGTTAAGAGGGAGATCGAAGGAGCTTGGCGCCACATCCATAGGAAAGGGAGAGACATGTTAGGACATAGGGGTGCCGTTTCTTTGGAGACTTACCTACAATGGGTCCGTGCTAGGGCTTGTGCTCTCAAGATGCCCTATAAACCTGAGAAACCTTTATTCCCTACCGTTGCATCATCATCTGTTGATGTCCCTATCGAGAATATGGGAGAATACCAAGGAAATCTTGCTAGGATGAAGTCCGAGAGAGATGCTTGGAAAGAAAAGTATAATATGTCTGAATATGAGAATCGGGTCCTGGCTCGACAACTAAAGGAAAAGGAGGATTTACTCTTTATTCAAGACGGCTGGTTCATTGATCATGATGAGAAACTTCGTCAAAAGGATGCTTTACTGAAGAAGTATTCTAGTGAAAGGAAGAGAAAGAAGGAAGGTTCGGTAAGCGTTGCTCTCGTTCCTAATCCACAGAAGGAAATCATTGATCGACTGGTAGCTGAGAAGAAAGAGATGGAAGACTTTTATGAAGAGAAGATCAGGAAGCTCCGGTTACAGTTGGCATTTGGTCCTTCATCTGATGATTCTGAGTGATCTTTAGTTCTTAGTTTTATTTTACTGATGTCATTTTGTAAAACTCTGTAAAAGGGCTTCATGTTCCAAAGTTGTAATTTACTGCTTTTATTATGGGCTTCATGTCCCAAAGTTGTAATTTACTGCTTTTATTATGGGCTTCATGTTCCAAAGTTGTATTTTACTGCTTTTATTATTGGGTTGTCATCCCGAAGTGTAATTTATTGTTTTATTGTTCCAAAGTTGTAAGTTGTAATTTACCGCTTTTGATTAATGGATTGAGTTTTTGTTGTTCCAAATTCCTTTACCATTGATGTGTGCAAAATTATTGAAGGTCCTTGAAAAAACTATTAAAATGAATCATCATTTGCATCACATATCATGCATCATCCAACATTCCACTTCACATGTTTTCTAGAGTCTTATCCTTGTTTCTTTTTCCACTCCGATAGATTGTCAAGTTGTCTCATCGATAAGATACTCGAGCCAATCGTCAGAGGAAGATGGAAGATCTGGAACAGGAAAACCACGAGCTTCGTGAGGAGGTCGCTACCCTTCGTGTCGGTATGGAAAAGTTAACTGCACTAGTGGAAAGTTTGATGGCTGTTCAGAATCAGCCATCGACTACAGCTGCTGAGATTCAGACTTCAACTACTGTGGTTTCCGAGATTGTCACCGTTCCAACATCTGTGACTCAAATCAACTCTCCGCTTCAACATCAGATGCCAAAAGGTTTTCCGTGGGGAATGCCTTACAACTTTGTGCCAGAGGGGTATCAGCTTGTCGTACAGCCTTTGTTTCAACCTACTTTGTCTCTTCCTCAACCAGAGACAACTGCCATGCCGCCGGTAATCCCGTCTATGACACCTTTCCCACAACCGGTAATGACAACTGTCGCTCCTGTGGTTCACTCCGTGCCATACTTGAATGAACCTACTTATCCTGCCGAGCCTGCTGAAAGTTTGGGTCTTTTTGATAGAATGGAAGAATTTCAAGACCAATTCCAAGAAATGCAGAGGGAGCTCAGAGCGTTAAAGGGGAAGGATTTGTTTGGAAAGAACACGCATGACCTTTGTTTAGTTTTGAATGTCAAGATTCCAGCAAAATTCAAAGTGCCAGACTTTGAAAGATATAAGGGTGATTCGTGTCCTCGGAGTCACTTGACTATGTACGTGAGGAAGATGTCTACATATTCTGATGATCATGACTTGTTGATTCACTATTTTCAAGACATTTTGACTGGTGCCGCCCTAAAGTGGTATATGGGTTTAGACAGCATTCGAATCCGTAACTTCAACGATCTTAGCGAAGCCTTTGTTCACCAGTATAAGTACAACGTTGACATGGCACCGGACAGGGATCAACTCCGGGCGATGTCCCAGAGAGACAGAGAGTCTTTTAAGGAATACGCCCAGAGGTGGCGTGAAATTGCTGCTCAAATCTATCCTCCTCTTGAGGAGAAAGAGATGACGAAGATATTCTTGAAGACTTTAGGTTCCTTTTACTATGAAAGAATGATCGCCAGCGCACCCAGTGACTTCACCGAAATGGTAAGCATGGGCATGAGATTGGAGGAAGGGATTCGTGAAGGGCGTTTGGTTAAAGAAGGAAGTCCGTCTAGCAGTACTAAGAAGTTTGGAAGTGTTTTCCCAAAAAGAAAAGAGCAGGACGTCAGCGCAATCTTCCCAGGGAGACCGAGGAGAGGTTACTCACACGTTGCGGCAGTCACTCCGGCGGTCCGCCCAGCTTTGATGACCCTAACTCATCAAACCCCACCAACTCAACAACGGCCATTTCAGCAGCAGCCTCGACAACAGGCTTATCCATTCAACAACCAGAACCGTTCACCAAGAAAACCGCAATTCGAAGCCATTCCTATGACTTATAGTGAATTGTTCCCTGCTCTTATCAGAAAGAACCTCATAACGACAAAACCTCCTCCTGTCGCACCAAATAGTACTTCTCTGTGGTACAAGGCGGATCAGTTTTGTGAATATCATCAAGGGTCGCCGGGGCACAACCTTGAAAATTGTTTTGCTCTAAAGGCGGACGTGCAGAGGTTGATTAAGAATGGTATCTTGTCTTTCAAGGATGTTAACCCAAATGTTAGAGATAATCCTTTGCCTCGACATGGGGCAGCATCAGTGAATATGGTGGAAGGTTGTCCGGGAAAGTTTCGAGTTTTTCAAGTTGAACACATAAGAGATTCGTTGATCAGGTTACATCAGAGCTTAAGAAGACTTGCCTTTGTTAGGCATCAGCATGAATATGATGTTTGTGAATTTTGTTCAAGAGAGGTTGATTGCCCTATTGTGAAGGAGGATATTCAAAAATTGTTAGACCAGAGGGTTATCACTATTACATATGACAGAGATCCAGAGGATTAAGTGAATGTTATAATACCACAATTCAATTTTCCTGAATCAGTATAGATCGTTTACGACAGTCAGACTGCACCTGTTGCTCCTTTGATCATTTATCCACCTGGTCCTGTGCCTTATAACTCAGACCAAGCTGTACCGTATAAGTATAATGCTACAATGATTGAGAATGGGGTAGAAGTCCCTATACCAACCAGGCCGTCTTTTGTTAACATCGCTGATGTGAGTAGAGTTACGAGAAGTGGACGTGTCTTTGCAGCAGTACCTTTGAAGAGACCAGAAGTTCAAGTCAGGAGGCCCATACCGGCAGAAATTACAGCGAGAAATGTTGAACCAAGGGTTGAGATAGGCCGATCCAATGAACCTATCCCACATCCTGAGGATGATGAGATTCTGAAGCTCATCAAGAGAAGTGAATATAAGATTGTGGACCAACTATTGCAAACTCCTTCCAAGATTTCTTTGCTTGCTTTACTGAGAGATTCTGGTGCCCATAGAGAAGCTTTGCTGAAGGTCTTGGACCAGACATTCGTGGATCATGATGTGACGGTTGACCAATTTGATGGAATTGTGGGAAATATTACTTCATGTAACAATCTTGGTTTCAGTGATGAAGAGCTTCCGGAGGAGGGAAGAAACCATAATATGGCTTTGCATATCTCAATAAGTTGTGGAAATGATACTTTATCAAGTGTGTTGGTAGATACAGGTTCATCGTTAAATGTAATGCCCAAAACTACATTATCTCGACTCTCATATCAAGGTGCTCCCATGAGACCTAGTGGGGTAATTGTCAAAGCGTTTGATGGTTCTAGGAAGACTATCATTGGTGAAGTGGATCTTCCTATAGTAATTGGTCCTCATACTTTTCAGATCACTTTTCAAGTAATGGATATTCGTGCCGCCTACAGTTGCCTATTGGGTCGTCCATAGATCCATGATGCAGGGGCAGTCACTTCCACGCTCCATCAGAGATTGAAGTTTGTAAGGCATGGAAAGCTGGTAATTATTGGTGGAGAGCAGGCTATGGTGGTAAGCCATTTGTCATCTTTCTCTTTTATTGATGTTGATGAGGATGTTGGAACCCAATTCCAAGCTCTATATGTCGCTAATAATGAAGTGAAGAAGCAAGGGACATCTATTTCTTCTTTTGAGGATGCGCGACGAGTGGTTGAAAGTGGTTCGGCTGAAGGTTGGGGCCAGGTGTTGACTTTGCCCGAGAACAAGTCTGGAGAAGGTCTTGGTTTTCATCCCGTGTCTGCAAGAGTCAAGCAGGAAGTAGTTACTCGTCCGATTCAAGAGGTTTTCCGAAGCGCAGGTTTTATCCATCCGACTCCTCCTGAAGTTGATGCTATAATAGGAGACGATTCTGAAGAGGATTTACCCGATTTTGTAACGCATGGAGTGGCTTGCCAGAACTGGATTGTTGTTGATGTTCCTGTTGTGATGCACATTTCTGAGTAATGTTTTGTTTTATTTTTGAAAAAAAACTTTCGCTCTGCCCAAGGCGAAAAGTATTTGTGTCGGGCTATGATGAAAATAAATCCTTTTGCTCTGCCCAAGGCAAAAGAGAAATGTCTGGGCTCTTTGTTTCAAGTATTTCCCGTCATGAATAAAAATGTTATTTTGTCCACTACTGTTTTATTTTTCACTTTTTCTGGGAAATGGTAATGAAAATTAATTGGTAGTAATAGGAAAATATAATAACTTTTTGTTTTATTTGTACAAATCGATTTCTAAAATAAAGCATAATCATATGTGCAGATTAATCCATGACTTAACCATTGAAAACAATGATCATATGCCCTCTCCCAACTTTGAATTCCCTGTGTTCAGAGCCGAAGAAGAGGATAGTGAAGAGATTCCTGATGAAATTTCCCGTTTGCTTGAGCATGATGAAAATATTATTCAACTGTTTGAAGAACCTATAGAGTTGATCAATTTGGGTGATGAAGAAGATAAAAAGGAAGTTAAGGTCGGAGCATTGCTTATCCCAGAGGTCAAAGAGAAAATGTTGGAGCTTCTCAAAGAGTATGTTGATGTGTTTGCTTGGTCCTACCAAGATATGCCAGGTTTGGACAACAATATTGTGGAGCATCGTTTATCATTGAGACCTGAATGTCCGCCGATTAAGCAGAAGTTGAGAAGGACTCGTCCCGATATGGCTGACAAGATCAAAGAAGAAGTTCAGAAACAAATTAATGCAGGTTTCCTCGTTACATCGGTCTATCCTCAATGGTTAGCCAATATAGTGCCTGTTGCTAAGAAAGATGGCAAAGTTCGAATGTGTGCAGACTATAGTGATTTGAATAGAGCTAGCCCAAAGGATGACTTTCCATTACCGCACATTGACGTATTGGTCGACAGTACCGCAAAGTTCAAAGTCTTTTCTTTCATGGATGGTTTCTCTGGTTACAATCAAATCAATATGGCACCAGAAGATATGGAGAAGATAGCTTTCATTACACCTTGGGGAACTTTTTGTTATCGGGTTATGCCGTTTGGTCTGAGGAATGCTGGTGCAACATACTAAAGAGCCATGACTGCTTTGTTCCATGACATGATGCATAAAGAGATAGAAGTGTATGTATATGACATGATTGCCAAATCACAAACCGAGGAAGATCATTTGGAACATTTATTGAAGTTATTCCAGCGTTTGAGAAAGTATAAACTCCGTCTGAATCCCAACAAGTGCACTTTTGGTGTTCGTTCTGGAAGACTTCTGGGTTTCATTGTCAGTCAGAAAGGTATTGAGGTAGATCCTGATAAAGTCAAAGCTATTCGGGAAATGCCCGCACCCAAGACGGAAAAACAAGTAAGAGGATTCCTTGGGAGACTGAATTATATTTCTAGATTTATATCTCATATGAATGCTACCTGTGGGCCAATTTTCAAGCTCCTCAGAAAGAACCAAGGATGTGTGTGGACAGAAGATTGTCAGAGAGCTTTTGATAGCATCAAAGAATATTTGCTTGAACCTCCCATTTTGATTCCTCCGGTGGAAGGAAGACCTTTAATTATGTACCTGACTATATTGGAAGATTCCATGGGATGTATGCTTGGTCAGCAAGATGAGACTGGAAGAAAGGAACATGCCGTATATTATCTGAGTAAGAAATTCACAGACTGTGAGTCTCGGTACTCCTTGCTTGAGAAAACCTGTTGTGCTTTAGCTTGGACTGCTCGCCGTCTGTGCCAGTATATGATTAACCACACCACTTGGTTGATCTCCAAAATGGATCCGATCAAGTATATCTTTGAGAAGCCCGCCTTATCTGGAAGAATAGCCCGTTGGCAGATGTTGTTATCCGAATATGACATTGAGTATAACACTCAGAAGGCAATCAAAGGGAGTATTTTAGCCGACCATTTGGCTCACCAACCAATTGACGATTATCAATCCATCAAGTTTGATTTCCCAGATGAAGATGTTATGTACTTGAAAGCTAAAGATTGTGAAGAGCCGTTACCCGAAGAAGGACCTGATCCCGAATCCCATTGGGGTTTAATATTTGACAGAGCTGTGAATTCTTATGGAAATGGAATTGGGGCAATCATCGTCACTCCCCGAGGTACTCATATCCCGTTCACGGCGAGATTGAAGTTTGATTGCACGAACAACATGGCTGAATATGAGGCATGTATTATGGGTCTCGAAGAAGCAGTGGATCTAAGGATTAAGATTCTTGATATTTACGGAGATTCGGCATTGGTAATTAATTAAATCAAAGGAGAATGGGAGACTCGTCATCCTGGTTTGATCCCTTACAGAGACTATGCTAGAAGATTGTTAACTTTCTTCAACAAAGTGGAATTACATCATATCCCTAGAGATGAAAACCAAATGGCTGATGCTTTAGCTACTTTGTCTTCAATGTTTCAAGTAAATGGTTGGAACGATGTGCCTATGATCCGGGTTATGCGCCTCGATAGACCTGCTCATGTGTTCTCGGTAGAAGAGGTCAGCGACGACAAACCGTGGTTCTATGACATTAAACGTGTTCTTCAAACTCAAGAGTATCCGCCTGGGGCATCCAATAAAGATAGGAAGACATTGAGAAGATTAGCAAGCAGTTTCTTCCTCAATGAAGAAGTTTTGTATAAGAGGAATTACGACATGGTCTTGCTCAGATGTGTAGACAGACGTGAAGCAGACATGCTGATGCAAGAAGTACATGAAGGATCTTTTGGCACTCACGCCAACGGACATGCGATGGCTAAAAAGATGTTGAGAGCTGGTTACTATTGGATGACAATGGAATCTGATTGCTGCAAATACGTGAAGAAATGTCATAAATGCCAGATTTATGCGGACAAGATACATGTGCCACCGACCCTCCTTAATGTTATCTCTTCACCTTGGCCTTTCTCTATGTGGGGCATTGATATGATTGGAATGATTGAACCCAAAGCTTCAAATGGTCATCGTTTCATCTGGGTAGCGATTGATTATTTTACTAAATGGGTGGAAGCAGCATCTTATGCTAATGTAACTAGACAGGTGGTAGTCAGATTTATCAAGAATCAGATCATTTTTCGATACGGCATCCAGAGCAAGATCATCATTGATAATGGTTCGAATTTGAATAACAAGATGATGAGAGAGCTTTGTGAAGACTTCAAGATCGAACATCATAATTCTTCTCCTTACAGACCGAAGATGAATGGGGCGGTTGAAGCTGCTAACAAGAATATCAAAAAGATTGTCCAGAAGATGGTGGTAACTTATAAAGATTGGCGTGAAATGCTTCCGTTTGCTCTGCATGGATACCGTACTTCAGTTTGCACTTCAACAGGCGCAACCCCATTTTCCCTAGTTTATGGTACGGAAGCCGTACTTCCCGTGGAGGTTGAGATTCCGTCTATGAGAGTGTTGATGGAAGCTAAACTTTCTGAGGCCGAATGGTGTCAAAGTAGATATGATCAGTTGAATTTAATTGAAGAAAAGAGATTGACAGCATTGTGTCACGGTCAATTGTATCAGCAGAGAATGAAGAAGGCTTTTGATAAGAAGGTTCGACCACGCGAGTTCAGAGAAGGTGGCCTTGTGCTCAAAAAGATATTATCTTTCCAACCTGATTCTAGGGGCAAGTGGGCTCCGAATTATGAAGGACCGTATGTCGTTAAGAAATTTTTCTCGGGAGGTGCCTTGATTCTCACCAATATGGACGGTGAAGAGCTCCCGCGCTCCATGAACGCCGATGCAGTCAAGAAGTATTTCGCTTAGGTTTTAGTTGACAGTTTGCTAAGTTGAAAATCCGAAAGGGCGGATTAGGCAAGCTTTTGGTCAGACTGGTCTTGGCATTTGAGCACATTTCGGAATTCGAAGTTGTTAGGGAGAATAGTGATCATTGTTTTTTGTGTAACCCTTTCTTTCATGTACTATTTCCCAAACTTTTGTAAACCGTTGGAGTCGTGTTGTTAGCGAACTACCCTCTTGTTAATGAAATTTGAGCATTTACCCTTTGTGGGCAAAATTTTAATTTTTACGGAAATATTTGAAACAAAGTTATTTAAAGTATTCTTATTTTAAAAACGTGTCGTGAATAATGAAAGGAGTATTAATAGTTGTTCCGAGGATGGTCAAGCCATGAAATGCAAAACAGTACAGTAATTTATCCTTGCATGATGAACATGTTTTATTTCAAAATCGTCATGAGGTGTTGGTTGTGTTAAACTTGTGTTTCTCGCGGTACTAAGTTTGGTGACTCCCCAGTTGTTCCAGTTAAGCGTTGTTTTGGCTACCTTTATTTGGGCAATTTCTGAAGTGTGGTACGCTTTGTCTCATGCCAGTGGTCTATTGGTGTTAGAAGATTGGATTTGAATGCTTTTCCCCTCAGAAGACTCGAACCTTGTAGCGTGATACGCTCTGACGTTGCTTTGTGTTTCCAGTTCCAGTTATCTTCCATCTTTTTTAAGATTGGCCGAGTATCTATCTTGTCGTGACATCTTATCGTCTTCAAGATATTCCATCTGTTCGTTTTGTCAGCATAACATTCATTTATTCATTTACACTTATATCACGCATGCATATTCACATTTGCCGTTGATTTTGGGTTGGATACTTTGTTTTTATTACAATTTACAGTTTCTTTCCAAGTAGAAGGTTAGCTTAGGCAGAAAATGTGCTTCCTTTCTAAATTGCCCAACTGAGCTAATCCTCGTGGATGATTTTTGATTTAGCCTACCTTGTCCATTGCTGGATAGGATGAATCCCCAATCGAGTTACTTTCTCATTGGGTGGAGTCTTGTTTGACTGTTTTCTCTCTAGTTTATTCCTAGATGAAGTTGTTGTCTCTTGCATAGGCTATCTCACGATTTTCCCCAGTGAAGTCGCGACCTAGATGAATGGTGCATTTATTTTGCACCTTTAAATATGTGATCTCCTCGGGAAGGATTGATTCATGATTCTTTTTGACGAAGATTTTATTCTCTGCCAGTACCATCGCAATTTCCTTTTGAGTTTCTTCGGAAAAACGACAAGCGGCGGTCTCTTCATGAGCAACTTGTGCGTTATTATTATTTTGGAAAACGACAAGCGGCGGTCTCTTCATGAGCAACTTGTGCGTTATTATTATTTTTGGAAAACGACAAGCGGCGGTCTCTTCATGAGCAACTTGTACGTTATAGACATCGTTAGAAAATGACAAGCGGCGGTCTCTTCATGAGCAACTTGTGCGTTATTATTATTTTTGGAAAACGACAAGCGGCGGTCTCTTCATGAGCAACTTGTACGTTATAGACATCGTTAGAAAACGGAAAGCGGCAGTCTCTTTATTTGAGCAACTTGTGCGTTATTATTTTTGGAAAACGACAAGCGGCGGTCTCTTCATGAGCAACTTGTGCGTTATTATTATTTTTGGAAAACGACAAGCGGCGGTCTCTTCATGAGCAACTTGTACGTTATAGACATCGTTAGAAAACGGCAAGCGGCAATCTCTTTATTTGAGCAACTTGTACGTTATTATTTTTCGGGAATACAGCAAGTGGCAGCTTCTTTATTTGAGCAGCTTGTATGTTATTGGTATTTTTTGGAAAACAGCAAGTGGCGGCTTCTTTATTTGAGCAGCTTGTATGTTATTGACATCCCTGGACGACAGCAAGTGGCAGCCTCTTTATTTGAGCAGCTTGTATGTCGTAGTATTTTTGGAAGACAGCAAGTGGCAGCTTCTTTATTTGAGGCAACTTGTGTATCTATAATCTTATTATTATTTCAGCATTAATGAGTATATCTCCGGAAATCTCGCAGAGAAGTTTGTTATGAATCTTTACCATCAGAAGTCGGTAATCCGTCGTCAGCAAATCTGATACTCTTTGTCTATCATTGACCTTGAGTTGTGAACTCACTGTTATTTTGGGTCAATAATATGTTTTATGGCCTATGCAAGATGCCTTCTTTGTTAGGGTCAGAGGTCGTATTCCCTCAATTTTATTCGCCGTTAAGAGTCTGTTACTTGAAGTCGATTGTTTATTTCCCCAGTATTGTATAATCCTTATCCCTGTGTTTTGTTGGTGTTTGATTTCTCCCGCATTATCTTGTTTTCATACAATATCTTCCTCTGTGAATTCAATCACTGCATTCATATCAAACATAATGGCGGTATCTTAGGGCAAAAATTTGCATATTATGTATTTAAGTACCTTCAATCTCGTCGAGACGAAGATTTTAATCTTCATATCTCCGGATAGAAAAAACTTAAATAGGGGCAGCTGTTGTACCCCAAATTTTGACCTAAGATACCATCTCCCATCTGTATCATTACATTGCAAGTGTTTTGACCTATCTTTATCAACTTTCAAAGCAGTTTTTAAATTCATAACTTTTTCAAGTCGAGAGCTGTTTATTTTTTGAACGCTAAATTTATTAATCGATCAATGCTAATTATTTATTATTCTGAATTTAAATAATTGGAACTTATTTTTCAGTTATTATATAAATTAAAGAATTATAAATAGTAAAGTAAATATTTGAAAAGAAGGTTATTAATTGATCAAACAATGTTTATTTAATTATTTATTATTCTAAGTTTAAATAATTGAAAATTTATTTTCAGTTATTATAATTTAGAAGAATTATAAATAATGAAGTAAATAATTGAAGAGAAGTTAATGGATCAATGATAGTTATTTAATTATTTATCATTCTAAATTTAAATAATTGGAATTGATTTTCAGTAATTATATAATTTAAAGAATTATAAATGATAAAATAAATAATTGCAAAGAAGAAAAGAATTGACTGGTAAAATAATAGAATTTTATTCATTTTATTCTAATTGTTACAATTGTTGTTTAAATACCGTATTTATTTACAACGTATTTACAATGATAATTTTTACAATGTTTAAAATGAAATAAAAGCTATTCTATTTTTTTTCCTAAGTTCTAAATCTTCATCTTCTATCCAATACTTCTTTGACTCATTTGATTTTACCTGCAAAGAATTAAAAGAAAAGTCAGAAATGAATATAATTAAAAGCGGACAATTAATTTAGCGTTCATCATTAAAAGCAAACGGCTGGAATCAGTTTTTACCCTCTTTGAAAATCACGGGATTTCTCCCGGTTCACAAAAAGGGATGAATTTATTGACAAAATATGAATGCACAAGTTAAAATTATGCACAAATTCATTTTTTGTCAAAATTGCACATTTAATTGTAAACTGCATAGTTCAAAACCATATGCACAAATTCAATTTTTTGTCAAAACTGCATATTTCAAAATCAACATCATATGCATAGTTCAACAACATATGCAATTTTCAAAGCCAATATGCAACGTAAACTACCCAAAGTGTGGGAAGAAGTCAAAACACAAGGCTCCTTACTGTACAATGCAGTTGACAAAGAGAAACATGTGCAGTTTAAAACCAAATATGCAAGCAAATATATTTCCTAATTACATCATTTTCCAGCTTTGCTTTTTCAGAACTTAAAAGTACATACAACATTTTAGTGTTTCAACTGTACTTAGGAGAGAGAAGAGAGAAGAGTGTGGGTTTTACAAGTTTTGGCTTAGGCAGAAAAGGAATAGGAAACAAAAACAGCAGTAACACAGTAAAGAGAAGGAAGCATGAAAAAAGAATATAGACAAACCGAATGAAGCAGTAGAGAGGGCAGAGATATCAAAGAAAATATAGTAAAAATATTCAAAACCTGAGCCCTCAAGAATAGGAAGCCAGCAAACTGTTATAACACAAGAAACCCTTCAAAAAAGAGAGGGTGGAAGAACCTGTTTTCAAACCTTCAAAAAATTCAAAACTGTCAAAAATACAAAACGAATTCTCAAGGTCTCAAAGCAAAACCTGTTGTCTCAAGACCAAACCAATAACCAAGGTCTCAAAGCAAAACCTGCTGTCTCAAGACCAAACCAAAACCATGTCAAGGCCATAACCTGCATAAACCAGTAAAACCAATATGGCCTAAAACCATAAAACCTGTTCAACTTGTTTTCAAACAACAACCAGAAAACCAGTAAGGCCTCATCTAGCAATCAAAACCAAGGCCACAAACCTGAAACCAAGGCCATAACCTGCATAAACCAGTAAAACCAATATGGCCTAAAACCATAAAACCTGTTCAACTTGTTTTCAAACAACAACCAGAAAACCAGTAAGGCCTCATCTAGCAATCAAAACCAAGGCCACAAACCTGAAACCAAGGCCATAACCTGCATAAACCAGTAAAACTTTAAGCCATAGAAACCATAACCTGTTCAACCTATTTACCTGCCTAAAACCCTCATACCAACCAACATCCAAGGCCAAAATTGGTACCAGCCATACGCGCCCAAAAAGCCAAAAATCAGAATACCACAACAACACAAACTTTGAAAAACAATGTCCAAACCGGCAAGCCTCAGAGTTATCCCATCATAGGCAAATAATAAAGCAACTGAAGCGCGGCAAAGAAGAAGAGAGGAAAAGTATTCAAGCATCAAGTATACATAAAGTAAGCCAAAGAATCAGAGAAGAAGATAAAGAAGCGTTTCAAGGCGTCAAGATCATCAGACAATAAGCATACAGCAAGCTAGCAAGAAGAGGAAAAAGACAGAGTACCAGGTTCCAGTCAAAGCAAGCTAGCGCGCCTCCGCCGTCTTCCCCCTCGCCTTGGCCTCCTACGCACATCCCCAACCTTTCTTCCTCCGTCTCCAAAGGTAACGATTTCACCCTCTCTTTATTTCAAATACCTCAAATAACCATTAATAGTTTGAAGTCAGAATCAAAGATCATAACATGCAGTAATGAAACCCTAACGAAAAAATGAAAATTGGTACCTTGAGTCTGTCGCCCTAACGTTTTGTTGGAGGGAAGAAGAAGCTTGGAGATGCCGGTGGCCATGGACAAGGGAGAATTCAGAAACGGGCATGAGAGCAGCGAAGAAGGCAAAGGCGAAGAAGACGAAGTGAGCGATGAACAAGCGGCGCCTCTGTCAAAACCTTAACCCTAATCTCTTTTCCCAAATTAAAACAAAGTTGTTTAACCCTTAAACAAGTTGTGAGAATTGGGCTCAACCCGTTTTCCCTTAGCCAAAGCCCCAGCGAAATTCCTTAGAACACCCCCCATCCCTTTTTCTGATTACCCCTGATTAAGCCCCTTGAAACCCTTTGGCCCATACATTTATTCATTATCTACCCTTTTTTCTCTTAATACCCTTTTTCTATTTACTTTCCTTTAGTTTTTTTAGAATATTATTAATTTAGATAATTAGTAAGTTTATTTAAATAGAGATAATTTAATTAAACAAATTTTAATAATTTGACCAATCTTTATTAGTTTAACTTTAGGATTAATTTGGTAATTTTAGTATTCCTTTTTTAATTAGACTTAAGTTAGTAGCTTTTAAGTTTTAATTTAGTTTAATTATTTAATAACTCTTAAAAATAATACTTTATATTAATATTAAAAAACATATAAAAATAGAAACTTAATTAAAATGTTTTTGTTTTCTTTAATTTATTCTCTTGCTTTATCCATATAAAAAATAAAAAATATAAAAATGCGTGTTCACGCCATTTAGTCCGTTATTTAATTGTTATGGTTGTATATCACTTATCTATCTAATTTTCTGTTTGATTATTTCATCTTTATTTGATTATTCCGTTTACGTCTAAGTCCAAGAGAAAAATGATTAAATTTGTTGACTTCATGTCCTCAAGTCCAATCACGCGAACATCTGCATTTCATTAAAACTTAAGACAATTTTTCCCCAAATATTCAATCTTTTCAAAATTTATACCTTTTAAGCCAAAACTTCGACATTAGGTCGTCGTACCTTCAAAAACCCGTCCGTTTCCCTTTCGGCCAAAACAATTTATTTTTAATCAAACGAACATTTTAATAAACAGATATTTCAAAAGGTTCCTATAGGATACTATAGATGCATTGGGTGCTAATACCTTCCCATTGTATAACCAACCCCCGAACCATAGATCTCTTTTCAAAAACGCCTTGTATGTTCATTACTTTTAAAAGTATTATTTTACATTGCATATTTTAGGGTTTATTTCGCTCTTTCCCCTTTTCCCTTGGAAATAATAAAGCGCGGTGGCGACTCTTGCTTTTGTGAGACGAATTAATCAATAATTCGATCTCCGATTTACCTCGCTACATTTTTTATCGCTACAGCGGTAAGCAAGAGTCGCCACCGACTTTTCTTTTATCCAACAAAGGAAAGGGTGAAAAGAACAAAAAAATACGTTTTCCGAGATTTTCTGAGTAAGGGGGTAGATTATGGAAAGGGAAGGTATTAGCACCCTTTCCATCAGTGATTTTCCACGGGCTTTTAGGTACTTGCTCTTTTCTTTTTTTAAAACTGTTTGTGTTTCTGCATTTTGAAAGTTTTTGTTTACCTTATGGTAACTCTTGTATCAGTCCTGAAGAGTGTGATAAAACGTTTTTGAAAGTATTTTTTAAAAGTGTGTAAGTGTGAAAAGTTTGGTTTGAGCAAGTACTTAAGAACCATCTACCTACTCAAAAAGTATGTTCTTTTCCTCCTTTACTTTAGATAGTGCTATCCTACTATTAGTGAGTAGCCTATCGTTGGATGTTGAGGGACTATCGAAATGGACGCTATGATCATTGAAGGAAACATGTAAGGATACCTTAGCATTTTGAAGGGACTGTCATCATATAAGCAACATCGAGGGGACAAGATCATTTACCGAAAGGCAACTCGAGGGATGTTTAGGGACCATGATCTTTTATGATAACTTTTATACCGAGGGTCTTTGCTAAGATATCCCTACTTTCGAGGGACATGACCATTTCCGAGGAAACCGTGTGAGGAATACCTTAAGGATGCAAGTGTGACAAGTGTGTTTTTTCAGTTATATTATCTTGAAGTTAGTGATCTACGACTAATTTGATTAATCTTGTCATACACTCCTACTTACTAGCAATTATATACAAGCATACAAAAAATATAAAAAGCGAGAAATAAAGGTTCCTACGCTATTACAGGGCTTTGGTGTAGATATATAATAATGGGCGAAAAGTAAAGTGAGGAATTAAAAGTGTGGGAATTTAAGTCCTAAATTATTACAACCGTAAGCAGTTACAATATAATATAAAATGCGCGCGCGAAATATAGAAGCGTCTAACAACCTAAGAAAGGGTCTAAGTAAAAAAAACTTATTTGTTTGATTTTTGTTTTAATTAAGAAAAATAATTAAATTAAACATCCTAAAGTCTATTTTAAAAAATAAAAATTAATTAAGAAAAATAGTCTAAGTTTTTTTTGTTTTTTATTATGAAAAGAAAATAATTAAATCTAGTTAAATCCTAAATTCTACTTCATTTTAAATTAAAGAAAATGGTTAAAATATTTATTTAAATTATTTACAAAATTAGTTTAATTAAAAAATATTAACCTAATATTTTTGGTGATTTTTTTTTATTTTTATGGTTAATAAAATAAGTGAAAGCAAAAATAAAAAAATAAAAAAATTAAAACAAAACAAATGGGCCTGGGGTTAAGTAATAAACAGGGGGGGGGGGGGGGGTGTTAGCTGGAAATTTCGACTAAGGATTTTAAAGTTAGACTTGAATATACTTCAGAATATTCCACTACTTTATTTATGTGAAGCCATAAAGGTTGAGATACGAATTGAGTAAAATTCGTTGGAAAAGTTTACCAATTCGAATTACTGAATAAAGGTTGTTATTCGAAATATGGCTAAGGTTTCAAACATTTTTTTCGTTTGACCATCTTCAGAGATTGGCGCTCAAGATAAGAAGGAGATTCGAATTCAAATATTTTTGATCTTATCCAAAAAGACGCGTGGAAGGCTCTAAGTTCTTCGAAGACATGCAAACAGAAACGTGGCATTAGTTCATGTAGAAGACCGTTAAGGTCGAAGTAGTACAAATAGTGGCTTTAGTATTTCGATTTAGGTGGTGAAAATCTTTGTACAAATTACTCAGAAATTACTCAAAGTACCAAGTGTTAAAGAGAAACGAGTTTATTGAGGATGTACGTATGATACACCCATTTAATATAAATGCATTTACTTTCTGCATAATTTCCAATAACATTTACTTAAGTCTTTTACCATTTCAAGTTTAGAAGTAATTTTACTTTTACTTTATATGAATTTTAATTCGACATTTGAAGCCATTTGTCTTCATATACAAAACATGTTAAATACACAATCAAGTTAAAAGATCAATAAAGACACTCGTGTCCTGAGATCAATCTGATCGATCTTGCAAGTAACTGGATCCGTGAAAGGATTTGGAAGATCAGCGGTTGTTTACCAAAATTCGAGGGTAAACAAATTGGCACGCCCAGTGGGACCGGTGTCTTTATCCATCTTAGTTTTAACTTGTTTATTGCATGAGATTGAGAAGTGGAAAACTAGCCAACAATACAAATCCTAGACCAAAAGGACAACACATTAGGGGAATGGCTAACCCACCCACTAGTGATGCGCAACAAGTTCACCCTCCTGTGGGAGGAAATACCAGTGCTTCGAATACAAACGAAGTGATGACGGCGAGTCAAGGGACTGCAACGATCCCTTCGACAACAAGCGCTGCAGTTATACCCCAAAATACAAACGCTTCGACTATATCATCAAACACCCATAACAAACATACCATTGTGTCTATGGCCAATCAAAATCCTCCATTAACACCCAGGCTTTCGATAGGTATGTCTAGAACTTTTCCACCATGATTTACAATCCCAACATCAGATCCTATATATGGCATGCTAACTTCGTTCATGACGGGATTTCAAAATAATACGTCGAAATACACCCGTCCCGTAACATCTACTTTGTCACCATTGCAAGGATCATGTTCTGGGATAAACCATATGGCTTGAAACAATTCGCAGCCAATCCAAATACCCGCTATCACCACAAATACACAAGAAGTCGTAAGGCAACAAATGGACGATAGCAACCACGAGATGATGGGTGTATTGGCCCAACAGATGGGTACGATTTTCAACCCTTTAATTCAAAGCACTACATAAACTAACTTGCAGAATTCCCAAGAAAACTAACAGATGGCAGCGCAAATAGGGCGTCTTGCAGATTTCTTTGGTGTGCCCAGAGAAGCAGTTCGACAACCACCCCCACAACCCATATGGGTAAGGGAGAATCAAGGCGTCATATTCCAAGAAGAGCCAACCATAAACCAGGCCCAACCTTTGATTCACCCAGAAGTCAAAGTCCAACAACCAATTCGAAGGGAGGAACCACCCAGACCCCAACAGGCTATCCCTAGGGAGGAACCAGGGAGAAGGGTAGTTTTGGTGAATCGAAACAAAGATACTGATGAAATCCTTCAGGGTTGTCGACAAAATAATATGGTGGGAAACAATAACCTATCAGCTTTAGTCGAAAGGATTATGGCACGAAATGGGGTAAACTTAGGTATGTGTGTACCAAATTATACATCCCCTTTGTCATAATATATTCAACAAACTGAATTTCCAAGGGGATGGAAAGTACCCAAATTCACCAAGTTTTCTGGTGATACTAGCGAATCTACCATAGAACATATCGCCAGATACCTTTAGGAGGCAGGAGATATAGCGAATAATGAAAATCTAAGGATTAAATACTTCCCTTCTTCGCTGACAAAAAATGCTTTTACTTGGTTCACCACCCTCGCGGTGAATTCCATCCATGATTGGACTCGTTTGGAGAGGTTGTTTCATGAACAATTTTGTGTAGGAAAAACCAAGATTAGTCTAAGCGAATTGGCAAATTTCAAGCGAAAGTTTAGTGAGCCCATAGACGATTACCTCAACAGATTCTGTTTATTGAAGGCAAGATGCTTCACACAAGTGCCAGAACACGAGTTGGTCGAAATGGCAGCAAGAGGTTTGGACTTTTCTATTAGGAAAAAATTAGATCCCCATTATTTGAGGGATATGGCACAATTGGCTGATAGGGTTCGACAAGTTGAGTGTTTGAAGATCGGAAAGGCTAGGGCAAAACAAAGTTATAGAAAAGAAAGAGTGGCTTATATTGAAGCTTGCTCAGACGAAAAAGAAGTCGAAGAGGATTTCTCAGAAGTCGAAGAGCACAAAATAGATCTTACAGAGTTGAAGCAAGGACCACCGTACCCTTGAAAAATGTTGACTCCTGCAAATGGGAAAAATCCTGTCGAACCAGAAAGGAGCGAAAAATTTCCAAGAAAGTCTTATACATTCGACATCACCAAGTGTGATGAAATTTTTGACTTACTGGTTAAAGATGGCCAGATGATAGTACCCCCTGTGCTAAAATTCCTCCGTTAGAACAGCAGAATAAAAGGGGTTTATGTATCATAATTTCTTAGGCCACAAAACCTCACAATGCTTTCTTTTCAGGGATCTAATACAAAAAGCGATTCAAGATGGAAGGCTGAAGTTTGGGGGAAAACCCAAACCTCAAATGAGGATTGATGCTGACCCTATGTAGGTTGCCCAGACCAATTATGCTGAGCCTGCTGCCATCAACATGGTGGACATTGCTGGAGTCGAAGGGTTACAACCAGAATAAAATCAGGTGTCTGACAAAGCCTCAAAGCCAGGTTTTGCTGATGATCTCGTGGCAGAGAAGGAAACAAGTGCTACTGATGGCGCAATGAAGAGTGCAATGAAGACCAGGACTATTGATGGTCTTAGGGTCAAGTTCGAAGGAATGAAACTTGTTGAGGGTCCAAAATTCGAAGTGAACATGGTGGACCTAAACCAATTCTCCCCAGAAATGGAGGAGATAGAAAAGCGACTCAAAATGGAGAATGAAAAGATGAAGGCAGGCGACCAAAAGGTGAGTTTGGTGGTTTACTTATTCCATTGTCACTCGAAGAACCCAAAGGGGCTTGTGTGCCCAAGGTGCAGCATCATGAATGATCAAGGAGCGGCTGCTACCTACCAAAGGGTCTATCAGGAGAAGGCCAGAAACAACTGGTGAAGGGAGAAGGAACTCTTACCTTACCCCCATATGGGAGAGAGTCTCATGGGATTTTTAGTTCGTTGTCACAAAATGGGTTCAGAAGTTCTTATGTGCCCATGGTGCAGCGCTCTATATGATGGAAGGACTATTGAAGCTTACAAAATGATTCCATACTCTCAGTGTTGGAACAATCAAAGTTTGAATAGGGAACGCTACGTCAATAATGCAAGAGGCATCCCCAAAAGGGCACATAGCCCACACCCTGGGGCACGCAAACAAGTAACATTTAAGCCCCCAACAAATATGCCAACTAGAAAATGGCTGAAAGCAGGACAAAATAGAACTGAAGCCAAAGGAAAGTCAAAGTGGAGAAGCTTCGAAGAAGGCGGACGTACGGCATGGGCCTTCAGGAAGCAGTTTCACTCCAACAAGCAACAATCTCACGTGTCGGAGAACTAGAAGGGGAAGAACCCCATGTCTAGGTCCCAATGGAGGCGACACCAATGAAACAAGAAAGCCCAAAGGGAGCTTACAAACAAGGAAGTTGGCGAGTCAAGCACCAACCAAACTTCGACTGTCCTACCAAATAAATTGCAATGTGGTTTCTGTCTTACCACATGAGTACGACCGGGTTACTAAGGTCGAAGACTCCGAAGAGGCTGATGAATTGGAAATGACGAAACACAAACTTGTATGTTACTATGTCATGAATAATGGCATTGTTGAAGAGCAGAACTCCTTCTTCGAAAGGCTAGATGCAGGTATGAAAAACCACCTTAAGCCTTTATTTATTAGTAAAATTGAACAGGTGGGCATCAACAAAGTTATGGTGGATGGTGGGGCAGCAGTGAACTTGATGCCTCAATTCCTATTGAAGAGGATTGGGATGTTCGACACCGACATCAAACCACATAACATGGTGCTGTCAAACTATGAAGGCAAAATTGGACAAACTCTAGGAGTGGTCCAAGTAGAATTAACTGTAGGTACCATAACAAGACCCACCATGTTAATGGTAATTGCGGTGAAGACGAATTACAACCTTCTTCTAGGCCGTGAATGGATACATGGAATCAGGGCAATTCCACCCTCAATGCACCAAAGGGTGGCAATATGGAGAGATGATGGGATTGTCGAAAACATAGAAGCAGACCAAAGCTATTTTATGGTTGAGGTTAATCATGTCGATAGAAGGAATTTCAACAGGAATTTGGCCAACATTGGGCCATGCACTGTAGCGGAAGGTGCATCAGCACCAAGTAATAATGCAATGTATTTCCTTACACTTCACCCAACACGTGGATTTTCTTGGGACAAGGAAAACATGGGACCTGATGAAGACGTGATTGGAGTCCCAGGAATGCGGCCATCTGGCTGGGAAGACGAAGACTATGTCCATGTCTGAGTCTTACAACTTCAAGAAGATTTCAGCTTATTTGGCTGAAAATAGGATGAAAACAGCTTTGGAAGCTGAAGTTAAAATTATGGTTGTTGAAGCCAAGGCTGAAGGAATTCACAACAAGGGGCCAGAAATTTTCTTCAAACATGAACCACCTGACGAAGACATACTTGTCGAAGAAAAAGACCAAAGGCTTGATGCCATCTATGATGATGAGCCTTTGGGATTCGAGAAGGATCCAGTGGCATCCAACATGAAGATGTTGGCGCAAGACCCTCTCAAAGAAGTGGATCTAGGAGATGGAACTCAAAGGAGGCCAACGTATGTCAGCATGAAATTGAACCCATAAGTAAGAGTAGAAGTGATCCAATTGCTCAAGGATTATAAAGATTGTTTTGCCTGGGACTACGAAGAAATGCCTGGTTTAAGCAGGGAACTGGTCGAATTGAAGCTGCCAATAAAGGATGGAAATAAGCCCATCAAGCAGAGCCCAAGGAGATTCGCGCTAGAAATCCTGTCCAAAATAAAAGAGGAAGTCGAAAGACTCATACGTTGCAAGTTCATCAGGACCACAAGGTATGTTGAATGGATAGCTAATATAGTTCATGTAATTAAGAAAAACGGTTCTCTTTGAGTATGCATAGATTTTCGTGATTTAAAGTCAGATACTCCTAAAGATGAATACTCAATGCATGTGGCTGAAATGTTAGTAGATTTTGCTGCTGGTTATGAATACCTTAGTATGTTAGATGGTTATTCAAGATACAACCAGATTTTTGTTGCAGAAGAAGATGTGCCAAAGACAGTGTTTTGATGCCCTGGCGCAATAGGCACCTATGAATGGGTGGTTATGCCCTTTGGCCTAAAAAATGCTGGGGCAACCTATCAAAGGGCAATGAATTCAATATTCCATGATTTCATTGAGACCTTTATGCAAATTTATATTGATGACATAGTGGTGAAATCTATATCAGGGCCAAGCCATTTGGATCACCTTCGACAATCATTCGAAAGAATGAGAAAGCATGGCCTAAAAATGAATCCCCTTAAGTGTGCATTTTTTGTGCAGGCAGGTGATTTTCTGGGCTTTGTGGTCCATAAGAAGGGTATAGAAATCAACCAAAACAAGACAAAGGCGATTTTGGAGGCAAAGGCGCCATCGACAAAGAAAGAGTTGCAATCACTCTTAGGAAAGATAAATTTCTTACGAAGGTTTATATCAAACCTAAGTGGTTGAAATCAAGCCTTTTCCCCACTCTTACAATTAAAACAAGAGGCCTTTGTTTGGAATGAAGAACATCAGGAGGCATTCAAAAGGATTAAGCAATACTTTATGCATCCACCAATTCTTTTGCCTCCAAGAAGAAACAAGTGCATGAGATTGTACATTTCAGCATTAGACAAAACGATTGGAAGCATGTTGGCCCAAGAAGATGATAATGGTGTCGAAAGAGCCATTTACTACTTAAGTATGGTCTTAAATGATGCAAAAACAAGATACAACAAGATGGAAAATATATGCCTTTGTCTATACTTCTCATGTACAAAATTAAAATATTATATAAAGCCAGTTTATGTTTTTGTTTCTTCACACTTTGATTTTATTAAACATATGTTGTCCAAACCAATTTTGCACATTTGAATTGGTAAATGGGCTTTGGCTTTAACAGAGTACTCTTTAACTTTCATGCCTTTGAAAGCAATGAAGGGGCAAGTAGTCTCTGATTTCATTGTCTACCATGCAGTGGTCGGAATATCCCAAAACTTTGTGGAACCAGAACCCTGGAAATTATTCCTTGATGGCTCTGCACATAAAAATGGAAGTGGGATTGGAATCTTGATTATTTCTCCAGATCGAATTCCAACAAAGCTCAAGTATAAGATAACCGGTTCTCGTTGCTCAAACAATGAAGCAGAGTATGAAGCACTCATAGCAGGACTTGAGACTTTATTGGAATTGGGGGCAACTAGAGTCGAAATAATTGGAGATTCAGAGTTAGTAATCAAGCAAATTACCAAAGAATACAAGTGCATAAAAGAAACTTGATGTTCTACTTTGTGATGGAAAATAGGCTGCTTCGAAAGTTCGAATACGTAGACATCAAGCACATCCTCAGAATAAAGAATCAAGAAGCAAATGATTTGGCTCAGATAACTTCAGGATATAAAGTGTCGAAGGAAAGACTAGAAGGCCTAATCGAAGTACGTGGTAAGGTACTAGAAACTAAACTTTATCCAACAGATTTAAAGGATTCAAGGCTAGGTTGTCTGAATGATGCATATTTTGAGGTTTTAGCCATAGATAGTTTAGCAGATACTGATTGGAGAAGTCCAATAATAAACTATTTGAAGGATCTAACAGTGGATGCAGAAAGAAAAGTAAAATATAGAGCCTTGAGTTATGTGTTAATAGGAAACGAATTGTTTTTAAAAAAAACCAGAGGGAGTTTTATTAAAATGTTTAGGGGAAAGTGAGGCTTACATAGCACTATCCAATATACATAATAGGGAATGTGGAGCACATCAAGCGGGTTACAAGATGAAGTGGTTGTGTTTCGATATGGTATGTATTAGCCTACAATCTTGAAAGATTGTATAGATTTCACCAAAGGATGCCAAGAATGTCAGGTTCATGCAGGAATTCAACATGCTCCTGCAAGTGAACTTAATTCAATTATCAAGCCATGGCCTTTTAGGGGTTGGGCATTGGATCTGATTGGCGAAATAAAACCCTCATCGTCAAAAAATCATAAATACATTTTGGTAGGAATAGATTATTTCACAAAATGGATAGAAGCAATACCTCTGGTGAATGTCGACCAAGAAGTCATTATCGAATTGATATAGAAGCATATTGTGTATAGATTTGGAATCCCAGAAACCATTACAACTGATCAAGGATCAGTGTTTACTGGTCGAAAGATGCAGGAGCTTGCTAAAGAAATGGGTTTCAATTTGTTAACATCGACACCTTATTACGCACAAGCCAATGGGCAAGTCTAAGAAGCTAATAAGGTGATCATAGGGCTAATCAAAATACATGTGGGAAGAAAGCCAAAAAATTGGCACAAAACCCTAGATCGAGCTTTATGGGCATGTCGAACATCTCCCAAAGAAGCAACGAATACAACTCCATTTCGTCTAACATTTGGGCATGATGCAGTTTTGCCAGTAGAAATTTATTTACAATCAGTCAGAATTCAAAGGAAAAATGAGATTCCTTCAGATCTCTATTAGGAAGCAATGATGAATGAACTAGTAGATTTGGACGAAGAAAGACTGTATGCTCTAGAAGTCTTGAGAAGACAAAAAGAAAGGGTAGCCAGAGCATACAACAAAAGGGTTAAGGGTAAAATATTTTCGAATGATGATTTGGTTTGGAAAGTAATTTTGGCAATGGATAGAAAAAATAAGTCGTTAGGAAAATGGTCCCCACATTAGGAAGGCCCATTTCGAATCATCAGAACCTTTACTAATAATGCCTACGAAATTGAGGAACTGGCAGAAGACAAGAGGATCTTAAGAATTAATGGTAAGTTTTTGAAAAAATATAAGCCTTTCATTCAAGATCTAAAGATTTCGACAGAGTAACAAAGATAAAATAACAAGTAACAGGGCCAAACATGGTGTTGGAGTGCCAAATTGGCTTGTTCAAAATTACAGCATAAGGTTCTTTGGCCTATACAAAAAACAATAATCGAATTGGTCAAAATACAATTTATCAGAAAGATAGGTTGGTCTTTATCTTATCATATTTGGCCCTGGAGAAGCCTAGCCTACAGGAAATGGAGGCTTTTTCAGTTCGAAGAGCAGTTACTTCACCTTCTAAGCGCCTAGCTTCATCAATACATTGGATGCTTTGGTTCATCTCTTCGCTGGCTCCGTCATTTTTCTCTGCTTCGAGAGCCTGATGATGTTTTTCAGCCTCAGAAATTTTCTTCTGCAGCTTTTCAATCTGTTTTCTCCAGAGGGCAATAGAAGAAGAAATCTTATCTTTCTCCTTTTGGGAAATTTCTTTGGATTTCTCGCGCTTCTCAACCTTATCTAATAACTCAAAAGCTTGCGCCCGCTTCAAGTTTTGAAGTTTTTTCTTCCCCGTGAGTTTGGCATCCACATCTTTCTCTCTGAGAAAGTCAGATTCCAAGTTATTGATAAGCGTGGTCAAATCAATCAGAACCTCAGCAATCTCAGGGGGACATTTCCCAAAATCGACTTTATGGATAAGCTTCCTCATAACGATACCTGCAGTTGCGTTTTTCTTCACCAGTTCAAATAAATTCTCCCCAAAGACTGTGTCTTTGATTTTCTGAAGTAATGCTTGATTGGATTCGTCAGTCGAAGTATCAATTGAAGCATTAGTTAGGCTAGGGCAAGAACTTTTTGTCATTAACTCCTTTCTGGATCTAAAAAGTCTGATATACTTCATAGGATTCGTCTTCTTTAAAAGCTCCATTTCTTCGACGCAAGGAAGAGCATCTTTAGTAACTTTGGAGGTGGAACATTTTGCTGTAGGATTCTCAGCTTCAGATGAAGTTGGAATGTTTTGGATTTGTTGGTCTTGGTCCTCAGTGTCATCCATGTTGGTATCTTCGTGTAGATTGATGTTATCTTCATCAGCACACTCATTGGCATCACTATTAGATTCTTCTTCATCAGATTTCCCCCTATTAGCCTTCGAAGAAGCATCAGCAGATAGAGTATCGTCCAAACTGGCTTGAATAGGTTCCCCTTGAGCAGCAGTATCGGTTTGGTCATCCGTTATCATTTGTCGCTTCGACTTCTGCGGTGATTGAGGAGAATCAGGGTCTTCTGTTTGGAGATCTTTCATGTGCATGTCAGTGGTTGAGCCTTTGTTTGAGACTTTCGCTGAGGAAAGTGGGATAGATGGCGTGATGGCGCTGTGAGGAACCCCATGCTGAATTGGAGATTCACTAAGGGTGATTGGTTGTTCCTGCAAAATGAAACATGGGTTAAAATCTGATTGACTTGAAAGTTGACTTTGAAAAAAAAAATTATAAAATTTATTACTTTTGTTCCCTCAGCCCCAGGGCTGGAGTTATCACTTTTAATTTCTTCAAGTTCTCGGGCTACAAGTGAAGCCACGCTATCTTTTTCCTTTTTTGGACTTGGAAGGAGTTGGTTTTTGGCACAAGTTTCCTTCGAAGGAGAACCTGCAGTGGAGGATTTTACTTTCTTTTGCTTCTTTTTGGCTTTGGTAAGGTCTGCAGATGGCATGGTGTTGCTTTTTTCAGGTGTCGAGGTGGACCCGCTTATTAGTTTTCGCTTTTTTGGAGTAAGTGGAGGTTTTTCGGTATCCTGAAACGAAAATAAAAAACCACAAATCAATGCATGATTCAACGAGTAGGTAAAAAATAAGTAAAAAGTATAAGCTTACCTTGTCGAACTTGCAAACTTCTCTAGCCGCTTTAGGAATGCTAGTTGTCGAAGGCTTTAGTATTGGGGCTGCTTGCGCAGACCCTATCGATGTAGTAGCCTTCACCACTTTGGTGTGCTTTCTCTCAATAGCTATAAAGGGAGCGAGGGTTAAAGATTATTTCGAAGAAAAGAATTGAATTCGAAGTAACCAAGGAGTCCATGGTTTCCAAACCTTCACTTTTTGGAGTGTCCATCCTGACATGTTTTAAATCCAGATGAAGGAATCCTTTGAAACTATACAAACTGTGCTTAGTCGCAACCACTCGTTTTTCAAGTTTAAGTGCATCTTGCCTCATGACTTTAAAATCGTCTTTCACCGATAACCATGGTGGATAAGGTGGATACCAGGCCAAAGCGAAGTCCGTTGTAGGCAATCTGGGAAATTTTGGAGGCTCTAATTGAAAAGCCAAGTCATATCTGTCCTCAGGTTTGACACACGAAGGTATGTGTAAACGTGGGAGTTTCGCTGTAAATTTTTCTTTCAAGGTCACAGATGCGTCTCGAATGGTTCGACCAAGATCAGTGGGATTGTAAAAAGTTTCAAAGTATTTTTGGAATTCCTGGATCTCCTTGATGTGTCGTTGCGTACCTTTCTTTGTCTTGTCCTGCATAGAAGCAAAGGCTTTTGTTAGATGTTTTTGAAAGTCTTTGACGCCGCACATGCTGGAAGAATAATATTCTTACCACCAGTCTTCAAAGTATTTAGTGCAGTAGTATGAAGGGGAAAAGGGCATAGAAGTTATGTAAAAAAGGCCTGTGAAATTGCTAATAATGCTTTGGGCTTCTAAATTATTAAAATTCATACCTCTGTGGAAAATACCACTCTTGTTATGATATAATGGTTCTGGTAGAATCTGGCAAAGACTAAATTGTCTTGCTACGATGTTTGGCTGGTAGGTGAGCAGAATATTCTGGGTTTTCTTAGGCATGATTCTGGTAAGGATAAGTCTAGGAGTAAGAAAGGCTTCCTAGATTTGAAGGGATTCCACCTGTTGCTCAGTCGAAAGATTCAGTAATGGTCTGGTAAACCATTATGGGCCATGACTTCTCGCAGCAAAAGGAGCCATCGAAGGAGTGTATATGTGCCTCCTCGCAAACATCATAAGGTGTCTAGTGAAGCACTCTTGCAAGTTTTACCCTCCTTCGTCAGGGGCCAGTCGAACTAGTCTGGTTCCTTCAATAGTCTTATTCTCGACCTCAGGATCAGCTTCGTTAACAATGTTGTAGGTTGAAAGAGAAGGTTTGAATGTGGCGTTCAACCACAATTGCAACAGCCAATAAGGTCCAGCTAGGAGGATATTGGTTTGAGGCTCGAATTCTTTCAGTCTCGAAGAATCCTCCCCAAGACTTTCATAGAGTCCAGCGAGAATCAATTCGCTCAAGCAAATGTTTCGACCGGCATGCAATTGATTAGCAAGGGTCAAGAATCTCCTAGCAACTTGGAGAGACTTGCAGCAGAAAACACACCTTGAGAGCCATAACACAAGGAAAGCAATGTGCTCTTGATCATTGACTTCATATGTGGTTCCTATGTAATGATCCATATAATTTTTATATGTGGGAGAGGTTTTGCTGAAATCAATGGTGTCCTCACTATCGATTGTTGGATTGAAAGTCTCTTTAGTGGGTCGAAGCCCAGTGATGTAAGCGACGTCGAAAAGGGTTGGGGTGACCATACCACAAGGAAGGTGGAACATGTTAAAAGTAATGTCCCAGAAGTACAATGAAGCCGTCAACATCAATTGAAAGTATTCAGGACCATACTTTGACAGATGAATCAAGTCGAAAATCCCTAATTCCTTCTAGGTAGTTAGCTTTACTTTTTCTACCCTAGCTAACCAACCTAAGTACTTTTGGTCGTCTTTCGACGGACCTTATCTAAAGAGGCGTGATACTTCCGTAACAAAGTCTAAATTTAAAGGAATTTTTATCAGTTTTTTTCTTCCTGAGGAAGGTTCTCTTGAACATCCTATTCATCATCTGCCTTAGTTTTCATGACTTTATTAGTCTTGCTAGCAATGGTTTTGGTGGAATGGTGAGTTGGAAAAAACTTTTTAAGTTTAGGTAATTTCTCTATATCAAGGACTGGACCCATAAACCCTAATGTTTTAGAGGCAAGAGTAAAAGGAATTAATACCTGTGAAGAATATATGGCTATATGTTCATTCTTCAAAGATGGTGTTGGGACAAATTCCGGGTTCCCAATCATTAATGGTGCTGATATTTGAAGAAGGGGTTTAGTGGCAGCATTGTCTTTGTTTCGTTTACCCTTTTCAGATTTGGTTTTGCTTTGAGACGCCATTGATGCAGACAAGAAAAGAAATTTGTTAAGAAAGTTTTGCTGAAGATTTGAGAAAGAAGAAGCTTGAAGGTTGAATAAGATTGAAAAAGGAAAAAGAGATTAAAATATTATTTATATGGAAGAAAGTGAACCGTTTTGATGAAAGATAAATTAAAATTCTCAGGTTAGTGGGACACATGTAGCATGATCCTGCGTGCTGATGAACAGTTTTGTGAGTTCCAATACAGGAACTAGTCATTGTAGCTAATGATGGAATTTATAGATACCCATGCTGTGATTTGACATTGAGATTAAAGATCATTATGAGGATAACATCAGAGTAGTTGAAAGATTGACAGCATGTTCAGGGAGTCGAAATTTTGAAGAGGTTGCAAAAAAATATGCATTTCTTGTTTCTAAATGAATATTTCTTGGGGGAAATTTGTTAGCTGGAAATTTCGACTAAGGATTTTAAAGTTAGACTTGAATACACTTCAGAATATTCCACTACTTTATTTATGTGAAGCCATAAAGGTTTAGATACGAATTGAGTAAAATTCGTTGGAAAGGTTTACCAATTCGAATTACTGAATAAAGGTTTTTATTCGAAATATGGCTAAGGTTTCAAACGTTTTTTTTTCGTTCGACCATCTTTAAAGATTGGTGCTCAAGATAAGAAGGTGATTCGAATTCAAATATTTTTTATCTTATCCAAATATACGCGTGGAAGGATCTGAGTTCATCGAAGACGTGCAAACAGAAACGTGGCATTAGTTCGTGTAGAAGACCGTTAGGGTCGAAGTAGCATAAATAGTGGCTTTAGTATTTCGATTTAGGTGGTGAACATCTTTGTACAAATTACTCAGAAATTACTCAAAGTACCAAGTTTTAAAGAGAAATGAGTTTATTGAGGATGTACGTATGATACACCCATTTAATATAAATGCATTTACTTTCTGCAGAATTTCCAGTAACATTCACTTAAGTCTTTTACCATTTCAAGTTTAGAAGTAATTTTACTTTCACATTATATGCATTTTAATTCGACATTTGAAGCCATTTGTCTTCATATACAAAACATTTTAAATACATAATCAATTTAAAAGATCAATAAAGACACTCGTGTCCTAAGATCAATCTGATCGATCTCGCAAGTAACTGGATCCGTGAAAGGATTTGGAAGATCAGCGGTTGTTTACCAAAATTCGAGGGTAAACAGGGTGTTGTTCTAAAAAAATACGTTGGGCCCAATAGATAGCCCAGGTTGGCTTTGGATCCTGTGTGGCAGCTTCTGAGTGTCTATGGTGATCTGCATGCTTGACACCATTTGGTTTAAGCCAAGCAGGATCTATTTGACATGACTTGGAGATATATGGTACACCCCTGGAGACGCAAAGCATGTAACCTGCATGAGTGTTGTTAGAAAAATATGAAAATGCTTGACTTGGGACTCGAACCCAGGTCTTCTCTCTCACGCACGCGTTCCTTTGCCAATTAGGCTACATGTTCATTCGTTTACATAACCAAAACAATAATATAATATGAAAACATTGGTCAGATATATTCAAAAAAATAAAAAAATGTGTGCTGGATTTGAATTAGCCAGTAGGAGTATGCCACACATTCATCTCCTACCTCCATCTGTCGTCTTAGGTAAAAATACCTACAGTGACAGATTTTTGTCAGTCACTATAGCCTTTGCTCCCTGAAATAAACCAAATACGCAATATAAATTATATGTAAGGCATGGAATCGACTTACCTCACTCTCTTGAGCATGATGGTGCCCCTGTTTAAGCCTAATTTTGGCCAATGTAAAAATGCCCAAATCTAAGCTTTAAACCCTAGAAATGGTAACGCACAGTTCCTGCATCAAAAACCCAATCCAACCATATAGGAAGCTTACAAATGATTAATAAACCAGAAATGCATGGTTAAATCACATGGAAATTACATGAATTGTACAAAACAAAATTTGAAAATGAAGCAAACTGTGGATGTTGGTGGACGTGTTAGGCGATTCTTCCAGGCTTGATAATGGATGAAAATGGTTCAAGGGATCTCTAGGAGTGGATTAGAATCCTTGGTTTAGAGCAAGGGAGGCTGGAATTTGAAATCCGAGTTTGACAACTTTGAATTTTTTGCAAAATGGGCAGGGGTTCTCTAGGTTCTGTGTGCGTGTCTTTGGCTTGCCAATGTGTTGTTCTTATAGTGTAGATGGAGGGTACAATATAACATGGAAAGAATCAAGTCATAATGCTATGTTTTCATGTCAAAATCCAACCACTTTAAAAGCTTCCATATTTGCAAATCTTGCCCTTTCCATGCATGAATGAACCTGATCATTCTTTGTACAAATTTGTGGGCCTGTAATTGAATCAAAACAAAAGCCAAATGGTTATGATCCAATTATTTGGTATTTTATATGATTTATCTTGTATTTATGTGAATAAAAACAAAATAAATATGAATAAAATAGCTAAAAAATGATAAGTAAGGCAATAGTGAAATTAGAGGTCCTTTATAAGCTTAGGAATATGTTTGAGGCCTAAGAAAACAAGCCATTGCTTTAAAAGTTCAAATTTACTCAATGCACCATTCTTGAAATTTTCAAAATTTTCCCAACTTGGGCAAGCCATAACTTGCTCAATTGTTATCTCATGATTCTGATCTTGTACTTTTAGGAAAGCCCAAGATGTCTCCTTCAATCCCTCTTTTGATCAATTTTGCATTTGAAGATGTTATCTTGATGTAAAAGGTCTTGGAAAAAAGTGGCTTTTGTTGACTTTCTAAAAATGACCTATAATGTATGAACTTGTAGCTTTAAAATGGTGCATTTCTTGAACTTGAGGGCTGAAGAGAAGTTGTATGGAATTGGGTTCTATTCAAAATGATCCTTTTTTGGAAAATTTCTGATAAAGTATGAGAAAGTTATGCTTGGTCAAAGTCTCATTGACTTTTCCTATAAAACCCCTTGACTTTTGATGGGTTAGGAGAATTTCTTGAGGAATCATGATCAACCTTTGATCAAATGATGGATATCAGTTCAAAATGTTGATGTTGACCAAAAATCTTAAAGTTTGACTGTACATGGGCCATAGTTGACTTTTGACCTAGCATAGTTGATTTTCCAATACTTGAGCAATTGACTGAGCAAACTTGTTGAGCAAGGCATGAAACTTGGCATGGATGATCTTGAGGACATATTAAGACAATGGAGAACATTTGGGATCCTTGGAGCTCAGCCATCTTTATGAAAATTGAACCCTAGTTGGGGGTTCATTGCCTTAGGAGGAAAATTGTCTGGTCAAATCTTGGTCAACCTAGGGAAAGTTGGGAACCTATAAGAGTATGTCTTGTGTGAAAATGGGAGTGCAATCTTTGGGGTACAACAGCTAGATATTCGTCATGTGAATTTCTCTGCTTTCAAACAATTAACCATATGTAAACAATGATATTCAAAGTTTATACTTGTCTTGAAGTTTTGAAAATGTGTTTTAGCAGATAAAAGAATTTTGTAAGAATGTGAATTCAACTCAGGATTTAGAGTAAGCCTTACAGGAGTCAGGATACCTTTTGTAACAATATGCTTTCAAACTAACCCATGCTTCAATTAGGACTTTTGAAGGGTTGCGACGTGGCTTGGTTCACGGTTTAAGAAACAAAGGATAAGGCTCAAAGTGTATTTGTACTTGCCCGTTCTTCGCGATGTTCTCCAGTTCTAAGCTCAGTCAATTATGCGTTTGAACTCCAATTGAGTCTGGAATGATGTTTTGGTGATGGTTCAGACAAGTTAAGTTTGTTGGAAGGCAGTCATCTTTGCAATGTTTTTCATGTTGTCGAGGATTTGTAATGTCCTATTTTTTTATTATTTACTATCCCTGATTTTTGTTTGAATGTTCTCGTTTTGAGATTACGATCAGCGGGATGCCCCAGTTTTTCTTAAGTCTCCTTCATAGGTTTTGACTTAGTGGGATTTTCTTTTAAGAGATAATGAATGCTTATTTTATAGGGAACCATTTTCGTATTTTTACTCCAGAGGAATGTTTTTGATATCATTCATTGGGTACGAAGTGAAAGCTTGCGACTAAACGGGCACTTGAATTAACTGAGAGACTACCCTACCCCAGGTTTTAATTAAAGGTTTCAATTTGTGTAAAAAAAGGAAACTCCTACTTCTTAGGCTCAAATGGGTTGACTAGGGATTATCCTCCTTATAACTCATGTGTTTAGGAATTGAAAAAAACACCTGTACATCGTCAGCAAGGTCTATTCAAAAGCATACTGTATGAGATTATGGCATTGTTTTCATCATCCTCCCTCTAAAGACTTGCAAATTTTTAAAACAAGAGTTGAATATTATAAAGGGAGTAAAAAGCATAGTTTAAATATAATTAAAACTAATGGATTAATTCAATACAAACTATTAAATGAATTAATGAAACAAAGTTTGACATTAATAGATAAGTTTTTGAACAACAAAAGAGATTACAATTGAAAATTCAAAATAAGCTGGGATGCTCAACGATTTGGTATGGGAGTGGTGGTCACGTTGGGAGTCTCTGGATGATCAAACTCGATATCTTTGGCGTCAATCATGTTTTGAATCTTGTATTTCAGCCTCCAACAATCGTTAGTATCATGCCCAGGACTACCGGAATGGTATGCACATATTGCACCAGGATTATAGTTAGGAGAAAAAGTTTTGGGGTTTGGGTAAGGTCCTATCAACGTAATCAGATTCATCTTCAACAAGTGTTCCAATGCTTGAGACAGTGGCATGTTGATGTTGGTAAACTATCTTTTGGGCTCATCTTGCCTTCACTGATTTCCCCTTTGTTGTTGTCGCTGCAATGCAGGACCGGAGATCAGGACTGCCCCCACATGTTGGTCTTGGTTTCTCTTGTTATGATCCTTTAGGCCGTACACAACATTAGACTCTTTCCTCCCATTGTATGGCTTTTTCTGAGTATCAGAGGATGTAGCTCCTTGGATCTTTCCGTTCTTGATGCTAGCTTCGACTCTTTCGCCAGTCAGTATTAGCTCAGTGAACCCGGCCGAGGAGCTCCCGATTAGGTGATTGAAGAAAGTTCCCGTCAAGGTTCCCATAAAGATGTCAATCAGCTCCCTGTCAGTTAAGGGTGGATGCACTCTGCCTGCCAAGTCTCTCCACTTTTGGGCGTATTCTTTGAAGCTCTTATTGGAACGCATGGTCATATTCTACAATTGCACACGAGTTGGTGCAAGATCAGCGTTGTATTGGTACTGCTTGTAGAAAGGAGCAGCTAGATCTTCCCAAGTGTGAATGTGGGAACTCTCCAATTGATAGAACCACTCAAGTTGCGTCCCAGCTAAGCTCTCTTGGAATAAATGGATCCAAAGCTTCTGATCAGTTATGTATGGTTGAATCTTGTGGACATAAGATCTCATATGCATCTTAGGACAAGAGACCCTATCATACGTGGCAAAGGTATGGATTTTGAACTTTGGTGGGATAACCACTCTAGAAACCAAAACCATTTCTTCAAAGTCCAAACCAGGTACTTTCTGGATCTCCATGGCATTGAGATGATCCTCCAGTTTTTTGTATTTATTATCCACAGGAGGATATTGCTCTTCAGCATAGTCGGCCTCTTCTTCGTTAGACCCTAGACTGTGATCCCCTTCTTTTGTCTGATTATCCCCCTCAGTTAACGGAGTTGCGAATCCTAGAGCTCACTATGCTGGTCCTCTGAACCTCCTTCCCAAATTCAGGACGCCTACTGACTTCTTTGTATTTTTCTTCTTGTATTTAAGAATGAGAGTCTTCAGGTCCTCTTTCCCCTTATCCATAGCCAGGAACATTTGTTGGAATTGGGCATTTTGTGCTTGGAGATCCTTCACTGTCTGTTCCATATCCATATTACTGAAATAAACAGTAGGAAGATAAGGAGACCTGTATGGGAGAAACCTGTCATGATATGATGCATGGTATGTGGATGCATATTTTTAAGGATCTCGCGGGGTAAACACAAGAAGATGTTAGAAATTGAATTTTGATCAACAACTTTGATTGGAGAACTTCGTATCAGTGGATGTCCTTCCATGAGAATCAAGCTCACCATGTCAAATGGGTCATAGCCCTTGACTGAAGTTACCGTGCTTTGGTCTTTAACGGTGCTTGATTAGAGAAAGAATCATCTTGCCCCTTGATAGGCGTCTGGTTCAACACGACCCTGCATCATAGGCCCCTTGAGATCCTTGAAATGGTTATTGAAAATGCTATGGTATGATGTCATGATGTTATGTACAAGTATGCAAATCAAGCAAGTCATTATGTACAAATAATCATATACACACAAAGCAGACAAGTCCTTAGGTTTAGGCTTGCATGGGGTTTGTAGGTAAGTACCCTCTTGAAGTTTAGTTGACTCAACCTGTCCTAGTAATAGTAACCGGGTTCTAGGGGATCTCAATATCACTAATCTTTCTTCATCAAGCATTGTTTCAGCGCAAGCCTCTTTAATGGCAACCGAAATATCCCGAAAGTCCGATCTCAATAAGCGTAGCATCGAGTATCAACCAACTTTGGACTGCACCAAAGCCATCTATCTCACTACTTCCTAATGGCCAAGTTGTTCAATTAAGGTTCTAAGGTCAGTTAGTGCTTCATGACACCACACAGCGGCCCGTATTCTCCCTGACTACTCAAGGGCTACGGGTACCAACAAATGTGTAACACTAACGTAGCCATTGCTTCAACCATGTCGGTATACCCCACACGATTTCCACAATCTATTGCTACTTACCTAAAAGGTGCCCCAGATCCAGGTAGAGGATCAAAATAAGCCCAAACAAGGAACCATAATATAAAGTAAACAAGTCAAACAAGGAAAGCAAGTAAAAGTGATCTAGCCCTAAGGTAACCCCACTTTTAAAGATTCCCCAGCAGAGTCTCCAGTTCTGTAACATGGTGGGAGAACTGACTTGGTGTTTTGCGTTTGATCGCAATTTTTGCGGATAGCAAGAGTCGCCACTGACTTTTCTTTTATCCAATAAGGAAAGGTTGAAAAGAACAGGAAAGACCTTTGAGATTATTTCTTGAGTTCGGGGGGTAGGTTGTTAAAAGGGATGGTATTATCACCCTTTTCATCCGTAGTTATCTACAGGCTCTTAGTTGCTTGCTAGATCACTTGCTTTTGTTTGAAATTTTTCTTGTGGTGTGGGTTTTGAAAGTTATTTTGAAAAGTGTCTTTGTAATCGTTCTCATCTCTATAAGAACGCGTACAAAGAGCTTTGTCTTTTGAAAATGTTTCAAATGAAAGTGTTGGTGTATAAAATGTTTTTATTGTGAGCAAGCGAGCAACTAGAAGAATCCTACCTACTCAAAATGTCTATGTTCTTTTCTTCCTCCTTTAGACGTTACTATCTTACCATTGATTTGGTAAGAAGCCCCCATCATTGGATGTGAAGAGACGGGCGTGGGACGTTTGTATAGTCATAGAAGGAAACCTATGGGACGTTTTAGCAATGTCGTTTAGGGACTAGATCGTTTACCAAAGGCAACATTAAGGGTCATCGAGGGACTACGATCTTTTATCAAGGGTCTTTGCTAAAACGCCCATATTCGAGGGACATGACTATTTTTTCGAGGCAACAAGTGAGATTACCCTAAGGGTGCATGTGTGAATAGTGTGTTTGATTTGCATTCATTTTGTCTTTGATTTTAGGTTGTCTACTTGTTGTTTTTATCTTTCCATACATCCTAATTCCTAGCATGTATACAAAAGTAATAAAAATGCAGAAAATAAATCCCACACTATTACAACCATATTGAATAGCATGGAAATGTAAAGGAAAAATAAAATAAAGGGAAGAAAAAGGGCTCTTTCGATTTAGGCAGAAGAATCCTTCGATTCTTCACTTTCTGGCTTCCTTCGATTTGGCCTGGAAGTAGTGAGGACGCTCCTTTCGATTTGGGCATAGTAGTGAAGCATGAGATGCAGTCTACCTTTCTGCTTCCTTCGATTGGGGCCTGGAATCAACGTGAAGTGTACTCTTTACCTCAAGCTCCTTGCTTCCTTCTTCGATTGGGCCTGGCAGTCAATGTGGACAACCCTCTCTTCTTCGTTTGGACTACAAAGCAGTAAGGACTTGCAAAGCAACATGAGTATGTATCCTTTGTGCCCTCCTAGACTTTCTTTTGGGACTGTGAGGCAGCCAGGGGGGAAGCCTAAGGCTTCATTTCACACAAAAACTCCTTCTTTTGTTTCGGGCCTATACTGGTTAGTACTACCATATATTTGATAAGAAAACAAATGAAAAGGGAAGAAACGAAAAGTAAACAAATGTCATGTACATGCTTGAAACGAAAGGAATGACTATTCACATGTTATGCTAGAAACGAAAGGTTCAAGGTTAAGAGAAACTTACCTTGCTTGAAGTTGGAACGTGTGTGTTAGGCCTTGAGTGACTGCCTAGATGCTCATGGATTCGAAGGAAAGAAACAGGTGTGGTGTTTCTTTAACTGGATTCGAAGGAAGGAACCAAGTGTTAGATTGCTTCAGATTCGAAAGAGAGAAAGAAACAAGTGTTGTGTTTCTTTAGATTTGAAGGGCCAAGGAAATAGGTATTGTGTTTCTTCTGGATTCGAAGGGTTTGTGTTTAGTATTTTAAAATCTTAAGAGTTTAAGAGTTTTGAGAGTTCGATGATTTTTGAAGATTCTTTTCACACCACCCCAAGTCTCTGGATGTGTTGTCCAGCCCCCTTTTAGATGTTATGGAGCCTCTTATTTATAGGCGAAGCTGGATGAGATTTAGGATGGAAAACAAAACAATTTGAACAAATTGAGTAAACTGTTTTTGTATCTTTCGAGGGGCAGTGTTCGCATGCCATTTTGGTGCAAGAATGGGGCAGTGTTTTAGGACTGTTGTGCAGCAGTTTTGGAGCGTTATGGCCAGTGTATCAGGCCTGAACTTGGCAGCAAGCATCTTTTGATATCTCCACCTTTCGTTTTTACCACCTTCGACCAGATTCTCCTTCAAACAACATTATTTAATTTTCACCCAACAAGTGTCTTTCGAATGGGCTCTTTTTGTGCATCCTTTGAAGGAGACAAATGTGTGCCCCTTGAATGGGTCACCAAAATATGCCTTAAGGTATATCCTGCAAGTCCTTCGAATGGGCCATCAAACATGTCCTTCAAATGGGACACCCAAACATGTCCTTTGAATGAGTCATGTATATATCTTTGAAAGGGGCAAATGTGTCCTTTGAATGGACTATGGTTTGTCCTTCGACGGGATCAAATGCAATTTTTCGAATGGGCTAGTAAGGTATATCCTTCGAAAGGGTCCCCTATGTATGCCCTTCAAATCCACCAATACATGTCCTTTGAAAGGGGGCACCAACCATGCGTGTTGAAGGTTTTCAAGGGTGTAATTAAAGAAAACTATTTCAAAGGGAAATGTTGTCCAGTCGAAGCTAGTGTAAACATAGCCAATGCTCTGTCGAAGCCTGCATGCAGGAGGTCACTACTTTGTGACTCCAAGCAAGCATATAAGAGGCCATTGCTCAAACTAAGGTTTGCATGAAGTGTCAATGCCCTGTTGAAGCTTACATGCAGGAGGTCACTGCTTTGTGACTCAAGGCAAACATGTAAGGGGCCAATGGTGCAATCGAAGCTTGCGTGCAGGAGGCTTTTCCTCTTTGAATCAAAGGAGGCTACATAAGGCTCTTTTCCTTGTGATTGTTGGCCTTGTGGGAGCCTCTTATGTGCAAGAAGGAAGTTATGGCTCAATCGAAGGCTTCATGCAGCCATCCATCACTTTGTGAATCAAAGTAAGCATGGAGGGAATTATTTGTCCAATTAAACACAGGAATGCAAGCATCAAATGTCCAATCGAAATAGGTATGCATGCCACCTATTACATTGGGAACCATGTGAGGCCAATAATGTAATTGAAGGTTGCATGCAGGAAGTTCCTACTTTGTGAATCAAAGCCAGCGTGTCAGAGGCTTACGCCCAATCGAAGGATGCAAGCCAAGCTTGCATCGAAAGAGGCCAAAAGTCCAATCGAAGGATGTGGGTCGAAGGAAACTTATTTTCCTTCAATTTTGTCAAAAAGATTATTTTTATCTGTTTTTCCCTTTTTTAACAGTTTCCTCTTTAACTTGATGCTGGAGAATCCCATTGTACTTGTGCAAGCTCGAATTTTGAGAATCCTTGTGAGAAATTCCTTTAGAAATGAGAGGGAAAATTTTGGGGGACAACATCCACCAATCCTCAACTTCCTTCTCAAGCATATGGGTGTCAAGTTGCACCTTCCGTGCATCTGAACAATTCATGACTCGAAATATCTTCTCAACTGCTTTCAGCCAAACTTGTGCTTTGTTAGGTTCTTGAGCTCCTTCAAAGATTGGCGGATTGTTCCTCAAGAACTTCCCCAAAGGATAAAATTAATCATCATCTTTGTTACCAGCATTGATGTGAAGTTGTTTCCCAATTGCACCGGCCAACATTTCCAACGCCTAGACAATAGCATCGTCATTTATTCCTGCAACCATCGTCCTGAGATTCCAAATAACCAAACAACCAACAATACTCATTAGACAAACAATACCGATTGTGTATATGACACATATCGAATACAAAAGGAAATAAACACAATAATAATCTAGCCAACTGGATGACCATGCTCTGATACATCTAATGTAACACCCTCTAAAACTCCTCATACAATATATAACATCATCAAAGTAAATTAACATGCATATCAAAAGAGAGTGTCACATTTACTTCATGACAACAACATAATACACTGGTCATGCTCATAACATACATTTAGAATCATGTTCCATACAATAACACATATGCATCTCGCAGCGGAATAATTATCATTTCAAAATAATACTAATGATTGAAATCCCATACTGACAAACATATAATAAAACATTAAGCACTAAAGGCCACCATCATATAATCTCGCATATAACATAAATAATCAGAGAGTATAACAAACATCTCTCAAAACAAACATGAATATAAAAATATAACACGAATCCAAATGTCCCTCGTGTTAAATAGACCAGAGCATGACTCACTACCTAATAAAATGGATAAACAAGAATCTAGCTCATTAGACTAATCCTTGCTAGAGGCACCACCTCTATCCTCAGTACCTGAGCGATGTCGTATAAAACATCATTTCAACAGAAGAGTGAGAATTCACATCATTATGGAAATATATAATAATAAGTAACACAAATCATACATACAACAATGAAATTCATCACACTTCACATAATCATGTATTCAACATTATCTAGTCCAATTCACATGATTATATATACCACATTGCTCAATAATTCAAGATTCAAAATAATCAATCACAAATACCACACATGTAACATTCACACCAATATTACATATTACACACCAATTCAACATTTCATATCGACACATGTGACTCCAATGTGACTCAATGCAATATGCATGTAGTACCAATTGTTATCCTTACTGGTCCTGCCAGGTCCATCTCTCAGACAGATAATGTAACGCCCGTAATTTAATTAAATATTTAATTAAATTATTTTTGAATATTTATGAAGATGTGTTATAATTAATTGAATTTATTTTATTAAGTGGAGAAATAATATTAGAGGTATAATATTATGTGGTGAAATAATATTAGAAGTGTAATATTATTTAATGTGGGCTTATTTTGAGAGAATAGAAGTAATAAGAGGGTGTGTTGATTTTAAGCCCAATAAGGAATAATAGAATAATAGGGTTATTTTATTATTTTTTAGAAGGAATAGAAAGAGGAAGCAGTAGAAAGAAATAAGGATTGAGAAGAACGTGCAAGCTGCTAGAGAAAATGGAGAACGACAAGCACGAGGATCCAACCAGAAATTGTAGAGCGACCTTCAATCCAAGATAAGGGTGGGGTTCTAACTCTATAATTGGGTTTATGATGATTGATATGTGGGTTAGAGGTGATTTCTGTCCTGTTTTGATATGAGAATATATGATTGATGTATGATGAGGATTGATGAATTCTGATGAATATTGATGTCTTGATGCTATTAAAATGCTGTAAGATTATAGGGTAATTATGAGTGATGAATTGTCTTGATTAGATTAAGTTTTAGGGCTTAGTTATGGAATCCTGGTGAGATGCAGTAATGGAAAACGTTGGATGTAGCAGTAATGAAAATGCAAAATTATGCAGGGAAGGGAAACGCAGAATTAGACGTGCAGAAAAATCAAAAGTTGTTGTTTTAGAACAATGAGTCAATTAGGGATGGCGTTAGGTACTGTTCCTAATTAGGTTGATAACAGGAAAAGGAATTAAAATAATAACGTAAGTTGCGTTAGATTAGTACAAGATAGAAGTTATGAAGTCAGACGTAAGTTGTTAGAAGTTGCGTTGAATTACTAGAAAATAGAAGTTCTGCCGTTAGTAGCTGTATGGGTCAGAAGATATGGTCAGTCAGAGGACGGTGACGATTAGAAGTAGTATCTGGTCAGAGGTTGCACTGGTCAGAAGATGGAATTAGTCAGAAGATGTGATGATCAGAAGTTGTATCTGGTCAGAAGATGGGGTTAGTCAGAAGATGTGATGATCATAAGTTGTACCTGGTCAGAAGATGAGGTTAGCTAGAAGTTGTGATGATCAGAAGTTGCATCTGATTAGAGGCTGCATTAGTCAGACGTTATAGCAGTCAAAAGATTGTGTCGCCAGAGGTTGCATCATGAGAAGTTGTGTATTTAGAAACTGTGTTGGTTAGAGTTTGTATGGTCAGAAGTTGTGTTGGCCTTTGCGTTGTTTGTGCAGAACGATGAACAGTAGATGCATAGAAGCTGCTGTTTGAACCATAACAGTAGGAAAGTGATGGTCTTGACTTTAGAGTTGCAGAATGACAGTGTTGTCTTACTGTAGATATTAAAATACTGCTGAGTTATAAATGAGAAGTTATTAATAAATAAATGATGTTTGATGAATTAATTTGATTATTTTGAGATGATTATTTGAGATGTTTTGAGATGATTACTTGAGATGTTTTGAGATGATTATTTGAGATGTTTTGAGATGATTATCTGAGATGTTTTGAGATGATTATTTGAGATGTTGTTAACTTGGGTGTTATCATTACATTCATCCTTGTGTCGCATACATTTCATTTTTGAGATGGAGCTTATGCTCGTTGAGATGGCCTGGATTGGCAATTTTTGAGATGAAGGCTATGCCTTGTTTATGCCTCTATTAATTGGCAAATTTTTGAGATGGGATTTCTGCTCCAATGGTACCACGTGCATTTGCATAGTATTGAGTCGCATTATATGATTTCATAAAGAAGTGTATTTTGATGTTGATGAATGTATATTATTGTTGAGATTGTTGTTGATTATGAGATGAGAAGTGGTGATGATGTTGATCTAATTTAATATATTAATTATCATGAACTTTATTATATTGTTAGATATCTCACCCCTTCTATTTGAATGTTACCCTTATGTTGGTAACGTGCAGGTAATCGAGAGTGAAGGTTGTATACCTTCAATAGTTCGAGTCGATGTCATTGCTCTGATATGTAACACTCGGGGGGATGAACGCTTGCTGTTTTGGTTGATGATTTTTAGTTGTCCAATTTCAAATTGATTATTATTAAAAATGAGATGTTTTCGAAGTTGTTGAATTGTTAGAGATGTTATTAAGAATTTTGTTGCGTAGATGTTGATTTATTTGATTAAAGATGTTATGTTGATGGTTCATCCGATGTTTGAAAAAGTGTTATATATCCACGATGAATGCAATGAATTTGATAGAAGAATTTGTGACGTCCTGATTCATTTGTATGATTGAAATTTTATAACTCTGATTTATTTATATATTTTGCCGGGGTAGAATTGGAGTGTTCCAAAGTTGGTATCAGAGAAAAAGGTTGGTCCGACCTTGTCGTCGAGTCGTAGTTGTCTAACAATTGAGTATTGTTATTTGAGTTCTAATCATTGTTTATGTTGTAGTGAGAATTTGAGATGGCAGGAAGGAATGATGATGCTCTTGCTGCTGCTTTAGAAGCAATGGCTCATGCGATGGAAAATCAGTCGAATGCTGACGGGAATGCTGGATCTCGTAGCTTGGTGACTTTCCAAAGAGATAATCCACCTACGTTCAAGGGAAAGTATGACCCTGACGGAGCATTGGAATGGTTGAAAGAGATAGAGAGAATCTTTTGCGTGATGGATTGCACTCCAGCGCAGAAGGTTCGTTATGGGACTCATATGCTAGCAGTCGAGGCTGATGACTGGTGGCTAGAGACATGCCAGAAGTTAGAAGCTGCAGGTGAGAATATCACTTGGGTTGTGTTCCGTAGGGAGTTTTTGAGAAAGTATTTTCCTGAAGATGTCCGTGGTAAGAAGGAAATTGAGTTCCTTGAGCTGAAACAAGGAAGTATGTCTATTGTTGAGTATGCTGCCAAGTTTGCTGAGTTGGCTAAGTTTTATCCGCATTACACTAAGGAAAATGTTGAGTTTTCAAAGTGTATTAAGTTTGAGAATGGGTTACGCCCGGAGATTAAGAAAGCAGTTGGATATCAGAAAATCTGTGTCTTTGCTGATTTGGTTGATAGCTGCGGGATTTATGAGGAGGACAATAATGCTCATTACAAGATTATCAGTGAGAAGAGGGGTAAGCACCCATAGAATAGTGGTAAGCCTTATGATGCCCCAGCTAGTAAGGGTAAACAGAGAGTTGTTCGTGGACAGAGGACTAGCGGGGGAGATGCTCCTGCTAGTGTGATTTGCTTTAAGTGTGGGAAACCTGGACACAGGAGTAATGTGTGCACTGCTGAAGTGAAGAGGTGTTTCCATTGTGGCAAGAACAGACATGTTGTATCTGAGTGTGTGCGCAAGAGTGTGGTTTGTTTCAACTGTAAAGAGGAAGGGCACATTGGTAGCCAGTGTCCGAAACCGAAGAGGGCTCAGTCAAGTGGTAAAGTGTTTGCTTTGGTTGAGGATCAGACAGCTGTTGAGGACAGACTTATCAGATGTACATGTTTCATTAATAGTACTCCTTTAATTACTATTATTGATACTGGTGCTACGCATTGTTTTATTGCTGCTGATTGTGTTGAAAGATTGGGTCTTGTGTTTTCTTCTTTGAATGGAGAAATGGTCGTCGATACTCCAACCAAGGGGTTGGTGACTACTTCTTTTGTGTGTGCTAAGTGTCCCTTGTCATCTTCGACAAAGACTTTATTATTGACTTGGTTTGTTTACCGTTAAGAGGTTTGGATGTAATTCTGGGTATGAACTGGTTAGAGCATAACTGTGTTCATATTAACTGTTATGATAAGTCTGTGAAGTTTTCTACTCCTGAGGAAGAAGAAGATGGTTTGTTGTCTGTTAGACAGTTGAGGAAGTTGATGCAAGAGGAAGCGCAGATGTTTTTGTTGATGGCGTCGCTATCTGTAGAGATTCAAGCTATAATTGAGGAATTGCTGGTGGTATGTGAATTTCCTAAAGTTTTCCCTGACGAGATTCCTGATGTACCGCTAGAGAGGGAAGTTGAATTTGCTATTGATCTTGTACCTGGTACCAGACCTGTGTCTATGGCACCATACAGGATGTCTGCGTCTGAGTTGTCTGAGTTGAAGAAGCAATTTGAAGAGTTACTTGAGAAGAGGTTCGTAAGACCAAGTGTATCGTCGTGGGGAGCTCCAGTGTTGTTAGTGAAGAAGAAAGATGGAAGTATGAGGCTTTGTGTTGATTATAAACAATTGAATAAGGTGACAAATAAGAACAAGTATCTGCTTCCAAGAATATATTACTTGATGGACCATGTGATCTGTGGAAATAGAACTGACTATTTTTTAAGCTGGTTCGCGAAATGTCGCGGTAAGCAAGAGTCGCCACCGTCTTTTATGTTCTCCAACATGGAAAGGACAAAAGCAGAGCAAAATTCCTTCTTTCAGAATGTTTCTCGGTTCGGGAGGTAGATTTATAGAAAGGGAAGGTGTTAGCACCCTCTCTATCCGTGGTTATCCACGGGCTCTTAGGTACTTGCTCTTATGTTTTCAAAATATGTTTGCTTTTCAAGTGTGAGTGGCTTTTAAAAAAAGTTTCGTTTGAAAATTTTCTAAGTAACTCTTGTATCTGTCCTCAAGAGTGTATGAAAAATTTGTTTGAAAACTTTCGAAAGTCTAGGTGCGAAAAGTTGTTTTTGTTTGTTTTGAAGAGATCAAGTACTTAAGAGAAGTCTACCTACCCTAAGGAATTAGGCTGTGTAAGAGTCCTTTAGATAGTGCTATCCCACCATTGAGAGGTAGGTAGCACCATCGTTGGAGTTATTCGGGTCAATTCGATTAAGGGAAAATGTGGTCACCAAAGCAATGGTAGGACACCTTAGAAGTAACCCTAACGTCCTAGATCCTTTTTATCCGAGGCAACCGTTTCGAGGCAACCGGATCTTTTAGACAGAAGGGAGACCTCTAAGACACCCTATACTTGATGACCACGTTCGAGGCAACCAGTGAGGCATACCCTAAGAGTGGCATGTGCTTGTGTGTTGTTTTCATGTTATGTTTATCTTGTACATGTTATTTGTGTGCTACGGATTAATTTTATTCGTCATACAGTCTTGCAGGCATATTAACAGTTAAGAGTGTGGAAAATAAATTGTGGAAATGTAAATCTAGCTATTACAAGGCGCGGGTCTATACATCGCCAAAAAAAACAAAAACCCGTTTGGAAATAAATTGCGAGAATTTAAAAGAAAGCGATAAAGTTCTAATTAATTATTACATTTCCTGAGCAGATACAAAATAATGAATTAAAATAAATACGCGCGAAAGATTGAATCGGGAACGTCCTTAGGGTTTTGACCCTTTTTTTGAGAAAGAATTGAATTTTGTCCTTTTTTGCAATTAATTAAAAATTAAGCTAATTTACTAATTAATTTATTAAAAAAAAATGTTTTTGTATTTTTATGTTTTTAATGGAAATAAAGAGAAAATAAAAAGAAATTAAAAGTCAGCAAAGACCTAATTTTAAATTGTTTTTATTTATTATGAAAAAATTAAAGTTGCTCTAATTTTAAAAGACTAAATTAATTAACCATATTTATTTACAAAAAAAGGTAATTGAAATTAATAAAAATGTTTTTTTAGGTTTTTTCTGAATTTTTATGGAAAAATAATTATTTAGTTAATAGTTAATAAAAAAGAATAAAAAATAAAATAAGCCAAATGAAAAAGAAAATGACAAAATAAAAATGCAAACCCAAGGGGGTTTGTGCCAGATTTGAGGGTGAATCTGGAATTTCTGAGGCCCAATAAGCCAAGCCTGTTGACTTTCTGGAATCCAATGTGCAAGCATTGACTGGGAACACCATGGTCCACGCCTCATGGCCATCAGATTGGCGTTAGTGGCCACTTGGCAAGCTGATCGCTTGAGATGCATGATGGATGCTATTTGGAAGCCTGCATAGGAACACAATAGAAAAAATAATATTGAGTTTTGGGGGGACCTGGGAATCGAACCCAGGTCCCAAGGCAATTTGCACGTTTACTCCAACCACTCCAACTGCATGCTTCAACTGTTATTAAGATAAATGGAAAATATTATATTAGAAAACAAATGCTGAGTTGTAAACAACACAACGCGCGCGCCCTTTTTGAATTGTCCAGTCCCATGCCTACATGTACTCGTCTCCTTCGTTAAACCTGTAAAACAAAGATCAAATAGTGGGGGTTTTTAACCCCCACAACCTGCAAAGAGAGAAAATAGCGAATAGAAATGTGTGCAAGATAAATTGTTCGCGAGGGTTGTGTTGGATTCGTCTGGCCTTGACGAATCCAACCATATGCGTAAGAAGATCCAATTTTTCCTGTGGAGCAAACCCCCAAATTCAAAGTTTGAAAAACCCTAGAAAATGTTAATGGTAGTTTATGATTCAGGACGTTTCAAAGCAATTGGACCACACCATTAGCTTCCTGTGAGTTCTATGAACATGAAACAATCAACAAAACATATCAAACGCGCATTAATAATGAGATGTAATTCTAAAAAATATGTGCAAACCGTACGATTGTGTAGAGCGTTTCTTGGGTGTTGACACTTGAATTTGATTGCAATGCGTTCCTGAGTGTGCTAGCAACGTGTTTGAATCAAGAAAAGGGTTTGAATTGGCCTGGAAGGTTGAATTCAGTTTTGAATTTTCTTGACTTTTTTTTTCAAAATGGCATAAGGGTTTGCAACAGCTTTTTCACGTGAAATGTATTAGGTTTTTGGTTCAGCATATGTATGGGAATGCATTTAGGTCAGCAACTGAGCCAATGATCCATTGTATTAATGTCTTGAGATTTTGGTTTATCACCATTAAAGGACTTTCCAAACTTGGTTCAAAACCATGATTTTGTGCACAAAATAGCCTTACACGAATTTGGTAGCTGGATCATCATACATAAAAGCTATTCAAACCAAAAATATGTCATTCCATTAACTTTTAGATTTTATTTGAATTTTTATGGATTTAAAATGAATTAAATCAATAAAAATTAAATAAAATGGAAAAATAAATGTTTAATCTTGAAATTAATCATGGGACACGTGTATGGCATGACAAGGCTGAATCAAGTGGAAGAAAGTGGGCCCTTTTGTCAAAAATTGAAGTTTTAAGGATAGTTGACTTTTGCCATTTCACAAAAATTTCCTAACTTCTCCAATGCATATCTTGCTCAATTTTGATCATATGAACATGTTCTTTGACATTTTGGAAAGGTATTGAAGTCCTCTAACCAATGCCGTTGGTCCCATGTCATTTTGATTTACCAATCTCAAGTTATGGTCTTTGACTTAAAATGCCTTTTTGTTGACTTTTGAAAATGACCTATAATGTTAAAATTGATAACTTTTTGTGAGAGCATTTCTTGGACTTGGAATGTGAAGATGAGTTGTAGGAAATGAAATCCCCTTCAAAATGAGCATTTGATGGGATTTTTCTGATGAACCATGAAAAAGTTATGCCTTGGTCAAGTTACAGTTGACTTTTCAGCTGTCCCAAAATGGAAACTTTTGCATCTTGATGATTTTTGAGCCATGCTTGTGGAATCATGATCAAGACTTTATCAAATGATGATTGTGGCTTCAAAATAAGATTTTGACCAAAAATTTTGACTTTTGACTGCCAAATGACCATTTTGCCCCTGTAGTTGATTGTGAAGCAATTAGGGTTTTTGACTGGGCAACTTGACCTTGTGAGCCTTGAAACTTGGCATGTAGATGCTTGAAAATGTTTATAGGCATGTGGGACTTGATTGAGCCCTTGAAAACCTCAACTTCCTTGCAAGAACCAAAACCCTAGTTTTTGACTGGCTTAGGAGATGTTTGGCTGTGCAACCCTTGAGTAGACTTGAGCAAATTTAGATGATGCTTGTCAAAACTTTGAAGAATATGGGAGGGAAAATTTTGGGGTACAACAATTGCCCTTGTTCAATCTTCTTAGACCCGAGGATGTAGATTGGCTTGCGTGCCTTTCGTGATCCAAAGGTGGAAGATGATTGAACACTAGAGTGCCCAGAAATTTGCACTCGCATAGTAGAGTGTCAGCAGTGTGATGGCGGGAATGGGCTTGTAGATGCCATTTGGAAAGATGATGGATAGGAGGATGGGCTTATAGATGCCATCTGGAAGTGTGACAGAACCTTGTCGGGAATGGGCTTATAGATGCCATTTGGAAATGTGATGGATAGTTGTGGAGATGGGCTTATGTATTCCATCGGGAGGTGTCGATCATGTAAGAGATTCCTTAGCGAGAACTTGCGTACTTTGAGAAAGGAAGATGGTTTCCTAGCCTGTTACAGGTGTTGATCTTCAAACTCTTCATGCAGATATTCCCTGGCTAGATACAAGCGTCGAATCTACAATTGGTTGTTCACAGATGTGCCCTGGCTAGATACAGGAATCGAATCCGGAACTTCAAAAGGTTGCTTACAGACGTGCCCTGGCTGGATACAGGTATCGAATCTCTAAACTCTTCATGCAGACATGCCCTGGCTGGATACAGGTATCGAATCTACAATCAGTTATTCACAGATATGCCCTGGCTAGATACAGGAATCGAATCTGGAATTCTTCGTCTACAGATATGCCCTGGCTGGATACAGGAATCGAATCTCTAAACTCTTCATGCAGACATGCCCTGGCTAGATACAGGTATCGAATCTACAATTAGTTACTCACAGATATGCCCTGGCTAGATACAGGAATCGAATCTGGAATTCTTCGTCTACAGATATGCCCTGGCTAGATACAGGTATCGAATCTCTAAACTCTTCATGCAGACATGCCCTGGCTAGATACAGGTGTTGAATCTACAATCAGTTACCCACAGATATGCCCTGGCTAGATACAGGAATTGAATCTGGAATTGGTCGTCTACAGATACTGGCTTGATACAGGAGTCGAATCTCTAAACTCTTCATGCAGACATGCCCTGGCTGGATACAGGTATCGAATCTACAATCAATTACTCACAGATATGCCCTGGATGGATACAGGTATCGAATCTAGAATTGGTCATCTACAGACATGCCCTGGATGGATACATGAATCGAATCTCGAACTGTGACAGTTGATAGTAATCATCTTTGGATTGACCTTTTTCCTGAAAGGCAAAACATCAATTGTATGCAATGTCATGATGTATGAAATGCGTGATGTCATGATGTTCTCAAGAATAAATGAGATTGTGTGTTATGATGCGTATATGCATGCGTCATGGTGCATGATAATGTGATATATGTAAGCAGGATGTATGAAATGTGATATGTTTATGAATGTGTTTTCGTCTAGGAAAATAAATCCTTGACGAATTCCGGGAGCTTGTTAAATCCTGGGATGATGTTTGAAGAGTAGAGTTCTTCATTTCTGCTGGGGAGGATGATTGCAAGAATAAACCGGTAGGAGAAGATGACTCCGTTGGGGAATAAACTTGTTGGAGAGATTACTCTGCGGGGAATACTTTGTGGGAGAAGAGATACTTCACTGAGGTTTTGATGGTAACTCCGCTGGGGATTCCGTTGATAAGCTTTGTTGGGGAATTTGATGAACTCCGCTGGGGATAGGAAGAACTTCGCTGAGGACGATCTTTCCGTGGTAATTAGCTGAGGATAACCCAGATATAAGCTCTGGTGGAGAATAACCTTTGAATAAAGCCGGGGAGAGACGTATGTACTTTGCAGGGGATAAGCTTCCAGAATCTACTGGGGATAAGCTTCCAGAATCTACTAGGGAGGATAATTCAACTCTCCTGGGGGAAGTTTTTGGACTGTACTGGGGAGTGGCTCCACTGGATGTCTGGTATTCCGCCGGGGAACAATCTTATATTAAGACTGTCGGGGATGCTTGTTAAGGAATATCTACATACTCCGCTGGGGAATGTTGAGATCTTCTGGGGATATCCAATTTCCATAAGGCTGACTGTAGGCTAACTCTGCTTGGGGAGAGTATCGCTGACTTGCTGGAGATATTGTGCCTTGTTAGGGCTGCCGGGAGACCAACTCTGCTCGGGGGAGAGTATGGATGAACCTTGTCTTACTCGGCGGGGAGTGAAGGTATCTTGGCTACATTCTTCAGCCGAACCTATCTTGGTGCCTTGGTGGACAGAGCAACTAGATCGCTTAGACAACTCTTTATTGCCCCTGTTTCTGATGTCACCTGTAATTAGTCCTTTGTTTCGTATGAAAATATTTATGAGTTAGCAATTAGTGTCAAATGCATATATCAAAAATGAATATTGGACGTTCTTCGCAAAACAAAACAGAAAAAGGAAAAATAATTGGCAATTTGTCTGGAAAAGTGAATTTGTATTGATTTTTGAATTTGCCTGTAAATAGGCGTTTATGTACAAGAGGTTGACGTCCTAGTAAGAGAACGCCGCCGAACAACATAGAGTTTATACAATTTTGTGAAAAGGAAAACAAAACAGCTATGTGAAAAAAATAATCCCACTGGGTTCCAACTCTGTTATCGCCTTTATGTCTTCAAGCGTCTCATCACTTCGCTGCTTAGTTGAAGATGAAGCCGATTGATCGATGTCGTCTGAACCTGATAGTTGATGCCGAATTCTGGATGCAAGACGATCCAATGAGACATAGTATTATGCTTTAATCCCTAACTTTTGGCTGGACCTCCCTTTCGGGTTTTCAGTCCACCGGGATACCCATTTTTGCCCAAGCCGCCTTTTCAGGTTTTCGACTTGCCGGGTGTACAGATTTTTTATTATTTCATCCCTTATTTTTTCCCAAACCCTTTTGGTTCGCCGGGAAGCCCTTATTTTTGCCTAGGTGTGTCAACCTAGCGGGTCTTTTATCATGCGTAGTATCTTTTTACTATGTCTGCATTGGCGGGGTGAGGAAGGTCGTCACCATCCATGGTGGTTAGAATCATAGCTCCTCCTGAGAAGATATTCTTAACCACAAATGGCCCTTCGTACGTGGGGATCCATTTGCCCCTGGGATTACTTTGAGGGAGAATGATGCGCTTGATTACCAGGTCTCCGACTTGATACTCTTGGCGTCTGACTTTCTTGTTAAATGTCCTGATCATCCATTTTTGGTACGTTTGACCATGACAAATAGCAGTGAGTCTCTTTTCGTCAATTAGGTTTAATTGATCAAGTCGAGTATGGATCCAGTCATCTTCGCTCAAATCTGCATCCTTCATTATCCGGAGAGAGGGTATCTGAACTTCAATAGGCAAGACTGCCTCCATGCCATAGACCAAGGAAAAAGGAGTTTCCCCTGTTGACGTCCTTGATGAGGTACGGTACCCATGAAGAGAAAACGGTAACATCTCGTGCCAATCTTTGTAGGTCACTGTCATCTTCTGCACAATCTTTTTGATATTCTTATTTGTCGCTTCGACAGCCCCGTTCATCTTCGGCCGGTAAGGAGAAGAGTTGTGGTGTTGTATCTTGAATTGCTCGCAGATCTCAGTGATCATCTTATTGTTAAGATTGGTACCATTGTCCATAATGATTCTCTCAGGGACACCGTATCGACAGATCAAGTTATGCCGAATGAACCGTGCCACGACGTTCTTGGTTACGGTAGCGTAGGAAGCTGCTTCAACCCACTTTGTGAAGTAATCAATCGCCACTAGGATGAAGCGATGCCCGTTGGATGTCGTAGGTCTGATCTCGCCGATCATATCAATGCCCCACATTGCAAAAGGCCAAGGTGCTGTCAAGACGTTCAGAGGAACTGGAGGAACGTGCACCTTATCTGCATAGATCTGGCATTTGTGACACGTCCGAGAATGTTGGTAACAGTCAGCTTCCATTGTGGACCAGAAATATCCTGCCCGAAGGATTTTCTTTGCCATGGTATGTCCACTGGAATGTGTTCCAAAGGTACCTTCATGTAGCTCTGCCATGATCTTTTCTGCTTCAGTTTTATCCACACAACGTAGTAAGGTTGAATCATGGTTTCGTTTATACAGAATGCCGTTGCTGAGGAAGAACTTCGCTGCAAACCTTCTCAGGAACTTCTTGTCATTAACGGATGCACCCTCTGGGTATTCTTGAGCTTCCAAGTACCTCTTCACTTCATGATACCAAGGTTTTTCAGTTACCTCTTCAGCCTCAAGATCGTAGCAATGTGCAGGTTCGTCCAACTTCCAGATAATGATCCGGGGAGCCTCGTTGTCCCATTTGACTTTGAACATAGAAGACATCGTAGCCAGCGCGTCCGCCAACTAATTCTCCTCTCTTGGGAAGTGTTCAAAAGTTATCTCCTCGAAGTGGGGGATCAATGTCAGTACATACTCTTTGTAAGGAATAAGATTTGGGTGTTTCGTATCCCACTCTCCTTTGATCTGATTGATCACGAGAGCGGAATCTCCAAAGACACTCAGAAACTTGATCCTTAAGTAAATTGCAGCTTGAAGACCCATGATGCATGCCTCATACTCCGCCATGTTGTTGGTGCAGTTGAAACATAGTCGGGCAGTGAGTGGAGTATGAGTGCCTTTAGGGGATATGATCACAGCGCCAATACCGTTACCTAAAGCGTTTGAGGCTCCGTCAAAGTGCATAGACCATCAGGATCCTTCCTCAGGTCCTTCATCCGATCCAGGTACTTCACAATCAGTCACTACCATGATATTCTCGTCTGGAAATTCAAAGTTCATGGACTGGTAGTCGTCCACTGCCTGGTGTGCCAAATGGTCTGCCAATACACTTCCCTTGATTGCTTTTTGAGTCGTGTATTGGATGTCATATTCTGTCAAGATCATCTGCCATCTTGCTATTCTTCCGTACAAGGCGGGCTTTTCGAAGATGTACTTTATTGGATCCATTTTTGAAATCAAGAGAGTAGTGTGAGTCAACATATACTGTCTCAGCCAGTGAGCAGCCCATACCAAAGCGCAGCAAGTTTTCTCGAGCAGTGAGTATCGGGTCTCACAGTCGGTAAACTTTTTGCTAAGGTAATAAATAGCGTGCTCTTTTCGGCCAGACTCGTCATGCTGCCCCAGAACACACCCCATTGAGTTGTCCAGTACTGTCAAGTATAAGATTAGAGGTCTCCCTTCAACCGGTGGCATAAGAATGGGTGGTTCTTGGAGATACTCTTTGATTCTTTCGAAAGCGGCCTGACATTCATTGTTCCAACGTACTACTTGATTTTTCTTCAGTAGCTTGAAGATTGGTTCACAGGTAGCAGTTAGATGCGAGATGAATCGGGCAATGTAATTCAGCCGTCCTAGAAAGCCTATGACTTCTTTCTCTGTCTTGGGAGTTGGCATCTCTTGTATGGCTTTCACTTTGGCAGGGTCCACTTGAATACCTTTGTCGCTCACGACGAAACCTAGTAGTTTTCCAGATCTTACCCCAAAGGTGCACTTGTTCGGGTTCAACCTCAGCTTGTACAACTTCAGACGGTCAAACAGTTTCTGCAGATGGTCAAGGTGTTCCTCTTCAGTTTGAGACCTTGCAATCATATCGTCGACATACACTTCAATCTCATGATGGATCATGTCATGAAATAAAGCAACCATGGCACGTTGGTAGGTTGCCCCAGCATTTTTCAACCCAAAAGGCATGACCTTGTAACAAAAGGTGCCCCACTAAGTAACAAAAGTGGTCTTCTCCATGTCTTCCGGAGCCATCTTGATTTGATTATAACTTGAGAACCCATCCATGAAGGAGAATACCTTATGTTGAGCAGTATTGTCAACTAGAACGTCGATGTGAGGCAGAGGGAAGTCATCCTTAGGGCTTGCCCTGTTCAAATCCCTGTAATCAACACACATTCTGACCTTACCATCTTTCTTCGGCACTGGAACCACGTTGGCAACCCACTGAGGGTAAGAAGTCACTGCTAGAAACCCGGCATCAAATTGTTTCATAACCTCAGCTTTGATTTTCTCAGACATCTCGGGACGCATACGGCGGACCTTCTGTTTAATCGGAGGGCAGTCTTCCTTGGTAGGCATGTGATGAACCACAATGTCAGTATCCAACCCAGGCATGTCTTCGTAAGACCAGGCGAAGATTTCCACATAGTCACGCAGCATCTGAATCAATCGTTGTTTCACACTGAGCTCTAGATTGGCACCAATCTTGACTTCCTTTATGTCTGTCTCAGTACCCAGATTCACCGTTTCCACTGGCTCTTCATGTGGCTGAATGGCCCTCTCTTCCTGGAGTAGCAGTCTTGCAAGCTCACCAGGCACTTCACAATCATCTTCACCTTCGTCTTCGGCTAAGTTGATCAAATTTTCGAAGTCATAACTGGCAGTTGCAGAGTCGTTACCAGTGAGATCCAGAGTGGATTGGAACCTGTATAAGTGAGTGTGTGTAAATATAGCTGTTTTGCAATATATAAAGAAAGAAAGGGAGCACAAGATTTGAAATGTGAAAAACGTCCAATGTTTTTATTCATGATATATGAAAATGACAAATAACAAGCCCTCACAAATGAAACCACGGTGCCCCGGGTAAGACACCGGGCCATAAAGTTTCAAAATTATTTTCTGTTACAACTTTATAACAAAGGAGTTCATTACTGAGTGACAAAAGTAATAGGTACGGAGTCTTTTGCAATCCAGTTGCTTGGTCCACCGTCGGCCGTTGGGTAGATCCAGCTGTCAAATTCGGATTCCTCCACTTCGTCTTCATCCCTAATAGCATTTACTCCATGATTGGGCATGGGAGCTGTCACCACATTAGGCCTTTCTGGCGCCTCGAACTGAACCTCTTTAGCATCAATAAGGTCTTGAACCTTATTCCTCAGAGCCCAACAATCATCTGTGTTATGCCCCAGGCTATCAGAGTGATAAGCGCAACGGGCGTTGGGGTTGTACTTTGGAGAGGTTGTGTTCACTACCTTCGGAGCTTCTTTGACAGTTACCAGATTGGTTGACAGCAGTTGCAGCAAAATCTGTGACAGGGTCATGTTGAGCCGAGTATACTGCCTTTTGGGTCTCTCACCCCTTGGTTGGTTGTACTGCTGAGGAGCAGCAGAAGGCTTTGAAATTACCACCGCGTTGACAGCTTGGCGGCGTTCTGGTTTATTATGTCTTCTGGGACCATAGACGGCACTAGCTTCCTTCTTGAAGGGTTTCTTTTTAGTACTCGAGGAGGCACCTTTCTGTATCTTCCCCGACTTGATACCAGCTTCTATCCTTTCACCCGTCAGAATGAGGTCTGTAAACCCAGCAGAGGAATTACCAATCAGGTGATTAAAGAATGGACCAGACAGGGTCCCCAAGAACATGTCCACGAGTTCACGATCAGTCAATGGTGGCTGCACCCTGCCAGCTAGGTCTCTCCACTTCTGCGCGTACTCCTTAAAACCTTCACCCGTTCCTAGTGACATACCCTGGAGTTGGGTACGCGTAGGAGCGAGGTCGGAATTATACTGATACTGCTTATAAAAAGAAGTAGCCAAGTCCTCCCAGTTACGAATATTGGTTCCATCCAGCTGATAGAACCATTCGAGTTGAGTCCCTGAAAGACTCTCCTGGAAGAAATGGATCCATAAGTTTTTGTCTGCAGTGTAAGGCTGGATCTTCCTTACATAAGATCTGAGGTGCATATTAGGACAAGAATCCCCGCCGTACTTCACAAAGGCAGGTGCCTTGAACTTGTGTGGAATCATCACCCCAGAAGATAACCCTAAGTCTCCAAAATCCAACCCAGACACACATTGAATCTCCATAGCATTTAACCGGTCCTCCAGCTGTTTGTACCGGTCCTTGGCAGGGGGGTATTGTTCATCATTGAAATCTGTCTCGGTGTCAGAGATAACGGGACTAGGGACCCCTCCCTCCTGGTGACTGCCTTCCCCAACAGATGGAGTAGTCAGCTCAGCTTCATTCTGCAGTGTATTCCAGAGTCTGCGTCCAGTGTTGAACAACACAATCCTCTTCTTCTTCTTCTTCTTCTTCATGAGCAAAGCCTTCAACTCCTGTTGTCCTTGGGCTAAGCTCATGACCAGCTCTTGAAAATGGGCGTTCTGGGCCTGGAGGGCCTTGATAGCTTGCTCGGTAGTAGGTTCAGGATTCATGATGACTGAGTGTTGAAATAAACAGCGAAGAAGATTAAGCAACCTGTAGAAAAAGGGTACCTGTTATGTACATGATGCATGATATTCTATTTATGCAATGCATTCAAGGGTTCGAAAGTTCAAATTCGTTGTAGACAAAAGGGAACACACGTTATATTAAGAAATAATTTGTTCGGTACATCAGGGCCTCATGGGCAAAACATTACAAAAATAATTAATCCCAAAAGACACTGTGCATCCTCTTTGGGGTTATGTAAGTGTTGAGAGTCTTTTCCTCGTGAAGTAGACGGGTGAGCTCCAAGACCTTCTTCTCACTGGCATGTAAACTGGTTTCAAGAGAATTTCGTTCTTCCTTGAGTTGGATCCAGCTCTTTTGCATTTCCTCCCAAGATGTTGGCATGTCAGGATGTTGAACGGTGTAGGGCACCTCTCCTTCCAAAACTGGCTCTTTGATTACAGGGAGAACATGAGGATATGGCATCACCAGCTTCTGGGAGCGGGCTCGTACCCATTTGAGATAAGGTTCCAGGGGGATGGAGTTCTTGTGCCCCAGTGTCTTACTATCTACCCTGTTGGGCATCCTCCAAGCTCTGATAAACCTCTGGCGAAGTCCTTGCGTATCATTGTCGAAGTCAAAAACTATGTCAGGAATCAACATGTCATGAGGGCCATCCCTTCGAGCATATCCAAACTATCTCAAAGCCAGGCACGGGTTGTAAGTAATACCTCATCTGATTCCAAGTAAAGGAACATTAGGATACTCTCCGCAACGATCAATGATGGTGACGTTTTCTCTGGACCGAGAACACCAATGTATATCAGCATGTGTAAGAGTCATCAATCGTTGTGACCATCTCAAACCCCGTTTGTTCTTCAAAACTGATTGTGGAAGGTGCGAAATAAACCACCTTGCCAGGAGAGGAGTGCAGCACATGAGAACACCTCTTTTTCTCATGGTTTGAGTGTAACATGAGTGAAGGATGTCCCCAAGCAACGTAGGTATAGGATTCCTGGACATGAATATCTTGATAACATTAATATCCATAAGCTGATCTGGATTCGGGAACAATACCAACCCATAGACAAGGAGTGCCACAACTTCTTCAAAGGCTTGTAGGTCAAGGGAATTCCAACACTCTTGGGCCTTCTCAAACAGAAACTTTGCTAAGAATCCTTTGATACCACTTCTGGTTTCCTAGTGTCCCTTGATGTCAGATGGTTGTAGGCATAATGCTTTAGCAACCTCTTCGAGTTTTGGCTCTCTTCCCGTACCGTTGTAGGGTAGTTGACTGAGAATGGGAATCTTCAGAAGCTGGGAAAACTCTTCCAACGTAGGCACCAGTTGATAATCCGGTAAAGTAAAATAGTGGTGCAAAGGGTCAAAGAACTGGAAGAGAACTTTTATCATATCTTCTTCAATGTTGGTGTTGACCAAGCTGATGAGTCTACCATGCCTTTCACTGAATGAAGAGTTCTCGGGAATCCTGGATGTAAGCTCCTTAAGCTGAGGAGGGACCCTTACAAGGTTGATCTGAATTGTCTTTCTGCGGATAGATTCCATGTCCTACAAAACAAGAACAAAGATGAAGATTCGAACCCTTGAAGTGGTTAGTAAATGCATATGATGCTGTATGATGCTATGATGTTATGGTAAGGACACACCACAAGTATTCACAAACAGCAAACATGATAAGGCACACAAGTCATACCAGACAGCCCTTAGAGTTTAGGCCAGCATGAAGTTTGGGGTACTACCCTCTTGAAGTTGGTGGGCTCAAAAACCTGTCCTATCAAAAGTAACCGGGTTCTAAGGAGCTCAATATCATTGGGTTATTTTCTATGTTCATTGTTTTGATTTAGCCACTGAACTGGCGATCAAAATATTCCAAGAAAACAACCCTCAATGAGTGTAGTATCGAGTATCAACCAACTTCGGACTGCACCAAAGTCGGTCATCTCACTACCCCTAAAGAGGCCAGGATGGTTCAAGTAAGGTTCCTAAGGTCAGTTGATGCTTCACGACACCACGCGGCGGCCCCGTACTCTCTTTGACTTGACTCAAGGGTTACCGGTACTCACCAAAGTGCCACATCAACGTAGCAAACTGCTCCAACCGTGTCGGTATACCCCGCACAGATCCCTCACAATTTGCGAAATGTCATGGTAAGCAAGAGTCGCCACCGTCTTTTATGTTCTCCAACATGGAAAGGACAAAAGCACAGCAAAATTCCTTCTTTGAGAATGTTTCTCGGTTCGGGAGGTAGATTTATAGAAAGGGAAGGTGTTAGCACCCTTTCTATCCGTGGTTATCCACGGGCTCTTAGGTACTTTCTCTTATGTTTTCAAAATATGTTTTCTTTTCAAGTGTGAGTGGGTTTTAAAAAAAAGTTTCGTTTGAAAAATTTCTAAGTAACTCTTGTATATGTCCTCAAGAGTGTATGAAAAATTTGTTTGAAAACTTTCGAAAGTGTAGGTGCGAAAAGTTGTTTTTGTTTGTTTTGAAGAGAGCAAGTACCCAGGAGAATCTACCTACTCCTAGGAATTAGGCTGTGTAAGAGTCTTTTAGATAGTGCTATCCCACCATTGAGAGGTAGGTAGCACCATCGTTGGAGTTATTCGGGTCAATTCGATTAAGGGACAATGTGGTCACCAAAGCAATGGTAGGACACCTTAGAAGTAACCCTAACGTCCTAGATCCTTTTTATCCGAGGCAACCGTTTCGAGGCAACCGGATCTTTTAGACAGAAGGGCAACCTCTAAGACACCATATACTTGATGACCACGTTCGAGGCAACCAGTGAGGCATACCCTAAGTGTGGCATGTGCTTGTGTGTTGTTTTCATGTTATGTTTATCTTGTACATGTTATTTGTGGGCTACGGATTGATTTTATTCGTCATACAGTCTTGCAGGCATATTAACAGTTAAGAGTGCGGAAAATAAATTGCGGAAATGTAAATCTAGCTATTATAAGGCGCGGGTCTATACATCGCCAAAAAAAACAAAAACCCGTTTGGAAATAAATTGCGAGAATTTAAAAGAAAGCGATAAAGTTCTAATTAATTATTACATTTTCTGAGCAGATACAAAATAATGAATTAAAATAAATACGCGCGAAAGATTGAATCGGGAACGTCCTTAGGGTTTTGACCCTTTTTTTGAGAAAGAATTGAATTTTGTCCTTTTTTGCAATTAATTAAAAATTAAGCTAATTTACTAATTAATTAATTTATTAAAAAAATGTTTTTGTTTTTTATGTTTTTAATGGAAATAAAGAGAAAATAAAAAGAAATTAAAAGTCAGCAAAAACCTAATTCTAAATTGTTTTTATTTATTATGAAAAAATTAAAGTTGCTCTAATTTTAAAAGACTAAATTAATTAACCATATTTATTTACAAAAAAAGGTAATTGAAATTAATAAAAATGTTTTTTTAGGTTTTTTCTGAATTTTTATGGAAAAATAATTATTTAGTTAATAGTTAATAAAAAAGAATAAAAAATAAAATAAGGCAAATGAAAAAGAAAATGACAAAATAAAAATGCATACCCAAGGGGGTTTGGGCCAGATTTGAGGGTGAATCTGGAATTTCTGAGGCCCAATAAGCCAAGCCTGTTGACTTTCTGGAATCCAGTGTGCAAGCATTGACTGGGAACACCATGGTCCACGCCTCATGGCCATCAGATTGGCGTTAGTGGCCACTTGGCAAGCTGATCGCTTGAGATGCATGATGGACGCTATTTGGAGGCCTGCATAGGAACACAATAGAAAAAATAATATTGAGTTTTGAGGGGACCTGGGAATCGAACCCAGGTCCCAAGGCAATGTGCACGTTTACTCCAACCACTCCAACTGCATGCTTCAGCTGTTATTAAGATAAATGGAAAATATTATATTAGAAAACAAACACTGAGCTGTAAACAACACAACGCGTGCGCCCTTTTTGAATTGTCTAGTCCCATGCCTACACGTACTCGTCTCCTTCGTTAAACCTGTAAAACAAAGATCAAATAGCGGGGGTTTTTAACCCCCACAACCTGCAAAGAGAGAAAATAGCGAATAGAAATGTGTGCAAGATAAATTGTTCGCGAGGGTTGTGTTGGATTCGTCTGGCCTTGACAAATCCAACCATATGCGTAAGAAGATCCAATTTTTCCTATGGAGCAAACCCCCAAATTCAAAGTTGAAAAACCCTAGAAAATGTTAATGGTAGTTTATGATTCAGGACGTTTCAAAGCAACTGGACCACACCATTAGCTTCCTGTGAGTTCTATGAACATGAAACAATCAACAAAACATATCAAACACACATGAATAATGAGATGTAATTCTAAAAAATATGTGCAAACCGTACGACTGTGTAGAGCGTTTTCTTGGGTGTTGACACTTGAGTTTGATTGCAATGCGTTCCTGAGTGTGCTAGCAACGTGTTTGAATCAAGAAAAGGGTTTGAATTGGCCTGGAAGGTTGAATTCAGTTTTGACTTTTCTTGACTTTTTTTTCAAAATGGCATAAGGGTTTGCAGTATCTTTTTCACGTGAAATGTATTAGGTTTTTGGTTCAGCATATGTATGGGAATGCATTTAGGTCAGCAGCTGAGCCAATGATCCATTGTATTGATGTCTTGAGATTTTGGTTTATCACCATTAAAGGACTTTCCAAACTTGGTTCAAAACCATGATTTTATGCACAAAATAGCCTTAAACGAATTTGGTAGCTGGCTCATCATACATAATGCTATTCAAACCAAAAATATGCCATTCCATTAACTTTTAGATTTTATTTGAATTTTTATGGATTTAAAATGAATTAAATCAATCAAAGTTAAATAAAATGGAAAAATAAATGTTTAATCTTGAAATTAATCATGGGACACGTGTATGGCATGACAAGGCTGAATCAAGTGGAAGAAAGTGGGCCCTTTTGTCAAAAATTGAAGTTTTAAGGATAGTTGACTTTTGCCATTTCACAAAAATTTCCCAACTTCTCCAATGCATATCTTGCTCAATTTTGATCATATGAACATGTTCTTTGACATTTTGGAAAGGTCTTGAAGTCCTCTAACCAATGCCTTTGGTCCCATGTCATTTTGATTTACCAATCTCAAGTTATGGTCTTTGACTTAAAATGCCTTTTTGTTGACTTTTGAAAATGACCTATAATGTTGAAATTAATAACTTTTTGTGAGAGCATTTCTTGGACTTGGAATGTGAATATGAGTTGTAGGAAATGTCATCACCTTCAAAATGAGAATTGGATGGGATTTTTCTGATGAACCATGAAAAAGTTATGCCTTGGTCAAGTTACAGTTGACTTTTCAACTGTCCCAAAATGGAAACTTTTGCATCTTGATGATTTTTGAGCCATGCTTGTGGAATCATGATCAAGACTTGATCAAATGATTATTGTGGCTTCAAAATAAGATTTTGACCAAAAATTTTGACTTTTGACTGCCAAATGACCATTTTGCCCCTGCAGTTGATTGTGAAGCAATTAGGGTTTTTGCCCGTGCAACTTGACCTTATGAGCCTTGAAACTTGGCATGTAGATGCTTGACAATGTTTATAGGAATGTGGGACTTGATTGAGCCCTTGAAAACCTCAACTTCCTTGCAAGAACCAAAACCCTAGTTTTTGACTGGCTTAGGAGATGTTTGGCTGTGCAACCCTTGAGTAGACTTGAGCAAATTTAGATGATGCTTGTCAAAACTTTGAAGAATATGGGAGGGAAAATTTTGGGGTACAACAGACCAATTAGTGGATGCTCGTGTGTTTAGTAAGATTGATTTGAGGTCGGGTTACCATCAGATTAAAGTGAAGGATGAAGATATTCAGAAGACGGCTTTTAGAACGCGTAATGGACATTACGAGTATTCGGTGATGGCTTTTGGTGTTACTAATGCGCCGGGAGTATTCATGGAATATATGAATCGTATCTTTCATACTTGTTTGGATCGGTTCGTAGTGGTGTTCATTGATGATATTTTGATTTACTCTAAGACAGAAGAAGAGCATGCTGAACATTTAAGGGTAGTATTGAAAGTTTTGAAAGAGAAGAAGTTGTATGCAAAGCTGTCCAAGTGTGAATTCTGGCTGAAAGAGGTTAGTTTTCTTGGTCATGTGATTTCTAGTAGCAGCATTGTTGTAGATCCATCGAAGGTTGATGTTGTGTTGCAATGGGAAACTACAAAGCCAGCTACTGAGATTAGAAGCTTCTTGGGATTATCTGGTTATTATAGAAGGTTTATCGAAGGATTTTCTAAGTTGTCACTTCCTTTGACTAAGTTGACTTGTAAAGGTAGAGCTTTTGTTTGGAATGTTCAGTGCGAAGAAAGTTTTACAGAATTGAAGAAGAGGTTGATGTCGGCTCCGATTTTGACGTTGCCTAATCCAGGAGAGCCTTTTGTAGTTTATTGTGATGCTTCTAAGATGGGTTTAGGAGGTGTGCTTATGCAGAATGGAAAGGTAGTTTCTTATGCGTCAAGGCAGTTAAGGACTCATGAGAAGAACTATCCTACGCATGATTTAGAGCTTGATGCAGTTGTTTTTGTGTTGAAGATTTGGAGGCATTATCTTTATGGTTCTAGATTTGAAGTGTTTAGTGACCATATGAGTTTGAAGTATTTGTTTGATCAGAAGGAGTTGAATATGAGGCAACGAAGATGGTTGGAGTTGTTAAAGGATTATGATTTCGGTTTGAATTATCATCCAGGAAAGGCGAATGTGGTAGATGATGCGTTAAGTCGAAAGACTTTACATATGTCAGCAATGATGATTAAAGAGTTGGAATTGATTGAGCAGTTCTGAGATATGAGCTTAGTTTGTGAGGTTACTCCGCAGAGTGTTATGTTGGGTATGTTGAAGATTAATAATGAATTTCTAGAAAGTATCAGAGAAGCTCAGAAGTTGGATGTGAAACTGGTAGATTTGATGGTTGGGACTGATCAATCTGAGAATAATGATTTTAAGCTAGATGAGCATGGAGTGTTGAGGTTTCGTAACCGGATTTGTATTCCTGATGATGCTGAGATGAATAAGGTGATACTTGAAGAGAGCCATAGAAGTAAGTTGAGTATTCATCCAGGAGCTACAAAGATGTATCAAGATTTGAAAGGTTTGTTTTGGTAGCCTGGGATGAAGAGTGATGTGGCTCGGTTTGTGTATGCATGTTTTACTTGTCAGAAGTTGAAAGTTGAACATCAGAAGCCTGCAGGATTGATGCAATCGTTGGAAGTTCCAGCATGGAAATGGGATAGTATTTCAATGGACTTTGTGATAGGGTTGCCTAACACTTTCAGAGGGCATGATTTGATTTGGATGATTGTTGATATGCTTACGAAGTCGGCTCATTTTATTCCTATTAACATCAGTTTTCCAGTGCCAAAGTTGGCTGAGATTTATATCAGTGTGATTGTGAAGCTGCATGGTGTTCCTTTGTGCATTGTGTCAGATAGGGATCCAAGATTTACTTCTGATTTTTGGAAGAGTTTGCAAGAAGCATTGGGTTCTAAGTTGAGGTTGAGTTCAGCATATCATCCTTAGATTGATGGTCAAACTGAATGAACTATTCAATCGTTGGAAGACTTGTTGAGGGCATGTGTTCTTGAGCAGGGAGGTTCGTGGGATACTTATCTTTCGTTGATAGAGTTCACGTATAATAACAGTTACCATTCCAGTATTGGGATGGCACCTTTTGAAGCGTTGTATGGTCGAAGATGTAGAACTCTGTTATGTTGGCATGAATCTGGTGAGAGTGTAGTACTTGGACCTGAACTTGTTCGTGAGACTACTGAGAAGGTGAAGTTGATTCGAGAAAAGATGAAAGCTTCACAAAGTAGACAGAAGATTTATCATGACAAGCGAAGGAAAGATCTAGAATTCCAAGCTGGTGATCATGTATTTTTTAGAGTTACACCTGTGACTGGTGTTGGGCGAGCGTTGAAGTCTAAGAAGCTCACTTCTCGTTTTATTGGAACGTATCAGATTTCAGAGAGAGTGGGGAATGTTGCTTATAGAGTGGCTTTACCGCCTAATCTTTCAAATTTGCATGATGTGTTTCATGTGTCACAACTTCGGAAGTATATTTCAGATCTATCTCATGTGATTCATATGGACGATGTGCAAGTACGGGATAATATTACGGTGGAGACGATGCCTGTACGGATCGCGGATCGTGAAATGAAGACTCTGAGGGGCAAAGAGATTGCCTTGGTTAAAGTGGTTTGGCTAGGATCTGCTGGTGAAAGCATGACTTGGGAGTTGGAGAACAAGATGCGAGACTCCTATCCTGAATTGTTCGATTGAGGTAAGTTTTCGAGGACGAAAATATTCTAAGTGGGGGAGAAATGTAATGCCCGTAATTTAATTAATTATTTAATTAAATTATTTTTGGAATATTTATGAAGATGTGTTATAATTAATTGGATTTATTTTATTAAGTGGAGAAATAATATTAGAGGTATAATATTATGTGGTGAAATAATATTAGAAGTGTAATATTAATTAATGTAGGCTTATTTTGAGAGAATAGAAGTAATAAGAGGGTGTGTTGGTTTTAAGCCCAATAAGGAATAATAGAATAATAGGGTTATTTTATTATTTGTTAGAAGGAATAGAAAGAGGAAGCAATAGAAAGAAATAAGGATTAAGAAGAACGTGCAAGCTGCTAGAGAAAGTGGAGAACGGCAAGCACGAGGATCCAACTAGAAATTGTAGAGCGGCCTTCAATCCAAGGTAAGGGTGGGGTTCTAACTCTATAATTGGGTTTATGATGATTGATATGTGGGTTAGAGGTGATTGTTGTCCTATTTTGATATGAGAATATATGATTGATGTATGATGAGGATTGATGAATTCTGATGAATATTGATGTCTTGATGTTGTTAAAATGCTGTAAGATTATAGGGTAATTATGGGTGATGAATTGTCTTGATTAGATTAAGTTTTAGGGCTTAGTTAAGGAATCCTGGTGAGATGCAGTAATGGAAAACGTTAAATGTAGCAGTAATGAAAACGCAAAATTATGCAGGGAAGGGAAACACAGAATTAGGCGTGCAGAACAATCAGAAGTTGTTGTTTTAGAACAATGAGTCAATTAGGGATGGCGTTAGGTACTGTTCCTAATTAGGTTGATAACAGGAAAAGGAATTAAAATAATAACGTTAAGGAAAAGTAGCAGTTCTGACGTTAGAAGGATGCTGATAGAAGTTGCGTTAGATTAGTACAAGATAGAAGTTATGAAGTCAGACGTAAGTTGTTAGAAGTTGCATTGAATTACTAGAAAATAGAATTTCTGACGTTAGTAGCTGTATGGGTCAGAAGATATGGTCAGTCAAAGGACGGTGACGATCAGAAGTAGTATCTGGTCAGAGGTTGCACTGGTCAGAAGATGGCATTAGTCAGAAGATGTGATGATCGGAAGTTGTATCTGGTCAGAAGATGGGGTTAGTCAGAAGATGTGATGATCATAAGTTGTACCTGGTCAGAAGATGAGGTTAGCCAGAAGTTGTGATGATCAGAAGTTGCATCTGATTAGAGGCTGCATTAGTCAAAAGTTATAGCAGTCAGAAGATTTTGTCGCCAGAGGTTACGTCATTAGAAGTTGTGTATTAAGAAACTGTGTTGGTTAGAGGTTGCGTGGTCAGAAGTTGTGTTGGCCTTTGCGTTTTTTGTGCAGAACGATGAACAGTAGATGCATAGAAGCTACTGTTTGAACCATAACAGTAGGAAAGTGACGGTCTTGACTTTAGAGTTGCAGAATGACAGTGTTGTCTTACTGTAGATATTAAAATACTTCTGAGTTATAAATGAGAAGTTATTAATAAATAAATGATGTTTGATGAATTAATTTGATTATTTTGAGATGATTATTTGAGATGTTTTGAGATGATTATTTGAGATGTTTTGAGATGATTATTTGAGATGTTTTGAGATGAATATTTGAGATGTTGTTAACTTGGGTGTTATCATTACATTCATTGTTGTGTCGCATACATTGCATTTTTGAGATGGAGCTTATGCTCGTTGAGATGGCCTGGATTGGCAAATTTTGAGATGAAGGCTATGCCTTGTTGATTCCTCTATTAATTGGCAAATTTTTGAGATGGGAGTTCTGCTCCAATGGTACCACATGCATTTGCATAGTATTGAATCTCATTATATGATTTCATAAAGAAGTGTATTTTGATGTTGATGAATGTATATTATTGTTGTTGATTATGAGATGAGAAGTGGTGATGTTGTTGATCTAATTTAATATATTAATTATCATGCACTTTATTATATTGTTAGATATCTCACCCTTTTTATTTGAATGTTACCCTTATGTTGGTAACGTGCAGGTAATCGAGAGTGAAGGTTGTATACCTTCAATAGTTCGAGTCGGTGTCATTGCTCTGATATGTAACACTCGGGGGGATGAACGCTTTCTGTTTTGATTGATGATTTTTAGTTGTCGAATTTCAAATTGATTATTATAAAAAATGAGATGTTTTCGAAGTTGCTGAATTGTTAGAGATGTTATTAAGAATTCCGCTGCGTAGATGTTAATTTATTTGATTAAAGATGTTATGTTGATGGTTCATCTGATGTTTGAAAAAGTGTTATATATCCACGATGAATGCAATGAATTTGTTAGAAGAATTTGTGACGTCCCGATTCATTTGTATGATTGAAATTTTATAACTCTGATTTATTTATATATTTTGCCGGGGTAGAATTGGGGTGTTACAGATAACCACCAAAAAGCTCGTCCTCTAAGCTTTAAACCAGTCCTCTAGGTTTGAAACAAGTTAATAATTCCCACGGAATTACCAAACATTACCTCTTGACAAATAATGATGCATGTGCAATATCAACATATATATGCAATTAAGACCATCTCCATATCTTAATCATACAAGCATATTTCACATAATTCAACATATTTGAATTATCTTCACCAAATTACACAACATACATACACCATGTCAACATTTACATACATTGCATACTCATAGAATTAATCATCTCAACACATCATTATAACATATAGCAACAAATTTAATCCATGTTATCTATTATCAACATCAATTCCCAACACATATATACAAATTCAAGTATTGTGTTTCTCATTAAAAGTCATTCAAAAACCAATCCAAAACACATCGAATAAATTATTAAAATTCACGAAAATCCTTCATAAATAATAAGCATACAAGACCCCTAATAAATCAAACAAAATATAAAACTTTTCATCTCATAACACGCTAAGCGTGACCCACAGTGCTAAACGCCCTCTACGAAATGCAGAAAAATCTGCTTCGGACAACATTCTATCCTTTACGAATTTGGGTTCCAAAATCCATTCCAACATCCATTTTCATGTAATTTAATGTATTATAACATATATCCAACATGTAGTATTAATTACCATCATCAAAACATGATTCAAATACCAATTTCATAATTTCACATCCAAACCCTAACATGTCAAAATCTAGAAATTGAAGAACAATCCCTAAATCATACATTCTACCCATTACATACTCATATGTAATCCCATAATAAGAAAATTACCCACCCTTACCTTGGATATATATACTCTAGGGCTCTATCTTCTTCTCTTCTCTTTTCTCCTTTTCTCCTCTTTTCCTCTTTCTTCTCTTCTCTTGTTTTTACAATTCTTTCTCTTTGTTTTTACAAAACCCCTTACTAACTCTTATTTATTTAATAGGATTATCTCACCCAATTCACATTAACTCATCATACTAAGGCACAATTACTTAATAACATTATTCTCACACTTACTAACCCAAAACACAATTAAACAATTAATTCAAATAACTCATATTTTTAAAAAATCACATAATTTAATTAATTACCATATCAAATAATAATTAATAAAATAAATAACTAATAAAATAATTAATAAATGAAAATAGAGGTGTTATATCACACCTATTTTGAGGTCTGTCAATAGCAATGTATATACCATACATGTTAGAGACATGGTAAAAACCAAGCCCCTAAAACATGTAGCATAAGTAAAAACAAAAATAAAGAAGGATTCTGGCACAAAATCTGATATCCTCTCCTTATTAGCTTTCAAAGAAGGTACTCTCCCCTTCAAATATTTAGGAATTACCCTCACTTTCAAGAAGTTATATGTAAACCATTACATGCCTCTTATTGTAAAGATTGTTAGTAAAACTAAACATTGGACTTCTCATTTGCTGAGCCTAGCAGGCAGGATGCAGCTTATTAAAAGCATAACCTTGGCTATGTCCAATTATTGGCTCACTTGCTTCCCGTTGCCTAAAATTATGATAAAAAATAAAGTCTATATGTAGATCATTCTTCTAGACTGGTAGAGATACCATTAGTAGAAAGAGCCCCATTTCGTGGAAGCAGGTTTGCAGTCCCAAGAAGAATGGTGGGCTTGGGTTTATTGACCTCTCTATTTGAAATGTTGTTGCCATGCTAAAGCTCTTGTGGAACCTATAAAATAAAAAGAATAGTTTATGGGTGAGGTGGGTTTACAGTTACTACCTAAAGGATCACAACATCGGAATGGTGTGAGGCCATCAATGCTAGATTTGCACTTTCATCACTATCGGAACCGGATGAGGAACTTATTTCATTGTCCTTCCATGCTACATAAGACTTTTTGTTCTTGAATCCTTTCTTGCTTTTGAAGCCACCTTTCTTGGAGAGTTTTGGACAATCTGGCTTGATATGACCTTGCTTACCACATTCATAACATGTGATTTCTTGTGTTGATGTGGAGCCTTCCTTTTTCTGAAAATGTTTCTTTCCTTTTGAATGAGAAAAAGGTTTGTCATTTCTACCGAAGAACTTAACAAGCCTTTTAACAAGAAGCATGAAGTTTTCATCTTCTTCTGGATTGTTTTCCTTTTCAACTTCCTTGGAGTCTATCTTTAAAGCAATATTCTTGGATTTCTTCTCTTGATTTTCATGCTTTTCGAGTATTCCGAGTTTCGTTTCATATTCTTGAAGTTTTCCAAATAGAGTTGCGGATGTCATGTTGGAGAGACCTTTCTTTTCTGAAATTGCCGTTACCTTTGGTTGTCATTCCCTTGTTAAGGACCTAAGTACTTTCAGATTCAATTCATCATTTGTCAAAGTTTTACCAAGAGCACTTAGATGATTTGTCAGGTGCACAAATCTCTTTTGTAAGTCAAGAATGGATTCTCCGGGCTGCATTCGAAATAGTTCGTATTCTTGACTTAGGGTATTTAGCCTTGATCTTTTTACTTCAGTCGTTCCTTCATGAGTTTGTACCAAGGTATCCCATATTTCCTTTGCTGTTTTGCATGTCGAGACACGGAAGAATTCGTCCATACTAAGTGCACCTTGAAGAAGGTTTATTGCCTTTTTGTCATAGAGAACTTTCTTTTTATCATCATCGTCCCATGCAGTTTTAGGCTTTGAAGAGCCAACACCATTGATTACTGTAACCGGGATAAATGGATCATTTTCGACGGCATCCCAAATTTCTTCTCCTTGTGCTTCTAGATGCGCCTTCATGCGTATTTTCCAGAAGTCAAAATATTCACCACAGAATAGAGGAGGTTTGTTGTTACTACCACCATCTCTGAAAATGGGATTATGATTTGCGGAAGCCATTCTGGATCTTTTAGGAGCAGGTTACGTATAACCTGCTCTGATACCAATTGTAAGTACGAAATGCGCCTAAGAGGGGGGGTGAATTAGGTACTTTTAAAAATTCTGGTTTTTAGTGATGTTGGTTCTTATTTTTCTGGTTATAAGTGAGTTTAGGAAAGCTTAAAGATGCATAAAAATAAAGAGACACAGGCGATATATCCTGGTTCCCCTCACAGTCCGAGAGTACTCCAGTCCCCTTTCAACATGAAAGAGATTTCCTTATTGTGGCAAACTTACATAAGAACTACCAACCAAACCAAGAACAATCCTCTTGGACCAAGAAAAATCCTCTTGGATTTTCACTAAGTTACCTATGAGAACAATCCTCTCAATGTAACTATACTTGTATCCAACAACTTGGAAAGACAATATTTCAATAAAAACACTTAAACTTAATTCCAACAATCCTGGAAAATAAGTAAGTAAAATCAATTTGTGAGTTTGAGTGAGTAGAGTATATTGATCACTTAAGAGTGATGTTGACAATGTATAATCTTCTTCTTTCAATAATAATATTGTACAAAGACTCAAGATATATTTGCTCAAAGTTTTTTGTTTTTTAAAGTATGAAAATAAATGCAGAAAACTTATGCATGAAAATGAAAAATGCTTGAGTTTGTATTTTTAAAGTTCAGAAAAATATTATGAAAGAAGATTTTTAATATGAATTTGAAATTGGATATTTATATGTTCATAACACCCTTTTGAAACATCATGAAGATATGGAAATGTATCATGAACAAATGCCAAGTTTGAGTGAAAAGGTAATGAAAAGGCATGATCAAAAGGCATGAACAAAGCTGTAATTTTTCAAATTCGTGCAGTGTGTAATCGATTGCACCTTTAGTGTAATCGATTGCACAAGGTTTTCAACAGCTATATTTTCAAAAATTTAAGAGTGCAATCGATTGCAAAAACAATGTAGTCGATTGCAGGCTAAGTCAATAGCAAAATTTAACTAAGTGCAATCGATTGCACAAACTATGTAATCGATTGCATGCTAAGACATAATCAAATATTTTGAAAATTTTAAGTGTGCAATCGATTGCACAAACTATGTAATCGATTGCATCAAGAAACAGAAGCAAAAGATTTGGAATTTTTGAAGAGTGCAATCGATTGCACTAAAATGTAAATCGATTGCATGCATATGAAAAGTGAAAATTAATCTTTGCAAAGCTTGAGAATGATTCTTAAACTATTTCTTTTTCATTTTTGAGCATCTATATCTTAAGATCAAAGTAGATAATATTATTATACCTTTAAAGTTGTAGAGAGCTTTGATTGAAGATATTATCCTTAGATGCTTAGATGCTTGACTAAAGTCTTTGCCTTCTTTTATAAGCCATGGTTTGTCTTCATCAAAACAAAAGCTTTATTTGAGAAGCTTGATTTCACAAATCCAAACTCTGAGGAAACGCCAGAGACATCTAGAAAATAATTAGATGGAATGAAACCAAAGAAATTCAGAAAAGCATTGAATGCAAAAGGAACTTACAACCTGGAAATACGACAGAGACATCCAGAAAAACATTGGATGAAAGTGATGATCCTGAAGGCACATCCGAAACATTCAGAAAAGCATTGAATGTACGGGAACAAGTTCTGGAAAAACATTAGAACAACAAGATATATTTGGGAAAACATCGGGTAAACACAATTAAATCTGGAAGAACATTAGATAGGAAAGGTAAGGTTCTAGGAGAATAAAAGACATATCCATAAAAACATCAGATATAAAAGGTAAGGTTCTAGAAGAACATCAGAAAGAAAAACATATTAGGGAAAACTTAGGATAAACACAGTCAAATCTGGAAGAACATCAAATAGAAAAGATGAGGTTCTGGAAGAACATCAAAATGAAAGACATATCCGAAAGAACATCAGATAGAAACAGTAAGGTTCTAGGAAAAAATTCAGAACACAAAGATATATCTGAAAAACATCAAATAGAAAAGGTAAGTGTTGCACCCCAAAATTTTCCCTCTCTTTTCTCAAGGCATTTATCACAAAAGATCTCAAATGCTCAAGGTTTTTCCAAGATTTTATCACACAAGCTCATCCCCTAACACTGAGGCCACAAATTAGGGTTTTCGTTTTCTCAAGGACAATTGGACTTCTGATCTCATAAATAACTTTCGCGGATCATTATAGACATCCAAGAATACTCATGTCAAGTCTCAAGTCTTAAATCATAATTTTGCTCAATCAATTGACCAGATGATTGAAAATTAACTATATTGGGTAGAAAGTCAATTATGGTCAACCTACAGTCAAACTTCAAAATTTTTGACCAATATCAAGATTTTGAAGTAATTTGCATCAATTGATAAAATGTTGATCACAATTCCTCAAGTAAAGTACTCAATTCACCAAAAGGGCAAAATGGTCAAAATTAGGGTTTTGATTGAATTTGACTGATCAGTGATTTTTGACCTAAGACATGATCTAATGGATTAAAGCACAATCTAAAGGTTCCAAATACCACATGCTAACCTAATTCCATGGTTTAAAATATTCCTCAAGATCAACGGATTGATAGATGAAATTTGATTAACTGATGAAAAAGTCAATTGTACACCAAAAGTCAAACTTTGACTTTTTGATCAAATTTGAGTCTCAAATATCATATTTCATCAAGACATTCAAAAATATGAAACTTGATCATCAAGAAACCAAGAAATTCAAAAGTCAATTTGAAAAGTCAAACTTTTCAAGACTTAGAAAATTTTCTAGGTGTTTTAAACATGATAATTTCATAACTTCATGACATTTTTTCACCAAGATGCAAAATGATTCAAAGAAAACTTTCAACATGAAAGTTGTAGATCTTGATGAGACCTACAACTTTTCTTTATTGATAAAGTCCTTGAAATGCTTGGATTTTGAGTTATAACTTCATGAAGTCATGCACTTTTTCTAAAAGACTTAGTGAAATTTTGGCCTAGTTTTGTCAGGATTTTGACCTAACTTCTTGGCCAATTTTCACATAGTTCTAATTTGATTTAGAAAAAATAGTCAACATGAAGGTTGTAAAGGATGTTTCAAGCTTTCCAAAATGTCGAAGAACTTGAAAAGATCATGTTTGACGTAAAAGAATCGAAGACAAGAAGTTGGACATTCATTCTTGAATTATAGGTCATTTCCATGATGAATAAGAATTCAAATCTCTTAGCCATGCCTTGTAATCTTGCTTTGTAGGCATCTAAACCTCTAAATCTATCCATAATCAGTTGATTGCACAAGATTTTGAGCTATTGTCCACTTGATCCAAGCATTATCCAATACATTTTGCTATTTTGAGAAGAAAGGCAAGACTTCCATTTTGGAAAAGCATGCTTTTGTAAAATGTCAACCCTTCTTGAGACTCCAACTTGTTCCCTCTGCACACACTCTATCTAAAATATTAGAAGCAACATGTTTAAAGTGTTCAACCACTCTACATTCTTGTACCTTCTACCTTGAAACCATATTTCTCACTTTTCTTCAAAATCAAGCAACCTAGCCATAACCCTAGAACGAAAATCCTTTGGGAAAATCATCTCAAATATTTTTTATACAAATATACAAGTCTATTTCAAGCAAAGACATGAGTTTACAAGCCCTCAAACAACCTCAAGCATTCTACAACACAGAACTGGCCAAAAACTCCATTTTTGAGCTTCAAACATGAAACTCAAAATTTTGTCGTGCGTATTGACTTTTAATCATCCAAACACTTTACATACCTCATATACAAGTGATCCAAGTCCATGTTTCTTGACTATAATCACTCCATCATCATCCACCATTTCCAAAACTGAAGCTTGTAACTTGACTTGAGTAGGGAGTTTCAGCCATCCTCAAAGAAAAGTAGGAGTTGGAATACACTCAAGGAGGTTCAGGTAAGCTAAAAAAATTCTTAGGGCACCTCTAAGCTTGCTCAAACCCCATACACGAATCCATCTGCAATAGGTAAGTTCTCTAACTTTAATATCTTGATACAAGCATCCTTTGTGCATACATTCTGAAGTAAAAATGTAGATATCATTGCCCTAAAGCTAACCATGTCCATAGTTTTCATTTACATTGACTATGAGTAGAGAATTTTAGATTTGAAATTTATGAAAAAATTAGGTTTCAATTTAGGGCTAGCAAAATTAATCTCCATCTTTGAATTTTAACTTACATAAGTTATATGGTTGGATTCGTGGTAAAAAAATACACAAGTTTCATGTTTACATTTTTCAATTTCATTGAGAAATGAATGGGATACGAATTTCAAAAATGGTGTTTCATCCATGGGCGTGAGGAAGAAGATGAAGTCCTCTTAGGACTTATTTTATTTTATATATTTATGGATTCAGTTTAATAAACGGATGTATAGTCACCCCAATGATAGAAAACGTGTGCATAAGGCTTGGAACTATAGGGACCTGGGTTCGAGCCCCAGTGATACCCTTTTGTTTTTCACATTATTTGTTCTTGCAGATTCAGCGTGCCTAGTTTCCTAGAGTCCATCATGTACCCTCATTCCTTCACCATTTGATTATTGGACAAGCCAATCCAATGCTTTACAAAGCAGGACCATGATACACCTTCAAAAGCCAGCCACACATGATTCATACAGCATTGGGCTTCCCTTGTGTTTGGGCCCTTTATCTTTTATATTTTATATTTTCTTACCCCTTTTTTTACTAAAATAACCATGCCCATTTTATTTTATTTTCTAACTTAAACAAAAAATATCTTTTGGGCCAAGGGCCCCATTTTCTTATTAACCACCTATGTCACTTTTTAAACCCTCAACCCAATATTTTTACATTCTTTATATTTTCTTTACTTTTATTTATTTTTATTTTTTATTTTAACTAAAAATATAAAAAATACATTTTTCTTAAATAATTTTCTAATTTTATTTTTATTTTCACCTTATTTATTTTTATAAATAAAACACTAAAAAATATTTTCTTAACTAATTAATTTCTTTTAGAATTAGAAGTAAATTAGACTTAGGCTTATTTAATTTTCTTCTTAATTAACTTAGATTTTAGGTTTTGATTAAATAATTAGTTAACTTCTTTTGTAAATAATTAATTAGTTTTAATTAGGTTAAAAATTACTAAAATCTATCTTTCATCAGAAACCCTAAAAAATGTTTTCTTAACGAATCTAATTCTTTTTCTTAATTAATTTAGAATTTATGGATTTAATTAACTAACTTCTTTTCCATTTTAGTTTAATTAAAATCCTTTTTCATACAAAAACCATGAAAGACAATTTTCTTTCTTTTTACATTGTCTTTATATTTCTTGTATATTTTTTATCATTCATATTCAATATGGTTGTAATAGTAAATTAAGGTTTAATTGCTTTCATTCCCCATTTGTAATTTGTATCCCCATCCTCAAATGATGTAATAGCGTAGAACTTTAAATTTATGCAATTTATCGCTTTCAATATTATTGCTAGCAATTAGGGTTTGTATGGCAAGACATAAAATCAACAAGTAGAAAACTCTAATTCAAAAGAAAAAAATGCATAGAAACAAAACACTTTGCACACTTGCACCTCTAGGGTTAACTCACACTTGTTGCCTTAGAATAAACAGTCATGTCCCTCGAACGTGGGATACTTTAGCAAAAACTCTCGAATACAAGATCTTAGTCCCTCGATGACCCTTCAATGTTACCTTCGGTAAACGATCTTAGACCCTTACAACAAATTTATAAGGTATCCTATAATGTTTCCTTCTATGACTGTACAATGGTCCACGTCTGTCCCTTCACATCCAATGATAGGGCTTCTTACCAATCAATGGTAAGATAGCAATATCTAAAGAAGGAGGAAATGAACAAAGACTTTTTGAGTAGGTAGAATTTTCATAGTTGCTTGCTCACAACATTTCAAAACATCTTTCAAAAACACCAAAACCTTCATGAAATATTTTCAAAAGTCAACACTTTGTATACATTCTTATAGAGACGAGAATCATTACAAAGTTCTCCTAAACGAAGGCACTTTTCAAAAATACTTTCAAAATAAATCACAAACATATTTACAAAGAATTTTAAAGTGAGATATCAACTAAGAGCCCGTAGATGACTAGGTATGAAAAGGGTTCTAACACCTTCCCTTTTCATAACCTAGCCCCTGAACTCAAGAAAATTCTCAAAAGGTCTTTCCTGTTCTTTTCACCCTTTTCCTTTATTGGATAAAAAAAAGTCGGTGGCGACTCTTGCTATCCGCAACAATTGCGATAAAACACAAAACACTGAAGTCAGATCTCCCACCATATTACAGAACTGGCGACTCTGCTTGGGATGATCTCATTGAAGTGGGGTTACCTTCAAGATTAGATCACCTTTAAAAATGCTTTCATTGTTTGACTTGTATGATTTATATCATGGGTTATGTTTTGGTTTTTTATAGATCCTCTACCCGGATCTGGGAACATTATTAGGTAAGTATCAAAGATTGCGAAGATTGTACAGTGTAGACCGATATTGTTGAAGAAATAGATATATTAGTGTGACACATTTATGGATACCGGTATCTCTTGTGGAAAATCGAGGCAAATACAGGACCACTGTGTGGTGTCATGAAGCACTAACTGACCTTAGAACCTTTAGTTGAACAACTTAGCCATTAGGAAGTAGTGAGATAGTCGACTTTTGTACAAAACTGAAGATTGGTTGATACTCAAGACTACACTCATTGAGATCAGACTTTTGGGATATTTTGGCTGCAAGAAAAGATTGATTGTGCTAAAATAATTCCCAATGAAGAAATATCAATGATATTGAGATTACCTAGAACCCGTTTACTTTCTAGGACAGGTCGAACCAACTAAACTTCATGAGGGTACTTACCTATGAAACCCATGAAAGCCTAAATCTAAGGTCTTTGTGTGCTTTGTTTGTGATTGATTATTCATGACATCATAAACATCATAAGCATTCTCACTAACCATTTCAAGGATTTAGGAATTTATCTTTAATCTGTTTTGTAGGACATGGCTTCCACTCATAGAAATACCATCTGAGTCAACTTCGTGAAAGTGATTCCTTAACTTCAAGAGTTAGCATCAAGGGTGCCTGGAGATTCTCCCTTCACCAAGAAATATGGTCAACTTCTCAACTTGGCTACCTCAAACTTCCAAGAAGAAATGATGTTTGTTCTCTTCTAATTCTTTGATCATATGCATCATTGCTTCACATTTCCCGACTACCAATTGGTGTCTACATTAGAAGAATTCTCTCAACTTCTAGGAGTGCATGTGCTTGATCAAATACATTCATCGGTTTAGAGGAAACTCCAAAGCCTGAGATTATTGCCAAATCTTTTCATTTGAAGAGATCCGACATTGTGGCAAATTGGGAAACAAGGAGTGGAGTTAAAGGTTTCTTAGCCAAGTTTCTGTTGTAGAAGGCTCGTTTGTTTTGGGAAGACATGGATTTCCAAGATTTTTAAGATGTCTTGGCCCTTTTAATCTATGGTTTAGTTCTTTTCCCCAATCTGGACCAACTCATAGATGTGAGTGCCGTCAAGGTTTTTCTCTCTCGTAATCCCGTGCTTACGCTACTTGGGGACATCCTACATTGTTTTCATACTCGCACCATGAATAGGAGAGGGACTCTTTTGTGTTGTATTCCATTTTTGTCTAGGTGGTTTATTTCGCACCTACCTCGATCAACATTGAAGAATAAACAAGGATTGACATGGTCTCAAAGGATGATGTCACTCTCACACTCGAATATTCATTGGTGTCCCTGTTCTTTGAAGGATATTACCATCATTGACCGCTGTGGGGAGTTCCCCAATGTTACACTCTTAGGAATTAGCGGAGGTATCACATATATCCCTTATCTTGCTTTAAGACAGTTTGGGTATGCGCGAAGAGATGGTCCCCACGATGCGCTCATACAAGGTTTAGTATTCGACTACGAAGGTTATAAAAACTCCATCCTTCTTAAGCCTTACCTCATACAAGGTTTAGTATTCGACTACGAAGGTCATACGAGCTTGGATAATGGTAAACAAGGTGGATAGAAAGACTCTAGGGCATAAAAACTCCATCCTTCTTGAGCCTTACCTCAAGTCGGTATGAACTCGTTCTCAAAGTCTCATGATTCCTTACCCGACCATCCTACCTATGATTATGGAGCCCGTTGCTGAGGGAGATACCACTTACACTCTTCTTCATCCTGGCATGCCTACCGTCTTCGAGGAATTGCAAGGATTGTGGATTCAACTCAAAGGGGAACGAGATACCTTTAAAGCACAGTTCTACGCAAGTGAGAAGAAGGTTATGGAGATGACGAGGCAAATTCATGAAGAGCAAGGCCTGAATGCCTACATTGCACCAAAGAGGATCCGCCCAGGGGTTTATTTTGTATTATTTTTGCTTCTGCCATTGTAAGCCCAAGAGAGGCATTTGTAATTCATGAAATTATTAATGCAATTAATGTTTGTTGTCTTCTCTTTGTCTAGCAAATTTAAATTCCATAGAATTCTTGAAAACATTGCATTCGCATAACATGCATCATATCATAAGCAGGTTTTCCGACACAGTTTTCCTCATATTTTTACTATTTATTTCAAAATAAGATGGATCTCGAGAAAACTGTGAAGGATCTGCAGACTCAAAACTCTCAGTTTCAAGAAACTCTGCTCAACTTAGCAAAGGGGCAGCAAGAAATGGTGGCTTTTCTTGTTACGAAAAGACAAAGAAGAAAGTTGTAATCAACATGGGGAAGAGGTTTAAAGGGCCCTCCGGACAAGTCCAAGTTGAAGAGGATGAAAATCAAGATGGAAACGCTAGGAGCACCCATGTCGAGGGTGGAAACAATCAAATCTCTGAAGACGAAGATTATTTTGATGAGCAATATCCACCGGCCGACGACAAATATAAGCAACTAGAAGACATGTTGAAGGCTGTAGAAATCCAAGTTGTGCCTGGCTTGGACTTTGGTGACTTGGGTTTGGTTCCTGGGATAGTCATTCCCCATAAATTCAATATCCCTATTTTTTCCAAGTACGATGGTGTCTCGTGCCCGAAGCTTCACCTAAGATCTTACGTCCGTAAAATTCAGCCACATACCGCTGATAAGAAACTGTGGGTGCACTTTTTTCAAGAAAGTATATTTGGGACGCAGTTAGAGTGGTTTTACCAATTGGAAGGGACTAACATCCATACTTGGGAGGATTTGGCCACTGCTTTTTACTGCTAATATCAATATAACGCTGATCTTGCGCCAACTAGGGTTCAATTGCAAGGAATGACCATGGGATCAAATGAGGTCTTCAAAGAATACGCTCAAAAATGGAGAGACTTCGCTGGCAGGGTGCAGACACCTTTAACTGATAGAGAGTTGGTATATATGTTTATAAGAACATTGACTGGACTATTTTTCAACTTGCTAATTGGAAGTTCATCATCCAGATTCATTGAATTGATCTTGACTACTGAGAAGGTTGAAAGCGGGATTAAAAGCAGGAAGATACCCATGACCTCCAACTCAAATGCTATGAAAAATCCATTTATTGGTAAAAAAGAGACTAATGTTATGTATGGGTCAAGAAGTTGTGCTAAGAATAACCGTCATCATTCAGTAGGGGCTGTACTGATTTCCAATCCAACTCCAACTCAATGGCTGCGTCAACAAAATAGTCAACAAAGACCGGATGTCCAAAGAAGATAGTTGAATAAAATCAATATGCAACTATCTCAAGCTCTGCAACATCTATTGAAAACTGATTTGGTGACCTTGCGAGATCCTTGTTCCAACCCTAACACTGCTTCTCCAAAATACAACCCCAATGCCAAATGTGCTTACCATTCAAACAGCCCCGTACACGATACCAATGATTATTGGTCTCTAAAGAATAAAATCCAAGACCTGATTGATAACAAGACAATTAATTCGACCCTCCACCAACTCCAAATGTGATCACCGCACCCATGCTAAATCATGGTAAGGGTGTCAACGCTATTGAAGATGCCTCTTTTGTCGCCTTTGTCAAAAATTTAACCATTCCTTTGAAAACTATTAAAAAGTATTTGTTGAAAGTCGGAGTATTTCCTTGAAGACTGTTACTGATGTGTTGTATCAATTAATGGTTGCAAATGGCTTAAGAAAGGTGTCCAACACCTAATGGATAGCCATGAGATTCTATTTGAAAGAACTCCATCTATGAAAAGTTTTACCGAAGTTGTATCTCAAGAAGTTGAAGCCGTGTATGTCATTACTATCTCAAACAAACTTATTAAGATCACCTCAAAAGGTCCTATTAAGATTCCCCTTGAACCAAAAATAGATCCATTAATTATCACCACATTGGGGCCAGTCCCCTACTCTTCTGATAAGGTTGTGCCCTGGAATTATGGGGCGGGAGTGTACTACCATGGTATCAAACAAGATTTGTGGATTGATGAAGATAAAACTGCTGACATTACAAACATTGTTGGATCAAGTAAAGTTACTAGGACGAGGAGGATCTTCTCTCTGGAAATTTCACCTCTGAAAAACACTACTACACCCATTTGTATTCCTGTTGTTAAACTTGTTGCGAATACTCGAGGAAAAGAAAAAATCACTGAGCTTGCCCTGACGGAAGCGCCCACAAAATATATTATCATTGAGGACCCATCTACCCAAGAGATGGAGGAGATTTTAAAAATTATCAGAAAAAGTTACTATAAGATAGTGGAACAGTTGGGGCAAACACCTGCAAAGATTTCCATGCTATCTTTGTTACTATGTTCTGAGGCCCATGCTCAAGCACTGATAAAATTACTAAAAATGCCCATATTCCTCAAGAAACTACGACCAACCAATTTGAAAACTGTGTAGCAAGCTTGACTACCGACAATGGTTTAGGGTTCTATGATGCATACTTGACCCCGATGGGGAAGAATCACAACAAAGATCTCCATGTCTCCATAGAATGCAAGGGAACTACATTGGCACATGTATTAGTGGACACTGGATCTTCTCTCAATGTCTTACCTAAAGGAGCTTTGGATAGGCCAGACTGCGATGGACTGGTGTTGAAACCTAGAGATATCGCAGTAAGGGCTTTCGATGGTTCTAAGAGTATGGTCCATGGAGAGGTTGATCTCCCTATCAAGGTTGGGTCTCAAGTCTTCAACTCAATATTCTATGTGATGAATATCTGTCCTGCTTATTCTTGCCTTCTTGGACACCCATGGATACATCGGGCAGGTGCGGTGACTTCCACACTGCATCAAAAGTTGAAATATCCAGTCGAGGGGAAAATTGTTATCGTCTGTGGTGAAGAGTTTATGATTAGTCATCTAAATTCATTCAAATATGTTAAAATGGATGGCGAGTTCATTAAAACTCTTTTCAAGCCTTTGAAGTGGTCTCTCCCACGGTTGATGTTGCCAAAGTCATTCCTGACACTCCCGAAGCTGCTAAATATGCTCATGCTGTTATTGAAGAAAGAGGTTGCACCATTGGGGGACAACTTCCTGATTTCCCTTTCAAGTCAGACAAATTTGGATTAGGCTTCACTTCCAAAGCTAAAAAGGAGGTTCGACATGCTCGTGCAGGGAAACCACCTCTCTGCATTAGTAACCATGAGATTAATGCCCTTGAAGACTTTGATGATGATTGTGGCTTTGATGATTGGATCTACCTGACTGCTGACGGAGGGCTCGACAACTGGCAGACCAAGGACTTCATTCCCATCTCCTTCAACCAGGAGTAATTGTCATTTACTATTTTTATTACTTTGAGAACTTTGTCTGTAATTTCCATTAAAACAACGACTTTAAACCATGTCCCTTGCCCGGGGCACAGTGGTCCATTTGTTAAGGGTTTGTCATTTTCATATGCCATATGCTCATTTTAATGAAAAACATTAGACTATTTTGCATTCAAATTTTGCGCTCTTTGCCTTTCTTTACTTTATTGCATTTTAAAAAAAAAATTGCCATGTGACCTTACATGCACACACACACATTTGCAGATCCATATCCACTCTGGATCTCATTGACAACAACTTTGCTATTGCCATCTATGACTTTGAAAATCCAATCTATCAATCCGGAGACGAAGGTGATGAAGATTGTGAAATACCTGGGGAACTCGCCAAACTTCTGTTATAAGAGGAAAAAGTCATTCAACCACATAAGGAGTCAGTTGAAGTGATAAACCTAGGTACTGAGGAAGACAAGAAGGAGGTCAAGATCGGCGCCAACTTTAAAGACTGTGTCAAGAGAAGATTGGTCCAAATATTACACGACTATGTTGAAGTATTCGCTTGGTCATATAAAGATATGCCAGGGTTTGATACTGATATCGTAGTCCATCGTCTGCCAATGAAGGAAGATTGTCCTTCGGTCAAGTAAAAGGTTCATCGCACGCGGCCAGATATCTCCAAGAAAATAAAAGTTGAGGTAATGAAACAGTTTGATGCAGGTTTCCTGGTGTCGTAACCCAAATTTATCCTACCTCGATAATTTTATGTTTCGAGAATAAAATAGAAGAAATGTTTAATTAAAGATGGTACAACAATATTTGATGGCATATATTTATCCAAGACTAAGGGGTATATTTTAATAGGGGCTTTTTGAATCAGAAAGACCCATGAACTTATTCGCGAAGCATGTTGGCCTATGGCCCATGAGATTCGAAAACAGAAATTCGTTTCAAAATTAATAATTAATTACTAATTTATTGAGTCCTTAAGTTTAAGTTGTTTGAAGTTAAGTTAATTTAAAGTCATCCCATTCAAAAGTTGTTATTAGGAGAGGTTGAATTTTAGTATAGTTAAGCCCATCCAAACATATGTGGTGTTAAGTAGAGAATAGGGGGTGTGATCATCAAATTAGAGGCACATTAAGTCTTATTATTTAAAAGAAAACTGGTTATTATGATTGTTGTTTTTTGAAAATGGGGTATATGAAATATTTGTTACTAGTATGTTAAATAAATAAAGAATGTATAAAAGAAAAAAAACTAAAAAACGTTTTTACTGGTAAGATGGACTTCTTAAATTTTTGTGTTTTGGGAAAAGGCTATTTAGGCCCAATTGAAAAAGTTTTTTTTGCTATGATTAAAAAATGTATATTGTTAGATATTACTAAGGCCCAATGGAATAAAAAAAGAAAACGGTAACTGTAGCGATTGAAGCGGAATGCATGGACAATTCTGGCAATTAACAATAACTGTTCAAATCCAATCTCATCCAGGAATGCATTAAACAAAATCTTTCTTAAGTCCAAGCCCAGTCTCTTTCTCAGTACAAGATTAAAAAAAATTAAATCAAATTAGGAATGAGGCTAAAACATTGAATCTCTAAATTGCAGTAAACAAAATTAAATCGTACAGAAATCCAAATCAACTACAATATTTTTCATAATCAATTACAAATCAACAAATCTTAATTACATGAGCAAATCAATCAGAATCAATTACAATTGGAATCCCTGATTTTATTTCTAATCTAACGCTAAAAATTCTAAAACCCTAACTAATTATAACGACAACCTTCAAATACTAACTGTATAAATAGGCAGAAGATGAATACAGAAAAGGGGGCTGGCTAATAAAAAGGGGAAGAAAAAGATTGAGGTGGATTTTTTACAGAAAAAAATAGGGAGAAGGACTTTTACAGAGACAGGGGCTTGATACGAGGGCCTGAGAGAACCGGAGCTTGAATATTGAGGAAGGAGTCGTTGTTGGCTAAGAAGAAGAGAGGAGTGATCAGGGTTCAATTTCAGCAACCCTAATCACGGTTACCTTACGTCGTCGCCTTTAATCGCTATCACCGCCCACCACCATCTTCAGTCTTCATCGCGACCTTCCCATCAAACAAAACGGAGAGAGATTAGCAAAATTCGGAGAAGAAGCTCAGAGATTTAGAAGCGGAAAACAAAATAGGGGTAAAATCACTCAGCTTTTGGAAAGGAATTAGGGTTTGCCATTTGGGGGAAGAAGGAGAGAAGGAAGAACGTTTAAGGTAAGAAGAAAAGTGTTACTATGAATTCGTGGAAATGAAAAGTGAATACAAAAATTGAAAAAAATGATATTATGTTATGTCACGATCCTATGCTTGTGCGTCTACGGTATTGTAATACACCTCTCAAATCACGTCTGTTTGATCTTGATTGAACGGCCATAAGGCCAGGTCCATCTTAAGCTTTGTGCGCCCTTACTACACAGGATCATCTGGACTCCCTTCAATCCGCGTTTGGGCTTAGGCCTGTTGCTACTCGCACCCCCTATTCCATAATTTGCTAAGTCACAAAACCGTTTACACCCCCTGTCCAGAATGAATAATGGTCCTGGTCCAGCTTCCTTTTAGCACCCCTTTTTTTTTGCTTATCAACAAGGGAATACACCCCCCAGGTTTACTTAAATTATTAATATTTTTTATTATTTCTTTTTTATATTTTTTATATTTATTCTATTAATTATTTATTCTTTCTTTTTTACTTATAAATATAATTATTATTATTAATTATTATTATCATATTTTTCTATTATTATTGTTATTTTTTAATTTATTATTTATTTTATGTAAATATTGCTATATTGGTATATAAATATTATTTTATTCAAAACGCATGTACATATCATTTTCACGTATATTGCATTAAATATTTTTTTTATCATGCATTAATCAAGACTTTTTTGCAATTAATATTATTAAAAAACACAAACAAATCTCAAACTATTTTCGCGAATAAAACTAAGCTAATCAACAGTCTTTTTTGCAAATGGGTTTCAAACTAATTTATGTTTACTGTGTTCTTAGACAAAATCTCCGTAATCACTACTCCCAACCGAGTGCGAAGTGATTTAAAATAGGTTTGCAAACCCCTAAAAGACACCAACCCATACGAACTATGAATTGGGACTCTGATTCCTCATAAGAGGATACGTAGGCACGCGATCTAAAATTGTGGCGAGTCTTGCTAATTAAAACTTAAAACCCTATTTACCCCAAATCTAAACCTAGAGGCTAATATTCTTGTGAACAAGGATGATGAAAGGTGCCTAACACCTTCCTTTCGTCTAATTGAGTCTATAACCTAGAATCTCTATCCGTGAATTAGGGTTTTCTGTTAGGTTCCCTTCCCTAGGATAAAAACTAATAGTGGCTACTCTTGATTAAAAAAATCAGTTGCTACACCTGGCAGTAACGTCATACCCTCAATGGGTGGCAAATGTTGTTTCAGTACCAAAGAAAGACGGTAAAGTCTGTATGTGCGTAGACTACAGGGATTTGAATAGGGCAAGCCCCAAAGATGATTTCCCATTATCTCATATTGATGTCTTGGTCGACAATATTGCTCAACACAAAGTTTTCTCCTTCATGGATGGATTCTCTGGTTACAACCAAATTAAAATGAAACCCGAAGACATGGAGAAAACCACTTTTGTTACACATTGGGGCACCTTCTATTATAAGGTCATGCCTTTCAGTTTGAAGAATGTAGGCATAACCTATCAACGGGCTATGGTAGATTTATTTCATGATATGATTCATCATAAGATAGAAGTTTATGTTGATGACATGATTGCAAGGTTGCAAACTGAGGAAGAACACATTGATCACACCCACAAGCTATTTGAGAGGTTGAAGAAATACAAGTTGAGGCTGAATCGCAACAAGTGCATCTTCAGAGTGAGGTCTGGAAAACTCCTAGGCTTCGTTGTCAGTGGAAAAGGTATTGAAGTCGACCCTGCAAAATTCAAAGCAATACAAGAAATGCCAGCTCCCTGTACTGAGAAGGAGGTCAGAGGTTTCTTAGGTCGACTCAACTATATTGATCGGTTCATATCTCACTTAACTGATACTTGTGAGCCAATCTTCAATTTGTTGAAGAAAGATCAAGTAGTCAGATGGAACGACGATTGCCAAGCAACTTTTGATAAGATCAAGGAGTATCTACAAGAACTTCCAATCCTGATGCCTCCATTTGAAGGAAGACCTCTGATTATGTACTTTACGGTATTAGAGAATTCAATGGGGTGTGTGTTGGGCCAACGTGACGAGTCTGGACGAAAAGAGCATGCAATATACTACCTTAGCAAAAAGTTTACCGACTATGAAACTAGATATTCACTGCTCGAGAAAACTTGCTGCACTTTGGCATGGACGGCTCGCTGGCTAAGACAATATATGTTGAGTCACACCACTTTATTAATTTCTAAGATGGATCCTATCAAGTATATCTTCGAGAAGCCAACTCTCTCCAGAAGAATAGCTAGATGGAAAATGATATTAATTGAATACGATATCCAGTACACTACACAAAAATTAATAAAGGGAAGTGTATTGGGGGATCATTTGGCCCATCAAGCCGTTAAGGACTACCAATCCATGAACTTTGAATTCCTAGACGAGAATATCATGCTGATAAACGACTGTGAAAAGCCTGGACCATATGACGGACCTGAACAAGGATCTCGGTGGACTATAGTTTTTGATGGAGCTTCCAATGCATTGGGTAATGGAATTGGTGTTGTGATAATTTCTCTCGAAGGTTGCCATACACCTTTCACTTCCAAATTGTGCTTCGACTGTACAAACATCATGGTCAAGTATGAAGCATGTATCTTGGGTCTAAAGGCTGCCATTGACTTAAGAATTAAAGTTATGAGCGTGTACAGAGACTCAGCTCTGGTGATCAGTTAAGTTAAAGGAGAGTGGGATACTAAACATCCAAATCTGACCCCTTACAAAGAGCTTGTGCTAACCTTGATCCATACTTTGAAGAAGTTACTTTTGAACACTTTCCAAGAGAAGAAAATCAGTTGGCAGAAGCCTTAACAACTATGTCATCTATGCTCAAAGTCAATTGGGATAACGAAGCTCCTAAAATTACTATTGAAAGATTTGACGAACTTGCGTACTGTTATGAGATTGACACTGATGAAGAAAAGTCATGGTATCATGAAGTGAGAAGGTATCTTGAAGCACAAGAATATCCTGAGGGAGCCTCAATTAATTACAAGAAATTCTTGCGAAGGTTCTCATCCAAATTCTTCCTAAGCAATGGGATTTTGTACAGGCGCAACCATGATTCTACTCTGCTTTGTTGTATGGACAGGAAAGAGGCAGAGAAAATCATGGAAGACATGCATGAAGGTATCTTTAGAACTCACTCTAGCAGGCACACTATGGCCAAGAAGACTCTGAGGGCTGGTTACTATTGGTTTACTATGGAAACTGATTGCCACCATCACTCGAGGACTTGCCATAAGTGTCAAATATATGTTGACGAGGTTCATATGCCTCCAATTCCTTTGAACGTCATGACTGCTCCGTGGCCATTTGTAATGTGGGTCATTGACATGATTGGAGAGATCAAGCCCACCGCTTCTAACGGACATCATTTTATCCTCATTGCTATTGACTACTTCACTAAATGGGTCAAAGCTACTTCATTTTCCTCAGTCACTAAGAATGTTGTAGCCCGGTTTATCAAGCATAACCTCATCTATCGATACGACATCCCTGAAAGGATCATCACCGACAACAAAACCAACCTCAATAATGCTATGATCACTAAACTTTGTACGCAGTTCAAAATCAAGCATCACAACTCTTCTCCTTACATACCTAAGATGAATGATGCAGTTGAAGATGCCAATAAAAACATAAAGAAGATTGTGCAGGAGATGATGGTGACCTACAAAGATTGTCATGAGATGCTACCATTTTCTCTTCATGGCTACCGTACTTCGGCTCAAACATCAATTGGGGTAACTCCTTTCTCTTTAGTCTATGGCATAAAAGTTGTATTGCCTTTTGAAGTGCAGATTCCTTCTCCGAGGATTATGAAAGAAGCGGGTTTAGGAGAAGATGAATGGATTCAGACAAGATTGGATCAATTAAATTTGATAGATGAAAAGTGATTGGCTGTTATTTGTCATGGCCAAATGTATCAAAAGCGTATAATCAAGGCATTTAACAAAAAGATCAAACCTCGAGTATATCAGGCTAGCGACTTGGTAATAAAGCGCATTATTTTACTACAAGGCGATTCCAGGGGCAAATTGACTCCCACTTACAAAGGGTCGTTTGTTTTAGAGAAAGTATTCTCTGGTGGAGCTATGATGCTAACCACTATGGACGACGAAGATTTCCCGCATCCTGTGAACACGGACATATTCAAAAAATACTACGCATAAAAAATGACCTGCTAGGTTAACATACCTAGGAAAAAATAAGGGAAACCCGATGAACCAAAAGGGTTCGGGAAAAAATTAAGGATATATACAAAAGACTGTACACCCGACAAGTCGAAAACCTGAAAGGGCAACTTGGGAAAAAATGGGTATCCTGGTGGACTGAAAACTCGAAAGAGAGGTCCAGGCAAAAGTTAAGGATAAAAAGCGTACGGTTATGTCCCGTTGGATCACTAACAGTCATCTTTATTACTAAGATAAAAAATTCAAATGGTACAAGATCAATTCAATCAACTTCTCTCGACGGCAAGAGATGATGTTCGAAGACATAGGGGCAATAGCGAAGTTGGAATCCAATGAGATCATTTCCACATGGCTATACAATTTTTGTTTTCACTTTGTATTCTTTTAATTTTTGACGACTTGCTTTTACTAGGATTTTTGTCTCCTTGTACAAAAACGTCTGCTTTTAAGCAAATTATCAATACAAATATACTTTGAAGTAAAAACTTTTTGTTTTTCTGTTTTGAGTGCAAAAACGTCCAATGACTAAAATTGAATGAACATATGCATATGAACATGATTAATTGTTAACAAATATACATACAAGAACAGTAATAAGCATTTAATCAAGGATTTAGGATATCCCCCCAGAGTTACTTCAATCAAAGTGAATTCATACATTCTCCATCCAGAGTGTCGATCAGTATATCTCCTGGAAATTCTCTTCCGAGTTTGGTTTTCCAAAGCTGAGAAAGAAACCCTGCAAAAATTATTCCTCTGATGAATACATTTCCCAAATAAGGTCTTCAGAATACCTTCCTCAATATGGTTAATATTCTCCAACAGACTACAATCTCCCAAGCTTGAGTTTACTTCTCGGACTATTACAAATCAACAAACAACACTCCTCGTTCCCAGCAGAGTTGATATTATCACCAAAAGTTGTTGCGAATCCTGGAACCCGACCAGATACCAGTTAACTTCATCCTCCTCAGACAATCAGGAGTCTAATTGTCTCTTTTATCCCCAGTCAGGGTATATGAGAATTAAATTCCCCAGTAGAGCAATGGACAACCAAGGTTCCTGAACTCTATTCCCCAAGCAGAAATAAATATTCCCTACATAATTTTATCTCCAGTGGTAGTCATGGATTTAGCTTCCCAAAAAACTCCCCAACATTAGTCAGGGATTTATTTTCCCAGACAAAGATACACTTCAATAATATTTCACATTCATACATCATAACATATTCATACAAAACGCATATAGCATAATCTCATTTATTTTGAGATCACTACACAATACATGCATCATGACATTGCATTACAACTAATTATTTACCTTTTCAAGAAAGATCAATAATTAGACAAATACCATCAGCAACAAATATCTTATTTGTTCATTCAGTTTAAATTAATCAATGATTCATCCTGATTCCGTTTCGGTAGACACTTTCTCTAGTTCAGTTAAATCGCTCCGAAGATCTATACTAATTCGTTATCTAGTTAAATATTATTTAAAACCTCTACTGGTTCAGTTTAAATCAATCAATGATTCATCCTGATTCGGTTCCGGTAGACACTTTCTATGGTTTAGTTAAATCGCTCCAAAGATCTATACTGATTCATTATCCAATTAAAGATTATTGAAGACCTCTGCTGGTTCAGTTTAAATCAATCAATGATTCATCCTGATTCCATTCTGGTAGACACTTTCTCTAGTTCAGTTAAATCACTTCAAAGATCTATACTTATTCGTTATCTAGTTAAAGATTATTCAAGACCTCTGCTGGTTCAGTTTAAATCAACCAATGATTTATCCTGATTCAGTTCTGATAGACACTTTCTCTGGTTCAGTTAAATCGCTCTGAAGATCTATAATGATTCGTTATCTAGTTAAAGATTATTCAAGTCCTCTGCTGGTTCATATTAAATGAACCAATGATTTATCATGATTCCATTCCGGTAGACACTTTCTCTAGTTCAGTTAAATTGCTCAAAATAAATATATTGATTCGTTATCCAGTTAAAGATTATTCAAGACCTCTGCTAGTTCAATTTAAATCAACCAATGATTTATCCTGATTCCATTCTGGTAGACACTTTCTCTAGTTCAGTTAAATCGCTCCGAAGATTTATATTGATTCGATATCCAGTTAAAAATTATTCAAGACCTCTGCTAGTTCAGTTTAAATCAACCAATGATTTATCTTGATTCCTCACTTTGGATGGCATCTATAAGCCCATCTCCAACAACATTCCATCATTCTCCAAATGGCATCTTTAAGCCCATTCCTGATAACCAACCACCAACCCTACTTCGTGCATAAACGAGTGCAAATTTCTGGGCACTTTAGTGTTCAATCATCTTCTACCCTCAAGTCACAAATGACAGACAAGTCAATCTAACTCTTCAGGTTTAAGAAGATTGAACAGGGGCAGCTGTTGTACCCCAAAATTTTCCCTCTCTTTTCTCAAGGCATTTCTCATAAAAGATCTCAAATGCTAAAGGTTTCTCCAAGATTTGATCAGACAAGCTCACCCCCTAACACTGAAGCCACAACTTAGGGTTTTGGTTTTCTCAAGGACAATTGGACTTCTGATGTCTCAAATTACTTTCATGGATCATTATAGATATCCAAGAATACTCATGTTAAGTCTCAAGTCTTAAATCATAATTTTGCTCAGTCAATTGACCGGATGATTGAAAATCAGTTGTATTAGGTAGAAAGTCAATTATGGTTAACCTACAGTAAAAATTCAAGATTTTTGACCAATACCAACATTTTGAAGTCATATGCACCAATTGATCAAATATTGATCATAATTCCTCAAGTAAATCACTCAATTCACCAAAAAGGCAAAATGGTCAAAATTAGGGTTTTGATTGAATTTGACTGATCAGTGATTTTTGACCTAAGACATGATCTAATGGATTAAATAACAACCTCAATGATTGAAATACAACATGTTAACCTAATTTCATGGTTCAAAACATTCCTAAAGATCAATGGATTGATAGATGAAATTTGATCAACTGATGAAAAAGTCAATTGTACACCAAAAGTCAATATTTCAAAGATCATATTTTATCAAGACATTCAAACATATGAAACCTGATCATCAAGAAACCAAGAAAGTCAAGTCAATTTGAAAATTCAAACTTTTCAAGACTTAGAAAGTTTTTCTAAGTGTTTTAAACATGATAATTTCATAACTTCATGACATTTTTCACCAAGATGCAAGATGATTCAAAGAAAACTTTTAACATGAAAATTATAGATCTTGATGAGATATACAACTTTGCTTTACTAATAAAGTCCTAGAAATTCTTGGATTTTGAGTTATAAATTCATGAAGTCATGCACTTTTTATAAAAGACTTTAGTGAAATTTTGACCTAGTTTAGACAGGATTTTGACCTAACTTCTTGGCCAATTTTCACATAGTTCCAATTTGATTTAGCAAAAATGGTCAACATGAAGGTTGTAGAGGACGTTTCGAGATTTCCGAAATGTCCAAGAACTTGAAAAGATCATGTTTGAGCTAAAATAATCGAAGACAACAAGTTGGATATTCATTATTGAATTATAGGTCATTTCCATGATGAATAAGAATTCAAATCTCTTAGCCATGCCTTGTAATCTTGCTTTGCAGGCACCTAAACTTCTAAATCTATCCATAATCAGTTGATTGCACAAGATTTTGAGCTATTGTCCACTTGATCCAAGCATTATCCAATACATTTTGCTATTTTGAGAAGAAAGGCAAGACTTCCATTTTGGAAAAGCATTCTTTTGTAAAATGTCAACCCTTCTTGAGACTCCAACTTGTTCCCTCTGCACACACTCCATCTAAAAGATCAGAAGCAACATGTTTAAAGTGTTCAACCATTCTACATGCTTGCAACTTCTACCTTGAAAACATATTTCTCATTTTTCTTCAAAATCAAGCAACCTAGCCATAACCCTATATTGTACCCCAAAATTTTCCCTCCCATTTTTACTCAAGACATGCTCATTGAGGTTATTAATTGCTCCAGGATAACTAAGAGTTGATCAGACAAACTCTCCTCCTAAGCAATGAACCTCTAACTAGGGTTTCACTTTTCATCAATATGTGTGAGCTCAAAAGGTCTTAAATGTTTTCCATGGTCCTAATATGCCTTCAAGATTGCCCATGCCAAGTTTCATGCCCTCCACTACAAGTTTGCTCAGTCAATTGCTCAAATGCTTGAAAATCAACTATGCTAGGTCAAAAGTCAACTGTGGCCCATGTACCGCCAAACTTCAAGATTTTTGGTCAACATCAACCTTTTAAAGTGATATCCTTCATTTGATCAAGGGTTGATCATGATTCCTCAAGAAATGCTCCTAATCTATCAAAAGTCAAAAATTGCTAAATTAGGATTCCTATAGGAAAAGTCAACTGAACTTTGACCAAGCATAACTTTCACATAATTCATCCATTTTCCCCAAAAAAATGCTCATTTTGAATAGAATCTCATTCCCTATAACTTCTCTTTTGTCCTCAATATCAAGAGATGCACCATTTGAAAGATACAAGCTCATACGTTACAGGTCATTTTCAGAAAGTCGACAAAAGACACTTTTTTCTAAGACCTTTTACATCATGATATATCTTCAAATGAAAAATTGGTAAAAAGAGGGATTGAAGTAGACATCTTTGGATTTCCAAAAAGTCCAAGATCATCATCATGAGATAAAAATTGAGCAAGTTATGGCTTTCCCAAGTTGAGAATATTTTGGAAAATTCAAGAATGATGCATTGAGCAAATTTGGACTTTTGAGTCAATGGCTTAATTTCTTGGACTTCAAACATCTTCCTAAGCTTATGGAGGACCTCTAATCTCATTCTTACCATGCCTTGCAATATATATCTATTTTATGCACATTTTATTTTAATTTATTCAAATAAATATAAAATAAAATGCATAAAATAATAAGTTTTTGTTTTGGACACATGGGATATTGTGTTGGATCAGTTTTGAGCCCATAAATTCGTGCAAGAAGTGACCATGTTCATCCCAATGTGAAAATGGCATGAAATCTCCATAAAAGACATTTTTTTAAATTATGATCATGTTTTAAAAATAATGGTTATGGCTTGGATTCTTGCCATGTTTTCTTGTCCCCTCTATCTCCTCTATAAGATATCCAAGTCTCATATTGAAGAAGAGCACCTCGGTCACCTATGGAAGCTATTTGAAAGGTTGAAAAAGTACAAACTAAGGCTGAATCCAAATAAGTGCACCTTTGGAGTAAGATCTAGTAAGCTCTTGGGATTCGTTGTCAGTAACAAAGGAATTGAAGTTAACCCTGTGAAGGTCAAAGCTATACAAGAAATGCCAACTCCTCGCACGGAGAAGGAAGTTAGGGGATTCTTAGGACACCTAAACTACATTTTCAGATTCATTTCACATTTGACCGCTACTTGTGAGCCAATCTTTAAATTACTAAAGAAAGATCAAGCAGAGAAGTGGAATGACGATTGCCAGGATACCTTCAATAAAATAAAGGAATATCTTCAAGAGCCTCCGATTTTAATGCCTCCAGTTGAAGGAAGACCTCTGATCATGTACTTAACAGTGTTAGAGAATTCAATGGGGTGTGTGCTGGGGCAGCATGATGAGTCTGGTCGAAAAGAGCATGCAATATACTACCTTAGCAAAAAATTTACCGACTGTGAAACAAGATACTCACTGCTCGAGAAAACCTGTTGTGCTTTGGCATGGGCTTCTCCCCGACTAAGATAGTATATGTTGACTCACACTACCTTGTTGATATCTTAAATGGACCCCATCAAGTACATCTTTGAGAAGCCCGCTCTCTCTGGAAGAATAGCAAGATGGCAAATGATTCTGACCGAATACAACATTATACAACCCAGAAAGCAATTAAGGGAAGTGTACTAGCTGATCATTTGGCTCATTAGGTTATGGATGACTACCAATCCATGAATTTTGAGTTCCCATATGAGAACATCATGTTAGTAACTGATTGTGAAGAACCTAGACTGGATGAAGGACCTGAAAAAGGATCCCGATGGACTATGGTTTTTGACGAAGCTTCCAAAGCTCTTGGAAATGGCATCGGTGCCGTGATTATCTCTCCTGAAGGCTGTCATACTCCTTTCACTGCTAGACTATGTTTCAATTGCACCAACAATATGGTTGAGTATGAAGCATGCATCATGGGTCTCAAAGCTACTATCGACTTGAGGATCAAATTCTTGAGTGTATTTGGAGACTCAACTCTAGTAATCAGTCAGATTAAAGGAGAATGGGATACGAAGCATCCTAATCTTATCCCTTACAAAGAGCATGTGTTGACATAGATTCCATATTTGAAGAATTTACCTTTGATCATTTTCCACGAGAGGAAAATCAACTAGCGTACCCGCTACCTACGATGTCATCCATGTTCAAAGTCAAGTGGGATAATGAGGCTCCTCAGATCACTGTTGAGAGGATAGATGAACCAGCATACTGTCATGAGATTGATACTGAAGAAGTAATGGACAAGCCTTGGTTCCATGAAGTCAAAAGATATCTCGAAGCCCAAGAGTATCCTGAGGGAGCTTCAATCAATGGTAAGAAGTTCCTAAGAAGGTTCTCCTCCAAGTTCTTCCTCAGTAACGGGATCCTCTACAAGCGCAATCATGACTCTACTTTGCTCCGGTGTGTAGACAAGTGCGAAGCAGAGAGGATTATGGTTGATTTACATGAAGGCACCTTTGGCACGCATTCTAGTAGGCCCACAATGGATAAAAAGATCCTACAGACAGGATACTACTGGTCTACTATGGAAGCATATTGTTATCAGCATTCGCGGACTTGTCACAAATTCCATATCTATGCTGACAAGGTACATGTGCCTCCGGTTCCTCTAAATGTCATGACTTCTCCTTGGCCATTCGCAATGTGGGGCATCAATATGATTGGGTAAATCAGACCTATGACTTCTAATGGGCACCGCTTTATCCTGGTTTCCATCGATTACTTCATGAAGTGGGTCGAGGTAGCTACATTTGCTTCTGTTACTAAGAACGTTGTGGCCCGATTCATCAGACATAACCTTATCTCTCGGTACGATATTCCAGAAAGACTCATCACGGATAATGGTACCAATATCAATAACACTATGATCACTGAGCTCTGTTGTAGCAACTAGTTTTTAAATCAAGAGCCGCCACTATTAGTTTTTATCCTAGGGAAGGGAATCTAACATAAAACCCTAATTCACAGACAGAGATTCTAGGTTTTAAACTTCTTTAGACGAAAGGAAGGTTTTAGGCACCTTTCATCTACCTTGTTCACAAGGATAGTAGGTTTTAGGTTTACGTTTCGGGTTAAACAGGGTTTTAAATTTTAATTAGGAGGAAAGGGTTTAAATATTTTTATAGGGGAAAGGGTTTTAATTTTTAATAGGGGAACTCGCTACGATTTTTGATTGTATGCATATGTATCCTCTTATGAGGAATCAGAATCCCAATTCGTAGTTCGTATGAGGTTGGTGTTTTTTAGGGGTTGCAAACGTATTTTGAATCACCTCGCACTTGGCCGGGAATAGTGATTGCGGAGATTTTGACTAAATGCATAGTAAGTCAAAATTTGTTTGAAACCCTTTTGCAAAAAAATAGTTGATTAGATTAGTTGATTGCGAAAAGATAGTTTGAGATTGGTTAGTATTTTTTAATCGTATTAATTGCAAAATATCTTATTAATGCATGACTAAAAAATATTTAATGCAAATAATATAAGAAAATATATATGAATGAGTTTTTGAATAAAAATAACTTGGATGATAATATAATGATATTTACATATAATAAATAATAATACTATAATAATAATAATAATAGTAATTAACAATAATAATTAATTATTAAAAAGAAACAAATATTATAAATAATACAAATAGAAGAAAATATAAGAATAATAAATTAATCAGAGGGGGGTGCAGTTTTAAACTGAATAGTAAAAGCAGGGGTGTTAAAAGTTATGTTGGGTTAGGCCCAAGTATATTCTGGAAAGGGGGTTGCAAATTGATTTGTGGTTTAGTAATTGTTATAGGAGGGGGTGTCTAAAGAAGTGGGCTCAGGCCCAACGAGTTTGAAGAGGCCAGGCTGGATCGTATGAGGCGAGGGAGCACGGTCTTACCATGAAACTTGGCCTAACGGCCATTTGATGCGTATCTAAGGGGTGCTAATGAGGGACTATGATAATTACAATAGGCACGTGTGCACTGGATTGAAATGGATTATAATATTTTGTTTTAATTCATTTTATTGTTTTTTATTATTACAATGACATTATGTCTTTCTCTTTCTCACACGATAACACAATCCTTCTTCTTCTCTTTCGCCGCTAACCCTAGTTTCTTTCACTTCCCCAACTCTCTAACTACCAGAGGCGGCCACCCTAACCCGAAACTTCCTATTGTAAACCTACCCTTCAACCCTCCCACTATCAAAATCAAAAGAAAGAGCTAAGTATTTTACCCTTTTTGTGTCTTTGTATTATGGATTTCTGGGTCTCTTCCAGTTCGCTCTTTAATCCTCTTCCCTCTCTTTTGCAGATTATGGTAGCGGTGGCGGAGGTGAGCTTTTGAAGATGGCGTGGCGGAGGTCAGCTAGGCCGATTAGAGTTTTGGAGATCGAAACCCTAATCGATGCTTTGTTCTTCTTCAACTCTTCAAGTTCTTCTGGTCTCTCGATCCTCTGTATCTCACTCCTTCACTTTCTGTTAACCTCTGGATTTATAGGTTTGATTAGGTTTTTTTTAGAAATTTGTTAATGTTAGATTGGAGAAGAATTAGGGATAGAAATTAGGGATGTAATTGATTATATTTGGATTCAATTTAGATTTGGATTTTTGTATTGAACCTGTAGAGATTTTCTTAGATTCGGATTTTGCTGTAATAGAGATTAGAATGATTCAATATTTGTTGTATTGGATTTTATTATGTTAATAGAAATTTACTGGGCTTGGATTGATAGAAATTATTTGATTTGGTTCTGTAATCCTATTGATTTAATAGATTTGATTTAGTTTCAGTTTTACTGATAAAAGATATGATTTTCCCTTATAAATCTGAACAGTATATGTTTGCAGCAAAAATGCCTAATTCCTTGTAATTGATACAACAGTGGTTTGATGAACATGGGCCCTGCGTTTTTTCTAAATTGAATTGGGCCTAACTTTGATCCAACAAATCTTTTTTTCCAAAACAACAATTCTTAATAAACAGAATTTAATGATTGATGAAAACATTATTACAGTGAAAAAGTCTAACAGTAGTAAAAATGTATCACGTTTTCTTAAAGAAGTATATATAATTCATTATATATTTTTTTTAAAATAATAATAACAAACAATTTTATTAATAATGTTTCTTTTTGAAATGAGATAACAAAATCCCAAAAAGACAAATGGGATGTCTTACAAAACCTTATTGGGCCTGTTATTTGTAACTACACCTCCTATTACCATATACTCCCAAAAAAATGGGTCAACTGAAATGGACTAGTATATAGCAATCTTACCTCCTATTTTTACTAAATCAACTTAACTTAAATAAGCTTATGCAATTTAAACTTAAGTGGGATTAATTTAATTTCAACCTCCCTTTTACTAACAACTATTTAATAATTTAGAACTTTATAGTTACTCGAATAATTTTTATTTTCGAATCACATGGGCCATTGGCCAACATGCCTCACGAACATGTAAATGGGTCTTTCTGATTTAGAAAGCCCTATTTTCCTAAATTAAAATACACCCCCTAGTCTTGGATAAAGATGGGCCATCAGATACTGATGTACCATCTTAAATTAAATATTTCTTCTATTTTAATCTCGAAAAATAAAACCATTGAGGTAAGACAAATTTGGGGTACGACAGCTGCCCCTATTCAATTATCTTCCAATCTAATAGCGTGAGAAAATGCGAGTCTTATGCATTCTGATTGAGAGTTTATTGAATACGTGGAATACCCCAAAATTTGTCTGACAAACATAAGATTACACTGATATAGAATACCCTTACGAGTCTCAAGGAAGTAGGCAAAGCTGATGATGTATCGCTTACCAGGGTTTGATAACAAGGCATATGGTTTTGAGCTTAAGAGCACTATTTTGTATGTATTAGTTTGGTTTTGATTATTCACCCATTTGGAGGATGAAAAAAACAATAAATAATGACGCATGGTTGCTTGAAGACTGAGGCCATAGGTTATGTTTGTGAATCGCTGCATGACGTCTGAGGCGATAGGCTAGATTTTTGTTTTCTTTCGAGTATCACTGCATAAAGTCTGAAGCGATAATTTGTGTTGCAGAATAAAAAAACACATTGCTACATGAAGTCTGAGGCAATGGGCTTGGTTCATAAATCGTTGCATGAAGTCTGAGGCGATAAGCTAAATTTGGTTTTTGAACATCGCTGCATGAAGTCTTAGGCAATGGTCTGTGTCTCGGGATAAATAAACACATTGTTGCATGAAGTTTGAAGCAATGGGTTAGGTTTCCAAATCGTTGCGTGAAGTCTGAGGCGATAGGCTGGGTTTTGTATTTTTCGAGCATCGCTGCATGAAGTCTGAGGCGATGATCTGTGTTATGGAATAAAGAAACACATTGCTGCATATAGTCTGAGTCAATGGGTTTGGTTCGGAAATCGCTGCGTGAAGTCTGAGGCGATAAGCTAGATGTTGGGTTTTCGAGCATCGTTGCGTGAAGTCTGAGGCGATGATCAGTGTTATGGAATAAAGAAACACATTGTTGCATGAAGACTGAGGCAATGGGTTAGGTTCACAAATCGCTGTGTGAAGTCTGAGGCGATGATCAATGTTATGGAATAAAGAAACACATTGCTGCATGAAGACTGAGGCAATGGGTTAGGTTCACAAATCGCTGCGTGAAGTCTGAGGCGATAAGATAAATTTAGTTTTCAGACATCGCTACATGAAGTCTTAGGCAATGGCCTGTGTCGTGGAATCAAGAAACACATTGCTGCATGAAGTCTGAGGCAATGGGTTAGGTTTGCAAATCGCTGTATGAAGTCTGAGGCGATAAGCTAGGTTTTGGTTTTCGAGCATCACTACATGAAGTCTGAGGCGGTGGTTTGTGTCGTGGAATAAAGAAATACATTGCTACATGAAGTCTGAGGAAATGGCTTAGGTTCGCAAATCGTTGCGTGAAGTCTGAGGCGATAAGCTAGGTTTTGTTTTAAAACATCGATGCATGAAGTATGAGGCGATGATCTGGGTTTATAAGTAACTCATCATTGCAGGAAGACTTAGGTGATGGGCTAAACGCGTCACAGCATGAAGACTTGGGTGACGAGTTGAATCGTAAGAGAAGTGTTTTGTTGGTTGACCCTTAGACAGTTAAATCGAGGGTGAGACTGTTTGTTGTGTGATATATCCGTACGATGTCTGATATTGAGATGTCTGGATGTATGCAAAATGTATGATGTTTGATGTGTGGAACCCTAAGTATATGTGTATTGAATGTTGAAATGTATAGTGTATGTATGCTTTGGATATGCAAAACGCATGTATGAAATATGTGCAAGATGTGTGTATGCCTTGAAACGTTATGAAGACTATTTCTGCCATTCTCTCCTTTAAACCATTGGCTTAGAGTTACCAATCCTCTGGCATTGTATGTTGTGTCGTCGTAGCATTGTTGAATTTGATTTGAATACAGTGAAAAGTGTTAGAAAATTTTTGAACATTGATTTTGTGTATTGTGAGTGTAGGTGTAGACGTGGACATGTGTATAGATTTTGTATTATGAGTGCAATCATAGGCGCAGGCGTAGGTGCGGACGTAGTCTTTTTGCATTGTGAGCGTAGACATAGGCGTATACATGTGTATAGACTTTTGTATTTCAAGACGTAGGAGTAGCCATGTGCGTGGACATAGAAGTGGATTTTCTTTCGATGTTTTTCTAACCCAAAATGCCTTTTCGATTTTTTGTCCAATGCTTTTATTTTGTTAATCCCCCGAAATGATTTTAAGACAATACTCACAAGTAATGATCGTAGTATTTTGTAAACAAGTCTGAGAAAAGAAAAAACGCAATTTGAAATATGCAAAGAAAGCAAGTGTTTTATTGATAGGCCTCTGAATAGGAGATAATACAAGATGCAATTCCTAGAAAGAGGTAATTACAGAAAGTTTTAAAACTGTAAATGGCAATAAAAAATGATAATTGTTGTTATTGTTCCCCAATATTCTTTTAATGATCTTATTTCCTTTGCTTCTGAGTTGTATGATTCTAATCTATCTCTCCCTTCGTTGTTCATAGTCGCAGTTCTTAGATCGCTGTCTTTTTGTTCTTTATTTCTTTGTATAAAATCCCTAACTTTTTCCTAGATTGCCCTTTCGGGTTTTCAATCCATCGGGATGATTTTTTGTTTATATGCCCCTAATTTTTGCCTAGATCGCCCTTTAGGGTTTTCGATCCACCAGGACGCTCCTTTTTCCTCAGTCATTTGTTTAAGGTTCGAGCTTAGCGAGCTTCTTATACGTAGTATTTTTGACTGCATCTGAGTTTTCCGGATGTGGTAGTTCTTCCACATCCATTGTTGTGAGGATAAGATTACCACCAGAGGATGCTGTTTTCACTATGTATAGACCTTCGTAGTTGGGTGTCCATTTACCATGTGGATCGAGGCAAGGTAGCAAAATCTTTTTGAGTACTAGACCATGTTGTGGTTCGTCTTGTGCAGTACACCGTTACTCAAATAGAATTCTTAAGGCTACTTTCTGTAGAGTTCGTTTGTCAATGATAGATGCATTTTCTGGGTATCCTTGTTTTTTGAGGCTTTTCTTGATGTCGTAAAACCAAGGCTTATCATCCAGTCTTTCTTTGATAGAAAGACAAAGTGTGGGCTCTTGATTGTATTTGTTTGTGATGCGTGGTTCGTGGTTTGACCAAGTTACTTTGGACATAGACGATATAGTTTCCAGAGCGTCTGCCATTTGATTTTTCTTTTCGTGTGACTGAAAGTGATCTTTGCGAATTCCGCATTTGTGAATTCTGCAGTTAGTTTTCAAAACATGATCCCGATATGGAATCGATTTTGGATGTTCTAGTATTCCATTCGCTGTTGACTTAGTATATGGCTTGTGAGAATTCTTTGGAGAAGTCAAAACTATCCCTATATCGTGCCCCAGTGTATTTGGAGCCCCGTTGAACGTGAAAGTCCAATGTGCCCCTAGCTCGGGGTTTTCGTCAAGTCCTGGAATTTCGTAGTTGCTTAGTTTTACAGTAATGTCTTTATCTAACCTTGGTCTATTTCTGTAGGAACAAGCAAATATTTGCAATAATTTGATCAACTTCTTTGTGGCTCCGCTCTAACATTTCCCCTTAGCTTGGTTTCTTCCGGATCTTCCCATGTGCTCAGATTAATGGTCTTAATAGCCTCTTAATACGGTTGTATGTTGTCAGCCTTTCGTTCAATTTCCCTCGCCATTTTCTTAGAGAGTTCAAGATCTTCATCATTTTCCTCTTCAGCTTGGTTGATAGGAGCATCAAAATTATATAGGGTCGCAGCAGTAGCATTATCGATGGTTTTGAGCATGAATTTTCACACTTATCATGTTTGGGTGCAGATTTAGTATGTGAAAATTGAAAATGCATATGCAAAGATAGTATTGCCATTTTTAAATTTACGGAATAAATGCAAGAGAAAGACAACGATCTTAATTGAAAACAAAATATAACTTTTACTAATTGTAAATGTTGTTTGAAACAAAATAGGAGAACCCTTACAAGCAACCCCTATGCCCCGGGCTTGACATAGGTTCTTTTAGAAAACAAAAAAAAATTACTTAGGAAATAAAAAAGATCTCAGGAATCTCCACGGTCGTCCATCTTTTTAGTTCTTCTCCTGGGGCGCATTCTCGAATGAAGTCACTGGCCCCTTTTAGTATTGACTTTGTTGGATATCTTTTCCAGATGTCTGTCATGCTCTATTCCCTTGTTGACAAAGGTTTCTTGGATTGGAGAGGCCCATGCTTTATCTCTTAGAGCAGTTACGTATTTTTCTTCAGGGTATTGTCTGAACTGGACTATCCCCTAGTCCACTAGCTTTAGCAGAGTTTTCTCGAAGGATTCATTATGCTCTAATGGGAACCCACACTCCTATAAATATTCCCTCAACAAGCTTATCCGGACTTTTGCTTGTCTGGTTGCTCCGCAGTCGGCGACTACTTCAATTGCCTTTATTGTTGGTCCCTTGTGTGGAGGCATAAGGTTTTATTTGATGTTAGGTTCCTCAAAAGTGATGTCTTGAGATTATAACAAGTCTTGGACCTTATGTTTAGATGCCCAACATTGTTCTATGGTGTGCCCCGAAGAGTTAGCTTGGTATTCGCGTCTGGCGTTGGCATTGTATCTTCGTGGGAGTGGCCCGAATGGAGGAGCTAGAGGCTTGATTTCCACCAAGGGTGCCTTAACCAGCTGTTGCAATAACTGGCTAGGTGGCATAGGGAGCGGATCAAATTTTTTGGGTGGCCTTCTGCCTTGCTGCTGTCCTTGTAGGATCAATAATGGTCGTGGTATCCTTGCTTATGAGGCTACGACATTAATTTGTCCCTCTTGTATTTTTGGGGGGGTCTGAAAAAGGCCGTTTTGGATTGAGGGGTCCTGCTTCTGGCTCTTTTCTTAGTTGATGACCGCTTGATGCATCAATCGTTTGAGCTACTTCTTCTAAAGCTACCCTGGGATCTGGTCTTGTTTGTCAATGAAGTTCTTTAAGGCTATTATAACTTGACTCAACCCTCCTTTCATCAAACTCACATCACCTTTGACTTGGTCTAGATCTTCCTTGAATGCAGCCTGGTTTTCCTCGATCTGTTCCAGGGTTCTTTGTTGATAGGCCCTTACTTTATATAGAGGCCAAGGAGGTGGTGATCTTCTTCTAGCCATGGCTTCACTGAAGAGATTTTTTTTTCAAAAAATGAGTTTTGATATGATATGTATGTGTTTATGAATTCTTGCATGCAGATGGATGTGTATGAACATGAAATAGTTTCTTGTTTTAAATGTCTTATTCATCTGGGTACATGCTTGTCTTTTGCTTATTTTTTATTCGGTGACCAGCTTAAAAATAGATACACCAATGAGATAGGGAAACAAAATGCCTTTACCGAAGGTAACATAATTAAGATATTGAAAAATATTACAACTTTAAACCAAAACTTCTTTTCATAAACATAAATAAAGGGAATTAAATCTTCTAGGCACGCTTGCGGATGTGTGATCTTAAACCATCAACCATTGCTCGGCAAAGCTGGAGAAAGTCTTCAACGTCCTTTGAAAGAGGGACCATTACATTTTCTGCATCTCTCAAACTTCGAGGGATATCCTCAATGAGATTATTGGCTAAGAAGGCAAGCTTTTCATGTTTGTCCTTATAATACGGGTACTCTTGATAAAGATGCGGGATTATCTTATGGTTATCTATCCCTGCTTGGGCGATCTTGGTATACTGCTCTTCCCAATACATCTTTTCACCCCTCATTTCCGTATAAAGTCTCCGTTGAATAAGGAAATCTTTTTGGAGGCCCTATAGCTCTAGACACATATGCTCATATTCTTGAGTTCTCTGAGTCAGGAGTCTTTCTGCCTCTACCTTTTCAACGCGTGCTTTGACCTCTGATTCTTGTCTGTCTTGAAGTTCAGTGGTGAGGTACTTTACTTGTTCTTCTTGATTCTAGACACATATGCTCATATTCTTGAGTTCTCTGAGTCAGGAGTCTTGCGCCAAACTTTGTATTTGGGCTCTTAGATTTTCCTCTAGCACCTTTTTGTCATGTGTTGCATTTTCATACCATCTAGTTAACCTTCCAATTTCAGTAGCAGCCTCCTCTAACTTTTGGTTGTGGGAGTCTAGGTTGAATGTCGCACTCAACATCCCTTCAGTTGTATTCTTTCATTTGATACTCTCTTTCTCTAATGCCTTTTGATCTCTCTCTCAATTTGTTGGTCCTTCGACTCTAGTATGACCTGCATCTGCTTCTTCTCTTTGGTCATATTGAGAAGGTTAAGTTATAGCCCTTCTTTTTCCCTTTGAGCTTGCTTTAGGGCGCTCTTCAGATTGTCGACTTCTTCCAAGGATATAGGCGTAATCTCTGGGACCACTGACTTATATTCTGGATCTATATCGAATGGCAGCTTGATAATTTGTGCCCTATCTCGGACCCATCTGGTATAGGGTTCTCTCACTATGGCATTCTTTCTTTCGGCTTTCCTTTTGTTAACTTTGTTCCAAGCCCGGATAACCTTGTTAAGAAACCCTTGGTCTTCTACACCCATGTCATATATGATCGATGGTTGGAGTTATTCGTCTGATGGTCTGTCTTCCAAAGGATACCCTAACTGTCGTAGGGCCAAAGTAGGGTTGTAATTAATACAGCCTCGCGATCCGAATACGTGACATTAGGAAAGTCCTCACAGCTAATAGTGATGTCCTCAATATCTAGCTTCATAGCATACCATAATACCGAGTTTGCGGTGAGGGACCTTAATTTCTGTGGCCACTCGCGTCTGGTCAAGTTTGGAATCATATAGTCTTCTTTGTAAAGATGAGTCATGAACCAAGTATATAGAAGTGGAACGCAACAATTTAGCGTGCCTTTTCTCTTTTCGTACATCATATGCAAGGTGTAATAAATGTCAGCAAGCAAAGCAGGAGTTGGATCCGTATTGAAGACTTTAGCACCCCAACATATGCTAACAACCGTGAGGTCAATATAGTCCACAGTCTGAGGAAATAAAATTACACCAAATACCAGTAGCCCTAAACAATCGACACAAGATTCCCATTCTTTATAATTAGCAAATCTGAGTGCCTTAGCTTCCAAGTATATCCTTTTGATTCCTTGTATCGGACCTTCTCTTTGATAATTTTTCATTAACTCAGGGTAAGGGATCCTTAAGCCTTTTTCCAAAACATTGACTTCAACAGTTTGTTTGATACCTACATAGACCTTCTCTTTGGAAATATTCAGAATTCTGTCAAATTCTTCGAGAGTCGGTGCTAGCTGGAAGTCTTGGAAGGTAAAACATCTCAGTGGAAGGTCGTAAAACTAAATGAGGGCAGAAACAGCATTCATTTGAACCTCTACTCTGGTTAAGTCAAGGGTATCTCTGTAGCGGCGAGCGTACACCTTCAGAGCTCTCTCAGATGATTTCCCCTTTATAGTTTTAATTTCAAAATGTCAGGTCGGAAGGCATTGACGCGGATAAATTGTTTCCCTCTGGTATCCATTTTTTTAAAGACAGTTACCGAGATCTTGATTTTATTATTATTTGTTTTTCACCCTGTGAATAAGACAGATAAAAATAAACAAATGATTAATATGTGACGTATATGAATGCATGAATGTATGGCTTAGATACGGGGTTTCTGTGATAGGTACCCATAGAAGGTAAATTCCTTAATTTTGACCTACGGTTGATCTACCCTCCCAGAAGGTGGCTTCCTTAAGGGTATCATGAATAACACCAGAGGGAAAGGGCACAAGGGCCTCCCTTAGGTGGAGCCTCTCTACAGACTGAAACTTTCATCTCGAAGTCGTGAAAGGTCTCATCATGAGATTTTAGGTTAAGGTCGTTACAAAGAGTCATGGGTGACCTTCTAAAGTCCTACACGTCAAGAGGATATCTCTCGATAAGTATTCCTTTTTCAGAAGTTCATCGATTCTAGGTGAAGTCGTCACATAAACTTGCAGGGATGATGTACCCCCTAAGCTAATAGACGAACCTTCTTTCTAAGGGTTATTGAAGATTTTTTTTTTGAAATGAAAATTCCCACCATGCAGTAAATATATGATAAAAAGAATTGACAATAAATAAATAAATGCAATAAATAAATGAAAGCAATAAATAAATAAAGCAATAAATAAATAAATAAAAATCCCAAAGCAAAAAACCCTAAAACCTAAAGTTGAAGTCCCCAGCAGAGTCGCCAGCTGTAGCAACTGGTTTTTAAATCAAGAGCAGCCACTATTAGTTTTTATCCTAGGGAAGGGAATCTAACAGAAAACCCTAATTCGCAGACAAAGATTCTAGGTTTCAAACTTCTTTAGACAAAAGGAAGGTGTTAGGCACCTTTCATCTACCTTGTTCACAAGGATACTAGGTTTTAGGTTTAGGTTTCGGGTTAAATAGGGTTTTAAATTTTAATTAAGAGGAAAGGGTTTAAATATTTTTATAGGGGAGAGGGTTTTAATTTTTAATAGGGGAACTCGCTACAATTTTCGATCGTATGCCTACGTATCCTCTCATGAGTAATCAGAGTCCCAATTCATAGTTCGTATGGGGTTGGTGTTTTTTAGGGGTTACAAACGTATTTTGAATCACCTCGCACTTAGCCGGGAATAGTGATTGCGGAGATTTTGACTAAATGCGCAGTAATGCATGACTAAAAAATATTTTATTGCAAAAAGATAGTTTGGGATTGGTTAGTATTTTTTAATTATATTAATTGCAAAATATCTTATTAATGCATGACTAAAAAATATTTAATGCAAATAATATAAGAAAATATATATGAATGAGTTTTTGAATAAAAATAATTTGGATGATAATATAATGATATTTACATATAATAAATAATAATACTACAATAATAATAAAATAAAAATAGTAATTAATAATAATTATTAATTATTAAAAAGAAACAAATATTATAAATAATAAAAATAGAAGAAAATATAAGAATAATAAATTAATCAGAGGGGGTGCAGTTTTAACTTGAATAGTAAAAGCAGGGGTGTTAAAAGTTATGTTGGGTTAGGCCCAAGTAAATTCTAGAAAGGGGGTTGCAAATTGATTTGTGGTTTAGTAATTGTTGTAGGAGGGGGTGTCTAAAGAAGTGGGCTCAGGCCCAACGAGTTTGAAGAGGCCTGGCTGGATCGTATGAGGCGAGGGAGCACGGTCTTACCATGAAACTTGGCCTAACGACCGTTTGATGCGTATCTAAGGGGTGTTAATGAGGGACCATGATAGTTATAGTAGGCGCGTGTGCATTGGATTGAAACGGATTATAATATTTTGTTTTAATTAATTTTATTTTTTTTTATTATTACAATGACATTATGTCTTTCTCTTTCTCACACGATAACACAATTCTTCTTCTTCTCTTTTGCCACTAACCCTAGTTTCTTTCTCTTCCCCAACTCTCCAACTACCGGCAGCGGCTACCCTAACCCAAAACTTCCTATTGTAAACCTACCCATCAAACCCCTCCCCCCCAATAAAAATCAAAAGAAAGAGCTAAGTTTTTTACCCTTTTTGCGTCTTTGTATTTTGGATTTCTGGGTCTCTTCTAGGTCGCTCTTTAATCCTCTTCCCTCTCTTTTACAGATTATGGCAGCGGTGGCGGAGATGAGATTTCGAAGATGGCACGGCGGAGGTCAGCAAGGTCGATTAGGGTTTCGGAGATCAAAACCCAAATTGGTGTTTTGTTCTTCTTCAACTCTTCAAATTCTTCTGGTCTCTCGATCCTTTGTATCCCTCACCTTCACTTTCTGTTAACCTCTGTATTTATAAGTTTGATTAGGTTTTTTTTAGAAATTTGTTAACGTTAGATTGGAGAAGAATTAGGGATATAAATTAGGGATGTAATTGATTATATTTAGATTCAGTTTAGATTTGGATTTTTGTATTGAATCTGTAGAGATTTTCTTAGATTCGTAATTTGCTGTAATAGAGATTAGAATGATTCAATATTTGTTGTATTGGATTTTGTTATGTTAATAGAGATTTTTTGGGCCTAGATTGACATAAATTATTTGAGTTAGTTCTGTAATCCTATTGATTTAATAGATTTGATTTAGTTTCAGCTTTGTTGATAAAAGATATGATTTTCCCTTATAAATCTGAACAGTATATGTTTGCAACAAAAATGCCTAATTCCTTGTAATTGATACAACAGTGGTTTGATGAACATGGGCCCTGCATTTTTTCTGAATTGAATTGGGCCTAACTTTGATCCAACAAATCTTTTCTTCCAAAACAACAATTCTTAATTAACAGAATTTAATGATTGATGAAAACATTATTATAGTGAAAAAGTCTAACAGCAGTAAAAATGTATCACGTTTTCTAAAAGAAGTATATATAATTTATTTAAAAATAATAATAACAAATAGTTTTATTAATAATGTTTCTTTTTTAAATGAGACAACAAAATCCCAAAAAGACAAATGGGTCGACTTACAAAACCTTATTGGGCATGTTATTTGTAACTACACGTTCTATTACCATATACTCCCAAAAAAATAGGCCAACTGAAATGGACTAGTATATAGCAATCTCACCTCCTATTTTTACTAAATCAACTTAACCTAAATAAGTTTATGCAATTTAAACTTAAGTGGGCTTAATTTAATTTAAACTTCCCTTTTACTAACAACTATTTAATAATTTATAACTTTATTGTTACTGGAATAATTTTTATTTTCGAATCGCATGGGCCATTGGCCAACATGCCTCGCGAACGGGTAAATGGGTCTTTCTGATTTAGAAAGCCCCATTTTCCTATATTAAAATACACCCCCTGGTCTTGGATAAAGATGGGCCATTAGATACTGTTGTACCATCTTTAATTAAATATTTCTTCTATTTTAATCTCGAAAAATAAAAATCACCGAGGTAGGACAAATTTGGGGTACGACATTTGCATACAATTCAAGATCTAGCATCATAAATCTTCTCCTTACCGACCGAAGATGAATGGCGTTGTTGAAGCTGATAACAAAAACATCAAGAAAATCATACAGAAGATGACAATGACATATATAGATTAGCATGAGATGTTACCATTTGCTCTTCATGGTTACCGCACCACAATGCGCACATCAACAGTGGCAACTCCTTTCTCTCTGGTGTACGGTATGGAAGTTGTCCTGCCCATAAAAGTCCAGATCCCTTCCTTGAGAATCATGAAGGATGCAGGTTTGAGTGAAGATGAATGGGTTCAGACTCGACTTGACCAATTAAACCTGATTGATGAGAAGAGGCTCGCGGTTGTTCGTCATGGTTAGATGTACCAAAAACGTATGATCAAAGCTTTTAACAAGAAGGTCAGACATAGGTATATCAGGCTGGTAACCTGATAATCAAGCGCATCATACTGCTGCAAGGTGATCCCAGTGGCAAATGGACTCCCACATATGAAGGGCCATTTGTGATCAATAATATATTTTCTGGTGGAGCCATGATCTTAACCACTATGGACGGTGACAACCTTTCGCACCCTGTAAATGCGGACATAATTAAAAGATACTATACATAAACAAAGACCTACTAGATCGATTGGCCTAGGAAAAAATTAAGGCATCCCGACGAACCGAAAGGGTTCGGGGGAAAATTAGGGATATACATAAAAAAAATTATACACCCGGCAAGTCGAAAACCTAAAAAGACGGCTTGGGCAAAAAGGGGTATCCCGGTGGACTAAAAACCCGAAAGTGCAGTCCAGGCAAAAGTTAGGGATTTAAAACATATAACTATGTCTCGTTGGCTCACCTTACACCCAATCTCCAATATCAACTATCGATCTCAAATGGTATTAATCAATCCAGTCAGCTTCGGACAAGTAGAGAAAGAGATGAGACGCTCAATGAAATAAAGGTAATAGCAGAATGGGAACCCAATGGGATTATTTCACATAGTTTTTTTTCTTTGTATATTATTTTTTGTATACTTTCCATTATTACAACGGTATTCTCTTACTAGGATGTTCGTCTCCTTGTACAAAAACTCTTATTTAAGTTAATACAAAACTACTCCTTTGAAAGTGAAAAACTTCTATTTTTATTTTTCTGTTTTGTGTGTGAAAACGTCCAGTGATTATTTTTGAACATATGCATTTGAATGTGATTACTACTTACAACTATACACCTAAAAACAGAAAGAAAGTTTCTAATAACTTTAAGAAACGGGGCAATATCTAAGGGCCATCCACAAAATCCTCGCAGATATTTCCTCTAGTAGATACCTCCTCCAGCAGATACCTTCTCCAACAAATACAGAGGCAGAGACATCCTACTACAAGGTCATTGCCGTATTCTCAGTATGCAACCTAATGGTGATAGGTTCTCATATCCCTGGCGGAGCAAGAATCTCCAAATTACTGCTCCAACAAAAGATCCCCTGGTGAAGCCGCCAAGCTTCTCAGGATTCCCCAATAGGATTTCAACAAAATCCCCAAACAGTTCACGGAGTTTACCTTCCCCAACAGAGTTTATTTCTCTAACAACATAAGTTCATCTCCCAGCGTTTCAACTTCAACAAATTTGAAGACCTACATTCTTCCCCCGGCAACAGTCAGGGATTTATTTTCTCTAATTCAACCATACAGCAATGGAACAACTGACATGTTCATACATTGCATTTATACATCATTTCTACAAACATCATAGCATATGCAGTACAAATGCATATATCACAATATCATTTATTTTAGGAGCATCATGCAATTCATACATCATGACATCGCATGAAACTGATTTTACCATTTCAGGTTAAATTAGCAGACAGACAAACATTATCAACTTATGCAGCACGTCAAAGATTAATGCCCGAAACCAGATAGGGAAGCTATCTACACGACCAAGTGGTATGAACTCCCGAAGCAAGACGGGTTTACCAACAAATACAGCAGGCCTCGGATTAATGCCCGAAACCAGACGGGAAAATATCTATGTGACCAAAATTTCCAAGTTCCAGATTAATACCTGAAACAAGCCAGGAAAATTATCTATGGATGACCGATTGTAGGTTAATACCTGTAACAAGCTAGGAAAACTATCTACATAAGGAGATTGAAGATTAATACCTGTAACAAGCCAGGAAAACTATCTTTCTTTCTCAGGTCAGAGATTAATACCTGAAACCAGCCAGGACAACTATCTCAATGACCGAAAATTTTCAAGTTCCAGATTAATACCTGTAACAAGCCAGGAAAACTATCTGTGGACGACCGATTGTAGGTTAATACCAGTAACAAGCCAGGAAAACTATCTACATAAGGATATTGAAGATTAATACTTGTAACAAGCCAGGAAAACTATCTTTCTTTCTCAAGTCAGAGATTAATACCTGAAGCCATCCAGGACAACTATCTCAGCGGTCTACAATTTTCATGTTCTATATTAATACCTGTAACAAGCCAGGAGAACTATTTGTGGATGACTGATTATAGGTTAATACCTATAACAAGCCAGGAAAACTATCTACATAAGGAGATTGAAGATTAATACCTGTAACAAGCCAGGAAAACTATCTTTCTTTATCAGGTCAGAGATTAATACCTGAAACCAGTCAGGACAACTATCTCAGTGACCGAAAATTTTCAAGTTCCAGATTAATACTTGAAACCAGACAGGACAACTATCTGCGAACATATGATTTATAGATTAACACCTGATACCAGACAGTAAAACTATCTACACGACCAGATGAAGCAATCTTACACGGATTCCTTCTCAACTTTCCATATGCAATCTAACACGGATTCATCCTGAAACAACCCTACACAGGCTCTATCTAATACATTTTCACATAACGGTTAATTCCGTTATCCGCAGCAAGTTACTCTGAAGCCTGGATTTCAACCAAAAAACAGCAAACTTTCATCTCTCCAGTACAGAGATAACTCTTCAACAGAGCCTTGGACAACTGAAGTTCCTAGACTCTATTCCCCATAGAGTTTCCTCAAGCAGGAGAATAACAAAAACCCGCATTCCCCAGCGGAGTCCTCCTCAGACAGCAGGAACAGGAACCTCCAAAGGGACCATTTGTGAAATCAGTATCTACTTTGGATGGCATTTTTAAGCCCATCTCCGACGACTCTCTAGCATTTTCTCCAAATGGCATCTGTAAGCCCATTCCCGACAGCATCAACCAACAGTGTTACATCATGCGAGTGCAAATTTCTGGGCACTCTAGTGTTCAATCCACTTCCAACTTCAAATCACGAAAGGCAGATAAGCCAATCTAAATCCTCAGGTATAAGAAGATTGAACAGGGGAAGTTGTTGTACCCCAAAAGTTTCGCTCTCATTTTTACTCAAGACATGCTCATTGAGGTTATCAATTGCTCAAGGATGACCAAGAGTTGATCAGATAAACTCTCCTCCTAAGCAATGAACCTCTAACTAGAGTTTCACTTTTCATCAAGATGTGTGAGCTCCAAAGGTCTCATATTTTTTCCATGGTCCTAATATTCCTTCAATATTGCCCATGCCAAGTTTCATGCTTTGCACTACAAGTTTTCTCAGTCAATTGCTCAAATGCTTGAAAATCAACTGTGCTAGGTCAAAAGTCAATTGTGGCCCATGTACAGTCAAACTTCAAGATTTTTGGTCAACATCAACCATTGGAAGTGATATTCATCATTTTATCAAGGGTTGATCATGATTCCTCACGAAATTCTCCTAATCTATCAAAAGTCAAAAATTGCTAAATTAGGGTTTCTATAGTAAAAGTCAACTGAACTTTGACCAGACATAAATTTCACATACTTCATGCATTTTTCCACAACCAAAGATCATTTTGAAGAGAATCCCATTCCCTACAACTTCTATTTTATCCTCAAGATCAAGAGATGCACCATTTGAAAGATACAAGCTCATACATTACAGGTCATTTTCAAAAAGTCAACAAAAGACACTTTTTTCTAAGACCTTTTACATCAAAATAAAGTCTTCAAATGTAAAATTGGTCAAACTAGTGACTGAAGTAGACATCTTGGGATTTCCAAAAAGTCCTAGATCATCATCATGAGATAAACATTGAGTAAGTTATGGCTTTCCCAAGTTGAGAAAAATTTGGAAAATTCAAGAATGATGTATTGAGCAAATTTGAACTTTTGAGTCAATGGCTTAATTTCTTGGACTTCAAACATCTTTCTAAGCTTATGGAGGACCTCTAATATCATTCTTACCATGCCTTGAAATTTCTAGCTATTTTATGCACATTTTATTTTATTCAAATAAATATAAAATAAAATACATAAAATAATAAGTTTTTGTTTTGGACACATGGGCTATTGTGTTGGATCAGTTTTGAGCCCATAAATTCGTGCAAGAAGTGAACAAGTTCATCCCAGTGTGAAAATGGCATGAAATCTCCATAAAAGGCATTTTTTTCAAATTATGATCATGTTTTAAAAACAATGGTTATGGCTTGGATTCTTGCCATGTTTTCTTGTCCCCTCCATCTTCTCTATATAAGGAACCTCCCTGCAAGCCAAATGGACACGCCTACAGCCTAGAGACCACGTTCTAAACTTGAAATTTTCAAGAGAAAGTCAAACTCGATTTTTGAATTCCATGGCAATTCAGAGGCTTTTGAGTATTTAACAACCATGCCTGGACATCACTGAAGGTTCCATGATCACCCTAGAGCCTTGAAGCATCAGGAAACAGTCCTTACACTCACAGTTTGTTCTTGTCTTTTTTTAATTTCGATTTCACTCATTCATCCATTCATTGTAAACATGATTTGACTGTATATTTGTGTTCGTGATCATCATGGGAATGTTTTTGGATAGTTTAATCAAAGCTTGAGTGCAGATATATTAAGTTGCCATTGTTAGGGTTCCGAAGCTCTAAATTGGGAAAACCTAGCTAGAGGCAAAATTGGACGAAATTAATGGTACCATTGCGTTCAGAAGGAAATTTCCACTCAAACCATGCCCTTGTGTGGAATTTATCATTGGTATTTTACAATTTTGAATGTTGCAGGGATGTAGCCATGACAGAAAAATGTTACTAAAGCTTTTACCAACGGAAAGTCCGTCAGTAAAAGTTTGGTACAAAACAAAGAAGATGATGACTCTGCATGCGCATTTTTATTTTTAAAATATATTTGGCTTTGTTTTGTATATAATATTGTGCGTTGACTAGGATACACGAATGGTAAGGCAGTTCAGATGGCAAGGTGTGTGCGTGAAAAGGGAAAGGACCTGGGTTCAAGTCCCAGGTCCAGCATTTTGATTTTTTTCCTAATATTCCTTACAGGATTTAGTGCACAGCACCCCTAAACGTTCATCATAGGCTTTCATATTTGGGCCATCTGATGTGATGCAAAGAAATCTGGCCGTCCTAGGGCGCACTTCCACCCTACAGCTCCAAAGAGGATGCCTACTGGATTATTTTTGGGACATTGGACTCAGGCTTTTGGGCCTAACAAAAATCCCAAATGCACCCCCCACCCCCATTCTGCTTTTGCATATCCAGGCCCAATCCATTTTATTTTATATTTTCTTTTACCTACTTAATTATTTCCTAGGCTTTTCTTTTAATCATTTTTTTAGCAAATCATAAAATCAAAAAAATAAATTATAGACTTAGGTTTTTCATAAATTAATTTTATTAATTATTTGGACATTATTTTATTAATTTAAAAAATAATTAGAGCTAGGTTTTTATAACTCAAATATTTTTCTTAACAAAAATACCAAAAAATAGTAGAATTAGTTTTATTAGAATTAATTTTTAATTAACAATCATTTTTTCTTTTATTTAATTAATTAGGATTTTATTTAGTTTTTCTCAGTTAATTTAGTTTAATTATTTTCTTAAAACAAACAAAACCAAAAAAAGATGTTTACTTAGCAATTTCTTAGGATTTTAAACGTTCGTCTCTATTTATCGTGCATTATCTTCTTCTCGCATTTTTATAATAATGTACATGCTGACAGTATGTAATAGATTGAACTAGGATTTTATCGCTTTTCTTTGTTTTCCCCCCATTTGGACATGTAAATTCCCCCTCCCCAAAACATTGTAATAGCGTAGGATTTAAATTCCCGCACTTTAAATTTCTGCAAAATATTAACTGCTAGTAATTAGGCTTGTATGGAAAGATTAATAGCAAAACGCCAGCAAACCTAATAACAAGAGATAAATGAACTGAATTGAATCATTGCACACACGCACCTCTAAGGTACGCCCACTTTGGTTGCCTTTGGAAAATAGTCACAACTCTCGAAACGTGAGAGGTTTTAGTGGCTACCCTCTAGTTCAAAAAAGATCATAAGTCCCTCGATGATCCTCTCGACGTTGCCTCGGTAAAAATATGATCTTAGAACCTTAGGGTAGGTACTAAAGCTTCTTGTCCAGTTGCCTTTGTGACTATAAAATGTCCCTTTAAATGTCCCTCATACATCCAATGATAGGGCTACCTACTCACTAATAGTAGGATAGAACTTTCTAAAGGATAGGAGGAAAAGAATGACCTTTTCGAGTCCAAGTAGATAGATGTTAGATGCTTGCTCAAATAAAAAAAACTTTTCACACTTACACATTTCTAAAGCAACTTTCAAAAACATTTGCTTTGTCAACACTCTTGAGGACTCATACAAGAGTTAACACAAAGCAAATTGCCGCACTAAGGCATTTTAATTTTTTTTTTCAAAACACACAAAGCACAAGGTAATTTTAAAATGAGCTAAGCATCTAAGAGCCCGTAGATAACTATAGATGGAAAGGGTGTTAACACCTTCCCTTTCCATAATCTACCCCCCTTACTCAGAAAATTCTCGAAAAGGTCTTTTTCTGTTCTTTTAACCCTTTCCTTAATTTGGATAAAAGAAAAGTCAATGGAGGCTCTTGCTTACCGTAACATTTGTGAACACAAATGTAAAACCAGTATAAAAGTCAGTTCTGCCACCATATTACAGAACTAGCGACTCTGCTGGGGATCTTTAAAAGTGGGGTTACCTTAGGGTTTAGTTCATCTTTAACTTGCTTTTACTTGTATGCTTTGCTTGGGTTATTGTTAAAGATCCTATACCCGGATCTGGGGCACCTTTTTAAGTAAGTAGCAATAAATCATGGAAGTTGTATGGCATAGACCAATATGGACGAAATGATGGCTATGTTTACTCTGGCTTGTACTAATGTTCCTTGAGTCAGTCAAAGATAACATTAGGCTTCCTTATAGTGTCATTAAGCGCTAACTGGCCTTTAGAACCTTTAATTGACTCATCCTAATCCATTAGAAAGTAGTGAGATGGCTGGCTTTGGTTTCGACTGAAGATTGGTTGATACTCGATACTACACTCATTGAGATTAGACATTTATCGGATATTCTGGCCGCAATACATTGGTGCTTGAGCTAGAATAATTCCTAAAATAAAGGTCAGTGATATGAGACACCTTAGAACCCAGTTACTATTAATAGGACAGGTTGAGCCAACTGAAACTTCAAGAGGGTATTTACCTTTAAAACTCATGCAAGCCTTTAAACCTAAGGGCTCTGTGTGACTTGTTTGTGTTTGATATACTTGTGATTTCAAAGCATAATCATAACATCATAAACATCATAACATGTCATGTACACTAACAATTTCAAGGGCCTATGGATTTATCTCTTCTCTGTTTTGTAGGTCATGGATTCAGCTCGCAGAAAAACCATCTGAATCAATTTTGTAGAGATCCCTCCCAAACTCAAAGAAATGGTTTCAAAAGTTCCTGATATTTCATCATTCAACAAGAGATATGGTCACTTGCTCAGTTTGGTTACTACCGGTTTTGACGAGGGTTTGATGCGTGTCTTATTCTAGTTCTTCGACCATAAGCACCACTGCTTCACATTTCCAGAGTATCAGTTGGTGCCTACGCTGGAAGAATTCTCCAAAATACTCTATTTGCCTATATTAGAGCAGATACCCTTTACTGGTTTAGAACAAGATCCAACTGTTGGAGATGTCTCCATGGCTTTGCACTTGAAGCCATCTGACATTGAGTCCAATTGGGAAAGAAGGAGTGGAGTTAAGGGCCTCCACACAATTTTTCGGATGAAGAAAGCTCAGATATTCCTAGACGCTATGAGTTACCATGCCTTTGAAGATTTTTTAGCTCTTTTAATCTACGGGTTGGTTATGTTCCTCAATTCAGACCAGTTTGTAGATGTCAGTGCCATCAACATTTTCCTTGCTCACAATCTAGTGCCTACATTGCCCGGGGATATTCTGCATTCACTCTATACCCGTACCATTAAGAAGTGAGGGACTCTTATGTGTTGCATACCTCTACTCTATAGGTGGTTTATTTCGCACCTCCCTCGGTCAATAATGAAGAATGAATTAGGTTTAAGATGGAACCAAATATTAATGTCTCTTTCTCACTCTGACATCTATTAGTTCCCTCACTCCCAAGAAGATGTTTCTTTTATTGATCACTGCAGAGAATTTACCAATGTGCCACTCCTTGGAACTAAAGGAGGCATCACCTACAACCCCTCTTTAGCATTACGTCAGTTCGGTTACACTCGGGGGGATGGTCCTCATGATATGCTCATTCAAGGTATTGTGTTCGACTATTCAAATATCTGCAAGGTTATCGTTAGAGGTTCATCTACGCTTGGGGAATGGTTAAGACGACTAATAGTAAGACTCTAGGGCACAAGAACTCCATCCCTTTGGAGCCATACCTCAAATGGGTGCGAGCTCGTGCTCAAGATCTTATGATGTTGTATGCTGCTATCCTACCAGTGATTTTAGAGCCTATTGTTCAAGGGGTCGAGTCTCGCATCATTCTGCATCCTGATATTCCAACAAACTTCGAAGAATTACAAAAATCCTGGATACAGCTCAAAGAAGAACGAGATACCTTTGAGTCCCAATTCTATGCCAGTGAGAAAAAGGTGTTGGAATTAACAAAGCGGCTTCATGAAGAGCAGAATCTCAATACCTACATTAGCACCAAAAGGAAGCGTCCTTGGGAAACTTAGGAATCTTAGAAGTTTTTATTTGTTATTCCTTTGTAAAATTTGTTTTCATTTGAACTTACTAATAAAAAGTCTTTGTTTCTATTTTGTTTAAAAGAGTTTGAATCCTATAAGGCCTTTGAAAATAATGCATAAGCATATCACGCATATCATCACATAAACAGGTTGTCAAAACAGGTTTATTATTCTTTTCACTGTTTATTTCAGCAAAAGAAATGGCTCTCGAACAGACAATGAAAGACCTCCAAGCTCAAAATGCTCAGTTTCAGCAAATGTTCCTGGCCCTAGCCCAGGGGCAGGAAGATTTGAAAGCGCTTATCATCAAAGAGAAGACCAAGAATCCAAAGAAACCAGCTAGCATAGTGAATTTGGGAAGAAGGATCAGAGGACTGGTTAAGCGGGCTATAGATTTCGCGACCCCGTCAAATGATGGGGACAATCAAGAAGAGAAGCCAGTGGAAGAAAACAACAATCCAGGGTCTGAGGAAGATGAACCTGACTATTCTAAGGAGCAGTATCCTCCTGGTGATGATAAATATAAACAACTATAGGATCGACTCAATTCTATGGAGATCCAGAGGATACCCGGGCTGGATTTTGAGGAGCTAGGACTGATTTCAGGGGTGGTCATCCCACAAAAATTCAAAGTTCCTACATTTTCTAAGTACAGCGGTGTCTCCTGTCCTAAGCTGCATTTAAGGTCGTATGTTAGGAAGATTAAACCCCACGCTACTGACAGGAATCTGTGGGTACATTTCTTCCAGGAGAGTTTGACAGGGACTCAACTGGAATGGTTCTATTAACTGGAGAGAACCAACATTCGCAATTGGGAAGATTTGGTTGTTGCTTTCTACAAGCAGTATCAATATAATGCTAACCTCTCCACGACCCGTACACAGTTGCAAAGTATGTCTATGGGTTCCGGCGATGGTTTTAAAGATTATTCCCAAAAATGGAGAGACCTTGCGGGAATATTCCAGCCTCCATTGTTTGATAGGGAGCTGGTGGACATGTTCTTGGGCACATTATTCAGGTCGCTCTTTAACCATTTGATTGGAAGTTCTTCTGTTGGGTTTACTGAATTGATCTTGACTGGTGAATGGGTAGAAGTTGGCATCAAAAGTGGTAAAATATAGAGAGATGCATCCTCCAGTATTGAAAAGAAACCTTTCAATAGGAAGAAGGAGGTCAGCACTGCTTATGGCCAAATAAATCATAACAAAGCTGAGCATCGTCCGACGGTAGGGGCTGTTATGATTTCTAATCCTGCCTCAAACCAATAACAAAATAATTAGTGTAGGCCAGATGCACCCAGAAGACATTTAACTCGGATCAACATGACCCTATCCCAGGTTTTTCCACACCTGCTGAAGTCCAATTTGGTAACTCTGAAGGAGGCCCCGAAGAATCCTAATATTGCCTCTCCTTGCTACAATTTGAATGCTCGATGTGCTTACCATTCTGAGACTCCTGAGCATGATACAAATGATTGTTGGGCCTTAAAGAATAAGGTACAGGACCTCATTGAGGCGAAGGAGATTGAGTTTGACCTTCCTGAGACACCTAACGTAATAACTACACCCATGCCCAAACATGGCCAAGGTGTCAATGTTGTTGATGATGACCATTTTGTTTCTTCTGTGGATGAGTTATCTACTCCTCTTCTGACTATTAAAAAGAATCTGTTGCGAGCCGATTTATTTCCGGGCCTTGGTGAAGGTTGCCACTTATGTTTGACTCTACTAAATGGTTGTTTGTTGTTGAAGATGGGCGTCCAGCACCTGATGGTTAACAAATAAATCTTGTTCGATAAAGTTCCTCTTGCCAGAAGTTCATGTGAAGATGTTTCGATAATCACCATTTCCGACAATCCTCCCAGGGTCTCCACCAAAAGACTCGTCAGGATTACATCTGTTCCAAAGTTTTCTCCCCTGATCATCACCATGCCAGGGCCAATACCATATTCCTCAAACAAAGTTGTTCCCTGGAATTATAGGGTTGGCGTCTATTACCATGGTGTCAAGCAAGACCTATTGGCTATCAAAGACAAAGTTGTTGAAGGTACTGATCCTGACGTTGACAACATCGTTGGTACCAGTAAAATAACGAGAAGCGGAAGAGTTTTCTCTCTCGAGATCTCTCCAAAAACTGTTGCTACTCCTGTGATCATTCCTGTTGCTACTCCTGCTAATACTCCTATTGTTACCCCTGTGATTATTCCTATTGCTGCTCCTATCAGTATTCCCATTGCCACTCCTACTGTTAGTCCTACTGTTAGTCCTACTGTTATCCCTGCTATCGAGTCGACTGATACTCGAGGCAAAGAGGTATTGGTTGATCCTGTCCGAACGAAAGCGCACCCATAAGTCATTCCCGAGGCTTCCAAAAAGGAGATGGAAGAGATATTAAAGATAATCAAGAAGAGCAATTATAATGTCGTGGAGCAATTGGGGCAGACTCCCTCAAAAATCTCAATGTTGGCCTTACTGCTGTGCTCTGAAGCCCACGATAAAGCTTTAGTAAAATTCCTGAAGTCTGCCCATATGCCTCAAGAGACCTTCGCTGATTAATTCGAGAATTGCGTGGCTAGTTTGACAGCTGACAATGGCGTGGGATTCTCTAATGCATATTTAACCCCCATGGGAAGGAAACACAATGATGCCCTACATGTCTCTATTGAGTGCAGGGGCACTACATTATCCCATGTTCTGGTGGATACAGGTTCATCATTGAATGTCTTACCCAAGAATTCTCTAGACATGTTGGATTGCGAAGGGCTCACACTAAAGCCCAGTTACATTGTGGTTAGGGCCTTCGATGATTCTAAAATAATGGTGCATGGGGAGGTGGACATCCCTATCAAAGTGGGTATCATACTTTTAATTCCACTTTCTATGTGATGGACATCGGCCCATCTTACTCCTGTTTATTGGGTAGACCCTGGATCCATGGGGTTGGTGCTGTGACTTCCATCTTACATCAGATGCTGAAGTACCCAGTCAATGGGAAAATTATCATAGTCCATGGGGAGGAGGCGTACATGGTGAGCCACCTGAACTCTTTCAGGTACATTGAAATGGACGGCGAATTCATTGAGACTCCCTGTCAGAACTTTGAGGAGGTTCCATAGACCGTTGCTGCAACCAAGACCACTTTAGTGTTCCAAATACTTTTAGACCTCCGTTGAAGATGGCTTCTTTGAAGGATGCCAGGGAAGTAGTCGAAGAAGATGGTTATACAATTTGGGACCAACTTATGGATATTCCCTACAAATATAACAAATTTGGTTTTGGTTTTACTTCAAGATCCCAGAGAGTTGTTCATCGTGCTCGCACCGGGGGACCACCTTTACGGATCAGCAACCTTAGAGTCAATGCCTTGGAGGATAGTGATAGTGATTGTGACCTGGACAAGTGGATCTTCCCAACCATCAGCGATGGACTCGGTAATTGGGAGGCTAAAGACTTTATGCCCCTTACTTTTATTCAAGAGTAATTTGTCTTTTTTGTTTTTGAGGAAATGTAATATTTGAACAATTGAAACATTAAAGCCTTGTATCTTACCCAAGGCACAATGGTTTATTTGTGAGGGTCATTACTTCATTTTCATATGTCATCAATAAAATACTGGACGTTTCGCTTGCAAATTTTACGCTCTTTGTTTTTATTTTCTGCCTTTTACTCTATCAAAAATATACAGCTATGCTCTTACACACACCTACGTATCAAACTGCAGATCCATATCCACTCTAGATCCCATTGATAACGGTTATAATATTGCCAGTTATGACTTTGAAAATATGATCTACCAAGCCGGGGACGAAGGTGAGGAAGATTGTGAAGTACCAGGGGAACTTGCTAGACTGTTACAACAGGAGGAAAGGGCAATACAGCCTCATGAAGAGCCGATTGAGAAAGTTAACTTGGGTACTGAAGAGGACAAGAAAGAAGTCAAGATAGGTGCCGATCTGGAGTATAGTGTCAAAGAACGGTTAATACATATGCTACATGACTACGTTGAGGTTTTTGCCTAGTCATACAAAGACATATCGGGACTTGACACTGATATTGTGGTTCATCGCCTTCCGACAAAAGAGGACTGCCCTCCCGTGAAATAGAAGGTTTGTCGCGCGCGGCCAAAAATGTCAGATAAGATAAAGGCTGAAGTCATGAAACAGTTCAATGCTGGTTTATTAGCTGTCACATATTATCCACAATGGGTCGCCAATGTTGTTCCAATACCTAAGAAGGATGGTAAAGTACGTATGTGTGTGGATTATAGAGATCTGAACAGGGCAAGCCCCAAGGATGACTTTCCGATAACCCACATCGATGTTCTGGTGGACAACACCATACAACGTAAGGTATTCTTCTTCATGGATGGATTCTCCGGGTACAATCAGATCAAAATGGCAACTGAGGACATGGAGAAGACGACCTTTGTCACACAGTGGGGCACTTTCTGCTACAAAGTTATTCCATTTGGACTAAAGAACATCGGGGCAACCTATCAGCGCGCCATGTTAGCTTTGTTTCATGATATGATCCATCACGAGATAGAGGTCTACATTGATGATATGATATCCAGGTCTCAGACTGAAGAAGAGCACCTCGATCACCTATGGAAGCTATTTGAAAGGTTGAAAAAGTATAAACCGAGGCTGAATCCGAATAAGTGCACCTTTGGAGTAAGATCTGGTAAGCTCTTGAGATTCATTGTCAGCAGCAAAGGCATTAAAGTTGGCCCTGCGAAGGTCAAAGATATACAAGAAATGCCAACTCCTTGCACCGAGAAGGAAGTTAGGGGATTCTTAGGACGCCTAAACTACATTTCCATATTCATTTCACATTTGACCGCTACTTGTGAGCTAATATTCAAATTGCTAAAGAAAGATCAAGCAGTGAAGTGGAATGACGATTGCCAGGTTGCCTTTGACAAAATAAAGGAATATCTTCAAGAGCCTCTGATTTTAATGTTGCCAGTTGAAGGAAGACCTTTGATCATGTACTTAACAGTGTTAGAGAACTCAATGAGGTGTGTGTTGGGGCAGCATGACGAGTCTGGTCGAAAATAGCATGCAATATACTACCTTAGCAAAAAGTTTACCGACTATGAAACAAGATACTCACTACTCGAGATAACTTGTTGTGCTTTGGCATGGGCTGCTCGCCGGCTAAGACAGTATATGTTGACTCACACTACCTTGTTGATATCTAAAATGGACCCCATCAAGTACATCTTTGAGAAGCCCGGTCTCTCCAGGAGAATAGAAAGATGGCAAATGATTCTGACCGAATATGACATTCAGTATACAACCCAGAAAGAAATTAAGGGAAGTGAACTAGCTGATCATTTGGCTCATCAAGTTGTGGATGACTACCAATCCATGAATTTTGAGTTCCCGGATGAGAACATCATGTTAGTAACTGATTGTGAAGAACCTGGACCAGATGAAAGACCTAAAAAAGGATCTCGATGGACTATGGTTTATGACGGAGCTTCCAACACTCTTGGCAATGGCATCGGTTCCGTGATTATCTCTCCTAAAGGTTGTTATACTCCTTTCACTGCCAGACTATGTTTCAATTGCACCAACAATATAGTTGAGTATGAAGCATGCATCATGGGTCTCAAAGCTGCTATCGACTTGAGGATCAAATTCTTGAGTGTATTTGGAGACTCGACTCTAGTAATCAGTCAGATCAAAGGAGAATGGGATACAAAGCATCCTAATCTCATCCCTTACAAAGAGCATATGTTGACATTGATTCCATACTTTGAAGAAGTTACCTTTGAGCATTTTCCACGAGAGGAAAATTAACTAGCAGACACGCTAGCTACGATGTCATCCATGTCCAAAGTCAAGTGGGATAATAAGGCTCCTCATATCACTATTGAGAGGATGGATGAACCAGCATACTGTCATGATATTTATACTGAAGAAGTAATGGACAAGCCTTGGTTCCATGAAGTCAAAATATATCTTGAAGCCCAAGAGTATCCTGAGGGAGCTTCAATCAATGATAATAATTCCTAAGAAGGTTCTCCACCAAGTTCTTCCTCACTAACAGGATCCTCTACAAGCGCAATCATGACTCTACTTTGCTCCGGTGTGTAGACAAGTGCGAATCAGAGAGGATTATGGCTGATTTACATGAAGTCACCTTTGGCACCCATTCTAGTGGGCACACAATGGCTAAAAAGATCCTACGAGTAGGATATTACTGGTCTACTATGGAAGCAAACTGTTATCAGCATTCGCATACTTGTCACAAATGCCAGATCTATCATGACAAGGTGCATGTTCCTCTGGTTCCTCTAAATATCATGACTGCTCCTTGGCCATTCAGAATTTGTGGCATCGATATGATTGGGGAAATCAGACCTACAACTTCTAATGGGCATTGATTTATCCTGGTTGCCATCGATTACTTCACGAAGTGGGTCGAGGCAGCTTCATTTGCTTCTGTTACTAAGAACGTTGTTGCCCGATTCATCAGACATAACCTTATATGTCGGTACGGTATTCCAGAAAGACTCATCACGAATAATGGTACCAATCTCAATAACACTATGATCATCGAGCTCTGCACACAATTCAAGATCCAACATTATAACTCTTCTCCTTACTGTCCGAAGATGAATGGCATTGTTGAAGCTGCTAACAAAAACATCAAGAAAATCATACAGAAGATGACTGTGACATATAAATATTAGCATGAGATGTTACCATTTGCTCTTCATGGTTACTGCACCATAATGTGCACATCAACAGTGGCAACTCCTTTCTCACTGGTGTACGGTATGGAAGTTTTCCTGCCCATAGAAGTCCAGATCCCTTCCTTGAGAATCATGAAGGATGCAGGTTTGAGTGAAGATGAATAGGTTCAGACTCGACTTGACCAATTAAACCTGATTGATGAGAAGAGGCTCGCGGCTATCTGTCATGGTCAGATGTATCAAAAATGTATGATCAAAGCTTTTAAAAGGAAGGTCAGACGTCAGGTATATCAGGCTGGTGACCTGGTAATCAAGCGCATCATACTGCCACAAGGTGATCCCAGGGGAAAATGGACTCCCACATACAAAGGGCCATTTGTGATCAAGAATATATTTTTTGGTGGAGCCATGATCTTAACCACTATGGACGGTGACGACCTTCCGCACCCTGTAAACACTGACATAGTTAAAAGATACTACACATAAACAAAGACCCGCTAGGTCGACTGGCCTAGGCAAAAATTAAGGCATCCCGGCGAACCAAACGGGTTCGGGTTAAAACTAAGGATATACATAAAAAAAATCTGTACACCCGGAAAGTTGAAAACCTGAAAAGGCGGCTTGGGCAAAAAGGGGTATCTCGGTGGACTAAAAACCCGAAAGGACGGTCCAGGCAAAAGTTAGGGATTTAAAACATATAACTATGTCCCGTTGGATCACCTTACAGCCAATCTCTAATATCAACTATGTGCTCAAATGGTACTAATCAATCCAGTCAGCTTCGGACAAGTAGCGAAAGAGATGAGACGCTCAAAGACATAAAGGTAATAGCAGAAATGGGAACCCAGTGGGATTATTTCATAGTTTTTTTCTTTTTATACTATTTTTTGTATAGTTTCCATTCTTACGACAACATTCTCTTACTCGGATGTTTGTCTCCTTGTACAAAAACGCTTCTTCAAGTTAATACAAACTACTCCTTTGAAAGTTCAAAACTTCTATTTTTATTTTTCTGTTTTGTGTGTGAAAACACCCCGTGATTATTTTTGAACATATGCATTTGAATGTGATTACTTCTTACAACTATACACCTAAAAACAGAAAGACAGTTGCTAATGACTTTAAGAAACAGGGAAATATCTAAGGGCTATCCACAAAATCCCCGCATATATTTCCTCCAGCAGATACCTCCTCCAGCAGATACATTCTCCAGCAGATACAGTGGCAGAGACATCCTACTACAAGGTCATTGTTGTATTCTCAGTATGAAACCTAATGGTGAAAGGTTCTCATATCCCTGGCAGAGCAAGAATCTCCAAATTACTGCTCCAACAAAAGATCCCCTGGTGAAGTCGCCAAGCTTCTCAGGATTCCCTAACAAGATTTCAACAAAATCCCCAAACAGTTCATGGAGTTTACCTTCCCCAATAAAGTTTATTTCTCTAACAACGGAAGTTCATCTCCAAGCGTTTCAACTTCAACATTTGAAGACCTACATTCTTTCCCCCCAGCAACAGTCAGGGATTTATTTTTGCTAATTCAACCATACAGCAATGGAAAAACTGACATGTTCATGCATTGCACTCATACATCATTTCTACAAACATCATAGCACATGCAGTACAAATGCATATATCACAATCTCATTTATTTTGGGAGCATCATACAATTCATACATCATGACATCTCATGAAACTGATTTTACCTTTTCAGCTTAAATTAGCAGATAGACAAACATTATCAACTTATGCAGCAGGTCAAAGATTAATGCCTGAAACTAGACAAGGAAGCTATCTACACGACCAAGTTGTATGAACTCCCGAAGCAAGACAGGTTTACCAAAAAATACAGTAGGCCACATATTAATGCCTGAAACCATACGGGAAACTATCTATGTGACCAATATTGCCAAGTTCCAGATTAATACCTGAAACAAGCCAGAAAATCTATCTGTGGACGACGGGTTGTAGGTTAATACCGGTAACAAGCCAGGAAAACTATTTACATAAGGAGTTTGAAGATTAATACATGTAACAATCCAGGGAAACTATCTTTCTTTCTCAGGTCAGAGATTAATACCTGAAACCATCCAGAACAACTATCTCAGCGACCGACAATTTTCAAGTTCGAAATTAATACCTGAAACCAGACAGGATAACTATCTGCGAACAGATGATTTATAGATTAACACCTGAAACCAGACAGGAAAACTATCTACATAACTGTATGAAACAATCTTACACGGATTCCTTCTCAACTTTCAAGATGAAGTCTAACACAGACTCATCCTAAAACAACCCTACACAGGCTCTTTCTAATACATTTTCATATAACGATTAATTCCATTATCCCCAGCAAGTTACTGTGAAGCCTGGATTTCAACCAGAAAACAACAAACTTTCATCTCTCCAGTACAGAGATAACTCTTCAACTGAGCTTTGGACAACTGAAGTTCCTAGACTCTATTCCCCACAGAGTTTCCACAAGCAGGAGAACAACAGAAACCCACATTCCCCAGAGGAGTCCTCCTTAGATAGCAGGAACAAGAACCTCTAAAGGGACCATTTGTGAAATCAGCATCTACTTTGTATGGCATCTTCAAGCCCATCTCTGACGACTCTCTGTCATCTTCTCCAAATGGCATCTGTGAGCCTATTTCCGACAGCATCAACCAACAGTGTTACATCATACGAGTGCAAATTTTTGGGCACTCTAGTGTTCAATCCTCTTCCACCTTCAGATCATGAAAGGCAGACAAACCAATCTAAATCCTCAAGTTTAAGAAGATTGAACAGAGGAAGTTGTTGTACCCCAAAATTTTCCCTCTCACTTTTACTTAAGACATGCTCATTGAGGTTCTCAATTGCTCAATGATGACTAAGAGTTGATCAAACAAACTCTCCTCCTAAGCAATGAACCTCTAACTAGGGTTTCACTTTTCATCAATATGTGTGAGCTCCAAAGGTCTCATATGTTTTTCATGGTCCTAATATTCCTTCAATATTTCCCATGCCAATTTTCATGCCTTGCACTACAAGTTTTCTCAGTCAATTGTTCAAATGCTTGAAAATCAACTATGTTAGGTCAAAAGTCAATTGTGGTCCATTACAGTCAAACTTTAAGATTTTTGGTCAACATCAACCTTTGGAAGTGATATCCATCATTTGATCAAGGGTTGATCATGATTCCTCAAGAAATTCTCCTAATCTATCAAAAGTCAAAAATTGCTAAATTAGGGTTTCTATAGGAAAAGTCAACTGAACTTTGACCAGACATAACTTTCACATACTTCATGCATGCATTTTTCCCCAAACAAAGCTCATTTTGAAGAGAATATCATTCCCTACAACTTCTCTTTTTTCCTCAAGATCAAGATATGCACCATTTGAAAGATACAAGCTCATACATTACAGGTCATTTTCAGAAAGTCAACAAAAGATACATTTTTCTTAAGACCTTTTACTTTAATATAAAATCTTCAAATGCAAAATTGGTCAAAATAGTGATTGAAGTAGACATCTTGGGCTTTCCAAAAAGTCCTAGATCATCATCATGAGATAAACATTGAGTAAGTTATGGCTTTCCCAAGTTGAGAAAAAATTGGAAAATTCAAGAATGATGTATTGAGCAAATTTGAACTTTTGAGTCAATGGCTTAATTTCTTGGACTTCAAACATCTTCCTAAGCTTATGGAGGACCTCTAATATCATTCTTACCATGCCTTGCAATTTATAGCTATTTTATGCATATTTTATTTTATTTTATTTTATTCAAATAAATATAAAATAAAATGCATAAACTAATAAGTTTTTGTTTTGGACACATGGGCTATTATGTTGGATCAGTTTTGAGCCCATAAATTCGTCCAAGTAGTGACCAGGTTCATTCTAATGTAAAAATGGCATGAAATCTCCATAAAAGGCATTTTTTCAAATTATGATCATATTTTAAAAACAATGGTTATGGCTTGGATTATTGCCAAGTTTTCTTGTCCTCTCCATCTCCTCTATATAAGGAACTTCCCTACAAGCCAAACGGACACGCCCACAGCCTAGAGACCACGTTCTAAAATTGAAATTTTCAAGAGAAAGTCAAACTCAATTTTCGAATTCCAGGGAAATTCAGAGGCTTTTGAGGATTCAACAACTATCCCTGGACATCACTGAAGGTTCCAAGATCACCCTCGAGCCTTGAAGCATCAGGAAACAGTCCCTACACTCACGGTTTTCTCTTGTCTTTTTTAATTTCGATTTCACTCAATCATTTATTGTAAACATGACTTAACTGTATATTTGTGTTCGTGATCATCATGGGAATGTTTATGGATAGTTTAATCAAAGCTTGAGTGCAGGTATAACAAGTTGCCATTGTTAGGGTTTCGAAGCTCCAAATTGGGGAACCCTAGCTAGAGGCAAAATTGGACAAAATTAATGGTACCATTGCATTCAGAAGTAAATTTCCAGTCGAACCGTACCCTTGTGTGGAATTTATCATTGGTATTTTACAATTTTGAATGATGCAGGGATGTAGCCACGACAGAAAACTGTCACTAAAGCTTTTAGCAACGGAAAGTCCGTCAGTAAAAGTCTGGTACAAAATGAAGAAAATGATGACTCAGCGTGCGCATTTTTATTTTTAAAATATATTTGGCTTTGTTTTGTATATAATATTGTGCGTTGACTAGGATACACGAATGGTAAGGCAGTTCAGATGGCAAGGCGTGTGCGTGAAAAGGGATAGGACCTAGGTTCGAGTCCCAGGTCCAGCATTTTGATTTTTTTTCTAATATTCCTTGTAGGATTCAGTGCGTAGCACCCCTAAACGTTCATCATAGGCTTTCATATTTGGGTCATCTGATGTGATGCAAAGAAATCTGGTCGTCCTATGGCGCACTTCCACCCTGCAACTCTAAAGAGGATGCCCACTGGATTATTTTTGGGACATTAGACTCAGGCTTTTGGGCCTAACAAAAATACCAAATGCACCCCCCCCCCCCATTACGCTTTTGCATATCCAGGCCCAATCCATTTTATTTTATATTTTATTTTACTTATTTAATTATTTCCTAGGCTTTTCTTTAAATCATTTTTTTAACAAATCATAATTTAAAAATAATAGACTTAGGTTTTTCTTAAATTAATTTTAATTTTGTAAATTAATTTAATTAATTATATGGACATTATTTAATTAATTTAAAAAATAATTAGAGCTAGGTTTTTATAACTCAAATATTTTTCTTAACAAAAATACCAAAAAAATAGTAGAATTAATTTTTAATTAAAATCATTTTTTCTTTCATTTAATTAATTAGGATTTTATTTAGTTTTCTCAGTTAATTTAGTTTAATTATTTTCTTGAAACACACAAAACCAAAAAAAGATGTTTACTTAGCAATTTTTTAGGATTTTAAAGGTCCGTCTCTATTTAGCGTGCATTATCTTCTTCTCGCATTTTTATAACAATGTACCTGCTGACAGTATCTAACAGATTGAACTAGGATTTATTGCTTTTCTTTGTTTTCCCCCATTTGAACATGTAAATTCCACCTCCCCAAAACATTGTAATGGCGTAGGATTTAAATTCCCGCACTTTAAATTTCTGCAAAATATTAACTGCTAGTAATTAGGCTTGTATGGAAAGACTAATAACAAAACGCCAACAAACCTAATAACAAGAGATAAATGAACTGAATTGAATCATTGCACACGTGTACCTCTTAGGTACGCCCACTTTGGTTGCCTTCGGAAAATAGTCACAACTCTCAAAATGTGAGAGGTTTTAGTGGCTACCCTCTGGTTCAAAAAAGATCATAAGTCCCTCGATGACCCGCTCGATGTTGCCTCGGTAAAAATATGATCTTAGAACCTTAGGGTAGTTACTAAAGCTTCTTGCCCAGTTGCCTTTGTAACTATAAAACGTCCCTTCAAATTTCCCTCATACATCCAATGATAGGGCTACCTACTCACTAAAAGTAGGATAGCACTGTCTAAAGGATAGGAGGAAAAGAATGACCTTTTCGAGTCCAAGTAGATAGTTGTTAGATGCTTGCTCAAATAAAATAAACTTTTCACACTTACACATTTAAAAAACAACTTTCAAAAACATTTGTTTTGTCAACACTCTTGAGGCTTGATACAAGAGTTAACGCAAAGCAAATCTCCGCACTAAGGCATTTCAAAACATTTTTTCAAAACACACAAAGCACAAGGTAATTTTAAAATGCGTTAAGCATCTAAGAGCTCGTAGATAACTATGGATGGAAAGCGTGCTAACACCTTCCCTTTCCATAATCTACCCCCTTACTCAAAAAATTCTCGAAAAGGTATTTTTCTGCTCTTTTCACCCTTTCCTTAATTTGGATAAAAGAAAAGTCGATGGTGACTCTTGCTTACCACAACATTTGTAAACACAAATGCAAAACCAGTATAACAGTCGGTTCTGCCACCGTATTACACCCTAGAACTCAAAAATCCTTTGGGAAAATAATCTCAAATATTTTCTATATAAATATACAAGTCTATTGCAAGCAAACGCACGAGTTTACAAGCCCTCAAGCAACCTCAAGCATTCTGCAACACAGAACTGGCCAAAAACTCCATTTTTGAGCTTCAAACTTGAAACTCGAAATTCACTCATGTGTATTGACTTTTAATCATCCAAACACTTTACATACCTCATATAAAAGTGATCCAAGTCCCTGTTTCCTGACTGTAATCAGTCCATCATCATCCACCATTTCCAAAATGGAAGCTTGTAACTTGACTTGAGTGGGGAGTTTCAACCATCCTCAAAGCAATATAGGAGTTGGAATATACTCAAGGAGGTCTAGGAAAGCTAAACAGATTCTTAGGGCACCTCAAAGCTTGCTCAAACCCCATACACAAATCCATATGTAAGAGGTAAGTTCCCTAACTTCAATGTCTTGATACAAGCATTCTTTGTGCATACATTCTGAAGTAAAAATGTAGATATCATTGCCCTAAAGCTAACCATGTCCATAGTTTTCATTTACATTGACTGTGTGTAGAGAATTTTAGATTTGAACTTTCTGATAAAATTAGGTTTTAATATAGGGCCAGCAAAATTAATCTCCATCTTTGACTTGTAGCTTACATAAGTTATATGGTTGGATTCATGGTGAAAAAATTACACAACTTTCATGTTTACATTTTTCAATTTCATTGAGAAATGAGTGAGATACGAATTTCAAAAATGGTGTTTCAGCCATGGGCGTGAGGAAGAAGATGAAGTCCTATTAGGACTTGTTTTATTTTATATATTTATGGATTCAGTTTAATAAACAGATGTATAGCCACCCTAGTGGTAGAAAATGCATGCGTAAGGCTTGGAACTATAGGGACATGGGTTCGAGCCCCAGTGGTACCCTTTTATTTTTCACATTATTTGTTCTTGCAGATTCAACGCACCTAGTTTCCTGGAGTCCATCATGTACCCTCATTCCTTCACCATTTGATCATTGGACAAGCCAATCCAACGCTCTACAAAGCAGGACCAAGATACACCTTCAAAAGCCAGCCACACATGATTCATACAGCATTGGGCTTCCCTTGTGTTTTAGCCCTTTATCTTTTATTTTTGCTATTTTCTTACCCCCCCCCCCCCCCTTTTTACTAAAATAACCAGGCCCATTTTATTTTACTTTCTAACTTAAACAAAAAATATATTTTGGGCCTAGCGCCCCATTTTCTTAACCACCTATGTCAATTTTTAAACCCCCAGCCCAATATTTTTACATTCTTTATATTTTCTTTACTTTTATTTATTTATTTATTTTATTATTTTTTATTTTAACCAAAAATATAAAAAATACATTTTTCTTAAATAATTTTCTATTTTTATTTTTATTTTCACCTTATTTATTTTTATAAATAAAACACTAAAAATTATTTTCTTAACTAATTAATTTCTTTTAGAATTAGAATTAAATTAGACTTAGGCTTATTTAATTTTCTTCTTAATTAATTTAGACTTTAGGTTTTGATTAAACAATTAGTTAACTTCTTTTGTAAATAATTAATTAGTTTTAATTAGGTTAAAAATTACTAAAATCTCTCTTTCATCAAAAACCCTAAAAAAATGTTTTCTTAACAAATCTAATTCCTTTTCTTAATTAATTTAGAATTTAGGGATTTAATTAACTAACTTCTTTTCCATTTTAGTTTAATTAAAATCCTTTTTCATACAAAAACCATGAAAAATAATTTTTTTTTCTTTTTACATTGTCTTTATATTTCTTGTATATTTTTTATCATTCATATTCAATATGGTTGTAATAGTAAATTAAGGTTTAATTGTTTTCATTCCCCATTTGTAAATTATATCCCCATCCCCAAATGATGTAATAGCGTATAACTTTAAATTTCTGAAATTTATGGCTTTCAATATTATTGCTAGTAATTAGGGTTTGTATGGCAAGACATAAAATCAACAAGTAGAATACTCTAATTCAAAAGACAAAAATGCATAGAAACAAAACACTTTGCACACTTGCACCTCTAGGGTTATCTCACACTTGTTGCCTTAGAATAAACAGTCATGTCCCTCGAACGTGAGATATTTTAGCAAAAACTCTCGAGTACAAGATCGTAGTCCCTCGATGGCCCTTCAATGTTGCCTTCGGTAAACGATCTTAGACCCTTACAACAAATTTCTAAGATATCCTACAATGTTGTCTTCTATGATTGTACAACGGCCCACGCTTGTCCCTTCACATCCAATGATAGGGCTTCCTACCAATAAATGGTAAGATAGCAATATCTAAAGAAGGAGGAAATGAACAAAGACTTTTTGAGTAGGTAGAACATTCATAGTTGCTTGCTCACAACATTTTAAAACATCTTTAAAAAACACCAACACTTTCATGAAAAAATTTCAAAAGTTAACACTTTGTATACATTCTTATAGAGACGCGAACCATTACAAAGTTTGCCTAAACAAAGGCACTTTTCAAAAATACTTTCAAAACAAATCACAAACATATTTACAAAGCATTTTAAAGTGAGCTAGCAACTAAGAGCCCGTAGATGACTACGGATGAAAAGGGTGCTAACACCTTCCCTTTTCATAACCTATCCCACGAACTCAAGAAAATTCTCAAAAGGTCTTTCCTGTTCTTTTCACCCTTTCCTTTATTGGATAAAAGAAAAGTCGACGGTGACTCTTGCTATCCGCAACAATTGTAATAAAATGAAAAACATATAAGTCAGTTCTCCTACCGTATTACAGTAAGGTTCTGGAAGAACATCAAAACGAATGACATATCTGGAAGAACCTCATACAGAAAAGGTAAGGTTCTAGGAAAACGTCAGAATGACATACATATCTGGAAGAACATCGAATAGAAAACTTAAGGTTATGGGTAAACATCAGAATGAAAGACATATCTAGAAAAACATCAAATAGAAAAGGTATGGTTCTGGAAGAACATTGGAATGAAAGACTTATTCGGAAGAACATCAGATAGGCACAGACAAATGAAACACAAGGGAGATAAAATTTATTCTGGTAGGTGCCAAGTAAGTTGGACTTTTACCACAAGGTAAGATATTTATAGCAACAAGACCTCGGGAAATACAAATGAGGATAAAACACACTTACTATGCATTATATATGAATCTTGCTATGCATGATATATGAATGATCTATGCATGTAATGTAAGTGATTGAAACATTCGAGCTTGACTCTTTTGTGGAGGTAAGATTGGAACTCTGATTCCTCAACACAGAGAGCTCTTCCAACTCTACTTGGAAAGAATAAGTCTTGAGAAACATCTCCATCACACTTGTAAGCTGTATCAAGTTAATGATCCTTTGAGGAAGGGCATGAAGAGGTGCTTGAGGATTTCCCCAGACTAGTTGATTGTTGAGGATAGACTGATCATGGGCTTTAGTTTCTTGAAATGACTGAGGGAAAGTGTTGCCCCTTTTGAAAGAGATCTTCTGGCTAACCAATTCCGAGAGTAACTTGTACTGAGCAATAAATCTTGAACCGATTCACAACATGATCTGGAAGATACTTTCCCCTGATAGGATCACTGACCAAGTTTCTCAACTATTTGAAATTCCTTGATAAGGAAAGTTTTTTTCCAAGCAAAATTGTTTATTCAAATGGAAATTTTAATGCAAAGTTCATGCGGAAGTTTTGAAATCAAAAATAATTTTAAGAATGATGTTATATAGAAAATGAATCACTGGTCAAAACACAATAGTTCAGACATTTAAAGTGAAAGAGAAAGAAAATATATGAATATACCAAGACAAATTATTTGCAAAAGATCTTAGGAGTCAGTTTACTCAACCTTGTTGTAGTATGCTTTTAAAATAAACCTTTCTTAAATAAGATCTTTTGAGGGTTGTAACGTGGTCTGGTTCACGGTTTATAAAACAAAGGATAAAGGTTCAAAGTTTATTTGTATCCAACCCAATCTTCGTGATGATCTTCAGTCCTACGTTCAATTAATTCAGACTATGCATTATGGTCCCAAGAGATTTTGGAATTGCACTAATGAACTGATGATAATAATGATAATGATGGTTCATAAACCAAAGGATTTGTTTGAGAAGGTAGTCACTTATTCTTACAACATTTTGTTGCTTTTGTTGAGGACTTTGGTCAACTCACTTTGTCTTTTTTGAGGATTTTGGTGACCTCTTTTTTTGAAATTTGTTATCTCTAACTTTTCCTGAACCGCTTCATTTGAGATTACAGTCAGTGGGATGCCCAAATTTTTCCTAAGTCTCCTTCATAGGTTTTGTCTTAGCAGGCTTTTAATATGATGATTTCATTCTTTTATTCTCTATTTTTTGGACGATAGTGACTGTGTGGCTTAATGATTACGGAGAACCATCACTGTCACTTTTGATTTGGAAGACATCTTCGACACTTTTTTGATGTGTGCGAAGGAAAGCTTAATTACAACCTTTATTGAAAGATGTCTTGAATAATTTCTCTTGTATTTGAATGCACAACAAAATTAGCTGAGAACTACCCTACCACAGGTTAAGATTGCAGGTTTTTTCGTATAGAAAGAAACTCTGACTTCTAGACTCAAAGGGATTAACTTCCTTATTTCTCCAATGTTTAGGAATTGAAACAGTGCATGTACACCATCAACAAAGGTTTATTTGAAAGCATACCAACAACAATTATGGGTATTTCATTTTTATCATCCTCCCTCAAATATTTTCATAAACAAAATCTTGATAAATAAAGTAACCAGGAGAAATATATTTGAAAGCAGTAAGTGAAAATGAATTGAATCAAAACATTGCAACGCTCGTTTCATTAAAATTAACATGAAATTACAAATAAAGTTTGAAAGAAATAGTTTAATACAATTAAAAGAAAACGCAAACAAAAGGAAACATGGCCTAGTGACTAATCTATAACAAGGATGAGTTGTTCTGTCTGAAACACTGGCTTTAGGAAGATAGTTTAGCTCTGACTGAAGCTTCACTTGTCATGCCCTAGATATGGATTATTATTGACATTAGGATCGTGATCTTTGAAAGATATAATCTTATACCTAACCAATTCTTTCACCCTATCCTTCAGTGGGTAACAATGTTCCAAATCATGGCCTGCAACACCTTGATAGAAATCACAATGGAGATCGGATCTGAATCCGGCTGGAATATGATTTGGAGGAGTCAGAGGCCTAGTTGTAATCAAACCCTTATGCACCATTGCAGGGTACAATTCAATGTAGGTCATTAGAATAGGGTCAAACTGAGTCCTAGTCCTTGTATTGCAATTCTGATTCTGCACAACATTATGTCGTTGGGGAACCTGAACTGGTTGAGCACTGACCACAGGATCAAAAACAAATACTTATGGTTGGTCATAGTACTGAGGCCTATGGCGAGGCCTTCTTCTCTCAGTTGAGACAATATTTGTTTCACCCTCTTTTTTCTTCTAGAATTTCCCAAAGGATTTCTTTGCACCATTAAAGGATTCAACAACTTTAGACACTCTACCATTCTTGATGCCTTCTTCTAGCCTTTGGCTAATAGTCACTAAGTCTGTGAAATTGGAAAATACACTACCAATCATATTCTCCCAAAAGAAAGGAGACAAGGTGTCCATAAATATGCATGTAAGATCTTTCTCAGGTAGAGGTGGTTCAACTTGAGATACCAGTTCTCTCCAACTTTGAGCATACTCTTTGAAGGATTCTTTCTCATTTTGAGACATATTTTGTATTTGGTGATGGTCAGGAGCCATGTCAAGGTTGTATTTGTATTGTTTCATGAAAGCATCAGCAAGATCTTTGAAGCACTAGATACGGTTCCTTTCGAGTCCCATATACCATTTGAGTGAAGCACCACTCAGACTGCCTTGAAAGCAATGGATGAGCAGCTTTTGATTGTTGGTATAGGCAACTATCTTCCTGAAGTACATGACCAAATAACTTCTCAGACAAGTGTGCCCCTTGTATTTTTCAAACTCAAGAGTTTTGAATTTTGCAGGCATCATAAGGTCAGAATCTAAACACGTGTTGGCAGCATTAACATTAAAGAACTCATTGCCTTCCATAGCTCAGAGTCTCTTTTCCATAGTATGATATTGTTCTCTGACATATTAAAAGTCACCAAAATCTACCTAACTCACACTTTGGAGACTGGCAGCATGGTATTCAAAGAGAGGGTTCCCATAAGCAGCTTGTGCAATAGGTTAATGAGAAGCAATATGAATGATTGGTTGAGGTTTAGTGAAATCTGGAGCCTGAAAGACTGGTTAGAAAGACTGGCCAACCATTGGAGTAGTTGCAATAGGTGGAGAGTAGTTTTGAGGTAAACCAAACTTGTCCAAGTAGTGGTTGTATGCTGGATAGGTTGAGGGTCAATAACAGTAGTTGAGATTTAAGAGATCACAGTCCTTTGAAGTGGATCTCCTCTGGAAACCAGAACTTACATCACCTCAGTAAGTTTGGTCATGCCTGACTTCAAGTCATCAATTTCCATTCTGACCTCCATGTTGTGTTGTTCTTGGTTTTCCATTCTCAATCTGGCGGCAACTCTAGTTCTGTAGTTGCTTTGAGGAAACAACTTGAAGGTTGACAGATAACTGGAAGAAAGAAACAACTGGGAATGAGATCCTGGGCAACCTGGATGTATGCATGAATGATGTAGAGGATGAAAATGGTATGCAATACACAACATTGTAACAAGATAACAGGTTCAAAGTCATGTGCATGGAGTCAAGGTAATCATGGTAAGAACCAATACACAAGGTATGCACTACTGTTTTGGATAACCTGTAGATCAAGGTGTTAGAACATAGTTTGATTCTACAACCCTTAATTAGAGTTTTGATGATAACAAACACAAAGAACAAATATGCACTCTAAAATTGTGTTACTGTGTATGCAGAAGTTCTGACCAAAGCAGCATCAAAAGTTAAATCTATAGAAGCTTTCACACTGAGGTAATCAGAATCTGCACTGAAGAATGATGATCATAACATGCGTTGAAGTGAAGAATACTCTGATTCTGAACAGAAGGTTCAGATACAATCAGATTCTCACAACTCTAAGTCATCAATGTTCTGAAGTAATTGTAGCATACAAGATTGTAAGATTCTGAAGCATTATTATTCAATCAAGACATCATCACTTGTAACGACTTCATTCAGACAAGATCTTCTCAATATGGAAACTGCTTAAATGTCCTTTATCACGCTTAATGTTGGACAGGATTCCTTTGCCTATATAAACAAGCTAAGAGATTAAATCATTGACGATTTTCCTATGCTACTGCAATTCATCTCAAAAGGATGCAAGCTTACATACTTATATTCTACGCTCTAAATTGTGTAAAATATCACAGTTGTGGCAACTGTTTTTGTAACGAAAAACAATTATACACAGAATTCTTGTATCTAGATTAAGAAAGTTTTTCCTTGAGATTAACCGGATTGTGGTTGTACTCAAGAGGACTTTGACAGTTGTCAAAGTAGTGATTGTAATCAGTTTTTTATTAGTGGATTAAGTCCTCGTTGGAGAGAGGCGAAATCACCTTGAAATCAACTTCTCTTTCTGGAGGTGCACTAGGAATCTCATCAGGGAATACTTCGGGAAAGTCGCACACCACCGGAAAGTTTGCAATCACAGCTTGACTCTCCACAGAAAGAGTCACCATCAAAAAGAAAACCAATGCCTCATCCTTCTTGAACTCATTCAACTGTTTCGTCGACACCAACATAGATTGTTCTTCTTCTACTAAGGAAGAAAACCTTACAGTGTTGTCATAGCAATTGATATGGACATAATTAGATTTTAACCAGTCCATACCTAGAACTATGTCCAACCTGACAAGCAGTAAGCAAACAAGATCCACAATAAAGTCTCTATCAAAGATTGATAAAGGGCAACTTGCACACACAAAAGAAGTAGTAATCGTTCCCTTAGCCGGAACTTCTACCACCATATCTCTATCCAGAGACGACAAAGTGAGACCCAATCTCTTTACACAATCAGCAGCAATAAAACAGTGAGTAGCACCAGTATCAATAATGGTAATAAGAGGAATGTTATTAATGAAACTAGTACCTCGCACAAGACCATCCTTGTTTTTCGTCTGAGCACCCGACAAAGCAAACACCTTTCCCGCTCCTTGAGTCCTCTTAGGCTTCTTACATTGAGCACTAATGTCACCTCCCTCGCCACAATTAAAACAAACCATATCCTTATGCCTACAATCACGAGTCATATGACCCACTTCACCACATCGGAAACATCTCACCTTAACCCCCTTAGCTCTCACATCGCTTTGACAAACATTACTTTTGTGGCCAGGTTTCCCACACTTGTAACAAACAATACTAGCAAGAGCATCTCCCCCACTAGTTCTTCGCCCTTGAAACGCTTTCTGTTTCCATTTACCAGCTGGAGTATCATATGGTTTTCCATGGATTTGCTGACCTTTGTTTCTCTTATCAGACATAATCTTATAATGAGCATTATTGTCCTCCTCAAAGATCCTACAACTATCAATCAAATCCGAAAAGACACGGATTTTCTGATAACCAACAGCTTTCTTAATCTCAGGACGCAAACCATTTTCAAACTTGATGCATTTAGAGAACTCGCCATTCGGCCCATCATAATGTGGATAGAACTTGGCCAACTTAGTGAACCTTGCAGCATAATCAGTGATAGACATGCTTCCTTGCTTTAATTCAAGGAACTCTATCTCCTTCTTTCCCCGAACATCTTCCAAGTAATACTTCCTCATGAACTCTCTTCGGAAAACTTCCCATGTCACTTCCTCACCAGCAACCTCAAGCCTCTAACGGGTTTCAATACACCAGTCATCCGCCTCAGCACTTAATTTATGAGTACCATAACGGATCCTTTGCACAGGAGTGCAATCCATCACACGGAAGATTCTTTCAATCTCCTTCAGCCACGCCAGAGCACCTTCAGGATCATACTTTCCTAGGAAAGTAGGAGGATTCTCTCTTTGGAAGGTTGCCAAACTACGAAACCCAGCGTTCTCGTCAGCATTCGGCGGGTTTTGGAAAGCCTGAGCCATTTCCTACATAACAACTTCTGGTCACAACAAAATAAGGATTAGAATAAACAAATAACAATACTTGATTGTTAGACAACAACAAACTCAACAACTTGGCCGAACAGACCGACCTTCTCTGATACCACTAATGTAACACCCCAATTCTACCCCTCGTAATTAATAATAAAATCAGAGTTTCAAAATTTCATCCAAACATAAATTGAGGTATCACATATTCGTGTTTTCATCACTTTGCATTATAATGCACACCACAAAAATCAAAAGTCGGATATACCGATTCATATCATAAATCATCATATAAACATATGAATACAAATCGGGAATACAAATCCAACTTGAAATCTTCATTTTCAGTTTGTCCAATACCAACCAACAAATCAACAAGTTTCACATCAAGCTTCTGAGCTTCTCTAACACTATCAAGGAAATCACTATTGATCTTCAACATTCCCAAGATAACACTCTTCGGCGTCACTTCTATTACAAGACTCATATCTCTAAATTCCTCAATCAATTCCAACTCTTTCACCATTAAAAGTGACATATGCAAAGTATTTCGACTTAAAGCATCGGCCACCACATTAGCTTTACCAGGATGGTAATTCAATCCAAAATCATAATCTTTCAACAATTCAAGCCACCGTCTTTGTCTCATATTAAGCTCTTTCTGATCGAACAAGTACTTCAAACTTTTATGGTTACTAAATACTTTAAATCTAGAACCATAAAGATAATGCCTCCAAATCTTAAGCACAAAAACAACCGCTGCAAGCTCCAAATCGTGCGTAGGATAATTCTTCTCATGAATCTTCAATTTCCTAGAAGCATAAGCAACCACTTTTCCATTTTGTATAAGCACATCACCTAGGCCCATCTTAGAAGCATCACAATAAACAACAAACGGTTCTTCAGGATTAGTAGAATCAAGATCAGAGTTGTTGTTAACCTTTTCTTCAATTCCACAAAACTTTCTTCACACATGACATCCCACACAAATGCAACTCCTTTACAAGTCAACTTTGTCAAAGGAAGTGCCAACTTAGAAAAACCTTCAATGAACATTCTATAGTAACCAGTCAAACCTAAGAAACTTCTAATCTCAGTAACAGACTTAGGAGTTTCCCATCTCAACACAGCATCAACCTTAGAAGGATCAACTACAATGCCATCACCAGAAATGACATGCCCCAAAAAGCTCACTTCACTTAACCAGAACTCGCACTTTGACAACTTAGCATAAAGCTTCTTCTCTTTAAGAACTTCTAACACAATACGCAAATGTTCTGCGTTCTCTTCTTCTGATTTAGAATAAACCAGAATATCATCAATGAAAACAACCACGAAGCGATCTAAGTAAGGATGGAAAATGCGATTCATGTACTCCATGAATACTCCCGGTGCATTAGTGACACCGAAAGGCATCACCGAATACTCGTAATGTCCATACCTCGTTTTGAAAGCAGTTTTCTGAACATCTTCTTCTTTCACCCTTATTTGATGGTAACCCGATCTCAAATTAATCTTACTAAACATGCGAGCACCAACCAATCGGTCCATCAAATCATCAATTCTAGGAAGTGGATACCTATTCTTGATAGTCACTTTATTCAACTGACGACAATCAATACAAAGTCTCATGCTACAGTCTTTCTTCTTCACCAATAACACAGGAGCTCCCCACGGCGACACACTAGGTCTAACAAACTTCTTCTCGAGCAAATATTCTAACTGTCTCTTCAATTCTGCTAACTCGGACGCGGACATCCTGTATGGTGCCATAGAGATAGGTCTGGTACCAGGGACAAGATCCATAGAAAATTCAACTTCTCTTTCTGGAGGTGCACTAGGAATCTCATCAGGGAATACTTTGGGAAAGTCGCACACCACCGGAAAGTTTGCAATCACAGCTTGACTCTCCACAGAAAGAGTCGCCATCAACAAGAAAACCAACGCCTCATCCTTCATGAACTCATTCAACTGTTTCGTCGACACCAACATAGATTGTTCTTCTTCTACTAAGGAAGAAAACCTTACAGTGTTGTCATAGCAATTGATATGGACATAATTAGATTTCAACCAGTCCATACCTAGAACTACATCCAACCCGACAAGCGTAAGCAAACAAGATCCACAACAAAGTCTCTATCAAAGATTGATAAAGGGCAACTTGCACACACAAAAGAAGTAGTAACCATTCCCTTAGCCGGAACTTCTACCACCATATCTCTATCCAGAGACGACAAAGTGAGACCCAATCTCTTTACACAATCAGCAGCAATAAAATAGTGAGTAGCACTAGTATCAATAATAGTAATAAGAAGAATGTTATTAATTAAACTAGTACCTCGCACAAGACCATCCTCGTTTGCCGTCTGAGCACACGACAAAGCAAACACCTTTCCCGCTCCTTGAGTCCTCTTAGGCTTCTTACATTGAGCACTAATGTGACCTCCCTCGCCACAATTAAAATAGATCACATCATTATGCCTACAATCACGAGTCATATGACCCACTTCACCACATCGGAAACATCTCACCTCAACACCCTTAGCTCTCACATCACTTCGACAAACATTACTTTTATGGCCAGGTTTCCCACACTTGTAACAAACAATACTAGCATGAGCATCTCCCCCACTAGTTCTTTGCCCTTGAAACGCTTTCTGTTCCCCTTTGCCAGCTGGAGTATCATATGGTTTTCCACGGCTTTGCTGACCTTTGTTTCTCTTATCAGTCATAATCTTATAATGAGCATTATTGTCCTCCTCAAAGATCCTATAACTATCAATCAAATCCGAAAAGACACGGATTTTCTGATAACCAACAGCTTTCTTAATCTCATGATGCAAACCATTTTCAAACTTGATGCATTTAGATAACTCGCCATTCGGCCCATCATAATGTGGATAGAACTTGGCCAACTTAGTGAACCTTGCAGCATAATCAGTGATAGACATGCTTCCTTACTTTAATTCAAGGAACTCTATCTCCTTCTTTCCCCGAACATCTTCCGAGTAATACTTCCTAATGAACTCTCTTCGGAAAACTTCCCATGTCACTTCCTCACCAGCAACCTTAAGCCTCTGACGGGTTTCAACCCACCAGTCATCCACCTCAGCACTTAATTTATGAGTACCATAACGGATCCTTTGCACAGGAGTGTAATCCATCACACGGAAGATTCTTTCAATCTCCTTCAGCCACGCCAGAGCACCTTCAGGATCATACTTTTCTTGGAAAGTAAGAGGATTCTCTCTTTGGAAGGTTACCAAACTATGAGACCCAGTGTTCTCGTCAGCATTCGGCGGGTTTTGGAAAGCCTGAGCCATTGCCTGCATAGCAGCAGCAAGAGCCTCATTATTCCTACCAGTGTTCCTTCCAGCCATAACAACTTCTGCTCACAACAAAACAAGGATTAGAATAAACAAATAACAATACTTGATTGTTAGACAATAACAAACTCAATAACTTGGCCGGACAGACCGACCTGCTCTGATACCACTAATGTAACACCCCAATTCTACCCCTCGTAATTAATAATAAAATCATAGTTTCAAAATTTCATCCAAACATAAATTGAGGTATCACATATTCGTGTTTTCATCACTTTGCATTATAATGCACACCACAAAAATCAAAAGTCGGATATACCGATTCATATCATAAATCATCATATAAACATATGAATATTCACAGCACAGCGGATGTGTTCACAAAATGTATATATCATCATGTTATCATCAATACATAAAGTTATAACATCATAAGATAGTATACATAAACTATCCTATCCAAAATAATAACGTCGCCCAAAACCCGAGTGTTACTACTATCAGATCAGAGCGACTCAAAATAAAGAGACTCGAGCTAATCCTCATCATCCTCACGGATCACCTGCTTGTTACCAATATAAAGGCAACGGCGAAACAAGTAAAGGGTGAGATACTCTAAAACATATAATTAAAGGCATGATAAAATAGATATATAGTTTTGGAATCATAAATGATATAGGATTAATAAGAGTATGTCAACACATATTCAAATCTCACACACTTTAAATCATCATTTAGTGTATAAAATCAACACTTTAATTTTGTCACGTAATCATCATAATCATACCAAAACAAGACATAAACTTCATCGCCATAAACTCATATCGTCGCTTTACCATCATGTTATATTCATCGCTTACTCATCATGAAATCATCACATATATTCACTTTATGTTCAACACAAAAATCATCACAAAACAAAGTATCATGTATCATCGCAATTCGTCATAAAACATCAAATAAAACTCAACGCCAAAAGACTCAAAAATAAACATGACCGACTCCATGAGACACGACTATGTTATGCATGTGGTACCCGTCGCTTCATCCATAATTAGGGACATTTGGCATAAAGCCCATCGTCGCTTGGCATAAAAGCCCTCGTCACTTTGGCATAAAAGCCCTTGTCGCCAATGCAATGTATGTGACTCGACACGCGACATCACAAACACGACACAACAAATATCATCATCATCGCACATCAAAATTTGGCATAAAGCCCATGTCGCCATATTTATCCACATGTAGATAAACATATCATCGCATCACATATCATCAAGTATTCATTATAAACAAACCGTCGCAAACATCATGTTTAATCACACCACATCATTATCAAATAATTCACTTAATTCCAAATATGGAAAAATAGTCAAACATCAATAATCGTCTCAAAAGTCATTCACAATAAATCAGCATCAATTATAATCATTAACGTCGCAATCGGATTGTCCATACGCAACTTAAACCGACTAAAACGCAACCCGGTTCAACTTAACCGTAAATTGACTTATTTCGGGTCGCTCCATTAAAAACTCGTAATCTCGAAAAATTAACCTCACCACGATGTTCTACACATCAAAATTAGCTAGCACGTCAATTTTCGTTCAATTCGGAGCAACTAGCTTTGTCGCCGAAATTGCCGAAATCGGGAAATCAGAACATAATCGGGTTCGAAATTAAATCGGCTAAATTATGTCACATTTGTATTTAATTAGTATAATTAATTAATATATTAAATTATGAAAATAAAATTAAAACATAAACTATTTTTCTTTAAAAAAAAAATACATAACTATGAAACAGAGGAATGGGCAAACGGAAACATGAAATATACTCCCTCCTTCGTGAAAAGGGGACGATTTCCAACTTGCCATTTCAGCAATTTTTGAACTTTCCATTTCCATTTTTTTTGAAATTAAACTGCATACTGTGTTTTATTTCAATACTGCATAATTTTATTTTATAAACTTAACATACTGCATAATTCTTTATAAACTTAATATAATTTAGTTTTTCTAATTTAATTTCTATTAACATAACAATAATCACACAACACTAACACCTAAATTAACTCTCCTAATTTATCTCAACAAATCTTAAGAACCCTAACATCAATTTTATCCCAAATCAAAATATACCAAATCAAACCTTAACTATAAGCATTGGAAAATCAAACCCCTTACCTTAGATGTTTGAAATGATTCTTGATGTCCTAATCACCCAAAACCCAAGCTTTGTTCTTGCTCCTCTTCTTCTCTTCTAAGACTCTCTTGCTCTCTCTATGTGTTTTAGTGTGTTATGACAAAACAAGGTGTGTTTGGTTTGCTTAGAACAAGACACTAGCAAGCAAAAATACTAAAAAGCCCTTGATCTTACTACTAGTTATAACACTAATAATACTAAATAATATTATTAATCCAAATAATTAAAATAACTCCGAATAATTAAATATCGGTCCGAATAATATTTTACCGAACCGAACGGAATAAATACCGGACCGAATAAAATAATTACCGGTCCCTCAAAACAAATACCGGACCGAATAAAATAATTACTGGTCCGAATAAAACGTCGCCGAATATATTAACAGATATACCAGTTAATATAAATATTCTCGTCGCAAAAATAAACGTCAAACGGTAACTCAGAAATATTAATATAATACAATATTAAATAAAATGGGGCGTTACAATCTACACCTAAGAAAGTCATGGACTTAGTCATAAAATGCACACCACTTAAATCACACTTCATATATGGGCACACACATGACCTAAAATACACTAGTAATGATTACTCTGTCAAACCAAAATTCAACCAGAATTTTGGTAAACTAACAAACCATGACCCAAGAAGATATGGGTACCTAAGGATAAAATTATATATGTAGCAGATATCTTTAGCAGCAAGGCTAAAACACCAGTCATGGTACCTGGACTCTGGTTGCTCTCGACACATGACGGGAAAAAAGCATATGTTCCAAAGCCTAGAACTTAAACTTGGAGGCTACGTGGGATTTGGAGGCGACCAAAGAGGAAAGATCATTGGCTCTGGAACAGTAGGTAATGGAAATCTTCCCTCTATAAATAATGTGCTATTAGTTGATGGATTAATGCATAACCTATTATCCATAAGCCAATTAAGTGATAACGGTTATGATATAATCTTTAATCAAAATTCATGCAAAGCTGTTAGTCAGAAAGATGGAACTATCCTTTTAATGGAAAGAGAAAAAACAACATTTATAAGATAAAACTTTCTGAACTAAAGAGTCAGAATGTAAAATGTCTTCTCTCTGTTAACAACGAGCAATGGGTCTAGCACAGAATATTGGGACATGTTAGTATGAGAAGAATATCTCAGATTAACAAACTCAATCTAGTCAGAGGACATCCTAATCTGAAGTTCAGCTCAGATGCTCTGTGTGAAGTATGTCAGAAAGGCAAATTTTCAAAACATGCTTTTAAATCTAAAAATGTTGTTTCCACCGCTAAGCCATTAGAACTTCTGCACATAGACTTATTTGGACCAGTAAAAACTATGTCTGTTAGTGGCAAGAAGTATGGGTTAGTGATCGTAGATGACTATAGCAGATGGACATGGGTAAAGTTCTTAAGACACAAGGATGAGTCACACTCTGTGTTCGTTGCATTCTGTAACCAAGTTCAGAATGAAAAGGATCTTAGAATTGTCAAAGTCAGAAGTGATCATGGTGGAGAATTTGAAAATAAATATTTTGAATCATTTTTTAAAGAAAAAGGCATCTTGCATGACTTCTCTTGTCCTAGAACTCCCCAAAAAAATGGATTTGTAGAACGAAAGAACAGAACATTGCAAGAAATGACCATAACCATGATTAATGAGACTAACATTGCTAAGATCTTCTAGATAGAAGCAATTAACATAGCGTGTTACATTCAGAATAGAATCTCTATAAGACCTATTCTGGAAAAGACTCCATATGAACTGTGGAAGAACAGAAAGCCCAACATTTCTTATTTCCATCCGTTTAGATGCACCTGTTTCATTCTGAATACTAAAAATTATCTGAACAAGTTTGATTCTAAAGCACAAAAGTGTATTATGTTAGGATACTCTGAATGCTCAAGAGGGTACAGAGTATACAATACAGAAACACAGATTGTTGAAAAGTCAATCAGTGTTAGATTTGATGATAAGCTTGACCCTCAAAAGTCAAAGCAGAATGAATTCTTTTCAGATATAGAAGTTGAATTCACAGGTATTAAAGACAACTCATCAGAAGTTCTCAACAGAGATGCTCCAACAACGTCAGAAAGAAATGTTACAAGCAATCCAGCACCTTCTGTTGATCAATTCTAGAAAAGGTTTTCCAGAAGCAGCATAGCTCACCCAGAAGATAAAATCCTGGGAAAGAAGGATGATCCAATCAGAACAAGATCAACATTCAGAAACTCTGAAGAATCCCTCATAGGACTGGTCTCTCTGATTGAACCAACAACAATTGATGAAGCTCTTATGGACAATGACTGGATTCTGGAAATGTAGGAGGAATTAAATTAGTTCACCAGAAATGACGTATGGGATCTAGTTCCTAAACCAAAAGGATTCAACGTCATTGGAACAAAGTGGGTGTTCGGAAACAAACTGAATGAGCAAGGAGAAGTCATTAGAAACAAAGCACGGTTGGTGTCACAAGGTTATAGTCAGCAAGAGGGGATAGACTATACAGAAACCTTTGCTCCAGTCTCTAGGTTAGAATCTATCAGACTCTTAATCTCATTTGCTATAAACAATAGCATCACTCTATATCAGATGGATGTCAAAAGTCCATTCCTAAATGGCTACATAGATGAAGAGGTATATGTGCACCAACCCACTGGATTTGAGAATTCCAAACACCCAGAATATGTTTTCAAACTAAAGAAGTCACTCTGTGGTCTGAAACAAGCTTCCAGAGCTTGGTATGAAAGACTAAGTAACTTCCTGTTAGAAAAGGAATTCACTAGAGGGAAAGTGGACACAACCTTGTTCTGTAAGACATTTAAGAATGACATTTTAGTGTTTCAAATTTATGTAGATGACATCATCTTTGGATCCACTAAACCTTCTCTGGGAAGAGAGTTTGCTAAGTGCATGCAGGCAGAGTTTGAGATGAGTTTAATGGGGGAACTCAAATTCTTTCTGGGTATTCAGATAAACCAAACCTCAGAAGGAACTTACATTCATCAGAGCAAATATGTCAGAGAACTTCTGAAGAAATTTGACCTCTCAGAATATAATCCCTCAAAGGCTCCAATGCACCCCACGTGTATTCTGGAAAAGGAAGAGGTAAGTAAAAAGGTAGAACAGAAAATCTACAGAGGTAAGATTGGCTCTCTCCTTTATCTGACGGTTTCAAGGCCTAATATTTTATTCAGCGTTTTCTTATGTGCTAGATTCCAATCAGATCCTAGAGAATCTCACTTAACAGCAGTTAAGCGAATTTTCAAGTATCTGAAAGGTACTACTAATTTGGGTTTGTTTTATAGAAAATCCAATGAATACAGCTTAGTAGGATATTGTGATGCTGATTTTGATGGAGACAGAGTAGAGTGTAAAAGCACTTCTAGAAGCTGCCAATTTCTGGGAGACAATCTGATCTCATGGACCAGCAAGAGACAGTCCACAATAGCATTGTCAACAGCAGAAGCTGAATACATAGCAGCTGCTGGATGTAGCACTCAAATGCTCTGGATGAAAAGTCAACTTCAAGACTTCAACATATTTGAGAGTAACATTCATATCTTTTGTGATAACAATTCAGCTATATGTCTCAGTAAGAATCCTATTTTGCATTCTAGGGCTAAGCATATAGAAATAAAACATCACTTTATTAGGGACTATATTCAGAAAGGAATTATTACCTTAAAATTTATTGACACAGACCATCAATGGGCTGATGTATTTACAAAACCTCTTTCTGAAGATAGATCCAATTTCATTCTGAAACATCTAAGCATGAAGTTATGCCCAGAATAAAATGTTTTATTTGCATATCTTAACCCTCGGAACTTTATTGTTTTATGTGAACATCTGATCAACCTGTCTTCAGAAGTTAGAAGTACAGTTGCCTCAGAGTCTATCTACGAAGATCTGAACATTTCATTTCAAGGATAGAGGCGTGCAGTTCACATCATCAAGCATTTGTCATCCTCTCACAAGCCACCTTCTGAGGCTGAATACGCATTCAAATTCTGAAGTGTCCAAGTCTCTGATTGGATGCATTGAGACACTTGTCAGTGTAACCGTTCAAATATCTTTCTAAATCCCCTAATTTCATGTTTCATTAATGCATATAATCATTACTTATTTTCTTGCTTACTGTTTACGTTTTCAAAAACCTATTTAAACTCAATATACTATTTCATTCACTTTTACTCTCTTCTATAGTCTCTCTTGTTTAAAGTTTCGTTTTCAAAAACCCTTTTCATCTTCTTCAATGAACCTGTGTGAACAATGGCATCATCATCAAGCCTCAAGAATCTCAGTGCTCCTGAATCTTCATCAACAGAACAATATGAAGAACCCATTAGAACGCTTCTCACTCCTGTTGACAACCTGGAAGTTCTCTCTGAACTGATCATTGATTTTGAGAGTTTACAAGAAAATGGGTTTAATCTCTATGAAGACGTAATTGCTCAGGGATGGAACAGATATTTTGACCGTCTGTTGGGTCCAACGTTTCCCATTATCGTTAAAGAGTTCTGGATTCATGCTACCTCATCCAACCACCAGGTTACTTCATATGTTATGGGAAAGAAAATAGTGATAACAGAAGATCTTATTGGGAAACTCATTGGATACAATGGTGGTGGAGTCAGATGCATTGATATGGCTGATAGATGTTCTGACCTAAGGCAATCTCTTTACCCCACAACTAATTCACTTCCCGACCTTATATCCAAATGGATAATGTACAAGTGAGAGATAAACTGATAGTGATAGCATCACCCGAGTGGATAGAAGGTCGGGAAGTGAATCAGTTGTGGGGTAAAGAGATTGCCTTGGTGAAGATACTGTAGGGTGGACCAGCTGGTGGAAGTTTGACTTTGGAGCTTGAGAATCAAATGAGAGAGTCGTATCCGACTCTGTTTTCCTCAGGTAATTTTCAAGGACGAAAATTCTTTAAGTGGGGGAGAATTGTAACACCCCAGAATTTAGAATTAATTATTTAATTGATTATTTGTGAATTATTGGTGTTTATCTGTGTGATGTGTGTGGTATATTGTGGGGTAGTGGTGAACTAAGGTGCTAATTAGAATAATGTAGATTTAAATAATTTAGTTTATATTATTTAGATTTAAATAATAATTAAATAGTATATTAAGGTGAAAAGGAGAATAAAGGCATGGTGGTAAATATGTGAGATAAGTGAGAGCATAAGAGGAAAACCATAGAAAAGGCTCTAAAGGGGTAAAAAGAGAAAATAAGAGGAATTGAGATCACTTTGTACGATCATGGAATTTGGGAGAAACCATAGAGAGAGAGAGAGAGAGAGAGAGAGAGAGAGAGAGAGAGTTAGGGCAGAGAGAACCAAGAGGAGAAATCAGTAGAACACGGAGAAAGAGATCAATTGCTAGGAATTCGAGGTAAGGGGTGTAATCTCAGTTTATTATGACTCATAGGAGGTTAAGGTAGATGTAGGGTAGCGATTTTCATGATTTTTTTCGGGTGAGCATCAGGCGAGAGGGCGGCGAGGAGAACGCCCCAAGTGTCGTCGGGCGAGCAGACCTGACAGTAAACTTCATAGTGTCATATTTTGAGTTTCCGGACTTTGTTTGACGTGTCGTTCAAAGTATTGGGAAACTAACACGTAGAACTATATTATGACAAAATTATATGATTTGTTTGATGCATGATTCTAGTACCTATGTGTTTATGATATTGAACTATTATATGTTTGATATGTTAATATGCTTTATTTTAATGATGAGTTTGATAACGTTGTGAAGTTGATACGATGTTTTTATTATGATGTAATTGATGTTATCCATGATGATGTTTTAATGATGTGCATGTTTAATGTGTATACATGTTATGGGATGATGATTATGTGAATGATGGTGCAATTGACTAACCGTGGTCAAATTTCTTTATGACGTTGTTGTGCATTATACATTCATAGGATTTTTGGACGATGGTCCGCCTGTGAGGAGCCTCAATCCCATTGTGCAGATTGAGTTTGTTTATGATGTTCTCCAGTTCCAAGAGGGAATCGATCATGTGGTGGGGATCATGGAGGGTGATGAACCAGGTGTTCATGAAAATTAGTACCACATCCATTGTGTCATTGTTATTGCATTAACATTCTATGTATTATTGAACGAACATTGTTGATGAGTTTTAATGTGATGTTAATTATGAACTATGTGACTATATGATGATTTGAAGATGAAAGATGCCTAAGTGTTATTATGATGTATCAGTGAGTGTGGAGTATTGATGAATAAGATGTGTTGCTATATGATGATATTGTTTGTAACTACTAATCTTTTCCTTATATCTTTTATAATGAATTGTGATTACTCACCATTTCTGTTTGAATGTTGCCTCCATGTGGATAACACACACATGCTCAGGAGTAGCTTATAGGAGCATTGAAGATAGCTTTTGAAGAATTTTATTAGTTTTCATTTATTAGAGGTGTCTTGCTCTGATATGTGACATCGGGTTGGGAATGTTATGTCTTGCAAATATTATTTTCTTCTTATGTTGATACACCTTATAGAGGTTTTGATTGTTAATATGATTTTAATAATTGATGAGTTCAATGTTATGATTTTTGAGTAGTTCAGTATGATATTATGACGATGATTGTGATGCGATGTTTTTAAATGATGTGCTGAGTTATAATCAGATGTATGTGTTAAATTGTTGTAACCCATGTTACAGAGCAGAATTGTTATTATGATGTTTTCTATGAAGTGTGACACCCTTAATGGTGATTTTATTTGAATTATTTCATAAATTATATGAGAATTACATGTGGGGTTAAAAGGGTGTTACATAATTCACTAGCCTAATGGAGGCTACTTGAAGACTTGATAGGCCCAATTGATTAGGACTAGAAGGGGGTCCAAATGCCCCACACCAAAGGTTGCAATTTTCCCTATAACTTGGGTTATTTTAAGGGATAAATTATCATCTATCTCAATGTGATGTGATATATCATCATATGACTTTTCCTGACACTTATTCAACCTAGGAAAACTTTCATCTTTTAGAAAAGAGTCATATCTTTCATATAGTAATTACTTCACTTGGAACTCCGACAAGATATTTACTTATTTATGGGGGACTAATTCCCTCTCTTTCTTTTATGCTCTCGCCATCTCCACTTCTTCCTCTTGTCATTCACTTCACTTTTCTTCTGGATCTTCACTTGATGAATCGTCTGATTCCAATAGTTCAAAAACTTGTAGTCTCAAAGCACTTTGAGAGTCTTCAACTAACTTCACATTGAAGGTTAAACCATTAATATGAGCTTCAATATCTTCAGAAAGAACTTTTAAATACATATTTTTATGATATAGTTCACATATATTGCCTAATATTTTATATTATAAATTACTATTATTGTTAAATCATCAAAATATTTAATATTAGTAATAAAGTTTAAGTTGCATATGATAAATTATAATTTGTTGAAAATATAAAGTTTCTGGACAGTTGTCTTAGTTATTCTTTTTATACACAAGTTATCTATTTAATATTGATTAGTAAGATATTCAAATTTTAAAATATTTAACTATTCAAAGTATAATATAAACACATAATTGCAGTCAATTCTTAATTATGCAAAATATGAGGTGTGAACACAAGTTTCCAACATATTTTGATAAAGACAAACTCAACATTGCCTTATTAAAGAAGGAGAAAAAGATCTATGAAGATATGACTTGGTTCAACAAGATTTTGTTCATCATCTTAGGTATATGAATTCAATATCATATATATTTCTTAGTGCTAAAAATATTTTTTATCATGCATTAAAAAATTTATTTTTCATGTTTGAACCATGTTAAATCACTTTGGATACTAAAGCACATTGGGTACTAAACAAAACTTGATTTATTTTGTAGGTTTTCTTGAAGACCACTTCAAATCTATGATATCTTGATAGTGGTTGTTTTAAAGCATATGACAGAAGATATGAGAAACTTTTCAAATTTAGTGCTTAAGGTCAAGGGTTATGTAACTTATGGAGATAACAACAAAGGAAAAAAATTTGGCATAGGCAAAGTTGGAATGCCACCTTTCACAACTATTGAAGACGTAATTTACCTTGAAGGACTAAAGCATAATCTTCTAAGAATAAGTCAACTTTGTGACAAAGGCTTCAAAATCAAGTTCACCAGATATGAATGCTTGATTGAAGATGAAGTCACTCATGAGTTAAAACTCATAGTTAAAAGAATTAATAATTTTTATGATTTCTTTAGATAATTTATATTTTTTCCATCCTTTTTTCTAATGACAAAGGGGGAGAAGATATATGTATATGTATATGATTGTCTATAACTTTTTAAAGAAACAAAGATGTTAAGTTATCTATGAATCAAGGAAGAGCTTTTATCAATGGGTAGTTATCAAAGTTAGGGGGGCATTCACCTAAGAACTTCTCAAATATGTTTTAAAATATTCAAGCACTTTTTCATGGTTGTCATCATCAAAAAGGGGGAGAATGTGAAGATAAGTTTCTAATATGTTTTGATGAAGACAAACTCAACACTACATTATCAAAGAAGGAGAAAAAGATCTATGAAGATATGACTTGGTTCAACAATATTTTGTTCATTATCTTAGGTATATGGATTTCATAACATATACATTTCTTAGTGCTCAAAATATTAGTTATCATGCATTGAAAAATTTATTTTCCATTTTGAACCATGTTAAATCACTTTCAAATATTATTTATTGAAATGGATAAATTAATAGATGCTAGATAAGGTTGGTTCAAATAATTAGACAATTTTTAGTTTTTCAAACATCCTATTTTTGGTCAATTGTGGCATTTGAGTCCGTCGTAACAACACAAAAAAACCGCCACAATTCGCACCGGTCTGAAACATTTTCTTAAATTTGAAATTTGAAAAACATTGCGAATTTATTCAATCAGGTGAAAGTTTAAACCGGCTTAAGAAGTCTTGTACATAATTATATATTATATATTTTTTATGAACCATTGTCATTCTAAATTATTGCAAACCTTCATGAAAATGTCTCAAACTTTTGCATTAATTCATAGAGGTTTCTTAGGATGTATTTAAGACAAAACACATTAGTTTTCCTATCACATCTTTCAATTAAAACTATACAAAACTATCTACATATCATTATAAAAGCATCATTAAACACTTAGAGAGTTTATTATATTGATATTTCATATTTGAAAGAGAAGAATACTTTAGTTATTTGATAAAGTCTTGTCCACTATAGAAACTTTCTTCTTATACAAATTATTGTTGTGTTACAAATTCCTACATATCATAGATTGTTTGATATTAGGTGTGTTTACTTATCATCCAAGATTGTTGGAGATAAGGTTACAAGAAAAGGGATGATTATTTTCTTTTCTAGTGGAACAAGTTTCAAAAGGATTGTTCTTGATAATTTGGTTATAAGTCTTTACTTATTTTCCAGGATTGTAGGAAATAATTGTGTAAAATCACAAGAGGATTGTTCTTGGTAACTTGGTTAGAATCTTGTATAGGAAGACTAGAGAGTCTTGTCCATAAGATTTAACAATGATAAAATCTCTTACATATGGTAAGGGACTAGATGTACTCTCGAATTATAAGGGAAACTAGTATAAATTTCCAGTGTTCTTTACTTTCCGCACTTTACCGCTTTTATCACATATCCATTAACCAAGATAAATGTGAGAATCATCTCTAAAGACAAGAAAATTTCAACATACCTAATTCAACCCTCCTTCTTAGGTGCACTCTATACTTATATAAGATATTCGATCTCTAAAATATTTGAATATTTTTTAGACTAAAAACGACACCATTCATTCAAATTTATAAAATACATCGAATAATACAAATTCAAAATCGATATAAACTGAAAAGGATGAATCTGCGGACTAACTCATAATACCCACATTAATAGCATATAACGGTAAAGTGCTTACAAATGTGACAAAGCCTACAAATATGACAAAATTTAAATGCTCAGAATACACATGTCTCAAAGTCTACAGTGTTGACAATGTCAAAGTCATTGGTTGGATATGTACTGAATCAAAACTAATATATTAATCAAAATCAACACCGCACCAAGACGGGAAAATAAAATGATACCGCAACAAGACACGGCCAACATAACATCACACTAAGACGATGAAATCACAAAGAAAAAACTAAAAATACCAGTGAAATCACATATTTTTATGAAAAGCGGAGGAAAAAATTTAGAGGGGTGATTTTGGATCAAAAATTGACCCTAAAACCTCCTCTCTTTAGTGGATGATGTAGCGGTGAAAAGTTGAGATTAAACTATTCATCAACTTAACTCACAAAGTGAAAGTCTCCACCTCATTTTATTACTTTCAAGGAATGGGAAAGAGCAAATAAAACCCATAAAAGTTTTTAAAGCAAAACTAATAAAACTGAGTTCTAGGTATGAGGGTTGGTTATGTAAATGGAAGGTGTTAGAACCCTAAACATCTATGGTACTTGATGGAAAAATATCAAGTGTACTATTTTTTCCTTGCAGTAATAATGGGAAATTCCCTGAATGTCGATCTCAAGGACTGTATGCAATTATCAAGTTCAATTCACGCTCAATTTAACAAAAACTTTAACTGGGGTTTTGGTTTAGGAATTATCACTTAGCAAAATTAAAAATAAGTAGAATATAAATTAGGGATTTTTCATTGATATGAGAAGTATTCTAGGGTATGGTATATAATTTTCACTATAACAACCTTGAATCTTGATCTCTTAAACAAATTCATATCCTTCTATTACCAGCCCCTTAGATTATCTTCCCATAAGTCCTTAGTGGGAAAACCTTTAACCATCCATCATAAATACTAAGTCCTTAGAGATATTTGATGGAGTCAAACCTTTATTTTATCAAGGGTTAAATCTGTTAACTATAGGGTATCCTTAGTCCTAGGTGATATCTACTATAGCCTAATTATACAAAAACCTTAACAACCACGGTCCAACTAGTTGTTAACCGTAAATTAATCCTAATTTTTCTGATCAAGAAGGCATAAAAACATTGTAAAATTAAATCGAATAGAGAAGTCTTTATTAAAGAACTCATTAATTCATAATCATTACAGATTCAAATCAGGGACACCCCCTAGCATTGGGGGATTTAGCTACTCATATTGTTCAAAAAAATCACAAGACAAAATATAGACATTACAAGGATTGGGATGAACTTTGATATTCAATTGCTTCCGCGCATCAAAATCTTCCGCTCTCCGAAAACCTTGACTTCTCCAATCTTCATTCGCGTAAAATATTCTTCGCTTCTAAAAAGTCCCTTTATTCCTTGTGAAAACTCATTTAATTAGTCAGCATTCATCCAGGTCAGTTGGAAGTACCCAAAATTCCTTCAAAGCTTAACATATAGAAAAAGTATGAAAAAATCAGGAAATCAGTGACATAGGCCGACACGGTACATGTCACCTGACACGGGCACCCGTGTCATTCTCTGTCCAACGCGCCAACAACTCTCTCACCCACACCTTCTAATATTGGTTGTGTCAGCTGAAACGGGCACCCGTGTCAGCCTCTGCCTCTTCTTCCAAACCTTCCTACTGAGCATCCTCTCTTGACATGGCCTGTTTCAGGCAACATGGGTGGCTGTGTCAGGTACCATGTAGCTTGTTTTTTTAGACTTCCTCTGAAACTCTGAATTCTGCACTTTTCGCCTTGATTTTCTTGGTTTTATTCCTCTGAGCCTGAAAACAATAAAATACACAACCAACGCATAAAACATAGAAGAAAATACTAAAACACTTGACAAAATAAAGAAACTATAACTAAAATCAATTGTAAATAAAGGTGGAAAAACCATTGATCAAACTCCATCAAAAGTAAATTGTTGCTTGACCTCAATCGACCATTACAAGAACTCATGAAAATTACAGCAGCCCAATACTAATATGAGAGACATCCGTTCAATTTGATCAAAAAGCAACTTGTCTGATGTTCACATGACGCAAAGAGTTTGTTTGAGAATCTTTAAATCTAGTGTTTCCTCTTCATATACCTCTCTAACTATGCTTTGTACTTATGTCTCTTTCTGATTTTCCTCCTTTTTCATTCAGATAGTCAAATTAAGGCAATGATAATTATGATGATTATCGCATGCACAAGACTAACCAAGAATTTTTGATTAGGCACCAAATAACAGCATTGGCTACTTCTAAATACTGATGAAGTTTTCAAACTTTGCAGTTATATATTGTCCTTTTGAATGACGTTTGGGGATCAACCCCCTTTGGAATGAATAACCGGATGAGGGATACCCAACTTAGTGATCTAGTTGGCTTTTATTCCTTTTTATCATTTGGTGCCAAATTTATTTCTTTCTTAACCAATCATACATGCATGGGAATCTATGTTATGCCAGACGGTGAGGATAAACTACTTCAGGAGTACTTCTCAGGATTCAAGCACTATGGTAGAAATCTACACATTAGACTCATATCCATGTCATATTATTTCAAACTCCTACCTCTAAACAACCATCCCCATGTCTCTATATACTATTCTCAAACTCTATGAGAAACAAGTTCTTTGAACAAAACAAAAAAATTCGACAAAATTTGGAGGACTTCAACTCGTGGATTTACACAGCAATTCGCATAGAACTAACAAATAATTAGAAAAGAAGAAAAGAAATAACCCCCCCCCCCAAAAAAAAAACTTGAACTAAACATTGATCCTAATGTTTCGGAACAAGCTCGAGAAGGTGACTCACAGAGAGTAATGCAACACATGTTGCTGCCTCCTAGCTTTCACCAGTAAGACTTCCTTTTTATTACATGCAAACAAAACAAAAAGAAAAACTAAGTTATTAGACGCGTGGGTTGCCTCTCATGAAGTGCTCTGTTTAATGTTGTATGGATCGACGCTTCATCCCCTTATGCGGGGTACTTCCTCTTCCACACCTTGTTGCTTGTCTTTTCCGCCACCCAGAACTCATTTAGATGAAAAGCATTGACCACTTTGTCCTTCAGTCCACTTCCAACTTCCATCTTCTCAACTCGGTGTTCCTTCTTATTTCTCTTCTTTCCTTCTTGACTGAGCTTAGGAATTGTTATTGATGCCATCTAAGAGAGTTTTCCTGAGACTTCTTCTGAGAGTGATTTTGAATTGTTGCTTTCTCTTTCTACTTTGATCATTCCGACTGAAGATTTATTCTTTCCACATGCACCTTGATTCTTAATTTCCAAAACCTTCAAGGTTATCTCCTCATCAAATGATTTCAGTGTCAGATTACCTATCTCGATATCAAAATTGCATTGATTGGTCAGCATAAATGGTTGACCAAGAACGACAGGAGTCTCTTCATCTTCAGGTATGTCCCCGATCTGAAAATCAATTGGGAAAACAAAATTGTAAATTTCCACTAATACATGTTCAGCTATTCCACATGACTGCTTGATGGTGTTTTCTGCAAATTTCAATTTTGTCCCTCTGCTTATCTTCTCAATATTGAGCTTCTTGAAAATCAATAAGGGCAGTAAGCTCACACTAGAGCCAGAATCAACCAGTACCCTCTTGAAAGTTCTGTATTTTATGGTGCATGGTATTGCAACTGACCCCGAATCCTTCTTCTTGATAGATATTTTCCTCTGGGGTGCAATTACACACAATTTCTCATCACAAGGTATTTATCCCTCTTTTGTTGATCTCTTCTTTGATAGTGCCTGCTTCATGAATTTATGATACAAAGGCATTTTCTCGAGTGCTTCAAATAATGGTATATTGATCTCGAGCTTTTTAAAAAAATGGAGAAATTTATCAAACTCTTTCTCTTTTGTGTCCTTCTTTGTAACTCGATATGGATACGGCAACTTAATTTCTGGTTTAGTTTTCTCTTCAACTGGCTTCACAGGTGATACCACTTCTTCCTGTTTTTTTCTTGTTCTCTCTCACTTCCAACTCTACTTCTAGGATATTGTCATCAAACTTCACCTCATATTTGTTTTCTCTATCAACTTCATCACTCCTTGTTTTGACAACATTTAAATTCTCATGACTTTTCTGACTTTCTAGTGCTCGTAGTGCTACCTGTTGTGCAATCTGACCCAACTGAACTTCCAAATTTTTTATTGCAACTGTGGTATTCCTGTGATTACTCCTTGTCTCTTCTTGAAATTGATAGGTATGGGCAACCATATTTTCAATATCCACCTCCCACTCTTCATTATAAGTGGTTTTATTCATCAAGAAAAGTCTTCTCCATCTGTTCCCAAGTGGTGATACTTCCAGCAGGTAATGAGTAAAACCATTCTTCAACATCTTCAAACAGCGTGAACGAGAACATCCTTAATTTATTGGCTTCTTCAGAGTGCCCTCAATCTTCGGGTGAAAGATTTGTTCTCGAGCTGGCAGATGGTTGAAGGATGCAGTTGAAAATTTGCAACATTGATCGGTTGATTCACAATAGTCAACCGACCTGCTGGAGCATTTTCTCCTCCGTAATCCCCAAGAATTCTCTATGGTGGTGGTGGGTTTTCAGCCATTGTTTTTTATTTTTATATTTTGAACCTGAATGATCTGATGAACCTTCTAATTCATGTCTAGTTAACCGAGCTTGTCTGCGCCTTGCGTGAAAAGTTCTTTCGATTTTTGTGTTAAAAAGAAATTCAGCTGAGGGCTTTCCTCACATGCAAAGGTTAGGAAAAATAAGGAATAACAAAAATATAAAATATAAAAAATTACAGAAAATAAATTTTAGTTGCAGAGCAACAAAATTTTAATTGAACTCAAATTACACTCAATAACTCGGCAGTCCCCGACAACGGCGCCAAAAACTTGATGGGAAAAATAGCAAGTATACTATTTTTACCTTACAGTAATAATGGGAAATTCCCCGAATGTCGATCTCAAGGACTACATGTAATTATCGAGTTCAATTCACATTCAATTAAACAAAAACTTTAGTTGGGGTTTTGGTTTAGGAATTGTCACTTAGCAGAAATAAAAATAAGCAGAATGTAAATTAGGGCTTTTTCAGATATGAGGAGTATGCTAGGGTATGGTGTATAATTTGCACTGTAACAACCTTGAATCCTGATCTCTTCAACAAGTTCATATCCTTCAATTACCAGCCCTTTAGATTATCTTCCCCTAAGTCCTTAGTGGGAAAACCTTTAACCATCCATCCTAAATTCAAAGTCCTAAGAGATATCTGATGGAGTCAAGCCTTTATTTATCAAGGGATAAATTCGGTAACTATAGGGTATCTCTAGTCCTAGGTGATATCTACTATAGCCTAATTATACAAAAACCTTAACAACTACAGTCCAACTAGTTGTTAACCGTAAATCAATCCTAATTTGTCTGATCAGGAAGGCATAAAAACATTGTATAATTAAATCGAATTGAGAAGACTTTATTAAAGAACTCAAGAATTCATAATCATTACAGATTCAAATCAGTGACACACCCTAGCATTGTGGGGTTTAGCTACTCATATTGTTCAAAATAATCACAAGACAAAATATAGACATTACAAGGATTTAGATGAAATTTGATCTTCAATTGCTTCTGTGCATCAAAATCTTTCACTCTCTGAAAATATTGACTTCTCCAATCTTTAGTCGTGTAATCTTTGCTGCTAAAAGTCACTTTGTTCCTTGTGAAAACTCATTTAAATAGTCATCATTCATCCAGGTCGGTTGGAAGTACCCAAAATGCCCTCACAGCTTAACAAATGGAAAAAGTATGAAAAAAATCAAGAAATTAGCGTCATAGGCCGACACAGGCCGTGTCACCTGACACGGGCACCTATTTCGTTTTCTGTCCAATGCACCAACAACTCTCTCGCCTAAACCTTTTGACACGGGTTGTGTCAGCTAACACGGGCACCCGTGTCAGCCTCTGCCTCTTCTCCTAAACCTGTCTGCTGAGCATTCTCTCCTGACACGGCCCATGTCAGGCAACACGGGTGGCCATGTCAGGAAACTTATAGCTTGGTTTTTGAGACTTCCTCCGAAACTCTGAATTCTGCACTTTTCACACTGATTTTCCTGGTTTTATTCCTCTGAGCCTGAAAACAATAAAATACACAACCAGCGCATAAAACATATAAGAAAGGACTAAAACACATGACAAAATAAAGAAACTATAACTAAAATAAATTGTAAATAAAGGTGGAAAAACCAATTATCAGTACTCCACTGGAACTGCTTTGAAAATCTGTGTATTTTGCTTTAAAAATAGGTGTTTTGTAAAAGATTATGAAGATGAGAAAAGAAATGGTTTTTATAATTTTGATTCGGAAAGACTTCAAGAGCCTCGTGCCTACGTACCACCAATGTACAATGATGAAATATGAACCACATAGTTCTTCTAAAAAGGAAACAAATTATTTATTATTTAATTTTAAGAGAAGAGACATTTTGTCATCTTAAGGAGAATACTCAACCAAATATCCAAAAATAAGAGAATGATAGATCTTTGTATCACAATGAAAGAAGGGCTCCAACTTGGATATAAATTAACAAGTATGCCACTAACTCTTTCGATTGGAAAAGATTCGACACCATATCAATCAATGTTATGGACATGGAAGAATCACATCTCAACCATGGAGATGACTCGTGTCTAATCTTAAGAAAAGTTTTAAAGATGAAAGTCAAAATGGCAAAATGATTTGAATGAGTTTTTGTGGTTTTTAGTCTTTGAATAAAAGAGTTTAACTTTGATCAAATGGATTAAAATTTGATAAATAAAAAAGGTTTTGAAATTACACTTGACAAAGTCAAGGTTTTTATTGAAAGTGGTTTAAGTTTGAAAACAAGAAGGTTTTGTCAAAAGAAGGAGAAGATTTGAAAATTGAAGAAGATGGGAAAGATATGAAGGGACTATCCTAAAGCATAAAGTAAAAGCTAAATTAGGAAAGGTCTAACCAAACAAGGGCAATCATCTTGACACAAGTCAAACAATGCACCATATTCCTTTGAATTAAAGCCACACAATCAAGTAATAAGCATCCGATGAACAAAATTGCCTCAGGTGCAAGCTTAGCATCAGATGAATCACAAAGGGTGCAGATAACTTGACATCTATCAGATGAACTTTATCTCTCATATGAATATTATTGCCTCAGATGAATTTTAAAGTAACACATGCACACAGAAAATTTATCAATACACAGAATAAATAACAACAATGTCTCAAGGTCCAAAGGATTCAAAGTCTTAAGGTTCTATCCTAATGTCCAAGAGTTCCAAATACTCAAAGTCTAAGTATTGAGTGCACCTAAGAGGGGCAGGTGAATTAGGACATTAAAATATCCAGTTTTAGAAACAAGTTGTTTTTTATTTTTCTGGTTTGATAAAAGAGTTTAGAAATGTGTTTCTTTCTTTTTTGGTTATGATTTAAGATAAAAGAGGTAAATACGGAAAAGTAAAAAATACAAGGATGTATCTTGGTTCCCCTCACAGTCTGAAGGTACGTCCAGTCCTCTTTCAACACGAAAAAGATTTCACTATTGTTAGATCTTTGTACAAGCCTTATACCAAGACTTCTCCTACAATCTTCTAACAACAAAACCACCAATAACAATCCTCTTGGATCAACCAAGTTGAAATGAGAATAATCCTCTCACTTTCAACCTCTCGCTTTCAACAATATTGGAAAGCAAGGAACAACCAAACAAGTAGAACAAGAAAACAATGCTTTCTTTCTACTCTCTAGTTTCCACCAATCATGTACAACAAGAAGTTACAAACCAAATTTGTAAATTATTTGAGTAATAAAGTTGATGAATATGTATCAATCACTAAGATTGGTCTTCTATTCCAAACAAGTAATTTATAAAGATATATTAGTGCTCAAGTGTTTATGAATGATGGAGGAATTTTTCTGGACTGATATGAAGAACAAATGCAGAAAAATTCTCAATGAAAGTTGAAGTATCAAAACACTTGTTTCAAAATGAATGAGTATATGAATTCAAATTGCAATGGAAGATGTGAGATTTGAATTATGAGAATAAGAGTATATATAACACCTTAACACCTCTATGAATGTGTGTGATTCAATGAAAAGAAGCAACGATTAAGGAATGAGTTTTCGAAACATTCAAATTCAAAATAGACTGAAATAGCTATTGACATACTCAGGAAATCAATTTTGGAAATTGGGTAATCAATTTCTCCTAAGACGTTGCAACTGAAAATTCAAATTTTCGTGAAGGAAATCGATTTCGGAAATAGGGGTAATCGATTTCCATGCCTAAAAACTATTTTCTAGAAATTCAAAATTTTGTGATGGAAAACGATTTCTGAAATAGGAGTAATCGATTTCATGAATTAACAATTGAAAAAGTATTTGTTTTAATGTGCATAAACAGTTTGTAATGCAACTACTTTAGACCATGCATGCAAGTGAATATTTGGAGTAATTAGAGCACTAAGTTATCAATATAGATTGCATGCTTATACCTTAATAAATTAAGATCAATGTTAGTCTTCATAAAGTTGCAATCTTAATTCATATCCATTTTGATCATGTTGAATTTTCTAATCCTTTGATATATGCACATTGTAGTTGTCTTCATCAAAATATAATATTGAAGAAGCTTGACTTCATAATTCCCCCTTTTTAATTATGACAACCATTGAAAGTTGAGATGCTTGAATCTTTTAGAATAAATGAGAATCTCTTATGTGAATGTTCCCCTTATCTTTGATAAATCCTGCTTGATCAAAGCTCTCCCTTGATTTAGAGAGTTTTACATCTTTCTTTGGGTTACAATAGTTAGAGACAAGCATACGTGCATACACATATATATCTTCTCCCTCTTTGTCATTAGCAAAAAGGATGGGAAAATACTTTAAATTATATAACGAAATTATGAACATAAAAAAAAAAAATTACCAATGAGTTTTACCTCATGAGTGACTTCATCAAACATTCATCTTTGAACATAATTTTGAAGCCTTTGTCACAAAGTTGACTTGTGCTAAGAAGATTGTGCTTTAGTCCTTCAACATACAATACATCTTTAATAGATGTGAAAGGTGGTGCTCCAAATTTTCCTATGCTAAGAATTATTCCTTAAAGGTATTCCCTTTATGTGAAATAACCCTTGGACTTTGAACTAGATTTGAAGGTTAGTTTGTGTCTCCTATCAAATACTTAGAACCACCACTTATCAAAACACCATAGATTTTAAGCGATCCTCAAGCAAACCTACAAAAAAAATTAATTTTTATTTGGTACCCAATGTGATTTGGATCAATCATAGTTAGTTCCTTTCTTAACTCATACATAATCTCCACTTGTCACACTAAAGTTTCTAACATAGAAAGCATTAGGTGTATGGCCACTTATACCACAATAAAAACATGTAGGAACGAAATTACTTCTATATCTATGAACATAAGATTTCTTTTTAGAAAATCTCTTCTTAGGATGATGATTAACCTTTTATGTTTTATTAACTTTTTCCTTATTGGATTGGTCACTTGCCTTAACAAAAACCACTTTTATCATTTGAGTATCTTTGTTGACTAAGGACATCTTCCAATACAACTTGTCCTTTTTCATATCTTTCAAGAAAGTGATTCACACTCTTTGCATGTAAGATTTTATTTTTATTTTTCAAGAAAACTTTTTTTTTCAATTTCAAAATTATTTCCAATGGTGTCAATATCTTCTTCAAGAGATAAAATTTATTTATTTTAAGTTGACACCTTTTTATACAAAATCTTACATTCATTAAGTAGTTCATCAATAACATTTAGAACATCATTATCATAAGAAGATATTTATTTACTAACCTCTTCTTCTTCATCATCAGAATGATGTGTTGCTATTAATGCAAGACTTACATGTTCTTCATCTGAAGATGAAATTATTTTATTCTCATCCCATGCTACATATGTTTTGTTTAGCCTTTTGTCTTTCTTTCATTTATTCTTCTTTTCAAGTGTAGGGAATTCACTTTTAACATGACATTTTTCTCCATATTCAATGCATATAACCTTCCTTGTTGGTGCTTCTCTTTTAATGTTCTCCTTTTTTCTTTCTTTTCTTAGAAACTTTTCGAACTTCTTAATAAGATCATCATCTTCTTCACTAGTGGATTCATCCTCTTGATTGTTATCATAATATTTGACTCTTGCATTTAAGGCAATGTATTTGAATCTTTCATCTGAATTTCATGCTTTTCAAGTTTTCCAAGTTTCGTCTTATATTCTTGAAGTTTTCCGAATAACGTTGCGGAAGTCATTTTTGATAGATTTTTCTCCTCGGATATTGCCGCCACTTTTGCTTTCCATTCTCTGGATAAAGATATAAGAACTTTAATATTTATTTTATCATTAGTTAAAGTATTACGGAGTGCTTTCAAATGATTTGTCAAGTGCACAAATATTTTTTACAAGTCGAGGATTGATTCTTAGGGTGAATTCTGAATAACTCGTACTCTTGACTCAATGTGTTTAATCTTGATCTTTTAACTTTGTCAGTTCCTTCATGAGTTTCCATCAATGTATCTCATATTTCCTTTTTTGTTGTGCATTCCGAAATACGAAAGAATTCAATCATACTAAGAGCACCTTGAAGAAGATTTATTGCTTTCTTATCGTAAAGAAATTTTTATTCATCACCTTCATCCCATGAGCCTTCGAGCTTTGGAGCGCCAACGCCATTAACAACACATGTAGGAACGTAAGGACCTTCTACAACCTATTTCCAAACTTCTTTTCCTTGAGATTCTAAATGCACCCTGTTGTACCCCAAAATTTTCCCTCCCGTATTTCTCAAAACATTGTAAGAAAAATCTCCAAGTGGCTCAAGATAGCTCAAGAGTTGGTCAGACAAGCTATCTCCTAAGGCAGTCTACCCCAAATTAGGGTTTTGTGTTGCATTAAGATCTTTGAATCCAAATGACCTCAAGTACTCATTAATGTCCTAATATGTTCTCAAGATCATCCATGTCAAATTTCAAGCCTTGCAGAGGAAGTTTGCTCAGTCAAATGCCCAAAGGTCCAAAGATCGACCATGCTGGGGAAAAAGTCAAATGTGACCTACAAACAGTCAAATTTCAAGATTTCTTGTCAACATTCTAATTTTGAAGGATATTTAATCATTTGATCAAGGGTTGATCATGATTCATCAAGGGTTGCTCAAAATTCATCAAGACTCAAAAGTTGCTAAATTAGGGTTTTGTAGGAAAAGTCAACTCAATTTGACCAAGCATAACTTTCTCATACTTTATGAGAAATGACCCCTCCAAAGCTCATCTTAAATAGGATGCAATTACCTACAATCCATATTCATACCCCAAGATCAAGAAATTCACTCACAAGAAGTTGTGAATTTGGACATTATAGGTCATTTTTGAAAGTCAACAAAAACACCTTTTTTTCCAAAGCTTATAACTTGAGCATGGAATATCAAAATGAGATGAGACCAAAAGGGTTGGTTTTAGGACATCTCAAGCTTTCTAAAAAGTCCATTAACACTTCCAAAAGTTAAAAATTTAAGAAGTTATGCATTGTTGAAGTTGGACTTTTTTGCAAAATTGCCAAAAGTCAATTATCCCCAAAACTTCAAATTTTGTCAAATGGGCCCATTCTTTTCCACTTGATTTAAGTTTGCATCATTGCCCAAGTTCCCTAGCTTCATCCATGTGTCCATATTTAATTTTTATTATTTAATTTGATTTTTAATTGAATTTATTCATTTTAAATCAAATAAAATCATAGAAAATCCAAGGCATTGCTAACTCATGATCTCTTGGCTATTTCAGGTTCCACATTCAGCAATTATCATCATCAAATTCGTATCAAATCAAATCATGTGCAAAAAGATCCAAATCAAATCAAATTTGGAAGGTTTTCAATGGAGATCAAATCACATTCATGTGCATTGATATGGAGGGATTTGGTCCATGTTTTTTACCCTAATGCAGTACACATTACATAAGCAAGCAAAAGCGTACGAAATCAGGGTGGAAAAGGGTTGAGAGAGGCAGAACAAGAATTGAAAAATACACAAAAAAGTGAGAGATCAAAGTCCAAGTTAGGGGAAGTTTCAGGACACGAGACTTAATCCAATCGCTTCCTGGGCGTTCAGACAAGCTACCTGGATCAAAACCAAGCATTTTCAGACGCCCTAACGCATTGTAAGTTGCACGTTAGTCACCCCTGTTCTTGATTTTGCAATTTTGAAATTAAGCATCTTTTTCATGAACTAATACCATATTTTGAATCTACAAAACATTTGCAAGCGATTGGTATCATTCAATTGCATTTATCTGGCCTGAATGGAGAACCACCATAGCTAGGGTTCTTCGTTTTGTTTTTAGGGTTTTCTGTTTCAGGTAAAATTGAGACTCAAGAAGAACATGGCTTTTATAGGAGGCCACGATGAATTGAACCACACTGTTGGATTAGATTTATTTGGCCTGGAGAGAATTTTAGGATAGGCCTGCGCTTTTAGCTGCGGATTCAAATCCGCAGATATTCTTTTACAAGGTTGAGGACAGGGATGAATTTGTATCATCCGTCCATTGGTGGATTAAAATACCGCGCGTGTTTTTTTTTTATTTTCTGGCCATTGACTTGTTTTTATATATTATATATTCTTTGCATTATAATAACAAATGAAGCAATGTAGCATGGTGGCAAGCGTGTTAGTGCAATCTCCTTCAAGACCTGGGTTCGAATCTCAGGTCCCCCACTTTCTTAATAATTTTGGTTTCCAGGTGATTCAATGCATACGCCTATCTGCAGCCTACCATACATCCTCCTCCATTCAAACGCCAGATGGCCAAAGACCAAATCTGGGCTGGCCAATATTGGGCTTCAAATTGCTATCAACACCCCTAAAATAGGCCCAACACTCCTCTCTCTTTAATTATTTTGTTTTGATTAATTGTTTTATTTTATTTGTTTATTTTTTCTAACCAATCAAAATTATGTTTTTATTAAATAAAAATCAAAAAATATATTTTTTTATTCAATCAAATTTTAACTTTATTTTTATTAATGAACACTAATTAATTAATTTAGGTTTTAATTCTAGAATAACTATAACCTATTTTGTAAATAATTAAAATTAATTAGATTGAATTAGGTTTTAATTACTAATTTAATTAATTTTATTTTCTTTCCTAAATAATCAAAAACTCCAAAAATAATTTATTTTTCATTTAATTAATTTATTAATTTAATTTAGTTATTTAACTTAGGTTAATTTCTTTCTTAAAATAAAAACAACAAAAAGATATCTTCTTTAACCAAAAGGGTTAAAACCCTAATCGTGCGTCCGATTTAATTTTTGCGTCGCGATTTACTCTTTTATCCAATAATGTACCTGTTTCCGGATTGTAATAGTTAAATAGGACTTTTAATTATTTTTATTGCTTTATTTTATTTTTTTCAAAGGGTTTGTCTTTGGCGATGTAAATACCCGACGCCTTGTAATTTAGATTCCGCATTTTATTTCTGCAAAATATAACTGTTAGATGTTTGATAATAGGGTTTGCATGACAAGACTGAATGTTAATCTTAAAATCAAATTAGATCACCTTTAACATGTACAAAGATAAAAATAAATTAAAAACGACACACTCGCACATGCGCACTCTTAGGGTATACCCCACTTGGTTGCCTTTGTACGTGGTCATTGAGTATAGGTCGTTTTAGAGGTCGTCCTCTTGTCTAAAAGATCATAGTCGCCTCGAAATGGTTGCCTCAGATATTGTTGCCTCAAACAAATGATTTAAGACATTAGGGTTACCGCTAAGGCATCCTAACATTGCTTTGGTGACCGTAAGTCCCGCATTCGAATTGACCCTTAAACTCCAACGACGGTGCTACCTACTCATTAATAGTGGGATAGCATGGTCTAAAGGAAATTAGCATAGAACGATTCCTTTTTCGAGTAGGTAGATAGTTCTTAGATACTTGCTCATCCAAAACAAAACAAATTTTTCGCACTTACACTCCTTTTCAAAACAAAATTTTCAAAAACACTTCATTACACTCTTGAAGACAGAAGCAAAAGTTAAATCGAAGTTAAAAACAAAAACTTTTCAAAACCCACAAACACAAAGAAAACAATTTTGAAAATGATGAGCAAGTACCTAAGAGCCCGTAGATAACTACGGATATAAAGGGTGTTAATACCTTACCTTTCTATAATCTACCCCTGTACTCAGAAATATCTCGAAAAAGGAATTTTTCTGTGCTTTTTCCTTTCCTTGTTGGATAAAATAAAAGTCGGTGGCGACTCTTGCTTACCGCGACATTTTGCAAAAACAAACGCAAAATGCAAACCAGCGTTTAAAAACAGTCAGTTCTTCCCACCGTATCACAGAATTGGCGACTCTGCTGGGGATATCTTATAAGTGGGGTGTACCTTAGGAATAGTTCATAATGTTTTCAATTGATTGACTTGTATGCTTTATCTTTGTGGGTTTGAATCGAAGTTACTATAGATCTTAACCCGGATCTGGGGGATACCCTTTAGGTAAGTAGCAATAAACTGTGAGGGAACTGTACGACATAGACCGATGTGGTTGAAGCAGTAGCTACGTTGGTGTGGCACTTTAGTATGTACCGATATCACTTGTGGCGCAACGAGAAGAATATGGGTCCGCTAAGGGGTCATTAAGCACCAACTGACCTTAGAACCTATAATTGACCAACTTGGCCATAGAACAGTAGCAGTATGCTACACTCATTGAGACTAAACTCTCGCGATGATTCCGGACGCAAGAAAAGGTTACCAAACTAGAATTATGACTGATCGAGGGTAGTCAGTGATATTGAGATCCTCTAGAACCCGGTTACTATTTTTAGGATAGGTTTGAACCAACTAAACAGAAAGAGGGTAATACCTAAACTCCTTGCCAGCCTGAAATCTAAGGGCTATCTGTGTGTCTTGTGTGCCTTTACCATGTTTGCTATCTGTGAATACTTGTGGTGTGTTTCTATCATGACATCATGACATCATGACATTTCATTCATCTTGCATTGGACTAACCTGTTTCAAAGACAGAGGGGATTCATCTTTGTTCTGTTTTGTAGGTCATGGCACCCATGCGTAGAAATACTATTCGGATCAACTTTGTCCAGACTCCCACTCAGCTGAAAGATTTGGTTGCAAAGATTCCAGATACTTCCTCTTTTGTCAGAAGACATGGGCACCTCCTCAGTCTAGTCACCTCCAAGCTGGATGAAAAGATGATGAGTGTTCTGTGTCAGTTCTTTGATCCATTGTACCACTGCTTTACTTTCCCGGACTATCAGTTAGTCCCTACTCTGGAGGAATTCTCTAATCTACTTGGTATCTCTATTTTAGAGCAGACCCTGTTTATAGGTTGGGAGAAAGCTCTTAGGCCAGAAGATATTGCTACAGCCCTACATCTGACAAAGGCTGAAGTAATGTCTAACTGGGAGACTCGGAGTGGGACAAAAGGCTTCTTGGCTAAATTCTTGGTTGATCGGGCTAATCAGTTCTGGGACAGTCTAGACTTTCAGGCATTTGAATACATTCTGGCTCTTCTCATATATGGTTTGGTGTTGTTTCCTAAATCAGATTCCTTTATTGACGTGAATGCGGTGAAGATCTTCATATCCTGTAATCCGGTACCCACTCTCTTGGGTGACATTTTGCACTCTCTTTATGCCCGTACTGCCCAGAAACGGGGAACCCTTATGAGTTGTGCACCATTGCTGGCGAGGTGGTTTATTTCTCACCTCCCCAAATCAGTTTTAAAGAACAAGGAAGGCATGGGTTGGGCCTACAGGATTATGTCTCTCTCTCACAATGACATCATCTAGACTATCAAGGGCATGGAAGATGTGGCTATTATTGATCGCTGTGGGGAGTATCCCAATGTTCCACTACTTGGAGTTAGAGGAGGGATTACCTATAACCCTTGTTTGGCATTACGTCAGTTTGGGAGAGCTAGGAAGGAAGGACCTCATGATTTTCTAATGCCAAGTATTGTCTTTGACTTCCAAGGGGATAGTGACGAGCAGCGCCACATATTCATACGAGCCTGGGATAGGGTGCACAGGTCTGATCCGCACGAGTTGGGTGCGAAGACTTCTCTTCCAATGGAACCATATCTCCGGTGGGTTCGTATACGTGCTCAAAAGCTGGGAATGTCGTACGAAGCTTTCTTACCTGTGATTTTTGAAGTTACTGATGAAGAAGGGGTTCCACCTACCATCCTCCACCCGTACATGCCTACTGACATTGGGGCACTAAAGAGGTCTTGGATGCAGCTAAGAGAAGAGCGAGATACTTACAGAGAAAAGTATCACGAGCAAGAGCAGAAGATCCAGAAGTTGACAAGGCAGTTAGAGAATGAGCAGATCCTCAACGACTATGTCAGCACCAAAGGCAAACGACCATGGGAGCGCTGATTGTCTTTTGTTATTTCTAGTTCTGATTTGCTTTTCAGTTTTTCTTTCTTGTAATGCCTTAAAGGCATCTATTGAACAATTGAATTTCAAGTTTATCTAATAAAAGTGTGTTTCATTTTGGTTTACGAATTTGAATCTCCAAAGTCTTTGAAATCATATCATACGCATTTCATTCCATGCACCTCATAACAGGTACCCTTACAGGTTTCTCATCTTCTTCACTATTTATTTCAGCATCATGTCTTCCGAAACATTAACTAAACAAGCAATCAGGGCTCTACAAGCTCAAAACACCCAGTTCCAGGAATTGTTCATGAACTTGGCTAAGGGTCAGCAAGATCTGAAGACACTTATCTTGAAGGACAAGAAGAAGAAGAAGAAGAAGAAGAAGAAGAAGAAGAAGAAGACAGTCCTCCTGAACATGGGTCACAGGTTTGGAAACAGGCTGCGAGATGAAGTCAATCTATCCCACTCATCTGGAGGGGGAGAAAACCAAGAAGAAAGGGGGGTTCCTAGCCCTGTGATATCTGACCACGAGACTGACTTTGACGAAGACCACTATCCTCCTACTGAGGATAGATATAAACAGCTTGAAGACCGGTTAAGTGCGATGGAGATTCAGAAGGTCCCTGGGTTGGACTTTGGTGACCTAGGTTTTTCATCTGGGGTGGTGATTCCCCACAAGTTTAAAGCACCAGCCTTTGCTAAATACGACGGAGTTTCTTGTCTGAAGCTGTACCTTCGGTCGTATAGAAAGATTCAACTATACACTACTGATAAGAACCTCTGGATCCACTTCTTTCAAGATAGTCTTTCAGGGACTCAACTTGAATGGTTTTACCAACTGGAAGGAGCTAGTATCCGTAATTGGGAGGACTTGGCTGTTGCTTTCTACAAGCAGTACCAATACAATGCCGACCTCGCTCCCACGCATACCCAACTCCAGGGTATGTCTATGGGTGCGGGCGAAGGTTTCAAAGACTACGCTCAGAAGTGGAGGGACCTTGCTGGAAGAGTGCAACCACCCTTGGCTGATAGGGAGCTAGTGGATATGTTTCTGGGGACCTTATCTGGTCCGTATTTCAACCATCTGATTGGAAGTTCATCGTCCGGGTTTACTGAGCTGATTATGACTGGGGAAAGAGTTGAGGCCGGTATCAAGAGTGGTAAGATACAGAAGGGTGCTTTGTCAAGTACCGAGAAGAATCCTTTTAAGAAGGAGTCCAGTGCAGTTTACAGTTCAAAGAGCCATAATAGACCTGAGTGCCGGCAAGCTGTTAATGTGGTTGTTATTTCAAGACCTGTTGTGGCTCCTCAGCGCAACAATCAGCCAAGGGCCGAGAGGCCGCAAAGACAGTTCACTTAGCTTAACATGACTCTATCTCAGATTCTGCCACAGTTATTGAAGACCAACTTGGTGATTCCGAAGGAAGCCCCGAAGAATCCCAATACAACATCACTGATGTATAATCCAAACGCCCACTGTGCTTTTCATTCTGATAGCCCGGGGCACGACACGAATGATTGTTGGGTTTTGAAGAATAAGGTACAGGACCTAATTGATGATAAGGAGATTGAGTTTGAAGCTCCTGAAAGACCTAATGTTGTGACTGCTCCTATGCCCAAGCATGGAGTGAATGCTATAGAGGAAGACTCGTTTGTGGTTTCTGTGAAAGACATTGTTACTCCATTGATGACTGTGAAGAAGAACCTTCTATTAGCCGGTTTATTTTCGGGCTATGGTGAAGGTTGCCGTATGTTTTCCGTCCTACCTATCGGTTGCCATCTTTTGAAGTCAGGTGTCCAAAGCCTGATGGATAATAAAGAAATTCTTTTTGAGAAGACTTTTGTTCCTTTGGTTCCTACTGAAGAAGTTGCTATAATCACCATTTTCAACAATTATTCCAAGGCTTCCTCGAGAAAGCCTATTAGAATTACATATGTTCTAAGAATCTCTCCTTTGATCATTACTGTTCCTGGGCCTATCCCCTATACATCAGATAAAGTTGTCCCATGGCACTACGGGGCTGATGTATATTATCACGGAGTTAAGCAAGACTTGAGTGCTGAAGAGGCTGATACTGACATCAGCAATATTGTTGGACCTGCCAAAGTCACCCGCAGCGGAAGACTTTTCTCCCCTGAGATCTCTCCACCAACTGTTCGGAAACCTGTTGTTATACCTTCCAGTGCACCTGCTACTATCCCTGCTCAAGTTCCAATTCTTACCCCTGTTGCCGAGTCATCCGATACTCGGGGTAAAGGGACCACTGGTGAGCCTGCCCGGACGGAGGCACCGAAGAAAATCACTGTTGAGGCCTCTAGGCAAGAGATAGAGGAAATCTTAAAGATCATCAAAAAGAGCGACTACAATGTAGTCGAACAGCTGGGGCAAACCCCGTCAAAAATCTCTATGTTGTCTCTGTTGCTATGCTCAGAAGCCCATGCCAAGGCTCTGATTGCCTTCCTGAAAACTGCGCACGTGCCGCAAGAGACATCAGCTGATCAATTTAAAGACTGCGTGGCTAGTCTGACAGCGGATAATGGGTTAGGTTTCTCCGATGCAGACTTTCCTGCTAAGGGGAGGAATCACAATGATGCCCTGCATGTATCCATTGAATGCAGGGGCACTAATCTAGCTCATGTATTGGTGGATACGGGGTCTTCGTTGAACGTTTTGCCTAAGAAAGCTCTAGACCGGTTGGACTGTGAAGGTTTAGAGTTGAAGCCAAGTAACATTGTTGTTAGGGCCTTTGACGGGTCCAAGAGAATGGTACATGGAGAAGTGGATATTTCGGTGAAGGTTGGTTCTCAGACTTTCGCGTCTACTTTTTATGTGATGGACATTCGGCCATCCTATTCTTGTTTGCTGGGTCGCCCGTGGATCCACAAAGCTGGGGCAGTCACCTCTACGCTTCACCAGATGCTGAAATACCTAGTAAAGGGGAAAATTGTTACGGTGCGAGGAGAAGAAGAGTACATGGTGAGCCACCTCAACTCTTTCCTATACGTAGAGATGGATGGGGAGTTCATTGAGACCCCGTTCCAGCATTTTGAAGAAGTTCCCCAGACATTGGCGTCAGCTGTAACTGTTACTGAAGATCCTCCAATGAAGATGACTTCCTTCAAGGATGCCCGGGATGTTGTTGAGAAAGGTGGGTGTGCAAATTGGGGCTAACTCCCTGATTTTGCACATAAGACTAACAAGTTTGGTTTGGGTTTCACTGCAGAAGCTCAAAGGGTCGTACGGCGTGCACGGATTAGAGGACCTCCCTTGTTTATCAGCAATTCAGGAGTAAATGCCATTGAAGACGATGTTGAAGAGTCTGAGTTTGATAGTTGGATCTATCCTACTACTGATGGTGGACTAAGCAATTGGACGGCAAAGGACTTCGTCCCAATTTCTTTTATTACCCAGTAATGAGACTTTTGTTTTGAATTTGTAATAGACAATTTTTAAACTTTACGGCCCGGTGCCTTACTCGAGACACTGTGGCTTTGTTTGTGAGGGCTTTATGTGTGTCATTTTCATATATCATTAATAAAAGCATTGGACGTTTTCTTACATTACAAATTTTGCGTTCCTTGTTTTTCTTTTTTATCTTGCAAAACAGTTATTTTACACACACTCACATATACAGGTCTACATCCACTCTGGATATCACTGGTAACGACTCTGCTAATGCCAGTTATAACTTCAAAAGTCCGATCAACTTAGCCGGAGATGAAGGTGAAGATGATTACGAAGTGCCTGGTGAACTTGCTTGACTGTTACTTCTGGAAGAGAGGGCCATACAGCCCCATGAAGAGCCAGTGGAAACAGTAAATCTGGGTACAGAGGAAGACAAGAAAGAGGTCAAGATCGGTGCAAATCTGGAGCCTAGTGAGAAGCAACGTTTGATTCAGATGTTGCGTGACTATGTTGAGATCTTTGCCTGGTCTTATAAAGATATGTCTGGTTTGGATACTGATATCGTGGTTCACCGCTTGCCTACCAAGGAAGACTGTCCTCCAGTGAAACAGAATGTTCGCCGAATGCGCCCAGAGATGTCTGAGAAAATCAAAGCTGAAGTTATGAAACAATTTGACGCCGGTTTTCTAGCAGTTACTTCTTACCCTTAGTGGGTGGGCAACGTGGTTCCTGTGCTGAAGAAGGATGGTAAAGTTCGAATGTGTGTCGACTATAGGGATCTGAACAGGGCGAGCCCCAAGGATGATTTCCCTCTACCTCACATCGACGTTCTGGTTGACAACACTGCACAGCATAAGGTCTTCTCCTTTATGGATGGTTTCTCCGGTTATAATCAGATTAAAATGGCTCCCAAAGATATGGAGAAGACAACCCTTGTTACTCAATGGGGTACCTTTTTCTACAAGGTCATGCCTTTTGGATTGAAGAATGTTGGGGCAACGTATCAGCGTGCCATGGTCGCCTTGTTCCATGACATGATCCATCATGAGATTGAGGTATACGTCGATGATATGATCATAAGATCCCAGACTGAAGAAGAACATTTTGACCACCTTCAGAAGTTATTTGACAGGTTGAAGTTGTACAAGCTGAGGTTAAACCCGAACAAGTGCACCTTCGGGGTGAGATCTGGTAAGCTGCTGGGTTTCATCGTTAGCGATAAAGGTATTCAAGTGGATCCTGCAAAGGTGAAGGCTATACAGGAAATTCCAGCTCCCCGAACAGAGAAAGAAGTCAGAGGCTTTTTGGGACGTCTGAACTACATTTCTCGATTCATCTCGCACCTGACTGCTACTTGTGAGCCAATCTTCAAATTACTGAAGAAAGATCAAGTGGTAAGATAGAATGATGAATGTCAGGCCGCTTTCGAAAGAATTAAAGAGTATCTCCAAGAGCCACACATTCTGATGCCTCCAGTTGAAGGGAGACCTTTGATCTTATACTTGACAGTACTCGACAATTCAATGGGGTGTGTGTTGGGGCAGCATGACGAGTCTGGACGAAAAGAGCATGCTATTTATTACCTTAGCAAAAAGTTTACCGACTGCGAGACCCGATATCGTTGCTCGAGAAAACTTGCTGCGCTTTGGCATGGGCTGCTCGCCGGCTGAGACAGTATATGCTGACTCACACTACTCTATTAATATCAAAGATGGATCCAATCAAGTATATCTTCGAAAGTCCTGCCTTGTCCGGAAGAATAGCAAGATGGCAAATGATCTTGACTGAATATGACATCCAGTATACGACCCAAAGAGAGATCAAGGGAAGTGTGTTGGCAGATCATTTGGCACACCAGGCAGTGGATGATTACCAATCTATGAACTTTGAATTCCCGGATGAGAATATCATGATAGTGACTGACTGTGAAACACCTGGACTGGATGAAGGACCTGAGGAGGGATCCCGATGGTCTATGTACTTTGATAGATCTTCGAACACTTTGGGTAATGGAATTGGCGCCGTGATCATATCTCCTAAAGGCTCTCATAATCCGTTCACCGCCCGACTATGTTTCAACTGCACCAACAACATGGCGGAGTATGAAGCGTGCATTATGGGTCTTCGAGCAGCTATTGACCTAAGGATTAAGTTCTTAAGTGTTTTCAGAGATTCCTCTCTCGTGATCAGTCAGATCAAAGGCGAGTGGGATACGAAACACCCAAATCTTATTCCTTACAAGGAGTATGTGTTGATGTTGCTTCCGCATTTTGAGGAGATAACCATTGAACACTTCCCTAGAGAGGAGAATCAGTTGGCGGACACGCTAGCTATGATGTCTTCTATGTTCAAGGTCAGATGGGACAATGAAGCTCCCCAGATTACCATTGAGAGGTTAGACGAACTTGCACATTGTTGTGATATTGAGACTGAAGAGGTAGCAGATAAACCCTGGTTTCATGAGGTGAAAAGGTATCTTGAGGCTCAAGAATACCCTGAGGGTGCATCTGTTAATGATAAGAAGTTTCTGAGGAGGTTCGCGGAGAAGTTCTTCATCAGCAATGGCATCCTTTACAAGCGTAACCATGATTCAACCTTACTACGTTGTATGGATAAGAACGAAGCAGAAAGGATTATGGCAGAGTTACATGAAGGTACTTTCGGAACTCATTCCAGTGGACACACCATGGTAAAGAAAATCCTTCGGGCAGGATATTATTGGTCCACAATGGAAGCCGACTGTTATCAGCATTCTCGGACCTGTCACAAGTGCCAAGTCTATGCTGATAAGGTGCACATACCTCCAGTACCTCTGAACGTCTTGACAACTCCTTGGCCTTTTGCAATGTAGGGCATTGATATGATCGGCGAGATCAGACCTACGACATCCAACGGGCATCGTTTCATCCTGGTAGCAATTGATTACTTTACAAAGTGGGTTGAAGCAGCCTCCTTTGCTACAGTAACCAAGAACATCGTGGCATGGTTCATTCGGCACAATCTGATTTGCCGATATGGTGTGCCAGAGAGGATCATTAGGGACAATGGTATGAATCTCAATAATAAGATGATCACCGAACTCTGCAAGCAGTTTAAGATACAGCATCACAACTCTTCTCCTTATCGGCCGAAGATGAATGGGGCTGTTGAAGCGGCTAATAAGAACATTAAGAAGATTGTGCAGAAGATGATGGTGACATACAAAGACTGGCACGAGATGTTACCATTTGCACTTCATTTGATCAACTGAATTTAATCGACAAAAATAGACTTACTGCTATTTGTCATGGTCAGACATATCAAAAACGAATGATCAAGGCATTCAACAAGAAAGTCAGACGACAAGAATATCAAGTTGGAGACCTGGTCATCAAGCGCATTATCCTGCCAGAAGGTGATCCTAGGGGCAAATGGACCCCTACTTACGAAGGGCCATTTGTGGTTAAGAAAATCTTCTCAGGAGGAGCTATGATTCTAACCACCATGGATGGTGACGACCTTCCTCACCTCGTCAATGCAGACATAGTGAAAACATACTACGTATGAACAAAGACCTGCTAGGTTGACTGGCCTAGGCAAAAATAAGGGCTTCCCGGCGAACTAAAAGGGTTCGGGCAAAAATAAGGGATGAAAATGAAAAACTGTACACCCGGCAAGTCGAAAACCTGAAAAGGCGGCTTGGGAAAAAAAGGGTATCTCGGTGGATTGAAAACCCGAAAGGGCGGTCCAGGCAAAAATTAGGGATCAAAGCGTAACACTATGTCTCATTGGATCACCTTGCAACCAGACTTCGGTATCGACTATCAAGCTTGGAAGGCACTAATCAATCTGATCTACCTTCAATCAAGTAGCAAAGTGATGAGATGCTCGAGGACATAAAGGCAGTAGCAGAGTTGGAACCCAGTGGGATTATTCACATAGCTGTTTTGTTTAGTTTTTCACAAATTATGTAAATTCTATTATTCGGCGGCGTTCTCTTATCAGGACGTCAGACTCTTGTACAAAAATGCCTATTTACAGGCCAAACTTCAAAATCAATACAATTCATTTTCAGAGAAATTTCAAACTGTTTTTCCATTATCTGTTTGGTTTTGCAAAGAACGTCCAATGTTCATTTTTGATATATGCACTTGACATTAATTGCTGCTCATAAATATTTACATACGAAACAAAAGACGACTACTTGTAATATTAGAAACATGGGCAATAAGAATTGTCCAAGCTGTACAGTTGCTTTATCCACCAGGTACAAGGTAAATTCAGTTGAAGAATATGGTTGAGATGCATTCATTCCCCGCAGAGTAAGACAGTAATGTTAACTCTTCCCAGATGAGACTTGCAACTGTGAGTGAATCGGTAATATTCTCCCCAAGCAGAGTTTATCTACCATCAGCACTGAAGGGTCTTAATATTCCCCAGCGGAGTATAAGAATATTCCCCGACAGAATACAAGATATCCCCAGTGGAGTTTGAAATTTTTCCCAGCGCAGTCTGAAAAAGCTTCCCTAGTGGAATTTGGAGAGTCATTCCCAGTAGACTTTGGAAGATTATCCCCAGCAGAACTCAAAGGATTATTCCCATTAGAGTCTAAAAGATCATCCCCAACGGAGTTCATTCCTTTCACAAACAGAAATCAATCCCCAACAGGATTCAGTATCACCAGTAACGGTAATTCATCCTCAGCGGAATTTATCGGTGGAATCCTCTATGGGGCATCTCTTCCCCACAGAGTAATCTCCTCATCAGTTTATTCCCCTACGGAGTTATCCTCTCCTGCAGGTTTATTCTCACAATCATCTTCGTTCGCCATCCCTAGTGGAAACGAAGAATTCAGCTCTTTTCTCCAGCAGCTATCTGGGATTTATTTTCCCCAGCTAAAAACATTACATTCTCATACATCATGACATAGGAATATACGCATCATACGACACAATCTCATTTATTTCGAGAACATCATTATTTGATACATATCATGCGTTGCATACAGCTAGCCTTTACCTTTTAGGAAGGATGCGGTTAAATTCTCAGTTATGAAGCTTTTATCCAAGTCGAAGTACTAACCGGTTCTTAAATCTCAACCGAATTATCCTCAGTTGAATTACAGATAAGGTTCTAAATCTCGACCAAGCTCCTCCATCGAATTACTGACAGTTCTTAAATCTCAACAGAATTATCCTTCGTTGAATTACAGACAAGTCTTAAATCTCGATGAAGATGTTTCCCTCACTCGAAGTACTGACCGGTTCTTAAATCTTAACAGAATTATCCTCAATTGAATTACAGATAAGGTTCTAAATCTCGATAAAGTTCCTCCGTCGAGTTACTGACAGTTCTTAAATCTCAACAGAGTTATCCTCGGTTGAATTACAGACAAGTCCTAAATCTCGATGAAGATGTTTCTCTCAGTCGAACTACTGACCGGTTCTTAAATTTCAACGGAATTATCCTCGGTTGAATTACAGATAAGGTTCTAAATCTCGACAAAAATCCTCCATCAAATTACTGACATTTCTTAAATCTCAACAGAATTATCCTCGGTTGAATTACAGACAAGTCCTAAATCTCAATGAAGATGTTTCCTCTTAGTCGAACTACTGCCAGGTTCCTAAATCTCAACGGAATTATCCTCGGTTGAATTACAGATAAGGTTCTAAATCTCGACAAACTTCCTCCGTCGAATTATAGACGAGTTCCTAAATCTCAGCAGAGTTTTTCTCAGTTGAATTACGGACGAGTTCTTAAATCTCGATGAAGATGTTTCCCCCCCCCCCCACCCCAGTTAAATTACGGACAAGTTCTTAAAACTTAGCAGAGATGTTCTCTCAGTTGAAGTACAGGCAAGTTCCTAAATCTCAACAAAAGTCATACTTCCCCAAGCGGAATCTTCCACAACAACAGGTATGCAAGCTCTCGCTAAGGAATCTCTTATGCGATCGACACTCCTGCAGATGCCATCTTTAAGCCCATCCTCCCACCAGTAATCTCCAAATGGCATCTGTAAGCCCATTCCCGACATCACAAGGTTGATACCACTTCATGTGAGTGCAAATTTCTGGGTACTCTAGTGTTCAATCATCTTCCACCTTAGGATCACGAAAGGCATGACAGCCAATCTACATCCTCAAGTTTAAGAAGATTGAACAGGGGAAGCTATTGTACCCCAAAATTTTCCCTCCCATATTTCTCAAAACATTGCAAGAAAAATCTCCAAGTGGCTCAAGATAGCTCAAGAGTTGGTCAAACAAGTTATCTTCTAAGGCAGTCTACCCCAAATTAGGGTTTTGTGTTGCATTAAGATCTTTGAATCCAAATGACCTCAAGTGCTCATTAATTTCCTAATATGTTCTCAAGATCATCCATGTTAAATTTCAAGCCTTGCAGAGGAAGTTTGCTCAGTCAAATGCCCAAAGGTCCAAAGATCGACTATGCTAGGGCAAAAGTCAACGGTGACCTACAAATAGTCAAATTTCAATATTTCTTGTCAACATTCTCATTTTGAAGTATATTTCATCATTTGGTCAAGGTTTGATCATGATTCATCAAGGGTTGCTCAAAATTCATCAAGACTCAAAAGTTGCTAAATTAGGGTTTTACAGGAAAAGTCAACTCAACTTTGACCAAGCATAACGTTCTCGTACTTTATGATAAATGACCCCTACAAATCTCATTTTAAATAGGATGCAATTACCTACAATCAACCTTCATACCCCAAGATCAAGAAATGCACTCACAAGAAGTTATGAATTTGGACATTATAGGTCATTTTTGAAAGTCAACAAAAACACCTTTTTTCCAAAGCTTATAACTTGAGCATGGAATATAAAAATGAGATGAGACCAAAAGGGTTGGTTATAGGACATCTCAAGAATTCTAAAAAGTCCAAGAACACTTCCAAAAGTTCAAAATTGAAGAAGTTATGCATTGTTGAAGTTGGACTTTTTTGTAAAATTGCCAAAAGTCAACTATCCCCAAAACTTCAAATTTTGTCAAATGGGCCCATTCTTTTCCACTTGATTTGAGTTTGCATCATTTCCCGCGTTCCCTAGCTTCATCCATGTGTCCATATTTCATTTTTATTATTTAATTTGATTTTTAATTGAATTTATTCATTTTAAATCAAATAAAATCATAGAAAATCCAAGGCATTGATAACTCATGATCTCTTGGCTATTTCAGGTTCCACATTCAGCAATTATCATCATCAAATTCGTATCAAATCAAATCATGTGCAAAAAGATCCAAATCAAATCAAATTTGGAAGGTTTTCAATGGAGATCAAATCACATTCATGTGCATTGATATGGAGGGATTTGGTCCATGTTTTTTACGCTAATGCAGTACACATTACATAAGCAAGAAAAAAGCATACAAAATCAGGGTGGAAAAGGGTTGAGAGAGGCAGAACAAGAATTGAAAAATACACAAAAAAGTGAGAGATCAAAGTCCAAGTTAGGGGCAGTTTTAGGACACGAGACTTGTTCCAATCGCTTCCTGGGCGTTCAGACAAGCTACCTGGATCAAAACCAAGCATTTTCAGACGCCCTAACACACTGCAAGTCGCACGTTAGTCACCCCTGTTCTTGATTTTGCAATTCTGAAATTAAGCATCTTTTTCATGAACTAATACCATATTTTGAATCTACAAAACATTTGCAAGTGATTGGTATCATTCAATTGCATTTATCTGGCCTGAATGGAGAACCACCATAGCTAGGGTTCTTCGTTTTGTTTTTAGGGTTTTCTGTTTCAGGTAAAATTGAGACTCAAGAAGAACATGGCTTTGGTCAGGAGGCCACGACGAATTGAACCATGCTCTTGGATTGGATTTATATGGTCTGGAGAGAATTTTAGGATAGGCCTGCGCTTTTAGCTGCGGATTCAAATCTGCAGATATTCTTTTACAGGGTTGAGGACAGGGATGAATTCGTATCATCCGTCCATTGGTGGATTCAAATACCGCGTGTGTTTTTTTTATTTTCTGGCCATTGACTTGTTTTTATATATTATATATTCTTTGCATTATAATAACAAATGAAGCAATGTAGCATGGTGGCAAGCGTGTTAGTGCAATCTCCTTCAGGACCTAGGTTCGAATCCCAGGTTCCCCACTTTCTCAATAATTTTGGTTTTCAGGTGATTCAATGCATACGCCTATCTGCAGCCTACCATACATCCTCCTCCATTCAAACGCCAGATGGCCAAAGGCCAAATCTGATGGTCCATGATTGAAGGTCCACCAAGGCACCAGTCAACGCATAAGCTCCAGATCCACGAAGTCAAACGGGCTGGCCAATATTGGGCTTCAAATTGCTATCAACATCCCTAAAACAGGCCCAACACTCCTCTCTCTTTATTTATTTTGTTTTGATTAATTGTTTTATTTTATTTATTTATTTTTTCTAACCAATCAAAATTCTGTTTTTATTAAATAAAAATCAAAAAATATATTTTTTTATTCAATCAAATTTTAACTTTATTTTTATTAATAAACACTAATTAATTAATTTAGGTTTTAATTCTAGAATAACTTTAACCTATTTTGTAAATAATTAAAATTAATTAGATTTAATTAGGTTTTAATTACTAATTTAATTAATTTTATTTTCTTTCCTAAATAATCAAAAACTCCAAAAATAATTTATTTTTCATTTAATTAATTTATTAATTTAATTTAGTTATTTAACTTAGGTTAATTTCTTTCTTAAAATAAAAACAACAAAAAGATATCTTCTTTAACCAAAAGGGTCAAAACCCTAATCGTGCGTCTGATTTAATTTTTGCGTCGCGATTTACTCTTTTATCCAATAATGTACCTGTTTCCGGATTGTAATAGTTAAATAGGACTTTTAATTATTTTTATTGCTTTATTTTATTTTTTTCAAAGGGTTTGTCTTTGGCGATGTAAATACCCGACGCCTTGTAATTTAAATTCCGCATTTTATTTCTGCAAAATATAACTGTTAGATGTTTGATAATAAGGTTTGCATGACAAGACTGAATGTTAATCTTAAAATCAAATTAGATCACCTTTAACATGTACAAAGATAAAAATAAATTGAAAACGACACACTCGCACATGCATACTCTTAGGGTATACCCCACTTGGTTGCCTTCGTACGCGGTCATTGACTATAGGTCATTTTAGAGGTCGTCCTCTTGTCTAAAAGATCATAGTCTCCTCGAAATAGTTGCCTCGTATATTGTTGCCTCAAACAAATGATCTAAGACATTAGGGTTACCGCTAAGGCATACTAACATTGCTTTGGTGACCGTAAGTCCCGCATTCGAATTGAATCTTAAACTCCAACGACGGTGCTACCTACTTATTAATAGTGCGATAGCATGGTCTAAAGGAAATTAGCATAGAACGATTCCTTTTTCGAGTAGGTAGATAGTTCTTAGATACTTGCTCATCCAAAACAAAACAAATTTTTCGCACTTACACTCCTTTTCAAAACAAAATTTTCAAAAACACTTCATTACACTCTTGAAGACAGAAGCAAGAGTTAAATCGAAGTTAAAAACAAAAACTTTTCAAAACCCACAAACACAAAGAAAACAATTTTGAAAATGATGAGCAAGTACCTAAGAGCCCGTAGATAACTATGGATAGAAAGGGTGCTAATACCTTCCCTTTCTATAATCTACCCCCCGTACTCAGAAATATATCGAAAAAGGAATTTTCTGTGCTTTTTCCTTTCCTTGTTGGATAAAATAAAAGTCGGTGGCGACTCTTGCTTACCGTGACATTTTGCAAAAACAAACGCAAAACACAAACCAGCATTTAAAAACAGTCAGTTCTTCCCACCGTATCACACACCCTCATGCGTATTTTCTAGAAATCAAAATATTCTCCATAAAACAATGGAGACTTGTTATTGCTACCATCGTCTTTGAAAACCGGATTTACATTTGTAGAAGACATTCTGGATCTTTAGGAATAGGTTACCTATAACATGCTCTGATGCTAATTGTAAGTATTGAGTGTGCCTAAGAGAGGAGTTAATTAGGACTTTAAAATTATCCAGTTTTTAGAAACAAGTTGTTCTTTTTTTTGTTTGATGAAAGAGTTTAGAAATATTTTTCTTTCTTTTCTGGTTATGATTTAAGATGAAAGAAGTAAATGCGGGAAAGTAAATAACACAAGGATGTATCCTGGTTCCCCTTACAATCTGAAGGTATGTCCAATCCCCTTTCAACATGAAAGAAATTTCACTATTGTTAGATCTTTGTACAAGGCTTATACCAAGACTTCTCCTACAGTCTTCTAACAACAAAACTACCAAGAACAATCATCTTGGATCAACCAAGTTGAAATGAGAACAATCCTCCCACTTTCAACCTCTTGCTTCCAACAATCCTGGACAACAAGGAAGAACCAAACAAGTAGGACAAGAAAATAATCCTTTCCTTTCTACTCTCTTATTTTCGATAATCTTGTACAACAAGGAATTACAAACAAAATCTGGAAATTATTTAAGTAATAAAGTTGATAAATATGTATCAATCACTAAGATTGATATTCTCTTCCAAACAAGCAATTTATAAAGATATATTAGTGCTTAAGTGTTTATGAATGATGGAGGAATTTTTCTAGACTAATATGAAGAACAAATGCAGAAAAGTTCTCAATGATAGTTGAAGTATCAAAACACTTGTTTCAAAATGGATGAGTATATGAATTCAAATTGCAATGGAAGAGGTGAGATTTAAATTCAGAAAATAAGAGTATATATAACACCTTAACACCTCTATGAATGTGTGTGCTTCAATGAAAAGAAGTAATGGTTAAGGAATGAGTTTTTAAAAATATTTATATTCAAAATAGACTGAAATAGCTACTGCTATACCCAGGAAATCGATTTTGGAAAATGGGGTAATCGATTTCTCCTTAAACATTGCAACTGAAAATTCAAATTTTTGTGAAGGAAATCGATTTCCATGCCTAAAAACGGTTTTTTGGAAATTCAAATTTTTGTGAAGAAAATCAATTTCTGAAATAGGGGTAATCGATTTCCATGCCTAAAAAATTTTTTATGGAAATTTTAAATTTTGTGAAGGAAATCGATTTTTGAAATAGGGGTAATCGATTTCTTGAACTAAAAATTGAAAAAAAATATTTGTTTTAATATGCAGAAACAGTTTGTAAAGCAACTACTTTGGACCATGAATACAAGTAGATATTTGGAGTAATTTGAGCACTAAGTTATAAATATAGATTGCATGATGTTGGCTCTTAAATTAGACACCCACGATAAATTGGCCTTATGGGCCAAAAATAGAGCAAATGAAGCCAAGCTGGAAAATGCTTCGATGGATGGAAAAACTTAGAGAAATATCTGAGTTATAAATTGGTCTTCGACCAGACATCACCATCAAGCCTTCGACTGAAAAGGTCCTGTGACCTTCGACTAGAAGAACAACCCTCGTGTCAGCATCAAATACGAAGGATATTTGAATTTGAAGAAGGGAAGGAAATGCAGTTCGCCTAGTAGTTAAGGGAAAGCGACGTGGCAGGAAGATACAGGTCGAGGGGCATGCAGAGGACACTTGTCTTCATCCTAGAGCAAGGCAACCCCTCGACAGTTACATAATTTTAGTATAAAGATAGGAAGTTTGTGTAGATTTTCCGTGTGTTCAATCTATTGTACTAGTCACTCAACATTATTCAAGTACCCGTTGTGTGTGAAAGAATAACTGAGAATGTACGTTGGAAACACCACCTTTTATTAATCAAATCTTTTACATTTCTTTGATCTTATTTTGCAAAGTTTATGTTTCCTGCATTTTATCTGCATTTCTATTTGCTTTCTAAAACCACAAACACCAACTCCCCGGTCGAACGTGTGTTCTTCCTAGATATTAACTTTTACATCAAACCAGCACAAAAATTAGCATATGTTCTGGGATCAATCTGATCGATCCCGCGAGTAACCAAAAGGGCTTTCCTTTTTGGAGGATCAGCGGTTGTTTACCAAAAACCACGGTAAACAAATTGGCACACCTGGTGGGACTTTGCTAATTTTTGTCATCTATTTGTTCATTTATGTTATTGCTTTTCTTTTACACGTATACAGTGTTGCATGTTATTAAGAAGTGGTAGAATAACTACCAACGAGTGTACTGCTAGGAAGAGAAATAGCAAAATTAGAATGGATAATCATCCAAATAATGGAGAAATACCTCCACCAAATACTACAGGAACAGCGGTTATAACTACTGTTGGAGAAAATATCTCAACATTTGTTGGTTCAGTACCAACGTTAACCACGAATCAAACAGGACCCATACTTTCGTATGTAGGTCCTAGAGGTCCATTAGGAACACCCCCACCAAGGGAAAATCCAGGATCTCGACCGTACGCTCCCCCATGATTTTCGACAGCCTGGATGGGTCGAGAGCAGCCGTATGGCATGTCAACCACTGAAATGGCTAGCCTTATGAACGTTGCGTCTACATTTTCAGAACCTTTGGTGAGTACATCTTCACCATTACAGGGATCTGGAGCTAGTATAGTAAATTTGGGTAGAAACCAACCTTTAGGAGGGCCATCGCATGCAATGCCAAGCCTCACAAATGCTTCTACATTAATTTTGAGGCAACAGATGGATGAAAGCAACCATGATATGATGCAAATGCTGGCACAAACTCTAAGTATAATGTTGAACCCCCTAATAAAAAATACTACCCAGTCGAATCAATAAATGGTTGCGTAAATGACGCGCATGGCTGAATTTTTTGGGGTTCCCCAAACTATTCGACAACCCCAAAGAATACCAATAAGAGTGAACCAAGGGATAATCTTGGAGGAAGACTTAACCATTAACCAAAATCCGCAGATCCCTAGAGTAGAAACAGAACAACCTAGGGTCGAAATACCTCGAAATCCCCCACAGATCCCTAGAGAAGTCGATCAAGGAGTGATTATGGTGAATAGGAACCAAAACGCTGATGAATTGATACAGCAAGTTCGACACCAAAATTATGGAACAGATAATAATTTGACTGCCATGATCGAAAGAATCATGATACAGAATGGGATGAACATTGGTTTTCACAGACCAAACTTCACATCCCCATTGCCAGAATATATTTTGCAAGCAGATTTACCCCTAGGGGAAAAGTCCCTAAGTTTACTAAATTTTTAGGGGATACGACAGAGTCTACTGTCGAACATGTGGCGAGATATTTGATAGAATCCGGGGAAATAGAAAACAACGAGAACCTTAGGATTAAATATTTCCCAAGTTCTCTAACGAAAAACGCTTTTAATTGGTTCACTACCCTCCCAGCCAATTCGATCCATAATTGGAATCAATTGGAAAGATTGTTCCATGAACAACTTTACATGGGACGGATTAAAATAAGTTTGAAAGAATTGGCTAGTGTGAAAAGGAGATTCACTGAGCCAATAGATGAGTATCTGAATAGGTTTCGACTGCTTAAAGCTAGGTGCTTTACACAAGTGCCTGAACATGAGTTAGTCGAAATGGCAGAAGGGGGCCTAGATTATTCCATTAGGAAAAAATTAGATACCCAATACTTGAGAGACATGGCCCAGTTGGTCGATAGAGTTCGACAAGTAGAACGCCTTAAAGCCGAAAAGGCTAAAGCGACCAAGACTCATCGAAGAGAAAGAGTAGCCTATGTCGAAATGGATGATGATGATCCAGAGACATCTAGTGATCCTATAGATGTCAAAGAAGGTGAAATAGACTTAGCAGAATTAAAACAAGGGCCGCCATACTCTTGCAAATTTCTAGTGCCCTCAAATGGGAAGAATCATGTTGAGTCCGAAAGGAACAGTGATCGATTCCCAAAGAAAACATATAGTTTCGACATCACTAAATGTGACGAAATATTTGATTTATTAGTCAAAGATGGCCAAATGATAGTGCCCCCTGGGGCAAAAATTCCTCCTTTAGAACAAAGAAAGAAAAGAGGTTTTTGTAAATATCATAATTTTCTGGGTCATAAAACCTCACAATGTTTTCTTTTCATGGATCTTGTTCAAGAAGCACTCAAAGAAGGAAGGCTCAAGTTTGCTGATAAGCCGACAATGAAAATTGATGCGAACCCGCTACAAATGGATGCACACTATATTGAACCAGTTGGCATCCATATGGTCGAAGTTTCTGAGGACTTCATCAACAAGCCTGTATTTGGCAGTTTTACTGGAAACATATCTAGGAAAACTGACAAAGGGGTGATGAAGGCTACTAAAGGCCTGAACAAAGGAGCTACTGAAGGCTCAAGCAAAAGAACTACTGAAAGCTCAAACAAAGGAGCTGCTGAAAGCTCAAACAAGAGGACCACTACAGGTTTTTACCTGGCTGCCGTCAAGGGTTCGAAAGAAAACTTGGAAGCCAAGATGCAAAAACTGAACCTCGTTGCCAAGAGCAACGTGGAGGTAAACATGGTCGAGGTATCTGAGGCTAAGGCTTCGGAGGAGGGCATTCGACAAGAGGAAGTGAACAAGACAGCATTTCCAAAAGAAAACGAGAATTTGGCAAAATTTTTACATTGATGCCAGAAGAAAAAGTCTGAAGTGATGCTGTATCCCAGATGCAGTTCCATTTTTGACAAGAAGGTTGTGGAGCACATACAAGGTGTGAGAGCAGCGAAGGCAAAATGGGGCTCCAATGCTCAGCCAAATATGGATCCAAAAGTTAGATATGATCCCAGAAGGGGATATCAAAAGGGGCCTATGAACCAAGTGAGGAGGCCACCAACTTTTCGGCCTCCAACTAATGTACCTGTGGATACTTGGCTCAATACAGTGGGCAGAAAAAGGCCCAATGAAGAAAAATGGCGAATGTTTGACGTGCCAAGGGGCTCTTCTTTGGCTTACAGGAAAGAGTTCCAGACTACTACAATGAATAAAGTGACTCACATATCAAGCAACTACAAGGGGAAGAACCCCATGTCTCGCTCCCAATGGCGAATATTTCAAAGACGGCGGAAAGCCGAGAAAGAGGCTGCAGCAGAGCCTCACCCAGAATCTAGCACCAACGTGCCAAGAAAAGAAAAAGGAAAGCAAAGGAAACCTCTGGAGAGGGAACCAATTGCTAGAAGACCGGTGTGGCCAGAACAAGGTGAGTCGAATGAAGAAGGTAATTCTGACTCAGACGGTACTTTAGATATTATGGTAAACGTAATATCAGTGTTGCCCAGGGAGTACAACCGTCAGGTCGAAGTTGAAGAAAATGACTTGATGGTCGAACAAGAAATGGCCAGACATAGGCCAATGTGTTACTACGTGATGAATAATGGTTGTGTTGAGGAGCAGAACACTTTCTTTGAGCCACCTACTTAGGCGATGAAAAATAACCTCAAGCCCCTATTTATCAGAGCAAAGATAGGGGAAGTGACCATAAATAAAATCTTGGTTGATTGTGGGGCGACCATAAATATAATTCCACAATCTATGCTGAGGAAAGCAAGAAAAGGAGATGCTGATATTAAGCCCTACAACATGGTTCTCTCAAATTATGAAGGGGGTATTGGAACCACCATGGGAGTTATACAACTGGATCTCAAGGTGGGCTCAATTCTTCGACCTACCATGTTTATGGTAATTTCAGAAAAACCCAATTATAATCTGCTTTTAGATCGAGAGTGGATACATGGCCTAGGTGCAGTGCCATCTTCGATGCATTATAGGGTTACAATATGGTGCCCTGATGGTATCATAGAGAACATCAAGGCTGATCAAAGTTACTACCTGGGCGAAGTTAACAACATTGGAAAAAATAGCTTCGACAGGAACTTGGCTCATATAGGGCCATGTAGCCCTCCTGACTTCGATCTGGCTCCAGCGCCCAATGCTTTTTATTCTCTTTATCTACACTCTGAACATGGTTTTCATTGGGATATAGAGGATTTATCAAACATCGACTATGGAGGGGTTGATGACATACGGCTGATTGAAACGACGTCTCGGGAAAAGAGTAATGATGATTCTAAGTGTGGCAGCTGTTGGAAGGTGAAAAGTACACGTTAAGCCTTTGTGGACAAAAAAGAGACAGCTGTCGAATAGGAATATCAAAGAATGACTATTTCTCTCGACGTCGAAATAGACATTCTTGGGGGGAAATTTGTTGGCTCTTAAATTCGACACCCACGATAAATTGGCCTTATGGGCCAAAAATAGAGCAAATGAAGCCAAGCTGGAAAATGCTTCGACGGATGGAAAAACTTAGAGAAATATCTGAGTTACAAATTGGTCTTCGACCAGATATCGCCATCAAGTCTTTGACTAAAAAGGTCCTGTGACCTTTGACTAGAAGAACAACCCTTGTGCCAGCATCAAAGACGAATGATATTTGAATTTGAAGAAGGGAGGGAAATGCAGTTCGCCTAGCAGTTAAGGGAAAGCGACGTGGCAGGAAGATAGAGGTCGAGGGGCATACAGAGGACACTTGTCTTCATCCTAGAGCAAGGCAACCCCTCGACAGTTACATAATTTTAGTATAAAGATAGGAAGTTTGTGTAGATTTTCCGTGTGTTCAATCTATTGTACTAGTCACTCAACATTATTCAAGTACCCGTTGTGTGTAAAAGAATAACTGAGAATGTACGTTGGAAACACCACCTTTTATTAATCAAATCTTTTACATTGCTTTGATCTTCTTTTCCAAATTTTACGTTTCCTGCATTTCTATTTGTTTTCCAAAACCACAAACACCAACTCCCCGATCGAACGTGTGTTCTTCCTAGATATTAACTTTTATATCAAACTAGCACAAAAATTAGCATATATCTGGGATCAATCTGATTGATCCCACGAGTAACCAAAAGGGTTTTCCTTTTTGGAGGATCAGTTGTTGTTTACCAAAAACCACAGTAAACACATGCTTATACCTCAATAAATTACGATCAATGCTAGTCTTCATAAAGTTGCAATCTTGATCCATAGCCATTTTGCTCATGTTGTCTTTTCTCATTCTTTGATAGTTGTCTTCATCAAAACATAATGTTGAAGAAGCTTGACTTTACACCAAGATGCAAAGTATAGTCACCATAGTCCAAAGAGAGACTTAAGTCTTTTAATTGTTCAAGTTGATTATTAATGTCTTTAAAAGGAAAAAAGCTCAAGTGAGAAAATAAAAGGTAGTATAAAATAAAATGCTCAAGTGAGCAAATAAAAATAGCATAAAATAAAATGCTCAAGGAGCAAAAGGAAATTAGCAATTAAGTAAAGACAAGAAAGTAAAAACGACAAGAATGATAAAGATGTTAAACGTAAAGGGAATAAAGTAAATGACAGAATTTAAATTGCATTAAAGTAAAAGTTAGTACAATAAATGTTAGAGTTAGTATGTTAGTTTTCTGATTCGGGACAAATTTAGCGCTATGTTAAGCAATCGCAGACAAACTTATATAGAAGTCAATAATATACGAGGCAGGTCAATAGCAATTTATGTACCATACATGTTAGAGATGTGATAGAAACCATACTCCTAAAACGTGTAGCACAAGTAAAATAAAAGTGACCAATACCTAATTCAAGGAAGATACATTATGACAAACTTATCATGAATCACAAGTATCTTGAATGATTAAATGATCATTTAGAGGTATATTGGAAAAGATGAAAGTTCATCAAATATCCAACAAGCTTAGATGAACCTAAAAGCTCAAATATTTTCCAAATTGATCAAAAGAAGAAAAAGAAGAAGGAGGTGAAGATGAGATAAAATGAACAAGATAAAATAAAAATCTGAATTGGATCAAGACCTTGATCAAGTTATCATCAAAATCAATCATCCATTTGGTGAATTTAGATCATAAATTAAATCAACACCCAAGATTCATTAATGTTTGTAAGTGTTTAGTTATTGGCATGTATTTTTGGTAAAACCAGGTGTGTGAATGTCATGACTGATGTCATAAAATTCTGGATTATTAGGTACTTTATGCAGAAAAAGTATGGCATACAGTAGCTACTGTTTATGAGTGTGTATCTGAGCATTTTGCAATGATCACATTTATTGCCTTCTACCAAAATCAGTAAACAGGAATTCTGATGTCATAACAAATGTTAAGACATCCTGTACTGATCTAACAGTTATGCAGTTTGGTTAATTCTGAGATTTTTCAAGAAGTTGGTTCTTTCTTTCCAGAACAGAATCTCACGTGGACTTTGGGTTAACCTAGCTCAACCCTAATCTGGTTGATAAAGTCTTATGACCTAGTCTTGAGGTTAACCCTAATTAACCCTAGCTTTTCGTGGAAGCCCTAACTGAAGAAACAGCTGCATATATATTCAACAGGAATGTTGATTGGAAAGTAACTCTTTGACTGAAGATCAATTAGGAGCTGTATAGTTTTAACTGTTGTAATCCAAGCAAGTATCATTGTGATAAGTGACTTGGAATAGGTTTTGATTGTAAGGGTTGTTGTATCACTCAAAGCTTTGAAGCAAGAGTGTTTGTGTCTCTTGACTAAAGCTTTGAAGCAAAGTCAAGTTAGGTTTATGTATCACTCAAAGCTGTGAAGCACGAGTATTTGTGTTACTTGATTAAAAAGCTGTGAAGCATAATCAAGTGTGTGTTCTGAAGAGTGTCTTCATTATTTCATTAGTCAATTGTTTTAAGTATCACTGCTGTGATTGAGGGGGAGTGAGTAGGAACTCAGGTTTAAGTTGAACTTAGATTGAAGTTGCATTGGGTAGGTCTTAAGTGAAGGAGATAAACTGGTTGGTTTATTCCTGAATTAATATCTCTTATAGTGGATTTCCTCCCTGGCTTGGTAGCCCCCAGAGTAGGTGTTGTTTCACACTGAACTGGGTAAACAATTGATTGTGTTCTTTACTGTTTTTATTTACTGTCTTATAGAAAGTCAGATACGGTGTCATAACATTCACTGTGACATTGAGTATCTGCTGCCAGAATTTTAATTGGCATCAGAGCAGGCACCCTGCCTGTATTACTGGGTGAGATCTAGGGATATCACTTTCTGGCACTATGGACAAAGAAGGAGTTTTTGGAAACAGACCACCCATTCTGGATGGTTCAAATTATGACTACTGGAAACCTCGTATGATTGCCTTCTTAAAATCACTGGACAAAAAGGCTTGGAGAGCTGCTGACAAAGGATGGAACCATCCCACCATAACTGAGAAAGATGGGACAATCAGTCTGAAGCCTGAGGAAGAATGGAGCAAAGAATAAGATGAGTTAGCCCTGGGTAATTCCAAAGCTTTAAATGCCTTGTTCAATGGAATTGATAGAAACATATTCAGACTAGTACATCAATGTGAACTGGCCAAGGAAGTGTGGGACACTCTCAAAACTACCCATGAGGGCACATCCAAAGTAAAAATGTCAAGGCTTCAGATGCTGACTACCAAGTTTGAGAACCTAAGGATGAAGGAAGATGAAACCATTCATGAGTTTCACATGAACATCTTGGAGATTGCCAACACCTCAGGAGCATTGGGTGAAAAGATGTCTGAAGAAAAACTGGTGAGAAAGATTCTCAGATCCCTGCCTAAAAGATTTGCAATGAAGGTAACTACTATAGAGGAAGCCCAGGATATCAGCAAGTTAAAGGTGGATGAACTCATTGGGTCTCTTCAGACTTTTGAGATGGGGATCGGTGACAATGTTGACAAGAAAAACAAGAGCATAGCACTTGTATCCAACACTGAAGATGAAAACAAGGAGGATGAAGAAGAAAATATTTCAGAAGCTATAGCCATGCTTGGAAGACAATTCAACAAACTCATCAAGAGAATGGATCCAAAGTCAAGGTCAAATGTTGAGAACATCCCCTCTGACATTAACAGATCTTATGACTCCAGCAGAAGACCAAAGTCTGAAGAGAAGGGAAATCAAGGCAGAGGAATTCAATGTCATGGTTGTGAAGGATATGGGCATATTCGAGTTGAATGTCCTACCTTTCTTAAGAAACAAAAGAAAGGAATGTCTGTGACCTGGTCTGACTGTGATTCAGAAAGTAATTCTGAAGAAGAATATGCCAAACTAGTTACTACACTAACTGGTGTTTGTACCTCTGAAAGTGACACTAGTGATGAGGAAGTGACATTTGAAGAACTGGATGATACTTACAAGAAATTATGTATCAGGAGTGCTGAAGTCTGTATGCAAAATGAGAAACAAACAAAACTCATCATAAAGTTGGAGGCTGAAAAAAGGGCAGACATTGAAGCTATAAGTCATCTAGAAGGGGAAGTTCAAATGCTGAACTCAAAACTGAACCAGATGACCAAATCTGTCAAGATGCTGACAAATGGAACTGACAAATTGGAAGTAATCCTTCAGGTTGGACAAAATGTGGGAAACAAGTCTGGTCTAGGATTTGTGGCAGCAAAGAAATCTGGTGCAGACAAGAAGATCAGGCCTGATAAACAAATGTCAAAGCAGATGTCACAACATAACACTCAACATCGGGAATAGAGAAATATGAAGAAAAAGTAACAAAGATGGAGATGTCATCATTGTGGGAGGTTTGGTCACATAAAGCCATTCTGCTTCAGATTGTATGGATACCCTAATCAGAACCCAGGTGTCAAACCTAAGTCTAACAAGGTACAACATACTCCATAGTGGAAGAAAAAGGCTACTGCCCTGATAGCCCACACTTCCCTTAGAGTCTCTGCAAAGGAAGACTGGTACTTTGACAGTGGGTGTTCTAAGCACATGACTGGAATCAAGAACCTTCTCAATAATGTTAAACCTCACACCACTAGTTATGTGACCTTTGGAGATGGTGCTAGAGGAGAAATCAAAGGAGTTGGTAATTTGGACTGCCCTGGAGTTCCAAATCTAAATGAAGTACTATTTGTAAAAGGCCTGACTGCTAATCTCATTAGTATCAGTCAATTATGTGATCTAGGATTCAAGGTTAACTTCTCAAAATCTGAATGTCTTGTAACTAATGAAAAACAAGAAGTTGTAATGAAAGGAGTCAGATCTAAAGACAACTGTTACTTGTGGGAGCCTAAGAACACTAATTACTCCATTATGTGTTCTATTGCCAAAGAAGAAAAAGAGGTGAAACTGTGGCACCAAAAACTTGGCCATCTTCATCTAAGAGGAATGAAAAGGATTATCTCCATGGAGGCAGTCAGATGGATTCCAAGACTGCAAATTGATGAAGGGAGAGTTTGTGGTGAATGTCAGGTTGGTAAGCAGACTAGGATGTCACATCCAAAGTCAAGACATCTGACCACCTCTAAGGTTCTAGAACTTCTTCATATGGATCTGATGGGACCAATGCAGGTGGAAAGTCTTGGTGGAAAGAGATATGCCTATGTTGTTGTGGATGACTTTTTCAGATTCACCTGGATTAACTTCATTAGGGAAAAATCTGAAGTTTTTAAAGAACTGTGCAAAATAATTCAAAGAGAAAAAGAAGGGTGTATTGTCAGAATCAGAAGTGATCATGGCAAGGAATTTGAAAACAGTAAGTTTAATGAGTTTTGTTCCTCAGAAGGAATTAGTCATGAATTCTCTTCTCCTATAACTCCTCAACAAAATGGAGTTGTAGAAAGGAAAAATAGGACCATACAGGAATCTGCCAGAGCTATGATACATGCCAAAAGACTTCCTTTTCTTTTTTGTGCTGAAGCTGAATACATTGCAGCTGGTAGTAGCTGTTCTCAAATTATCTGGATGAAACAGATGCTCACTGAGTATAATGTCACACAAGATGTTATGACATTGTACTGTGACAATCTGAGTACAATCAACATTTCCAAGAACCCTATTCAGCATAGCAGGACCAAGCACATTGACATTAGACATCACTTTATCAGAGACCTTGTAGAGGAGAAGACGATTAAACTGGAACATGTTGCCACTGAGCTACAGCTGGCTGACATTTTTACCAAGGCACTTGATGCAAATCAATTTGAAAACTTGAGGGGCAAGTTGGGTATTTGCCAACATGAGGAATTGTAGCAATTAATTTTCCTTAAAACAAGGGTTGAAGGAGTTATTTTTGTTAAGTCTATTTTGAGTGGGTTAATCATATGTTTTCCCAATTCTTTCAAAATTATTAAGAAGTTGAATAGACACTCATTTGCCTCCTTCCTCTCTCGTCTTTGCAACAAATCCCATTCTCTCAATCAAAGTTTTCTCTCTAGTTGCTACTGGTTTTCTAAGACTATCAAAATGTCTCAAACATCATCCTCATCCAAGACGACCGTTTCATCTTCATCATCTGATCAAGATTCTCGGGCAATCACCTCATGCATGGATTCTGAAGTCCTGGAGATTACTCCTCTTAGAGAAATGGCAACTAACCCCTCCAAGGTCAAAAAGCTGAGAACAAGGCATTCAGGAAGGTCTCAAGCTACTTCATCCGGTAATCCCTCTTAACCTTCATCTTCTGTACCAAATAGGGAAGGCTCAGCTTACGTTTATCAAGCAATAGCTAGGCTTGTTACAAGAATTTTGAGTGAGAACCACTCTGTACCTAGGATTTATGTTCCATTAAATCAAGAATCAGCAAGCCCAAATGTTGAAGTAAATCCAGATGTCTCTGAGAATGTTGAGACTCCAAATGACAACATTCAGAAATCATCTGAAAACCTTGATGATATTCAGAACCCTTCAGAGAAGAATGTTGAACCACCTGTTATTGATGTGGATGAGGAATACTCAGACAATGACCTAATTGCAAATATCAACCCTGGCATAGCTAGGAGAATGATGAACATAAAGGGTAATCAGGATGCTACAAAATGTCTGACCAAAGAGAAACCTGCTGATAAGAAAACCAGGTCTGAAGGCAAGACTGGTGTGGAAACTGTGAAGACTGGACTGTCCAAGGGGAAGGTGAAAGCCCGAGTACATGTTGGAAGTCTCTCAAAGCCTGTGAGACAACCAATAGCAAAGAAGAGGAAGGAACCTGAACCTTCTGATTCTGATGAGGAATCAAAATTTGAAATTGATGCTGAAGACATTCCTCTCAGAAGGAAACTCCCTTCCAGCAAAATGGCTAGAGTTCCTGAAGTCCCCACTGACAACATTTCATTTCACCACCCTGAAAATGTCAACAGATGGAAGTATGTTTGCTTGAAGAGAATAGCCTTGGAAAGAGAACTAAACAATGGTGCCATGGATTGTAAGGAAATCATGGACCTAATCAAAGTTGTTGGACTAATGAAGACTGTGGAAAAGTTTACCAAATGCTATGAAAATCTTGTCAAGGAATTCATAGTGAATTTGTCTGATGAATGTGCTGATGGAAGGTCAGCTGACTTTGAATGTGTCTATGTGAGAGGAAGAAGGGTTAATTTCTATCCATCTGAAATTAACAAATTCCTTGGAAGATCAAATGAGGCTTACCCTGAACTAGAAGTTACTGACAATGAAGTATGTCAAACCATCACAGCAAGACAAGTCAAGTGATGGCCCTCAAAAGGCAAGCTGAATGCTAGCAAGCTAAGCATAAAATTTTCCATCCTGCACAAGATTGGTGCAGCCAACTGGGTCCCTACAAACCATAAATCAACCATCTCTACAGGATTGGGGAGATTCGTATATGTTGTTGGAACCAGGACTGAATTTGACTATGGCAGGTATATTTTTGATCAAACTCTAAAACATGCTGGAAGCTATGCTGTTAAAGGCCCTATTCCCTTTCCCTCCCTCCTATGTGGAATTATCCTTGCTCAGTACCCTGACATCCTGGTGGAAGGAGATACTGCTTGCAAAAGAGCTCCTGCTCTTGGGTTACACTACAAGCTATTTCAGGGATCTCATGTTCCTGACATTGTCATAACATCAGCTGAGACATCAACTGTAAAAACTCAGTCCAAGACATCTGATGTTATAGCTGTATTGAAAGAGACCTGCAAAGAGCTGGAGACAAGGAAAAAGACTCTAGAAAACCTAATTTACAGATTAGAACAGGAGGAGACTGAAGGAAACAGAAGGGAAGAGGGTGTTGCTGAAGATCAGCTCAATGCTGAAGAAAGTAGCTCCTCTGAAGATGACAGTGCTTAAAGTTTGGTGGAGTTGACAAGCCTGTTGCTGGTTCCTGTTGATGCAAGTGTTTTCATATTTTATTTGTTGTTTTTATTACTCATTTTGGATGACTGTATAACATTTAAGTACATGTATCTTTGGCCTATTTGTGGCTAAAGAGGGGGAGATATTTTGTGTTAATTACTTGGTAGACATTATATTTTTCTGCAGACATATTCATTCTGTTGCTCTCTATTCTCTGATTGCTAGGGGTTTTAGCCAAAAATCTGCCAAAGGGGGAGTTTGTAAGTGTTTAGTTATTGGCATGTATTTTTGGTAAAACCAGGTGTGTGAATGTCATGACTGATGTCATAACATTCTGGATTATTAGGTACTTTATGCAGAAAAAGTATGGCATACAGTAGCTACTGTTTATGAGTGTGTATCTGAGCATTTTGCAATGATCACATTTATTGCCTTCTACCAAAATCAGTAAACAGGAATTCTGATGTCATAACAAATGTTAAGACATCCTGTACTGATCTAACAGTTATGCAGTTTGGTTAATTCTGAGATTTTTCAGGAAGTTGGTTCTTTCTTTCCAGAACAGAATCTCACGTGGACTTTGGGTTAACCTAGCTCAACCCTAATCTGGTTGATAAAGTCTTATGACCTAGTCTTGAGGTTAACCCTAATTAACCCTAGCTTTTCGTGGAAGCCCTAACTGAAGAAACAGCTGCATATATATTCAACAGGAATGCTGATTGGAAAGTAACTCTTTGACTGAAGATCAATTAGGAGCTGTATAGTTTTAACTGTTGTAATCCAAGCAAGTATCATTGTGATAAGTGACTTGGAATAGGTTTTGATTGTAAGGGTTGTTATATCACTCAAAGCTTTGAAGCAAGAGTGTTTGTGTCTCTTGACTAAAGCTTTGAAGCAAAGTCAAGTTAGGTTTATGTATCACTCAAAGCTGTGAAGCACGAGTATTTGTGTTACTTGATTAAAAAGCTGTGAAGCATAATCAAGTGTATGTTCTGAAGAGTGTCTTCATTATTTCATTAGTCAATTGTTTTAAGTATCACTGTTGTGATTGAGGGGGAGTGAGTAGGAACTCATGTTTAAGTTGAACTTAGATTGAAGTTACATTGGGTAGGTCTTAAGTGAAGGAGATAAACTGGTTGGTTTATTCCTGAATTAATATCTCTTATAGTGGATTTCCTCCCTGGCTTGGTAGCCCCCAGAGTAGGTGTTGTTTCACACTGAACTGGGTAAACAATTGACTGTGTTCTTTATTGTTTTTATTTACTGTCTTATAGAAAGTCAGATACGGTGTCATAACATTCACTGTGACATTGAGTATCTGCTGCCAGAATTTCAATATTGATGAAACTTGTGATCAAAGAAACCATGAACCAAGACAGTCAGTCAAAGGTCCAACAATATTTAAGATGCTATTAAACAAATTAAAATGCATGGAAAATTGTATTTAAAATGATTTTAAAATGAAAATAAATGGTAAAATACCAAAATATAATCAAAACATCAAATAAAATCCAAATGAAATCATAGGAAAATCAAAAAAACTATATAATATTTTTAGAAAAAAAAAGGTTTGGTAATTTTGAAAACATGAAACTATTTTTAAACTACTTAAACTCAAACAAAAGATCTAAAAAAATATAGAAAATAGTAAAAATAAAAATAAAAACCAAATAAAAATCACCATAGGTCAAAAGCCATAATAGGATCATGTATTAATTTTTTTAGGTTTTTAAAAGCATGAAAAACAATTTTAAGCTAATTAAAAGCAAGCCAACAATCTAAAATAAATGAAAAATAGCAAAATCAAAAATTAAAATATACAAAAATATGAATCATAAGAAGAAAAAGAAGAGGAAATTTTAGAAATAATTTTGGTATTTTTTGGAATTAAAATGAGTGACATAATTTTTAAAGTCAAAACCAAATTAAAAAAAAAAAAAAAGAAAAAAATTAAATCTAGGAAAAACCTGGAGCGTCAGATCTACACTCATTAATTGAGTTGGCAGATCTGAAGGCGCTCAGGCAATGGTCCCTGGGGGAAACGAGTCAAACAGCGCGCATGGTACCAAAAAGAGTCAAGCCAATTAGAATATTTCATTTGGCCTATTTTCATTGATTGATGATGACACATCATGATCTTCAACCTCCAACCATCCAAAATAATCAGAAATCAATCCAAAATCGTGAATCATGATTTAGAAACTTTAGAGGCCGAGACTTATATCATTAGATTCGTCTCTTCGTCGTCATTCCAACCATGTCCGTCATTGAAATTTATATTAACTGAGCAAAGCGCAATTCGAAGAAGACAAGAAGATATTTGAAAACGATTTTTGAAAAAACGTGCTCAAATATTAATGAAAATGGAAACCAAAAGAAGCCAGAGCTTCAGCAAACCAAAGACCATATTATAACAATAAGTTTGAAGCAATTTGATGCTTGCAACTACCTGAATGAAGTGTGGTGATTTACTTCTAAAAATGGACTTGGATGGGGAAACTCGGAGCACCTCAAGGCTTTCTTTCAATTGCTTTAACTTCAGGGAAGATCAGTGGAGGTGTTCGAATTGAAAATTTGGATTGAAAAGCTTTGGAAATAAGAAAACAAACTTGGAGAATTTGAGTGTTTGGAGTGAGTTTGGCAACAGTTGTTTGGCTCTCAAAAGCTTGCTAAAATGAATGGGACGAGGTCCTTATTTATAGGGAGGATGATGGAATGTTGGGGTGTGTGAAACGATCAAGAATTGAGTGAATTCATGTGAAACTTGCAAATGGAAAAGGTGTGACTTGGTGCACCTCAAACCACGACAATTACTTGAGTTTCAAGGTTGTTTTCACTTTTGTTAAGTTCATAAACATTATTAGAAGCGAAAACAACTTCTAATTTGGCTTGTAATTGGATTTTTAGTGAATCAAAAATCATATCAATATTAGAAATTTCAGTTCAAAGACCCATCTTCAAACTTGTGGGGCACTATGTATATGGAACTTTTTTTATTCAATCTTTTTTGCAATTGGTAGACAACTTCATAAAGATTATAATGTGCCAAGAAATGTTTCATTTCGATACTTGAGTAAAAAGTTATGGCATTTTAAAGTTGGCATAATATCCTGATCATGTGAACTTGAGAATTTCAAAGTTAAAATGCCTCGACATGACCTATAATGTCCCAATAAATTACATGACTTTTTAAGCATTTTTAGATGTTGACCACTGAAGAGAAATTTAGAAGGAATCAAGAAGAGCGTTATGAAAAAAGAATGACCTCCATAATATAAAAATTGAACAAGTTATAATTCTTAAAAGTTGAGGAAAAATCACTTAGAAATAATTAATGCGTAAGGTTTAGTAATTCCATATAAAAACCACTTTACTTAATTTTTTTTTCCTATTATGCTTGATATTTAAAAATTCCATAAAAAGAAAATCTCACCATAAATACTTTTTATTTGTTATACTAATATTTGATATAAATTAAAGACCATCGTTATTCTATTTATCAAATTAAAAATATAGATAATAAATCAATAATATTTTTTATTTAGAATGGTCATTAGAACTTACAAAAACAAAAAAAAAATTCTAACTTTGAAATAAATTAATCAGCCAGATGAAAATATAGGTAATAATTTCACATTATTTAATATTTTTAATCAAATTGAAATATAGTAGATGAATTGATAATGTGTTAGTATTTAAAATAATCACAATAGTAGAACATTCAAAAATAAGAAATTGACTTTCTTAATAATATATTTATTTTATAGATCATTATATTAAAATATTCAACTTTTTTTCATCAAAATAAATTAAAGATCAATATATTATAATTATGTACAAATAAATTTATATCAATTCTAAAGTTTAAATTAAAAACAATGTTAACAGTATTATTCAAAATTAAATAATGAATAGAACTATAAGAATTTTAAGTATAAATTGAAATAATAAATAAAATCAACTTTTTATTATTGAATGTTCTCCCATTGTGATTATCTTAATTAAAAATAAATTATGGATTTATCACAAATATTTTCATTTGGTTAAAAATATTAAATAATATGAAATTAATACCTATATTTTTATCTGGTTGATTATTTTTTTTGCAAGTTAGGAAAATTTTTTTTGCAAGTTCTACTATTGTAACTATTGTAAAAAAAAAACACATTATTGATTTATTATCTATATTTTAACTATATTAAAAATAATAGAAAACGTGAAATTATTACCTACATTTAAGTTTGATTGATTTATTTACTTGCAGGTTTAATTTGTTTTTATTTTTACAAAATTATGCAATTGTGGCCATTTTTAATGAATTTTACTATTGTGACAATATTATTATAATTGTGGCGCCATTTAGATATTGACAAACTAGAAATTTAAATCTTATTATTTATTTTAGTTTTTTATTAAAAAAAATAGAAAAGTGTTAGTCTTTAATTTATACCAAATATTAGTATAATAAATATAAAGTATTTATGGTAAGATTCTCTTTTTAAATATTAAGCATAATTGAAAAATATTAACTGAGATGTTCTTTATATGAAATTAATAAATTTTAAGCGTTAATTAAATCTCTCATTTCTCATATTTTTATCGAATATGCTCCTTTTATATATATATATATATATATATATATATATATATATATATATATATATATATATATATATATATATATATATATATATATATATATATATATATATATATATATATATATATATATATATATATATATATATATATATATATATATATATATATATATATATATATATATATATATATATATATATATATATATATATATAATTGTTGTTGTGTTGATTGAATGATAATTGAGTAAAAATTATGATGAAAATTGAGTTTAAATCCAGGTTTTTATTAAGTGAATGATATAGAAAGATAAGTTTGTTTATGAAAAGAATAAAATTTAAGTATAATTCTTTAGGCGTGGTTCTTATTATTTTCCAATAGAAATATGACAATTATACTCAGACATCATTTAAGGAGTAAAAATATGACTAATTTATATGTGTAAAAGAAAATTATATACTTGTAATATTTTCATCGAAAAATAATAAGAACCAAACTTAAAAAATTATACATAAGTTTTGTCTTTATGAAAATGACTTAGATAGTGAACCTTAAACGCAATTATACCTTGGTCTATATCACAAATAAGTATTCACTCTCAGAGCTGATTTTGGGGCAGAGCAACCAGGCCCAGGGTCTAAAAAAATCGGGACCTCAAAATTGAGAAAAATTATAATAAATGATAAGTAATAAATATAATGTTTGTTAGATAAATAATATTTTGCAGCGCTAGCATAGTGGTAACAAATGTTTTTTTGAGCATGATTGTTGTGGGTTCAGTCCTAGCTTTAGTACTTTTCTAGTTTAAGATTTTTATTACATCCGAGATACCTTTTTAGTCCTAGCTTAAGCACTTTTTCCAGTTTCATATTTTTATTACATTCCACGTACATTTCCAATTTTGAATAACATATATAAATTGTATTTAATTTATCATATTTGTATTCTATCCCACGTACATTTTCAATTTTGAATGATATATATAAATTATATTAAATTTATATTTAAAAAGATTTATTATATAATAAATTTATGGGTTAAATGCTTTATATCACCTGTCATATGAACGTGTTTCTATTTATCCCCCTTAAGAAAAAAAATTATTATCCCCCTTCAAGAATTAAAGGTTCCATCTTAAAAAACCTTGTTCCAATTTTTCAGCCAAGATTCTGTGACATTAGCTTACGTGAACATTTTCACTTGGTCGACTGTGCATTCCCTGCTACGTAGTCAGTCATTTGTATCCTCTAAGTTCACATTTTATAGTTTCATGTTCTTCTTTTTCATCCATGCTACCATTGACATTTTTCCCCAAAGTTATGTCTTCCATCATATGTTTATTCTTCTGACTGAAACCCTAAATCGATCAAATGGGTCCAAATAATAGTGGTGAAAGCATCAATTCGTGTGAGATTTCAACTATTCTCAGGTGCGGCTGTCGTCATCCAATGAGGAAGTGGGTAGCGAATATCGTATAAAAACGCAATAGGAAGTTTTGGAAGTGTCGGAACACAGGGGTAAGTGTTTGAATCTATGAGTTTCGCGAATTACATGTTTATTTGGGAACATATGTTTTGTCAGTAATGTTGTTTGTGTATGAAGATGGGAAATTGCAGTGACTTATTTATTTTGGATGATGAAGTTGCTCACTCCAATGAATGAATACACAAAGAATGAAGCTGGTTGCAAAAATTGTGATGTGGCAATGGTGAAGTCTGAAATGATAGTAAAAAAGCTAGAAAAAGCCAAGCTGAAGATTGCTCTTATGAAGAGGAAAATTTTCCAATTACAAATGGCATTTTGGATGTCTTGGGCACTGTTTGTAGTAGTATACAAGTTTATGTAATGTGTTGGTTTAAGTTGGAATAATGATTAGGAGGTTTGATATGCAATGTCAGTAATGTATTATGAAGTTTGATGAAACATGTAACTTTTTATGTATTATGAGTTAATATATGCAAGTTTGTCTTTTTATGTTATTCAACAAAAGTGACCAAAAGCACTAGATTATAACTTCAGAAGGCATTAGCCATAACTTAAGGCAGAATCATAACAAAATGTAGAAGTCATTACATAAGGGCACTTGGCCATAACAAAATGTAGAAGTCATTACATAAGGGCACTCAGCCATAACAAAATATAAAAGTCATACATAAGGCATAAGCCATAACAAAATGCAGAACTTATGCTTAAAGGTTCAAACATACATAATAGCATAGTCATAACACAGACATAACATACTATTTTCTAAGTTTCTTTTTTGCACGGTGAGAACCCTTCCTTCTTGTGTCAAAGTGTCGTCCTCATCTTCTGTCAGATACATAGGCTGGTCAGGATTTGAACCAGCCCCCATGATTTGTTTTTTAAACCAGTTGGATTTAATTCATTCACTTAACCTCCTTCTCAGTGGCTTAACCTCTTTCCCCCTCTTTTTGTACTTTTTTACAGCTATAACTTCTACAATAGGTGCATGTGTTGTATTGATCTCAAGAAGGCTTGAAAGGAGCTCATCTGATATGTCACCAAATAGTCAGTTGGTTGAGAAGCATCATCTGGTTGTGTTGTATCTATTGGCTTTGTTTCATTAGTTGGAATTGTTGCAGAAGTTGGAATTGTTTCATTAGTTGGAATGGTTGCAGAAGTTGGATGTGTATCAGAAGTTGGAATTGTTGCAGAAGTTGGAATTATTTCAAAGTTGGAATTGTTTCAGAAGTTGGAATTGATTCATCAGGTGGAGGTATTTGTATAATTTGATTGTGGATTGGATGTGCTCTCCTTCACCTTTTTATAACAAAATATAATAAAATCATAATCAGATCAAATTCATACAAGAAGTACAAAATAAGTAAATAACACCAATTATACCTTTCTTTTGAGCCCGTTTGGATCATGTGTTGTACTTTTACATGATTGGACATTGTGACTAAACTTGTCACATTTTGTACACTTGTATGACACACATGACAATCTTCTTCTAGCACCACCTTCATCACTCTCCCTAATCCTTAACTTTCTTGGTCTACTTGGACCTTTTTTGTACATAGGTGGCAAAAGTTCTTCTGATTGAACTTCAGGCCACATTTCCTTACCATTAATTAGACTAACAGCAAAACCATATCACAATCCATATTTCTCTCTAGAATAACATTCATCAACAAAATCCTCAGGGTTCTGCTGCCTAAAACCTAAAGCTGCAATGGCATGCCTACATGGAATGCCCGCCAACTCCCAGAAATTACATGTACAAGACCTTTTGGCAATGTCAACTATAAATTTCTGAGTGTTGAAAGAATGGGTTACTTGGAATTTTTCATTCATTGCCCAAGTAGGCAACCAGTGACCACTCATAACAACCTCATTATCTAGTCTTTTCTGGGGAATTAGCATTACCTTGTGAGGCCACTTTTCAAGTTTCATGGCAGATGTTGAGAACCTATTTATTAAGTACTTTATAATCCACCCACACATGGTTAGAATTGGTTTATCCCTAGCAGATAAGATTGTTGCATTAAAAGACTCAACAATATTATTCATCAGAACGTCACATTTAGGGTAAAAGCTGAAAGCATGCTTACACCAACTTTTGGGAGGAACTCCCATTAGCAAACTCCATGCCTTTGGGTCTACTTCCTTCATCTCATTCATCTTTGTCAACCATCGTTGATATTATGTTGATTTTGCAGCCCCATCATGAGATCTCTAATTAAAGAACCACCCTCAAATATATTTTTGAAGTTTGCATATAGATGCCTTAGACACAGTCTGTGTTAAATCCTTTCATTCATTTCTTCAAAAACAACTACAAAACTCTGAAACATATATTCATATTAGTACATAATAACATGTGTATGTTATTAACATAATGGCAATAAGACACACCTTTTGCTGATCAGAGATAAAGACATATTTCTTGTATTATCTAATATCTTCCATTAGCAAGTCAATAAACCACCTCCAGTTGTCCTTTGTTTCAGTATCAACCACTCCAAATGCTAAAGGGAAGTACTAGTCATTGGGGTCCCTACCCATAACAATTAGTAATTGACCCCCATATTTTGTTTTCAGATGGCAGCCATCTACTCCAACAAAGGGTCTGCAACCATTAATGAAACTCTTTTTACAACCATCAAACCAAAAATAAAAAGACCTAAAACTAGATTGTATGGAGGGATTTGGTCTGCCAACAGTGATGCTCAAGGTGTTCCTAGGATTCACTCTATATAATTCAGCTGCGTATCTTCTCAAGTTTGCATATTGCTTGTTTGCATCTCCTTCTATTATCTTCTTTACTATGTGATTTTCCTTCCATGCCCTACCCACGATGATTCCCACAGAATAATTTTGCCTCATGTCTCGAATTATATCACAGATCCTAACACTCAGATGTTTGCATCTTCTTGACTACAGCCTTAGCCACCCACCTTGAGTTTGCAGATCTGTTATCCAAAACCCTAGCACAAGTATGTTTGTCAAATATGGTTTTTATAGCATAAGTGTGCTTATGACCCACTTTAGAGCAAAGCATTGAAAACTCACATTTGGCCATGTATTCAACCCTCACCCTATAGCTCTCGTTTTTCACAAGGGTAATTTCCCTACCATTTAATATTGACCACTCACGTATTTATTCTCTAAAGTCATCTAGGGAATTGAATTCCATACCCCACTCAAATTTAAAATTCTTATTCAAATGCTCTTTCCTAAACTTTTCAAACTTTGGCACTTTCTCATCATCAGAAATATTCAGATATGAACTATCTAGCTCATCACTCACATAATCATCATCTTCCCGTTTTTCTTTTTTGGATCTACTCAAAAACCCAGCAAGTGAAGCTGCTTCATTAATAGGTATAGTGATATCAATACCTTCAAATCCATCTTGGATAGAAGTGGCACGTTCATCCTCACTATCCCCCAACCCTTCTACTCCCTCTTCATCACATCTATATATCTCAACTATCTCATTCACACACATAGGACTACTTACTGAGACTCCAATATTTGTTACATTGTGCTCTATAAACATTTCCCCTTCAACTTCATTCGCACAAGCGTATGCTACGAAATGGTAACAATCATCATCCTTCCTAATCTGGAAAAACTTATCATTTATTTCTATTATCTTAGTTCATGTTCTATATGTCCCTTGCATGTAACTCCACTCAGTCAACATCCTATGAATGCCAACCATTGTAAATTATCAATGTGAATCCCAGAAATTATATTCGATACACCTCACCTGTAAATCGTAACCCCATCATTTGATCTTACAAATTCTCCTCCCTGGTGGAATACAACATTGAAGACTTGCTTATTCTGAAATTAGAATGGAAAACAGTGAAAACCTAACCTTCAACTACATTTTGTGAAAATGAACCATACGCTGATAAAAATGAACCTTTTGAGCTTCAGAAGCCTCTGCATCTTCTTCGTGCATCTTCGGTTGAAAAAATTTCTTCGATTGACTAGCTTGAGTATCTTCCTTCGCTTGCTTAGATTGCTTAGATTACTTGGTCTGCTTCTTCATCGTGGTGGATCGTTTCTTCGTCATCTCCAAGTTGCTACTTTTGATTGATAAAAACCATAACTTTTCAAGGGGATGAAATCAGAAAAGTATTATGTCAACAATAGCTTTTATACAAATGACTGACTATGTGACAGAGAATGCACAGTCAGCCAAATGAAAATGTCCACATAGGCTAATGTCACAAAATCTTGGCTGAAAAATTGGAACAAGGTTTTTAAGATGGAATCTTTAATTTTTGAGGGGAGATAATAATTTTTTTCTTAAGGGATAGTAAATAGAAACACACTCATATGGCAGGGAATATAAGGCATTTTACCCTAAATTTATTTATTATTAAATTTAAATGATAAAATATAATACATTATTATTTGTTTTTAGTTCTATTACTTTTTATTTAGTTTATTAAAAAATATATTATTAAATTTTATTTTATAATAATAAACAAAAATTTAAGAATTTCAATATTTTTTATTAAGTCAATATAATTAAATAGATAATAAATTAAATTTGGCTTAATTACAAGTTTGATCCCTCTATTTTATCTGATTCACGAAATTGATTTTTCTATTTTAAATTTAAACAGTTTTACTCTCCCTATTTTAAATTTAAACAGTTTTGGTACTCCTCTCATACTTTTGCACTAAAAATTAGTGATGTTTTTATTTTTTAAATGACAAGTTACTGGTAAAACATGACAAATTCATCTGATTTATGAAAATTAGTCCCCTCTATTTTAAATTTAAACAGTTTTAGTCTCCCTCTCACAATTTTATATATATATATATAGAGAGACCAAAACTATAATTTAACCATCAAATTATTAAAATTAAAAAAAAATTGAACAACTTGATTAGAAGAAATTAACTTGACACCCCTATTTTTATACATTCACCCCCAAATTTCATTATTACCAAAATACCCCTTTTACTATTTACTCTAAAATTTTCATTTTTATAAAAATAAAATTTTATCATTGTTTAAAGGAGTAAAAAAACAAAATTTCCGATACGCTAAGCAAATTTCTGGTGCCGATTTTGGTCGCTTACCGAAAATTCTTTACATTCTACAAATTTTCGGTAGTGATTAACCAAAAATTTCAAAATTTCCGATTGCGATTCACCAAAAATTTAATAATTTCTGTCAATTTTAAAAGCTAGCACATGTACCGAAAATTATGCAAATTTCCGGTAGAAAACTTTAACCGAAAATTTAAAATTTCTGGGGTACCAAAAATTTTAGTTATACTTTATATTTCCATATGTATGCAGATGAAATAAAAAATAGTTCTAGTACTATAAAGAAATTTAAATTTCCGATTTTTTTCACACGGGAAATTTCAAATTTTTGGTTTCTTATAAAGATGAAATACACCAGAAATTTGAATTTTCTGGTACCGGATATTTTAAATTTCCGATTAAGTTCATATGGCATGGTAAAAAAATTAGAAAATCAACGAAATTTCCGATATTTTCATGAATTTTCCGGTACGACATCAGAAATTTCAAAAATTCGTTATATGACAGGGACAGTTTCGTAAAAGTGCAAAGACTGAGGGTGTCATGTATAAAATGAGGGTGGCATGTTAATTCCTCCTTGATTAGAGTGAATTTAATTTGATGTAGTATTTATAAGATTTTATAATTTTTTTAACTAGTTTAGGACTCAAAAAAATTTATTAGGACTCAATTTTTATTTTTTGTCCAGAGATCTAAAAAGTCAAGACCGATTATGTTCGCTCTAATGATAATTTAATGTGTTCTGTATGGAACATGTGAAACAATGTGAGAATGTGTGAATATGATCACTTAGTATTGATGAGATAATATGAGAATTGGTGAATATCATCATCTAGTGATTGATGAGAGCAATCACGATGTATGTATAATCTAATCACGTATTCGGAAGTACCCTTGAACATGCACACCCCAATTGTAATGCTTATGTAAAGAAAAAAATTAGGGATGTGGCACCCATGATTCGTACCTCATAAATGATTTGAGCCCATAAAGGAGGTTGTCTCATAAAGTGGGTTCGAGCCTCGTAGAGACGTGAACGCCTAAGTGGGTTCGAGTCCCATATGGTGAAAGATACTCAAAGTGGGTTTGAGTCCCATACGACTGACAGATCTTAAAAGTGGATTCAAGTCCCATAGGGGAACCCGGTATCCACATGAAAGTCGAATTATACAAACATGTGTGAACCGAGCCTTGGCCTGGATGTAGGTCCGGTCGGGGATCGATGTTTCGTGAATTTAAATAGTAATTTATTGAGTTATGAGAACTCAAGTGACGTGTTTCCTTACATTGCAAATATCTCGTGATTGTTTAAGTCTTAGTTACGTGTGTGAGTGGTTCCCAAGTAACAAAAGATGAAGACTTTAGCTAAGAATCGATTAGAAATCATGTAGAGTCGAGTGGATCTATAAGATAGGAAAATTCACTGAAATCATCATCTCACCTTATTATCATTATTGTTTTTCAGGTAGTTCTTTGCAAGTTAAAGACAAGAGGAAATTGATAGACGGTGTTTCGAAGACCTTGTGTTCATAATCTTCCACGATAGATTTTGTATAATTGTAGATATTATACATAATTTTTAGAATTTTTATTTAGACACTATTGTATGATATATGTCATAGTCGTTAGATATTTAAATTAACAGTCCTTGGAACAAATGACGTGTACTGCACCGTTGTCCACCGTTTAGATTGTTAGGGACAAATCATTAACTACCTCATTTCACCGCAGTAATATTGAGGGTAGAATAGCCATTGTTATTAATGAACCAAAGAGAAAATGTATAGCAAAGATAATAGGGGAATTTTTACTTGATTGAAAGGTCGTGCCAACGAAACATAAAAATAGAATTTGTTACAACTTTTCTATCAAAAGAAGATATTCTAAAATTTAGCCAACAAAGCTTCTAAAACCAGGACCAACTTAATTAAAAAGAAATTACAAAAACATAAAATGTAAAATTATCTTTGACACAATTCTATATAATACTAAAACAGACATAACTCTTTAAGACTTATCACAAACTTATGAAATCTTTAGATATATATTTTATGACTTACACTCAAGTAACATATAAGTTCAATTAATTCCAGCATCAGTGTGAATAATTCTTTTGGATGTCTTATGAATCTGCATATTCAGAAATTAAGAGAATGAGTAAGAATTGTCAGATGCAAGAACTTTTGTAATTCTTTTGAAGCTGCAAAAAATAAACATAAGATTATTCATTACAAAGTTGATCAATAGAATAATACTAATAATGTGCTTTGTAAACCATATCACAGAACACGGTCAATGACGTGAATGGGTAGATGCAAATTAGTAAAGGATATACCTAATAATTTGTTTGCAACAGTTTTACACATCAAAGGTGTGTATTACACAACACATTCATTTTACATTGATGAGAATATAGCTATTAGTCTCACTGTTAAGACCAAATGAAAATGAACACCAATATGATAAAGACATTTTCTATTATCACTACCTAGTATGAGAATATTTAGTAAGAAACAATTATACTTTTAGCTCTAACTCTTGGAAATTGACACCTCCAACTCTTGGCAATTAAAAATCTCCAATTTTTGTAAAGAAGGAAGATGTTGAGGCAGAGCATTTTTCAATTTGGGACATCTTCTTATAGAAAGATTTTTAAGCAAAGGAAATCCTTCGAGGCAAGACCATTCCTCCCATTCAAGCATTTCTGAAAATTCCAAAACTTCAAGAGACTTGAACGAAACATTTGTTGAATTATTGTCATAAAACTCTTCACCAATTATTTTTATTCCATAGCAGCAGCTAATAGAAAGCTCTTTGAGAAAGGGGAGCTGCCCAAGTGGTGGAAAATGGGAACATAATCCACAGCTCTGCAATTTAAGAGATATTAAGTTGGGTAAATTGCTGCCATTTAGCCAATTTGAAAACATAATGCCTTTGTAGTACTCAATGGTGAGCCTTTTCAAGTTTCTATTTGGTTGAAGAGTCTCCAAGACTGACGCATTTCTTTCAACTATTGAGCCATCCATTGCTTCTCTTTTGCCATCGAATGTCATCCGTGTTTCTTCTAAATACTTCTTGTTTTTCAAAATTGCTGTTGCAGCACCTGCAGGATCAATGACATTACCCAACCCTTTAATATGAATTTTTCCATAAAGATTGTTTAGTTTAGCCAACTCCTTAAGATCAGATCCATTCTGCTCTTCCACATTAAATAAGGCAAGGCCTGAAGATTGTTTAAATTTCCCATATGCTTTGGCATCTTCTTTATACAGGGGAGCTCATGAAAAAAGGGGAGTTCAAGATGTCGTAAATGGATGAGTTCAGAAAATTTTGAAGGGAGCTCAGTCAATTTACAACAGTCTCGCAACAAGAGTGTTTTGCAAATTATACAATATACAAATGGTATCTGGTAATCTTGTAATCTGAGTGTTAAGAAAGTTCTAGATAACGCAAAAGCTTTAAATTGCTTATCTCGTCAACTAGCTCTGAGAGGTCACAATATCGAAATGACAGCATCCGCAACCATTTTAGTCTTGAAAACAAATCACGTTGCACATTGTTTATCAACGTACTGCCTTCTAGAATCAGACTATGTAGTCCCTTATGCTCACAAATTGGCTTTATTAATTCATCAACGCAAATTAATTGAGAAGAGCAACAAATGTGACATATCCTTTCATGGATTCCTTCCACCCTAGCACCTTCTATTTGCATAGAAAATTCTCCTGACACTGATTTTGCTAAATCATTGACAAGATTGTGCATGACTAATTTGTGTTGATATCTCTTAAACCTTCTTCTCCTTTCAAGGATGGCTTCCAACAACCCAACACGTTTAGGATGAGATGATGGTTGGAAAAATGAAATTGATTCAAGATCACCAAAAATTTCATTACCTAACTCTTCTTCACTTTTGTCTGTTCTGTTACACTTCAGCAAACCTTCTGCCGTCCAAAACATGATTAATTCATCTTTGCCAAACCAATAACCTTTGGGAAATATAGAACAATAAGCAAAACAACGCTTTTGATTGGAAGGGAGATTATGGTAACTCAATCTCAACACTGGGTTAATGTTGATGTCTTCATCTGATAAACGCCACATATCAGTCTCCAGTATCTTCATCCATTCAAGTTCAGAGAATTTTTTTCGCAATGTTTTTATAGCCAAAGGCAACCCTCCACACTTGTCCACTACTTTCTTTCCAATTGATTCAAGATTTGGATATTCAGACGCACTCTTGCCGTGAAATGCATGTGTCACAAACAAACTCCAACAATCACTTTTGCCCAATTGCCGTAAATCAAATAATCTGGTGGATTTCAGGACATTTGTTACCTCTTTGTCACGCGTTGTCACAATAATCTTACTTCCAGAAGATCCATGGTTAAAGGGAAGTAGTAATTGTTCCCAAAATTTCACATTCCCGTTCCAGATATCGTCTAAAACAAGCAAGTATTTCTTGCCTGTTAGTATGTGATGCAGTCTCTGTTGGAGTAAATTGAAAATAGATTCATCATCTGCTGAAGAATTAAATGATTTGAAAATTGCTTTGGTGAGTTCAACAACATCAAAAGATTCTGAAACATAAACCCATGCTCTAAGTTCAAAATGATCCTCAATCTTACTATCATTGTACACAAGCTTAGCAAAGGTGGTCTTACCTATTCCGCCCATACCCACTATGCTGGTTACAGGTGTCTTGTTGCCACTGCCATCATTTGAAAGTAAAATTTTGATCATTTTATATTTATCACCGTCTCTACCATATATTTCCGATGCATCCAAAAAAAATGAAGTTGGCCATCTTTCTAAAGGTTTTGAACCGGCTCTAACTTCATTATGAGCAGAACCTTCATTTTTCAACTCCAACACATCCTTTTTCTCTGCAAAATGCCTTAGATTCCTCAACAATTCTTTGATCCTTGATTCAAATGGATTAATAAAAGTTGAAACATAGCCAAAAAAGTTGTTGCTAGTACTAGGTTGAGATTATACTTTCAACTTCTTCATCGAAGCTTCAGTAGAAATCTCATCCAGGAGTTGGTCTGCCTCATACATAGCATGTCTAACATCACCAAGCCACATCTTGACATTTAGGATTTGGTATTGCTTTTTCTCTGCACCATCCAACACTTGGTTGATAGACTCGAGCGTTGACTCAAGTTCCTCCACCAACTTGTCAAGTTTGCCTCTACGAAAATGTCTGTGAAATTGCTTGAAACTAACCTATCAAAAACCATTTCAAAGAAAGACGAAACAAATGCTCCAGCAACATGCTCTGCCATGACTTTTCTGTAACACAAAAATAAATGATTTGAGATTAGCGTGATGCATAATAACGAGAGCTTTTCAGCAATAATTTATTAGATAAGAAAGCAATTATAATGAAACCTTTCAATTTATCAAGATATCCTAAAAGTTATATTATTTTTTTTAATAAGCAATTTGTGTCTAGCTGGATTCAAACCTGAAATCTTGAGAGGAGAAAAAAAAAGTTATATTTTTTTCAATTCTTTTCATTTTTCTATCTCATATTATTAATAAAAGATAACTTTTGCTTAAATTTTATATAATGTGCTGGATGAACATATAATTTTTGGAGTAATATTTTCGGAAGAGACTAATTTTGTTTAGGAGTAATTCTATGCGGATTTGGAGCTTCTGCCTCAAAATTATGATTTTATAGTCTCAAATTTAATGTATGGCATATTTTTACATAAATATATCAAACTATAAATTATTTCATGTTTAACTCAATTAACAATTGAGTAAAAATATACTTTTAACTAAAAGCTATAAAAATCAATTAATTTAAAATTATGCTTGATTGTAGATCAAAATAAAAGTAGAAAATTATTCACTAAAAGAAAGTGAAAAAACATTGACAAAGAAAAAAAGATATTACCAGTGAGTAACAAACTGAAATTATGATCTCCCAATGAAAGAGAAGCTGAAAATAAATATAAATATTAGTGTAAAATTAAGAAAACAGGAGACAATAGATATATGAAATATGAAGTAGAAAAAAAAAAGATATAGAATTTCCTAATGAAAGAGAGGTATTACCTGATTGAGAGAGAGTGGAAAGAAACTGAGAATGAGATCTCCTAATTAAGAAAAGGTTTAGAAGTATGAGAAAGAAAGAAAAATAATTTCAGTTTATGATGGCAGGATGAAGTTTACAAGGGATGAGAAAGAGAGAGAAAAGTGTTCCACACAGCACTTGCAAGGAAATAGGAAGATATTAAAATAAGTTTGGTGAACACTTGCTAAGCAATTTACCAATAAATATTTGATTAATGGTTTTTAAATAAACAAACAAATTCTAAAACAAAGTATCCCAATTTGAAAAATGCACCTTCCAAGAAAACTCATAGAAATGGACCAAGGATAATCAGGCAATTATTATTGGAGTATAAATATAATTATTAAAAATCAATTTTTTTTTGAAGTAAATGAGTTGAGTTTCTGGAACTCACCACTCATCAGAGTTAGAATAAGCCTCAAAAGTTCAAAGAACTCTCGATGTGTCAGTCAACTTCTTATTAACTTAGTCAATTTAATTTCCAAGACACTAATAACATTTTCAAGCATAGTTAAGTTTAATACTAAATTTTATTTATTTTATATTCTTATAAAAATTACTTTTATTTAAAATAATAAAAAAATATTTTAAAATTACTTTTTAAAAGTTCATATCAGACTGACTTATTATCATGTCACGTCAAAATAAAAAATTGTATTATTGAATATAAACAACAAATAATAACAAACAAATAAAAAAGGAAATAATTAAATCAAAATCAAGTTCATCCTTTACCTTCAACTAGCACTCCTGTCCTCACCTATCTGGATCCCTCCTCCACGCCACCGTCATTACCGGCTGCCGCCTTTGCCATAGCCACTCCCCTCGCTGTCGCTATCAGATTTGAGAGTGGCAATACCGCCGCCGTGCATAGTTTCTTCGCGGCAAAATCAGCAACTAGGCACAGTCTCTCTTTCGTTCTCTTTCATTGGATTTGCTTTCTGAACAGCTGGGGCTGCTTTTCATTTTGTTCAGCCTCTTCAAATCAAAGCTTTTAGTTATTGTTATATTTTTATAACATGAAATCAGGAAGGATTGTCTCCCATGAAATGATTATCCAGTGAAATCTTGACCCTATAAAATTACATAAGTTAAGGAAGTAGAAAATTTTAAAGGTGGAGATCTCCACTTCTCCCTCTCCAATGAAAATCACAATTGAGAGAATCTATTCCCCATGAAATCAACGTTACTGTTAGGTAGTGTGAAATGTTGAATCCTCAAATACTAATGGAGACTCTTGTAAACCTAACAAGTTAATAAGTATTCTAGCAAGCCACAATAATAGACATTAAGCCAACTAGATTACGCTTTGGGAAGTTTCACAAAAAGCAAAGGTGTTCTTGCATTATTAAAAAAAAAAAAAAAAGTTAAAGACCACCCTTTCTTCTTTAGACATTTATACAAGGAAGAATATTATTATTTCAAGAAATGATTTGACTAAGGACCAATGATATAGGAGAAACTATTAAGAGAATTTGAGATGAAACAAGAATTAGAAGATTTAAAAATACATCTAAAAGATGGAATTCTTTTGTGACAACAAATCAGACATCATATTTCATATAACTTTGTTCAACATCACATGACAAAATACATTGAGATCGAACGACATTTCATTAAAGAAAAGTTCAATCAACTTATTTATAAGTTTGAAATGATTGATAATGTAAATAGTTAGTTTTATTTTATCTTTAGTTTGTTTTATTTTATATTTAATTAGTTTAATTTTATTGTATGGACTTATTAAATAAAGACTAATAGATTAAAAAAATCTATTCAAATAAACCTTTTTTTACAGTTATATACAAGGCAAAAAAGAATAAAACTAGTTTGACTATGAATTGATTCTGTTAGTTGGCTAGAAAGGACTGACAGAATGAGCCAACTTTAACATGAATTCTGGTACAAGTCTTCTTCTTGGAGGAGCCGTTGCATCTCTGGAAAGAGCCTCAGGATCGCCAGCATGAATATATGCTACTAAATCATCAAACATATCATCTTTTCCACCCCTCATAGGATCCTGAAAAAGGCATAGACATTTGATATAAGCATCCCAGCACATTTGATTCCAAACCATCTATCAGTATTACATGAGTTGATTCTTGTGCAGACTTGTGAATAAATCTGAATATATTTATATTCTTAACTCACTCTATACATGAAAATATGAATAGTGCTTACAGCATAAGCATTTAACTGATATGTTTATCCAAAACAGGACCTAGGTCTTTGGAATATATTTAAGTTGTTTTAGTTACCTGTAGAAACACATCTGTATGAGTCTTTCCTTCATATAAAATTGATTCAGCTTTGACTCCTAATCTTTTAAGAGTTTCAGCAAATGATTTGCTGCACAAAACAATATGCTTCAGTTTAGAAAAAGCAAGATGATCATACTTCAAATGCTACTCACTACACAAATTGAATATCATGTCTTGAAGTTACTGTTGAATAATGAGAGAACAAGAGGAAGGTTGGATTGAATCCGTGTGTTTGAATTACACATCGGAGCTCATTATATATAATAGGAGGCATAAATGCCATAGTAATTACATAATATTCTATAATAATTCCATAATATTTTATTTCCTATTTACATGATATCCTAATTACTTACAGAATATTCTATTTACATAATATGGAATATTCTGATATCTAACACTCCCCCTCAAGCTGGAGCATATATATCATATGCACCAAGCTTGTTACAAATATAATTAATTCGAGGACCTCTCAAAGGCTTAGTGAAAACGTCAGCTAACTGATCATTTGAATTGACAAAACTAGTGCTGACATCTCTAGATAAAATCTTCTCTCTGATGAAATGACAATCAATCTCAATGTGTTTGGTTCTCTCATGGAACACTGGATTTGATGCAATATGCAGAGCTGCCTGATTGTCACAAATAAGTGTCATTTGTGAAACATCCCCGAATCTCAGGTCGTGAAGCAATTGTTTAAGCCATACAAGCTCACAGGTTGTTGTTGCCATGGCTCGATATTCTGCTTCCGCACTTGACCTTGCCACTACACTTTGTTTCTTACTCTTCCAGGAAATTAAGTTACCACCCAAGAAAACACAATAACCTGAGGTGGATCTCCTATCAAAAGGAGAACCTGCCCAATCTGCATCTGAGTATCCTACAACTCGAGTGTGTCCCTTGTCTTCATAGAGTAAGCCTTTTCCTGGAGCTCCTTTAATATATTTCAAGATGCGAATCACAGCTTCCCAATGCCCTTCACAAGGAGAGTTAAGAAATTGACTTACCACACTAACAGGAAATGAAATATCTGGGCGAGTAACAGTGAGGTAATTCAGTTTTCCAACTAATCTTCTATATTTTCCAGGATCGGAGAGTGGCTCCCCCTGAGCTGGCATAAGTTTAGCATTGGGATCCATCGGAGTGTCAACTGGCTTGGAATTTAACAGACATGTCTCCTCCAAAATATCCATAGCATACTTCCTTTGTGAAATCACAATTCCCTGTTTGGATTGGGCAATCTCTATGCCCAAGAAATAACGAAGTCTGCCGAGGTCTTTTGTCTGGAAATGATGACAAAGGTGTTGTTTTACCTGTGTGATTCCATGATGATCATTACCTGTAATGACAATGTCGTCCACATACACAATTAAGTAAATACACCCAACAACTGAGTGACGATAAAACACTGAATGATCAGCTTCACATCGCGTCATACCAAACTCTTGAATAACAGTGCTAAATCTCTCAAACCAAGCCCTAGGAGATTGCTTAAGTCCATACAAAGACTTATGAAGACGACAAACTAGTCCAGAAGACTCCCCCTGAGCAACAAACCCAGGAGGTTGCTCCATATAAACTTCCTCACACAAATCACCATGGAGGAATGCGTTCTTGATGTCAAGCTGGTAAAGGGGCCAGTGGCGAATAGCTGCCATAGAGAGAAATAATCGAACCGAGGCCATTTTAGCCACGGGAGAGAAGGTGTCACCATAATCTAGGCCAAACAACTGTGTATAACCTTTGGCCACTAAACGTGCCTTGAGACGATCAACTTGTCCATCAGGCCCAACTTTGACTGTGAAAACCCACCTGCAACCTACAACAGATTTTCCAAGAGGAAGAGGAACAAGGTCCCACGTGCCACTGTTCTGAAGAGCACACATCTCATCAAGCATAGCTTGTTTCCAGCCAGGGTGAGATAAAGCATCACCTACAGTCTTGGGAATAGACACAGAAGACAAAGAGGAAATACAAGCATAATGCAAAGAAGACAAGCGATGATAAGACAAATTAACATAATGAGGAGATGGATTACGAGTGGAACGTATACCTTTGCGAAGTGCAATTGGGAGATCAGTCTCAGGGGGCAGGACCGGAGGGGACGAAGGAGTTGGATCCGGAGGGGAGTCTATGGTGATTTCTGCATTAGTTGATGGTAGTGGAGGTGGTCGTGGTCGACGCCGATAAACCTGCAAAGGAGCTAATGGGGGTGGATTGGCTGGTAAAGGAGTCAGAACTACATTTGGTGGGGCAGTAGTGGGAGATGAAGAAAACATGGGTGATAGGGACTCAGACCCTGTAGACGTCCCAAAGTAAGGGACTGACTCAAAGAATGTGACATCAGCAGAGACGAAATATCGACGAAGAGACGAGGAGTAACACTTATATCCCTTTTGAGATCTTGTATAGCCTAAGAACACACACTTATGAGAACGAGCTGAGAGTTTGTCTAGCCCGGGACTAACATTATGGACAAAACATGTAGACCCAAAGACTCTAGGCTGTAATGGGTGAAGAGACTGGTGAGGAAATAGAATAGAGTGAGGGATCTGGTTGTTGAGGACAGATGATGGCATCCTATTTATGAGATAACAAGCCGTAAGGACAGCATCACCCCAAAAATGTTGAGGAACATTATTGTGAAGTAAGAGTGTCCTAGTGGTTTCAACTAGGTGTCTATTTTTACGTTCAGCGACTCCGTTTTGTTGTGGTGTGTGAGCACAAGACGTTTGATGAAGCATACCGTTAGTAGCCATAAAAGTTTGAAATTGAGTAGATAAATATTCTCGAGCATTGTCACTGTGCAAAGTACTAATGGATATACCAAACTGATTTTTGATTTCATTATAAAATGTTTGAAAAATAGCAAATAACTCCGATCGATTTTTCATTAAAAATAACCAGGTACATCGAGAATAATCATCAATGAAGGTAACAAAATACTTAGACCCTAAAGTGGAAACAATGCGACTAGGACCCCAAACATCCGAATGAACTAGAGCAAACGGAGACTTAGAACGACGATTGACACGACTCGGAAAAGAACTACGAACATGTTTTCCTAATTGACAAGACTCGCAAGATAACGTAGATAACTTGGAAAGGTTGGGCACCAACTTTTGTAACTTTGCAAGACTTGGATGTCCTAACTGAGCATGAACCAGGAGGGGAGAATCCACCACGGAACCAACATGTGCAGATGGTTGAAGAAGATAAAGACCATTAGACTCACATCCGGTGCCAATCATCCGTCTCGAACTCCGGTCCTGCAAGAAAAAAGAATCTTTGGTGAATGAGATAGTACAATCAAGAGATCGAGTCAAACGACTTAGAGACAATAAGTTAAACGGAGATCCGGGTACATAAAGAACATTAGTAATGGAGAGCGAGGGAAAAAGGTGGATAGTACCAGTACCCTGAGATTGAGTTTGGGAGCCATTTGCTAATGTGACAAAGGGTAATAAACCAGAAGTAGAGAATGAAGAAAAAAGAGATTTATTACCAGTAATGTGATCAGTGGCGCCTGAATCAAGGATCCATGGGCCAAGAGATGTGGAGTGAGAAAGACCAGCAAAAGAATTACCCGTGTGCGCAACAGATGCAGTGGAACTAGCGGCCTGACGCTCCTCATACCACTTGATAAAGTCGTTAAAGATAGCAGGTGAGGTGGCAGAATCAGTCGGAGTAGCAGCCTGTGGAGGTGGAGCGGTCTGGGCAACGTGGGCAGTCCGAGGAGAGGGACGTCCATGTAAAGCATAACACCGATCGATAGTGTGGCCAAGCTTATGACAATGATCACACTTAGGACGAGGCTTTCCAGTCTTCTGAAAGTGGCCACGATCACCACCCGGAGCACGATTACCTCCTTGAAAAACCAAAGCAGATGAATCAACTGGTGTGGGTGGGACTCCGCCGTCAGATGATGGTTTTGCTGGGACACGTAGCAAAGTAGACCATGCAGTATCCAGAGTGGGGATTGTAGGAGACCCTAATATCTGATCGCGAACAGACGAATACTCTGGAGGTAGGCCATACAGAGCTAGAAGCATGAAGAAGGATCGACGTTGTTCAAGTTCCTTAGCAGTGGTAGCAGCTGGGGGCAATAATTCATTGAAATCATGAAGAAGACCTTGAACACGACCCAAGTATTCAGCCATAGAACCATCCAGGTGACGAGGGGAAATAATATTCTGCAAATTTTGACACACTCCATATAAGCGTTGTGTATCATTGGTATAAAGGATCTTAGCCTGTGCCCAAACAGATTCGCAAGTCTCATGAGAACGAAAGATCTGTTTCAAGGATGGACTAATAGTCGACTTAATGAGACTGCAGAGTTGAGCATCAATTTTCTTCCAACGAGCACTATCAGTGGCAGCCACCGAGTCAGCCTTCGTAGTGAGGTGATCTTCATAGGCCTGTCCCCGGAGCCATAACTTGACGTCGGAAGCCCAAGAATCATAGTTAGTACCGTCCAATTTGTCAACGGCAAGAGGAGTAGTGATATAACTTGTGAAAATAGGGGCCTCAGCCCTTGGAGGGGGAACGGCGGCCATGGATTCCAAAAACGGTGAGAGAAGTGACCCAAAAAAAAAAAAGGAAGATCTGAGAAGGAATATCGGAAACCGGAGATGAAGCACGGTTACCGAAGAAAAAAAAATGGCGCCGATAGATAGTGGATCTACCGGGAAAGCACGGATTAGGGTTGCCTCTTGTTAGGCTCTAGATACCATGTTGAATAATGAGAGAACAAGAGGAAGGTTGGATTGAATCCGTGTGTTTGAATTACACATCGGAGCTCATTATATATAATAGGAGGCATAAATGCCATAGTAATTACATAATATTCTATAATAATTCCATAATATTTTATTTCCTATTTACATGATATCCTAATTACTTACAGAATATTCTATTTACATAATATGGAATATTCTGATATCTAACAGTTACATTGTAAGTTTACTGAGAAATTAGAGAATTTGAAGGGTTAAGCTAGACTTAAAACCTAATTACGCCATGTAAGAGCAAAAGTTGAACAGAAAGTGATTCTTACTTATCTTTCTTGTATTCAATTAAGTTGGTAACTTCTTGCTAAAATATTTCAAAGATAACACAGCTTTGCATTGCTTTGTGTACAGATGCTTTCGTGTAAAAGTCGTTTGAACAATAAATTCAAGACTAAAAATCAATTTTAAAGGCAAAAGTTCTAAATTCTAGCTTCAAGTTATAATCAATTCTAGAAGCAAACTGAATTCTACTCGAAAACATCTAACAGTCAAAATCAATTCTACAGCTCTAGAATGCAATGTGGAACCAAACACAATAAGGGCCATAACGAAATCATCGAACTATCTATAAAAATTGATGTTTTCTATTGTCACTACATAAATTAAAACCCTTTCAAAAGAGGCTCAAACCTTTGATCTGATGGTATGGAATAATCTCCAGTGCCATGGAAAAGAACTGTAGGGGGTATTAGAGAAACCGCATTTCCAATGTTTGAATCTTGAACCATTACTTCAGGAGAAAACCTCCGTATTGATTCCTCTCCTTCCATTATGCTGTAATAATAGATAAAAGCATACATTTGAAAATTTAACACAACAAAAAACAGAGATCATATACTTCTAACTAAAAACTTCACTTTAAGATGGATTTAGAGCGTACCTTAAAAAGATGGAACGATAAAGGCCTCTACTATGGAAGTGATCTATTAGGTTAAACAAATTATACCTGATTTCAGGTAAGAAGAAAAAAAAAAATTAAATAATGCAAATTAAAATGTAAAATAATAAAATCAGTAAGCATTAAGAAGTACTATAAAACCATAACTGAAAGATTATGTAATTATTGTATGTATTTTTTATACAATTAAGATTAAGTACATCATTGCATGATGGAGTTGAAAATATACTGTCTTTGGTTTCATTTAGTGGTGGTATAAGGACCTCAACGTCGTTAAATCAAAATTCTATCACATATCACAATCAAAATTTGCATTTAACACAGAAAGTGCTCAGGTTGCTTACCCTCCAGATAAACCAAAATAAGCCTTAATCTGAGAAAGACTCCAAGTAGTCTCTCCTTCACCAGCCTCTTTGATTGCCTGCTCCAAGATTGTACATGCCGCAATATGTGCTCCAGCTGATTGTCCCATTATGTAAATTCTGTGCAGGCGAAAAAACATGAAAAAGTAATCACCAGTGATCAAGAGAATCCATTAACTTCAAAGAAAGCAAAAAAAGAGCACCTGTAATGAAACAACGGTTATATACCTGTTAGGGTCACCTCCATATTCTGCAATATTGTTGCATACAAATGAGATACCTTGGGAAGCATCATCTATCATATCACTGATGGTTGCCTGAGGAAAATTTCTGCACAAAAAGATATATCAGATGAGAGTATAATGGAAAGCAGAAAAAGGCAAAGGACACACTTCTTTCGGTAATTTAGTAGTTTCCATTTCAGATTTTGATTTGGAATCAACATATGTATTTTGGATTGTCTCATTTCACTTTGCTTACAAGTGTGATTTTGTCTCTATTTTATTTTCACAAGCAATTTTCTTTACTAGTTAAGACAAGCATTCAACCCCTTGATATTATTCATTCTGTTATTTGAAAGTTGCATCTACAGCAACAAGAAAAACAACTGTTGAATTACGATAGACTAAGAAACATTTAGGTTAAACCGTGTGTTTTTGAAAACACTACGGAGACTTTACTATATATAGAGAGATTACAACTAATTATATAATATAATCGATGTGGGACTATTCTACATACAAATATTCTTAACACTATATATATTTACAAATATCAACAACAACAACTAAGCTTTACCACACTAAGTGGATTAACTTTAGTCAAAATGTTATATCCAGTACCATGCTTCTATCTAATTCGTTAATCCTCAAAGTCTTTTTTAATAACTTCTCTTATAGTCAGTGTTATCAAATTGCGGCGCCATGGTCGCTATGGTGGATATACATTGCGGTTTTTGAGTTCGCCGCAATGGTAAATATCGGCTGCTATTGCGGGTTTTTCCGCCATAATCCGCAAAGTGGCCGGTATGATGGGATTTTGGCTCCCTGTCATGAACCGCCATCCACAACACTGCTTGTAGAGTTGTAGTTTTTCTAAGACTTCCTCTACCTCCAATTGTTTGATTTCTCTCCATCTGATCTACTCTCCTGACCATAAAATCTACAAGTCTTCTCTACATGCTCAAACTACCTAAGTCTTTTTCCACCATCTTTTACTATAGGTGTTACCCCAACACTCTCTATAATATTGTCATTTCTAATCGTATCGTGTCTAGTCTTACCACACATCTAACGTAACATCCTCATCTCTACTGCACTTACTTTATTCTCGTGTTGATTCTTAATTGCCAACATTTTGTCTCATATAACATCGCATGTCCCGCTGCAATCCGATAAAATTTTCCCTTCAGCTTAAGCGATACCTTTGTGTCACATAAAACCCATGAAGCTCTCCTCCTTTTCAGCCATCCCGCTCGAATTCGATGATTTACATCCTTTTCTATATGTCCATCGTTTTGTATTACAGACCCAAGATATTTAAACCGCATGACGTGTGGGATGATATGGTCCCCACTCTCTAACTTTCACCCCTTGGTTAGAAACACTTCTCCTTTTGTTGAACTTACATTCCATATACTCTGTCTTACTTCTGCTTAGGCGAAAGTCGTGTGTTTCTAAAGCTCGTCTTCAAGTCTCCAACCTCTCAGTTCATCCTCCTTCAATTCTCCAAGTAGGACTATGTTGGACTTTCCACTTTAATTGCAGTTCGCCCTTAGTCGTCTTAATTGCGACACTTTGGCTTGCTTCATTGCAGCCCCTAACACCTTCATCATGTTAGCTTTGAAGGGATGGATTTAGTCTCACGTTGCTTAGAAATATGACATGTGTTGTGTTTATAAATGGAGGTAATCCTCACCCTACAAGCCGGTTTTGTAGGATTGATATAGGCTTAACCCACACATTATGAGATGATATCAGAGTCTATCCTAGATCTATTGTTGGGCTTCCCGCTTCGTCCACGCTTCGGCCTCATTGAGGTCCAAGCGTGAGGGGGGGTGTTGGACTTTCCGCCTTAATTGCAGTCCTCCCTTAGTCGCCTTAAGTACGACACTTTGGCTTGCTTCATTGTAGCCCCTAACACTTTCATTGTGTTAGCTTTGAAGGGGTGGATTTAGTCTCACGTTGCTTAGAGATATGGCATATGTTGTGTTTATAAATGGGATAATCCTCACCCTACAAGTCGGTTTTGTAGGATTGAGTTAGACCCAACCCACACATTCTGAGATGTGTTCTGTGAGTACATCTAAAATTTAGGTAAAAAGATAACAGTTTAGGGTTGAACCTTGATGTAATTGTCTGTCTCTCCATCCATCCTATGTACGTACACTAGTCGATACTCATTCATACATATCTTGGATAACTCAAATATATTATGTTTTATTCCTAGGAAACTTCATATAACCTCTAAATGAAATCTATATTCATGTATCGTTTTGAAGGAAAAATTATTGCACTAGACAACCTATGCATGACAACTTTTTCTATTGGAATTTGTAATAGAATTTGTAATGTATGTGGGAAGTTTTCTTGCAAAGAAATTATGTTAATTTGGCATTCTCAAGCAACCATGATACCAGATACTTATAGATTCATTATAATCCTAAAGGTGATTTTAGATTCCCAAATAAATATATAGTTTGGCCCTTGAAACTAGCACCTTGTTTAATTTTTGTCCTTGAAATTATCAGTGTTTACAAATAGTCCCTAAATGTGTCAACCACACAACTATCTACAACTTGCCCATAGTTATGTCATTCCGCCAACTACAGTTAAACAAGTGTAGCAGAGTTGGTGATAAGATATGTTAACTACGCAAGTGTCATGTTAGATGTGAAATACATCAAACTTATCAAAGTAAATATATAATTTGGTCCTCTTGAAAGTATTGTTGTGCACAAATTAGTAACTTCATTGCTACTGACTTTTGACAGAAGGATGAGAGTGTGTACTGAACATGCTGATTTAGCAATTCCAACACTTTGATCAGTGGGTTCTAGCGCAGTGGTGACTGCCTAATTTTGTACACAAAGAGGCCAGGTTTAAAATTTAATTATGAAACAATAATTGATGGTTTTGAACAGAGTTTCTGATACAAAAAGATCAATTGCTCTCCTTTTTCTGCTCAAACTAAAAACATGAAGATCGGGACTAAAACATAACCGTGAGCAGAAGAATAAAAAAAATCCTCTATTAGTGTGGATGACGATTTGTCTCCATATTAACTTTAATACTGCCAGATTGCAGCTATTAGATAATACTGCTGCAAAAAATGGAGGAACAAATTAAAAAATCACCTGTAATCTATGCATGCCACAATGATATCTCTCTCCGAAAGCTGTTGACCTAAAAGAGAACCCCATGCTTTGTAACTGCACAAATACAAATACTTCCAAACTTGTAAGGATTGAAATGACTTTACATATTGTGAAGGTGAATTTATGTATCTGTCTATACGCACACAAACACATGAATCCCTTCATAAATGAAACTAGAAGCATCTGATAACAAGGTATAATAAATTGAAAAACACATTATATAGTCAACTTCTCTTTCTTGAGTTGAATATTATCAACTTAATCAAAACCTTCTTATCACCATCATGATGTAGTTAAACATTAATGTTACCATCGTGAACTTTTATTTTGAGTATAAGATATAAATAAGAGTTGAAGCTCATATATGAACAGAAAACTCCATGAATAGTGTACTACCTTCTTATAAAAATAATCTGTCAAACACCTTTTTTCAACTAATTTACAAATTTAGAAGGGAAAAAAAAAAGAGCATCGCATACCCAATAATCCAGGCTCCACCAGTAATGAAAGCAACAACTGGTTTTGGCCCGTCACTGTTTTTAGGCAAAAACAAGTCAAGCCTGCAAAGGAAACATGCTATTAATCAAAATTACAACAGTTACAACTATGAAGGCAGAGAGAAAGTATGAATGAAGCATACCTATTACGTGGTTTATCTCCATAGACTATACTTCTGCGTATTTCACGGGAGAAAAAATAATGATATCCAACTACAAGATGGAAGGAAAATACTTATTCTCCATCAGATTATTTATGCAGGATAGTTATGCCATAAATGACTGAATACGAACCTTGAATAAAGCCTGGTAAAAGAAGTAAAGAATAACAACCAAGGGCAAGAAATCTTGTAATCCATCTATAGCCTACCCTGAAGAGAAATAGTGATCAGAAAGCATCCATAACAGGCATATGTGAAGATATTCGTGGAAAACAAATAAACAAACATCACAAAGCAAGTAGTTATGTCCAAATATTTAACAAAGAAACATAATGCACGAATGCATGCCCAATATGAGTCTTCAATAGTGCTCCCCCTTTGTTCAGAGCAATAGGAAGAGAGCTTATTTGGACTTAAGACATAAACACCGTAAATATTTGGAAGAACTTAATGAAACGGCTTTACCTTTTATGAAATGCACTTGAATAGTTTTTGGCTAATTTATATAAGCTTCCCAAAATACAACAACAACATCTAAATCTTATTCCAATAAGTGAGGCCGGCTACATGGATCAAATTCCACCATAAATACAAGACTATGTTTCTATCCAATTCGTTAATCTCGAGATCTTTCTTAATAGTTTCGCTTATAGTTTTTCTAGGTCTTCCTATACCTCTAGTTGTTTGACTCCTCTCCATCTGATCTACTGTCCTTACAACAGACTCTACACGTCTTCTCTCTACATGCCCAAACCACCTAAATCTATTTTCCACCATCTTTTCTACTTATAGGCTTCCCAAGATAACTCATTAAAACAGCTTATAGAGCTTAAGTAGATTTTCCCCCATCTTCTTATCAATCGCAGAAACAACTTATCTATAAGCACTGTTATCAAATAGAGGCACCATGGCCGCTATGGCGGATATACATAGCAGTTTTTAGACTCGCACAATGGTGAATATCGACCGATGTAGCGGGTTTTTATGCCATAATCTGCAATAACGGCGCCACAAAGTGGCTGGTATGGCTGGATTTTGGCTCTCCGCCATCGACAACACAGTCTACATGCTCCCCGTGTGATAAACGTTAATTGATGAAGCGCTTAATTAATATGTTAACCAAACACTCCTTCAACATTAAAGAGCACATAATGTTAAAACACTCCTTCGACATTAAAGAGAACATTGATGAACCCCGATGATTACATTAAAGAGCGCACATAATTAATTGGAAAGTAGAATCTCCTCACAACTCAAAATGCTAAAACATGAAGCTCAAGTTTTTTCTCCTATACAAAATGAATTAGTTTGAATTCATAGACATATAGGGTCCATTTGAATTGGTTTGATTGAGCTAACTTACTCTCATAAGCACTTGTGAGACTCTCTGAGAACTTATCAAAAATAGCTTATGACATGTCCATAAGCTACTTTTAGCTTATTTCCATAAAAGAATCGGCTCATAGTTTATATCAGGGTCGTCTTTGAAGGTGTGCAAAACAGCCTACAATACATAGCCTCACATTTTTTCATAATTAAGCTATGGAAAAAAGGATCTCCATACAGATATTCTGCGAAATAGGACCCTTAAAAATATTTTCACAACTCAACTGAAGCTAACTTCAACTTTTTATATGGGTCTCTCAAAAGTTTGAGTTTATATAAAAACAGTTTGGTTTATTTTTCTTGTTATAATGAGTTACATGATAAGCACTTAATTACATTGTTAATTCAATATGGGCAAAAATAGGTAGACAGTACGCAATTCAAATTGAAATTGAAATCAGAGATAAAGTAAATCAAGAATTTGAATTTCATACCCAAGATATGTCAACATCTTCAATCCAAGACGAGTCAACAGAAACGTTTCCGAAGCAACATGTCTAACATCATTACCAAAAGAAGATCCATGAGAAGAACTACGATTGGAAACATAAGGCAGTGAATCTTCACTCGCAACGCGTCTTCGTGTTTTCTGAAAGAATTTAGGAACAGCGACAATTGAGTGGTTGTTATTGATTGAGGAATTGAAGCTTGAAGACCTAGATAGAAGAGGCTTAATCGACATGATGTGGTTGTTTTTGGATGAAGAAGAGTGTAAGAGAGTCGTGGATGGGTTTTCTTCGTGGTCGTATTTAAGCAACATTGTAATGGTGGAAGCAGAAGAGGAAGGAGAAGAATGAGCGTTAGGTGTTTGATTATTGGTTATGGGAAGGATCTGAGATGTCATTTTGATTTGTGACAATTGGGTTATTGACAGTGAATGGGTTGGCGTGGAGATTGTGTATTTTTTTAGCGAGAATTTCGGAGTTGGGGTGAACTGAGAAGCTGATGAATTACAGAGAGACAGAGAGGAAAGAGAAAAGTGGAAGATTCGTGTGTGCGAGAAGAAAGGTTTTGATTCGTGGGATGTGGGGCCAGTTGAGTGTTGAAAGTTGGTTATGTGTTGTGGAACAGATAAGTTTCCAAATGTTGAGTAAACTACTACGATACCTTCTATGTTGAGTAAATTTGGATGTATGAAATAAATATCAAAGAATTAATATAAGATTTAAGGAGAGGAAGCAACGTTGATAGACTATTAGATGGATAATGGATGATCAAAACCTTTGGATGATTTAAGGGTTATATGAAAAGCAATAAACTTAGGTTTATTTCAAGTTTTTAAAAATGATTTTTTGGGTATTATTTATTTCAAAGAATATTTTTACACATGATTTTTGTTTAAATTGTTCTCATGTTTATTAAGTGCATGATAATAAAGTTTAACTAATTACAACTTTCTATTTAGGGGTGTTCAAATTCAAACCAATCTAAATAAAAAATTGAAAATTGATCCAAAAAATCAAAAATCGTAAAAAATTGAAATTTATTGGATGCGTTTAGATATCATTTTATGAAAATCGATCGGTTCAAATCGGATTTCAGATAAATTTTTCAAAATCGATCCAAACCAAACCGAATCGCATACATATATTTTTATACTTATTTACTTTTTATTAGTATGATATGTTATGTGAATTTATTATTAGATGATAATAATTTCTTTAATAATATTTATTATCTTGGTATAATCTATTTATTTTTATTATTTCAATCATATTCGATCACTCTCATTTTGTAACATTAACTTTTAATATACTATATGTTATATATTATATCAAATCTATGATTTATTAGTAGTTTTATAATATTAATAAAAATATAATGTGTAATTTGGATATCCAAAAATCGATCCAAATTAAACCGTATAAAATTAGATTGGATTGGATTTTTTTAATATATAATCCAAAATCGAACCGAACCGCAAGTGAATTTATCTTTGGATCGGATGAATTTTTACTTTAAAACCGATCTAAACCGAACCGTGAACACCCCTACTCCTACTGATACTCACATTTACTTTAATTTTTATTTTTATAAGTTTTAAATTAAATAAATATTATAAACATTCCTAAGAACTTTAGTTTTTAACCAAACATTTACGTAGTAATATTTTTCTTAGGAATAATAATTCTAGGAATAGAATTTCAAGAAATACTATTTTATAACTTGAAATAAACGCACCTTAAGTGAATCATCCACCTTATATTTGTTTTAAAATGGTTCGAAAATACATCTACGAAATTACCTCAGAAATATTACAGAAATGCATCTTTGAATTAATCTCTGAAAATACATTTTGTTTTACAAGTGAGTCATCCATCCCATATTTGTAAAATAATGGATTAGAGATGAATCTCCGTAAATTATTATAAATGATTTCGTAGATGCATCTCTCGAATAATCTCGGGAGTTTTTGCCTTGGCATCAAGTGTCCCAAATTGATATTGTTTATCTAATGATGATTATACTAATGATGATTATACTAAAGATATGTTAACACCATGTTAATTATACTAATGTGGTTCAAGGGTGTCATAGAAATTCAAACAATAATACATGTCAATTCTCTATTTTTGGTATTGGCATTATGTTTGATAAAACAACCTTAGTATAAATATTTTGAATGAAGATGCCGAATGTGGTGTCCCATGAAGGTTCATTTGAAATTGTGTTTTTATACAGATGGAATGTTAGTTATGTTGAGTTGTTACAGGTGCAGAATATTCTGGATATATTTTGTTACCTCATGTGACACACAAGCTGAAGATTGAAAAAGATTCTAGCGGGATACAAGGAATATTATTAGTTTCTAAATTAAGAGAAAAAATATGAAACTAATGACTGAAGCCCTAATATGTGCAAAAGATTCTGCTGGAATTTAGAAGTTGATTTTCTACGATGCAAAAGCTCAATCCAGTACAGAGGATGACTTTAAATAGAATGTCACTAACATAGTTTAGTATGGAAATTACATTGTAATTTTTATTAGGGTTCGTATGCTTATTGTGAGCCTCTCGATTATCATGTTGATAAATGAGTAGGACTATTTAATCGAGCTGTAAGTTTTGTCAATCATTCCAAAGCTTTGAAGCAGTGAATGATTGTGTATCTTTGAAGTGTTACTTCAGTGTTTATTCTACGGGTTTAAAATTGGTCAATCACTGTGATTGTGATTGAAAGGGATTTGAGAAGAGTCTCATACTTAAGTGAGTCTTAGGTAGAAGTCAAGAATGGGTAGTGATTAAGTGAATATATTGTAAACTAGGTGAAAGTTTGATGTGGGTCTATGAATTAATACTATCAGATTAACTTGGTCCCTGGCTTGGTAGCCTCCAGAGTATGTGTGAGTCATCGAACTGGGTAAATAATTTTGTGTGTTCTTTACTTTTCTGCACTGTGTTTATCATTTATATTGTTCATTATGTGCAAGTTTAATAGAACGTGTCTCGACATCTTTTAGGATATATTTGATTTGAATACCAGAATTTCAATTGGTATTAGAGCAGGAATTCGGCTCTGACTTTGGGTGAGATTTAGGGAAGTTACTTTATGGTATAATGAACAAGGAAGGAGGATTTGGGAACAGGCCACCTGTTCTTGATGGAACAAACTATGATTATTGGAAAGCTTGTATGGTGGATTTCATAAAGTCCATGGATGGCAAGGCTTGTAAAGTTGTGGTCAAGGGATGGAATCCTCCAAAGGTTGTTGGTCTAGATGGAAAGGCTACCGATGTTGTGAAAGTTGAGGAAGACTGGGATGATGCTGATGAAAAATCATCAGAGGGAAACTCCAAAGCATTGAATGTCATATTCAATCGTGTGGATAATAACATCTTCAAACTGATAAGAAATTGTACTACTGCCAAAGAAGCTTGGGAGATTTTGAAGAATGCTCATGAAGGAACTTATAAAATAAAGATGTCAAGGCTCCAGATTCTCACTACTCAGTTTGAGAACCTGAGAATGAAGGAGGTTGAGACTATTCATGACTTTTACATGAATATCGTCGAGATAGCCAATGCCTCTGGTGCCATTGGGGAAAGGATGTCAGAAGCCAAGTTGGTAAGAAAGATTCTCAGATCTCTTCCAAAGAGATTGATATGAAGGTGACTTCCATTGAACAAGCCTAAGATATAAACAACATGAAGGTGGAAGAGTTGATGGGATCCTTGCAAACCTTTGAGCTATAACTTAATGAACAATCATAAATAAAGAAAAGGATAGCCCTTGTTCCTAGTACTGAGAACCTGATAGAAAAATATGACTTGGATACAGAAGAAGGAATGCCCAAAGCTATTATGTTGCTTGGAAAACAGTTCATCAAAATTCTGAACGAGGTAGAATGGAAATCAAGGCCAAATATCTAGAACGTGTCATTCAACAATTCATTCGACATCAACGAAAACCAAGATCTTGGAGAAAGAGACGGATTCAGTAGCAAATCTAATCAAGGAAGAAGAGCTCAGTGTTACGAACGTAAAGGGCTTGGTCACATGTGGACTGAGTGTCCCTCTTATCTCAAGTAGCTGAAGGAAGAATGCTCTACAACTTGGTCAGAAGAAAGTCCTGATAGTAAATCTGAAAAAACAGGCTGTCAGACAAGTCTCGACTATGACTGGAACCTACGTCTCTAAAGAAGACTCTGAAAGTGAAGATATGACGATTAAAGAGCTTACAGCTTCCTATAATTAACTTGTTGTACCCCAAAATTTTCTCTCTCATTTTACTCAATACATACTCCTAGATATCCTCAATTTGCTCAAGCTTGCCCAAGAGTTGATCAGACAAACTCTCTCCTAAGGCAGTGTACTTCAAATTAGGGTTTCTATTTTCATCAAGATGGGTGAACCACAAAGGCCTAATATTCTCTCCATGGTCTTAATATGTTCTCAAGACCCTACATGTCAAGTTTCATGCCTTGCACAAGAAGTTTGCTCAGTCAACTGCTCAGAGGCTTGAGAATCGACTATACTAGGTCAAAAGTCAACTGTGACCCACATACAGTCAAACTTCAAGATTTTTGGTCAACATCCATATTTTGAAGTGACTTTCATCATTTGATCAAGGGTTGATCATGATTCCTCAAGGAATGCTCCAAATTCATCAAAACCCAAAAGTTGCTAAATTAGGGTTTCTTAGTAAAAGTCAACCCAACTTTGACCAAGCATAACTTCCACATGCTTTATCAGAAATTTTCCATCGAAAGCTCATTTTGAAGAGGATGAAATTCCTTACAATTCATATTCATCTCACAAGTTCAAAATATGCACTCACAAAAAGATATGGATTTCTATATTATGGGTCCTTTTGAAAAGTTAACAAAAACACCTTTTGGGTCAAAGCTTCTTACATGAACATGGAAGACCCAATTGAAATGAAACCAAAAGGGTTGGTTAGGGGATATCCTAAGCTTCCTAAAAAGTCCAAGAACACTCTCCTAGGGTCAAAATTTAGGGAGATATGCATTGTCAAAGTTGGCAATTTTTGGAAATTTGTCAAAAGTCAACATTAATCAAATTTGCATTTTTTCCAAAGGGGTCCATGTTTTCTTGCTTGAAACATGTTTCTAATAGGACTCACGACCCCTGAGCTTTTCCACCTATTATTTTATTACTTTTATCATTTATCTTGATTTTTAATTCATTTAAATCAAAATAAATCAAACTAAATGGTAAAATGATGAAATCAAATCAAATCATGGATTTTTTATTCACATTTTGAGTCCATGTACAGCTAACATGTCATCCAATTCGTGCAAAGTGGATTTGGATTGAAAAATATTATATTGAAGCTTGTTTTAGAAATATATCATACAAGAGCAAATCAAATCCAATTTCCATTATTTCTCAAGATTCATGCCAATTTTATTGACCTAATTCAGTCTACTATAAGTGCATAACAATTACAGATAAAAAAGACAAGGGTTACAGTCGTGAAAAGGCCAAAGCAAACTCAAGATTTTTGACAAAAAAGTGAGGTTCAAATTCTGGGATAGAGGGATATTCAAGACGATTCAAAGCCAGAAATCAATTCCTTGGCATCTCAGGAAGCATTCCCAACCATTTGCAGGCTTCAAAACATCAAGAATCCTCACATAGAAGTATCACGGTTTGCATCCCAAACTCAAATTTTATTTCTATGTTTTATGCATTATAAATCCATTTTATTCATATATTTGTAATCTTCATCATGTTTGCAAGCTAACTGCATTATTTAATTATGTTTTTGAAGCCTATACATGTCGTTGCCATTGTTAGGGTTTACGTTTGCAATTTAGGGCTTTCTTACACAGGTGAAATTAGCCAAAAATAAGGGTACCAGGGTGTTCACGAGATCACCACGAATGGAGCTATGTAATTAGAAATCATTTATCGTGCGTATTGTGCATTTTTTAAATTTGCAGGGACTATAGCTACAGACTTGTGTCTGTAGGTAAAAGTCTTTTCCCTAAAACGATGGTTGCAACAAAGAAGATGATGCGTGCCAGCCCATGACTGGCTAATTTGAATCTCGCGCGCTTTTCTGGCATATTATTTGTTTTTAGCTTTTCTTTTATTTATTCATTATATATGCAAGTTGACAAGCTAACGAAGACGGTTGAGGAGCGTGCCTTTGATGTACACGTCCTGGGTTCGATCCCAGGCGTATGTATTTTATTATTTTCTTCATGTTTCTCTGCAGATCCCATGCAATGCTCTCTCACACGCCTACCATGTGTCATCAGCATCCAACCACTTGATCAGCATAGCATTAAATCCAACGCGTCCCAGCCTGAAGGACTATGATGCACCTCAATGCTGCACAGGATCTAGCGTGGTTGACTGGGCTCAGCATTATTGGGCTTGGAAATTCAGATTCTCACCCCCCAGAATTGCTAATAACACATGCCCATTCTTTTTCTTTTCTTTATTTATTTCTTTTATTTTAATTATTTTGTTTAATTATTTTTCACCAAAAAAATTAATTGTTTTTTTAATTAATCATAAAATCAATAAATCACAAAAACACAAAAAAGCATTTTTTTTAATAATAAATTATTTAATTTAATTAGTAAGTTAGGTAAATTTAATTTTTGTTTCATTTAAAAGCAAATAGAATCTAGGTTTTAATTTTACAATTTATATTTCTTTTCTCAATTAAAAAACCAAAAAACACACAAAATCTTTTTGTACAAAATATTTTATTTTTCTTGAAACTATTTAATTTAGTTTAGATTAGTTTAATTTCAATTTCTTTCATAATTAAAAAATAATTAGAATTAGGTTTTCAGTCGCACATAATTTAATCAATACTTTTTCCTCAAAAATAACTTAATTATTTTTTCTCAATTAGGGTTTTAGATTGTTTCAATCGTCCTCGCATTTAATTTGTCGCGCGCGTGTTAATTATTTGTCCATTATTTTGTAACTGCTAAGGGTTTGTAATAGTTGACCTAGGGCTTTTATTTACTTTTTAATCCTCGATTTTTGGTTATGTAATTAACCCCCTCCCTGAAGCCTTGTAATAGTTAAGTTTTATTTTCTCGCACTTTAAATTCCCGCAATCTTTAACTGTCTAGATGCATGGCTAATAGGATTGTTATGAAAAGAATGCTTGAAATTTAAAACGGTAGATCAACTAATGTGCAAAGACTAAATAACTGGAAAAAAAGTTCACATGCACATGTTCACTCTTAGGGTTTGCCTCACTCCAGTTGCCTTTGGTAAACAGTCATTAAGCATAGGAAATTTTAGTGGTGGCCCTCCAGTCTAAAAAGATCAAAATGTCCCATTCGAATGTTGCCTCGGAAATGTTGCCTCGAAATGTTGCCTCGGAAATGTTGCATCGAAAAGATCTTAAGACTCTAGGGTTATTACTAAAGTTTTCTAACTATTGCTTTATTGATTGTACTTGTCCCTTTCGAATGTCCTTTACAAACTCCAGCGACGGGGCTACCTACTCCTTAATAGTAGGATAGTGTTGTCTAAAGGAAATGAGAACAAACAATATTTTTTCGAGTAGGTAGAATCTTAAGTACTTGCTCAATAAAAACTTTTCACACCAACACTTTTCAAAACGATTTTCAAAACAAACTTCGTCACATCCTCGAGGACTGATACAAGGGTTATCATGAAGTAAAACATTTTCAAGACAAAAACACACAAGCAATTTGAAAAATGAGCAAGTACCTAAGAGCCCGTAGATAACTACGGATAGAAAAGGTGATAACACCTTCCCTTTATATAATCTACCCCCCGTACTCAGAATATCTCGAAAAAAGGTTTTTTTTGTTCTTTTTTCTTTTCCATGATTGGATGAAATAAAAGTCGGTGGCGACTCTTGTTTACCGTGACATTTTGCGAACAAAAAACGCAAAACACAAACCAGTAAAAACAATCGGTTCTGCCACCGTATCATAGAACTGGAGACTCTACTGGGGAATAAATAAGTGGGGTATACCTTAGGATCTAGGTCATTAAAATTTCTTCTCTTGATTGTCTTGATTACTTTACTTTTGAGGGTTTGTTTGGGGTTACTATAGATCCTACACCCGGATCTGGGGGCACTCTTTAGGTAAACGACAATAGATCATGGAGACTGTACGACGTAGACCGATATGGTTTAAGTGATGGTTGTGTTGGTGTGGCACTTTGGTTGGTACCGGAATCCTTTGTGGGGAAACAAGGAGAATACGGGGTCGCCGTGTGGTGTCGTAAAGCACTAACGGACCTTATAACCTTAGTTGAACAAACTTGGCCATTAGAAAGTAGTGAGATAGTCGGCCTCGGTGTAGAGCTGAGGACTGGTTGATACTCGATGCTACACTCATTGAGATCATACTTTCGGGATATTTTGACCATAAGAAAAGATTGATTGAGCTGAAACAATGCCCGATAAAGGATGGTCAGTGATATTGAGATCCTCTAGAACCCGGTTACTTTTAAGATAGGTTTGAAACCAACTAAACTTCAAGAGGGTACTACCTTTAACCTCATGCAATCCTTAAACCTAAGGACTTGGTGTGATTTGACTGTGCTTGCTATACCTATATTTGCTATACCTGTGGTTTATCATAACATCATGCATCATAATATGGCATCCATTCTTATTGCACTAACCATTTCAAAGACCAAGGGAATTTATCTTTGTTCTGTTTTGCAGATCATGGCTTCCGCTCGTAGAAACACTATCTGAATCAGCTTTATGAAGATACCTTCCCAACTCAAAGAGCTAGTATCAAGGGTTTCTGAAACTTTTGCGTTCACTAAGAGACATGGTCAACTTATCAACCTGGTTACTGCAAACTTTGATGAAAGGATGATGAGTGTACTTTTCAGTTCTTAGATCCTAAGCACCACTGCTTCACCTTTCTGGACTATTAGTTGGTGTAGTTGTTTAGTTATTGGCTTGCATTTTTGGTAAAACCCAAGTGTATGTGTGAATGTCATGACTGATGTCATAACATTCTAGTTTAGTCTGTACTGATTCATTAGGTACCTTTGCAGAAAAATATTGTCATACAGGTACTGATGTTTATAAGTGTGTATCTGAGCATTTTGCAAAATGATCACATTTTTCCTAAATCAGTAGACAGGTTTTTCAGATGTCATAACAGATGTTAAGACATTCTGTTCTGAACTAACAGGTTTGCAGTTTGGTTAATTCTGAGTTTTTTCAGGAAAATGACTCAGTCTTCCCAGAACAGAATCCTGCGTTTTCTTTGGGTTAACCTAGCTCAACCCTAACCTGGTTGATAAAGTCCTGTGACCTAGCCTTAAGGTCAAATGGAATTAACCCTAGCTTTTTGTGGAAACCCTAACCGAAGTTTCAGCTGCTATATATTCAACAGAGCTGCTATTTTGAAAGTAATCCCTTTTTTGATAGAAGATCAATTAGAAGTTGTATAGTTTTTACTATTGTAATCCAAGCAATTATCATTGTGATGAGTGACTTGGAATAGGTTTTAATTGTAAGGGTTGTGTAGCACTCAAAGCTTTGAATCAAGAGTGTTTGTATGTCTCTTGACTAAAGCTGTGAAGCAGAGTCAAGTTAGTGTGTGTATCACTCAAAGCTGTGAAGCAAGAGTGGTTGTGTTACTTGATTAAAAAGCTGTGAAGCTTAATCAAGTGTATGTTTTTGAAGAGTGTCTTCATCAATTCATTAGTCAAATTATTTTATGTATCACTGCTGTGATTGAGGGGGAGTGAGTAGGAACTCAGGTTTAAGTTGTACTTAGATTGAAGTTGCATTGGGTAGGTCTTAAGTGAAGGAGATAAACTGGTTGGTTTATTCCTGAATTAACATCTCTTATAGTGGATTTCCTCCCTGGCTTGGTAGCCCCCAGAGTAGGTGTTGTTGCACACTGAACTGGGTAAACAATTGACTGTGTTCTTTACTGTTTTTGTATTTACTGTCTTATAGAAAGTCAGATACGGTGTCATAACATTGAACGTGACATTGAGTATCTGCAGCCAGAATTTCAATTGGCATCAGAGCAGGCACCCTGCCTGTATTACTGGGTGAGATCTAGGGATATCACTTTCTGGCACTATGGACAAAGAAGGAGTTTTTGGAAATAGACCACCCATTATGGATGGAACTAATTATGACTACTGGAAACCTCGTAGGATTGCCTTCTTAAAATCTCTGGACAAAAAGGCTTGGAGAGCTGCTGACAAAGGATGGATCCATCCCATCATAACTGAGAAAGATGGGACAATCAGTTTGAAGCCTGAGGAAGATTGGAGTAAAGAAGAAGATGAGTTAGCCCTGGGAAATTCCAAAGCTTTAAATGCCTTGTTCAATGGAATTGATAGAAATATTTTCAGACTAGTACATCAATATGAATTGGCCAAGGAAGTTTAGGACACTCTCAAAACTACTCATGAGGGCACTTCCAAAGTGAAAATGTCAAGGCTTCAGATGTTGACTACCAAGTTTGAGAATCTAAAAATGATGGAAGATGAAACCATTCATGAGTTTCACATGAACATCTTGGAGATTGCCAACACCTCAGGAGCACTGGGAGAAAAGATGTCAGAAGAAAAATTGGTGAGAAAGATTCTCAGATCCTTGTCTAAAAGATTTGCAATGAAGGTAACTGCCATAGAGGAAGCCCAGGACATCAGCAAGTTGAAAGTGGATGAACTTATTGGGTCTCTTCAGACTTTTGAGATGGGGATCACTGATAATGGTGACAAGAAGAACAAGAGCATAGCACTTGTATCCAACACTGATGTTGAAAACAAGGAGGATGAAGAAGAAAATATTTCAGAAGCTATAGCCATGCTTGGAAGACAGTTCAACAAGCTCATCAAAAGAATGGATCCAAAGTCAAGGTCTAATGTTCATAACATTTCCTATGACATTGACAGTTCCAGCAGAAGACCAAGGTCAGAAGAGAAAGGAAACCAAGGCAGAGGAATTCAATGCCATGGTTGTGAAGGATATGGGCATATTCGAGCTGAATGTCCAACCTTTCTTAAGAAAGAAAAGAAAGGAATGACTGCGACTTGGTCTGACTGTGATTCAGAAAGTAATTCTGAAGAAGAATCTGCCAAACTAGTTACTGCTCTAACTGGTGTTTGTACTTCTGAAAGTGACACCAGTGATGAAGAAGTGACATTTGAAGAACTGGCTGATACCTACAAGAAATTGTGTATCAGAAGTGCTGAAGTATGTGTGCAGAATGAGAAACAATCAAAACTCATTATAAAGCTGGAGGCTGAAAAAAGGGCAGATCTTGAAATTATAAGTCATCTAGAAGGGGAAGTTCAATTGCTGAACTCACAACTGAACCATATGACCAAATCTGTCAAGATGCTGACCAATGGAACAGATAAATTGGAAGAGATTCTTCAAGTGGGACAAAATGTGGGAAACAAATCTGGACTAGGATTTGTGGAAGCTAAGAAATCTGGTGCAGACAAGAAGATCAGGCCTATTAAACAATTGTCAAAGCAGATGTCTCAACACAACTCTCAACATCAGAAATAGAGACATATGAAGAAAAGGTACCAAAGATGGAGATGTCATCATTGTGGGAGATATGGCCACATAAAGCCCTTCTGCTTCAGATTGCATGGATACCCCAATCAAAACTCAGGTGTAAAACCTAAGTCTAAAAAGGTACCACATACTCCTCAATGGAAGAAAAAGACTACTGCCTTGATAGCCCATACTTCCCTGAGAGTGTCTGCAAAGGAAGGCTGGTACTTTGACAGTGGGTGTTCTAAACACATGACTGGAATAAAGAACATTCTCAATCATGTTAAACCTCACAACACTAGTTATGTGACCTTTGGAGATGGTGCTAAAGGTGAAATCAAAGGAGTTGGTAATTTGGACTGCCCTGAAGTTCCAAGTCTGAGTGAAGTCTTGCTGGTAAAAGGGCTGACTGCTAATCTCATTAGTATCAGTCAATTATGTGATCTAGGATTCAAGGTTAACTTCTCAAAATCTGAATGTCTAGTAATTAATAAAAAACTAGAAGTTGTAATGAAAGGAATCAGATCCAAAGATAACTGTTACTTGTGGAAGCCTGAGAACACTAATAACTCCACTATGTGTCCAATTACCAAAGAAGAAAAAGAGATGAAACTGTGGCATCATAAGCTTGGTCATCTTCATCTAAGAAGAATGAAAAGAGCTATCTCTATGGAAGCAGTCAGAAGGACTCCAAAACTACAGGTTGATAATGTCTATGATGTGGTGAATAAACTTGAAGAAGGATGTATTGTCAGAACCAGAAGTAATCATGACAAGGATGTTGGAAACAACAAGCCTAATAAATTCTGTTTCCCTGAAGAAATGAGTCGTGAAGTCTCTTCTCCTATAACTCTCCATCAAAATGGAGTGGACAAAAAGAAAATCATTCAAGAATCAACCAGAACTATGATTCTTGTCAAAAGAAGTCCTTCCCAACTCTGTTCGGAAATGGTTGCAGCTAGGAATAACTGTTCTCAAAATATTTGGACAAAACAGATACTCACTGAGTATAATGTCTCACAGGATGTTGTGACATTATATTGTGACATTATATTGTGACATTATATTGTGACAATCTGAATACAATCAATATTTCCATGAACCCTATTCAGCATAGCAGGACCAAGCACATTGACTTTGTAGAGAAGAAGTCAATTAAACTGGAACATGGTATCACTAAGCTTCAGCTGGCTGATTCTTCTACCAAGGCTCTTGTTGGAAATAAACTTGATAACTTGAGGGGCAGGTTGGGTATTTGCCAACATGAGAAATTATAGCAATTAATTTTGCTTAAAACAAGGGTTGAAGGAGTTAATTTTGTTAAGTCTATTTTTAGTGGGTTAATCATATGTTTTCCAAATTCTTTCAAAATACTTAAGAAGTTGAAAAGACTCTCTTTTGCCTCCTACCTCTCTCGACCTTGCAACCTGTTCCCTTCTCTCAATCAAAATTTTCTCTCAAATTGCTACTGGTGCTCTAAGTCAATCAAAATGTCTCAGACATCATCTTCAACCAAGGCGATTTCATCATCCTCATCATCTTCATCATCTGACCAAGACTCTAGAGCAATCACCACATGCATAGAATCTAAAGTTCTTGAGGTCACTCCTCTCAGAGAGATGGCAACTGACCCCGCCAAAGTCAAAAAGCTAAGAACTAGACATGCAGGAAGAGCTCAAGCTGCAGCCTCTGATAATCCTTCTCATCCTTCTTCTTCTGTACCAAATAGAGAAGGATCAGTTCAAGTTCATCAAGCTATTGCTAGGCTTGTTACTAGCATACTAAGCGGAAACCAACCTGTACCGGGGATTTCTGTCCCTTTAAATCAATCAGGAAGCCCAAATGTGGACGTCTCTGAGAATGTAGATGTCTCTGAGAATGTTGTGACACAAAATGACAACATTCAGAACCCTTCAGAAAAGACTGCTGATCCACCTATCATTGATGTGGATGAGGATTACTCAGATAATGATCTGATTGCCAATGTAAACCCTAGCATAGCTAGGAGATTGATGAAAAGAAAGGGTAATCAGAATGATGCAAAATGTGTGTCCAAGGATAAACCTGCTGTTAAGAAATCCAAGGCTGAAGGCATGGCTGGGGTAGAATCTGTGAAAACTATTCAGTCCAAAGGGAAGGTGAAGGCCCAGGTGCATACTGCTAGACAACCAATTTCAAAGAAGAGAAAAGAACCTGAATCTTCTGATTCTGATGAGGAATCAGAATTTGAGATTGATGCTGAATAAATTCCTATCAGAAGGAAGCTCCCCTCCAGCAAAATTGCTAGAGTTCCTGAAGTCCCAACAGACAACATCTCTTTTCATCATCCTGACAATGCAAACAGATGGAAGTATGTTTGCTTAAAGAGAATAGCTTTAGAAAGAGAACTCAACAATGATGCCATGGAGTGCAAAGACATCATGGACTTGATCAAGAATGCTGGACTGATGAAGACAGTGATAAAATTTAACAAGTGTTATGAAAATCTGGTCAAGGAGTTCATAGTTAACTTGTCTAATGATTGTGCTGATGGAAGGTCAGCTGACTTTGAAAGTGTTTTTGTTAGAGGAAGAAGGGTCAAGTTCTCTCCATCAGAAATTAACAAATTTCTTGGAAGAACAAATGAGGATTGTCCTGATCTGGAAGTCACTGACAATGAAGTTTGTCAAACCATCACAGCAAGGCAAGTGAAGTGCTGGCCCTTGAAAGGCAAGCTGAATGCCAGCAAACTCAGCATGAAATTTGCCATCCTGCACAAGATTGGTGCAGCCAACTGGGTGCCTACAAACCATAAATCAACTATCTCCACAGGATTGGGGAGATTTATTTATGCTGTGGGAACCAAGACTGCTTTTGACTATGGCAGGTATATTTTTGAACAAACTTTAAAACATGCTGGTAGTTATGCTGTCAAAGGACCAATTGCCTTTCCCTCCCTCCTTTGTGGAATTATCCTTGCATAATATCCTGATATCCTGGTGGTAAGAGATACTGCTTGCAAAAGAGCTCCTGCCCTTGGGTTGCACTACAAACTGTTTCAGGGATCTCATGCTCCTGATATTGTCATAACATCAGCTGAGACATCGTCTGTGAAGACCCGGTCCAAGACATCTGATGTCATAGCTGTATTAAAAGAGACCTGTAAAGAACTGGAAGCTAGGAAAAAGACCCTAGAAATCCTAATTGCCAGGTTAGAAAAGGAGGAAGCTGAAGGAAATAGAAGGGAAGAAGGTGTAGAAGTTGAAGGTCATCTCAATACTGAAGAAACTAGCTCCTCCGAGTCTGATGACAGTGCTTAAAGGTTGGTTGCTGTTTGGTGGAGTTGATGCTGGTCCCTGGTGGAGTTTGGAAGTGTGTTCAGTTTTTAGCTGCTGCTCTTATTACTTTTTTCTGGATGACTGTATAATTTTTTGGCCCATTTGTGGCTAAAGAGGGGGAGAATATTTTGGTACTTACTTTAATTGACATTCCATTTTTCTACAGTCATATTTATTCTGCTGCTATCTATCTCTGATTGCTTAGGGTCTTTAGCCAAAAATCTGCCAAAGGGGGAGTTTGTAGTTGTTTAGTTATTGGCTTGCATTTTTGGTAAAACCCAAGTGTATGTGTGAATGTCATGACTGATGTCATAACATTCTAGTTTAGTCTGTACTGATTCATTAGGTACCTTTGCAGAAAAATATTGTCATACAGGTACTGATGTTTATAAGTGTGTATCTGAGCATTTTGCAAAATGATCACATTTTTCCTAAATCAGTAGACAAGTTTTTCAGATGTCATAACAGATGTTAAGACATCCTGTTCTGAACTAACAGGTTTGCAGTTTGGTTAATTCTGAGTTTTTTCAGGAAAATGACTCAGTCTTCCCAGAACAGAATCCTGCGTTTTCTTTGGGTTAACCTAGCTCAACCCTAACCTGGTTGATAAAGTCCTGTGACCTAGTCTTAAGTTCAAATGGAATTAACCCTAGCTTTTTGTGGAAACCCTAACCGAAGTTGCAGCTGCTATATATTCAACAGAGCTGCTGTTTTGAAAGTAATCCCTTTTTTGATAGAAGATCAATTAGAAGTTGTATAGTTTTTACTATTGTAATCCAAGCAATTATCATTGTGATGAGTGACTTGGAATAGGTTTTAATTGTAAGGGTTGTGTAGCACTCAAAGCTTTGAAGCAAGAGTGTTTGTATGTCTCTTGACTAAAGCTGTGAAGTAGAGTCAAGTTAGTGTGTGTATCACTCAAAGCTGTGAAGCAAGAGTGGTTGTGTTGCTTGATTAAAAAGCTGTGAAGCTTAATCAAGTGTATGTTTTTGAAGAGTGTCTTCATCAATTCATTAGTCAAATTGTTTTATGTATCACTGCTGTGATTGAGGGGGAGTGAGTAGGAACTCAGGTTTAAGTTGTACTTAGATTGAAGTTGCATTGGGTAGGTCTTAAGTGAAGGAGATAAACTGGTTGGTTTATTCCTGAATTAACATCTCTTATAGTGGATTTCCTCCCTAGCTTGGTAGCCCCCAGAGTAGGTGTTGTTGCACACTGAACTGGGTAAACAATTGACTGTGTTCTTTACTGTTTTTATATTTACTGTCTTATAGAAAGTCAGATACGGTGTCATAACATTGAACGTGACATTGAGTATCTGCAGCCAGAATTTCAGTTGGTGCCTACCTTGGAAGAGTTCTCTCAGTTGTTGGATGTACCCATTCTTGAACAGTTACCCTTCACAGGTCTAGAAGAAGTTCCTAAGCCAGAAGTCATTGCCTTAGCTCTGCATCTGAAACGGGCCGACGTGGTATCCAATTGGGAAACTAGAAGCGGAGTCAAAGGTTTTCTAGCTAAGTTTCTGATAGAAAGGGCCCAACTATTTTGGGATGATTTGGATTTTCAATCTTTTGAGGAGGTTTTGGCTCTTCTAATTTATGGGTTAGTCCTATTCCCTAATCCGGACTCATTCATAGATGTGAATGCAATCAAGGTTTTTCTCTCCCGCAATCCAGTGCCTACTTTGCTCGGAGATATTTTGCCCACTCTCCATACTCGTACCATGAAGAGAAAAGGGATTCTTATATGTTGTATACCATTGATGTCGAGGTGGTTTATTTCTCACCTCCCTAAGTTCATACTGAAGAATGAAGAAGGTTTGGGTTGGTCGCAAAGGATAATGTCACTCGCTCACACAGATATTCTTTGGTGTTCTCGAGCTATGGAAAACACTACTATTATTGACCACTGTAGGGAGTACCCTAATGTTCCGCTACTTGGTATCAAAGGAGGTATAACCTACAACCCCTGTTTAGCTCTGCAACAATTTGGTCACGCTCGAAGGGATGGCCCCCATGAGTTACTTATCGAGGTCATTGTATTCAACTATGAGGATGATGTTAAAGAGTATCGTCGGAGGTTCATACGAGCTTGGGGCATGGCAAACAGATCTGGCGTCAAGACTTTGGGGCCAAAAACTTCCATTCCTATGGAACCTTACCTACAATGGGTACGAACTCGTGCCCAGCAACTTATGATGCCCTATGTGGTTGTTTTTCCAGTGATTATGGAACCCACTACATAGGAGGGTATTCCTTACACAGTTCTCTATCCTTACATGCCCACTGATCTTGGGGAATTACAGAGGTCTTGGATTCAGTTGATGAAGGAGCGAGACACTTACAGGGATCAGTTCCATGCTCAGGAGAGGAAGGTCTTAGAGCTCACAAAGCAATTGCATGAAGAAAGAGGACTGAATAACTATCTTGGCACAAAGAGGAAGCATCCATGGGAATTTTGATGTCTTTTATAGTTTTAGATTTGTTTTTTTTATTGTAACGCCTAAAAGGCATTTGAACTTCAAATTCAGCTAATAAAATCTTTGTTTTTTTTTTGTTTGAAAATTTAAATTTCCCGAAGTCTTTGAAATCATTGCATGCGCATCCCATTATCATACACATCATTACATGTACCATTACATGTTTCTCATCTCCGTCGCTGTTTATTTCAGCAGGAATGTCTTCTGAACAAAGCATCAAGGACCTTCAGGCGCAAAACGCCTAGTTCCAACAAATGTTCATAAGTCTGGAAAAAGGGCAGGAAGATCTGAAAGCCCTCATCCTGAAAGAGAAGAAGAAAATTAAGAAGGTTGTTAGTATTCTTAATATGGGCAGAAGGTTTGGAGAGTGGTTGAAGTGACAAGTCGAGATGACCTCTTCATCTAAGGAATGGGAGAATCAGGAAGAGGAGAAGGACCCCAGTCCTGCAGTTTCTAACAATGATACTGATTACAATGATGAGCAATATCCTCCTGCTAAGGATAGATACAAACAATTGGAAGATCGTTTGAGTGCCATGGAAGTTCAGAGGATACCTGGATTGGATTTTGAAGAATTGGGATTAGTGTTGAGAGTGGTCATCCCGCAGAAGTTCAAAGCTCCAGTTTTTGCTAAGTATGATGGGGTGTCCTGCCCGAAGCTCCATCTCCGTTCGTACGTCAGGAAAATTTAGCCCCACACCACTGATAGAAATCTATGGGTTCACTTCTTTCAAGATAGTCTGTTAGGGACTCAACTTGAATGGTTCTACCAGCTAGAGGGAACAAATATCTGAAACTGGGAAGATCTGGCTGCTGCTTTCTACAAGCAGTATCAGTATAATGTCGACCTTGCTCCCACTCGTACTCAACTCTAGAGTATGTCCATGGGTGCAGGTGAAAGTTTTAAAGACTGTGCACAAAAATGGAGAGACTTGGCTGGAGAGTTCAACCCCCGTTGTCTGATAGGGAGTTGGTTGATATGTTTCTGGGGACGCTATCTGGTCCATTTTTCAATCATCTGATCGGCAGCTCGTCAGCTGGTTTCACCGAGTTGATTCTAACTGGGGAGAGAGTAGAAGCTGGGATTTGAAGCCGTAAAATACAGAAGGATGCCTCGTCAAGTTCAGTAAAGAAGCCTTTTGCTGGTAAGAAGGAAGCCAACGCCATCTACATCCCGAGGGGTCAGAACAGGGCTGAACAACGTCAGACAGTAAGTGTCGTAATGATATATAGACCTGCAGTTGCTCCATAATGTAACAACCCATAAAGGGTGAAAAAACCACAACGGCAGTTTACCTGCATCAACATGACATTAGCTGAAGTGCTACCTCACCTGCTGAGATCCAACTTGGCAACCTTGAAAGAGGCTCCCAAGAATCCAAACACTACATCTCCTTGATATAATCTGAATGCCCGGTGTGCTTATCATTCTGAGAGTCCTGGCCATGATACAAATGATTGTTGGGCTCTGAGGAACAAAATACAAGACTTGATTAAAGCTAAGGAAATATATTTTGATGCTCCAGAGAAGCCCAATGTCATAACTGCTCCCATGCCTAAACACGGTCGTGGAGTTAATGTTGTTGACACTGATTTATTTATTACCTCTATTGACGAAGTTTCCACTCCTATCATGTCTGTCAAGAAGAATTTGTTGTTGGCCGGTTTATTTTCGGGTTATGGTGAAGGTTGCCACATGTGTTCGTTTCTACCGCCTGGTTTCCGTTTGCTGAAGTTAGGTATTCAACGCCTGATAGATAGCAAAGAAATTTTGTTTGAGAAAACTTTGGTTCCCGCTATTCCATCTGAAGACGTTGCTATTATAACTATTTCTGCCAATCCTTCTAAGGTTTCCTCGAGAAGACCTGTTAGGATTACATCTGCTCCAAGAATTTCTCCGCGGATAATCATTGTTCCTGGCCCTGTCCCGTATGTCTCGGATAAAGCTATCCCATGGCATTATGGTTCCGATGTGTACTATCATGGCATCAAACAAGATCTGAGAGATGAAGAGGCTGATCCCGATATTGATAACATTGTTGGAACCAGCAAAAATCACTCGAAGTGGAAGGGTCTTCTCTCCTGAGATTTTCCCTAAGACTGTCAACAAGCCAATTGTCATTCCATCTGTTGTTCCTGCTAAAACATCCACTACAGTTCCTGTTCTTACTCCAGTTATTACCCCTATCAGCGAATCATCTGATACCCGCGGAAAAGAGGTTGTAGGTGAGCCTTCCCGGACGGAGGCACCTAAGAAAATTGTTGTGGAAGCCTCTAAGCAAGAAATAGAGGAAATAATGAAAATCATTAAGAAGAGCAACTACAATATGGTTGAGCAGCTAGAGCAGAACCCATCAAAGATATCCATGTTGTCTCTGCTATTGTGTTCCGAAGCCCATGCAAAGGCTTTGATTGCATTTCTCAAGACTGTGCATGTGCCACAGGAGACTTCAGTTGATCAGTTCAAAGATTGTGTGGCCAGCCTGACTGCTGATAATGGGTTGGGTTTCTCATACGCAGACTTAACACCAAAGGGAAGGAAGCATAATGATACTCTAAATGTCTCGATTGAATGCAGGGGCACCACTATGGCTCATATGCTGGTAGATACTGGGTCTTCACTGAATGTTCTTCCAAAGAAGGCATTAGACTGGTTGGATTGCAAGGGTTTAACTCTAAAGCCTAGTAACATTGTGGTAAGGGCTTTTGACGGATCAAAGAGAATGGTGCACGGGGAGGTGGACATCCCTGTCAAAGTAGGTTCTCAGACTTTTGGGTCCATCTTCTATGTGATGGATATCAGGTCGTTGTATTCTTGTTTGCTGGGTTGTCCTTGGATCCACGAGACTGGGGCAATTACTTCCACACTCCATCAAATGCTGAAGTATCCGGTGAAAGGAAAGATTGTCACAATGCGGGGTGAAGAAGAATATATGGTGAGTCACCTCAATTCCTTCCGCTACGTAGAGATGGACGGGGAATTCATAGAAACTCCTTGTCAGAACTTCGAAAAGGTCCCTCAGATCTTGGCATCAACTGAAACTACTACCAGCAGTAAACCTCCTCTGAAGATGGCTTCCCTCAAGGACGCCAGGCCCGTGGTTGAAGAAGGTGGGTGTACCAATTGGGATCAGCTCCCTGATTTCACTCACAAAATTGACAAATTTGGTTTGGGCTTTACTACAGGGCTCAAAGGGCTGTTCGATGCGCTCGGGATAGAGGTCCTCCCCTATGCATTAGCAATCATGAGATTAACGCCATTAAAGACAATGAAGAGGATTCACACATCGACAGTTGGATCTACCCAACAACCAACGGTGGACCGAGTAACTGGACGGCTAGGGACTTCATACCTGTTTCTTTTATTTCGCAGTAATTGACCTATTTGTTTTAAGATTTGTAATAAACAATTTAAAACTTTACGGCCCAGTGCCTTTCCCGAGGCACCTTGGATTTGCTTGTGAGGGCTATTATTTGTCATTTCATAATCATTAATAAAGCATTGGGCGTTTCTTGCATACAAATTTTGCGCTCTCTATTTTTCTTTTCTGTTTTCACTTTATCGAAACAGCTATTCTCTTACACACACTCACGTATCATAATGCAGATCCATATCCACTCTGGATCCCATTGATAACAACTCTGCTATTGCCAGTTATGACATCAAAAATCCGATCAACCAAGCCGAGGACGAAGGTGAGGATGATTGTGAGGTGCCTGGAGAACTTTCTAGACTATTACAGCAGGAAGAAAGGGCCATACAACCTCATGAAGAGTCGGTTGAGACAATGAACTTGGGTACCGAGGAAGACAGAAAAGAGGTTAAAATAGGCACGAATCTGGAGCTTAGCGTCAAACAGAGGTTGATACATATGTTGCACGACTATGTTGAGATCTTCGCTTGGTCCTATGAAGACATGCTTGGTTTGGACACTGATATTATGGTACATTGCCTGCCGACTAAAGAAGACTGTCCTCCGGTTAAACAAAAGGTCCGTCGTATGCGCCCTGAAATGTCAGAGAAGATCAAGGCAGAGGTCATGAAACAGTTCGACGCATGATTCTTAGCTGTCACTTCCTATCCACAGTGGGTTGCTAACTTCGTTCTGGTACCTAAGAAGGACGGTAAGGTATGGATGTGTGTTGATTACAGAGATCTGAACCGGGCAAGTCCCAAGGATGACTTCCCACTTCCTCACATTGATGTTCTGGTCGATAACACCGTGCAACACAAAATCTTCTCCTTCATGGACGATTTCTCCGGCTATAACCAGATCAAGATGGATCCTGAAGACATGGAGAAGACAACCTTCGTTACACAGTGGGGCACCTTTTGCTACAAGGTGATGCATTTTAGGTTTAAGAACGCTGGGGAAACCTATCAGTACGCCATGGTCGCTTTGTTCCACGATATGATTCACCACGAGATCAAAGTTTATGTTGATGACATGATAGCCAGGTCTCAGACTGAGGAAGAGCACCTTGATCATCTCCAAAAGTTGTTCGACAGGTTGAAGACATACAAGTTGAGATTAAATCCGAACAAGTGCACCTTCGGGGTAAGGTCTGGTAAGCTTCTGGGCTTCATTGTCAGTGACAAAGGTATTCAAGTGGACCCTGCAAAGGTAAAAGCTATACAAGAAATGTCGGCTCCCTATACAGAGAAGGAAGTTAGAGGCTTCTTGGGACGTCTGAATTACATCGCCAGGTTCATTTTACATCTGACTGCTACTTGTAAACCAATCTTCCCGAGCGGGTGTCCTATGAAAGCTGGCAAGCACGAGAAAGAAAGGTGGAAACAAATCGGTCATCCAAGAAATCCTCGCTTGCCCGAGAATCGAAAAATCATCCATGACGCTGTTTACCGTGGTTTTTGGTAAACAATCGTTGATCCTCCAAAAAGGAAAGCCCTTTTGGTTATTCGCGGGATCGATCAGATTGATCCCAGAACATATGCTAACTTTTATGCTGGTTTGATGTAAAAGTTAATATCTAGGAAGAACGCACGTTCGACCAGGGATATGGTGTTTGTGGTTTTGGAAAGCAAATAGAAGTGCAGGTAAAATGAAGGAAAAGTAAACTTTGTAAAAGAAGATTAAAACAATGTAAAAGATTTGATTAATAAAAGGTGGTGTTTCCAACGTACATTCTCAGTTATTCTTTCACACACAGCGGGTACTTGAATAATGTTAAGTGACTAGTACAATAGGTTGAACACACGAAAAATCTACACAAACTTCCTATTTTTATACTAAAGTTATGTAACTGTCGAGGGGTTGCCTCGCTCTAGGATGAAGACAAGTGTCTTCTGCACGCCCCTCGACTTCTATCTTCCTACCACGTCGCTTTCCCTTAATTGCTGGTGAACTGCATTTCTCTCCAATCTTCAAATTCAAATATCCTTCATCCTTGGTGCTGACATGAGGGTCTGTTCTTCTATTAGAAGGTCACAGGACCTTTCCAGTCAAAGGCTTGATGGTGATATCTGGTCGAAGACCAATTTGTAACTCATATATTTTCTCTAAGTTTCTCCATCTGTCGAAGCATTTTCCAGCTTGGCTTTATTTGCTCTATTTTTGGCCCATAAGGCCAATATATCGTGGGTGTCGAATTCAAGAGCCAATAAATTGCCCCCCAAGAATTCCTATTTCGACGCCGAGAGAAATAGTCATTCTTTGATATTCCTATTCGACACCTGTCTCTTTTGTTTACAAAGGCTTAACGTGTACTTTTCTCCTTCCAACAACTGCCACACTCAGAATCATCATTACTCTTTTCCCAAGGCATCTTTTCAATAAACTGTTACCATGCTGCCATGATGACCATTACTCCTAGAACCTAGGCAAGCATGTCAAATGTTCCTCATCACCTGCACGGTAACCGCTTTACTGCTTGCCACGTGCCCCACTACGTCCACAACATTAAATGGCCTTGATGAGAAACACTTCTCCCTGGACACTATAAATAGCTTTGAGCCCTCTCGTTTGGAACTTTCACAACACTTAGCATCTTTCATCTCTTCTGCAGAAAAACACCTTACACCGTAGTGACTCTATCATCTTCATTTCTCACCAACTCATAACAATGGCTTTCCTCTCCAATGCTCCAAACAATCCTAAACACAAGAATGTTTCTGACGTACAACGTTAACCTGAGATCTTTTCCACCAGTTCTCCTCCTGCTTCAATTGAGGGGTTAAGGTTCATCTCTGAACCTATGACCCAAGAAAGGCGTGAGGCGTACAACTCCCAAATCCTCATCCCTATAAGGTATTCTGAGGATATATATGCCATGTCTGGCCCTTTATCTGCATGTGTTGTACCCCAAAATTTTCCCTCCCATATTCTTCAAGATTTGTCAAGAATGATCTTCAAATTGTTCAAGATTGCTCAAGGGTTAGACAGTCAAGCCATCTCCTAAGCAGTAGACAACTGAAATTAGGGTTTTGGTTCTTTCAAGGAATTTGGGGTTTTCAATGGTTAAATCAAGTCTCATAGGCCTATATACATTCTCAAGCATCTACATGCCAAGTTTCAAGACTCACAGTGCCAATTTACACAGACAAAAGCTCCATTTGATCCACAGTCAACTACAAGGGCAAAATGGTCATTTTGCAGTCAAAAGTCAGAATTTTTGGTCAACATCTTATTTTGAGGTCACAATCATCATTTGATCAAGTCTTGATCATGATTCCACAAGAATAGCTCAAAAATCATCAAGATGCAAAAGTTACTATTTTTGGACAGCAGAAAAGTCAACTGTACCTTGACCAGGGCATAACTTTTTCATGGTTTGTCAAAAAAATCCCATCCAAAGCTCATTTTGAAGAGGATGCAATTTCCTACAATCCATCTTCACACTCCAAGATCAAGGAATGCTCTCACAAAAAGTTACCAATTTTTACATTATAGGTCAAATTCAAAGGTCAACAAAAGTACACTTTGAGTCAAAGGCCATAACTTGAGATTGGTAAATCCAAATGACATGGGACCAAAGTCATTGGTTAGAGGACTTCAATAGCTTTCCAAAATGTCCAAGAAAATGGTCATATGATCAAAATTGAGCAAGTTGTACATTGAAGAAGTTGGGAAATTTTCATGAATTTACAAAAGTCAACTTTGCTCAAAACATCTTCTTTTTGCTAATGGGCCTCAAATCTCTTATTGAAACTTCACCCATGACCTATGCACGACCCACCAAGATAAATTGGATTTATTTTCTTAAATTTATTAATTAAATGGATTTTTAATATATATTAATTCATTTAATCAATTTAAATCATAAGAAAATACAAGATTTGATTTTTAAATCAATTTGTGAACCAAATATGACCAAGATATGCTGACCAATTCGTGCACAATCAAAAAGATACAAAAAATCCAATTTTGGCAACATTGTTCAATCATGGAAAATCAAGAATATTTGATTTCTAATCAAGGATTTAATCTTCAATGCACATGGATTGGATCCAAAACTTTGACCTAATTTGTTTCTCCTATATGCATGCAAGTAAACCATGACCTAGTACACGATTGAAAGCTGCAGAAACAACCTTGTCAATTTCAAGAAATTCCAAGAAAACTCAAAACCGGTTCTCGTATTCTAGGCCAATTCAAGGCGTTTTGTTCATCCAAGTACATTGCAGGAGGTCCCAGGATTGATTTGCAATCAAAATCAGGCATCGAGGCTCAAAGAATCGCTGCATACAGTCCCACGGTTTGCAATTCTTATTCAGAATTATATCTCCTAATTCATGTGCATTTAACATGTGTTTGTGATTGTTTTGCATTGCTAGAGATCACACAAAGCTAATGGCATGATTGAATTGAACTGTAACGCCCTAAATTGAAAGATACCATGACTGAATTTCTAGGGGTCTTGAGCTTTTAAATAGGGCTTTTCAATCCAGGAAAAATTGGGACTAATAGGATACATGGTTGAAATCGTGAGGCCAAAACGATTCCAACCCACACCTCGCGAAACATTTATGATTGTTGTGTGCCTAATCGCTATTTTTTCTTGCAGGAAGTAGTGGGGGTTAAAAACCCCCGCTATTTGATTCTAATTATACAGGAAAAAGGATGAAGACGATGATGTGTTATCATCTGGTTGGTCCATTTGAAAAGCGCGCGTGTTACTTTTTATTTACAGCATATTGTTTTGTTTGCATATATAATAATCACTTATTATTCCAATAACAAAAAGATGCATGTGGTGTAGTGGCAGGGACGCTGGCCAATGAGCCTTGGGACCTGGGGTTCGAATCCCAGGTCCCCCAAAACATTTATTCCATTTTTCTTCCTATGTTCACATGCAGATTTCACAAGGTGGTCCACCATACACCTCCAATTCCCAAACGCCAGATGTCTTCAAACTCAGATCCAGTGGCCAAAGTTGAAGGACCACCATACTCCCTGGTCAGCGCATGCGTAACAAGTCCAGTAAAGTCAAACAGGCTAATGAATAGTGGGCCTGGAAATTGCTGACTCTACCACAAAATTGGGCCCAACACCCCCTTCAAGTTTATTTCTTTTCTTTTCTTTTTTATTTCTTTCATTAATTATTTTTTATAATTATTATTTTATCTAACAAATTAATATTTATTTTCATAATAAAAATCAGAAAACATAAAAAATATAATATTTTTATTTATTAGATTTAATTAGTTATTTTTGTAAATAAATAAGTAATTAATTAATTTAGTTTTAATTAGGTTAATTTTAACTTTTTTGCAATAATTTAAAATTAATGTAGAATTAGGGTTTTTAATAACTTTTGATTTATTTTTTTTTATTTCCTTAAATATTCTAAAAAAAACCAAAAAATATTTCTTTTTATTAATTAATTAGTCTAGGTTTAATTTAATTAAATACAAAATAACAAAAATCTCCTTCTTTCTCAAAAAAGGGTCAAAACCCTAAAAACTCTCTGATCCAATTTTCCTCGCGCATGTGATTATTTTTTATTCATGATTATTTTTTATCATATAATTGTATTTGCTCCGAGGATGTAATAGCTTTAATTAGGACTTCTTATCGCTTTCATTTATTTTCCGCATTTACTTTTTCAAGGGTTTGTTTTTGGCGATGTAAATACACGACGACTTGTAATAGTTTAGTTTTACTTTCTGCAACCATTAACTGCTAGATGTATGCTAACTAGGCTATGCATGACAAGATCTCTCTTAAATTAAAATCAATCGTAGCTCACCATAACATGTACAAAGATAACATAACTGAAACCTGACACATTCACACATGCCACTCTTAGGGTACGCCTCACTTGGTTGCCTCGACGTGGTCATTGAGTATAGGGTGTTTTAGAGGTCGCCCTCCTGTCTAAAGATTAAAGTTGCCTCGAAACGGTTGCCTCGATAAAAAATGATCTAAGACATTAGGGTTACCGCTAAGGCATCCTACCATTGCTTTAGTGACCACATGTCCCTAAAATTGAATTGACCCGAAAACTCCAACGATGGTGCTACCTACTTCTCAATAGTGGGATAGTACTGTCTAAAGGACATTTACACAGCTTAATTTCTTTTGAGTAGGTAGAGGTTCTTAGATACTTTCTTTTTCAAAACAAAAATACTTTTCGCACCTACACTTTTCTGACAAAAGTTTTCAAACAAACACTTCATACACTCTTGAGGACAGATACAAGAGTTAAATCGAAGTTTTCAAACAAAACTTTTTTCAAAACCCACAAACACAAGAAAAGCCAAACTTTTTGAAAACATAGTGAGCAAGTACCTAAGAGCCCGTGGATAACCACAGATAGAAAGGGTGCTAACACCTTCCCTTTCTATAATCTACCTCCCGAAGCCGAGAAACATCTCGAAAAGGAATTTTGCTGTGCTTTTGTCCTTTCCTTGTTGGAGAAAATAAAAGACGGTGGCGACTCTTGCTTACCGCAACATTTTGCGAAACGCAAACGCGAACCAGCATTAAAAAACAGTCAGTTCTATTTCCACCAATCACAGAACTGGCGACTCTGCTGGGGAACATATAAGTGAGGTGTACCTTAGGATTAGATCATTATGTTTTCAATTGTATGCTTTGTATGCTTTAAACTTTGTGGGCTTGTATCAGAGTTTTATAGATCCTAACCCGGATCTGGGGTACCCTTTTTTAGGTAAGTAGCAATAAACTGTGAGGGATCTGTCCGGCGTATACCGACACGGATGAAGCAGTAGCTACGTTGGTGTGACACCTTGGTCTGTACCGATATCCCTTGTGTTGGAACGAGGAGAATATGGGTCTTCTGAAGAGTCATTAAGCACCAACTGACCTTAGAACATTAAATTGACCAACTTGGCTATAGAACAGTAGCAGTATGCTACGCTCATTGAGGCTAAACTCTCGCGATGGTTCCGGCTACAAGAAAAGGTTGCCAAACTGGAATTATGACCGATTGAGGGTAGTCAGTGATATTGAGATCCTCTAGAACCCGGTTACTATTTTTAGGACAGGTCTTAACCAACTGAAACTGAAAGAGGGTAGTACCTAAACTTCATGCCAGCCTGAAATCTAAGGGCTCTTTTGTGTGACTTGTGTGCCTTTACCATGTTTTCCTTTTGTGAATACTTGTGGTGTGCCTTTATCATAACATCATAATATCATAACATTGCATACATCTTGCATAAGGACTAACCCATTTCAAAGACAAGAGGGTTTCATCTTTGCTCTGTTTTGCAGGACATCATGATGCCCATGCGTAGGAATACTATCCGGCTCAACTTTGTTCAACCACCTACTTTGCTTAAAGAATTGGTTGACAGGATTCCAAACACTACTTCCTTCATCAAGAGGCATGGTTCTCTTCTCGGTTTAGTCACCTCAAAGTGGGACCAACAAATGATGAGTGTCCTGGTCCAGTTTTATGATCCGCTATACCATTGCTTCACCTTTCAAGACTTCCAGCTGGTCCCTACCCTGGAAGAATTCTCTGAGTTGCTTGGTATCCCTGTTCTGGAGCAGACTCCATTTACTGGTTGGGAAAAGACTCTTAGGCCTGAAGAGATTGCTGCAGCCCTTCACTTGACCAAAGAAGAGGTAATGGCTAACTGGGAAACTAGAAGTGGAGTTAAGGGATTTTTGGCTAAGTTTCTGGTTCGCAAAGCTAATTGTTTCTGGAATGACTTAGACTTCAAAGCATACGAGGACATCCTGGCTCTCTTAATCTATGGTTTGGTATTGTTTCCAAATCCTGATACCTTTGTTGATGTTAATGCCATAAGGGTCTTCATCTCTCGGAACCCTGTGCCCACTCTCTTGGGTGATATCCTTTATCAGCTCTATACTCGTATTGCCCGAAGACGGGGAACTTTGATGTGCTGTGCTCCTTTATTGGTGAGGTGGTTTATTTCGTACCTCCCTAAGTTCGTACTGAAGAACAAAGAAGGAAGGGGCTGGGCTCATAGGATAATGTCACTCACTAATAATAACATTATTTGGACTCTCAGAGGCTTAGATGAGGTGGCCGTCATTGATCATTGTGGAGAGTACCCTAATGTTCCATTGATCGGAATCCGTGGAGGAATCTCTTATAACCCATGTTTAGCTCTCCGTCAGTTTGGAAGAGCCAGAAGAGAAGGGCCTCATGAGATGTTGATACCTCATATCGTCTTTGATTTTCAGGTAGATAGCGATGAGCTGCGTCGTAGATTCATCAGGGCTTGGGACAGAGTTCACAAATCTGACCCACATGAGTTGGGGCCAAAGACTTCTCTGCCAATGGAGTCATATTTCAGATGGGTCCGCATCCGTGCCCAGAAGTTAGGTATGCCATACGAAGCTGTCAGGCCTATTACTCTTGAAGTCGCTGATAGAGACGGGGTTCCTCCAACTATTCTCCATCCTCATACGCCCACTGATGTTGACACACTGAAGAGGTCTTGGGCACAACTGCAGGAAGAACGAGATTCTTATCGGGAGAGGTTCAACGAGCAGGAACAGAAGATCCAGAAGCTGACTAAGCAATTGGAGAACGAGCGGATCCTGAATGATTATATCCGCACTGAAAAGAAGAGGTCGTGGGAGCAATGATGGACCTTTGATGATTTCTTTTATGGTTTTATTTACTTTTCCGTATTTCCATTCTTGTAACGCCTAAGGGCAATTTGTTGAACAATTTAAAGTCCGAAGTTAAATCTAATAAAGTGCGTTTCCTTTTTTGTCTACAAATTTGAATCCCGATTGTCTTTGAAAACATAAATCATACGCATTTCATTTCATCATATGCATAACAGGTACCCCTTTTACAGGTCACTTATCTTCTTCGCTGTTTATTTCAGCAATCATCATGTCTACTGAACCTACCACTGAGCAAGCTATCAAGGCCCTCCAGGCCCAGAATGCCCAGTTCCAAGAGTTGGTTATGAGCCTAGCCCAGGGTCAACAGGATTTCAAGACTCTGATTCTGAAAGAGAGGAAGAAGAAGAAGAGGAGGACCGTCTTGTTCAACACTGGACGCAGGTTTGGGAATGGACTGCAGAATGAGGTTGATCTGACCACCTCATTTATAGGGAAAGACAGCCCACAAGATAGAAGGGTTCCTAGTCCCGTAGTCTCCGACAACGAGACAAATTATGATGAAGAACAGTACCCTCCTACTGAGGATAGGTATAAACAGTTGGAGGACTGCTTGAGCGCCATGGAGATACAGAATGTGCCCGAGTTGGACTTTGGAGACCTAGGGTTATCCTTTGGGGTGGTGATTCCCCATAAATTCAAGGCATTTGCCTTTGCCAAATATGACGGAGCCTCCTGCCCAAAGTTGCACCTCCGATCATATGTAAGGAAGATCCAGTCTTACACCGCTGACAAGAACTTATGGATCCATTTCTTTCAGGACAGTCTTTCAGGGACTCAACTCGAGTGGTTCTATCAGCTGGATGGAGCCAGTATCCGTAACTGGGAAGATTTGGCTACTGCGTTCTATAAGCAGTATCAATATAATTCCGGCCTCGCTCCTACGCGTACCCAACTCTAGGGTATGTCAATAGGGACGGGTGAAGGATTTAAAGAGTATGCGCAAAAATGGAGAGACCTTGCTGGAAGGGTGCAACCACCTTTAAATGATCGTGAACTCGTCGATATGTTTCTGGGGACCCTGTCTGGTCCATTCTTTAACCATTTGATTGGAAACTCTTCAGCCGGGTTTACAGACCTTATCTTGGCTGGGGAGAGAATTGAAGTTGGCATCAAAAGTGGGAAGATTCAAGAAGTTACACCTTCTGATGCTCAGAAAAAGCCTTACAGTGGGAAGAAAGAGTCCAATGTTGTGTACCATCAAAAGAGTCGTCGTGACCAACACGTAGGGGCAGTCTTGATCTCTGGTTCTGCGTCACACCGTCAACAACAAAAGGGAAATCAACGAAGGTCGAACGAGCCTAAAAGACAGTTCACCAACATCAACATGCCATTGTCACAAGCATTGCAGCACATGTTGAAGATGAATCTGATTACGATGATAAACCCTTCTCCGAACCCTAAGACTTCTTCTCCTAACTATAACCCAGATGTAAGGTGTGCTTATCACTCCGATAGCCCGGGGCATGATACTGACGATTGTTGGGCGCTGAAATACAAGATTCAGAATATGATTGACGCTAAGGAGATCGAATTCGAGCCTCCTGAGACTCCCAATGTGATCACTGCTCCCTTGCCAAAACATGGCTAGGATTGAGAGATTTTTGTTCATTTGAATTCTGAAGTTGTATTTTTCTATGCTTATTCAAACAATTATCATGTCAAACTCTTTTATTTCATTAATGCATTACACGTGTCTGTTTTGAATCAATCCATTCGTATTCATTATATTCAAATTACTTTCATTTTTTGTGATGTTCAAACTCTCGATTAAAAAATTCTAAGCCTTTTGAGGGAGGATGACGAAAACGATACCGTGATCTTTACAGTATGCTTTTGAACAGACCCCGCTGACGATGTACAGACATTGTTTCAAATCCTAAACAGTGGAGTTATAAGGAAGATAATCCCTCATCAACCCCTTTGAGCCAGAGAAGTTGGAGTTTTTCTTTTCACAAACTAAAACCCTTAATTAACCTGGGGCAGGGTAGTTTTCTCAGTTGATCCAGGTGCACAATGAATGGCATCAAAGGAGTCCTTCCAAAACAAGAGACAATGATGGTTCCGAATAATCGTAAGGACAAGCAGTCATTATCTCTCAGAAGTAAAAGCCCAATGAGTCAAAACCTATGAAGGAGACTTATAAAACTGGGGCATCCCGCTGACTGTAATCACAAAAGGAACAGTTCAGGCAAAAAGACAGGGATAATAAAATCGAAAAGAAAGAGGTCCTACAAACCCTCAACAAAAAGAAATGACTGCCTATTCAAAATAAATTGTCAGTATCCAAACCATCACTGGTATATCAGAGCAAAGACTCAAACCAGATCTAATGCACGATTAGCTGAGTTTAGGATCGAAGAACATCACGAAGAACGGGTGGGTACAAATAAAATTTGAGCCTTTATCCTTTGTTTCTTAAACCGTGAACCAGGCCACATTATAACCCTAAAAAGTCCTAGGTGAAGCATGGGTTAGTTCGAAAGAATACTGTTACAAAAGGTATCCTGACTCCTGTAGGGCTTGCTGTAAAATCCTGAGTTGACATCACATTTTACAAAAATTCGCTTGTTTTATTGAAAACTGCATTTTCAAAAAACTTCAAGACAGACATAAGTTTTGCATTCTTAAAATAATATTGTTTGCATATGACTATTTGTTCAACAGCAGAGAAATTCGCACGACGAATATCTAGTGAACAAAAACCTTCTCAATAAAAAGAGTCACCTCAAGTGAAAAAAACACTTCCAACCAAGGGGCATACATGATCATTTTCCGTCATCTGGGGCAGTCAAGTCAAGATTCAAGGAATCTCTCAAAATGCCAAATAGTCAGGGGCAAATCTTCATCTGAATCACTTGGGGCATTGGACATGAATTCCAGCAACGAATCTTGCACGATCAAACATCTTCTGGTAATATGGCAACACAACACTACTGACAGTGACAAATCCCTACGCTCTGAGAGCGTGGACATAGTCAAAAAATACTACGCGCAATCAAAGACCCGCTAGGTTGACTGGCCTAGGCAAAAATAAGGGCTTCCCGGCGAACCAAAAAGGTTCGGGCAAAAATAAGGGATGAAAATGAAAAAAATTGTACACCCGGCAAGTCGAAAACCTGAAAAGGCGGCTTGGGCAAAAAAGGGTATCCCGATGGACTGAAAACCCGAAAGGGCGGTCCAGGCAAAAGTTAGGGATCAAAAGCGTACGACTATGTCCCGTCATCTCGTCACTTGCCTACCATAAGAAGATTTGTCAATCGGCAGTTATCAAGCACCTCATAGGCCTTCTTCTCCCGCAGAAACTGGGGCAATAAGAATTGTCCGAACTGTACAAGCTGCTCTGTCCTCCAGGTACAAGGTAGATTCAGTTGAAGAGTATGACCAAGATATCGTCACTACCCGCAGAGTAAAACAGTAATGGTAGCTCTCCCCACTGAGACTTGCAACTATGAACGAATCAGCAATACTCTCCTCAAGCAGAGTTAGTCTACCATCAGTCCCTAAAAAAGTTGGGTATCCCCAGTAGATCTTAATATTCCTCAGCGGAGTATACAGATATTCCTCAGCAAGCATCCCCGACAGTCTTAATATTCCTCAACGAAATATAAGAATGTTCCCCGGCGGAATACAAGATACCCCCAGTGGAGCCATTTCCCAGCGCAGTCTAAAAAAGCTTCCCCTCCAGAGTTGAATCATCTTCCCCAATAGATTTTGGAAGCTTGTCCCCTGTAGAGTACAAATGTATCTCCCCAGCCATATTCAGAAGGTTATCCCCACAAGAGTCTAACTGGGTTATCCTCAGCAAATTTCAACAGAAAGATCATCCCCAGCGAAGTTCTTTTTATCCCCAGCGGAGTTCATCATCAAAATCCCCAACAGAGCTTATCAACGGAATCCCCAGCGGAGTTATCGTTGAAATCCCAACAAAGCATCTCTTCCCACAGAGTAATTCCCCACAGAGTAATCTCTTCACCAGGGTTATTCCCCAACAGAGTTATCTTCTCCTACAGGTTTATTCTTGCAACCATCTTCGTTCATCATCCCCAGTAGAAACAAAGAACTCAACACTATTCTCCAGCAGCTCTGGGATTTATTTTCCCCCAGCTAAAAACATCACATTTTCATACATCATGATACATGCATATACGCATCATATCATACGATCTCATTTATGTTGAGAACATCATTGCTCGATCCATATCATGCATTGCATATGACTGACCTTTACCTTTCAGGAAAGATGCAGTTAGATTCTCAAATCATGTCAATGGAGACAAAACCAGTTAAATTGATTTCTAAAGATTTTTCTGAAGCCAGTCAATGGAGACAAAACCAGTTAAATCAATTCCTAAAGATTTTTCTGAAGCCAGTCAATGGAGACAAAACCAGTTAAATTGATTCCTAAAGATTTTTCTGAAGCCAGTCAATGGAGACAAAACCAGTTAAATCGATTCCTAAAGATTTTTCTAAAGCCAGTCAATGGAGACAAAACCAGTTAAATCGATTCCTAAAGATTTTTCTGAAGCCAGTCAATGGAGACAAAACCAGTTAAATCGATTCCTAAAGATTTTTCTAAAGCCAGTCAATGGAGACAAAACCAGTTAAATCGATTCCTAAAGATTTTTCTGAAGCCAATTAAGTCAAAGGAGACAAAACAAGTTAAATCGATTCCTAAAGATTTTTCTGAACACAATCAATGGAGACAAAACCAGTTAAATCGATTCCTAAAGATTTTTCTGATGCGAACACAGTCAATGGAGACAGAACCAGTTAAATCGATTCCTAAAGATTTTTCTGATGTGAATGCAGTCAAAGAAGACAAAATCAGTTAAATCGATTCCTAAAGATTTTTCTGAAGCAAAGCCAGTCAATGGAGACAAAATCAGTTAAATCGATTCCTAAAGATTTTTCTGAGGCAAAACCTGTCAATGGAGACAACCTGTCAATGGAGACCACCTGTCAATGGAGACAACCCGTCAATAGAGACAACCCGTCAATAGAGACAACCCGTCAATGAAGACAACCCATCAATGAAGACAACCCGTCAATAGAGACAACCCGTCAATAGAGACAACCCGTCAATGAAGACAACCCGTCAATGAAAACAACCCGTCAATGAAGACAACACCACCTACCAACAATCTCCAGATGGCATCTATAAGCCCATCCTCCTATCCATCATCTCTCCAAATGGCATCTGTAAGCCCATTCCCGACATCACCTTGCTGATACTACACCATGCGAGTGCAAATTTCTGGGCACTTTAGTGTTCAATCATCTTCCACCTTCGGATCACGAAAGGCACGCAAGCAAATCTACATCCCCAGGTTTAAGAAGATTGAACAGGGGCAACTGTTGTACCCCAAAATTTGCCCTCCCATATTCTTCAAGATTTGTCAAGAATGATCTTCAAATTGTTCAAGATTGCTCAAGGGTTAGACAGTCAAGCCATCTCCTAAGCAATAGACAACTGAAATTAGGGTTTTGGTTCTTTCAAGGAATTTGGGGTTTTCAATGGTTCAATCAAGTCTCATAGGCCTATATACATTCTCAAGTATCTACATGCCAAGTTTCAAGACTCACAGTGCCAATTTGCACAGACAAAAGCTTCATTTGATCCACAGTCAACTGCAAGGGCAAAATGGTCATTTTGCAGTCAAAAGTCAGAATTTTTGGTCAACATCTTATTTTGAGGTCACAATAATCATTTGATCAAGTCTTGATCATGATTCCACAAGAATAGCTCAAAAATCATCAAGATGCAAAAGTTACTATTTTTGGACAGCAGAAAAGTCAACTGTACCTTGACCACGGCATAACTTTTTCATGGTTTGTCAAAAAAATCCCATCCAAAGCTCATTTTGAAGAGGATGCAATTTCCTACAATCCATCTTCACACTCCAAGATCAAGGAATGCTCTCACAAAAAGTTACCAATTTTTACATTATAGGTCAAATTCAAAGGTCAACAAAAGTACACTTTGAGTCAAAGGCCATAACTTGATATTGGTAAATCCAAATGACATGGGACCAAAGTTATTGGTTAGAGGACTTCAATAGCTTTCCAAAATGTCCAAGAAAATGGTCATATGATCAAAATTGAGCAAGTTGTACATTGAAGAAGTTGGGAAATTTTCATGAATTTACAAAAGTCAACTTTGCTCAAAACATCTTCTTTTTGATAATGGGCCTCAAATCTCTTATTGAAACTTCACCCATGACCTATGCACGACCCACCAAGATAAATTGGATTTATTTTCTTAAATTTATTAATTAAATGGATTTTTAATATATATTAATTCATTTAATCAATTTAAATCATAAGAAAATACAAGATTTGATTTTTAAATCAATTTGTGAACCAAATATGACCAAGATATGCTGACCAATTCGTGCACAATCAAAAAGATACAAAAAATCCAATTTTGGCAACATTGTTCAATCATGGAAAATCAAGAATATTTGATTTCTAATCAAGGATTTAATCTTCAATGCACATGGATTGGATCCAAAACTTTGACCTAATTTGTTTCTCCTATATGTATGCAAGTAAACCATGACCTAGTACACGATTGAAAGGTGCAAAAACAACCCTGTCAATTTCAAGAAATTCCAAGAAAACTCAAAACCTGTTCTCGTATTCTAGGCCAATTCAAGGCGTTTTGTTCATCCAAGTACATTGCAGGAGGTCCCAGGATTGATTTGCAATCAAAATCAGGCATCAAGGCTCAAAGAATCGCTGCATACAGTCCCACGGTTTGCACTTCTTATTCAGAATTATATCTCCTAATTCATGCGCATTTAACATGTGTTTGTGATTGTTTTGCATTTCTAGAGATCACACAAAGCTAATGGCATGATTGAATTGAACTGTAACGCCCTGAATCGAAAGATACCATGACTGAATTTCTAGGGTTCTTGAGCTTTTAAATGGGGCTTTTCAATCCAGGAAAAATTGGGACTAATAGGATACATGGTTGAAATCATGAGGCCAAGACGATTCTAACCCACACCTCGCGAAACATTTATGATTGCTGTGTGCCTAATCGCTATTTTTTCTTGCAGGAAGTAGTGGGGGTTAAAAACCCCTGCTATCTGATTCTAATTATACAGGAAAAAGGTTAAAGACGATGATGTGTTATCATCTGGTTGGTCCATTTGAAAAGCGCGCGTGTTACTTTTTATTTACAACATATTGTTTTGTTTGCATATATAATAATCACTTATTATTCCAATAACAAAAAGATGCATGTGGTGTAGTGGCAGGGACGCTGGCCAATGAGCCTTGGGACCTGGGGTTCGAATCCCAGGTCCCCCAAAACATTTATTCCATTTTTCTTCATATGTTCACATGCAGATTTCACAAGGTGGTCCACCATACACCTCCAATTCCCAAACGCCAGATGTCTTCAAACTCAGATCCAGTGGCCAAAGTTGAAGGACCACCATACTCCCTGGTCAGCGCATGCGTAACAAGTCCAGCAAAGTCAAACAGGCTAATGAATAGTGGGCCTGGAAATTGCTGACTCTACCACAAAATTGGGCCCAACACCCCCCTTCAAGTTTATTTCTTTTCTTTTCTTTTTTATTTCTTTCATTAATTATTTTTTATAATTATTATTTTAACTAACAAATTAATATTTATTTTCATAATAAAAATCAGAAAACATAAAAAATATAATATTTTTATTTATTAGATTTAATTAGTTATTTTTGTAAATAAATAAGTAATTAATTAATTTAGTTTTAATTAGGTTAATTTTAACTTTTTTGCAATAATTTAAAATTAATGTAGAATTAGGGTTTTTAATAACTTTTGACTTATTTTTTTTATTTCCTTAAATATTCTAAAAAAAACCAAAAAATATTTCTTTTTATTAATTAATTAGTCTAGGTTTAATTTAATTAAATACAAAATAACAAAAATCTCCTTCTTTCTCAAAAAAGGGTCAAAACCCTAAAAACTCTCCGATCCAATTTTCCTCGCGCATGTGATTATTTTTTATTCATGATTATTTTTTATCATATAATTGTATTTGCTCCGAGGATGTAATAGCTTTAATTAGGACTTCTTATCGCTTTCATTTATTTTCCGCATTTACTTTTTCAAGGGTTTGTTTTTGGCGATGTAAATACCTGACGCCTTGTAATAGTTTAGTTTTACTTTCCGCAACCATTAACTGCTAGATGTATGCTAACTAGGCTATGCATGACAAGATCTCTCTTAAATTAAAATCAATCGTAGCTCACCATAACATGTACAAAGATAACATAACTGAAACCTGACACATTCGCACATGCCAATCTTAGGGTACGCCTCACTTGGTTGCCTTGACGTGGTCATTGAGTATATGGTGTTTTAGAGGTCGCCCTCATGTCTAAAGATCAAAGTTGCCTCGAAACGGTTGCCTCGATAAAAAATGATCTAAGACATTAGGGTTACCGCTAAGGCGTCCTACCATTGCTTTAGTGACCACATGTCCCTAAAATCGAATTGACCCGAAAACTCCAACGATGGTGCTACCTACTTCTCAATAGTGGGATAGTACTGTGTAAAGGACATTTACACAGCTTAATTTCTTTTGAGTAGGTAGAGGTTCTTAGATACTTGCTCTTTCAAAACAAAAATACTTTTCGCACCTACACTTTTCTGACAAAAGTTTTCAAACAAACACTTCATACACTCTTGAGGACAGATACAAGAGTTAAATCGAAGTTTTCAAACAAAACTTTTTTCAAAACCCACAAACACAAGAACAACCAAACTTTTTGAAAACATAGTGAGCAAGTACCTAAGAGCCCGTGGATAACCACGGATAGAAAGGGTGCTAACACCTTCCCTTTCTATAATCTACCTCCCGAACCCGAGAAACATCTCGAAAAGGAATTTTGCTGTGCTTTTGTCCTTTCCTTGTTGGAGAAAATAAAAGACGGTGGCGACTCTTGCTTACCGCGACATTTTGCGAAACGCAAACGCGAACCAGCATTAAAAAACAGTCAGTTCTATTTCCACCGATCACAGCATGCATCGAGAATCCCACAAAAAATCGTGCTTTCTTCCCCACTCACCCTAGGCTTAAGCCTATAGGCTGTGCGAAGAAACCCATGAATGATCCTGAGGATGCGACCCCAGCTAACCAACAACATGCCCAGACGAAAGAAGATATTAATCTTCAGTTCATGAATAAAGGGAATAAGATCTTTTGATCGTGCCCTAGTCTTTCTTCAGAATACTTAGATTGGCTAAATAAAATGGAGAAGGTACAAACCCCAATCTGGAAAGAAATGGGGATCTATGACCTGGTGATGCTGTCGAAGATAGGGTTATCTTACTGCCCTCTCATGTTAGTGTCTTTGTTATACTTCGGGGACAACGCCCATTTCATGTTTCATCTTCCTTGTGGAATGGTTACCCCAACCCTTTTCGATATAGCAGCGATTACCGGTCTTCGACCGACTGGCGATTATTTCGACCCAGAAGATTTATCTGAGGATGCCATTGGGTTTTCAGCTACGAAGCCCACATACACCACATTCATCAACCATTTTCATGATAAATCTTGCGGCACTGTGTCGGAGGTGGAACATATATCTTTCTTAGCTACGTGGCTATCTCGTTTCGTCTTCTGTACTAAGTCACTTCAAGTGAATAAGAAGATGCTTACGCTTGTAACACAGCTTCACCATGGCTACCCTCTCTGCTTGGCTGAATTGATTTTATCCAATCTGTATGAGTTCATCAGCAATGGTGTGACTCAACTCAAATTCATTGGAGACAGGGCAAGCTTGCTCCTTTCTGGCCCCTTCTGGACTCTTCAACTCTGGCTCAACGCCACTTTCGAATCTTTTCTTCCTCAAAAGAATAAGATAAATGAAGAGGCCCCAGAAATTATGAATAGGAGGGTCGAAGGCACCTGGCTAGTTTTGTTGACTCTGACTGACGAGGGTCAGCAATTTCAGAAAGCCTTTACCAGCTTTGTGATGGTGTCTGCAGAGTGCCAAAATTTTGTTTCGACCATGGCTCCCTTCTCCAGTCGAAAAGTTGGTCCAGAATGGTTCACTCGACCATTTCCTTCGGCTGATGAGGAGGACCAAGAGGACGAATATGTGGCTATTTGGGAGTCGTTTCTTCGCCCTAGAATCATGCCGCTGAGATTCAAGAGTTCGTAGAATCAACTAAGTTTGATTGCTTATCAACCGAATCGTGTCTCTCGACAGTCCGGTATTGTTCAGTCACTTCCGTCTCCCATCTACTCTCGAGAGAAACTGCTATTATTTTATAATGCAGATTACTCAGAGGATGCTGCTACCAAGCACATTGGTAGGTACGTTGGTCGGACCGTACTAACTCTGTTCGACTTTAATCTTAATTTTATGTGTTCTCCCAATTTTGAGGGGTGGTGGAGGCAATATTACAACGAAGAATTCTTCGATGAGAAGGATTTCGCCAACCACCTTCGCGAGGCGTTCAAGCTGATCTTTGACAAGATCAAGAAAGGTAATACTTTCTTTCTTTTTTGTCTCTTTGTCTTAGATTCAATCATTTGACATCCAACTTATATTTGTTTCTTATATAGCTGTCAAGAGGACCAACACCAAAAAGGCTGCTGAAAGCACTAAATGGGGGAGACTCTTCTGTGAACCCTTCACCAAAGTTTTTCATTTTCTGCTATACCTTTGTCCTTTACTATTTTCAGGTATAGATGTTAATTCCTCTGACTCTTATCTTTCTGGGTGTTCAGAAAACCACTCCCAAGAAACGGAAGGTTCAGGAGATTGAAATCTCTAGTGATGAAGAAGAGGAATCTCCTCCTGTTCCTCTGAAGATACAAAAATTAACGAAACCAACTCTTATACCTGAGCCTCGCCCAAAGACAAAAATCAAGATTCCAGCTACCAAATCGAGGCCTCCTCCTGTGATCATCAGAGAGCCCACTGAGCAAGAGGTAGTCGCTAGGCTGAATAATCCTAGTGAGAGTGACAACTCCAGTCCCGGTGTCGAAATTCCTCTTCAGGTATTTACTTCGAAAGACATCTGCTTACTTCCTGAACTATCCGCTTTTTCCCTAATAATTCTGAGAATAAAACTTCTTAATCTTCAGGATACTGTTGGCACTTCTAAACAGGCTCCCATTCCTGTCGAAGGATCTGTCACTCTATTAAATAGTGAGAGAGATCCTACTTATAGGCCTTCTTCAACAAAAGGCTCCTTTGTGAGCTCAGCTAGCAAGGTGAACCAAACTTCTGAGCATCGACATGAGACCATAGAAGAAACAAATGAGGAAGGCCCTATAGGAGAACAGGAAGAAATCAGGGCTTCACTAGAGGATGTACAGGAAGGTGAAAATGGGGAAGCTACTGATGTTGTAGTTGGAACAAAGAGTGAAGGTATGTTGGAGGGGGAGAATCAGAATGAAAGAATTCTAGAGGATGATGGCAGAGAAAACTCTACTGAGGGGGCCCAAAATCTTGCAAACACTGAAGTTACCCATGTTCCAGCACAGGTAGCAAATGTGGCTACTGCTATTAACGAGGTTTCCCCTTCGACAGGGTCTCATACCAAAGAAGATTTGTCCTTGTTGAAATAGCAAAATCCTCTGGCTTATTTGACTGCCATTCTTGAAGGGCGAGAAAGTTCTTCTGATCACAGTGTTTCAAATGCGTCTGGAAAATCTACCTCACATCTCCTCTTGATGAGGTGCTTCAGAAGGTTAAGGCGCAAATTTTCAAAAGAGATTTAATGCTAACCTTGGAGGGAGAACCTACTGCTCCCTCCTTCCTGAAGACAACTTTGAGGGATGTTGATCTCCTTGTTGCTTCTTCATATATAGCTAGCATTATTTTGGATTTAACTTCCATCATTGACCAAGTGTCAGCAGACTACAATCATAGAAGGACTCTCACTTGTGAGATCGAAGAGGCCAACTGTGATCGGTGGAAATAGAACTGACTGTTTTAAAGCTGGTTCGCGAAATGTCGCGGTAAGCAAGAGTCGCCACCGTCTTTTATATTCTCCAATAAGGAAAGGACAAAAGCACAGCAAAATTCCTTTTCGAGATGTTTCTCGGTTCGGGAGGTAGATTTATAGAAAGGGAAGGTATTAGCACCCTTTCTATCTGTGGTTATCCACGGGCTCTTAGGTACTTGCTCACTATGTTTTTAAAAATTGTTTGCTTTTCTTGTGTTTGTGGGTTTTGAAAAAGTTTTGTTTGAAAGACTTCTAGGTAACTCTTGTATCAGTCCTCAAGAGTGTATGAAGTATTTGTTTGAAAACTTTTTGAAAGTGTAGGTGCGAAAAGTATCTTTGTTTGTTTTGAAAGAGCAAGTACCCAGGAGAAATCTACCTACTCTAAGGAATTAGGCTGTGTAAATGTCCTTTAGACAGTGCTATCCCACTATTGAGAAGTAGGTAGCACCGTCGTTGGAGTTATTCGGGTCAATTCGATTATAGGGACAATGTGGTCACCAAAGCAATGGTAGGACGCCTTAGCGGTAACCCTAATGTCCTAGATCCTTTTTTTTATCCGAGGCAACCGTTTCGAGGCAACTGGATCTTTAGACAGGAGGGCGACCTCTAAAACACCCTATACTTGATGACCACCTCGAGGCAACCAAGTGAGGCGTACCCTAGGAGTGGCATGTGCACGTGTGTCAGGTTTCAGTTCAAATTATCTTTGAACATGCATCATTGTGAGCTACGGGTTGATTTTATTTTTCATACAAGTCTTGTCATGCATAATTAACAGTTAATAATTTGCGGAAGGTAAATTGCGGAAAGTGAATCTACGCTATTACAAGGCGCGGGTATATACATCGCCAAAAATATAACCCTTTGGAAATAAATTGCGAGAAAATAAAGAAAGCGATAAAAGTCCTAATTATCTATTACATTCTCGGAGCAGATACATAAATATAATCAAAAAAATAATAATGCGCGCAAAGAAATTGAATCGGGACGTCCTTAGGGTTTTGACCCTTTTTTGAGAAAAGAATGAATTTTGGTCCTTTTTTGTAGTTAATTCAAATTAAACCTAATTTACTAATTAATTAATTAATTAAAAGAAAAAGGTATTTTTTTAGTTTTTTAGGTCTTTAATGAAAATAAAATAAAAGGATTAAAATTGTCAAAAGAAAAAACCTTAATTCTAGATTAATTTTATTTATTATGAAAAAGATTAAAGTTAACCTAATTTAAAACAACTAAATTAATTAACTACATTTATTTACAAAATAATAATTAATAGTGAAAATAATAAATAATAAATAATATTTAGGTTTCTGAATTTATTATGAAAAATTAATTTGGTTAAATAATAAAAATAATTATAGTTATTAATTAGAATAAAAATAATAAAAGGAAAATATAAAGAAAGAAAAAGAAACCAGGGGGGTGATGACCCAAATATGGAGGTAAGAAAGTTGCAATCCTGGCCCAATAAGCACACAAGCTTGTTTGACCTTGGTAATTGCCCACGCTTGCTTTGACTGGGGAGCATGGTGTCCAGCATCTTTTGGCCTTTGGATCTATGATTGTGGCCACATGGCATACTGAGCGCTGGAGGTATATGGTGGAGCCTTTCATGAAGCCTGCATGTGAACATAGAAGAAAAAATAGAAACAAAGGTTTGGGGGACCTGGGAATCGAACCCAGGTCCCAATGGTTCTTGGACAACGCATCCACCACCAGGCCACTCGCTTGCATTTGTTAGAATAATAATGAGTAAATATAATATAAAAAACATGACAATTATGCTGGAAACAAAATCACGCGCGCTTTTATTTGAACGCTCCAATCACAAGCCAACACGCAGTCATCTTCCTCGTTTGCCTGTAAAAAGAATAAAGAGATAGCGGGGGTTTTTAACCCCCACAAAATAGGACGACCAAAAATAGCGAATAGAGCTATGCTCTATATAAATATGGCGCGATGGTCTCAATGTATTCGTCTCGTCCTGACGGTCTCAACCATGGGTCTTAGAGGTCCCAATTTTACTGGATGTGGAAAGTCCCAAAATCAAAGCTTCGGAACCCTAATATTCGTTCATGGTGATTTGTGATTCAGGGCATTTCAGTCCAATTAACCTATGCCAAAAGCTTTGTACACTTCCTATTAACATAAAACAATCAACAAAAGATGTTAAATATGCATGAATCGATGATTACGATTTTGGAAAAATTGTTCAAACTATGAAACTGTTCTTGCGTGTTTCTTGAGCTTTAAGGCTTGATTTTGTTTGCAAAAGGTTTCTGAGAGTTCCTGCAATGTGTTTGAATCACTGAAACGCCTTGAATTGGTCTGGAAGATAGCAAACAGATTTCAAGTTTTCTTTGATTTTTTCAATATTGGCTATGGCTTTCTGCAGCAATTCTCACGTGCAATGCATTAGGGTTGGCTTCTGTATATATAATGGAATGGATTTAGGTTAAATCTTGGCCAAGAAATCCATGGAATAATGGTTGGAATATTTGATTTTCAATCATATCTTTTTGCACCTTTTTGATTGAAAAATATTGCCAAATTGAGAGATCCTTGTCCCCTTGATGTGCACACGAATTTTACAGCTCTTGTAGGTCATATTTGCTTCATGAAAAGATTGCAAAACCATATCTTGATATTTTCCTACAATTAAATTAATTAAATGAATTAATATTGATTAAAAATTCAATTAATTAATAAAAAATAAGAAAATAATTCAATTTAATCTCAATGGGTCGTGCATAGGACTTGGACAAAGTTTCAAGAAGAAATTTGAGGCCCATTAGCAACAACAAAGTGTTTTGAGCAAAGTTGACTTTTGCAAATTCACAAAAATTTCCCAACTTCTCCAATGCATATCTTGCTCAATTTTGATCATATGAACATGTTCTTGGACATTTTGGAAAGGCCTTGAAGTCCTCTAACCAATGCCTTTGGTCCCATGTCATTTGGATGTACCAATCTCAAGTTATGGTCTTTGACTTAAAGTGCATTTTTGTTGACTTTTGAAATTGACCTATAATGTAGGAATTGATAACTTTTTGTGAGAGCATTCCTAGGACTTGGAGTGTGAAGATGGATTGTAGGAAATATCATTCCCTTCAAAATGAGAATTTGATGGGATTTTTCTGATGAACCATGAAAAAGTTATGCCTTGGTCAAGATACAGTTGACTTTTCTGCTGTCCAAAAATAGTAACTTTTGCATCTTTGATGATTTTTGAGCCATGCTTGTGGAATCATGATCAAGACTTGATCAAATGATGATTGTGGACTCAAAATAAGATGTTGACCAAAAATTCTGACTTTTGACTGTAAAATGACCATTTTGCCCCTGTAGTTGATTGTGAAGCAAATGGGCTTTTTGACTGTGCAATTTTGACACTGTGAGTCTTGAAACTTGGCATGTAGATGCTTGACAATATATATATATGCCTATGGGACTTGATTGGACCATTGAAAATCCCAAATTCCTTGAAAGAACCAAAACCCTAAATTTGACTGGCTTATGAGGCATCTGGGTTGTGCAACCCTTGAGTAATCTTGAACCATTTGAAGATGATTCTTGATAAACTTTGAAGAATATGGGAGGGAAAATTTTGGGGTACAACACCAACGGTCACGTAGCTGCTGCCTGGCACGCTGCTACTGAATCAACATCAAAAGTAAAAGAGTTGTCGAAGGCTCAAGAGCCTAGGCAGAAAGAAGTTGAGGAGATTGATCAAGATACAACTAAAATGAGGGTGCAGATCAAAGAACTGAAGCCTAAAATTTCCGCCAATGATAAAAGGAAAGAATAACTTCTCGCCATTAATACTGAGCCTGAAAGCCAAGAGGAACTTGCTGACGGGTTAAAACATGCTGATCGGGCTCAAACGCTCGACGCTAAACTTGAAACCCTCCATCAAAGCCAATCTCCCCTTTTAAATTCTATCTCTGTATTTGTATAATCATCTATTGTAATGACTTAAGGCCATTTTGGCAATTTTTAATGAAATTTCCATTTTGGCTTTTTCCTTATTTCGACTGTGACTATACATTGGCTATTTTAACCTCTTGAAGCATAGGTCTATACTTTTTCAAGTATTTACCGTTTACTCTCAAGCCTTTGATCTTCATTTAACTCCTCGATCTCATAGGCTCCACCAGAGAAAGTTTGGATAATTTTGAAAGGTCCTTCCCACTTAGGGGACCATTTTCCCATATTTCTATATTTTCGATCCATTGGGAGAATTACCTTCTACACTAGATCCTCAGGCAGAAATGTATTAAGTTTTACTTTTCGATTGTAAGATTTTTCGACCCTTTTCTTCTGTAATCTTAAGAGGTCTAAAGCTTTCAACCTTTCTTCGTCCAAATCGACTAATTCGTCCAACATCATATTCCAATAAACTTCAGAAGGGATATCCTTTTGTCTTTGAACCCTCGTTGACTGTAGACAAATTTCCACTGGCAATACCGTATCATGACCATAAGTTTAACGAAATGGTGTTGTTCCTGTAGCCTCTTTAGGAGAGGTTCGACAAGCCCATAAAACTTGATATAACGTCTTGTGCCAGTTTCTTGGCTTCTTTCCCACGTGTTTCTTTATCAAACTGATTACTACCTTATTTGCAACTTCGACTTAGCCATTGGCTTGTGCATAGTAAGGTGTAGACATTAACAGTTTGAATCCCATTTCTGTAGCAAATTCTTGCATTTTTCGACCAGTAAATACTGATCCTTGATCTGTCGTTATTGTCTCAGGGGTTCTAAATCTATATATAATGTACTTTTGAATAAATTCAATGACATTCTCTTGGTCTACATTGACTAAAGGAATTGCTTCAATCCATTTAGTAAAATAATCAATGCCCATTGTTGTACCCCAAAATTTGCCCTCCCATATTCTTCAAGATTTGCCAAGATCAATCTCCAGATGGTTCAAAATCTCTCAAGGGTTGCACAGTCCAATTGCCTCCTAACACAGTCAAAAATTAGGGTTTTGGTTCTTGCAAAGAAATTGAGATTTTCAAGGGTCCAACCAAGTCCCATATGCCTACATACGTTGTCAAGCATTCATATGTCAAGTTTCAAGACTCACAGCACCAAATTGCACTGTCAAAAAACCCTAATTGCTTCACAGTCAACTGCAGGGGCAAAATGGTCATTTGACAGTCAAAAGTCAAATTTTTTGGTCAACATCTTATTTTGAAGCCACAATCATCATTTGATCAATTCTTGATCATGATTCCACAAGCATGGCTCAAAAAGTCTCAAGATGCAAAAGTTTCTATTTTTGGACAGTTGAAAAGTCAATTGCAAATTGATTAGGGCATAACTTCCTCATGGTTCATCAGAAAAATCCCATACAAAGATCATTTTGAAGGGGATGACATTTCCTACAACTCATCTTCACACTCCAAGTACAAAATATGCTCTCACAAAAAGTTATCAATTTCAACATTATAGGTCATTTTCAAAAGTCAACAAAAAGGCACTTTAAGTCAAAGACCATAACTTGAGATTGGTAAATCAAAATGACATGGGACCAAAGGCATTGGTTAGAGGACTTCAAGACCTTTCCAAAAGGTCCAATAACATGTTCATAGCTTCAAAATTGAGCAAGATATGTATTGGAGAAGTTGGGAAATTTTTGGGAATTTTCAAAAGTCAACTTTGCCTAAAACACTTCAAAGTTGCTAATGGGCCTCAAATTCTTCCTTGAATCATTACCCAAAGCCTATGCACGACCCATTGAGCTCAAAGGGATTTATTTTCTTATTTTTAATTAATTAATTGAATTTTTATTCTTATTAATTCATTTAATTAGATTTAATTATGAGAAAATATCAAATAATGCTTTTTCAAATCTTTTTGTGCAGCAAATCAAACTAGGGAAAGCTGGCCAAGTCGTTTCACATCCAAAAAAGGAAAATCATCCATGATTGGCAAAGATTTCAATGAAAAAAGATTGAAAAATATATGATGAAAATCAAAGATTCAAAACATTAATTCATGGACTTATGGGCTTGTTTCTTGACCTAATTTCATTCACATACAAAGGCTGAGTGAAACCCTACTCAAGCGGACACGAAAAAAGCTGCTCATGCTCCATAACCAAGTTGCAAAAAACTCAAGAAATTTGGAAAACTGAAATCATAGTTGCAGGACGTTTCAAAGCATAAAAAGTATTCCAACACGTTGCTGGACCTTCCAGGAGTCTTTTGGCATCAAGAACAAGTCCCCATACTCCAAGAATCGGTAGAACAGAATCACCTTTTTCATAAATATGTCCATAATCGAATTTCAATTTCTATGCATCATTCATGTGTTTTGATCATTGATTTGTATTACTGACATCTCCCTGAAACTTTTGGCATCGTTTAATTGTATTAAAATTGCTTGTATCAAGATCTGCCATGGACGAGAATTAGGTTTTCCAAAGCTTCAAAATAGGGCTTTCATGTAGAGGAAAAATTGAACCTTGAAACCTATGCAGCTGAATTCAGGAGCTCAACACGAGTTGAATGGAAACCTCGCGCCCAATTTATATAAGCTGTAGGCGTAATCGCTATTTTCACTATTTCACTTAGTGGGGGTTTAAAACCCCCGCTACTTGTTTCATATTTGCAGGAATAACAAGGAAGAAGATGGATGTGGCATTACAGGACTGGGGCGTTCAAACTTTGGCGCGCTTTTTGTCTTATACCACTAACCAATGTTTTTTTGTATATTATATTTTCTATCTATTATGTTTACAAACAAACGCAAATGGCCTGGTGGTTGGAGGACGTGTCTTGCAGGTATGGGACCTGGGTTCGATTCCCAGGTCCCCCCATATGCTTAATAATTTTTGTTTTAACATGTTCAAGTGCAGCGCTCACTCAATGGCCTACCATACGTACTCATGCTTAAGGCTGCCACGCGTTTATGAGGATTAATCCAAGGGCCTCAGAAGGAAGTCCATGGTGTACCTCAGTCAACCAAGGCGCACTCACGCTGGAAAGTCAAACGAGCTTATGCTCCAATGGGCCTGAATTACTTCCAACAAACCTCCATTTGGGCCTGAAACCCCCCTGGTTTGCATTTTTTTAATTTTATTTTCTTTTCAATTCTAATTCTTTTTAAATTGTTTTAATTATTTTAATTGTTTTAATTGTTTTCTTTAATTCCATAAAATAATTTTTTCCATAATAAAAACAGAAAAATACAAAATATGTTTAATTATATTTAATTTCACCATTAAAATATTTTTGTAAATAAATTCTAATAACTAACTTAGTTAATTTAGGTTTTAATTTTAATCTTTTTTTTCTTAATAAAAAATATCTAGAATTAGGTTTTTGACATTTTATCTTTTTCTTAATTAATTTTTTCTCATTATTTATTATTATAGTTACTATTTATTTTTGTAAATAAACATGTACATTAATTAATTAGTAAATTAGAGTAACTTTAATATTTCTTTTTATTAATAATTAAAATAACTTAGAATTAGGGTTTCTCTTGATTTTAATTTTCTTTATTTTCATAAATACCAAAAACATAAAAACATTTTCTTTTCTTTAATTAAATAATTAAATAGACTTTAATTTCATTTAATTTCAAGCAAAGGGTCCAACACCCTCGGACGTTCAATTTAATCCTTTTTGCACTTTATTTTCTTTTATTGAATATTATGTAACTGCTCAAAGGTGTAATAGTAATTAGGTATTTATTTACTTTCCGCATTTTTATCAAAAACGGGTCTTTGTACTTTGGCGATGTATAGACCCGCGCCTTGTAATAGCATAGCTTTATGTTTCCGTCTTTTAATTTTCCGCACTTTTAAATTCTAAATTGTATGAAAGAATGTATGCTAATTAAAAACAAACGTAGCTCACCATGCCATGATCAAAGATAATTGTTAAACTGAAAACGACACACAAATACACACACCACTTCTAGGGTACGCCTCACCTGTTGCCTTCGAAACGTGGTCGTCAAGTATAGGACGTTTTAGTAAGTCCTTATGTCCATGATACAGTTGCCTCGAAACAGTTGCCTCGGAATAGTTGCCTCGAAACAGTTGCCTCGGATTAAAAAAAGGATCAAGGACATAAGGGTAGCTTCTAAGGTGTCCTACTGTTGCTCCGGTGACCACACTGTCCCTACACTCGAATTGACCCGAACACCTCCAACGGTGGTGCTACCTACCTCTCAATGATGGGATGACACTACCTTAAGGACATCTACACAGCCTAATTCCTTAGGGTAGGTAGACGACTCATGGATACTTGCTCTCTAAAAAACAAAACGAAAACCTTTTCACACTGACACTTTCAAGAAGCTTTCAAAACAATTTTTCAAACACTCTTGAGGACAGATACAAGAGTTATTCAGAAATCTTTCAAAGAAACTTTTTCAAACCCACTCACACTTTGAAAAGCAAACATTTTGAAAACATAAGAGCAAGTATCTAAGAGCCCATGGATAACCATGGATAGAAAGGGTGCTAACACCTTCCCTTTCTATAAATCTACCTCCCGAACCGAGAAACGTTCTCATAAGGAATTTTGCTGTGCTTTTGTCCTGTCCATGTTGGAGAAAATAAAAGACGGTGGTGACTCTTGCTTCCGCGACATTTCGCGAACCAGCGTTAAACAGTCAGTTCTAAATCCACCGATCACAGAACTGGCGACTCTTCTGGGGAATATTTATAAGTGTGGTGTACCTTAGGATTAAGATCACTTGTGTTTTCAATTGTCTGAACTGTTTGCTTTATTATTGTGGGTACTGTCTTGGGAGTTCTATAGATCCTAACCTGGATCTGGGGGATACCTTCTTAGAAAGTAGCAACAAGACTGTGAGGGAACTGTGCGGGGTATACCAACACGGTTGAAGCAGTCTGCTACGTTGATGTGGCACTTTGGTGAGTACCGGTAACCCTTGAGTCAAGTCAAGGAGAGTACGGGGCCGCCGCGTGGTGTCGTGAAGCATCAACTGACCTTAGGAACCTTAATTGAAACATCTTGGCCTCTTTAGGGTAGTGAGATAACTGACTTTGGTACAGTCCGAGGTTGGTTGATACTCGATACTACACTCAGTTGAGGGTTGTTTTCTTGGAATATTTCGGTCGCCAGTTCAGTGGCTAAATCGAAACAATGAACACAGAAAACAATCCAATGATATTGGGACCCTTAGAACCCGGTTACTTCTGATAGGATAGGTTTTGAGCCCACCAACTTCAAGAGGGTAGTACCCCAGACCCCATGCTGGCCTAAACTCTAAGGGCTATCTTGTGTGACTTGTGTGCCTTACTATGTTTGCTTTTTGTGGATATTTGTGGTGTGTTTTTACCATAGCATCATAACATCATACAACATCATATGCATTGACTAACCATTTCAGGGGTTCGAATCTTCACCTTTGTTCTTGTTTTGTAGGACATGGAAACTATCCGCAGAAAGACAATTCAGATCATCCTTGTAAGGATGCCTCCTCAGCTTAAGGAACTTATATCCAGGATTCCCGAGAGCTCTTCTTTCAGTGAGAAACATGGAAGACTCATCAGCTTGGTCAACACCAACATTGAGGAAGATATGATAAAGGTCCTTTTCCAGTTATTTGACCCTCTGCATCACTGCTTTACTTTCCTGGATTATCAACTGGTGCCTACATTGGAAGAGTTCTCCCGGCTTCTGAAGATCCTTATTCTTAGTCAACTACCATACAACGGAACCCCAACTTGAAGAGATTGCTAAAGCATTACGCCTACAACCATCTGACATCAAGGGACATTGGGAGGTTAGAAGTGGTATAAAAGGGTTCTTGGCCAGGTTTCTGTTTGAGAAGGCCCAAGAATGTTGAAATTCCCTTAACCTACAAGCCTTTGAAGAAGTTGTGGCCCTCCTTGTCTATGGATTGGTTTTGTTCCCGAATCCTGATCAGCTTATAGATATCAGTGCTGTCAAGATCTTCATGACCAGGAATCCTATACCTACGTTGCTTGGGGACATCCTTCACTCATGTTACACTCGAACCATGAGAAAGAGAGGTGTTCTTATGTGCTGCACTCCTCTCCTGGGAAGGTGGTTTATTTCGCACCTTCCACAATCAGTTTTGAAGAATGAGCGGGGTTTGAGATGGTCACAACGATTAATGACTCTTACACACGCTGATATACATTGGTGTTCTCGGTCCAGAGAAGACGTCACTATCATTGATCGTTGCGGGGAGTTTCCTAATGTTCCTTTACTTGGAATCAGAGGAGGTATTACTTATAACCCATGCTTGGCTCTGAGGCAGTTTGGATATGCTCGGAGGGATGGCCCTCATGACATGGTAATTCCTGACATAGTTTTTGACTTCGACAACGATACACAAGGACTTCACCAGAGATTTATCAGAGCTTGGAGGATGCCCAGCAAGGTAGACAGCAAGACACTGGGGCACAGGAACTCCATCCCGTTGGAGCCTTATCTCAAATGGGTACGAGCCCGCTCCCAGAAGTTAGTGATGCCATATCCTCATGTTCTCCCTGTGATCAAAGAGCCAGTATTGGAAGGAGAGGTGTCCTACACCATTCAACATCCTGACATGCCTACATCCTGGGAAGAAATGCAGAAGAGCTGGATCCAGCTTAAGGAAGAACGGAATTCTCTTGAGTCCAGTCTACATGCTAGTGAGAAGAAGGTCTTGGAGCTCACCCGCCTACTGCACGAGGAAAAGACTCTCAACACTTACATTGCTCCAAAGAGGATGCGCAGTGTCTTTTGGGATTGATTTACTTTGTAAAGTTTGCCCACGAGGCCTTGATGTACTGAACAATTATTTCTTAATGATAACGTGTGTTCCTTTTTGTCTACAACAAATTTGAACTTTCGAACCCTTGAATGCATTGCATAAACACATATCATGCATCATGTGCATAGCAGGTACTCTTTTTTACAGGTGGTTTAATCTTCTTCGCTGTTTATTTCAGCTCGTCATCATGAATCCTGAATCATCTACTGAGCAATCCATCAAGGCCCTCCAGGCTCAGAATGCCCAGTTCCAAGAGCTGATCATGAGTTTGGCCCAAGGTCAAGAGGAGTTGAAGGCTCTGCTGGTCAAGAAGAAAAATAAGAGAACTGTACTATTCAACACGGGTCGGAGGTTTGGCAACACACTGCAGAATGAGGTTGATCAAGCTGGTTCTTCTGTAGGGAAAGGCAGTCCCCAGGAGGGAAGGGTTCCTAGCCCGGTGGTCTCTGACAACGAGACTGATTTTAATGAGGAGCAGTATCCTCTAGCTGAAGACAAGTATAAGCAGTTAGAGGATCGTCTGAATGCTATGGAAATTCAACAAGTGTCGGGGTTGGATTTTGGAGACTTGGGTCTATTTTCTGGTGTGGTGATCCCACACAAGTTCAAAGCACCATCTTTCACAAAGTATGACGGGGCGTCCTGCCCTAAGCTACATCTCAGATCTTATGTGCGGAAGATTCAGCCGTATACTGTGGACAAGAACTTATGGATCCATTTCTTCCAGGAGAGTCTTTCAGGGACTCATCTCGAATGGTTCTATCAGCTGGATGGAACCAAGGTTCGTAACTGGGAGGACTTGGCTACTGCTTTTTACAAGCAGTATCAGTATAATGCCGACCTCGCTCCTACACGTACCCAACTCCAGGGTATGTCGCTAGGATCGGGAGAAGGTTTTAAAGAGTATGCGCAGAAGTGGAGGGACCTGGCTGGCAGGGTGCAACCTCCGTTAACCGACCGTGAACTAGTGGACATGTTCTTAGGGACCCTATCCGGGCCGTTCTTCAATCATCTCATTGGCAATTCGTCTGCAGGGTTCACAGATCTCATTCTGACTGGGGAAAGGATAGAGGTTGGTTTGAAATCAGGGAAAATACAGAAAGGTGCGTCCTCAAGTTCTGAGAAGAAGCCTTTCAAAAAGGAAGCCAGTGCTGTGTATGGGCCTAGGAGGCAAAATAAACCGGAACACCACCAAGCTGTCAACGCGGTGGTAATTGCAAAGCCTGCTGCCGCTCCTCGGCAACCCAATCAACCAAGGGGTGAGAGACCCAGAAGAGAATATACTCGTCTTAGTATGACCTTGTCGCAGATCTTGCCGCAACTGCTATCGACCAACCTGGTGACCGTCAGAGAAGCTCCAAAGGTGGTGAACACGACCTCTCCGAAGTATAATCCAAATGCCCACTGTGCTTATCACTATGATAGCCCGGGGCATTCTACTGATGATTGTTGGGCCCTAAGAAATAAGGTTCAAGACCTTATCGACGCCAAGGAAATACAGTTTGAGGCGCCCGAGAGGCCCAACATTGTGACTGCTCCTATGCCCCAGCATGGAGTAAATGCTATTGAGGAAGACCTATATGCAGTTTATATGGATGATGTTGCTACCCCTTTACTGACTGTTAAGAGGAACCTGTTGCTAGCCGGTTTATTTCCGGGTTGTAGCAAGGGTTGCCTTCTGTGTGCCGTTTCCCCTGCTGGTTGTCCGTTGCTGAAATCAGGCATCCAAAGCCTGATGGATAGCAAAGAGATCTTATTCAAGAAGACCGCTGTTCCTATTGTTCCTACTGAAGAAGTATCTGTTGTCACCATCTTCAACAATCCCACCAAGGCTCCCCCGAGGAAGCCCGTCAAAATCATGTCTGTTGCACCTATTATCATTACTGTTCCGGGGCCCCTCCCCTATAAGTCTGACAAGGCTGTCCCATGGCACTATGGGGAAGATGTGTATGTACTTGGAGTAAAGCAGGAGTTCAACGCTAGTACCGGCATCAGTAACATCACTGGTCCCGCTAAAGTTACTCGCAGTGGCAGGCTCTTCTCGCCTGACATTGCGCCACCAGTTATCCGAAGACCTCTTATCATTACGCCTACAAGTGCGCCTGTTTCCCCTTCTGATCAAGTTTCTACCCCTGCTGCCGAGTCATCTGACACTCGAGGTAAAGGGATTGCTGATGTGCCTGCCCGGATGGAGGCACCAAAGACTGTTAATGTTGAAGCGTCCCAGCAAGAGATGGAGGAAATCCTTAAGATCATTAAGAAGAGCGATTTCAACGTCGTTGAACAGCCGGGGCATACCCCCTCTAAGATCTCCATGCTATCATTATTGTTGTGTTCAGAGGCCCATGCCAAGGCCCTGATTTCATTTATGAAGACGACTCATGTGCCACAAGAGACGTCTACTGATCAATTCACTGACTGTGTGGCCAATTTGACCATTGACAATGGTTTGGGTTTCTCTGATGCTGATCTGACCGCCAAGGGAAAGAACCACAATGATGCCCTGCATGTCTCCATAGAATGCAGGGGCACTACTCTCGCACATGTGTTGGTGGACACCGGTTCTTCGCTGAATGTATTGCCCAAGAAGGCCTTAGACAGGCTGGACTGTGAGGGTTTGGAGTTGAAGCCTAGTAACATCGTTGTCCGAGCCTTTGACGGGTCGAAAAGGATGGTACATTGTAAGGTAGATATTCCGATTCGTGTTGGTTCTCAAGTCTTCGATTCAACGTTCTATGTGATGGACATTCGTCCATCCTATTCCTGTTTGCTGGGTCGACCTTGGATTCACAAAGCTGGGGCTGTGACTTCCACTCTACACCAAAAGCTCAAATACCCTGTCAGGGGGAAAATTGCTACGGTGCAGGGGGAGGAAGAATACATGGTTAGTCATCTGAACTCGTTCCGGTATATAGAGATGGACAGGGAGTTTATTGAAACCCCCTTTCAACATTTTGAAGAGGTGCCTCCAACATTGGCGTCAGCTGAGACAGTAATTGAAGAAGACTTTCCTCTGAAGATGGCTTCCTTGAAGGACGCCCGGGCTGTAATTGAAAAAGGTGAATGTGCAAACTGGGGCAGGCTCCCTGATTTTACTCCTAAAACTGACAAATTTGGGTTGGGTTTCACTGCAGAGGCTCAGAGGGCTGTACGCAAAGCAAGGATTGGAAGACCTCCCGTGTTCATCACCAACCCGGGAGTGAATGCCATTGAAGGCGATGCAGAGGAATCAGAGTTTGATAGCTGGATCTACCCGACGACTGACGGTGGACTGAACAATTGGACTGCAAAAGACCACATACCTGTTACTTTTGTTACGCAGTAATGAATTCCTTTGTTTTTTAATTTGTAATGAATAATAAATTGAAACTTTATGGCCCGGTGTCTTACCCGGGGCACCGTGGCTTCATTTGTGAGGGCTTATTACTTGTCATTTCCATATATCATGAATAAAGACATTGGACGTTTTTCGCATTTCAAATCTTGTGCTCCCTTTCTTTTTTTCTTTATATATTGCAAAATAGCTATATTTACACACACTCACTCATACAGGTTTCAATCCACTCTGGATCTCACTGGTAACGACTCTGCTACTGCCAGTTATGACTTCAAAAATCCGATCAACTTAGCCGAAGACGAAGGTGAAGATGATTGCGAAGTGCCCGGTGAGCTTGCAAGACTGCTACTCCAGGAAGAGAGGGCCATTCAGCCACATGAAGAGCCAGTGGAAACGGTAAATCTGGGTACTGAGACAGATAAAAAGGAAGTTAAGATTGGTGCTAATCTAGAGCTCAGTGTGAAACAACGATTGATCCAGATGTTGCATGATTATATGGAGATCTTTGCCTGGTCTTACGAAGACATGCCTGGGCTAGATACCGACATTGTGGTTCATCATCTGCCTACCAAAGAAGATTGCCCTCCGGTAAAGCAGAAGGTCCGCCGTATGCGTCCAGAGATGTCCGAGAAGATCAAAGCTGAGGTTATGAAACAATTTGATGTCGGGTTTCTAGCAGTGACTTCTTACCCTCAGTGGGTTGCCAACGTGGTTCCGGTGCCGAAGAAAGATGGTAAGGTCAGAATGTGTGTCGATTACAGGGATCTGAACAGGGCCAGCCCCAAGGATGACTTCCCTCTGCCTCACATTGATGTTCTGGTTGACAATACTGCTCAGCACAAGGTGTTCTCCTTTATGGACAGATTCTCAGGTTATAATCAAATTAAAATGGCTCCGGAAGATATGGAAAAGACTACCTTTGTTACTCAGTGGGGCACCTTCTGCTACAAGGTCATGCCTTTTGGGTTGAAAAATGCTGGGGCAACCTACCAACGTGCCATGGTTGCTTTGTTTCACGACATGATCCACCATGAGATTGAAGTGTACGTTGATGATATGATTGCAAGGTCCCAAACTAAGGAGGAACACCTTGACCATCTACAGAAGCTGTTTGACCGTCTGAAATTGTACAAGCTGAGGTTGAACCCAGACAAGTGCACCTTCGGGGTAAGATCTGGAAAGTTGCTAGGCTTCGTCGTGAGTGACAAGGGTATTCAAGTGGACCCTGCCAAGGTGAAAGCCATACAAGAGATGCCCGTTCCAAAGACAGAGAAAGAATTCAGAGGCTTTCTAGGGCGTCTGAATTACATTGCCTGATTCATCTCGCATCTAACTGCTACATGTGAACCAATCTTCAAACTGCTGAAGAAAGATCAGGTAGTACGTTGGAACGATGAATGTCAGGCCGCTTTCGACATAATCAAAGAGTATCTCCAAGAACCACCCATTCTTATGCCACCGGTTGAAGGGAGACCTCTAATACTATACTTGACAGTACTTGACAGCTCAATGGGGTGTGTGCTGGGGCAGCATGACGAGTCTGGCCGAAAAGAGCACGCCATTTATTACCTTAGCAAAAAGTTTACCGACTGTGAGACCCGATACTCACTGCTCGAGAAAACTTGCTGCGCTTTGGTATGGGCTACTCGCCGGCTGAGACAGTATATGTTGACTCACACTACTCTATTGATTTCAAAAATGGATCCGATCAAGTACATATTCGAAAAGCCTGCTCTGTCGGGAAGAATAGCAAGATGGCAGATGATCTTGACAGAATACGACATCCAATACACTACTCAGAAAGCTATCAAGGGAAGTGTATTGGCAGACCATTTAGCACACCAGGCAGTAGACGACTACCAGTCAATGAACTTTGAATTTCCCGACGAGAGTATCATGGTAGTGACTGATTGTGAAGTACCTGGACCGGATGAAGGACCTGAGGAAGGATCCCGATGGTCTATGCACTTTGACGGAGCCTCCAACGCTTTGGGTAACGGTATCGGCGCTGTGATCATATCCCATCAAGGCACTCATACCCCACTCACTGCCCGGCTATGTTTCAACTGCACCAACAACATGGCGGAGTATGAGGCATGCATCATCGGTCTTCAAGCTGCGATTGACTTAAGGATCAAGTTTCTGAGTGTCTTCGGAGATTCCGCTCTCGTGATCAATCAGATCAAAGGCGAGTGGGATACGAAACACCCAAACCTTATTCCTTACAAAGAGTGTGTGTTGACATTGATCCCCCATTTCACAGAGATAACTTTTGAACATTTCCCAAGAGAGGAGAATCAGTTGGCGGACGTGTTAGCTACGATGTCTTCCATGTTCAAAGTCAAGTGGGACAATGAGGCTCCCCGGATCATTATCTGGAAACTGAACGAACCTGCATATTGTTGTGACCTTGAGGCTGAGATAGTAATTGAGAAACCCTGGTATCATGAGGTGAAGAGGTACTTAGAAGCTCGAGAATACCATGAAGGTGCATCCATCAATGACAAGAAGTTTCTGAGAAGGTTCGCTGCAAAGTTCTTCCTCAGCAACGACATTCTCTACAAGCGAAACCATGATTCGACTTTACTGCGTTGCGTGGATAAAGCTGAAGCAGAAAGGATCATGGCAGAGCTACATGAAGGTACATGCGGAACACATTCCAGTGGACACACCATGGAAAAGAAAATCCTTCGGGAAGGATATTTCTGGTCCACAATGGAAGTCGACTGTTACCAACACTCTCGGACATGTCATAAGTTCCAGATTTATGCGGATAAGGTGCACATTCCTCCAGTCCCTCTGAATGTCTTGACTGCACCTTGGCCTTTTGCAATGTGGGGCATTGATATGATCAGCGAGATTAAACCTACGGCATCCAACGGGCATCACTTTATCCTGGTAGCGATTGATTACTTTACGAAGTGGGTGGAAGCAGCTTCCTACGCTACCGTAACCAAGAACGTCGTGGCACAGTTCATTCGGCATAACCTGATCTGTCGATACGGCGACCAAGAAAGAATCATTACGGACAATGGTACCAATCTTAACAACAAGATGATCACTGAGCTCTGCGAGTAATTCAAAATACAGCACCACAACTCTTCTCCTTACCGGCCAAAGATGAATGGGGCTATAGAAGCAGCAAATAAGAATATCAAAAAGATTGTGCAGAAAATGACAGTGACCTATAAAGATTGGCACGAGATGTTACCGTTTGCTCTTCATGGGTACCGTACCTCAGCAAGAACGTCAACCGGGGCAACTCCCTTCTCCTTGGTCTATGGCATGGAGGCAGTCTTGCCGATTGAAGTCCAAATACCCTCTCTCCGGATAATGAAGGATGCAGATCTGAGCGAAGATGACTGGATCCAGACTCGACTTGATTAATTAAACCTAATTGACGAAAAGAGACTCACTACTATTTGTCATGGTCAAACGTACCAAAAACGGATGATCAGGGCATTTAACAAGAAAGTCAGACCACAAGAGTATCAAGTTGGGGACCTGGTAATCAAACGCATCATTCTTCCTCAAAGTGATCCCAGGGGCAAATGGACCCCTACATACGAAGGGCCATTTGTGGTTAAGCATGTCTTCTCAGGAGGAGCCATGATTCTAACCACCATGGATGGTGACGACCTTCCTCACCTCGCTAATGCAGACATAGTAAAAAGATACTACGCATGATAAAAGACCCGCTAGGTTGACATACCTAGGAAAAAATTAGGGCTTCCCGGCGAACCAAAAGGGTTCGGGCAAAATGAGGGATGAATGAAAAAAATCTGTACACCCGGCAAGTCGAAAACCTGAAAAGGCGGCTTGGGCAAAAATGGGTATCCCGGTGGACTGAAAACCCGAAAGGGCGGTCCAGGCAAAAGTTAGGGATTAAAGCGTAATACTATGTCTCATTGGATCACTTTGCATCCAGAATCCGGTATCAACATCAAGTTCAGACGGCATCGATCAATCAGCTTCATCTTCAATTGAGCAGCCAAGTGATGAGACGCTCGAAGATATAAAGGCGATAGCAGAGTTGAAACCCAGTGGGATTATTCTTTTCACATAGCTGTTTTGTTTTGTACAAACTGTATAAAACTCTGTTGTTCGGCGGTGTTCTCTTACTAGGACGTCAGCCTCTTGTACATAAACGCCTATTTACAGGCAAATTCAAAAAAATCAATACAAATTCACTTTCCAAACCAATTGTCAATTATTTTTCCCTTTTCTGTTTTGTTTTGCGAAGAACGTCCAATGTTCGATTGTGATATATGCATTTGGCACTAATTGCTAACTCATAAATATTTGAATACGAAACAAAGGATTAATTACAGGTAACATCAGAAACAGGGGCAATAATGAGTTGTCTAAGCGATCTAATTGCTCTGTCCACCAAGGTACCAAGGTAAGTTCGACTGAAGAATATAACCCAGATACCTTCACTCCCCGCCGAGTAAGACAAGATTCAACAATTCTCCCCAAGCAGTTGGTCTCCCGTCAGCCCTAACAAGGCACCATATCTCCAGCAAGTCAGCGATACTCTCCCCAAGCAGATTTATCCTGCAGTCAGCCTTATGGAAGTTGGATTATCCCCAGAAGATCTCAATATTCCCCAACGGAGTACACAAACATTCCTAACAAGCATCCCCGGCAGTCTTGATCTAAGATTGTTCCCCGGTGGAATACCGAATGTCCAGTGGAGCCATTCCCCCAGTCCAATCTGAAAAATTTCCCCAGGAGAGTCCAATCTGAAAAGTCTCCCAGGAGAGTGGAATCCATATCCCCAACAGGTCTTGAAGCTTATCCCCAGTAGATTCTGGAAGCTGGTCACCCGCATAGCACGGACGCTCTCCCCCGGCTTTATTCAAAGGTTATTTCCCCACCAGGATATAACTGGGTTATCCTCAGCCAAAAACCACGGAAAGATCGTCCCCGACGAAGTCTTCCTATCCCCAGCGGAGTTCATCAACACTTCCAACAAAACTTATCAATGGTATCCCCAGCGGAGTTATCATCAATTTCAAAACCTCAACAAAGTGCCTCTTTCCCCACAGAGCATTCCCCGCAGAGTAATCTATTTGCCAAGTTTATTCCCCAACGGAGTCATCTTCTCTTACCGGTATGCTTGCAACCATCACCCCCAGCAAAAACAAGAAAGCTCTACTCTTCCACATCAGCCCAGGAGTTAACTTCCTAGCACTCCGTCAAGGATTTATTTTCCTAGACAGAAATGCAGTCATAAACATCACATCTTCATACATTATAGTATGCACCTACGCATCATAAACACACAATCTCATTTATTCCGAGAACATCACGCATCTCATACATCATAACATCACATACAACTAACGTTTTGTCTTTTCAGGACAAAAGTCAATACCAAGATAATTACTATCAACTGTCGTGATTCCAGATCCGATTCCTGTATCTTGCCAGGGAGTATCTGTTGACAACTAATTCCAGACTCGATTCCTGTATCTTGCCAGGGCACGTCTGAAGAGTTTGAAGATCTGATTCCTGTATCTTGCCAGGGTGTATCTGTTGACGACTAATTCCAGACTCAATTCCTGTATCTTGCCAGGGCACGTCTGAAGAGTTTGAAGATCCGATTCCTGTATCTTGCCAGGGTGTATCTATTGACGACTGTTGTACCCCAAAATTTTCCCTCCCATAATCTTCAAAGTTTTGCCAAGCATCACTTCAAATGGTTCAAAGTCTACTCAAGGGCTACACAGTCAACCATTCTCCTAAAGCCAGTCAAATTAGGGTTTTGGTTCTTGCAAGGAAGTTGAAGTTTTCAAGGGCTCAATCAAGTCCCATATCCTCATACACATTATCAAGCACCTACATGTCAAGTTTCAAGGCTCACAAGGTCAAGTTGCACAGTCAAAAACCCTAATTGCACAACAGTCAACTGTAGGGGCAAAATGGTCATTTGGCAGTCAAAAGTCAAACTTTTTGGTCAACATCTTATTTTTAAACCACACTCATCATTTGGTCAAGTCTTGACCATGATTCCACAAGAATGGTTCAAAAATCATCAAGATGCAAAAGTTTCTATTTTTGGACAGCTGAAAAGTCAACTGTAACTTGACCAAGGCATAACTTTTTCATGGTTCATCAGAAAAATCCCATCCAATACTCATCTTGAAGGGGGAGACATTTCCTACAACTCATATTCACATTCCAAGTCCAAGAAATGCTCTCACAAAAAGTTATCAATTTCAACATTATAGGTCATTTTCAAAAGTCAACAAAAAGGGACTTTAAGTCAAAGACTATAACTTGAGATTGGTAAATCAAAATGACATGGGACCAAAGACATTGGTTAAAGGACTTCAAGACCTTTCCAAAATGTCCAAGAACATGTTCATAGCTTCAAAATTGAGCAAGATATGCATTGGAGAAGTTGGGAAATTTTTGTGAAATGGCCAAAATCAATTATCCTTGAAACTTCATTTTTGACAAAAGGGCCCCACTTTTTCCACTTGTTTCAGCTTGGCCATGCTTCCCGCGTGTCCCACAAGTTATTTCAAGATTTAAAATTAATTTTTCCATTTTTATTTAATTTTATTTGATTTAATTCATTTTAAATCTTTTAAAATCAAATAAAAATCAAAGAAGTTAATTAGGGGATATATTTTGTATTGAAATGCTTTGATACACCATCATGACCATTCCAAATTCGTGCAAAGGGCTAAATCAAGCAAGAATTCAAATTTTGGCACAAAGATGGAAAGTGTTTCAATGGAGTTCATGGAAAATCTCAAACATGAAAGCATTAGGTTAATGGCCTTAATTCTGATCAAAACTCATTACATAATACATGTGCAAGCTATCACAAAAAAATTCACGGCCTAGAGAGCCATACAAACTGAGAACCAAGTTGCAAAATTTTCATAAAAACTTGAAATCTGAAAACCCATTTGCAGCATGTTTTAAACCTCCATTCCAATCAAAACACATTCCTGGTATCCCAAGGAAGCTTTTGCAATCAAAAACCAATCCAAACGTGCCCAGAATCTTAGAACTCAGGCCAAACGGGACATCCTGAAGCTTTTGGTACCATTCAATTGAACTATAGTATCCCATATAAAAAACTGCCATTGATGGACATTAGGTTTTCAGAAGCTCAAAATTAGGCGTTTACACATATGGTAAAATTAGACTATCAAACGTATGCCATTGAAATCGTGACATCCAAACGAACACAACCCTGACCTCGCGCTCAATTTATGTTCAAGCATGTGCTATTCGCTATTTTTTGCAGGTTGTGTTTAGTGGGGGTTTAAAACCCCCGCTATTTGCTTATATTACAGGTACACAAATGAAGAAGAAGCCTGCGTGTCATAACATGGTTGGGGCATTCAAAATTCCAGCGCGTTTTTTTGTTTCATGTCATTAACGTTGGTTTTGTTTTATAATATTTGTTATCCATTACACTACAAACGCGCGCAAACAGCTCACTTGGTCAAGGCATTCACTGGTAAGCATTGGGACCTGGGTTCGATTCCCAGGTCCCCTATCATATTTCATAATTTTTTCCATAACATGTTTCCATGCAGCGTCCATCACAAGGCCCACCATGCACACTCATACGCTGGCCTGACAAGTGGCTTCAAGACCAATCTGAAGGCCAGAACATGCAGTCCATGATGCACCCTAGTCAGCAAGCAAGCGCATGATCAAGAAAAGTCAACGAGGCCTTTGCCTCAATGGGCCTGAATTCCAACATTTCACCCCATTCCTGGCCCAGCACCCCCTCCATTTGGTTCATTATTTTCTTTTCATTTTATTTTTCAATTTAATTTCTAACTCTTTTTTTTATTTTATTTATTTTTAGTAATTAATCAATTAACCATTTTCATAAAAAACCAAAAAATAGAATTAACATTTTATTATTATTATTTTTATTTTGAAAACAAACCATAATTGAATTAGTTCTTAATTAGGCTATTTTAACCTTCTTTTAATAATTAAAATAGATTTAGATTTAGGTTAACCTAGAATTTTATTTCTTTTTTCTATTTTATTTCATAAAAACATAAAAAACAAAAAAAATATTTTCTTTTAATTAAAATAATTAATTAGTTATTAATTAGCTTCAATTTTATTTTAATTATAAAAAAGACCAAAAAATTAATTTCCTTTTCTTAAAAGGGTCAACACCCTTGGACATTCCCGATTCATTTATTCGCGCGCATTTAATTTGTTCGATTATTATGTAATTGCTCAAGCCTTGTAATAGTAACTAGGTTTTTTTTTACTTTCTGCACTTTTATTAAAACGGGTCTTTGTAATTTTTGGCGATGTATAGACCCGCGCCTTGTAATAGCGTAGGATTTACATTTCCGCAATTTACTTTCCGCACCCCCTTAACTGTTAACTTGTATGAAAGAATGCATGCCAATTAAAAACAAGCGTAGCTCACCCTAATGCATGATCAAAGATAATGGTTAAACTGAAAACAATACACAAATTCACACACCACTATTAGGGTAGGCCTCACTGTTGTCTTGCCCTCGAAACGTGGTCGTCGAGTATAGGACGTTTTAGTAAGTCCTTATGTCCATGACATGATCCAGTTGCCTCGAAACGGTTGCCTCGTGTGATACGGTGGGAGAACTGACTTAAAGTTTTGTGTTTGTATTTGCACTTGTTTGGTTGAGCAAGAGTCGCCACCGACCTTTTATTTTATCCTAAGGAAAGGTTAAAAAGCACAGCAAAAACCTTTTGAGATGTTTCGTGGGTTCGGGGGGTAGATTATGAAAAGGGAAGGTATTAGCACCCTTTTCATCCATGGTTATCCATGGGCTCTTAGTTACTTGATTTTTTAGATCACTTGCCTTGATTGTTTGAAATTATGGTGTATGTGTGTGTTTTGAAAATGTTTTTGAAATAGACGCCTTTGTTTCGGCAACCAATGTAATTGACTCGTGTTTGAGTGTTTTACAAAAGTGTGTATCTTTTCGAAAAGATGTTTCAAAATGTTTTTGGAAGTTTGTTTTTGAAAGTGTGTATGAAGTGTGGTCTTTGAAAAGAAGGCAAGTGTTTTTGCAAGTTGATCTCAAGTAACTAAGAGTTTTGTCTACCCTTATTGTACTCAAAGGTTTTCTCTATGTTTTTCAACCCCTTTTTAACAATTTTGTTCCACCATTGAATTTGATGGACAATCTTGCATTTAGGAAGTTTAACGGGACGGGCGCGGGTCATCGTATGGACCATGAATGCAATGGTGCCAAGTGTCTTTGGCAATTTTGCTTGAAGGGACTTGATCATTTTGATAGGCGACTTTCGAAAGCGTCATCGAGGGACTTATGATCATTTGATTGTTTTGCCAAAGAAACTCGACGTGCAAGCATGGCCCATTTTGGAAGGCAACATGTGGGATTACCCTAGGGGGTGCAAGTGTGATTGTGTATTGATTTCATGCATTTGTCTTTGTGTTAGGTTATCTAGCGTTCGATTTTATGTACATACAAACCCTAGGTCTAACCATGATATAATTCGAAAGCGATAAATTGCGAGAATTTAAAGTCTACGCTATTACAAATAGTATCCGGGAGTGGGGGTACAAATTCACAAAAGGGGATGAGACTTAAATAATTACAACCAAATTGAACCGCGATCAACTGTAATCAATGTATAGCAAAGTATAGCAAATGTATAATGCATCAAATGTAAAATGTATTGTGTAAGTGTATATGTGTATGTAATTTATTTACAGGTTGCGGAATATGTGTATTTAAATATATTGTTAAGTATTGTCTATTTTGTTTTATATTTTGTTAATATGTACAAAAAAGGTATTTTTAAAAGAAAGAAAAATGTTTTTAAAGTCTATTCTTTATGGTGTTAAGATTAAAATATATTTTAATTAATTATGTACAAATTAATGTATTTTAAGAAAAGGAAATGTTTTTGGTGTATTGTAATTAATGTATTATATACAAAAGGGAAAAGAAAAATATTTCAATTTTGAGAAAGAAATAATATTTTAAATTTGAGGAAAAAATATTATGTTCAAGATTAGTATTATGTTATATAAAAAAAGTATTATTAATAAAAGGTTAATGTAAAAAATGTGTTAGTTTATATTTTTATTAGGAAGAGAAAAAAGTTAAGTTATGTAAAAACTGAAATAATAATAAATAAAAAAAACAAATAGATGTTAAGTGAATGGGCCAAGCAGAAAGGGGGGTGACAATTGGGAAAACGTTTGGGCTTAGGTGTAGAAAGGGCAAGGCCCATGATAATTCACCAGATTTCATTTTAGGGTTTCAGAGTGTTTGTTTCATTTGGGACAAGCTTAGGTTTCGTAACAGCAGCAGCGGCGTCGTTCATTTCGTCACCTTCGTCTTCGTTCATTTTTCGTTTCTTCTCCGGCCAAGCGTCCAGAACAGTGCCCCTTGCCCAGCCGCCCACGCCATCGCCACCTCCTCCTTCTTCCATGGGTCATTCAACGGCGGTTCAAGCGAGGTAAAATTTCCGTCTCGATCTCGTTAGGGTTTTATGTTCAGCATGTTTAGGATTTCACCCATTTGATTCTGATTTTAGTTTTATTGTTGTTTCCTGTTGAGGTGTGAGGAGAAAGAAAAAATTGGATTACCTTCGTTGGAGGAGGACGGTGGCTCTGGAGGCGTCTCCGGCGGCTTGACGGCGAGGGGCGGTGACGAACTTGGTGCTAGCTTGCTTGGATTCCTGGTTTGTGTATTCTTTGGCTCTTTTGAGTGTTGATTCAATGATGATGCTTGAGAACACCTCTTTATCCTCTTCTTCTGTTTGCCCCTCTTGTATGCTTGATGCCTTGTATGCTGAGTCTTTGCCCAATGATGAATATTTCTGAGGGCTTGTGATGTTTGACACTGCGTGTTTCTGAGTATGCTTCTTTATCTCTTTCTGGTTGCCTTTTGGAATGCTTGATTTTCCTCTTCCTCTCGTTGGCTTACTAAGATGCTTTTGGTATGTTAGACCCTGTGATGAATTTTTCTGAGGGCTTGTGGCTTGGTTATGATTTAAGCTTGAAACAGATTGATAGCTTTTTGGGGCCTTGATGGGTTTGGATTTGCTCAGGCCGGTTTGGATGCTTATCTGGTTTTTGAAGCTTTAGCAGGTTGATGCTGTTATCTTTGAGTGCAGGTTTTTGGCTTTTGATGAGTTTATGCGTTTGAGGTTTGTTGAGGTCTTTGAAAGGTTTACAGGTTTAAGCTTTGGGCTTCTGGTTTACTGGTTGTTAAGTTTGAAAAACTTCCAGGTTTAGGCTTATGCTTATGTTGAAAGCTGTTTCAGGCTATGGCTTTTGGTTGAGTTTTACAGGTTGGAGGTTTTTGAACTGTAAGGCTTATGCTTGACAGGTCTGTTTTCTGTTTGTGATTTCCCCCCCTTTGCTTCTGTGTTAGCAGTTTGTTTTATATTTCTCTTTCTCAAGCCTAAAAGCCAGTAAGCCCAATTCTTTTCCCTCTTCTTCTCTCTCCAGTACAACTTAAAACATTAAATAATGTTTATCATGTACTTTTCTCTGAAAAGGCAACACTGGGAAATGATGAAATGAGAAGCTTGCTTGCATTAAATGTTTACTCTGCATATTTGTCTTTTCTTTTCTATACTTTGTGTTGCATCTTGTACCTTTTGATACTTTGATATCTTTGACAGCTTTTTGGCAGCTTGTGGAAAGTTTGAATTTGGAACTTCATAGTTCAGTTTGGATTTGGACTTTGTTTATACCATTCAGTTTGAAACTTTTGGACTATCCAGCTTTTGGCAAACTTTGAATTTGTGCATTTTTTAACTTTGTGCATTTCATGCTTAGCAAGCATTATTCATCCCTTTTTGTGAACCGGGAGAAATCCCGTGATTTACAGAAAGGGCTAACTGATTCCAGTCAGTCGCCTTTAATGATGAGCCCAAATTAAATGTCTGCTTTTAATCATTTATCTGCTTCTGACTTTTCTTCTTTCTTATTTTTTTGCAGATAGAATCAAATGAAGCAGAGGGAGCATTGGATAGAAGAATGAAGATTAGGAAACTTAGAAAAAATTAGGATAGTTTTATTCCAAATTTAATCAATTGTAAACATTTATTATTATGAATACATTGTAAATAAATACCGTATTCAAACAATAATTGTAACGAATAATTAAAAGATGAATAAAAATCCACTTTTTTTTATCAGTTAATTCCTTTTCTTCCTTTCAATTGTTTATTTATTATTTATAGTTCTTTAAATAAAAATAATTGAAAATAAATTCCAACTATTTAATCTTAGAATAATAAATAATTAAATAAACATTGTTTCAGCATTGATCAATTAATAAACTTGGCGCTTCCAACATTCAGAGCAAAGCAACAGTCAATCACAACAATTGCCCAGCCGTATTTTCCTTTTATTGACTTTAATCAAACACTGCGAATTTAATCCAAATGCATCTTTTCACTGATTTAGTCACACAATGCGAATTCAAATCCAAATGCCTCAATCCACATCTCAGAATAACTTGACAAGCACTGTAGCATTAATCTTTCTAAAAATCTGCGTACAAAAACCTAGTTCTTGATTAAATGCCAAAGAAGCGTTCGCCTGATCAAAGTTGAGCCAAAATCAAACAAACCCTAAACAAACTGTTTGAATTATTCCAGAGCCATGAAAATCAATGAAAACCCTAATTTTGTCTGACTGACGAGAGAAGTCTGTTTGACCGATTCTTGAGCCAATCTGAAAAATCAGGAAAAGCCTGAAGCTGTGATTTCTTATGGAAAAATGCGAGGGCAAATTTTGGGGTACAACAGTTTCCCCTGTTCAATCTTCTTGAACCTGAAGAGTTAGATTGGCAAGTTTTCCTTTCGCGACTTGAAGGTAAAAGAAGATTGGACACTAGAGTGCCCTAAAATTTGCACTCGGCAATGTGATGGTAGAGGGAATGGGCTTACAGATGCCATTTGGTGATGGGCTTAAAGATGCCATCTAGTGACTGCTGGTAGGAGGATGGGCTTAAAGATGCCATTTGGTGATGGGCTTAAAGATTCCATTTAGAAATGTTTGTTGAAGAGAATGGGCTTATAGATGCCATCTGGAAGTGTGACAGAACCTTGTCGGGAATGGGCTTATAGATGCCATTTGGAATTATGTGTCGATCGCATAAGAGATTCCTTAGCGAGAACTTGCGTACTTTGAGAAAGGAAGACGTTTCCTGGCTTGTTACAGGCGTTGATCTTCAGTCTCTTCATGCAGACATGCCCTGGCTGGATACAGGTATCGAATCTACAATCAAACGTTCGTAGATATGCCCTGGCTGGATACAGGCATCGAATCTAGAATTCGTCGTCAACAGATATGCCCTTGTTGGATACAGGAATCGAATCTTCAAACTCTTCAGATGTGCCCTGGCTGGATACAGGAATCGAATCTGGAAATAGTCGTCAACAGACATGCCCTGGATGGATACAGGAATCGAATCTTCGAACTCTTCAGATGTGCCCTGGCTAGATACAAGAATCGAATTTGGAAATAGTCGTCAACAGACATGCCCTGGCTGGATACAGGAATCGAATCTTCGAACTCTTCAGATGTGCCCTGGCTAGATACAGGAATCGAATCTGGAAATAGTCGTCAACAGATATGCCCTGGCTGGATACAGGAATCGAATCTTCAAACTCTTCAGATGTGCCCTGGTTGGGTACAGGAATCGAATCTGGAATTAGTTGTCAACAGATATGCCTTGGCTGGATACAGGAATCGAATCTGGAATTAGTTGTCAACAGATATGCCCTGGCTGGATACAGGAATCGAATCTTCAAACTCTTCAGACGTGCCCTAGCTGGATACAGGAATCGAATCTGGAATTAGTCGTCAACAGATATGCCCTGGTTGGATACACGAATCGAATCTTCAAACTCTTCAGATGTGCCCTGGCTAGATACAGGAATCAAATCTGGAATTCGTCGTCAACAGATATGCCCTGGCTGGATACAGGAATCGAATCTTCAAACTCTTCAGATATGCCCTGGCTGGATACAGGAATCGAATATGGAAATAGTCGTCAACAGATATGCCTTGGCTGGATACAGGAATCGAATCTTCAAACTCTTCAGATGTGCCCTGGCTGGATACAGGAATCGAATCTAGAAATAGTCGTCAACAGATATGCCCTGGCTGGATACAGGAATCGAATCTTCAAACTCTTCAGATGTGCCCTGGCTAGATACAGGAATCGAATCTGGAATTAGTTGTCAACAGATATGCCCTGGCTGGATACAGGAATCGAATCTTCAAACTCTTCAGACGTGCCCTGGCTGGATACAGGAATCGAATCTGGAATTAGTCGTCAACAGATATGCTCTGGCTGGATACAGGAATCGAATCTGGAATTAGCCGTCAACAGATATTCCCTGGTTGGATACAGGAATCAAATCTTCAAACTCTTCAGATGTGCCCTGGCTGGATACGGGAATCGAATCCGGAAACTGATCACTCGCAGATGTGCCCTGGCTAGATACATGAATCGAATCTGGAATTGTGACAGTTGAAGGTAGTCGTCTTTTGGATTGTCTTTTTCCCTGAAAAGGCAAAACATCAGTTGCATGCAATGTCATGATGTATGAAATGCATGATGTCATGATGTTCAAAATGAGATAGTGTTGTATGCACTTTATCATGTATGTAAGCAAGATGTATGAAATGTGAAATGTTTATGAATGCATTTTCGTCTAGGAAAATAAATCCTTGACGACCGGCCGGGGAATTAAATCCCGGGCTGATGTTGAAGAGTAGAGTTCTTCGTTTCCGCTGGGGATGATGGTTGCAAGAATACACCGGTAGGAGAAGATGACTCCGTTGGGGAGTAAACTTGTTGAAGAGATTACTCTGCGGGGAATTACTCTGTGGGAAGAGATACTTCGCTGGGGTTTGATGAGAACTCCGTTGGGGATTCCACTGATATGTTATGTTGGGGAATTTGATGAACTCCGCTGGGGATAGGAGGAACCTAACTGTTGTTGGGGGAAGTAATTCCTTGGCTATTGCTAGGGAAGGCAAGAATCTTTTGATTGTGAGAAGGAACCGGCGTAGGGTTTCCTGATGATGAGTCTGTGTAAAACTGCATCTGAGGTTTTGAGAAGGAACCGATGTAGGGTTGCTTCATGATGAGTCCGTGTAAGACTGCATCTTCCAACAGGTGATGAAGGAATTGTTGAACACTTTTGACATTCGAATGCCCCAAGTGGTGCCGATCTGGAATAAGTTACTGAATGTTGCCATCTCTTGGGTCACATCTTGAACTATATTTGGATCTTGATTAAGTTGCGGAATGTCGCCATCTCTGGGTCACATCCAGAACGATATCAATCTTCTGAGGTGATGAGGGAATTGTTGAACACTCTTGACATTCGAATGCCCCAAGTGGTGATGTAGATAATTTCCTGGCTTGTTACAGGTGTTAATCCATAATCGGTCGTTCACAGATATTTTCCTGGCTTGTTACAGGTGTTGATCTAGAACTTAAGAAAAGTTGGTCAAGGAGATATTGTCCTGGCTTGTTACAGGTGTTGATCTCTGACCTGAGAAAGAAAGATGATTCCCTGGCTTGTTACAGGTGTTGATCTTCAATCTCTTCATGTAGATGATTTCCTGGCTTGTTACAGGTGTTAATCCACAATCAATCATCCACAGATATTTTCCTGGCTTGTTACAGGTGTTGAATCTGGAACTTCAAAAGGTTGCTTACAGACGTGCCCTGGCTGGATACAGGTATCGAATCTCTAAACTCCTTATGCAGACATGCCCTGGCTGGATACAGGTATCGAATCTACAATCCATCACTCACAGATATGCCCTGGCTAGATACATGAATCGAATATGGAATTGTGATAGTTGATCTGTTGGCGGTTGTAATTTCCAGCAGGTGATGAAGGAATGATTGAACACTTTTGACATTCGAATGCCCCAAGTGATGTTGAATGAGTCTTGAATCAGATTACTCTGCAAATTGAGAGATTTCTTGAAATCTTGACTGGATTTCCCCAGGTTATCTGAACTTTGAAAGATCTGTCGAAACCTTGACTGGACTGCCCCAGGTTAATTGGATAATGACATGTCATGCCCCTTGTTGATAGGAGATTTGTCGTTGGAAGTGTCATCCTGTTGAAGTGATTTCGCTCACTGAGAGAGTTTTCGTTCCTCCGAACATTCGCTGTATGAATTTCTTCGCTGTCAAACAAATAACCAAATGCAAACAGTGATATTCAAGCAATGCAAAGTTTATGTTTGTCTCGAAGTTTTGAAAAATGCGTTTTTAGCAGAAGACTTTTTATGAGACAAGTCAACACAAGATTTAGAGCAAAGCCTTACAGGAGTCAGGATACCTTTTGAAACAGTGTGCTTTCGAACTAACCCATGCTTCAATTAGGACTTTTGAAGGGTTGTAACGTGGCTTGGTTCACGGTTTAAGAAACAAAGGATAAAGGCTCAAAGTATATTTGTAACCACCCGCTCTTCGTGATGCTCTTCAACCCTAAGCTCAGTTAATTGTGCGTCGTACTCTGTTTTGAGTTTGGAACGACTTTTGGGCGATGGTTCACCAGTTGAATTTGGGGAGACAGTCATCATCTCCTTTTTCTTTTTAAACATTCTTCATGTTGTTGAGGATTTGTAATGACCTCACTATTTTGATTTTGATTTGTTATCCCTAACTTTTGCCTGACCGTCTCTGTTTTTGAGATCACAGTCGGCGGGATGCCCCAACTTTCTTAAGCCTCCTTTACAGGTTTTGGCTTGGTGGGCTTTTCTCTTTTGAGAGATTGACTGCCCATGTGATAGGGAACCATCACTGTCTTTTGATTCCAAGGGAATGCTTTTCGTTTTCTTTGACGTCGTTCGTTGTATTACGAACTGAGAGTTTGTGACTTCAATGCGCGTTTTCTCTTGATTTAACTGAGATACTACCCTGCCCCAGGTTTATATCAAAGATTTTGATTGTTTAGAACAGAAAACTCCTACTTCTTTGGCTCGAAGGGGTTGACTAGGGATTATATTCCTTATAACTCCAGTGTTTGGGAATTGAAAGAAATGCCTGTACATCATCAGCAAGGTTTTGTTTAAAAGCATACTGTATGAGATTATGGTATTGTTTCGTCATCCTCCCTCTAAAGGCTTGTAGCCTTTTATCAAGAGTCAAATATCATAAAGAAAGCATAAGAGTAGTGAAAACGAATGGATGAATTCAAGATAAACATATGCAATGCATTAATGAAACAAAGTTTAAAAGATAATTGTTTGAAATAACAAAAGATTACAACTTTGAAAGTTCAAAATGAAACAAACACAATCTCAATGAGCTGGCATAGAAGCAGTGATCATGCTGGGGCCTCTGGAGGACCAAACTCAATTTCCTTGGCATCAATCAAATTCTGAATCTTGTACTTCAAAGCCCAACAGTCGTTAGTGTCATGCCCGGGACTGTCAGAATGATAAGCACAAGTTGCATTAGGATTGTAGTTAGGAGATGAAGTCTTGGGGTTGGGATGAGGCCCTATCAATGCAATCAGATTCATCTTCAACAAGTGTTGCAGTGCTTGAGACAACGGCATGTTGATGTTGGTGAACTGTCTCTTAGGCTCGTCTGGTCGTTGCTGACTTCCCCTTTGCTGATGCCCCTGTCTTCGCTGAGTAGGTGTAGGGTTAGAGATCAAGACTGCCCCTACATGTTGGTCAAGACGACCCTTTTGACTGCTCGCAGCATTGGACTCCTTCTTTTCGTTGTAGGGAATTATCCAAGTATCGGAGGTTGTAGCTCCTTGGATCTTTCCACTTTTGATGCCAGCTTCGACCCTTTCGCCGGTCAATATTAGCTCGGTGAACCCAGCTGAGGAGCTTCCAATCAAGTGCTTGAAGAAAGGCCCTGTCAAAGTTCCCATGAAGATGTCAATCAGCTCTCTGTCAGTTAAAGGGGGTTGCACCCTACCAGCCAGATCTCTCCACTTTTGGGCGTATCCCTTGAAGCTCTCGTCAGAACCCATGCTCATGCTCTGCAATTGCACTCGAGTTGGTGCGAGATCAGCATTGTACTGATACTGTTCGTAAAAAGCCCTGGCTAGATCTTCCCAGGTGTGGATGCGAGAACTCTCCAATTGATAGAACCACTCGAGTTGAGCCCCTACTAGACTTTCTTGGAAGAAATGGATCCAAAGCCTCTTATCAGCTGTGTATGGTTGAATCTTGCGGACATAAGACTTTAGATGCATCTTAGGGCAAGAGACTCCGTCGTACAGAGCAAAGGTAGGAACTTTGAACTTTGAAGGGATGACCAATATAGGAACTAGGCCCATGTCTCCTAGATCCAAGCCAGGTATTTGTTGGATCTCCATAGCACTGAGGCGATCCTCCAACTCTTTGTACTTGTCGTCAACGAGAGGATATTGCCCCTCGGAGTAGTCAGCTTCTTCTTCAACAATCTCCACATTGTGGTCTTCTTCAAGACTACCTCCTGTGTTGGATGGAGTTGCAAGGTCTTGGGTCTTAGGTCTTCTCCTCAAGTTCAGGATGCGGACTGCCTTCTTGGACTTCTTCTTCTTGTCTTTGAGAAGAAGAGCTGTCAGATCCTCTTGCCCTTTACCCATAGCCAGCAGCATTTGTTGGAATTGAGCATTTTGAGCTTGAAGATCTTTCACTGTTTGTTCTATATCCATCTTACTGAAATGAACAGTAGGAAGAATAAGGAGACCTGTATGGGAGAAACCTATTATGCAATGATATGTGTGATATATATGCAATGTTTTCAAGGATCTCTTGGGGTAAACACAAGAGAATGTTAGAGGTTTAACTTCGATCTTTGATTGGAGAACTTTGCACCTGTGGATGTCTTTCCACGAGAATCAAGCTCACCATGTCGAGTGGGTCATAGCCGCTGATTCAAGTTGTTGCACTTGAACTATGATTGGAGAACTGTGCACTGGTGGATGTCTTTCCACGAGAATCAAGCTCACCATATCAAGTGGGTCATAGCCACTGATTCAAGTTGTTGTACTTGATCTTTGATTGGCATTGGTTAGAGGAGAAACCTCTTGCCCCTTGGTAGACGTCTGGTTCAACGTATCCCTGCATCAACAGACCCTCAAGATCCTTGAAAAGGTTATTGAAAATGTTATGGTATGATGTCATGATGTTATGTACATGTATGCAAAAAGCAAGTGAGTGTATATATAGACAAACATATTCACACAAAGCAAACAAGTCCTTAGGTTTAGGCTTGCATGAGGTTCAGGTACTACCCTCTTTCAGTTTCGTTGGTTAAAACCTGTCCTATCAAAAGTAACCGGGTTCTAGAGGATCTCAATATCACCGGCTACCCTCAATCGGTTATAACTCCAGCATCGCAATCTTTTCTTGCTGCCAGAACCATCGCGAGAGTTTAGCCTCAATGAGTGTAGCATACTGCTACTGTTCTAATGGCCAAGTTAGGTCAATTTAGGGTTCTAAGGTCGGTTGGTGCTTAATGACCCCTTAGAAGACCCATAATCTCCTCGTTTCAACACAAGGGATATCGGTACAAACCAAGGTGCCACACCAATGTAGCCACTGCTTCACCCATGTCGGTCTATGTCGGACAGGTCCCTCACAGCTTACGCTACCTAAAAAAGGTATTCCCCAGATCCAGGTTAGGATCTATGAAACTCCGATGCAAAGCCCACAAATGTAAAAGCAAACAAAGCAATTAATTGACAACAAAGGTGATCTAAACCCTAAGGTAACCCCACTTTTAAGTATATCCCCAGCAGAGTCGCCAGTTCTGTGATACGGTGGGAGAACTGACTTGAAGTTTTGCGTTTGTATTCGCACTTGTTCGGTTGAGCAAGAGTCGCCACCGACATTTTATTTTATCCTAAGGAAAGGTTAAAAAGCACAGCAAAAACCTTTTGAGATGTTTCGTGGGTTCGGGGGGTAGATTATGAAAAGGGAAGGTATTAGCACCCTTTTCATCCATGGTTATCCATGGGCTCTTAGTTACTTGGTTTTTTAGATCACTTGCCTTGATTGTTTGAAATTGTGGTGTATGTGTGTGTTTTGAAAATGTTTTTGAAATAGACGCCTTTGTTTCGGCAACCAATGTAATTGACTCGTGTTTGAGTGTTTTACAAAAGTGTGTATCTTTTCGAAAAGATGTTTCAAAATGTTTTTGGAAGTTTGTTTTTGAAAGTGTGTATGAAGTGTGGTCTTTGAAAAGAAGGCAAGTGTTTTTGCAAGTTGATCTCAAGTAACTAAGAGTTTTGTCTACCCTTATTGTACTCAAAGGTTTTCTCTATGTTTTTCAACCCCTTTTTAACAATTTTGTTCCACCATTGAATTTGGTGGACAATCTTGCGTTTAGGAAGTTTAACGAGACGGGCGCGGGTCATCGTATGGACCATGAATGCAATGGTGCCAAGTGTCTTTGGAAATTTTGCTTGAAGGGACTTGATCATTTTGATAGGCGACTTTCGAAAGCGTTATCGAGGGACTTATGATCATTTGATTGTTTTGCCAAAGAAACTCGACGTGCAAGCATGGCCCATTTTGGAAGGCAACATGTGGGATTACCCTAGGGGGTGCAAGTGTGATTGTGTATTGATTTCATGCATTTGTCTTTGTATTAGGTTATCTAGCGTTCGATTTTATGTACATACAAACCCTAGGTCTAACCATGATATAATTCGAAAGCGATAAATTGCGAGAATTTAAAGTCTACGCTATTACAAATAGTATCCGGGAGTGGGGGTACAAATTCACAAAAGGGGATGAGACTTAAATAATTACAACCAAATTGAACCGCGATCAACTGTAATCAATGTATAGAAAAGTATAGCAAATGTATAATGCATCAAATGTAAAATGTATTGTGTAAGTGTATATGTGTATGTAATTTATTTACATGTTGCGGAATATGTGTATTTAAATATATTGTTAAGTATTGTCTATTTTGTTTTATATTTTGTTAATATGTATAAAAAAGGTATTTTTAAAAGAAAGAAAAATGTTTTTAAAGTCTATTCTTTATGGTGTTAAGATAAAAATATATTTTAATTAATTATGTACAAATTAATGTATTTTAAGAAAAGGAAATGTTTTTGATGTATTGTAATTAATGTATTATATACAAAAGGGAAAAGAAAAATATTTCAATTTTGAGAAAGAAATAATATTTTAAATTTGAGGAAAAAATATTATGTTCAAGATTAGTATTATGTTATATAAAAAAAGTATTATTAATAAAAGGTTAATGTAAAAAATGTGTTAGTTTATATTTTTATTAGGAAGAGAAAAAAGTTAAGTTATGTAAAAACTGAAATAATAATAATAAAAAAAAAACAAATAGATGTTAAGTGAATGGGCCAAGCAGAAAGGGGAGTGACAATTGGGAAAACGTTTGGGCTTAGGTGTAGAAAGGGCAAGGCCCATGATAATTCACCAGATTTCATTTTAGGGTTTCAGAGTGTTTGTTTCATTTGGGACAAGCTTAGGTTTCGTAACAGCAGCGGCGGCGTCGTTCATTTCGTCACCTTCGTCTTCGTTCATTTTTCGTTCCTTCTCCGGCCAAGCGTCCAGAACAGTGCCCCTTGCCCAGCCGCCCACGCCATCGCCACCTCCTCCTTCTTCCATGGGTCATTCAACGGCGGTTCAAGCGAGGTAAAATTTCCGTCTTGATCTTGTTAGGGTTTTATGTTCTGCATGTTTAGGATTTCGCCCATTTGATTCTGATTTTAGTTTTATTGTTGTTTCCTGTTGAGGTGTGAGGAGAAAGAAAAAATTGGATTACCTTCGTTGGAGGAGGAAGGTGGCTCTGGAGGCGTCTCCGGCGGCTTGACGGCGAGGGGCGGTGACGAACTTGGTGCTAGCTTGCTTGGATTCCTGGTTTGTGTATTCTTTGGCTCTTTTGAGTGTTGATTCAATGATGATGCTTGAGAACACCTCTTTATCCTCTTCTTCTGTTTGCCCCTCTTGTATGCTTGATTCCTTGTATGCTGAGTCTTTGCCCAATGATGAATATTTCTGAGGGCTTGTGATGTTTGACACTGCGTGTTTCTGAGTATGCTTCTTTATCTCTTTCTGGTTGCCTTTTGGAATGCTTGATTTTCCTCTTCCTCTCGTTGGCTTACTGAGATGCTTTTGGTATGTTAGACCCTGTGATGAATTTTTCTGAGGGCTTGTGGCTTGGTTATGATTTAAGCTTGAAACAGATTGATAGCTTTTTGGGGCCTTGATGGGTTTGGATTTGCTCAGGCCGGTTTGGATGCTTATCTGGTTTTTGAAGCTTTAGCAGGTTGATGCTGTTATCTTTGAGTGCAGGTTTTTGGCTTTTGATGAGTTTATGCGTTTGAGGTTTGTTGAGGTCTTTGAAAGTTTTACAGGTTTAAGCTTTGGGCTTCTGGTTTACTGGTTGTTAAGTTTGAAAAACTTCCAGGTTTAGGCTTATGCTTATGTTGAAAGCTGTTTCAGGCTATGGCTTTTGGTTGAGTTTTACAGGTTGGAGGTTTTTGAACTGTAAGGCTTATGCTTGACAGGTCTGTTTTCTGTTTGTGATTTTCCCCCCCTTTGCTTCTGTGTTAGCAGTTTGTTTTATATGTCTCTTTCTCAAGCCTAAAAGCCAGTAAGCCCAATTCTTTTCCCTCTTCTTCTCTCTCCAGTACAACTTAAAACATTAAATAATGTTTATCATGTAGTTTTCTCTGAAAAGGCAACACTGGGAAATGATGAAATGAGAAGCTTGCCTGCATTACATGTTTACTCTGCATATTTGTCTTCTCTTTTCCATACTTTGTGCTGCATCTTGTACCTTTTGATACTTTGATATCTTTGACAGCTTTTTGGCAGCTTGTGGAAAGTTTGAATTTGGAACTTCATAGTTCAGTTTGGATTTGGACTTTGTTTATACCATTCAGTTTGAAACTTTTGGACTATGCAGCTTTTGGCAAACTTTGAATTTGTGCATTTTTTAACTTTGTGCATTTCATGCTTAGCAAGCATTATTCATCCCTTTTTGTGAACCGGGAGAAATCCCGTGATTTGCAGAAAGGGCTAACTGATTCCAGTCAGTCGCCTTTAATGATGAGCCCAAATTAAATGTCTGCTTTTAATCATTTATCTGCTTCTGACTTTTCTTCTTTCTTATTTTTTTGTAGATAGAATCAAATGAAGCAGAGGGAGCATTGGATAGAAGAATGAAGATTAGGAAACTTAGAAAAAATTAGGATAGTTTTATTCCAATTTAATCAATTGTAAACATTTATTATTATGAATACATTGTAAATAAATACCGTATTCAAACAATAATTGTAACGAATAATTAAAAGATTAATAAAAATCCACTTTTTTATTATCAGTTAATTCCTTTTCTTCCTTTCAATTGTTTATTTATTATTTATAGTTCTTTAAATAAAAATAATTGAAAATAAATTCCAACTATTTAATCTTAGAATAATAAATAATTAAATAAACATTGTTTCAGCATTGATCAATTAATAAACTTGGCGCTTCCAACATTCAGAGCAAAGCAACAGTCAATCACAACAATTGCCCAGCCGTATTTTCCTTTTATTGACTTTAATCAAACACTGCGAATTTAATCCAAATGCATCTTTTCACTGATTTAGTCACACAATGCGAATTCAAATCCAAATGCCTCAATCCACATCTCAGAATAACTTGACAAGCACTGTAGCATTAATCTTTCTAAAAATCTGCGCACAAAAACCTAGTTCTTGATTAAATGCCAAAGAAGCGTTCGCCTGATCAAAGTTGAGCCAAAATCAAACAAACCCTAAACAAACTGTTTGAATTGTTCCAGAGCCATGAAAATCAATGAAAACCCTAATTTTGTCTGACTGACGAGAAAAGTCTGTTTGACCGATTCTTGAGCCAATCTGAAAAATCAGGAAAAGCCTGAAGCTATGATTTCTTGTGCAAAAATGCGAGGGAAAATTTTGGGGTACAACACCTCAGAATTAAAAAGGATCAATGGCATAAGGGTAGCTTCTAAGGTGTCCTACTGTTGCTCTGGTGACCACACTGTCCCTACAAACGAATTGACCCGAACACCTCCAACGGTGGTGTTACCTACCTCTCAATGGTGGGATGGCACTACCTTAAGGACTTCTACACAGCCTAATTCCTTAGGGTAGGTAGATGACTCATAGATACTTGCTCTATTCAAAAACAAATCAAAACTCTTTTCACACCGACACTTTCAAAACAATTTTTCAAACACTCTTGAGGACTGATACAAGAGTTATTCCGAAATCTTTAAACGAAACTTTTTTTCAAACCCACTCACACTTGAAAAGCAAACATTTTGAAAACACAATGAGAAAGTATCTAAGAGCCCATGGATAACCATGGATAGAAAGGGTGCTAACACCTTCCCTTTCTATAAATCTACCTCCCGAACCGAGAAACTATCTCATAAGGAATTTTGCTGTGCTTTTGTCCTGTCCATGTTGGAGAAAATAAAAGACGGTGGCGACTCTTGCTTACCGCGACATTTCGCGAACCAGCGTTAAACAGTCAGTTCCAGATCTACCGATCACAATGACTAATTCCAGACTCGATTCCTGTATCCTGCCAGGGCACGTCTGAAGAGTTTGAAGATTCGATTCCTGTATCTTGCCAGGGTGTATCTGTTGACGACTAATTCTAGACTCGATTCCTGTATCTTGCCAGGGCACGTCTGAAGAGTTTGAAGATCCGATTCCTGTATCTTGCCAGGGTGTATCTGTTGACGACTAATTCCAGACTCGATTCCTGTATATTGCCAGGGCACGTCTGAAGAGTTTGAAGATCCGATTCCTGTATCTTGCCAGGGTGTATCTGTTGACGACTAATTCCAGACTCGATTCCTGTATCTTGCCAGGGCACGTCTGAAGAGTTCGAAGATCCGATTCATGTATCTTGCCAGGGTGTATCTGTTGACGACTAATTCCAGACTCGATTCCTGTATCCTGCCAGGGCACGTCTGAAGAGTTCGAAGATCCGATTCCTGTATCTTGCCAGGGTGTATCTGTTGACGACTAATTCCAGACTCGATTCCTGTATCCTGCCAGGGCACGTCTGAAGAGTTTGAAGATTCTATTCCTATATCCAGCCAGGGCACATCTACATAAAGAGTTTGAAGATCAACTCCTGTAACAGGCCAAGTAATTATCTTTCTTTCTCAAGTACGCAAGTTCTCGCTAAGGAATCTCTTACGCAATCGACAGCTAGATGGCATCAATAAGCCCATCCACATACCAACAGCTCCAGATGGCATCTATATGCCCATCCCCCTATCCACCATCTCTCCAAATGGCATCTGTAAGCCCATTCCCACCATCACACTGCTAACATGTGAGCGCAAATTTCTGGGCACTCTAGTGTTCAATCATCTTCCACCCTCGGATTACGAAAGGCACGCCAGCCAATCTACATCCTCAGGTCTAAGAAGATTGAACAGGGGAAACTGTTGTACCCCAAAACTTTCCCTCCCATATTCTTCAAGATTTGCCAAGATCAATCTCCAGATGGTTCAAAATATCTCAAGGGTTGCACAGTCCAATTGCCTCCTAACACAGTCAAAAATTAGGGTTTTGGTTCTTGCAAAGAAATTGAGATTTTCAAGGGTCCAATCAAGTCCCATATGCCTACATACATTGTCAAGCATTCATATGTCAAGTTTCATGACTCACAACACCAAATTGCACTGTCAAAAAACCCTAATTGCTTCACAGTCAACTGCAGGGGAAAAATGGTCATTTGACAGTCAAAAGTCAAAAAAATTCGTCAACATCTTATTTTGAAGCCACAATCATCATTTGATCAATTCTTGATCATGATTCCACAAGCATGGCTCAAAAAGTCTCAAGATGCAAAAGTTTCTATTTTTGGACAGTTGAAAAGTCAACTGCAAATTGACTAGGGCATAACTTCCTCATGGTTCATCATAAAAATCCCATCCAAAGCTCATTTTGAAGGGGATGACATTTCCTACAACTCATCTTCACACTCCAAGTCCAAAATATGCTCTCACAAAAAGTTATCAATTTCAACATTATAGGTCATTTTCAAAAGTCAACAAAAAGGCACTTTAAGTCAAAGACCATAACTTGAGATTGGTAAATCAAAATGACATGGGACTAAAGGCATTGGTTAGAGGACTTCAAGAACTTTCCAAAATGTCCAAGAACATGTTCATAGCTTCAAAATTGAGCAAGATATGCATTGGAGAAGTTGGGAAATTTTTGGGAATTTTCAAAAGTCAACTTTGCCTAAAACACTTCAAAGTTGCTAATGGGCCTCAAATTCTTCCTTGAATCATTACCCAAAGCCTATGCACGACCCATTGAGCTCAAAGGGATTTATTTTCTTATTTTTAATTAATTAATTGAATTTTTATTCTTATTAATTCATTTAATTAGATTTAATTATGAGAAAATATCAAATAATGCTTTTTCAAATCTTTTTGTGCAGCAAATCAAACTAGGGCAAGCTGGCCAAGTCGTTTCACATCCAAAAAAGGAAAATCATCCATGATTGGCAAAGATTTCAATGAAAAAAGATTGAAAAATATATGATGAAAATCAAAGATTCAAAACATTAATTCATGGACTTATGGGCTTGTTTCTTGACCTAATTTCGTTCACATACAAAGGCTGAGTGAAACCCTACTCAAGCGGACACGAAAAAAGCTTCTCATGCTCCATAACCAAGTTGCAAAAAACTCAAGAAATTTGGAAAACTGAAATCATAGTTGCAGGACGTTTCAAAGCATAAAAAGTATTCCAACACGTTGCTGGACCTTCCAGGAGTCTTTTGGCATCAAGAACAAGTCCCCATACTCCAAGAATCGGTAGAACAGAGTCACCTTTTTCATAAATATGTCCATAATCGAATTTCAATTTCTATGCATCATTCATGTGTTTTGATCATTGATTTGTATTACTAACATCTCCCTGAAACTTTTGGCATCGTTTAATTGTATTAAAATTGCTTGTATCAAGATCTGCCATGGACGAGAATTAGGTTTTCCAAAGCTTCAAAATAGGGCTTTCATGTAGAGGAAAAATTGAACCTTGAAACCTATGCAACTGAATTCAGGAGCTCAACACGAGTTGAATGGAAACCTCGCGCCCAGTTTATATAAGTTGTAGGCGTAATCGCTATTTTCACTATTTCACTTAGTGGGGGTTTAAAACCCCCGCTACTTGTTTCATATTTGCAGGAATAACAAGGAAGAAGATGGACGTGGCATTACAGGACTGGGGCGTTCAAACTTTGGCGCGCTTTTTGTCTTATACCACTAACCAATGTTTTTTTGTATATTATATTTTCTATCTATTATATTTACAAACAAACGCAAATGGCCTGGTGGTTGGAGGACGTGTCTTGCAGGTATGGGACCTGGGTTCGATTCCCAGGTCCCCCCATATGCTTAATAATTTTTGTTTTAACATGTTCAAGTGCAGCGCTCACTCAATGGCCTACCATACGTACTCATGCTTAAGGCTGCCACGCGTTTATGAGGATTAATCCAAGGGCCTCAGAAGGAAGTCCATGGTGTACCTCAGTCAACCAAGGCGCACTCACGCTAGAAAGTCAAACGAGCTTATGCTCCAATGGGCCTGAATTACTTCCAACAAACCTCCATTTGGGCCTGAAACCCCCCTGGTTTGCATTTTTTTAATTTTATTTTCTTTTTCAATTCTAATTCTTTTTAAATTGTTTTAATTGTTTTAATTGTTTTCTTTAATTCCATAAAATAATTTTTTCCATAATAAAAACAGAAAAATACAAAATATGTTTAATTATATTTAATTTCACCATTAAAATATTTTTGTAAATAAATTCTAATAACTAACTTAGTTAATTTAGGTTTTAATTTTAATCTTTTTTTTTTCTTAATAAAAAATATCTAGAATTAGGTTTTTGACATTTTATCTTTTTCTTAATTAATTTTTTCTCATTATTTATTATTATAGTTACTATTTATTTTTGTAAATAAACATGTACATTAATTAATTAGTAAATTAGAGTAACTTTAATATTTCTTTTTATTAATAATTAAAATAACTTAGAATTAGGGTTTCTCTTGATTTTAATTTTCTTTATTTTCATAAATACCAAAAACATAAAAACATTTTCTTTTCTTTAATTAAATAATTAAATAGACTTTAATTTCATTTAATTTCAAGCAAAGGGTCCAACACCCTCGGACGTTCAATTTAATCCTTTTCGCGCTTTATTTTCTTTTATTGAATATTATGTAACTGCTCAAAGGTGTAATAGTAATTAGGTATTTATTTACTTTCCGCATTTTTATCAAAAACGGATCTTTGTACTTTGGCGATGTATAGACCCGCGCCTTGTAATAGCGTAGCTTTAAGTTTCCGTCTTTTAATTTTCCGCACTTTAAATTCTAAATTGTATGAAAGAATGTATGCTAATTAAAAACAAACGTAGCTCATCATGCCATGATCAAAGATAATTGTTAAACTGAAAACGACACACAAATACACACACCACTTCTAGGGTACGCCTCACCTGTTGCCTTCGAAACGTGGTCGTCAAGTATAGGACGTTTTAGTAAGTCCTTATGTCCATGATCTAGTTGCCTCGAAACAGTTGACTCGAAACAGTTGCCTCAGAATAGTTGCCTCGAAACGGTTGCCTCGGATTAAAAAAAGGATCAAGGACATAAGGGTAGCTTCTAAGGTGTCCTACTGTTGCTCCGGTGACCACACTGTCCCTACACTCGAATTGACCCGAACACCTCCAACGGTGGTGCTACCTACCTATCAATGGTGGGATGGCACTACCTTAAGGACATCTACACAACCTAATTCCTTAGGGTAGGTAGACGACTCATGGATACTTGCTCTCTAAAAAACAAAACGAAAACCTTTTCACACTGACACTTTGAAGAAGCATTCAAAACAATTTTTCAAACACTCTTGAGGACAGATACAAGAGTTATTCAGAAATCTTTCAAAGAAACTTTTTCAAACCCACTCACACTTTGAAAAGCAAACATTTTGAAAACATAAGAGCAAGTATCTAAGAGCCCATGGATAACCATTGATAGAAAGGGTGCTAACACCTTCCCTTTCTATAAATCTACCTCCCGAACCGAGAAACGTTCTCATAAGGAATTTTGCTGTGCTTTTGTCCTGTCCATGTTGGAGAAAATAAAAGACGGTGGCGACTCTTGCTTCCGCGATATTTCGTGAACCAACGTTAAACAGTCAATTCTAAATCCACCGATCACACCCACCAATATGTATTTCTGGCTTTTAGAGGACGCTGGTCGAATCTCTCCAATAAGATCCAAAGCCCATCCTCTAAACGGCCAAGGTTTCACAATTGAATGAAGTTCGCTTGCCGGTACATGCTGGATGCCTGTATGCACTTGACATTCTTGACATCCTTTTGCAAACTCAACACAATCTTTTAACATAGTGGGCCAATATAGTCCTTGTCAAAACAACAACCATTTCATCTTATGGCCTACTTAATGTGATCCACATGCCCCGACGTGTGTGGTAGAAAGAGCTATGTATGCTTCTGTTTCACTTAGGCATTTCAGTAGCACACCTTCAGGTGTTTTCTTGAATAATTCATTTCCCATTAGTATATAGCTCAATGCCCTATACTTTATCTTTCGGTCTGTCTAAGCCCCTGGATTATGTATATAATATACTATATGCTTTCTCCAATCTTGTTCTGTTAGATTGTCTATGAACGAAATTTCGAAGTTTTCATGATCAGTGTATCCCAATGTTGTTGTTTCCAAATCTATTGGAGCCAACTTAGTGGATGCTACTCTTCCTCTAACCTCACTTGTTTGTTGTAGTTTTTCTTTGGAAATTTTATACCCAGAAGCGATTTGTGCTAAATCATTAGCCACTTGATCTTCCATGTTACCTGTAGAAGACAACAAACCAATGTTAATACATGGATCAAGATCACGCGACCATGCTAAAAGGTTCAAAGAAAAAAGTAAAATAATAAAAAAGGAGGAAATGTGAGCAGATACCCAAGAGCGCCACGTAGTCCTCATAAGAATGGAACTCGAGAAGGGATTTGGTGTTAATTGCTCGAGCCTCATATACGGGCTCTCTGTTGTCATTAAGGAAATCTTTTCCCTCCCTCGTCACTAACTGGGCAGGGTAAAAGTTGTCGACAAACTTGTAGAGTTTAGCGTAGGCCTCCTTGTCCCCCTCGTCCATGGGACACTTCATGGTGAGGTAATAGCTCGGGAGATAGTTGAAGTGAACCTCACTCCAATGTAAGGGGAACTTCGAGACCACCTTGGTATGCACAGTCTCATCCTCTTTGTAGAGCATGTTTCCCTCTTTGTCGACCACCACTGCCTCCTTCAATGCAGAGTCAAAGGCTTCCTCCGAAACTGACTTTACAAGGAAGTATATATCCTTGAAGTCATGAGCAGATTCCAAGAACATCTTAAAAAGCTTCTTCTTCGATTGCCTCAAGGAAACCCATCCATGTTTCCCTTCCACTGTTTGTCGCTGTAGTCAGAAGCAGCAGAAGAAAAGAGGAATTGTGGCACCGACCTGGAGGTATCGACACACTATCTCAAACACCACTATGAAGGCGATTATATTCAGGTGCAGCTGAGAGGGTGCCAATGACAGGTGCCCCAAGTCTTTGAAGACAAATTGATACATAAGGATACGATTATTCTTATAAAACAAGCATATCCTTTTGCTCGTAGTTGGCCTAAGAACTTTCCAATACTTATTGGAATTTGCATCGTCTGCCTCATCCTGGACATGTATAAACACGCAATCCAAAGATGCAGAGTAGCAAGAAGGTATGCTTCAAGGCTAAGGGGAAAGCCAATTCAGCTAAGGGTCAACCACTGAGTTGACCATCTGAACATCCTTGGAAGGACCGACCATCTGAGCGTCTTTGGCAGTTTCAGCCGTCCCACCTGAAAAGCAGAGGAAAAACATGAATTCGATGGCCAAATCAAATCCACCCCTCAACTGCACGTCAAGTCAAAGGGAATATTACGGTGCGAGCGCTATGTCCCTAACGCAAAACCCTAGATTGATAGCTCAGAAAGAAATCTAGACTAACCTCCTAAGTTGAGGACAAAACTAACAAAGGACATGAATCTCGCGACCAAGAACATGAATTTCGCGGTCAAGGACATGAATTTCATGGCCAAGATATGAATCTCGCAGCCAAGATATAATCTCACGGGAAAATATATGAATCTCACAAGGAGAAGCCGCAAATCCATGAGTTTCACGAGGAGAAACCTTCCCAAATCATGAAATTCATCACGAATTCATAAATCTCGCAGGGAAGAACCCCCCCCCCCCCCCCAGGGCAAAAATTCATCCAAAAATATGCATACTACTAAGATCAAAAGCATGGTTAAACTGCAAGAAGAGAGAAATTGCTTACTTGTTTGAACATCTAATGGAGGTTGAAACGGCGAAACATGACAGCGGCTACGGCTGAAGGAGAATCAGAAGAATAGAAGTGAGAGGGAGAGAAAATATAGAAACTGGATCCTAAACCCTTTATTTAAAAATCCTACACAAGAGATGAAGCGTCACCTCGAGTGGCATGTCAGTGCCTTGACACACAGCAACCCACACGCCTAGATCATAATGACGCCTACGCATAGGCCATCATTACACATTAAATGTCGTGACATATAACCCAGTGAGCAGACGTCGATTAAGTCTCTTCAATTCCTCAGATGACAGACAAGGGGAAACCCTCTCTACGAGGATGCAACGACCGCCTGATCATGATACTTATACAATATTCCCCCTCTCCACGAAGAAGATTGTTAATATGGGCGATCATTTCCTTCTCTGTGAGGAAGAGTTGTTAATTTGGATGATCATTTCCCTCTTTGCGAGGAAGATTATTAATCTAGACGATCATTTCCCTCTTTGCGAGGAAGATTGTTAATATGGACGATCATATCTCCCTCTGCGAGGAAGAGTGTTGATCAAAACAGACATGTTCCCTCCTTTTGCATACGCTAAACTAAAAAATGATGCTCGAGTGATCATCGACTGTGCTCGGGTCGAACATTGAAGACTCAAGGAAAGCCACGAAGATCCTCGACATCACTACCTCCTCGACACTGAGCTCACTATGATACGGTGGGAGAACTGACTTGAGGTTTTGCGTTTGTGTTTGCAAATGTTTTGGTTTAGCAAGAGTCACCATCGACTTTTATTTTATCCCAAAGGAAAGGTCAAAAAGCACAGGAAAGACCTTTGAGATGTTTTCTTGAGTTCGGGGGGTAGATTATGAAAAAGGAATGTGCTAGCACCCTTTTCATCCATGGTTTTCCATGGGCTCTTAGTTACTTGTTTAGATCACTTGCTTTGCTTTTCCAATTGTTTGAAATGGTGCTTTGTGTGGTTTTGAAAGTATTTTGAAAAGAGGCCATCATTTTGGCAATCTTTGTAGTGATTCTTGTTTGAAGAATGTATACAAAGATGTTTATCTTTTGAAAAATGTTTCAATGTTTTTGAAAGTTGTTTGGAAATGTTTTGGAATGTGTTGTGTGTTTTTGAAAATAGCAAGGATTGTATTACAAATTGATCAAGTAACTAGAAGCATCTACCTACTCAAAAGTCTTTCCTACACATTTTTATTCCTTTGACATTGTTGTTTTACCATTGCATTTGGTAAACAACCCTATCTTTGGATATTAAACGAGACGGGCGTGGGTCATCGTATGGCCATGATAGCAATAGTGCCAAGTATATTTAGCATGCTTAAGGGACCAAGATCATTTGTTTTAAGGCAACCTTTTGATAGCGTCATCGAGGGACTATGATCTTTTTGTTTTGATTGATTTTGCCAAGATACCTAGCATGCATACCATGGCCATTTTTAGGCAAGAAAGTGGGTGAAACCCTAGAGGTGCTTGTGTGCAATATGTTGTCCTTTTTCATGCATTTTTTTTGTCTTGTATTAAGTCATGCTATTTGTTTTGATTTTTGTCTTATCATACAAAACCCTAGTTTACTATCATGGTATATGAAAGAAATAAATTGCGTAAAGTAAATCTAAACTATTACAACAATATTATGGGGAGGGGGATACAAGTTTTGAATAGGAGGGTATTGCTCAAAATAAAACCCTAAAACTATTACAACCAAATTGAATTTATTGTACAAATAAATAAGCAAATATTTAAATATGCAATAAAATGTAAATATGCAACAATGTTTTTGTATTAATTTTATGTATGTAAAAATAAGTTTATTTAAGTCTTAAAAATAAGAAAAAATAAAATGATTATTTTTGAAAGGGTGAAAACCCTAATTTTTGTTTAAAAGAAATATTGTTTTCTAATAATTTATTTTATTCATTTTGTTCAAGAAAAATAATAATATTATGTATGAATATTACAAAAATAAATTTTGTATGAAAAATAAATATTTAATGTATATAAAATAAAAAATAAAAAATATTAAGTAATTTTATTATTTACAAATTTATTTAGGAAAAATAAAGTATATTAACCTAATAACTTATTTTTATGCCAAAAAATAATAAAAATAATAAAATAAAATGCAAAAAAAATAAGAAAATATTTTTATGATTTTATAATGTTCATAAAATAAATAAATGCAAGTCAAAATAAAATATATGCAAAAAATATAAAAAATAATAGAAAATACAAAGGGGGGTGCAGAAGCAAAAAGGGGGGGTGCAAAAAGTAGCAGGCCCAAGGCCCTGGCCCAGGACAGCTTCGTCCCTGACCTCCAGACAACAACGCGCGCGCCCTGTGCTTCAACCTGTAACTCTTGCATACGTGCATAAAAACAAAATCTTGCAACATGAAACTTGTGGCATGTTAACTCACGATTCCAATGATATAAAAATCATGACCTAACTCTCAAAGATCAAGGATAATTTTATCACCCCTAATTTCTGACCTAAAATTTTCATGAACTTCAAGCTTCAAATTCTCATTACTCAGTTAATATAAATAAAAACTATGCATATGTACAGTTCAAGCATGTTATGGACTACATCTTTGCTTCACAAACCTAAGCTTAAGGATGCCTAAATAGAAAGATAGAAACTTGACAAATACCTTGTTCAGTTGAGTTTGGATATGGCAATATGGGGACTTTGAGTGAGGCCTGAATTCTTGTGAGCTTCCTTGAAGTCCCCTCAACCTTTTCCAATGCTTAACTGGTCTTGTAGATGGCTAAAACTCCTTGCACGAGTCAACCTGCAACCTTGCAAAATGAAAATGGTGAAGTGTGAAACTGAGCTTACAATTGCAAGACAGGGGCCTGGATAGCTTAGGTGTGATGTAGGGAATATGTTTGAAGTGTTCCAAAGCAAAACACACGAGCCAATATTGTTTTGGAAATGGTTCTGCAGAAGATGCCCTGTTTGGGCAGGAACTTGTTTTTTGTGTGTGTTTTAGAGTGTTTTGGAAGTTGTGAATTCGTGTTTCTTTCTTGTTACAATGTTCTGAGCTTGTTTGAAATGAAACTAAGCCTTGCCTTTATCAGATACACAAGCTTACTTGACTTTTGCAAGTTTTCTTGTTTTTGAAGAAAAGATGAAGTGACAAAGCCAAAGGCCTGTACATGCTAGCTTATGGACTGCATAGGGTTGGTGAACTTTGCCCGAAGTTTGTGGATATTGTTTGCAGCAAGAGATTAGGTCCATGGCTCAAGATAAACAAAGTTGGAAAAAGCAAGCTTTATCAAAGTAGCAATGTGAACTTTATGCGATTTTTGAATTAATTCAATGTGCAATGCTTCAAAAGTCAGAACAAGGCCATTATCCAATGTGTTTGCATTTAATTATGGAGTGTAGAAGGGATTAGGACCTGTAATACCAAGTACAAGCAAGTTTACGATAGATTTGCAACTTGCACCATTGTGAAAAATGCCTTGAACCAAAGTGATAAATTGTCATTTTCATTTCTTCGATTCTCCCTAACCATAAATGATCTTGGAGAGCTCTTGGACATTTTGGAAATCTTGTAACATTCTATACAATCCATATTTGAAATACATTTTGAGATTCCTCTTGGAACTAGGTTAAAAGTTTCCATGAAGTTAGGTCAAAAATCTGCATAAACTAGGGCAAAATTTCACTAAGTTAAAAAGTTTATGGACCCTTATTCACAAAATCATAACTTGAGATCCAAGAATCTTTTGGTAAAGCTTTATGAATCAAAGTTGTAGATTTTGTGTATGACTACAACTTTCATGTTTGAAGTTTTCTTTGAATCCAATTGCATCATGGTGAAAAAGTTGGAAAAAGTTGGGGAAAAAAAAAGAAATTTTCATCACTTAGGAAAATTCTAAGTTATGAAAATTTTCAAATTAAAACCCTAATTTTCAAAATTAGGTTTCTTGGTGAACAAGTTTCACATTTTGACATGTTTTGATGAATTATGACCCTTGGCACTTGATTTTGACCAAAAACTCAAAGTTTGACTTTTCAGTGTACAATTGATTTTTGATCAGTTGACTGGAAAATTCATCTGTCAATCCAATGCATTTGAGATCTTTTAAACTTTTTGATTAGGTCAAGATGATGCTATTAAGTCCTTGAAACCATACCCAATTTGCCAATGGCTAGGTGAAAAATCAGAAATTGCCCTTCCTCAGTCAAAACCCTAAAAATGACCATTTTGCCCTTTTGATGATCTGATCAAATTTCTTGAGGAGTTGTGGTCCAAACTTGATCAAATGGTTCATATGAGTTTATAATGTTGATATGGATAAAAAATAATGATGTTTGACTATAAATTGGCCATGGTTGACTTTTTCCCCAATACAGTTGATTTTTAGGTCAACTGTCCAATTGAATGGGCAAAAATATGATTCAGGGCTTGAAACTTGGTATGAGAAATCTTAGGGGTCCAAGATGGTGTATGAAAGTCACATGAAGCATTGATGACCCAAAATTCCTTGTGCAAACTTAAACCCTAATTTCAAGTCACCAGTGCAAGGAGATGTCTTGAGCTGAGCAAACCCTAATCCTGTCTGGAGACCAAGCAGTCTTGTGAGGAAAATCTTGGTAAAATGAGAGAGCAAATTTTGGGGTACAACAGCTGCCCCTGTTCAATCTTCTTGAACCTGAAGAGTTAGATTGGCAAGATTTGTCGTTCGTTACTCGAAGGTAAAAGATGATTGGACACTAGAATGCCCATAAATTTGCACTCGTCAAATTGTAGTCAAGGAAATGGGCTTAAAGATGCCATTTGGAGAGGTGATATAATCTTGTTGGAGATGGGCTTGTAGATGCCATCCAAGACTGTTTGTTGTAAATCAGGAGAATGAACATCATAATGGTATCCGTATCTGGAACGTATCTGAGTTGTATCTGGAGATTTAAATCTGAATCAGTGACAGAATGGCACCCGTGTCTGGAGCATATCTGGACTGTATCTTGAATAGGTGACAAAATGAGTTCCGTGTTTGGAGTGTATCTGAGCTGGGGGAAATCAGAATGAGTGACAGAATGGCAACCGTGTCTGGAGCGTATCTGGACTGTATCTGTACTTGAAATTTGAATAAGTGGCAGAATGGCAACCATGTCTGGAGCGTATCTGGACTTGAAAATCTGAAGTCGAGTCTGAATGAGTATCGGGATGGCATCCGTGTCTGGAGCGTATCTGAACTATATCTTGACTTGAATTCTGAATGAGTAATAGAATGACTTCCATGTCTAGAGTGTATCTTTACTGTATATGAATAAGAGATCTGAATGAGTAATAGAATGACTTCCGTGTTTGGAGTGTATCCGTACTGTATCTGAAATCTTTGAATATTTGTTAAAGATAACTGTTAAACTTATCCTGAAAAGGGTAAAATGTTAACTGAAACACAAAGTTATGTTGCATGAAATGTATGATGCAATAAAATGTGTTTTATCAATGTTTATGATATATGAATGTAATGTATGTGCATGTAAGCTGATTTGTTGTATTGCTGAGGAAAATAAATCCTTGACGGTCGGGGATAACAAAACCCTTGACTGCTGTCGGGGAAGATAAATCCTTGACGATTTCTGTGGGGATATGAGGATCCTTCATGTCTTACAATTGGAGCATTTGACAAAAATTTTGTTGTGAGAGTAATGCCATGTACTGCCTGAGTAATCCGCTTGGGGAATCCGGAGAACTTTGATGACTATGGTTGGGGATGACAGACTTCATTCTGTTGAGAATTGATAAAAACTCTACGGGGAAGAAGTTTATCCTGTTGGGGAGTAGTGAAAACTCTGGCGACTTCACCGGGGAATTAAGAATGAGAATCTTCATTCTATTGGGGAGCCATGAAAACTCTGTGGGGAGTAGCTATCTTGCTGGGGAGATCAGGAGTTTGGGTTGTATGCCAATCTACTGGGGAATTATCCAAAGCGATCGTCTGGTTAGCTTCCAGGCTTCAAAGCAAACTTGCTGGGAAATTATCAGGTTTTAAGATAACTTGCAGGGGAATTTAAGGAAACTGGAGGATTTCCATTGGGGTTTAAAGGTTGAAGTTTTAGCTCCGCTGGGGAAGAAAGTTTCATCTCTGCTGAGGATCTGTAGTTCAAAGTTTTGGCTCCGTTGGGGATTGGGAGTTTGAAATTTTAACTCTGATGGGGATTTTGAAATTTAGCTCCGCTGGGGATCTAGATGATGTACTGTAGGGATTGCCCCTGGAATAGCCTAAAGATGTTTTCCTATTCTTTCAACCTGTCAATAATTAATCTTTTCCAAATCGTTTATTTGTAAACAATGATTATATTCAAATGCATATGCTCATTAATAAATCATTGGACGTTTTCAAATAAAACACAAGTGTAAAAAGGAAAAGACAAATAGTTTTCTGCACTTTGAAGTATCTTTGTATTAACTTTGTGTAAGTATTTTGTACAAAGGAGACATACATCCTAGTAAGAGAACGTTGTCATAAAAAATGAGAAAAATTTATATAAAGAAAGATGGCTATGTGTAAAAATTCCATGGGGTTCCCATTCTGCTATAGCCTTCGTAACTCTGAATATCTTGTCCATTCGTTGCTTCGTCCGAAGATGATTGAGTTGATCAGAAGCCCGAAGCTTGTATGTGAAGAGATTGTCCTTAAAGTGATCCAACGAGACATAGTCATACGCTTTAATTCCCTAACTTTTGTCTGGACCGCCCTTTCAGGTTTTCAGTCCACCGGGAAACTCTTTTTTGCCCAAGTCGCCCTTTTGGGTTTTCAATTTGCTGGGTGTACAGATTTTTTTTATCCCTAATTTTTGATTGAACCTCCCTTTTGGGTTTTCTATTCACCGGGATGCCCTTTTTTTGCCTAGGTGTGTCAACCTAGCAGGCCATTTATGCGTAGTATCTTTTGACTATGTCTGCATTCACAAGGTGCAGTAAGTCGTCGCCGTCCATGGTGGTTAAGATCATTGCCCCACCAAAAAAGATGTTTTTGATCACAAATGGTCCTTCGTAGGTAGGAGTCCATTTTCCCCTGGGATCACTTTGTGGCAAGATAATGCGCTTGATCACTAGATCTCCGACTTGATATACCTGGCGCCTGACTTTCTTGTTGAATGCCTTGATCATCCATTTTTTATACGTTTGACCATGACAAATGGCTGTAAGTCTTTTCTCGTCAATTAAGCTCAACTGATCAAGTCGGGTCTGGATCCAATCGTCTTCACTCAGACCTGTATCCTTCATGATTCTCAAGGAGGTAATCTGAACCTCGATAGGCAAAATAACTTCCATGCCGTATACCAAAGAATAGGGTGTTGCCCTAGTTAAGGTGCGCGCCGTGGTACGGTACCTGTGGAGAGAAAACGGTAATATCTCATGCCAGTCCTTGTAGGTGACTGTCATCTTTTGTATGATCTTCTTGATATTTTTATTTGCAGCTTCGACATCACCGTTCATCTTTGGCCGATAGGGAGATGAATTGTGATGTTGAATCTGGAACTGCTCGCACAAGGCGGTGATCATAGTGTTGTTAAGGTTTGTACCGTTGTCAGTGATGATCCTTTCGGGGATGCCGTACCGGCAAATGAGGTTCTGTTTGATGAAGCGGGCAACAACATTCTTTGTGACAGATGCGAAGGAAGCTGCTTCGACCCATTTGGTAAAGTAATCAATGGCCACTAGGATGAAGCGGTGTCCATTGGATGCTGTAGGCTTGATCTCTCCAATCATGTCGATTCCTCACATCGCAAAGGGCCAAGGAGCTGTTAAGACATTGAGAGGAACTGGAGGTATATGTACCTTGTCCGCATAGATTTGACATTTGTCCGCATAGATTTGACATTTGTGACAAGTCCTGGAATGTTGATAGCAGTCAGCTTCCATGGTAGACCAGTAATAGCCTGCCCGTAGGATCTTCTTAGCCATCGTATGCCCGCTAGAGTGAGTGCCAAAGGTACCATTATGCAGTTCAGCCATGATCTATTCAACTTCAATCTTGTCCACACAACGGAGCAGAATGCAATCATGATTGCGCTTGTACATGATACCATTGCTCAGGAAGAACTTGGCAGAGAATCTCCTCAAGAACTTTTTGTCGTTGACTGAAGCTCCTTCAGGATATTCTTGAGCCTCGATATACCTTTTGACATCATGAAACCAAGGTCGGTCCACTACTTCTTTGGTATTAATCTCGTGACAATGTGCAGGTTCATCCATTCGCTCGATGGTGATCTGGGGAGCCTCATTATCCCAGTTAAGTTTAAACATGGATGACATCGTAGCTAGAGCATCTGCTAGCTGATTTTCTTCTCGCGGGAAGTGCTCGAAGGTAATCTGCTCGAAATGTGATAACAATGTCAAGACACGTTCTTTGTAAGGGATGAGGTTAGGATATTTAGTATCCCACTCTCCTTTAATATGACTGATGACCAAAGCTGAGTCTCCAAACACAACCAAAGATTTGATTCCCAGGTCTATTGCAGCCTTGAGACCAAAGATGCAAGCTTCATACTCGGCCATGTTGTTGGTGCAGTTGAAGCAAAGTATGGCGGTGAAAGGAGTATGGCAACCTTCTAGGGAGATGAGTACCGCGCTGATACCATTGCCAAGTGCATTAGAGGCACCATTAAAGTACAGGGTCCATCGGGATCCTTGTTCAGGTCCGTCATATGGTCTGAGATCTTCAATGTTGTCCAATGTCATGATGTCTTCGTCAGGGAAGTCAAAGTTCATGGATTGGTAATCTTCGACAGCTTGATGAGCCAGATGGTCATCTAGCACACTCCCCTTTATAGCTTTTAGGGTCGTGTATTATATGTCGTATTCCGTCAGGATCATCTGCCATCTAGCTATTCTTCCGGACAAAGCAGGCTTTTCGAAGATGTACTTTATCGGATCCATCTTAGATATTAGCAGAGTGGTATGAGTCAACATATACTGCCTTAGCCGGCGAGCAACCCATACCAAAGTGCAGCAAGTTTTCTCCAGCAGTGAGTATCGGGTCTCACAGTCGATAAACTTTTTTCTAAGGTAATAAATGACATGCTCTTTTCGGACAGACTCGTCATGCTGCCCCAGTATGCACCCCATTGAATTTTCTAGGACGGTCAGATACATGATTAGCGGTCTTCCTTCGACAGGCGACATCAAGATGGGAGGTTCTAGAAAATACTCCTTGGTTTTATCGAAAGCAATTTGACAGTCATCATTCCATTTAACTACCTGATCTTTCTTCAATAACTTGAAGATTGGCTCACAGGTAGATGTTAGGTGAGAAATGAACCTAGCAATGTAGTTTAGGCGTCCCAAGAAACCTCTGACCTCCTTCTCAGTGTGAGGATCAGGCATTTCTTGTATAGCTTTGACTTTGGCAGGGTCAACCTCGATGCCCTTGTTGCTAACAATGAAACCCAAGAGTTTATCGGATCGGACCCCAAAAGTGCACTTGTTTGGGTTCAGTCTTAGCTTGTACTCCTTCAACCTAACAAACAGATTTTGCAAATGGTCGAGGTGTTCTTCTTCCGTTTGTGATCGGGCTATCATGTCATCTACGTAGACCTCTATCTCATGATGTATCATATCATGAAACAAAGCTACCATGGCACGTTGATAGGTTGCCCCGACATTCTTCAGTCTGAATGGCATCACTTTATAGCAGAACGTACCCCACTGTGTAACAAAAGTAGTTTTCTCCATGTCTTCAGGTGCCATTTTGATCTGGTTGTAACTTGAAAATCCGTCCATGGAAGAAAATACCTTTTGCTGAGATGTGTTGTCAACCAGGATGTCAATGTGCGGAAGTGGAAAGTCATCTTTAGGGATGGCCCTGTTTAAGTCTCTATAATCCATGCACATTCTCACTTTGCCGTCCTTCTTAGGCACAGGCACAATGTTAGCAACCCATTATGGATAGGAAGTAACAACAAGAAATCCAGCATTGAACTGCTTCATAACTTCTGCTTTGATCTTTTTTGACATGTCGGGCCTCATGTAGCGGACTTTCTGTTTAACTGGTGGACAATCTTCTCTTGTAGGTAGACGGTGAACCACAATGTCTGTATCGAGTCTTGGCATGTCTTCGTAAGACCAGGCGAAGATCTCAACATATTCATGTAACAACTGAATTAAGCGCTCCTTAACACTTGGCTCTAGGTTGGCACCCACTCTGACTTCTTTTCTGTCTTCCTCAGTACCCAAGTTGATTGTCTCTAACAGCTCCTCATGAGGCATAATTGCTCTTTCTTCCTGTTAGCAGTCTAGCCAATTCTCCCGGCACTTCACAATCTTCCTCACCTTCGTATTCGGCATGGTAGACCAGATCTTCAGAGTCACTGAAGGCCATAGCAGAATTGTTACCCATGGAATCCGGAATGGAAGGGTACCTGCATTTGTAAGCGTGCGTGTGTGTAAGGGATAACCACCTTTAAACAAATAAAATGCAAAAAGAAAGACAATGAACATAAAAGTTTATATGTGAAAACGTCCATGATTCATTAAAATGGCATATGAAGATGAAAAATCAAACCCTTACAAATGGACCTATGTGCCTCGGGTAAGGAACAAGGTTAAAAGTGTATGAATTGTTTGAGAATTATTACAAACCAACATAAATGTTTGAAAGATAAATTACTACGGTATGAAAGTAATCGGAACAAAGTCTTTTGCTTCCTAGTTGCACAGTCCTCCGTCAACAGTTGGAAAGATCCAGTCTTCCAGGCTGCTCTCCTATTCACTATCCTCCAAAGCATTGACTCCATGATGGGTGATCTTCACTGGTTGCCCCCCAGCACGGGCGCGGCGTACAACCTTTTGAGCAGAAGAAGTGAACCCTAAGCCAAATTTATCTGATTTGTAAGGAAAGTCTAGAAGCTGCCCCCAGATTGTGCTTCCTCCTTCTTCAATCACAACCTTTGCATCTTTGAGAGACGACATCCGAGGCGGAGGTATGGTAATCATGGGTACAGAAGACACTGTCTTGGTTGCTGTAATCTCCTGAGTTACCTCTTCAAAATGCTGGAAAGGGGTTTCGATGAATTCGCCATCCAATTCTACATAGCGGAAAGAATTTAGATGACTTATCATGTATTTCTCTTCGCCATGAACAATTATAATTTTCCCCTGGACAGGGTACTTGAGCATTTGATGCAGAGTAGAAGTGACGACTCCAACATTGTGAATCCAGGGTCTTCCCAACAAGCAAGAATAGGAAGGACGAATGTCCATCACATAGAATATGGAGTTGAAGGTTTCAGTTCCCACCTTGATCAGGATGTCCACCTCCCCGTGGACCATCCTTTTAGAACCATCAAAGGCTCTGACAATTATATTGCTGGGCTTCGAGGTTAAACCTTCACAATCCAGTCTATCCAAGGCTTTCTTCGGCAAGACGTTCAGCGATGAACCAGTGTCTACCAGTACGTGTTCTAGAGTAGACCCTCTTCATTCCACCGAGATATGCAAAGCGTCATTATGTTTTCTCCCTTTGGATGTTAAATCAGCATCGGAGAATCCTAGACCATTGTCAGTTGTTAAGCTAGCTACACATTCCTGGAACTGATCCGCGGAGGTTTCCTGTGGCACGTGGGCCGTCTTCACGAATCTTATCAAAGCTTTAGCATGAGCCTCTGAACAAAGCAACAGGGCTAACATAGAGATATTTGAGGGGGTTTTCCCCAGTTGTTCCACAACATCATAATCGCTTTTCTTGATTATTTTCAAAATCTCTTCCATTTCTTTTTGAGAGGTCTCAGGGATGACCAATGGCTGAGCCCTTATTCTGACGGGCTCTTCTTAGATCCCTTTCCCTCTATCATTAGCAACAGCAGAGGGGACAACCACAGGAGTTACAACTTCTTCAATAATTGGAGTTCTCGCAGATATGTTGACCGGTGCAGGGGTAACCTTAGAAGCAGTTGAGGGTCCAAAGATTGCCTTTGGAGGGGAAATCTTTGGAGAGAAAATTCTTCCACTGCGGGTGATTTTTCTCATTCCAGCAATGTTTCCAATGTCGGAAGTCTCTTCATCAGAACTCTCTTCAGTTGATTCAATTTGTTTAATACCATGGTAGTAAACTTCTCCACCATAGCTCCACAGTACTGATCTGTTGGACTTGTACGGGATGGGCACGTGCATGGTTATCTTCAAAGGTGCAGTCTTTGGAGCGGATGTAATCTTAACAGGTCTTTTGGAGACCTTGGAAAGATTGGCAGATATGGTTATTATTGAAACATCATTGACAGGAGTCGGTGTAACATGAGTCTTTTCAAAAAGGATTTCTTGGTTATCCATTAGGCGTTGGATGCCTAACTTCAACAATGGACAGTCGGTTGGTAAGGATGAACAAAGGCAGCAATCTTCTTCACAACCTGGGAAAATCCCAGCCTTCAGCAAATTCAACTTGATTATCGGTAGCGGAGTTATCAAATCATCAACAGTAGCAACAAACAGATCCTCTTCAACAGCATGGGCATTGTGGCCATGCTTTGGCATTGGAGAAGAGATTACATTCGGCTTTTTAGGGGCGTCGAATTCAACTTCTTTAGCGTCTATCAAATCCTAAATCTTATTCTTGAGGGCCCAACAATTGTTGGTGTCGTGCCCTGGGCTCTCTGAATGATAAGCACACTTGGCGTTCGAATGGTAGTATGGAGAAGCAGTATTCGGGTTCTTCGGGGCTTCTTTCAAACTTGCAAGGTTTAACTTCAAGAGATGGGGTAGAACCTGAGCAGGAGTTATGTTTATCTGGGTGAATTTCCGTACAGGCCTTTCCACCCTTGTTTGGTTGGTTCTTGGTTGATTGTTTCTGGGCTGATCAGCTGTAGACTTCTGAATCATTACGGCCCCCACCGCTGGCCGGCGCTCAACTCTTCCTTGACCTCTTTGGGAGTAGACAGCTGATACTTCCTTCTTTGCCGGAAAAGTCTTTTTGATGGCAGCGGAAGCAAATGCATCTTTTTGAATTTTCCCGCTTTTTATGCCGGCTTCAACTCTCTCACCAGTTAGAATCAACTCAGTGAACCCCGCAGAGGAGCTTCCAATTATATGATTAAAGAAAGGCCCTGACAGAGTTCCCAAGAACATGTGTACTATCTCTCTCTCTCAGATAGAGGTGGTTGTACCCGTCCCGCCAAGTCTCTCCATTTCTGGGCATACTCTTTGAAGCCTTCATTTGAGACCATGCCCATACTCTGTAATTGAGTACCGGTTGGTGCTAAGTCTGTATTGTATTGATACTGTTTATAGAAGGCGGCCGCCAAGTCCTCCCAATTATGCACGTCAGACCTCTCTAACTGGTAGAACCAATCTAACTGTGTCCCTGACAAACTGTCCTGGAAAAAGTGGACCCACAGGTCTTTGTCAGAAGAATGTGGTTGAATTTTTCTAACATAAGATCGTAGGTGCATCTTAGGACAAGACAACCCATCGTACTTAGAAAAAATAAGCACCTTAAACTTAGGAGGGATTACAATTCCAGATACCAGCCCTAACTCTTCAAAGTCCAGCTCAGACACTTTCTGTATCTCCATAGCTGCCAGACGTTCTTCCAAGTTTTTGTATTTGTCATCTGCAGGAGGGTATTGTTGTTCAGAATAGTCCTCATCTTCCTCTTCTTCAGCTTCAGAATCTAAGGGCACGTCAGTCTCTTTACCCTTTCTCTCTCCTTCCTCAGAGGTTGATGGAAAATATAGGACCCTTCTGGCTTGACCTTCAAATCTTTTGCCCATGGTAGCCACACCAGCTCTCTTCTTCTTCTTTTTCTCTTTTTCCTTTTCTAGTAGAGTCTTGAGCTCCTCCCACCCCTTACCCAAGGTCAAGAGTAGCTGTTGAAATTGTGAATTCTGAGCTTGCAAATCTTTGACCGTTTGTTCAATATCCATCTTGCTGAAATAAACAACAGAGAGATGAGGAAACTTGGTGTGAAGACCTGTTTATGCATATGATGAATGATATGTATTCATGTAATGCTTTCAAGGATTTAGAAATTCAAATTTGTTTTAAACAAAAAAGAAACACACGTCATATTAATAAGATATAATTTGTTAGTACATCAATGCCCCATGGGCAAAATAATACAAAATTCTAAGGTAAAAAGACGTTGCGCATCCTCTTTGGTGAAATGTAGGTGTTGAGAGTCTACTCTTCGTGAAGTTGACAAGTGAGTTCCAAAACCTTCTTCTCGCTGGCGTAGAATTGGGTTTCAAAAGTATCACGTTCTCCCTTGAGCTGTATCCAACTCCTTTGCAGACCTTCGAGTGATGTTGGCATGTCAGGATGTAGGAGGGTGTATGGAACCTCTCCTTCCATAACAGGCTCTATAATCACCGGGAGAATGGAGGGTAAGGCATCATAAGACTTTGGGCGCGGGTTCGTACCCACTTGAGGTGAGGCTCAAGGGGGATGGAATTATTGTGTCCCAAGGTCTTACTGTCTACCTTGTTTGGCATCCTCCAAGCTCGGATAAACCTTTGTCGAAGTCCTTGATCGTCGTTGTCGAAGTCAAAAACCAAGTCTGGAATCAGCATGTCATGTGGGTCATCCCTTTGGGCATAACAAAACTGTCTCAGAGCCAAGCAGGGGTTGTAGGTGATGCCTCCCCTAATTCCAAGTAGAGGGACATTAGGGAATTACCCACAACGGTCGACGATGATAATATTCTCTTTAGATCGAGAACACCAATGAACATCTGAATGTGTAAGAGTCATCAGCCATTGTGACCACGTTAAACCTTGCTCGTTCTTCAAGAATGATTGGGGAAGATGAGAAATAAACCATCTTTCCAGTAGAGGAGTGCAACACATGAGGACACCTCTTTTCCTCATTGTTCGAGTGTGAAAAGAGTGGAGGATATCCCCAAGCAAAGTAGGCACCGGGTTGCGAGCCATGAAATTTTGACAGCACTCACATCTATGAGTTGGTCAAGATTGGGGAACAAGACCATCCCATAGATGAGAAGGGCTACAATCTCCTCAAAAGCTTGTAAGTCCAAAGAATTCTAACAGCTTTGGGCCTACTCAAACAAGAACTTTGCCAAAAAGCCTTTGACACCACTTTTAGTTTCCCAATGGGTTGTAACATCAGATAATTGCAAGTGTAGTGCTTGAGCAACATCTTCAGGCTTTGGATCTCTTTCCGTACCGTTGAAGGGTAGTTGATTGAGAATAGTAATCCTCAAGAGTTGAGAAAATTCCTCCAAAGTGGGCACAAGCTGGTAGTCAGGAAATGTGAAGCAGTGGTGTAAAGGATCAAAGAACTGGAAAAGAACTTTCAGCATATCCTCCTCAGTGTTGGTGTTGACCAAGTTGAGGAGACGACCATGTCTCTCGGTGAATGGAGAATTCTCAGGAATCCTTGAAGCTAGCTCCTTGAGTTGAGGAGGAATTCTTACAAGGTTGACTTGGATAGTTTTCCTGCGAAGTGAATCCATAACCTATAAAACAGGAACAAAGATGAAAATCCAAAATCCTTGAAATTGTTAGTGGATGCATATGATGCTTCATGATGTCCATGATGTTATGCACAAGTATATATGTACAAGAAAATCACACAAGTTCCTAGTTTTAGGCTTACATGGGGTTTCATAGGTAAGTACCCTCTTGAAGTTTAGTTGGCTCAACCTGTCCTAGAAATAATAACCGGGTTCTAAGGAGCTCAATATCAATGGGTTGTTTTCTGTGTTCATTGTTTCAGTTTAGCCACTTTATTGGCGACCGAAATATTCCAAGAAAACAACCCTCAATGAGTGTAGTATCGATTATTTACCAACTTCGAACTGTACCAAAGCCGGTCATCTCACTACATCCTAAAAGGCCAAGATGGTCAAGTAAAGGTTCTAAAAGTTTGTTAGTGCTTCATGACATCACTCAGCGGCCCTGTATTCTCTTTGATTGACTTAAAGGCTACCGGTACCCACAAATATATCACACTAACATAGCTATTGCTTAGACCGTGTTGGTATACCCCGCACAGTTTCCACAACGTATTGCTATTTACCTATGAATGTTTCCCAAATCCGGGTAGAGGATTAAAACCCAAACAATAGAACCAAAGTGTAAAGCATACAAGTCAAGCAAGATAAGCATGTAAAGGTGATCTAAAACCCTAAGGTAACCCCACTTATAAGTAATTCCCCAGCAGAGTCTCCAGTTCTGTGATACAGTGGGAGAACTGACTTGAGGTTTTGCGTTTGTGTTTGCAAATGTTTCAGTTTAGCAAGAGTCGCCACCGACTTTTATTTTATCCAAAAGGAAAGGTCAAAAAGCACAGGAAAGACCTTTGAGATGTTTTCTTGAGTTCGGGGGGTAGATTATGAAAAGGGAAGGTGCTAGCACCCTTTTCATCCATGGTTTTCCATGGGCTCTTAGTTACTTGTTTAGATCACTTGCTTTGCTTTTCCAATTGTTTGAAATGGTGCTTTGTGTGGTTTTGAAAGCATTTTGAAAAGAGGTAATCGTTTTGGAAATCTTTGTAATGATTATTGTTTGAAGAATGTGTACAAAGATGTTTGTCTTTTGAAAAATGTTTCAATGTTTTTGAAAGTTGTTTGGAAATGTTTTGAAATGTGTTGTATGTTTTTGAAAATATCAAGGATTGTATTGCAAATTGATCAAGTAACTAGAAGCATCTACCTACTCAAAAGTCTTTCCTACACATTTTTATTCCTTTGACATTGTTGTTTTACCATTGCATTTGGTAAATAACCCTATCTTTGGATGTTAAATGGGACGGGCGTGGGTCATCGTATGACCATGATAGCAATAGTGCCAAGTATCTTTAGCTTGCTTAAGGGACCAAGATCATTTATTTTAAGGCAACCTTTTGATAGCGTCATCGAGGGACTATGATCTTTTTGTTTTGATTGATTTTGCCAAGATACCTAGCATGCATACCAGGGCCATTTTTAGGAAACAAAGTGGGTGAAACCCTAGAGGTGCTTGTGTGCAATGTGTTGTCCTTTTTCATGCATTTTTTTATATCTTGTATTAAGTCATGCTATTTGTTTTGATTTTTATCTTATCATACAAAACCCTAGTTTACTATCATGGTATATGAAAGCAATAAATTGCGTAAAGTAAATCTAAACTATTACAACAATATTATGGGGAGGGGGATACAAGTTTTGAATAGGGGGTATTGCTCAAAATAAAATCCTAAAACTATTACAACCAAATTGAATTTATTGTACAAATAAATAAATAAGAAAATATTTAAATATGCAATAAAATGTAAATATGCAACAATGTTTTTGTATTAATTTTATGTATGTAAAAATAAGTTTATTTAAGTCTTAAAAATAATAAAAAATAAAATGATTATTTTTGAAAGGGTGAAAACCCTAATTTTTGTTTAAAAGAAATATTGTTTTCTAATCATTTATTTTATTCATTTTGTTCAAGAAAAATAATAATATTATGTATGAATATTACAAAAATAAGTTATGTATGAAAAATAAATATTTAATGTATATAAAATAAAAAATAAAAAATATTAAGTAATTTTATTATTTACAAATTTATTTAGGAAAAATAAAGTATATTAATCTAATAACTTATTTTTATGCCAAAAAATAATAAAAATAATAAAATAAAATGCAAATAAAATAAAAAAATATTTTTATGATTTTATAATGTTCAGAAAATAAATAAATGCAAGTCAAAATAAAATATATGCAAAAAATATAAAAAAATAAAAGAAAATGCAAAGGGGGGTGCAGAAGCAAAAAAGGGGGGTGCAAAAAGTAGCAGGCCCAAGGCCCTGGCCCAGGACAGCTTTGTCCCTGACCTCCAGACAGCAACGCGCGTGCCCTGTGCTTCAACCTGGAACTCTTGCATACGTGCATAAAAACAAAATCTTGCAACATGAAACTTGTAGCATGTTAACTCACGATTCCAATGATATAAAAATCATGACCTAACTCTCAAAGATCAAGGAGAATTTTATCACCCCTAATTTCTGACCTAAAATTTTCATAAACTTCAAGCTTCAAATTCTCATTACTCAGTTAATATAAATAAAAACTATGCATATGTACAGTTCAAGCATGTTATGGACTACATCTTTGCTTCACAAACCTAAGCTTAAGGATGCATAAATAGAGAGATAGAAACTTGACAAATACCTTGTTCAGTTGAGTTTGGATATGGCAATGTGGGGACTTTGAGTGAGGCCTGAAGTTCTTGTGAGCTTCCTTGAAGTCCCCTCAACCTTTTCCAATGCTTAACTGGTCTTGTAGATGGCTAAAAATCCTTGCACGAGTCAACCTGCAACCTTGCAAAATGAAAATGGTGAAGTGTGAAACTGAGCTTACAGTTGCAAGACAGGGGGCCTGGATATCTTAGGTGTGATGTAGGGAATGTGTTTGAAGTGTTCAAAGCAAAACGCACGAGCCAATATTGTTTTGGAAATGGTTCTGTAGAAGATGCACTGTTTGGGCAGGAACTTGTTTTTTTTTGTGTTTTAGAGTGTTTTGGAGGTTGTGAATTCGTGTTTATTGCTTGTTAAAATGTTCTGAGCTTGTTAGAAATGAAACTAAGCCTTGCCTTTATCAGATACACAAGCTTACTTGACTTTTGCAAGTTTTCTTGTTTTTGAAGAAAAGGTGAAGTGACAAAGCGAAAGGCCTGTACAGGCTAGCTTATGGACTGCATAGGGTTAGTGAACTTTGCCTGAAGTTTGTGGATATTGTTTGCAGCAAGAGATTAGGTCCATGGCTCAAGATAAACAAAGTTGGAAAAAAGTAAGCTTTATCAAAGTAGCAATGTGAACTTTATGCCATTTTTGGATTAATTCAATGTGCAATGCTTCAAAAGTCAGAACAAGGCCATTATCCAATGTGTTTGCATTTAATTAAGGAGTGTAGAAGGGGTTAGGACCTGTAATACCAAGTAAAAGCAAGTTTAGGACAAATTTTCAACTTGCACCATTGTGAAAAATGCCTTGAACCAAAGTGATAAATTGTCATTTTTATTTCTTCGATTCTCCCTAACCATAAATGATCTTGGAGAGTTCTTGGGCATTTTGGAAATCTTGTAATATGATATGCAATCCATCTTTGAAATTAATTTTGAGATTCCTCTTGGAACTAGGTGAAAAGTTGCCATGAAGTTAGGTCAAAAATCTGCCTAAACTAGGGCAAAATTTCACTAAGTTAAAAAGTTTATGGACCCTTATTCACAAAATCATAACTTGATATCCAAGCATATTTTGGGAAAAATTTGTGAATAAAAGTTTTATATTTTGTGGAGGACTACAACTTTCATGTTTTAAGTTTTCTTTGAATCCAATTTCATCATGGTGAAAAAGTTTGGAAAAGCTGGGGAAAAAAAGAAATTTTCATAACTTAGAAAAATTCTAAGTTATGAAAAATTTCAAATTAAAACCCTAATTTTCAAAATTAGGTTTCTTGGTGAACAAGTTTGAAATTTTGACATGCTTTGATGAATTATGACTCTTGGCACTTGATTTTGACCAAAAAGTCAAAGTTTGACTTTTCAGTGTACAGTTGATTTTTGATCAGTTGACTGGAAAATTCATCTGTCAATCCAATGCATTTGAGATCTTTTGAACTTTTTGATTAGGTCAAGATGATGATATTGAGTCCTTGAAACCATACTTGAACCCAATTTGCCAATGGCTAGGTGAAAAATAAGAAATTGCCATTCCTTAGTCAAAACCCTAAAAATGACCATTTTGCCCTTTTGATGATCTGATCAAATTTCTTGAGGAGTTGTGGTCCAAACTTGATCAAATGGTTCATATGAGTTTATAATGTTGATGTGGATCAAAAATCATGAGGTTTGACTGTAAATTGGCCATGGTTGACTTTTCCCCTAATACAACTGATTTTTAGGTCAACTGTCCAATTGAATGGGCAAAAATGTGATTCAGGGCTTGAAACTTGGTATGAGCAATCTTAGGGGTCCAAGATGGTGTATGAAAGTCACATGAAGCATTGATGACCCAAAATTACTTGTGCAAACTTAAACCCTAATTTCAAGTCACAGTGCAAGGAGATGTCTTGAGCTGAGCAAACCCTAATCCTGTATGGAGTCCAAGCAGTCTTGTCAGGAAAATCTTGGTAAAATGAGAGGGAAACTTTTGGGGTACAACACTCACCATAAAGTCACAGCTCCTCTAGTTAGGAGCAATGACTTGGGAGGGCTCCTGTTCTAGACTGGGCCCGCCCTTAGTCTACCATCGGCCAAGACCCAACCCAACTCTGCTAATAAGAAGGCCCAATATTGTGGCCCACATTGCTATAATCGTTAAGGAACGTCTCCTACGCGTGCCCGTCGAGTACCTGCTCCTCATCACGTGCATGTCGAGAACGTCTCTGACGTGTTCCCATCAAGGACCTGCTCCTCAACACAGGCATGTCAAGAATGTCTCTTACGTATGCATGTCAAGGACCTGCTCCTCAACACGCGCATGTCAAGGACACTTCCTCCACATGCTTGAGAATGGTACGTGGCCCACGTTTCTCCGAATATCACGAAGTTATCCTGCTCTCGAAAAGAACGAGTCTTCATCCTCTGAGAATCACAGAGCAGCTGAACCAGGATAAAAACCATGAACTGGTCTCCTCTACTCACGTGGGATCTTGGCTGTCTCCGTTTTGGGCCTGGGCATCCGGCCCAAATGGGGACCTTGGCCCAGTGCTGGGAGCTATAAATACCCTATTTCACTAGAGGGTCGGGGACACTATTTTCTATTCACTCTTTCATACTTGCACTCTCGCTCTGAACCTTACTTTAGTATCAGAGTGTCTTGCAGGTATCTCTCCCCCTCACTTCTCATTCATTACAAGATAAGTCCAAGTGTTGCAGGCCACTGAAGATCCTTCTTATTCCAATAAGATCAAATATAAATGGTTAAAAAAATATAAATGGCGTAAATGTTTATATAATAAATATTTATAAAAATATTTACTCAGAAATTATGTTTATATAATATATATTTATTAAATAAATATGTTTCCAAAATATTTATGTAATAGTATTTTCAAAATAAATATTTAATTTATAATAGAAAATATTTATGTTATATTTAAATTTTAACTATAAAATATTTATAGTGTCTTTTAAAAAAATAACATGATAAATATATACATTAACTAATATTTAAATTTTATGTTATAGTCTTTTTTTAAACGGAATAAATTTTAATAAAATGAATGTAAATAAAATAAAAAGTTAAATAGACAAACCCCCCTAAAATGTTAGCGAATTCAGGTTTTAGTACCTCGTAAAGTTTTCTTTAATTCCCCCTTTATGTTATGTAGATTCTCTCAAATCACCCCCACTAGCCAGATGTCATGGAATCTTTAGTAACATTTTGAAATTTTTGCCACGTGCTATTTCTATATACACGCACGACATTTTTATTTAATCATTATCTTGCCCAGTTGTTATTTACGTTTTCAATTCTTTATACCCCCTGCAAAATTAGGGTTTATGTGAAGGAGTTTGTACTACGAAGAGCTTTAATCCTTAAGGTTCATTTTCCCCTTGTTCTGTCTGTTGTTGAGGTCGATTCTTTTGAAGCATTTGTCGCCTACATTCATTCGGCCGTCATGGGTGGAAGCAAGTGTTCATCAACAAATAAGGATTTGCCAAGTTGTGGCTGCAACGAAACCATGGAGTTGTGGGTATCTAACACCCTCGAAAATCCAAACAGAAAATTATGGAAATGCAGAAACTCCATGGTGATCTATTTATAAGGTTGTAATTCCTCTTATATGAACCTTCTCAGTTATTTATGTTTTAATATTGGGGAAAATGCAAAGTGGTTGCAGTTTGTTTCTCTGGGACGACATGGTTAGCGAGGCTGGAGTGAATTCATCCAGATGTTACGAATGTGACATGAGCAAGGGTTATTTGCAAGAATTTACGAAGGAGATCATTAAGGAGAGATCAAACAAGGTTGAAAAATTGAAGAGAAAAGTTGCATTGGAAAAGACAAAGAATTTCTAGATGATGATTGCAATTTTTCTGTCATAATTGTTTTTTTGTAGTTGTGTATGATTTTAAGTAGTTATTATGGTTTGTAATTGGAACTTGGTCTGTCATGGTTTGTAATTATAAGACCGGCCAGTTCGTGTTGAATTAAAGTCTAATTTGTGTTGTCCATTTCAATGGTAATTGTAATACAAACCAATTTTTGTTGAATGAAAGTTTAAGTTATGCGCAATTTAGTTCAAGTTACATTCATTGACAGTGAATTTACATAAAATTTTGACAGCATAGTTGAAATAAGTTAGATTAACAAAAGCACACTTGGTGCATATGTCTATTACAGCACTACCAAAAGGACACAAAAGGCACACTTGGTGCATATGTCTATTACAACATTACTAAAAGGACACAAAAGGCTCAGTTAGTGCATATGTCTATCACAATATTAATACAAGCAAATAAAAGGCACATAAAGTAATTAGGTCTATTACAAGATAACATAAAACTTAGTCTCTAATTATTTTGGTCTTCCATGTCTTTATAAACCATGTTTTCACTCCTAGTTTAGAGTCTTTTGAACTTGACTTCTCTCCAACTTCTGGTATGGTGATTGGCTGCTCACTAGATCCTGGGCCTGTAATTGGTTTCTTAAACCAACTCAACTTGATCCTTTCACTTTGCCTTCTTTTGGTAACTGGCTTATTTCCTTTATGTTTCTTTGATTTCCTGGGAATTGAGTTAGCCATAGTAGATCCAGTCTGAGAATCATTGGGCAGTGCAGAATCAGTAACCATTATACTATGTCCATCAGTGGGAACTGAATTCTCTCCAGCATTATGATATACAATATGTACATCAATTTGAATAGATTTCTCTCCAGCATTATGATCTTCACTCTGCACATCAGTTTGAACTGTCCTCTCAGCTTCAGTAGAATTTTTAACTTTCCTCTGCACAAATAATAACATGTTAGATTAGTCACAAAATTTTTTGTACAACTGAATGAATTTTGAGACACCGTTATACCTTTCTTTTCAGAGCATTGGGATCTTGTGTCAATGACTTGCAAGTCAATGCATTGTAACTAAACTTGTCACATTTTTGCACTTATATGCAACCCCATGTCTTCTTCTTCTTACACCTTACTCTCCAAGTTCTCTTATCCTTACCTTCCTAGGCCTTCCTGGACCTCTCTTGTATGATGGTGATAAAACTTATTCCATTTCTACTTATGGACATATATCCTGACCATTGATAGGGCTTATTAAAAATCCATAACAAAGTGCAATTTTTTCTCTGATGTAACACTAATCAACAAAGTCATCGGGGTTTTGCTTCCTATAACTCAAAGCTGCCACAACATGCCTACAAGGTATTCCTACTAACTCCTAGAAGTTTCAGCTACATGACTTTTAGCTATGTCAACAATAAACTCTTGGTGGTTGTAAGTATGGGTGACTTGGAATTTCTCAGCCATGGACCATGTTGGCAGCCAATGTCCACTGTTGTACACTTCATTATCTAACCTTCTCCTAGGTATTGGCATCATTTTATGTTGCCACTTTTCTAGTTTGGTGGAAGATGTAGACAACCTATTCATAAGATATTTCCTTATCCACTCACACATAGTTAGTATAAATTTGTCCCTAACAACTAGTATTGTAGCATTGGAGGATTCTAATATGTTATTCATCAAAACATCGCATTTAGGGTAAAAAGTGAAGGCATGATTACACCAACTCTTGGTAGGGACTGCCATCAACCAAGTCCAAGCATTTGGATCCACTTTCTTTAATTCATTCATCTTCTGGGACCATGCTTGATAGTGTGTAGCTTTAGCAGCCCCCATCGTAAAATCCCTTATGAGGGATCCACCACCATTTTTTTTTTGAAATTTGCATATAAATGTATGAGACACAGTCTTTGTTCTATCCTATCAAACATCTCATCAAAGACAACAACTAGTCCCTAAAGCAGAAACAGTTGCACAATTAATACAAAACCAGCAAGTTAAAATAACAATTTAATCACTACATTAATAACAGTTAAGAGTATGCATACCTTCGGTTAATCGAAGATGAATACATATCTTCTCTCTTGACCAATATCTTCAATCAATAGTTGTATGAACCACCTCCAACTCTCCTTAGTTTTTGTCTCAACCACTCCAAATGCCAATGGAAAGTATTGATCATTAGCATCTCTCCCCACAACAATTAATATTTGTCCACCATACTTTGCCTTCAAATGACATCCATCAACCCCCATGAAGGTTCTACATCCATTGATAAATCCTTTCTTACAACCATAAAAAAAGGATCCAAACCTAGGCTGTATGGAAGGAGTAGGTCTTTCAACATTGATATTCACATTGTTACCAGGATTCACTCTTGTTAATTCAGCTGCATACCTCCATATGGATGCATACTGATTATTTGTATCACCTTCAATTACCTTCTTAGCTATTAACTTAGTGTTCCATGCTTTTGCAACAGTAATCCCTATAGAAATTTTTTGCCTGGTATCTTGCATTATGTCTTTTATCCTAACATTATTAGAAGTTTTCAGCCTCTTTACCACATGCTTAGCCACCCACCCAGAGTTGGCAGATTTGTTATCCAAAACCCTAGCACATGTGTGGGTATCCACAAGTGTTTTTATTGGAAAAGTGTGTTTGTGGGCCACTATAGAGCATAATACCAAAAATCCACATTTAGTCTTACATTGTACTCTAACTCTATAGCTTTTATTTTTTACAAAGGTAAATTCTCTCCCATTAAGGATTGACCACTCACAAATAGCCTCCCTAAATTCCACAAGTGAATTAAATTCCATACCCATCTTAAACTTATAATCCTTGTTGAGGTGATCTTTTCTAAACCTTTCATACTTAGGCCTTTCATCATCACAAGAATCATCCGGGTCATCACTATTCAACTTATCACTATGGTATTCATCCTCATCCATTATCTTATTGGGCCTACCAAAAATCCCACTAAGACTTACATCTTCATTCAATGTCAATGTAACATCGATTCCTTCAAATCCATCAAGAAGAGCAGTAGCTCTCTCATCTTCACTATCATCTAAACCTTCAACCATCTCCTCTTCCAACCCATCCATTTCTTTCACCTCATTGACACAATTAGGTTCCGTATCATCAACATCCAAGTCTCCCAGAGAATGTTCCACAAATAAATATCCAATGATATTCATTGCACTAAATAATGATGCAAAGTCATATGTATCATCATCCTTTTTTATCAAAATATATCCTTCTTGAATCTCTACAACTTTAGTCCATAAAAGAAAAGTTCCATTCTTATACCCCCCACCCACTCACCAACTTCATAATACGATCCATTGTCCAATTAGTACCTTCAAGCCCATTTACAGTCGAATCGACCCCCTCCCCCCTCTGTAAATAATTTCAGTTGGATTAACCCTAATAAATTTACGCCCATGGTGAAAAGCAACAGTAGAAGGTTGGAAAATCCTGTGAATAAATCAAAATCAGTTATCATAAATTCCCCACCGTATTACACTTTAATTATGATGAAGTTTCAAAATAAACATACCTTAGACATTGTAAGCTTCATCTTCATCTTTGTCATCAACTGATGCCTTGTCTTCGTCGCCTATGGAGTCGTCCTCTTCGCAGCACAAACTTCTTCACACAAACCCTAATTTTACAAGGGGGTATAACAAATAGAAAACGTAAATACAAACTGGGCAAAGTAATGATTAAATAAAAATGCCATGTGGCTAAAATAGAAATAACACGTGGCAAAAATTTCAAAATGTTACTAAAGATTCTATGACATCTGGCTAGTGGGGGTTATTTGAGGGAATCTACATAACATAAGGGGGAATTAAAAAAAACTTTACGAGGAACTAAAACCTGAACTCACTAACATTGCAGGAGAAATTGTATATTTAACCCTAAAATAAATATTAAATAAAATTTAATATTTATTATTTAAAAAAAAATGAAAGTATAATTGTTTAGTAAAATATAATTATCATTATTAAAAAAATTGAGAGTATAAGTGTTTTACAAAACAAAATATTTACGTTAATTATGATATATTTTAGATGTAACCTATATAATAAATAACTACAAACACGCATGTTTGAATGTCTCTTTAGTTTTACATCAATTGGATCCATGTCAGTCTCTGTTAAGAAATTTGGTTGGTCTAACTCAATCCTATAAAACTGGTTTGTATGGTGAGAATTGTCCCCACTTATAAGCACATGTTTAGGTCATGTATTATTTGATGTAAGACTCTTAACTCACCTTATCATGTCCAGAAGTGGACATTTAGAACATGAAAATAAATGGTGGGTGGCTCAATAGAGAAACTCTTATAATAAATGACCCACTAGATCTTAAACGAGGCTTTTGATATCATGTTAAGAAATGTGGTTGGACCTAACTCAGTCCTACAAAACCGAGTTGTAAGGTGAGAGATGTCACTATATATAAACTCTTGTAGTGCTATATCTCCAATCAGTCTGGAACTTGAGATTTTACTAATACACCCCTTCACGTCCAACACTCTTTTGGTTTGGTGCGTGGATATTTATGGTGTATAACCCATGGTCCGATCAATAGACTATGATATCATATTAGAGTTTAACCTAACTCATCCTTATAATATTATAGTTTGACATAACTCATCTTTACAAAAATGGCTTGTAACGTGAGATGTGTCATTTTATATAAACTCTTTCAAGACTTTATCTTTAACTAATGCGGGACTTGTGATTTTCCCAATACACTCCCTAACGCACAATACTCTTTTGGGTTTGGTGCATGGATATAAATGATGGGCGGTCCATGGTCCGATCGATAGACTCTGATACTATATTTTAGTTTTGTCTAACTCGTCCTTACAAAACTGACTTGTAAGGTGAGGAGTGTCACACTATATAAACTCTTTCAAGACTCTATCTTGTGGAACTTGCGATTTTCCAATACATATTGGTTAGATATAGAGCTTGAAAAAATGTATACAGAGTGACATCCCTCACCTTACAAGCCGGTTTTGTAATAATGAGTTAGGTGAAACTCTAATATGGTATCAAAACCTATTTATCCGTCCATGGGCCGCCCACTGTAAATATTCATGCGCCAAACTCAAAAGAGTGTTGGACGTTAGGGGTGTATTGAGAAAATCTCAAGTCCTACATTGATTGGAGATAGAGCATTAAAAGAGTATATATAGAGTGACACCTCTTATCTTACAAGTCGATTTTGTAAGATTAAAATAAATCAAACTATAATATGGTATCATAACTTATCTATCAGACCATGCGGCGCCCACCTTTTATATCCATGCACCAAATCCAAATTAGTGTTAACGTGAGAGGATGTATTGAAAAAAAATTATATTATGTGATATCCATCACCTTACAAACTAGTTTTGTAAAGATAATTAGGTTAAATCTAGTAACATGAAATCATGTTACTTTTTCACGTTTGGTTTATAGCTTCTAAAAAATAACGTAAAAACCAAATTTAGACGCGTTTTAAAGTGTCTATAAGCTAAATCAAACAAATGTTGAATTTATCATTTTTCATTTTTTTTTTGGTTTTTCACGTAATCTTCTCTACTAAGTTCAACGTCAATCACCCATAGACCAATTAACGATTGATTACAATTTTTCATTTATTTATATTTAATGTGATAAAAATTTGCTAATATCATTTTGAGAAGAAGAAAAATAATAATTATTTAAGCATAAGTTTCTCTAAGTTAAAATTTCAATTTTTTTTAGAATTTCTTTTATGAATAAATTTATATACAAGTATATTATTGTCAAAAAAAATACAAGAGTCGCAAAGAAAATAAATTAATATAATGATAGACATGTGCGATCCCGTACCGGAGCAACATGCTTCATAATATAAGGTCTCAAATTTTAGAGGATTTTCAAATTTTAAAAAAGATTCAATTTTTTTTATATTAAAATTAATAAATATAAAAAAATATTACAAAAAAATTTAATAAATAAAAAAAATGATATGATAAAACCCGATATATTAAAAACAATAAGATTAATCAAAATCAAAATAATTATAATTAAACTTTTTTTATTAATATATAATTATATTTTTTATATGTCCTTTTTAATTATTACAATTGTATTTTTTATTTAAATTAAACTCTTTTTAAATTAAAACGAAATTTCCGATTTGATTGAATGAAACCTAATAATAGATATAAAAGTTACGGAAAATAACATTATTTTATAATAATATTAAACCATACATCAAATCATACGATAATATCTTAGAAATACAAAATGCTAGAGTGTGACATATGTCACTCTCCAGATAGAAAATAGCATATTCCAGAATTTATTTAGCTGTTTAATCGGTTAAATACTGCATATCACATATATTACTATGCTGTTTTAGTTTCAAGGAAGTGTGTACTCTGCAAAGAAAAAAGAATAGGCTTAATTAATGACATTACTAAAATAAGAAAAGTGCGCACAAAAAATCAAAGACATGCATGCTAAAGTATATATGAATGGAACACTTACTTCCACATTTCTTTCCGGCAGGTCTGTTCCTAATGTTGCATCTCTTAGGAATAGTAATAGCAATAGCAAGATTAATCTTAGCTTGTTTAGCAAGAGGCGACAAAAGAACTGAACAAAGACATTTTGGAGAAGTTGAAAGCAAAGCACCAACTTTAGTACAACAAGCTGGTGAAACTTTTGCCCTCACATTACGTGTAGCATCTAAGCATGGACTTAGACTAGCAGCTGCTGAACCAATAGGTGTCTTTCCACATTCTCCAGCACCCTCACTTTCCATAATTAACACACTTGATGCCAACAGAAACATCACCACTGTTGCAAGGAAAGTTCTAACATTGAATTCCATCACCAATTTTTGTTATGGTTGAATGTCTTATGGTTTAGAATCACTGACTACTAGTATGAATGATTTGGTTTATTTGTGTATGGCACATTGAATTAGAAGGAGCAAGTAGCATAGTTATATAGTAGTAGTAAAGTTAAAAAGGGGCATGGCATTAGTACTAGTGGGGTGGTTGTGGTTGTGGTGTTAGGATATTCAAACTATAATCATTATAATGTTTCATCTTAGAAGCTTCACTATAATCAAAGAAAGATTATAATTCTTTCAATAACATAGCAAAAAGAAGTAACTCAGCTAAAAATGTAGTGTGAACATAGCAAAAGTTTGATGCACTTGAGGCTACCTCATGATTTGTTCCACTAAGCAATCATGTTTGAACTATAAGATCAAATCTAATTCAACTAATTTTATTGGTAATTCTATTATGTAAATAAATAAAAATTACGAGTGCCGACATGATTGCATTTCAATATTACGGAATACTTTTCATTTGTAAGAAAAACAAAAACTTTTAATACATATGAGATTTGAATACTTTAGGTAATTTAAGAACACTAATAGAATTCATGCATTGACGGTGATGAAATTGTATACACTGCTTTATTCTTTTTTTCATGTTGTTGTCTTAACTTTTAATACATATCAAAATAATTAATAATATTATATTATTTTTTAACATTTTTATATCACTTTTCCTATAATAGTTTTAATAAACTATCATTTTATTTAATATATTTTTATCTTCATATATTAAGTAAAGTATGGAAAATGTTTTTAAAATATTTTAATTATCGAAAAATGTTTATTGTTACAAAAACATGAAAAATAAGAAAAACAAGAATAAATCTCAACCATCCATTATGATCACTACTCCATATTTTTTATTAAAAAGAAAATTAAATTTTAAATAAATTTAGAATTAAGCTTTAAAACATTCAAAGGCATGTTAGATTAATTATTTAATTAATTAAATACAAATTAACATAATTAATTATAGTATGATCTATCATTATTAAACACTAATTATTGTTGAATTATTTGATTGAGTTTTGTGTTCGGATGAACCGTCATGTGTTTGATTATTTAGTTAAGCCCAATGAGTGCTTGTTGTCTTCAACTGTTTAGTTATTTAATTGTTATTTTATTAGACGATTAACGCACTCTTGAAATCTTAAACATTAATGAGGAAAGTAATCCTCTCATACTTCTTCAATATGCTATATTTGTTCTATGTGTAATTTATTCTTCTTTAATTTTACCGTCTTTTTTACAATTACAAGGGGGAGAAGTAACTCTCAAAGAGAGTAAAGTATACTCTCTTAATCTATGAGAGAGAGAGTTTAACAACTCCAACTATTTTATCTATATCTATATCTATATATTTTACCATTTTCTTAAGAGATGTCTTGTCATTATTAAAAGGGAAAAAATATCACTCTATGTGATGTGAAGGTAATATCTTCGAATAATTTTGATGAAAACAACTCTTAAAATGGTTCTTTATCTGAACAACAAAGAAATATATCTAAAGTCTCCTCAAGAAAGTACAAGTTCAAATATTAAAGGTCTAAATAAAATAGAAAATTAAAGATGAATCAAAAGGAACTAAATTTTAGTTTCATTTGAAAGAGTCAATCAAAGTCAAATCAAGTTTAAATTAAAGGAACTAAAGTTGTGAAATCTTATCTAATATTTCCTTAGAATCATATCTAGTTTTTTATCAGTTAATTGTAAATGAAGCAAGAGTAAGTCTTGAGGTACTAAAGCAATGTGCGCACACACACATAAAGTATTTCAAACTTCGGATATCTTTTATAAAACTTCTTAAAATCAATTTGTGAAAGTTCTTAAATGACTAAGAAGTTTGTTAGATTAATTAGAAAGGTAAAATACACTAATTAATCAATTAATCCTTACTTTAAATCGATTTAAAAAGTGAAACACCTCTTAACCAATTAAGAAGGCTTTTAATCGATTAACTGATATCGAAATTTAAAGTTTTCTTTTTTGTCTATAGCTAGTCGATGAAGACAAAGATTTAATCTATAAAGAGGTTAAAAAGCCCATTGACTCCCACCTTTTTGGGCCATATTTTTGTCTATATTCTCCTCATTTCAAAATATATCATTTTTTAATAGAAATTATATCGTATCTTTCTATCTCTCATTCTCTTATAAAGTTATTTTTCACTAGAATTTTTTTAGTGCCAAGAGAGTGAAAAGTTCCATCCGAGAGTTGTGTTGTACTAATGTTATGTTATGATTATTTATTTAAGTGTGTAGTTCTCTTGTGATCTTTTTGCAATATATTTGAAGGTTGCAAGTTAAACCTATAAAAATCTTGGTTTAAGTTTATTGAGCTAAGTCTATGTAAAAATTATAGTTGTTTGTAAAAGGTTATTGAGTTGAAATTGTGTAAAAGCTATAAGTTGCTTGTGATTGAATTTTGAGTTGATTCTACACAAAAGTTCAAGTTGTTTTGTAAGGTTTTTTTGGTTGGTCTTTGTGCAAAAGCTCAAGATTTTTTCAATGGAAATATCAAGGTTAAACTCTTGGGGACTAGAGTGTGCCTAGTTGTTTAGGTCAAACGAGAATAAATCTTTAATGTGATATTTCTATACTTTTCTCTTTTATTTATGCTATTTATTTTTATTTCATTGCTCATTTCTCTATCTATTATATTTTCTATTATTTTGCTACTTCATCTCTGTTTATTTCTTTCTCATAATGCTAACCCACTTTAAAATCAAAGCATTTTTATAAATCAGATTTTGAAATCCAAATATCACAACTCACCCCTATCCACTTGTGTTTGGAATCACTAGGTCAAAAATATTTGAGTAAGTCTTTTGTGACTTAAACATCAAAATTAGATGGATTACTTTTCTTCAACTATTGGGATTTGAATTAATCAAATGCTACATGAATCGACTTTTTAACAATATAGGTTATATTGTTGAAAACCCTATAAAATTTTATACATGAAGAATACCTAAGAAAGATACCTTTGTTGACTTTAGCATTGAACTTATCTAACTTTTCTTACCATTATTTAGAATAAAAAAATTACAGTCGAAAACACATAGGTAAAAAATATTTAGATTTCTTCCCTTAAGTAACTCACATGGTGTCTTCTATAGGATAGGACTAATAACCACTTTATTAAATATGTGGCATGCCTTGTTAACCACATCCGCTCAAAGTTACTTAGCTACACTCATTTTCCTTATCATAGTCCACTCTTGTTCTTTTAAAACATAATTTGTACGCTACAAAACACAATTTTGTTATGGAGTATGTAGACATGAGTTGTGGGTTATATTGTTTTCGTTGCAAAATTATTTAAAGTGGTGAATAATAATGGGTGCAGCTTGCGGAAGCTACCAACCATGTTATAATGACACTGTTGGGATTTAACATGGAGTGAACTTTGGAAACAAAACCACATATTGTGTTGTAGTTTTTCTTAAACTTTCACATGACAAAGCCAATTCATGTTACAATTGCCATCTCAATTTTCACTCAGTTGTAAAAGTCAATAGTAACCATTCGAGCAAGTATATGCACCTTTTTTAGCATGATTCCAAGTCCACGCACCTTGATACATTTAATCTAGGGTATTCAATGTTGGGAGTTATTGGCTGTAGTCAATAATATCATATAATATTATGTCGGTAAGAATTTTTTCAAGTCCCACACATTGTCATGTAATATATCCTTCAAGCATGTAATCATATTGCTGATGTTAACAAACAAAACTTAATGACAAAAAATACTAATCCTAATCTAGTAAATGTACCAAACTAATGAAACTCTGGATTAAACTGGAAAATTGAACCCTTTTTTGAAAGTAGTAATAGTGTGTTGCATACCTCTCTAAGTAAGCGAGGTTTTATTATGCTTTTTATCAATCGACATGGAGCCATTGTCCAAGTAATTATGGGAAAGAACTTGCACCCATGATTTATCTTTTATATGGAGCATATGCGATAACAACTTTCCAAGAAGGTATTTATTAGTAAGTTCAATATCTCGAATGCCTAAGCCTAAAAAATGTTTAGGTGTGGTAATCGTGTTCTAATTGACATAATTCCACTTTCATGAAGCCTAATTCCCCTCCCTGTGATGTCAAACTTCTTCAACATTATGTTTTGATGAAGACAACTAGTATGTGTATATTTCAAAGGATGAGAAAAAGAAACATGAGAAAAATGATGACTGACATTGATCTTAATTTATTGAGGTATAAGCATGCAATCTATATTGATAACTTAGTGCTCAAATTACTCCAAATATTCACTTGCATGCATGGTCCAAAATAGTTGCATTACAAACTATTTCTGCATATTAAAACAAATATTTTTTAAATTTTCAGTTCAGGAAATCAATTACCCCTATTTCAAAAATCAATTTCCTTCACAAAATTTTGAATTTCCCGAAAACACTTTTTAGGCATGGAAATCGATTGCCCATATTTCATAAATCGATTTCCTTCACAAAATTTTGAATTTCTAGTAAACTGTTTTTAGGGATGGAAATCGATTACCCCTATTTCAGAAATCAATTTCCTTCATGAAAATTTGAATATTCAGTTGCAACGTTTCACAGAAAATCAATTACCCCATTTTCCAAAATTGATTTCCTGAGTATGACAGTAGCTTTTCAGTCTGTTTTGAATTTGAACATTTTGAATAACTCATTCCTTAACCATTGCTTCTTTTCACTTAATCACACACATTCATAGAGGTGTTAAGTTTCTATATATACTCTTATTTTTAGAATTCAAAACTCACCTCCTCCATTTCAATTTAACATCATTTTATTCATTCAAATTTCAAACAAGTGTTTTGATTCTTCAACTTTGACTGAGAATTTTTCTACATTTGTTCTTCATATCATTCCAGAAAAATTCCTCCGTCATTCATAAACACTTGAGCACTAATATATATTTATAAATTGCTTGTTTGGAAGATAATATCAATCTTAGTGATTCCTACATATTCATAAACTTTATTATTCAAATTATTTTTATATTTGGTTTGTAAATTCCTTGTTGTCCCAGATTGTTGGAAACAAGAGAGTAGAAAGGAAAGGATTATTTTCTTGTTCTACTTGTTTGGTTGTCCCTTGTTGTCCAGGATTATTGGAAGCAAGAGACTTGAGTTTGAGAGGATTGTTCTCATTTTAACTTGGTTGATCCAAGAGGATTGTTCTTGATGGTTTTGCTGTTAGAAGATTGTAGGAGAAGTGTTGGTATAATGCTTGTACAAAGATCTAACAATAGTAAAATCTCTTTCGTGTTGAAAGGGGACTGGACGTACCTTCGCACTGTGAGGGGAACCAGGATACATCCTTGTGTTCTTTACTTTTTTGCATATATCGCTTTCATCTCAAATCATAACTAGAAAATAAAGAAATACATTTATAAACTCTTAACCTCAAACCAAAAAAATAAGAACAACTTGTTTCTAAAATCCGAATAATTTTTAAAGTCCTAATTCACCCCCTCTTAGGTGCACTCCAAACTTACAATTGGCATCAGAGCAGGTTATAGGTAATGTGTTCCTAAAGATCCAGAATGGCTTCGACAAATGCAAATTTGGTTTTCATAGACGGTGGTAGCAATAACATGCCTCAATTGTTTTGTGGTGAATACTTTGGTTTTTAGAAAATCCATAAAGGCACATCTAGAATCTCAAAGAAAATAAGTACGAAAAGCGGTTGTAAATAGTACTTTAGTTCCCACTATGGATGGTAATGGTGTTAGTATTCCTAAATCTGAAGATTCATGGGATAAAGATGATAACGAAAAAATCCTTTATGACAAGAAAGCAATTAATCTTCTTCAAGGTGCTCTTAGCATGGATGAATTTTTCCGTATTTCGGCATGCACAACGACAAAGGAAATATGGGATACATTGGTGGAAAATCATGAAGGAATTGCTGAAGTTAAGAGATAAAGATTAAATACATTGAGTCAAGAATACGAATTATTCAGAACGCAACCTCGAGAATTAATCCTCGACTTGCAGAAAAGGTTCATGCACTTAGCAAATAATTTGAAAGCACTTTGTGAGACTCTTACTTGAGGCAACTAGGAAAATTAACAATGAAGTCTCCATCGAATGTTATTTATCCCAAAGAAGGGAAAGGAAAACATTGAGTAAACTTGAGAGAAAACAAGTTCTTGTGACCAAGAGAAGGGTACAGAAGTCAATTACACAAGGGGAATGTATTAAAACCCCTCACGTTTGTGGTACTCCACGGGGTCCACTCTTATTGTTCTAATCAAAGGGTGTGTTATATCTAGTGTTTACAAGCTAAGGGAGTTCATAAATGTAAAATAAAATATAGGGAAAACAAAGGTTTTATATAGTTGTGCTCGCTTAGACCCTGCAACCCAATTCCTATATATCACTTTAAAGGCATCAAAGCGTCGTAGTTCGGATTAAAATTTTCTGTTTGTTTTGTGTTTTTTAAGTGGATGGTGTTACATTCACACTCTAGCAGTAGACATAGTGTTGTCTGACCTTTGAGGTAAAATGTTTTAATTGGTTTAGTCTTTTTTACCTTGAGAAAGGATTTGGTTATTTGAATCATATTAAAGACTATGATTGAAAGAAAGCACAATATTAGGTAATGCACCTCCTCATACTCCTCCCAATACTTAAGGCTTGTGACACATGGTTCACATTATTATTGTCATGTGTTTTCACCATTTGATTAAGAAAAAGAAGTTTTAGTTTTAAACATGCAAAAAGGGAATGAAAATTCTAAGGGAAATTCTATTCCTAATGTTGACATTCAATGGTGGCCCTAAAGTTGATTTTAAAGGGAAATTCTACTTAGATGTTAGCATGCATGATTTACAATCCTAAAGTCTAACACAAAATGATCAAATAGCACCTAATCACTTCGTGGCATCCCTAAGGGAACATGGAAATATCACACAACCAAACAATAACAAAAATAAAAGAGAAACATATAATATCTAATTAATATTGTTGGCATTTTTATGAACAAAAATAAGGAAACTATCTAGAAATCAAATCAAGATACTCACATTTTTTTCATCATTTTTTAGGTTAAGAATTAGCAAAACAAACCAAAAAAACCATGCCAAAACATAAAGGAAAATTAATAAGAATGTAAACCAAAAGGGGTGTGGAATTGGTTTAAGGGTGTGCGCTTCAGCAAAGAGGACTTGGGCGCTAAGGCCCAGCCAGGAGTGGCCCATGGTGTTGACTTTGTGTATCAAGCTTTAGGCTTACAAAAAAAAGTGTATTAACAGGCCAAAGGGGGGTGCGCGCAATAACAAAGGCCCAGGGATCCATTCTCTTGGTCCAACAATAACAAAATGGTCCCATCTTTATTGCTATTTCATCTTATTATTATTATCACAAAAAAAAGAAAACAATAAAATTGTATTATAAAATTGAAAGGGGATTATACATGTGAAATTAGGTTTAGTTGTGGTGGTTCACATTCTTTTGCACAAGAATCTCTTCTTCCTCCCTCACAACTCAAATCAATGGTGCAAGTCCCTCTCCTTCATTTATCTGACGGTTCTTCCCTCCTCACCGTCATCTTCCTTCCTTTCGCCTCCGTCATGCTCTCATCTCAACAGCGTCTTCACTTCAATTTCGTCTCAACGCTTCTTTCATGCAGCGGATGGTTCCTTCAATCTTCTTCTTCCAATTTTGTTTCCTCCATAACCAAATCCACCACAACAAGCTTTGCTCCCAATCTAAATAGTCCTCACGCAATCGATCGGAGACAAAAATAGTTACACCGTGAATTCACATATTTCAAACAAAGCGCAGAATAAAGAGTGAATGGTGAGAAAAACACAAGAAATGGGGGTTTGAATTGGGTTTTCTAACTAAACGTTTTCTTCTAAAAATATTTTACAAACTAACTATAAACTAATGAATTAGAAAAGAATAAAGTGACTCTTTTGGTTTATACAAGTTCAACTTCAACAAGGCTACTCTTATCCACCCGCCAAGGTACTTTTGCCTTCAACAAGGACTTAATCCACTAATCTCAACAGATTACAAATGCACAGGCTACCCGCAGATAACTGACTACAACCATCTAAGAGTCTAAACTGACACCTTAGCCCTCTCAAGTCTCATACTAACAACCTAGTCACTTGAGGCAATAATCAATTCTAAACATAATTAGAATCAACTATGTTTACAATGTTTACTACTAAAAAGCAGATTAACACAATAGTGAAGAACAAAGTATCTAATACAAATAATGAGAAACAATTCTTTGTATTGATAACATTAAGATGAAACACAAATATTGAGCAACAACTCTTTGTGTTTAATCCCTAATATCTTAACACAATAACGAGCAACAACTCTTGTGTTCTTGATATTTCTATAGAAGAATATTTATGGATGTATATGAATAGTGATTCTTCTTTTCTCTTGATGTTTCACATCGATTTGATTCAAGCTTGATAGTGTTGTATAGTTCTTCAATCTGCAAATGTTAATGAGGTCTCTTTATATATACTTTAAGAATTAGATTATTGGTAGTACAAAGACGCCACTTTCACTTTCCAGCTACAGTAACAGTAATATTGCATTGTGGGAGACAACATAATATAACATGTAAGCATGTAGTGGAATTTCAAACGCATTGACTGTACTATATTATTCTTGGCTAAGTTTCTTAAGACCTTTTCTTCTGATGATTTACTTCTGGCTTGAAGTAGTAATCTTGGAAGATATCTCTTGATCTTGTCTTTGTCTTCTTTTATTCTTGCTGGATTGATTCTGAAAGGATGATGAAAGTGATATAGAAGATGCTTCATTGTTATAGAGTCAGAGTCTTTCAGATAGTTGAAAATTGTCTTCAGATATATAAGTAACAACTTATCTGATGAACAATGTCTTCTTTGAGCGAAAGCCTTTTTAATATTGAATTCTTGGATTGATCCTTGATTCTTGATAATTAGCTATTTTGAGTTGCATATCTGATGTCTGATTTTTGAAGCAGAAGCTTATATCAGTACATTTGATTTTGATGTTGAGTTGTTTTCTTTCTGGTCTCTTGAATTCTTATCTTTGTATTGAGCTGAAAGCAACACCTTATGTCAGTTACATTTTTGTGTCTGATCATGAATTCTTTCTCTTGATATCTGAGAGTGGAACTTTCCTGAGAACACACTTGATTCCCTTTCTGATGAACATTTGACATTCCTTAGAACTGTTGATGTTTCTTTAGAAATGGTCACAATAGTTCTTTTGTTGAGTAGATTGGCTTGATAAGATATCATCCTTTGATATTGCCTTCTGATAGACTATATGATGTTGATTAGAATTGAGTCCCGAAGATCTTTCTTTCTTTGATCCTTTCTTCTGATGGAATAATTCTGATGTTGAATTCAAGTGCGTATTCCATGAACTATTTGAATCTTCATAATCTTGACTTTGTCTTCAGAGATATGAGAAGCAACTCTTTTGATGAACAAGTATTGACTTCTGATACAGAAGTATAAGCTTTCTCTTTATGAGTTCAGAATCTTGACTTTGTTTTCAGAAATATAATCAGTGGCTTTTCTGATTAACAAATCTTGACTTCTGATCCTTGCATTGAAAGTGTATTTCTTGTATAATATATTTTCTGATCTCAAAGCAGCAACTTGTCCGAAAATCTTTCTTCTTGTGACTTGTGCTTCCAAAGAAGCATCTTTTTGAGAAGTACACATGTGATCCTCTTTCTGTCGAACATTCAGCATTCTTCCGAATTACTGAGGTTTCTTCAAAAGTGGATGTGAACAGTCTTTCTAATGTACTTGACGTATTTTTAATTCTCAGTCAACAGTCCTAAATTAATTAGAATTTCTTATCTTCACACTCAAGAAACTTATTAGAACTAAATTTTTTTCTCATGAAACATATATGTTGTTATCATCAAAACATTGAGATTATATTGTAGACACGAATCTTGTTCTAACAAAGAGTTCAAACAAAACTTGGATTTACCGTGTTCAAACCAAAATACGGATTCACAGTTGGATCTACAAATTTTAGGCTACTCATATATGTGAAAGAGATGGATGAGATTGAAGATTAAAGTAGTTCTGAAGCTTACCAACCAGAGGAGATTCAGTGCTTCTTCAGATTCACAATGAGAGCACAAGAAACCCAGAGATCTTTAAGATAGTCAGGTAATAACAAGCCTCCCAAGTTCTTCTTTTATTTTTCTTCTACTCTTTCGTTGATTTCATTTTCTGCTACCTTTTGGTTATTTCTGTGAACTTTCGAATTCTTCTGGCTTTGTTGTTATCGTTTATGCCCGAGAGTTGTTGCAGTGTTGATGATGCTAATATTGAAGTAGAAATATGTGATAAAGATAAAGACGATGCAATGATGCTAATGCATTGTAGATGATGATGAAAGGTGTAGTAGTTTGAAGGTTGAGGTGATGTTATACAGAGAATACTCAGAGAGTTCAAAGAGAGAGAGGGAGAGAGATGAAGTTTATTGCAGAATGAATCATTGTGGAGAAGAGGATAAAGATGTGAAGTGCATAGAGAGAATTGATTTTTTTCCTGGAGCTTTTCTATGATTCTTCAGAGAGTATGAATAATGATTGCAAAGAGAGGGGGAGTAGAGAAAAGTTGTTGAAGATTGTGGTGATTCTCCTAGAAAAATAGAGAATGATTTGATTCAGGCGAGTTTCTGAATATATAATTTGTTAGTTGAATGAAAAGTTAGTTAGAACTTTGATTAATCGTGGCCTTTGATCTTAAAGTTGGTTAGAGATTTGGATGGTTAGATTTAAAGTTAAAATTTTGTTATGATTTTTGCTGAGCAGGGATTTGAAGGCTAATCTTAACATGGTTTTTATTTTCTTTCACTTTTCTTCTGGTATTTTTTTCTCTTATTCCTTCTGTTGTCTTTTCTGACTTGAATTGATTTAACATTGAGCTGTTATTGGATTGTGATGGATTCGGTTATCTTTGTAGGCCATGGTTAATACAAGGTTTTGTGAGATTTTCATCAATTTCATAGTGGTAGTAGTTATGTTAATGCAGGGACTGGTTTTGCTATGGTCATGTGTATGGCTGTTTGTAAAGTGCGACAAGTTTACTGGGACTTTTGGCAAGCATGAAGAAAATTTGGAGATTAGGTAAAGGTTGAAGTATGGAAACATGAAAATGGATGAAGATTAGGGATAGGTCTAGAATTTTGGCATATACTTTTGTATAATTTTTTGTGAAATATTTGTATTGTCTTTTGTAACATGAGATAATTTTGTAATGGTGATGGTTTATAAATTGGAGTTTGAATAAAGTTGAATCAATTTTCTTCCAATCTTTGAATCCAAATCAAATTTCTTCAAGTACTCAATCCTTATATTTTTTGTTATTATTCTTCCAACTTGTATCCCTTTTATTCTTCCAAGTCTCCTCTTCCAATTTTGTTTCGAATGTATCTTGAACAAATGAATATGCCTTGAATTTATGGGGCTTAAAATGAATGAATGATGATGAACCAACACCTTTGTCATTTGAATGTCAAGAAAACCACTTAAAGCTTTAGACACACTGTTGTACCCCAAAATTTTCCCTCTCACTTATCAAGAATTTTCTCACAAGATCTCCTTGGGCTCAAGACTGCACTAGGATTTGATCAGCTCAAGACACCTCCTTAGGCACTGATGACCAAAATTAGGGTTTGAGTTTGCACAAGTATTTTTGAACTATAAATGCTTCATATGAATTTCATGGACCATTATGGACCCCCAATATTACTCATGTCAAGTTTCAAGCCTTGGATCACATTTTTGCTCAATCAATTGAGCAGTTGGCCTAAAAATCAGTTGTGTTGGGGAAAAAGTCAACCATGGCCAATTTGCAGTCAAAATTCATAATTTTTTATCCAAATCAAAATTTTAAACCCATATGTATCATTTGATCAAGTTTGAACCACAATTCCTCAAGAAATTTGATCAAATCTCCAAAAGGGCAAAATGGTCAAAATTAGGGTTTTGACTGGGAAAGGGAAATTTCTGATTTTTGACCTAGCAAATGGTCAATTGGTTTAAGGAATGATCTCAAGAGTCCAATTGAATCATTTTTACCTAATGGCATGATTCAAAACATTGCAAATCCATTGGATTGACAGATGAATTTTGCAGTCAACTGATCAAAAGTCAATTGTATACTGAAAAGTCAAACTTTGACTTTTTGGTCAAATTTAAGCACCAAAGATCACAATTCACCAAAACATGTCAAAATAAGAAACTTATTCATCAAGAAATCAAGAAATCAAGATTTCATTTTGAAAAGTCAAAATTTCTAAACTTAGAAATTTTTCTAAGTGTAAAAAATTTCTTATTTTTTCATAACTTTGAGCAATTTTTTCATTATGATTCAAGATGATTCAAAGGAAACTTCCAACATTAAAGTTGTAGATCTCCATGAAATCTACAACTTTTCTTCACACAACTTCTCCTAAAAAAGCTTGTATCTCAAGTTATAATTTTATAATACATGCTCAAGAACTAAAAAAAGACTCAGTGAAATTTTGCCCTAGTTAGGCAGATTTTTTACCTAACTTCATGGAATTTTTTCACATTGTTCCAAGGGGAATATTCAAAATCAATTCAAAGATGAGTTATAGAGAAAATTTCAAGCTTTCTAAAATGTCTAAGAACTCTTTGAGATCATTCTTTAGTAGGGAGAATCGAAGAGATGAAGTTGGTGTTTTGTCACTTGAATTATAGGTCATTTTCATGATGAACACAAATGCAAATCAATGTTAGGCTGCATAATCTTTGCTTTGCAGGCCTCAAACTTGTTTGTCACTCCATAATTAATGGATTACACAAACTTTTGAGCTATAATCCAAGTGATTTAAGCTTTATCCAATTCACATTTCCATTTTGGGAAGAAAGTTAACAATACCATTCTTGAAAAGCAAGCTTTATGCATAAAGTCCACTCTTGAGCCTCTAACTTGTTCCCTCTGATCACACTTCATCTACAAAGTCAGAAGCAAGTATGGTTAAAGCATAACCACTCTATCTTAGCAAGTACACAAGGCATTGAAACTTGTTTTCTCAAAAATCACATGTTTAGCTTAAGGATGCAAATTCAAATTCTGATCAACAACAAGTCTCCAAACTTGTTGCTTATAAATAAAAGCACTATTTGTGAGCTAGGACACGAGCTTGAGCACCCTGAAATACACAAAAACTCTCTCAAATCATAAATTTCCCCAAAACTCCATTGTTGCACAGTTTCTGACCTTGAACCTCAAACTCACATTTCCCTCGTGCATTTCTTGGCCTTTTAGTTTCTAAAGCTTCTTTGCATCAAGGGTAACTCATCCCTGTACCTGTTTCACTTCTGTAACACCATTTTACCTGTCTTCCATAACCAAAAACAGAGCATCACAATTGGACTTCTCCAGACCATTCCAGCCACCCTCAGCTCAAGCCAGCCATTGCATTAGCTTCCTAGAGGTCTAAGGAAGCTAACCTGATCATCAGCACTGCCTGAAACAAGCTCAAATCCATTTCACGATTTCTAGTTTTGAGGTATTTTTCTTGAACTTCTATCTCATTACTTAGGCATTGTTAGGCTTGCATTTGTGAAGATAAGATGTAGACCTCATTGCCACGAAGCTGTACATATCCATAGTTTGCATTTACATGCCTTAGCTTAGAGAATTTTAGAGTTGAAGTTTCTGAAATTTTTAGGGTTCAAATTAGAGCCAGAGAAATTCTCATTTATCTTTGACTTTTAGTTTTAGTTATTTACATAGTTAGATTCGTGAGGAAGAATGCAACAACTTTCATTTTGTCATCCTCCATTTTTGTTGAGAAATGTAGAAGTTACAGGTACACCGGCTGGAGGTTGAAGATGAAGTCATCAGGACTTGATTTGCCTTACATATTTATTATTCTGTTTATATAAACGGATGTATAGCCACCCCAGTGGTAAAGCGCGCGCCTGTTCACCCCATGGTCCTGGGTTCAAGCCTCAGCGTGACCATTTTTACATTTTTACATATTTTTTTGACATTTTCTGATTTGTTTGCAGGCGCTGGGCCCTTTGTGCCTGGCTTTCTTTTTGTTTTGTTTTTGCTGACTAACTCCCTGCCTACTTTTGGCACCCCCTGACCCATCTATTTTTATTTATTTATTTATTTCATTTTTCCTTTTAAATATATTTTCTAAAATACTAAAAAATCATAAAAAATATGAAAATAGTAGATTTATATTTTGACATAATTTAAATATTTTTCTCACACAAAAAATTATTTTTATTCATCATACTTTATTTATCTTTACTAATTATCTTGTAAATTAAATTAAAACTAGGTTATTATTTATTTTCTTTTATACCTATTTAAATATATTATTTTAATATAATATAAAAAAGGCCAAAAATATTTTACAACACCATATATTATTTTCAAGGCAAAAATACAAAAATACATTTTCTCTAAACTTATTTTCTTTTAATCAACTAAATAGAATTAGGGTTTTATTCAAAAAATAGTTTCTTAATTAATTTTTTTTCTTAATTAGTTTAAGTTAATTTAATTTTGATTAATTATTTTTCTCTAATTAGGTCTAGGTTAAAACCCCTTTCATATAAAAATCCAAACAAAAATCATTTCTTTCCATTTGCATTTGTACTTTACATTTATTCATTTCCTTGTATGTTTATTCAATTTAGTTGTATTAGATTAATTAGATTTATATTATTTCAATCCCCATTCACAAATTGTATACCCCTCCCCACAAATGTTGTAATAGTGTAGTAACTTTAAATTTCACAATTTATCGCTTTCATATATGCAATGCTAGTAATTAGGGTTTGTCTGGAAAAACTAAAACCAATACTTAGAAAACCCAAATTCAAGACAAAATCAAGCATAAAAACAATACACTTGCACACAAGCACCCCTGGGGTTATCTCACTTGGTTGCCTTATACAAAATGACCATATTACGCATGTAAGGTATCTTATCCAAAACAAGCAAATACAAGATCATAGTTCCTCGATGACACTATCTAAGTTGCCTTTCAAAATGATCTTAGTCCCTCAAAAATAATACTAAGATACCTTGCAATATTTCTAATCATGGTTATACGATGACGCACGTCCGTCCCGTTTACATCCAAAGATAGGGTTGCTTACCAAATCAATGGTAAGACAACAATGTCAAAGGAAAAGAAAATGAACAAGAAAGACATTTGAGTAGGTAGATTGCTCCTAATTACTTGCTCCAATTCAAAACAAACATCCTTGCTATTTTCAAAACAATCACATACACTTTCAAACATCTGGCAAAACTGAAAACATTTTCAAAAGATCAAACATCTTTGCATACATTCTTATGAACGAGAATCATTACAAAGATTGCCTAAACAATGGCCTCTTTATAAAATACTTTCAAAAAACCACACAAAGCACAATTTCAAACAAAAGCAAGTGATCTAGCAAGTAACTAAGATCCCATGGATAACCATGGATGAAAAGGGTGCTAATACCTTCCCTTTTCATAATCTACCTCCCGAACTCAAGAAATAATCTCAAAGGTTTTTCCTGTGCTTTTTCACCTTTCCTTTTGGACAAAAGAAAAGTCGGTGGCGACTCTTGCTAACTGCAACATTTGCGATCAAACGCAAAACCCTTAAGTCAGTTCTCCCACCGTATCACAGAATGGGCGACTCTGCTGAGGAAAATTCTAAAAGTGGGGTTACCTTAGGGATATATCACATTTATTTGCTTACATTGTTTGACTTGTATGCTTTACATTATGGTTCTTTGTTTGGATTTGAATCCTCCACCCGGATTTGGGATACCTTATAGGTAAGTAGCAATACTTTGTGGAAACTGTGTGGGGGTATACTCTGGCGATACGGTGGGAAGAACTGACTGTTTTTCGAATGTTGGTTCGCGTTTTACATTTTGTATTTGCAAAATGTCGCGGTAAGCAAGAGTCGCCACTGAATTTTATTTTATCCAATAAGGAAAGGAAAAAAAGCACATAAAAATTCCTTTTTTGAGATATTTCTGAGTACGGGGGGTAGATTATAGAAAGGGAAGGTATTAGCACCCTTTCTATCTGTAGTTATCTACGGGCTCTTAGGTACTTACTCATCATTTTCAAAATTGTTTTCTTTGTGCTTGTGGGTTTTGAAAAGTTTTTGTTTTAACTTCGATTTAACTCTCGCTTAAGAGTGTAATGAAGTGATTTTGGAAACTTGTTTGTAAAAGTGTGTAAGTGTGAAAAAAGTTTTATTTTGGATGAGCAAGTATCTAAGAACTAATCTACCTACTCGAAAAAGGAATCGTTCTATGCTAATTTCCTTTAGACAATGTTATCCCACTATTAGTGAGTAGGTAGCACCGTCATTGGAGTTTGAGGGTCATTTCGAAAGAGGGACATACGATCACTAAAGAAATGTTAGGACATCTTAGCGGTAACCCTAATGTCTAGATCATTTATCCGAGGCAACGATATCCGAGGCAACCATTTTGAGGCAACTATGATATTTTAGACAAGAGGGTGACCTCTAAAACAACCTATACTCAATGACCGTTTACGAAGGCAACCGAGTGGAGTGTACCCTAAGAGTGCGCATGTGCGATTGTGTTGATTTTAGTTATTTTTATCTTTGCACATGTTAAGGGTGATCTAACCATTTTAAGATTAAGCATTCATTCTTGTCATGCAGACCCTATTATCAAACATCTAGCAGTTGTATAATTTGCAGAATTAAATGTGGAATTTAAACTAACTATTACAAGGCGTCGGGTATTTACATCGCCAAAAGCAACCCTTTGAAATTTAAAAACGGAAAAATAAATATCCTAATTAATTATTACAAACTGGGAGCAGATACATTAATTGGATAAAGAAAAATAAAGCGCGCGACGCGAAATTAAATCGAATGTGAGATTAGGGTTTTGACCCTTTTAATTAAATAAAATGTTTTTTGTTGTTTTTATTTTTAAGAAAAGAAATTAAATCCTAAAAATTAAATGATAAGTTAATTATTAAATAAATTAATTAATGAATGACATATTTCAGGAGTTTTTATTAATTTAGGAAAGAAAATAAAATTGTTAAATTAATGTTAAAACCTATTAATTCTAATTGATTTTATTTATTTACAAAATAAATTAAGGTTACCTAATTAATTAATTAATATTTATTAATGAAAAAAAAATAAAGTTCTGAATTTTAATTGGATAAAAAATATTTTTGTGATTTTTGATAAAAAGAAATTATTCTATTGGTTAGTAATTAATTTAAAATAATTAAATGTAAATAAATAAAATATAGAAAATAAAATAAAAAAGGGAAGAAATTGGGCCTGATATTTGGGGTGTCAATAGCAATTTCGTTGGCCCAATGATGTTGATCCGTTGGACTTTTTCTGATCCAATGCATGTGTGTTGACTGGCCTTTTGGTACACCTTCAATGCTGGCCACCAGATCTGGCCATCTGGCCATCTGGCGCATTGGATGGTGAATGCCCATGATGGATCTCCTGGCTTGAGCGTGCACATGATCATCTGAAACAAATTGGAAAAATAACAAATGCTGGAGGCAGGGATCGAACCCCTGACCTCCAGCCTCTGAATGCCTTAAGGATTACGTGGCTACCACTGGAGCACTTAGTTTTATTTTTTTATTAATCAAATGCTGCAAATAATATACAAAACAAGAGAATATTGAAAAAAAACAATAAAAACGCGCGCGACAGTTTGAATGGGCGAATGGGGAAGCGACACGCCTTCGTCCCTGTATTTGGACCGTGGCTAAAAGTTCCAAGATCTATACCCACGGACAGATGTCCGTCACTACAAACCAAGCATCCTTAAAATCTCGTACAGGCCATGGAAATAAATTCTAGTACCAGGGTTGAGTTCGTCTTGTTCCCCTGAACAAGGTAGTACCCTTCACGAAGGCCAATTATTCCTGTAACAAAAAGCCCTAGAAAACTCCAAGAAAACCCTACAATGGTGATTCACGGCATAGGGCATATAAATGCAATTGAATAATACCAAAAGCTTGCAAATGCTCTATAGGTTAAGATTATGCCATTAATTCAGATCAACCATGCTTAAATTGCAAGATGCGAATTCAAGAATAGAGCAAGGTTACGAACGAATTACAATGTGTGGGAGGGTCTGAAAACGTGTGGTTTTGCTTGCTTTAGGTTCCTGAGATTGCTAGGAAGCGATTGAGACAAGTGTTAAGCCTTGAGGATGCCTCTAAGCCCTGTTTCAATCTCACACTTTTTGGTATTTTTTTTCTTCAGATTTTGTTTTCTCTCTATGCTTGATCTCCAACCCTTATTTTGATATGCACACGACCCTTATGTATTATTCAATGCATTAGGGTAACAAACTCTATCCAAATCCCTCTCCATCAATGACTTTGAATTTGATGTGATTCTTCTTTAACAACCTTCCAAAATTGGCTTTTCTTAATCTTTTGTACACAATTTACCTTGATACGAGTTTCATTACCTTGCTAGCTGTAATTAGAGCCTGAAACAAATCAAAAGATCCATTGTTATTGTGATACGGTGGGAGAAATGACTTGAGGTTTTGCGTTTGTGTTCGCAAATGTTTCGGTTTAGCAAGAGTCGCCATCGACTTTTTATTTTATCCAAAGGAAAGGTCAAAAAGCACAGGTAAGACCTTTGAGATGTTTTCTTGGGTTCGGGGGATAGATTATGAAAAGGGAAGGTGCTAGAACCCTTTTCATCCATGGTTATCCATGGGCTCTTAGTTACTTGTTTAGATCACTTGCTTTTGCTTTTCAATTGTTTGAAATGGTGCTTTGTGTGTGGTTTTGAAAATATTTTGAAAAGAGGCCTTTGTCTAGGCAACCTTTGTAATGATTCTTGTTTGAATATATACAAAGGTGTTTGTCTTTTAAAAAATGTTTCAATGTTTGAAAGTTTGTTGGGAAATTGTTTTGAAATTGTGTTGTGTGTTTTTGAAATTAGCAAGGATGGTTTGCAAGAGATCAAGTAACTAGAAGTTGTCTACCCTACTCAAAGATCTTTCCTACACATTTTTAACTCTTTGATATTGTTATTTTACCATTGTATTTGGTAAACAACCTTGTATTTGGATGTTAAACGGGACGGGCGTGGGTCATCGTATGACCATGATAACAATGTTGCCAAGTATCTTAGAAAGTTTTATCGGACTAGATTATTTTGTATAGGCAACCAAGATAGCGTCATCGAGGGACTATGATCTTTTGTTTTGTTTTTGTTTTGCCAAGATACCTAGCATGCATACCATGGCCATTTTTAAGGTAACAAGCGGATGAAACCCTAGGGGTGCTTGTGTGCATTGTGTTATCATTTTTCATGCATTTTTGTCTTGTGTTTAGTCATGCTATTTGTTTGATTTTGGTTATCATACAAACCCTAGTTTTTACTATCATGGTATATGAAAGCCATAAATGCGTAAAATAAATCTAAACTATTACAACATTATTATGGGGAGGGGGTACAAGTTTGAATAAGGGGATATTGCTCAAAAATAAACCCTAAAACTATTATTACAACCAAATTGAAATATTGCACAAATAAATAAATGGACAAATATTTAAATATGCAAATAAATATAAATATGCAAAAGGATGTTTTTTTTTGTATTTTATTTTATGTATATAAAATAAATTATTTTTGTCTAAAAAAAAATAAGAAAATAAATGATTATTTTTGAAAGGGTGGAAACCCTGGTTTTTGTTTTAAGAAAAATATATATTCTATATTCTTTATTTGTGTACAAAAAAAATAAATAAAAATATATACAAAAGTGTTAAAAAATTAAAATGTGTGAGGAAATATTATTTAAGTGTATAAATAATAAAAATAAAAATAAATGATATTTTTGTATTATTTACAAATTTTAATTAAGAAAATAAAGTAACATTAACCTAATAATTATTTATTATGCAAATAAAAATAAAATAAAAACATAATAAAATGCCAAAAATAAAGAAAATAATTTTTGTGATTTTAAATGTTCAAGAAAAAATAATAAAGTCAGAAAATAAAAATAAAAAAGAAAAATATGCAAAAATAAATCAAATGGGCCAAGGGGTGCAGAAAGCAAGCATGGGGGTGCAAATAGTCAGAACCAACAAGCCCAGCCCAAAGTCCCTTCATCCTTGTCCTTGAGACAGAAGGAAAACGCGCGACATGGTTCAAATCCTGTTCTCCTGCATACGTGCTCAAAAACAAAAACTTGCAACATGAAAGTTATAGCTCATGATCACACGATTATAACCATGTAAAAAACTTGATCTAACTCTCAAAGACCAGAGAGAATTTCATTGGCCCTAAATCTTGACCTAGTTTTTTCAGTAACTTCAACTATCAAATACTCCTAGCTCAGTTAACATAAATGAATTCTATGCATATGTACATCTCAAGGGCAATGAGGACTACATTTTTGCTTCACAAACCTAAGCCTAATGATTCCTAAATAAGGAGATAGAAGTTTGAAATTTACCTGTTTCAGCCAAGCTTGGATATGGCAATGTAGGATGTTTGGATGAGGCCTGAAGGTCGTGTTAGCTTTCCTGAAGTTCACTCAACCTTCCTCAATGCTTGGCTTGCTTTGAAATGGCCTGAATGTGCTTGTAGAACTCAACCTGCAAAGCTTCAAAGTAAAAACGGTGAAGTGTGAAAACAAGGTTACAGTTCCTTGTGAATGGTCTGGACAGCTTAGGTGTGTCGTTTAGAATGTGTTTGGAGTGATTTAGGACAAAACGCACGAGTGGATTTGGTTTAGGTTTATGATTTGCAGAACTTGCCCTGTTTTGGGCAGAAATGAATTTTTTTTATGTATTTGGGTGTTTGAGAACTTATGGAATCGTGTTCTAGGCTTGGTGTGATATGCTGAAGTTGTTTGAAATGTGCACAAGACTTGGTTATATCAGATTACAAAGTTATGTGGACTTTTGCACACTTGCTTGTTTTTGAAGAAAAGGTTGAATTGACAATGCTCAAAGGTTGTACTTGCTATCTCGAGGCCTGCACATAGTTGGTACCAATTTCCTGATATTAGTGAACTTTGTTTGCTGCAAAAGATTGGGTTCAAGGCTCAAGGGAAACAAAAATGCAAAAGTTGTGCTTTATGGAAATGGTATTGTTGCCTTTTTGCCAAAAATGGATTAATTCAATGTGTAATGTTCTAAAGCTCATAACAAAGCCTTAATCCAATGTGTTTGCATTTAATTTATGATTGTAGAAAGTATTAGAACCTGTAAACCAAGTACAAGCAAGGTTTGGACAGATTTTGCAACTTGTAGCATGGTGTAAAATGCCTTGGATAAAAGTGATGACTTGCCAATTTCAAACTTTCGATTCTCCCTAACCATGAATGATCTTGGAGAGTTCTTGGACATTTTGGAAAGCTTGTAACATGCTCTACAATCCATATTTGAAATTAATTTTTAGATTCCACTTGTAACTATGTGAAAAATTTCCATGAAGATAGGTCAAAATCCTGCCTAAACTAGGGCAAAATTTCACTAAGTTAAAAGTTTCATGGACCCTTGTTCATAAAATCATAACTTGAGATACAAGAATATTTTGGGAAAACTTTGTGAATCAAAGTTGTATATTTTGTGGAGGACTACAACTTTCATGTTGGAAGTTTTGTTTGAATCCAATTGCATCATGGTGAAAAAGTTGGGAAAAAATAAGAAATTTTCATAACTTAGAAAATTTCTAAGTTATGAAAATTTTCCATTTTAAACCCTAATTTTCAAAATTAGGTTTCTTGGTGAAAAATTTTCATGTTTTGACACATCTTGATGTAAAATGACCCTTGGCACTTGATTTTGACCAAAAAGTCAAAGTTTGACTTTTCAATGTAAAGTTGATTTTGATCAGTTGACTGAAAAATTCATCTGTCAATCCAATGCATTTGAGATCTTTTGAACCTTGTGATTAGGTCAAGATAATTCCATTGAGTCCTTGAATCCATGCTTGAACCTAATTTGCCATTGGCTAGGTAAAAAAAATCAGAAATTGCCCTTCTACAGTCAAAACCCTAAAAATGACCATTTTGCCCTTTTGATGATCTGATCAAATTTCTTGAGGAGTTGTGTTCCAAACTTGATCAAATGGTTCATATGAGTCTATAATGTTGATATGGATAAAAAATTATAAGGTTTGACAGTAAATTGGCCATAATTGACTTTTTCCCCAATACAATTGATTTTTAGGTCAACTGTCCAATTGACTGGGCAAAAATTTGATTCAAGGCTTGAAACTTGGTATGGGCAATCTTATAAGTACAAAATGGAGTATGAAAGTCACATGAGGCATTGGAAGTTCAAAAATCCATGTGCAAACTCAAACCCTAATTTCAGGTCATCAGTGCAAGGAGATGTCTTGAGCTGAGCAAACCCTAATATGGTCTGTAGTCCAAAGAGTCTTGTGAGGAAAATATTGATAAAATGAGAGGGAAAATTTTAGGGTACAACAGTTGCCCCTGTTCAATCTTCTTGAACCTGAAGAGTTAGATTGGCGAGTTTTGTCGTTCGTGACTCGAAGGTAAAAGATGATTGGACACTAGAGTGCCCGTAAATTTGCACTCGTCAAATTGTAGTTGAGGAAATGGGCTTAAAGATTCCATTTGGAGATATGTTAGAATATTGTTGGAGATGGGCTTAAAGATGCCATCTAAGACTGTTTGTTGAACTGTAAGTTGCAGGTCAGAATAATGAGTGTCAGAATGGTGTCTGTATCTGGAATGTATCTGTAATGTATCTGGAGACTGAATCTGTATGAGCAAAGGAATGGCGCCCGCGTCTGGAGCGTATTCGAGCTGTAACTGTATTTGAATCTGAATTCTGAATAGGCGACAAAAGAGCATCCGTGCCTGGAACACCTCTAGGCTGGGTGTTGTACCCCAAAATTTTCCCTCCCATATTCTTCAAAATTTGCAAAGAGCATGCTTCAAAATTCCCCAAGGGTTGCACAGTTCAAGGGCCTCCTAACAGTCAAAAATTAGGGTTTTGGTTCTGACAAAGAAAATGAAGTTTCCAAGGGTCCAATCAAGTCCCACATGCTCACAAACATGGTCAAGCATCCTCATACCAAGTTTCAAGACTTTCAGCACAAAATTGCACAGTCAAAAAACCCTAATTGCCCTACAGTCAACTGCAGGGGCAAAATGGTCATTTGACAGTCAAAAAATCCAAATTTTTGGTCAACATCTCATTTTGAAGCCACAAACATCATTTGATCAATTCTTGATCATGATTCTCAAAGCTTGGCTCAAAAAGTCTCAAGATGCAAAAGTTTCCATATTTGGACAGTTGAAAAAGTCAAATGTAACTTGACCAAGGCATAACTTCCACATGGATTATCATAAAAATTCCATCCAAAGCTCATTTTGAAGAGAACGAAATTTCCTACAATTCCTCTTCACACTTCAAGTCCAAGAAATGCTCTCACAAAAAGTTACCAATTTCAACATTATAGGTCATTTTCAAAAGTCAACAAAAAGGGACTTTAAGTCAAAGACCATAACTTGATATTGGTAAATCCAAATGACATGGGACCAAAGGCATTGGTTAGAGGACTCAAAGACCTTTCCAAAATGTCCAAGAACATGAGCAAAGCTTAAAAATTGAGCAAGTTATGCCTTGTGGAAGTTGGGAAATTTTTAGGTATTTTGAAAAGTCAACTTTGCTTCAAATGTCCTAAAATTGCTAATGGGCCTCTTTTTCTTCCACAATTCATCATCCAAAACATGTGCACGACCATTTGGTCCAAAGGGAAGTTTTTTATCATTTTTATTTATTTATTTGGATTTTTAATTATTAATAATTCATTTAATTAAAATAAATAGGTGGAAAATATCAAAGCAAGTCAATCAAATCTTTTTGTGCATAAGATAACTTCAGATTTTCGTGCATTGTTAGATAAGGAAAGAATCCATGTGATTGAACATGATTTGGTAGCAAATATGCATGAAAAGATTGGAAAATTATGGCATGGAAAATCAAATATTTTCTCATCAATTCATGGATCCTTTGGCTCAGATTTTTTACCCTAATCATTCCATACATAAGCATGAAGCCAACCCTAATGGCAAGGACCACAAAGCTGCGCCAGAAATCCATAACAAAACTTGAGTTTTTTGACAAAAGTTCCAAAACTGAAAACTAGGTTCTAGGGCGATTCAAGCCAAAATAATTGTTCCATTGACTTGCTGAGACATCAAGGAAGGTGCCTGGATCAATATCATAGCCTGAAACATCAAGAATTGGTATATCAGAGTCAAGCTTTTCACGAAAATTTCCATAATCGAATCATGAATTTCATGCATTTTTCGTATGTTTTCTTTATTGATTTACATTGAGTGATTGATTCTAAAGCTAACTGCATATTTTAATTGAGTTTTTGTGCCAAATTAGAGGATTCACCATTGATACAGGCTAGGGTTCTTCAAGCTTCGAATTGGGTACTTTTAAACACTGTAAAATTGGGATTTCCCAATACCATGATCAAAACCAGGACACTTGGACGAATCGATTACCATGGTCGCGCCTAAATTCTGATCCAAGACGAGCTATTCGCTATTATTGAAAACTGTATGTTTTGAGGGGGTTTAAAACCCCCGCTAACCTTTGTTATGTTTTCAGGAAAAAAAGCAAAACGAAGAAGATGATGAAGTGTCAAGGCTTGATTGGGTTATTTGAATTTGCGCGCTAAAATCCCACTAACGCTTGCTTTATTCTTATATTAATTATTTGCTATTATATATACAAAGTGATACAGCAGCTCCACTGGTCAAGGAACGCGTTGGTAATCCCTGGGACCTGGGTTCGAGCCCCAGGCCCCCCTTTCTATTCCATAATATTTTGCATAATGTTATCCTATGCAGTGCAAGTTTCAGTTCCTACCATACAACCCCTGATCCAACCATGCCACTTGGTCAATGGAGACAGTCTGAAGGCCTAGATCTGGTGGATACCATGGGCATGAGTCAAAGAAGTGACACGCTGGCAAGAAAAGTCAAATAAGGCCTTAAAATCTTGGGCCAACAATACTAAAGTATACCTCCAATTGGGGACAGAACCCCCCAAGGTATTGTATTTCTTTTCTTTTCTTTATATTATTTATTTCAATTATTTCCTTTTTATTCCTTAAATTAATTATTTTCATAAAAAAATATAAAAATCACAAAAATCAGAAAAGTCATAAAAATCAAAATATATTTATTTAATTAATATTTTTATAAGTAAATATCATTAATTAATTTAGTTTTTTTAAAATTAGGTTTAATTTTAGTATCTTTTTCTTAATCAATCAAAAATTTGTAGAATTAGGGTTTGTATCAATTTTTACCCTTTTTCTTTTCTTTTCACTAATAATTAATTATTTATTTTTATAAATCAAAACGCATTAATTAATTAGGGTTAATTTTAGGTTAAACTTTAATATGTTTTCTTAATAAATAAAAGTTATAGAATTAGGGTTAATTTAATTTTAATTTCAACTAATCTTCTCATTAAAAATTCACAACTCCAAAAAACTCAAAAAATAATTTTTTTAATTTTTTTTAATTTCATTAATTTAATAATTTAATTTAATTTCATTAAAAAGGGTCCAACGCCCTCGCTTTTAATTTTAATTTAATTCGCGCATTTTATTTATTCCTTCTTGTAAATATTAATGTAATTCTCCCAAAGTCTTGTAAACTCGGACATTTTATTTCTCGCACTTTATTTACCTTCTGTCAAATCGGGTTCTGGATTTTAATTTGGCGATGTGGACCCGCGCCTTTGTAATAGTTTAGAACTTTTAAATTTCCGCATCCTTTTTAACTGTTAATAACGGCATGCAAGAATGAATGACAAAAATAAAAAACAAACGCGTAGATCACCTGACATGAACAAGATAAATATAAATGAACATGACACACAAAATCACACACCACCCCTAGGGTACGCCTCACTGTTGCCTTGCCTCGAAAGGTGATCGTCGAGTAGAGGATGTCTTAGTAAGTCCTCATGATCCGGGAACCTGGCATGAGGGTAGCTTCTAAGGTATCTTCCCATTGCTCCGGTGATCACCATGTCCCGAACCTCGAATTGACCCGAACACCTCCAACGGTGGTGCTACCTACCTCTCAATGGTGGGATGACACTACTTTAAGGACATTTACACAGACGAATTCCTTAGGGTAGGTAGACAACTCTAGAAACTTGCTCTAACTTCAAAAACAAATTCAAAAATACTTTTCACACCGACACCTTTTCAAAAAGCTTTCGAAAGCAATTTTTCAAACACTCTTGAGGACCGATACAAGAATCGAACTGGAATTTTCAAAGAAACTTTTTAAAACCCACAGTTGAAAAGCAAACAAACCATTTTTGAAAACACAATGAGCAAGTATCTAAGAGCCCATGGATAACCATGGATAGAAAGGGTGCTAACACCTTCCCTTTCTATAATCTACCTCCCGAACCGAGAGCAATCTCTTTAAGGAATTTTTCTGTGCTTTTGTCCTTTCCATTTGGAGAAAATAAAAGACGGTGGCGACTCTTGCTTCCGCGACATTTCGCGAACCAGCGTTAAACAGTCAGTTCCAGATCCACCGATCACAGAACTGGCGACTCTGCTGGGGAACTTTTAAAGTGAGGTGTACCTTAGGGTTAGTTCATAACTGTGTTTTCAATTGTATTGCTTTGCTTGCTTTAAATTGTGGGACTGTCTTGGGAGTTCTATAGATCCAAACCCGGATCTGGGGGATACCTTCTTAGAAAGTAGCAACAAGGCTGTGAGGGAACTGTGCGGGGTATACCGACATGGTTGAAACAGTCTGCTACGTTGATGTGGCACTTTGGTGTGTACCGGTAACCCTTGAGTTCAGTCAAGGAGAGTACGGGGCCTCCGCGTGGTGTCGTGAAGCATCAACAGACCTTAGGAACCTTAATTGAACTATCTTGGCCTCTTTAGGGTAGTGAGATAACTGACTTTGGTGCAGTCCGAGGTTGGTTGATACTCGATACTACACTTAATTGAGGGCTGCTTTCCTGGAATATTTCGGTCGCCAGTTCAGTGGCTAAATCGAAACGATGAACAATGAAAGCAATCCCGTGATATTGGGACCCTTAGAACCCGGTTATTTCTAATAGGACAGGTTGAACCCACCAACTTCAAGAGGGTACTACCCAGACCCCATGCTGGCCTTAAACCCTAAGGGCTTGTCTTGTGTGCCTTGTGTGCCTTACATGTTTGTCTTTGTAAATATCTGTGGTGTGTTTAATCATAGCATCATAACATCATCTAGCATCATATGCATTGACTAACCATTTCGGGGGTTCGAATCTTCATCTTTGTTCTTGTTTTGTAGGACATGGAAACCGTTCGCAGAAAGACAATTCAAATCAGTCTTGTAAGGATCCCTCCTCAGCTTAAGGAACTTATATCCAGGATTCCCGAGAGCTCTTCATTCAGTGAAAGACATGGAAGCCTCATCAGCTTGGTCAATACCAACATTGAGGAAGATATGATAAAGGTCCTAGTCCAGTTCTTTGACCCTCTGCATCACTGTTTCACCTTCTTGGACTATCAGCTGGTACCTACATTGGAGGAGTTCTCCCGGCTCCTGAAGATCCCTATCCTTGATCAACTACCCTACAACGGTACGGAAAAGGAACCTAAGCTTGAAGAGATTGCTAAAGCCTTGCACCTACAGTCATCTGACCTCAAGGGACATTGGGAAGTTAGAAGTGGTGTCAAAGGGTTCTTAGCCAGGTTTCTGTTTGAAAAGGCCCATGAATGTTGGAACTCCCTTGACTTACAAGCTTTTGAAGAAGTTGTGGCCCTCCTTGTCTATGGTTTGGTGTTGTTCCCTAACCCAGATCAGCTTATAGATGTCAGTGCTGTCCAGATCTTTATGTCCAGGAATCCTATACCTACGTTGTTGGGGGACATCCTTCACTCATGTTACACTCGAACCATGAGAAAAAGAGGTGTCCTTATGTGTTGCACTCCTCTCCTGGGAAGGTGGTTTATTTCGCACCTTCCACAATCAGTTTTGAAGAACGAGCGGGGTTTGAGATGGTCACAACGGTTGATGACTCTTACACATGCAGATATACATTGGTGCCCTCGGTCCAGAGAAGATGTCACTATCATTGATCGTTGTGGGGAGTACCCTAATGTTCCTTTACTTGGAATCAGAGGAGGTATTACTTACAACCTATGCCTGGCTTGGAGACAGTTTGGTTATGCTCGGAGGGATGGTCCTCATGACATGTTAATTCCTGACATAGTTTTTGACTTCGACAACGATGCACAAGGACTTCGCCAGAGATTTATCAGAGCTTGGAGGATGCCAAGCAGGATAGACAGTAAGACATTGGGGCACAGGAATTCCATCCCGTTGGAACCTTATCTTAAGTGGGTACGCGCCCGCTCCCAGAAGTTAGTGATGCCATATCCTCATATGCTCCCTGTGATCAAAGAGCCAGTCTTGGAGGGAGAAGTGTCCTACACTATTCAGCATCCTGACATGCCCACATCTTGGGAAGAGATGCAGAAGAGCTGGATCCAGCTTAAGGAAGAACGGAATTCTCTCGAGACCAGTCTACATGCTAGTGAAAAGAAGGTCTTGGGGCTCACCCGCCTATTGCATGAGGAGAGGAATCTCAACACCTACATAGCTCCAAAGAGGATGCGTAGTGTCTTTTGGGATTGATTTGCTTTGTAATTTTTGCCCATGAGGCTTTGATGTACTGAATAATTATTTCCCTAATGATAACGTGTGTTCCTTTTTGTCTACAACAATTTTGAACTTTCGAACCCTTGAATGCATTGCAAAAACACATATCATTCATCATGTGCATAGAAGGTTTTCTTCTTTTCAGGTTGCTTACTGTTCTTCGCTGTTTATTTCAGCATCATGAATCCTGACTCATCATCAACTGAGATGTCCATCAAGGCTCTTCAGGCGCAGAATGCGCAATTTCAGGAATTAATCATGGGTTTGGCTCAGGGCCAAGAAGAGCTGAAGGCTCTGCTCCTGAAGAAGGAAAAGAAGAAGAAGAGAAGAACTGTTCTTTTTAACTCGGGCCGAAGGTTCGGCAACACTCTGCAGAATGAAGAGGCTGGTTCTTCTATAGGCAAGAGTAGTCCCCAAGGAGGAAAAGGTCCTAGTCCGGTAGTCTCTGACAACGAGACTGATTTTGATGAGGAACAGTATCCTCCGGCTGAAGACAGATACAAGCAGTTGGAGGACAGACTGAATGCTATGGAGATCCAACAAGTGCCTGGGCTGGATTTCGGAGATTTGGGTTTGTCTACTAGTGTGATCATTCCTCATAAGTTCAAAGCACCATCTTTTACCAAATATGACGGGGCGTCTTGTCCCAAGCTACACCTCAGGTCGTATGTGCGGAAGATTCAACCGTACTCAGTGGACAAAAACTTGTGGATCCATTTCTTCCAGGAGAGTCTTTCAGGGACTCATCTCAAATGGTTCTATCAGCTGGATGGGACCAAGGTTCGTAACTGGGAGGAGTTGGCTACTGCTTTCTATAAGCAGTATCAATATAATGCCGACCTTGCCCCTACGCGTACCCAACTCCAGGGTATGTCGTTAGGTTCAAGTGAAGGTTTTAAAGAGTACGCACAAAAATGGAGGGATCTGGCTGGCAGGGTGCAGCCTCCGTTGACTGACCGGGAGTTGGTAGACATGTTCTTGGGGACCCTATCTGGGCCTTTTTTCAACCATCTTATCGGTAACTCATCTGCAGGGTTTACTGATCTTATTCTGACTAGAGAGAGAATAGAGGCTGGGTTGAAGTCTGGTAAAATTCAGAAGGGTACATCGTCAAGCTCCGAGAAGAAACCCTTTAAAAAGGAGGCCAGTGCTGTATACGGCTCTAGAAGACAAGAGAAACCCGAGCGCCGCCAATCTGTCAACGCGGTGATGATTGCTAAGCCTGCTGCCGCTCCTCGGCAAACCAATCCTCCAAGGGCTGAAAAACCTAGAAGGGAGTTCACCCGTCTGAGTATGACCCTATTGCAGATCTTGCCACAGTTGCTGTCCACCAACCTAGTGACTGTCAGAGAGGCCCCAAAAGTTGTGAACATTGCCTCCCCCAAATACAATCCAAATGCTCGCTGTGCTTATCACTCCGATAGCCCGGGGCATTCCACTGATGACTGTTGGGCCTTAAGGAACAAGCTGCAGGACCTTATTGACGCCAAGGAGGTACAATTTGAGGCATCTGAGAAGCCTAATGTAGTGACAGCTCCCCTGCCTGCTCATGGAGTGAATGCTATTGGGGATGAGGATGAAGTAGATGAAGCTGAGTTTGATAGCTGGATTTACCCGGCAACCGACAGTGGACCTAGCAATTGGAGTGCAAAGGACAATCTACCTGTTTCTCTTGTTACTAAGTAATAAATTCCTATGTTTTGTTATTTGTAATAAACAATTAAAACTCTACGGCCCGGTGTCTTACCCGAGGCACCGTGGTTTCATTTGTGAGGGCATATAAATTGTCATTTCATATATCATGAATAAAGATCTTGGACGTTTTCTTGCATTTCAAATCTTATGCTCCTTTTCTGTCTTTCCTTTCTTTATACATTTCAAAACAGCTGTATTTACACACACTCACTCATACAGGTTTCAATCCACTCTGGATCTCACTGGTAACGACTCTGCTACTGCCAGTTATGACTTCGAAAATCCAATCAACTTAGCCGAAGACGAAGGTGAAGATGATTGCGAAGTGCCTGGCGAGCTTGCAAGACTGTTACTCCAGGAAGAGAGGGTAATTCAACCACATGAAGAGCCAGTGGAAACAATAAACTTGGGTACTGAAGTAGACGGGAAAGAGGTAAAGATTGGTGCCAACCTAGAGCTCAGCGTGAAGCAACGGTTGACTAAGATGCTACATGATTATGTGGAGATATTTTCCTGGTCCTACGAAGACATGCCCGGGTTGGATACCGATATTGTGGTCCATCACTTGCCTACTAAGGAAGACTGTCCTCCGGTTAAGCAAAAGGTCCGCCGTATGCGTCCAGAGATGTCTGAGAAGATCAAAGCCGAGGTTATGAAACAGTTTGATGCTGGTTTCCTTGCAGTGACTTCTTACCCTCAGTGGGTTGCTAATGTGGTACCGGTACCAAAGAAGGACGGTAAGGTCAGAATGTGTGTCGATTACAGGGATCTGAACAGGGCCAGCCCCAAAGATGACTTCCCCTACCTCACATTGATGTCCTTGTTGACAATACAGCTCAGCATAAGGTGTTCTCTTTCATGGATGGCTTTTCAGGTTACAATCAGATCAAGATGGCTCCTGAAGATATGGAGAAGACTACCTTTGTTACTCAGTGGGGCACCTTCTGCTACAAGGTCATGCCATTCGGATTGAAAAATGCTGGGGAAACCTACCAACGTGCCATGGTTGCTTTATTCCATGATATGATCCATCATGAAATAGAGGTGTATGTTGACGACATGATCGCAAGGTCCCAGACTGAGGAAGAGCACCTAGATCATCTGCAGAAGTTGTTTGACCGGTTGAAACTGTACAAGCTGAGGTTGAACCCGAACAAGTGCACCTTCGGGGTAAGATCTGGAAAGTTGCTAGGCTTCGTTGTAAATGACAAGGGTATTCAAGTGGATCCTGCCAAGGTTAAAGCTATTCAAGAGATGCCAGTTCCTAGGAAAGAGAAAGAAGTCAGAGGCTTTTTAGGACGCCTGAATTATATTGCTCGATTCATCTCACACCTGACTGCTACCTGTGAGCCAATCTTCAAGCTGCTGAAGAAAGATCAGGTAGTACGTTGGAATGATGAATGTCAGGCTACTTTTGACAGAATCAAAGAGTATCTCCAAGAACCACCCATCCTTATGCCACCGGTTGAAGGGAGACCTCTGATACTATACCTGACAGTACTTGACAACTCAATGGGGTGTGTGTTGGGGCAGCATGACGAGTCTGGCCGAAAAGAGCATGCCATTTATTAACTTAGCAAAAAGTTTACCGACTGTGAGACCCGATACTCACTGCTTGAGAAAACTTGTTGTGCTTTGGTATGGGCTGCTCGCCGGCTGAGACAGTATATGCTGACTCACACTACCTTGTTGATCTCAAAGATGGATCCTATAAAGTACATATTTGAAAAGCCTGCTCTGTCTGGGAGAATAGCAAGATGTCAGATGATCTTGACAGAATACGACATTCAATACACGACTCAGAAAGCCATCAAGGGAAGTGTATTGGCAGACCACTTGGCACACCAGGCCGTAGACGACTATCAGTCAATGAACTTCGAATTTCCAGACGAGAGCATCATGATTGTGACTGATTGTGAAGTACCTGGACCGGATGAAGGACCTGAGGAAGGATCCCGATGGTCTATGCACTTTGACGGAGCCTCCAATGCTTTGGGTAACGGTATCGGCGCTGTAATCATATCTCCTCAAGGCACTCATACTCCACTCACTGCCCGGCTATGTTTCAACTGTACCAACAACATGGCGGAGTATGAGGCGTGCATCATGGGTCTTCAAGCTGCGATCGACTTAAGGATCAAGTTTCTGAGTGTCTTCGGAGATTCCGCTCTGGTGATCAATCAGATCAAAGGAGAGTGGGATATGAAACATCCGAATCTTATTCCTTACAGAGAATGTGTGTTGACTTTGATCCCCCACTTCACGAAGATAACCTTTGAACACTTTCCGAGAGAAGAGAATCAGTTGGCGGACGCGTTAGCTACAATGTCTTCTATGTTCAAGGTCAAATGGGACAATGAGGCTCCCCGGATCATCGTCTGGAAACTGGACGAACCGGCATACTGTTGTGATCTCGAGACCGAATTGGTGACTGAGAAGCCTTGGTACCATGAGGTGAAGAGATATCTGGAAGCTCAGGAATACCCTGAAGGTGCGTCTGTCAATGATAAGAAGTTTCTGAGGAGGTTCGCAGCAAAGTTCTTCCTTAGCAACAGCATCTTGTACAAGCGAAACCATGATTCGACCTTACTGCGTTGTGTGGATAAGAATGAAGCAGAAAGGATCATGGAAGAGCTACATGAAGGGACCTTTGGTACACATTCCAGTGGACACACTATGGCAAAGAAGATCCTTCGGGCAGGGTATTTCTGGTCCACAATAGAAGCTGACTGCTATCAACACTCTCGGACATGCCACAAATGCCAGATATATGCAGACAAGGTGCATGTTCCTCTAGTTCCTCTGAATGTTCTGACTGCGCCTTGGCCGTTTGCAATGTGGGGCATAGACATGATCGGTGAAATTAAACCTACGACATCCAACGGGCATCGCTTCATCCTGGTAGCGATTGACTATTTCACAAAGTGGGTTGAGGCAGCTTCCTATGCTACGGTAACCAAGACTGTTGTGGCACGGTTCATTCGGCATAACCTGATCTGTCGATACGGTGTCCCAGAAAGAATTATTACAGACAACGGTACCAATCTCAATAACAAGATGATCACTGAGCTCTGCGAGCAGTTCAAGATACAGCACCACAACTCTTCTCCTTACAGACCGAAGATGAATGGGGCTGTAGAAGCAGCAAATAAAAATATCAAGAAAATCGTGCAGGAAATGACAGTGACTTATAAGGATTGGCACGAGATGTTGCCGTTCTCTCTACATGGGTACCGTACCTCAGCCAGGACGTCAACCGGGGCAACTCCTTTCTCCTTGGTCTACGGCATGGAGGCAGTCTTACCGATCGAAGTGCAAATACCCTCTCTCCGGATAATGAAGGATGCAAATCTGAACGAAGATGATTGGATCTAGACACGACTTGATCAGCTAAACCTTATTGATGAAAAGAGACTTGCTGCTATCTGTCATGGTCAGACGTATCAGAAACGGATGATCAGGGCATTTAACAAAAAGGTCAGACCACAAGAATATCGAGTTGGGGATCTGGTAATCAAGCGAATCATCCTTCCTCAGAGTGATCCAAGGGGCAAATGGACCCCTACATACGAAGGGCCATTTATGGTTAAACATGTGTTCTCAGGAGGAGCCATGATTCTAACCAACATGGATGGTGACGACCTTCCTCACCCCGCCAATGCAGACATAGTAAAAAGATACTACGCATAAAAAAGACCCGCTAGGCTGACATGCCTAGGCAAAAATTAGGGCTTCCCGGCGAACCAAAAGGGTTCGGGCAAAATGAAGGGATGAAATGAAAAAAATCTGTACACCCGGCAAGTCGAAAACCTGAAAAGGCGGCTTGGGCAAAAATGGGTATCCCGGTGGACTGAAAACCCGAAAGGGCGGTCCAGGAAAAAGTTAGGGATAAAGCGTAATACTATGTCTCATTGGATCACTTTGCATCCAGAATCCGGTATCTACATCAAGTTCAGACGGCATCGATCAGTCAGCTTCATCTTCAACCAAGGTCATCAAGTGATGAGACGCTCAGAGATATAAAGGCAATAGCAGAGTTGAAACCCAGTGGGATCATTCATTTCACACAGTTGTTTTATTTTCTCTTGTACAAATTTGTATAAACTCTTTTGTTCGGCAGTGTTCTCTTACTAGGACGTCAGCCTCTTGTACATAAACGCCTATTTACAGGCAAATTCTAAATCAATAAAAAAATCACTTTTCAGTTAAAATTGCCAATTGTTTTCCTTTTCTGTTTTGTTTTGCGAAGAACGTCCAAGGTTCAATTTGTGATATATGCATTGACAATAATTTTCTAACTCATGAATATTTGCATACGAAACAAAGGATTAATTACAGGTAACGTTAGAAACAGGGGCAATAAAGAGTTGTCTATGCAATCTAATTGTTCTGTCCTCCAAGGTACCAAGGTAGGTTCAGCTAAAGAACATAACCAGATATCCCAATTCCCCAGAGAGTGAGTCAGCAAGTCAGTACACTCTCCCCAAGCAAAGTTATCAAATCTTAAAGAAGTTGGGTATCCTCCCGCAGATCTCAACATTCCCCAGCAGTATATATATATTCTTAACAAGCATCCCCGACAGTCTTGGCCTAAAGATTTTTCCCCGGCGGTATATCAAACATTCAGCAAAGTCACTTCCAATACAGTTCAAAAATTTCCCCAGGAGAATCCAATCCAGTCCCCCAGGAAAGTTGAATCATCTCCCCAGCAATAAGCTTATCCCCAGTAGATTCTGGAAGCTTATCCCCGTAGAGCACGAACGCGTCGCCCGGCTTGATTCAAAGAGTTATTTCCCTAACAGGATATAACTGGGTTATCCTCAGCCAAAAGCCACGGAAAGGTCGTCGTCGACACAGTTCTTTCTTATCCCCAGCGAAGTCTATTAACACTTCCAATACAACAATGGTATCCCCAGCGAAGTTACCATCAACATTCCAGCAAAGCATCTCTCTCCCCACAGAGTATTGGTTCCCAGCAAGATCGTTAGAGTACTTTTCTCCCCGCAGAGTAATCTATTCGCCAAGGTTATTACCCAACGGAGTTATCTTCTCCTACCGGTATTCTTGCAACTATCATCCCCAGTGGAAACAAAGATCTAATTCTTCAACATCAACCCAGGAGTGACTTCCTGGCACCCGTCAAGGATTTATGTTCCTAGGACAAAAAGATACATTCATAAACATCTTCATACATTATAGCATGCATATACGCATCATATCTTACAAATCTCATTTATGCTGAGAACATCATTGCTTGATCCGTATCATGCATTGCATATGACTGACCTTTACTTTTTAGGAAGAATTCAGTTAAGTTCCCAGCTATATTCAAGACCTTGACCGGTTCAGTTAAGTCGACCCTAATACTTTTCTGTTTCTTATCCAGTCAAAGGCCTTCTCTGGTTCAGTCAGATCGACCCTAAGACCTCCCTGTTTCTTATCCAGTTGAAGACATTTCAAGACCTAGATCGGTTCAGTTAAATTGACCCTAAGATTTTTCTGTTTCTTATCCAGTCCAAGGCCTTCTCTGGTTCAGTCAGATCGACCCTAAGATCTCCCTGTTTCTTATCCAGTTGAAGATTTCAAGACCTAGACCGGTTCAGTTAAATCGACCCTAAGATTTCTCTGTTTCTTATCCAGTCCAAGGCCTTCTCTAGTCCAGTTAAATCGACCCCTAACAGATTTCTCTGATGAAGACTCAGTAGAAGATATCCAAGATTCTCTCAATGATTACTGTTGAGGTTGTAGTCGCCTGTGGTTCTCTCCCCGTTACTGCGGAGGTAGTAATCGTCCCCAGATTCTCTCAATGATTACTGTTGAGGTTGAAGTCGTCCAAGATTCTCTCAATGATTACTGTTGAGGTTGAAGTCTCCCAAGATTCTCTCAATGATTACTGTTGAGGTTGAAGTCGCCCAAGATTATCTCAATGATTACTGTTGAGGTTGAAATCGCCCCAAGATTCTCTCAATGATTACTGTTGAGGTTGAAGTCGCCCAAGATTCTCTCAATGATTACGGTTGAGGTTGAAGTCGCCCAAGATTCTCTCAATGATTACTGTTGAGGTTGAAGTCGCCCAAGATTCTCTCAATGATTACTGTTGAGGTTGAAGTCGCCCAAGATTCTCTCAATGATTACTGTTGAGGTTGAAGTCGCCCAAGATTCTCTCAATGATTACTGTTGAGGTTGAAGTCGCCCAAGATTCTCTCAATGATTACTGTTGAGGTTGAAATCGCCCCAAGATTCTCTCAATGATTACTGTTGAGGTTGAAGTCGCCCAAGATTCTCTCCATGATTACTGTTGAGGTTGAAGTCGCCTAAGGTTCTCTCACCGTTCCTGTTGAGATAGTAACCATCTCTGGTTCATTCATCACCTTTTGAAGCTCCAGATCCAGCTCCTGTAACCAGTCAGGACACATCTACGCAAAGAGTTTGAAGACCGGCTCCTGTAACAGGTCAGGTACTCATTTCTTTTCTTTTGCAGGTACGCAAGTTCTCGCTAAGGAATCTCTTACGCGATCAACACCCAGATGGCATCTATAAGCCCATCCACCATCCATCATCTCTTAGCATGGCATCTATAAGCCCATCATCCTATCCATCAATCTCTTAGCATGGCATCTATAAGCCCATTCCCATCATCACACTACTATGTGAGCGCAAATTTCTGGGCACTCTAGTGTTCAATCATCTTCCACCTTCGGATTACGAAAGGCACGTCAGCCAATCTGTATCCTCAGGTCTAAGAAGATTGAACAGGGGCAACTGTTGTACCCCAAAATTTTCCCTCCCATATTCTTCAAAATTTGCAAAGAGCATGCTTCAAAATTCCCCAAGGGTTGCACAGTTCAAGGGCCTCCTAATAGTCAAAAATTAGGGTTTTGGTTCTGACAAAGAAAATGAAGTTTCCAAGGGTCCAATCAAGTCCCACATGCTCACAAACATGGTCAAGCATCCTCATACCAAGTTTCAAGACTTTCAGCACAAAATTGCACAGTCAAAAAACCCTAATTGCCCTACAGTCAACTGCAGGGGCAAAATGGTCATTTGACAGTCAAAAAATCCAAATTTTTTGTCAACATCTCATTTTGAAGCCACAAACATCATTTGATCAATGCTTGATCATGATTCTCAAAGCTTGGCTCAAAAAGTCTCAAGATGCAAAAGTTTCCATATTTGGACAGTTGAAAAAGTCAACTGTAACTTGACCAAGGCATAACTTCCACATGGATTATCAGAAAAATTCCATCCAAAGCTCATTTTGAAGAGAAAGAAATTTCCTACAATTCCTCTTCACACTTCAAGTCCAAGAAATGCTCTCACAAAAAGTTACCAATTTCAACATTATAGGTCATTTTCAAAAGTCAACAAAAAGGGACTTTAAGTCAAAGACCATAACTTGAGATTGGTAAATCAAAATGACATGGGACCAAAGGCATTGGTTAGAGGACTCAAAGACCTTTCCAAAATGTCCAAGAACATGAGCAAAGCTTAAAAATTGAGCAAGTTATGCCTTGTGGAAGTTGGGAAATTTTTAGGTATTTTGAAAAGTCAACTTTGCTTCAAATGTCCTAAAATTGCTAATGGGCCTCTTTTTCTTCCACAATTCATCATCCAAAACATGTGCACGACCATTTGGCCCAAAGGGAAGTTTTTTATCATTTTTATTTATTTATTTGGATTTTTAATTATTAATAATTCATTTAATTAAAATAAATAGGTGGAAAATATCAAAGCAAGTCAATCAAATCTTTTTGTGCATAGGATAACTTCAGATTTTCGTGCATTGTTAGATAAGGAAAGAATCCATGTGATTGAACATGATTTGGTAGCAAATATGCATGAAAAGATTGGAAACTTATGGCATGGAAAATCAAATATTTTCTCATCAATTCATGGATCCTTTGGCTCAGATTTTTTACCCTAATCATTCCATACATAAGCATGAAGCCAACCCTAATGGCAAGGACCACAAAGCTGCGCCAGAAATCCATAACAAAACTTGAGTTTTTTGACAAAAGTTCCAAAACTGAAAACTAGGTTCTAGGGCGATTCAAGCCAAAATAATTGTTCCATTGACTTGCTGAGACATCAAGGAAGGTGCCTGGATCAATATCATAGCTTGAAACATCAAGAATTGGTATATCAGAGTCAAGCTTTTCACGAAAATTTCCATAATCGAATCATGAATTTCATGCATTTTTCGTATGTTTTCTTTATTGATTTACATTGAGTGATTGATTCTAAAACTAACTGCATATTTTAATTGAGTTTTTGTGCCAAATTAGAGGATTCACCATTGATACAGGCTAGGGTTCTTCAAGCTTCGAATTGGGTACTTTTGAACACTGTAAAATTGGGATTTCCCAATACCATGATCAAGACCAGGACACTTGGACGAATCGATTGCCATGGTCGCGCCTAATTTCTGATCCAAGACGAGTTATTCGCTATTATTGAAAACTGTATGTTTTGAGGGGGTTTAAAACCCCCGCTAACCTTTGTTATGTTTTCAGGAAAAAAAGCAAAACGAAGAAGATGATGAAGTGTCAAGGCTTGATTGGGTTATTTGAATTTGCGCGCTAAAATCCCACTAACGCTTGCTTTATTCTTATATTAATTATTTGCTATTATATATACAAAGTGATACAGCAGCTCCACTGGTCAAGGAACGCGTTGGTAATCCCTGGGACCTGGGTTCGAGCCCCAGGCCCCCCTTTCTATTCCATAATATTTTGCATAATGTTATCCTATGCAGTGCAAGTTTCAGTTCCTACCATACAACCCCTGATCCAACCATGCCACTTGGCCAATGGAGACAGTCTGAAGGCCTAGATCTGGTGGATACCATGGGCATGAGTCAAAGAAGTGACACGCTGGCAAGAAAAGTCAAATAAGGCCTTAAAATCTTGGGCCAACAATACTAAAGTATACCTCCAATTGGGGACAGAACTCCCCAAGGTATTGTATTTCTTTTCTTTTCTTTATATTATTTATTTCAATTATTTCCTTTTTATTCCTTAAATTAATTATTTTCATAAAAAAATATAAAAATCACAAAAATCAGAAAAGTCATAAAAATCAAAATATATTTATTTAATTAATATTTTTATAAGTAAATATCATTAATTAATTTAGTTTTTTTAAAATTAGGTTTAATTTTAGTATCTTTTTCTTAATCAATCAAAAATTTGTAGAATTAAGGTTTGTATCAATTTTTATCCTTTTTCTTTTCTTTTCACTAATAATTAATTATTTATTTTTATAAATCAAAACGCATTAATTAATTAGGGTTAATTTTAGGTTAAACTTTAATATGTTTTCTTAATAAATAAAAGTTATAGAATTAGGGTTAATTTAATTTTAATTTCAACTAATCTTCTCATTAAAAATTCACAACTCCAAAAAACTCAAAAAATAAATTTTTTTTTTAATTTCATTAATTTAATAATTTAATTTAATTTCATTAAAAAGGGTCCAATGCCCTCGCTTTTAATTTTAATTTAATTCGCGCATTTTATTTATTCCTTCTTGTAAATATTAATGTAATTCTCCCAAAGCCTTGTAAACTCGGACATTTTATTTCTCGCACTTTATTTACCTTCTGTCAAATCGGGTTCTGGATTTTAATTTGGCGATGTGGACCCGCGCCTTTGTAATAGTTTAGAACTTTTAAATTTCCGCATCCTTTTTAACTGTTAATAACGGCATGCAAGAATGAATGACAAAAATAAAAAACAAACGCGTAGATCACCTGACATGAACAAGATAAATATAAATGAACATGACACACAAAATCACACACCACCCCTAGGGTACGCCTCACTGTTGCCTTGCCTCGAAAGGTGATCGTCGAGTAGAGGATGTCTTAGTAAGTCCTCATGATCCGGGAACCTGGCATGAGGGTAGCTTCTAAGGTATCTTCCCATTGCTCCGGTGATCACCATGTCCCGAACCTCGAATTGACCCGAACACCTCCAACGGTGGTGCTACCTACCTCTCAATGGTGGGATGGCACTACTTTAAGGAAATTTACACAGACGAATTCCTTAGGGTAGGTAGACAACTCTAGATACTTGCTCTAACTTCAAAAACAAATTCAAAAATACTTTTCACACCAACACCTTTTCAAAAAGCTTTCGAAAGCAATTTTTCAAACACTCTTGAGGACCGATACAAGAGTCGAACTGGAATTTTCAAAGAAACTTTTTAAAACCCACAGTTGAAAAGCAAACAAACCATTTTTGAAAACACAATGAGCAAGTATCTAAGAGCCCATGGATAACCATGGATAGAAAGGGTGCTAACACCTTCCCTTTCTATAATCTACCTCCCGAACCGAGAGCAATCTCTTTAAGGAATTTTTCTGTGCTTTTGTCCTTTCCATTTGGAGAAAATAAAAGACAGTGGCGACTCTTGCTTCCGTGACATTTCGCGAACCAGCATTAAACAGTCAGTTCCAGATCCACCGATCACACTGGGGAAAGTCAAAATAAGTGACAGCATGGCTACCGTGTCTGGAGCTTATCTGGACTTTATCTGAATTTTAGATTTGAATAAGCGACAGAATAGCATCCGTGTCTGGAGCATCTCTGAGCTGTTTTCTGAATAAGCAATAGAATAGCATCCGTGTTTGGAGCATCTCTAAATTGTTTTTTGAGCTTTGAATTTGAATAAGCAATAGAATAGCATCCGTGTCTGGAACATCTCTAAGCTATTTTCTGAGCTTTGAATCTAAATAAGAAATAGAATAGCATTTGTGTTTGGAGCATCTCTAAGATGTTTTCTGAGCTTTGAATCTAAATAAGCAATAGAATAGCATCTGTGTCTGGAGCATCTCTAAGCTATTTTCTGAGCTTTGAATCTGAATAAGCAATAGAATAGCATTCGTGTATGAGCATCTCTAAGTTGTTTTCTGAGCTTTGAATCTGAATAAGCAATAGAATATCATCCGTGTCTGGAGCATCTCTAAGCTGTTTTCTGAATCTTGAATTTGAATATTTGTTAAAGATAGCTGTTAATTTTATCCTGAAAAGGGTAAGATGTTAGCCGAAACACAAAGTTATGTTGCATGAAATGTATGATGCAATATATGTGTTTTATCAATGTTTATGATATATGAATGTGATGTATGCGCATGTAAGATGATTTGCTGTCTTGCTGAGGAAAACAAATCCTTGATAGTTGGAGATAATAAAATCTTTGACTGCTGTTGGGGAAAATAAATCCCTGACCGCTGCTGGAGATTCAAAATCTTTGACACCTCGTGGGGATTATCAAAAACTTTGACAACTTCTCTGGGGATGTGAGAATCCTTCACGACTTTCCTGGGGAATTTGAATCCTTGGGGAGTTCATGCTGAGGAGTCAAGAGTGAGAATCTTCTATCTGTAGGGGATTAAAAATTCTGAAAAATTCATGTTGGGGAGTGATGAAGATTCTGGCAACTTCACTGGGGAATCAAGAATGAGAATCTTCATTCTGTTAGGGAGTAAAAACTCTGTAGGGAATAGCTATACTGCTGGTGAGTAGCTATCCTGCTGGAGAGTAAGTTCAGGACTCTGGGGAGAAGCTTATTCCTGTTTGGAAAAAGTTCAGGAGTTTGGATTGTATGCCAATCTACCATGGAATTATCCTAGGTTAGGGATAAAAGTTAATTGTTATCTGGTTGATTCTCAGACTTTAAGACAACTTGTTGGGGAATCTGGGGAAAACTGAATGGTTTCCGTTGTAGATTGATAGTTGGAAATTTGACTCCATTGGGGAAGAAGGTTTCATCTTTACTGAGGGTCTGTAGTTCAAAATTTTGCTCCACTGGGGATTGGGAGTTTGAAAACTTAGCTCTGATGGGGATTTCGAAATTTAACTCCGCTGGGGATATGTATTTCAAGGTTTTAGCTCCGCTGGGGGTCTAGATGATGTACTGTAGGGGATTTCTCCTGGAATAGCCTGAAGACGTTTTCCTATACTTTTAACCTGTCAGTAGTTATTCTTTCTCATTTCGTTCATTTGTAAACATGTGATTATATTCAAATGCATATGCTCATTTAATAAATCATTGGACGTTTTCAAATAAAACACAAGTGTAAAAAGAAGAAAAGGCAAATAGTTTTCTGCACTTTGAAATATCTTTGTATTAACTTTGTGTAAGTATTTTGTACAAAGGAGACAAACATCCTAGTAAGAGAATGCTGACATAAAAATGAGAAAAATTTATACAAAGAAAGATGGCTATGTGTAAAAATTCCATGGGGTTCCCATTCTGCTATAGCCTTCGTAACTCTGGATATCTTGTCCATTCGTTTCTTCGTCCGAAGATGATTGAGTTGATCAGAAGCCCGGAGCTTGTCTGTGAAGAGATTGTCCTTAAAGTGATCCGACGATACATAGTCATACACTTTAATTCCCTAACTTTTGCCTGGACCGCCCTTTCGGGTTTTTGATCCATCGGGAAACCCTTTTTTGCCCAAGTTGCCCTTTCGGGTTTTCAACTTGCCGGGTGTACAAATTTTTTTATTTATCCCTAATTTTTGCCTGAACCGCCCTTTCAGGTTTTCGATTCACCGGGATGCCCATTTTTGCCCAAGTCGCCTTTTCGGGTTTTCAACTTGCCGGGTCATTCATGCGTAGTATCTTTTGACTATGTCTGCATTCGCAGGGTGCGGCAGGTCGTCGCCATCCATGGTGGCTAATATCATTGCCCCACCAGAAAAGATATTTTTGATCACAAATGGTCCTTCGTAGGTAGGAGTCCATTTGCCCCTGGGATCACTTTGCGGCAAGATAATCCGCTTGATTACAATATCCCCGACTTGATATATCTGGCGTCTGACTTTCTTGTTGAATGCCTTAATCATCCACTTTTGATACGTCTGACCATGACAAACAGCAGTAAGTCGCTTTTCATCAATCAAGTTAAGTTGATCAAGCCGGGTCTGAATCCAATTGTCTTCACTCAAACCACCATCCTTCATGATTCTCAAGGAGGGAATCTGAACCTCGATAGGCAAAACAGCTTCCATGCCGTATACCAAAGAATAGGGTGTTGCCCCAGTTGATGTACGCGCCGTGGTACGATACCCGTGAAGAGCAAACGGTAATATCTCATGCCAGTCCTTGTAGGTGACTGTCATCTTTTGTATGATTTTCTTGATATTTTTGTTCGCAACTTCGACATCACCGTTCATCTTTGGTCGATAAGGAGATGAATTGTGATGTTGAATCTGGAACTGCTCACACAAGGCGGTGATCATAGTATTGTTCAGGTTTGTACCGTTGTCAGTGATGATCCTGTCGGGGATACCGTACCAGCAAATGAGGTTCTGCTTGATGAAGCGGGCAACCACATTCTTTGTAACAGATGCGAAGGAAGCTTCTTCGACCCACTTGGTAAAGTAATCAATAGCCACCAGAATGAAACGGTGTCCATTGGATGCTATAGGCTTGATCTCTCCAATCATGTCGATTCCCCACATAGCGAACGGCCAAGGAGTTGTTAAGACATTGAGAGGAACTTGAGGTATATGTACCTTGTCTGCATAGATTTGACATTTGTGACAAGTACGGGAGTGTTGATGACAGTCAGCTTCCATGGTAGACCAGTAAGAGCCTGCCTGTAGAATCTTCTTAGCCATCGTATGTCCGCTAGAGTGAGTGCCAAAGGTGCCATTGTGCAGTTCAGCCATAATCTGTTCAGCTTCAATCTTGTCCACACAACGGAGCAGAATGCAATCATGATTGCGCTTGTATAGGATAACATTGCTCAGGAAGAACTTGGCTGAGAATCTCCTTAAGAACTTTTTTTCGTTGACTGAAGCTCCTTCAGGGTATTCTTGCGCCTCGAGATACCTTTTGACTTTGTGAAACAAAGGTCGGTCCACTACTTCTTCGGTATTAATCTTGTGACAATCTACAGGTTCGTCCATCCGTTCAATGGTGATCTGGGGAGCCTCATTATCCCAGTTAAGTTTAAACATGGATGACATTGTAGATAGAGCATCTGCTAGCTGATTTTCTTCTCGCGGGAAGTGCTCGAAGGGAATCTGCTCGAAATGTGGTAACAATGTCAAGACATGTTCTTTGTAAGGGATGAGGTTGGGATGTTTAGTGTCCCACTCTCCTTTGATCTGACTGATGACCAAAGCTGAGTCCCCAAACACAATCAAGGATTTGATTCCCAAGTCAATTGCAGCCTTGAGACCAAAGATACAAGCTTCATACTCGACCATGTTGTTGGTGCAGCTGAAACAGAGTCTGGCTGTGAAAGGTGTATGGCAACCTTCTGGAGAGATGAGTACCGCGTCGATACCGTTGCCAAGTGCATTAGAGGCACCATAAAAGTACAGGGTCCATCGGGATCCTTGTTCAGGTCCGTCATACGGTCTGTTCTCTTTAATGTTGTCCAATGTCATGATATCCTCGCCGGGGAAGTCGAACCTCATGGATTGGTAATCTTCGACAGCTTGATGAGCCAGATGGTCAGCTAGTACACTCCCCTTTATAGGTTTTTGGGTCGTGTACTGTATGTCATATTCGGTCAGGATCATCTGCCATCTAGCGATTCTTCCGGATAAAGCAGGCTTCTCAAAGATGTACTTGATCGGATCCATCTTTGATATCAGCAAAGTGGTATGAGTCAACATGTACTGCCTTAGCCGGCGAGCAGCCCATACCAAAGCGCAACAAGTTTTCTCGAGCAGTGAGTATCGGGTCTCACAGTCGGTAAACTTTTTGCTAAGGTAATAAAGGGCATGCTCTTTTGGGCCAGACTCACCGTGTTGGCCCAGTACGCACCCCATTGAATTCTCCAAGACAATCAGATACATGATTAGCGGTCTTCCTTCGACGAGAGGCATCAGGATATGAGGTTCTAGCAAATACTCCTTGATTTTATTGAAAGCAACTTGACAGTCATCATTCCAATTAACCACCTGATCTTTCTTCAACAGCTTGAAGATTGGTTCATAGGTAGATGTTAGGTGAGAAATAAACCTTGCAATGTAGTTTAGGCGTCCCAAGAAACCTCTGACCTCCTTCTCAGTGCGAGGGGCAGGCATTTCTTGTATAGCTTTGACTTTGGCAGGATCAACCTCGATGCCTTTGTTGCTGACAATGAAACCCAAGAGTTTATCGGACCTGACTCCGAAAGTGCACTTGTTAGGGTTCAGTCTGAGCTTGTACTCTTTTAACCTGACAAACAGCTTTTGCAAATGGTCGAGGTGTTCTTCTTCTGTCTGTGATCGGGCTATCATGTCGTCGACGTAGACCTCTATCTCATGATGTATCATATCATGAAACAAAGCTACCATGGCGCGTTGATAGGTGGCCCCGACATTCTTCAGTCCGAATGGCATCACTTTATAGCAGAACGTACCCCACTGTGAAACAAAGGTAGTTTTCTCCATGTCTTCAGGTGCCATTTTGATCTGGTTGTAACCTGAAAATCCGTCCATGAAAGAAAATACCTTGTGTTGAGTTGTGTTGTCAACCAAGATGTCAATGTGCAGAAGTGGAAAGTCATCTTTAGGGCTAGCCCTGTTTAAGTCTCTGTAATCCACACACATTCTGACTTTTCTGTCCTTCTTAGGCACGGGCACAATGTTAGAAACCCATCGTGGATAGGAAGTAACAGCAACAAAACCAACATTGAACTGCTTCATAACCTCGGCTTTGATCTTTTCAGACATGTCGGGCCTCATGCGGCGAACTTTCTGTTTAACTGGTGGACAGTCTTCTCTTGTAGGGAGACGGTGAACCACAATATCTGTGTCAAGTCCCGGGATGTCTTCGTATGACCAGGCGAAGATCTCAACATATTCATTCAACAGCTGAATTAAGCGCTCTTTGACACTTGGCTCTTGGTTGACACCCACTCTGACTTCTTTTCTGTTTTCCTCAGTACCCAAGTTGATTGTCTCCAACAACTCCTCATGAGGTAGAATAGCCCTTTCTTCCTGTTGTAGCAGTCTATCCAATTCTCCAGACACCTCACAGTCTTCATCACCTTTGTATTCGGCATGATAGACCAGATCTTCAGAGTCACTGAAGGTCATAGCATAATTGTTACCCATGGAATCCGGAATGGAAGGGTACCTGCATTTGTGAGTGTGGGTGTGTGTAAGGGATAGCCATCTTTAAACAAATAAAATTCAAAAAGAAAGACAATGAACATAAAAGTTTATATGTGAAAACGTCCATGATTCATTAAAATGGCACATGAAGATGAAAATTCAAACCCTTACAAATGGACCTATGTGCCTCGGGTAAGGCACAAGGCTAAAAGTGTACGAATTGTTCAGGAATTATTACAAACCAACAGAAATGTTTGAAAGATAAATTACTGATTTATGAAAGTAATGGGAACAAAGTCTTTTGCCTCCCAGTTGTTCAGTCCTCCGTCTACAGTAGGGAAAATCCAGTCTTCCAAGTTGCTCTCCTCTTCACTATCCTCCAAAGCATTGACTCCATGATGGGTGATCTTCACTGGTGTCCCTCCAGCACGGGAGCGATGCACAGCCTTTTGAGCAGAAGCAGTGAAACCTAAGCCGAATTTATCAGATTTGAAAGGAAAATCGGGAAGCTGCCCCCAGATTGTGCTCCTTCCTTCTTCAATCACAGCTTTTGCATCCTTGAGCGATGACATCCGAGGCGGAGGTATGGTAACCATGGGTACAGAAGACACGGTCTTGGTGGCCACAATCTCTTCAGAAACTTCCTCAAAGTGTTGGAAAGGGGTTTCTATGAATTCTCCATCTAATTCCACATAGCAGAAAGAATTAAGATGGCTTATCATATATTCCTCTTCGCCGCGAACAATTATAATTTTCCCCTGGACAAGGTACTTGAGCTTTTGATGCAGAGTAGAAGTGACAGCTCCAGCATGATGAATCCAGGGTCTTCCCAACAAGAAAGAGTAGGAAGGACGGATGTCCATTACGTAGAATGTGGAGTTAAAGGTTTCAGTTCCCACTTTAATCGAGATGTCCACCTCCCCGTGGACCATCCTTTTAGAACCATCAAAGGCTCTGACAATGATATTGTTGGGCTTCAAGGTTAAACCTTCACAATCCAGTCTATCCAATGCTTTCTTTGGTAAGACGTTCAGCGATGAACCAGTGTCTACCAGTACGTGTGCTAGAGTAGTCCCTCTGCATTCCACCGAGACATGCAAAACGTCATTATGTTTTCTCCCCTTAGATGTTAAATCGGCATCGGAGAATCCTAGACCATTGTCTGTTGTTAGGCTAGCTACACATTCCTGGAACTGATCCGCAGAAGTTTCTTGTGGCACATGGGCCGTCTTCAAAAATCTGATCAGAGCTTTAGCATGAGCTTCTGAACAAAGCAGCAGGGCCAACATTGAGATCTTTGAGGGGTTTTGCCCTAGTTGTTCCATAACATAATAATCGCTTTTCTTGATTGTTTTCAAAATCTCTTCCATTTCCTTTTGAGAGGTCTCAGGGATGACCAATGGATGAGCCCTCGTCCTGACGGGCTCTTCTTGGATCCATTTCCCTCTATCATCAGCAGCAGCAGAGGGGACAACCACAGGAGTCACAACTTCTTCAATAATCAGAGTTCTCGCAGATATGTTTACTGGTACAGGGGTAACCTTAGGAGCGGCTGAAGGTCCAAAGATTTCCTTTGGAGGGGCAATCTCCGGAGAGAAAATTCTTCCACTGCGGGTGATTTTACTCGGTCCGGCAATGTTTCCAATGTCGGAAGTCTCTTCATCAGAACTCTCTTCGGTTGATTCAATTTGTTTAATACCGTGGTAGAAGATCTCTCCCCCATAGTTCCACGGTATTGATTTGTTGGACTTGTACGGGATAGGCCCCGACATGGTTATCTTCAAAGGTGCGATCTTCAGATCGGATGTAATCTTAACAGGTCTTTTGGAGACCTTGGAAAGATTGGCGAATATGGTAATTATTGAAATATCATTGACAGGAGTCGGTGTAACAAGAGTCTTCTCAAAAAGGATTTCTTGGTTATCCATTAGGCGTTGGATGCCTAACTTCAACAATGGACAGTCGGTTGGTAAGGATAAACAAAGGCAGCAATCTTCTTCACAACTTGGGAAAATCCCAACCTTCAGCAAATTCAACTTGATTATCGGTAGCGGAGTCATCAAATCATCAACAGTAGCAACAAAAAGATCTTCTTCAACAGCATGGGCATTGTGGCCATGCTTTGGCATTGGAGCAGATATCACATTCAGCTTTTCAAGGGCGTCGAATTCAACTTCTTTAGCATCTATTAAATCCTGAATCTTATTTTTGAGGGCCCAACAAATGTTGGTGTCGTGCCCCAAGCTGTCTGAATGATAAGCAAACTTGGAATTGGGATGGTAGTGTGGTGACGAAGTGTTCGGATTCTTTGAGGCCTCTCTCAAACTGGAAAGGTTTAACTTCAAGAGATGAGGGAGAACCTGAGGGAGAGTCATGTTTATCCGGATATATTGCCGTGCAGGCCTTTCCACTCTGGCTTGGTTGGTTCTGAGTTGATTGTTTCTGGGTTGATCAGCTGCAGACTTCTGAATCATTACGGCCCCCACTGCTGGCCGGAGCTCAACTCTTCCTTGACCTCTTTGGGAGTAGATAGCTGATACTTATTTCTTTGCTGGAAAAGGATTTTTGATGGCAGCGTAAACAGATGTATCTTTTTGAATTTTCCCGCTCTTGATTCTGGCTTCAACTCTCTCACCAGTTAGAATCAACTCGGTGAACCCCGCAGACGAACTTCCAATCAGGTGATTGAAAAAGGGGCCTGACAGTATACCCAAGAACATATCTACAAGCTCTCTCTCAGATAGAGGTGGTTGTACTCGTCCCGCCAAGTCTCTCCATTTCTGGGCATACTCTTTAAAGCCTTCACTTGAGACCATGCCCATACTCTGTAATTGAGTACGGGTTGGTGCTAAGTCCGCATTATATTGATATTGTCTATAAAAGGCGGCCGCCAAATCCTCCCAATTATGCACATCATACCTCTCTAGCTGGTAAAACCAATCTAACTGCGTCCCTGCCAGACTGTCCTGGAAGAAATGGACCCATAGATCCTTGTAAGAAGAATGTGGTTGAATTTTTCTGACGTAAGACCGCAGGTGCATCTTTGGACAAGACAACCCATCATACTTAGCAAATAGAGGTACTTTAAATTTGGGAGGGATTACAATCCCAGAAACCAACCCTAGCTCTTCAAAGTCCATCCCAGGCACTCTTTGCACTTCCATAGCTGCCAGACGTTCTTCCAAGTTCTTGTATTTGTCATCTACATGAGGGTACTGTTGTTCGGAATAGTCTTCATCCTCCTCCTCTTCAGCCTCAGAATAAGATATCACTGCAGTTACTTTACCCTTTCCTTCTCCTTCCTCAGAGGTTGATGGAAAATCTAGGACTCTTCTGGTTTGGCCTTTAAATCTTCTACCCAAGGTAGCCACACCAGCCCTCTTCTTTTTCTTTTTCTCTTTTTCCTTTTCCAGTAGAGTCTTGAGCTCCTCTTGACCCTTAGCCAAGGCCATGAGTAGCTGTTGGAACTGTGAATTATGTGCTTGCAAGTCTTTGGCCGTCTGTTCTATATCCATCTTACTGAAATAAATAGCAGAGAGATAAGGAAACTTGGTGTGAAGACCTGTTTATGCATATGATGAATGATATGTATTCATGTAATGCATTCAAGGATTCAGAAATTCAAATTTGTTTTAAAGAAAAAAGGAACACACGTCATATTAATAAGATAGAATTTGTTAGTACATCAATGCCCCATGGGCAAAATAATACAAAATTCTAATGTAAAAAGACGTTGTGCATCCTTTTTGGTGCAATGTAGGTGTTGAGAGTCTGCTCTTCGTGAAGTTGATGAGTGAGTTCCAAAACCTTCTTCTCACTGGCGTAGAATTGGGCTTCAAAAGTATCGCGCTCTCCCTTGAGTTATATCCAACTCCTTTGTAAATCTTCTAGTGATGTTGGCACGTCAGGATGTAGGAGGGTGTATGGAACCTCTCCTTCCATAACAGGCTCTTTGATCACAGGAAGAATGTAGGGGTAAGGCATCATAAGACTTTTGGGGCGAGTTCGTACCCACTTGAGGTAAGGCTCAAGAGGGATGTAATTCTTGTGTCCCAAGGTCTTACTGTCCATCTTGTTTGGCATCCTCCAAGCTCGGATGAACCTTTGTCGAAGTCCTTGATCATCGTTGTCGAAGTCAAAAACCAAGTCTGGAATCAGCATGTCATGAGGGCCTTCCCTTCGGGCGTACCCAAACTGTCTCAGAGCCAAGCAGGGGTTGTAGGTAATGCCTCCCCTAATTCCAAGTAGAGGGACATTAGGGAATTCCTCACAATGGTCAATGATAATGACATTCTCTTTGGATCGAGAACACCAGTGAACATCTGAATGGGTAAGAGTCATCAGCCGTTGTGACCACCTCAAGCCTTGTTCATTCTTCAAGACTGATTGGGGAAGATGAGAAATAAACCACCTTTCCAGTAGAAGAGTACAACGCATGAGAACACCTCTTTTCCTCATTGTTCGTGTGTGAAATGAATGGAGGATATCCCCAAGCAATGTAGGCACCGGGTTGCGAGCCATGAAGATTTTGACATCTATAAGCTGGTCAGGGTTTGGGAACAAGACCAACCCATAGATGAGAAGAGCCACGATCTCCTCAAAAGCTTGTAAGTCCAATGAATTCCATAAGCTTTGGGCCTTCTCAAACAGAAACTTTGACAAGAAACCCTTGACACCACTTCTGGTTTCCCAATGACCTATGATATCAGATGGTTGCAAGTGTAGGGCTTGAGCAACATCTTCAGGCTTTGGATCTCTTTCCGTACCGTTGTAGGGTAGTTTATGGAGAATAGGAATCCTCAATAGTTGAGAAAATTCCTCCAATGTAGGCACTAGCTGGTAGTCAGTAAATGTAAAGCAATGATGTAGGGGGTCAAAGAACTGGAAGAGAACTTTCACCATATCTTCCTCTATGTTGGAGTTGACCAAGTTGAGAAGTCTACCATGTCTTTCAGTGAATAAAGAATTCTCTGGAATCTTGGAAGCAAGCTCCTTGAGTTGAGGAGGGATTCTCACAAGGTTGACTTTGATTGTTTTCATGCGGAGTGAATCCATTACCTACAAAACAAGAACAAAGATGAAGATCCAAATCCTTGAAATGGTTAGTGGATGCAATGATGCTTCATGATGTATGCACAAGTATATGTACAAACAAATCACACAAGTTCCTAGTTTCAGGCTTGCATGGGGTTTCATAGGTAAGTACCCTCTTGAAGTTTAGTTGGCTCAACCTGTCCTATAAATAGTAACCGGGTTCTAAGGAGCTCAATATCACTGGATTATTTTATGTGTTCATTGTTTCAGTTTAGCCACTTTACTGGCGACCAAAATATTCCAAGAAAATAACCCTCAATGAGTGTAGTATCGAGTATCTACCAACTTCGGACTGCACCGAAGCCGGTCATCTCACTACCCCTAAAAAGGCCAAGTTGGTCAAGTAAAGGTTCTAAAAGTCCATTAGTGCTTTATGACATCACTCAGCGGCCCCATATTCTCTTTGATTAACTCAAAGGCTACCGGCACCCACAAATATGTCGCACTAATATAGCTATTGCTTCAACCATGTCGGTATACCCTGCACAGTTTCCACAACGTATTGCTATTTACCTATGAATGTTTCCCAAATCTGGGTAGAGGATTTCAAACCCAAACAAAAGAACCAAATGTAAAGCAATCAAAGCAAACAAGGTAAGCATGTAAAGGTGATCTAAACCCTAAGGTAACCCCACTTTTATTATAATCCCCAGCAGAGTCACCAGTTATGTGATATGGTGGGAGAACTGACTTGAGGTTTTATGTTTGTGTTCACAAATGTTTCGGTTTAGCAAGAGTCGCCACCGACTTTTTATTTTATCCAAAGGAAAGGTCAAAAAGCACAGGAAAGACCTTTGAGATGTTTTCTTGGGTTCGGGGGGTAGATTATGAAAAGGGAAGGTGCTAGCACCCTTTTCATCCATGGTTATCCATGGGCTCTTAGTTACTTGTTTAGATCATTTTCTTTTGCTTCTCAATTGTTTGAAATGGTGCTTTGTGTGTGGTTTTGAAAATATTTTTAAAAGAGGCCTTTGTCTAGGCAACCTTTGTAATGATTCTTGTTTGAATATATATAAAGGTGTTTGTCTTTTAAAAATGTTTCAATGTTTGAAAGTTTGTTGGGAAATTGTTTTGAAATTGTGTTGTGTGTTTTTGAAATTAGCAAGGATGGTTTGCAAGAGATTAAGTAACTAGGAGTTTTCTACCCTACTCAAAGATCTTTCCTACACATTTTTAACCCTTTGACATTGTTGTTTTACCATTGTATTTGGTAAACAACCTTGTATTTGGATGTTAAACGGGACGGGCGTGGGTCATCGTATGACCATGATAACAATGTTTCCAAGTATCTTAGAAAGTTTTATGGGACTAGATTATTTTGTATAGGCAACCAAGATAGTGTCATCGAGGGACTATGATCTTTTGTTTTGTTTTTGTTTTGCCAAGATACCTAGCATGCATACCATGGCCATTTTTAAGGCAAGAAGTGGATGAAACCCTAGGGGTGCTTGTGTGCATTGTGTTGTCATTTTTCATGCATTTTTGTCTTGTGTTTAGTCATGCTATTTGTTTGATTTTGGTTATCATACAAACCCTAGTTTTTACTATCATGGTATATGAAAGCGATAAATGCGTAAAATAAATCTAAACTATTACAACATTATTATGGGGAGGGGGTACAAGTTTGAATAAGGGGATATTGCTCAAAAATAAACCCTAAAACTATTATTACAACCAAATTGAAATATTGCACAAATAAATAAATGGACAAATATTTAAATATGCAAATAAATATAAATATACAAAATGATGTTTTTTTTGTATTTTATTTTATTTATGTATATAAAATAAATTATTTTTGTCTAAAAAAAATAAGAAAATAAATGATTATTTTTGAAAGGGTGGAAACCCTAGTTTTTGTTTTAAGAAAAATATATATTCTATATTATTTATTTGTGTACAAAAAAATAAATAAAAATATATACAAAAGTGTTAAAAAATTAAAATGTGTGAGAAAATATTATTTAAGTGTATAAATAATAAAAATAAAAATAATGATATTTTTGTATTATTTACAAATTTTAATTAAGAAAATAAAGTAACATTAACCTAATAATTATTTATTATGCAAATAAAAATAAAATAAAAACATAATAAAATTCCAAAAATAAAGAAAATAATTTTTGTGATTTTAAATGTTCAAGAAAAAATAATAAAGTCAGAAAAGAAAAATAGAAAAGAAAAATATGCAAAAATAAATTAAATGGGCCAAGGGGTGCAGAAAGCAAGCATGGGGGTGCAAATAGTCAGAACCAACAAGCCTAGCCCAAAGTCCCTTCATCCCTGTCCTTGAGACAGAAGGAAAACGCGCGCCATGGTTCAAATCCTGTTCTCCTACATACATGCTCAAAAACAAAAACTTGCAACATGAAAGTTATAGCTCATGATCACACGATTCTAACCATGTAAAAAACTTGATCTAACTCTCAAAGACCAAAGAGAATTTCATTGGCCCTAAATCTTGACCTAGTTTTTTCAGTAACTTCAACTATCAAATACTCCTAGCTTAGTTAACATAAATGAATTCTATGCATATGTACAGCTCAAGGGCAATGAGGACTACATTTTTTCTTCACAAACCTAAGCCTAATGATTCCTAAATAAGGAGATAGAAGTTTGAAATTTACCTGTTTCAGCCAAGCTTGGATATGGAAATGTAGGATGTTTGGATGAGGTCGAAAGGTCGTGTTAGCTTGCCTAAAGTTCACTCAACCTTCCCCAATGCTTGGCTTGCTTTGAAATGGCCTGAATGTGCTTGTAGAACTCAACCTGCAAAGCTTAAAAGTAAAAATGGTGAAGTGTGAAAACAAGGTTACAGTTGCTTGTGAATGGTCTGGACAGCTTAGGTGTGTTGTTTAGAATGTGTTTGGAGTGATTTGGGACAAAACGCACGAGTGGATTTGGTTTTGGCTTATGATTTGCATAACTTGCCCTGTTTTGGGCAGAAATGAAGTTTTTGTGTATTTGGTTGTTTGAGAACTTATGGAATCGTGTTCTAGGCTTGGTGTGATATGCTGAAGTTGTTTGAAATGTGCACAAGACTTGGTTATATCAGATTACAAAGTTATGTGGACTTTTGCACACTTGCTTGTTTTTGAAGAAAAGGTTGAATTGACAATGCTCAAAGGGTGTACTTGCCATCTCGGGGCATGCACATAGGTGGTACCAATTGCCTGATATTAGTGAACTTTGTTTGCTGCAAAAGATTGGGTTCAAGGCTCAAGGGAAACAAAAATGCAAAAGTTGTGCTTTATGGAAATGGTATTGTTGCCTTTTTTACCAAAAATGGATTAAGTCAATGTGTAATGTTCTAAAGCTCAGAACAAAGCCTTAATCCAATGTGTTTGCATTTAATTTATGAGTGTAGAAAGGATTAGAACCTGTAAACCAAGTACAAGCAAGGTTTGGACAGATTTTGCAACTTGTAGCATGGTGTAAAATGCCTTGGACAAAAGTGATGATTTGCCAATTTCAAACTTTCGATTCTCCCTAACCATGAATGATCTTGGAGAGTTCTTGGACATTTTGGAAAGCTTGTAACATGCTATAAAATCCATCTTTGAAATTAATTTTGAGATTACACTTGGAAATATGTGAAAAATATCTATGAAGATAGGTCAAAATCCTGCCTAAACTAGAGCAAAATTTCACTAAGTTAAAAGTTTCATGGACCCTTGTTCACAAAATCATAACTTGAGATCCAAGCATCTTTTGGGAAAACTTTATGAATCAAAGTTGTATATTTTGTGGAGGACTACAACTTTAATGTTGCAAGTTTTGTTTGAATCCAATTGCATCATGGTGAAAAAGTTGGTAAAAGTTGGGAAAAAATAAGAAATTTTCATAACTTAGAAAATTTCTAAGTTATGAAAATTTTCCATTTAAACCCTAATTTTCAAAATTAGGTTTCTTGGTGAACAAGTTTCATGTTTTGACACATCTTGATGAAAAATGACCCTTGGCACTTGATTTTGACCAAAACGTCAAAGTTTGACTTTTTAGTGTATAGTTGATTTTGATCAGTTGACTGAAAAATTCATCTGTCAATCCAATGCATTTGAGATCTTTTGAACCTTGTGATTAGGTCAAGATGATGCCATTGAGTCCTTGAATACATGCTTGAATCCAATTTTCCATTGGCTAGGTAAAAAATATCAGAAATTGCCCTTCTACAGTCAAAACCCTAAAAATGACCATTTTGCCCTTTTGATGATCTGATCAAATTTCTTGAGGAGTTGTGGTCCAAACTTGATCAAATGGTTCATATGAGTCTATAATGTTGATGTGGATAAAAAATTATGAGGTTTGACTGTAAATTGGCCACAATTGACTTTTTCCATAATACAGTTGATTTTTAGGTCAACTGTCCAATTGACTGGGCAAAAATTTGATTCAAGGCTTGAAACTTGGTATGGGATATCTTATAAGTCCAACATGGAGTATGAAAGTCACATGAGGCATTGGAAGTTCAAAAATACTTGTGCAAACTCAAACCCTAATTTCAGGTCATCAGTGCAAGGAGATGTCTTGAGCTGAGCAAACCCTAATCTGGTCTGTAGTCGAAAGAGTATTGTGAGGAAAATCTTGATAAAATGAGAGGGAAAATTTTGGGGTACAACAGTTATCAATGCTTTGGATTTTATTTGATTTTATTTGATTTAAATCAAATTAATTCAAATAAAAATTAAAATAATTAATAAAAATAAGATATGGACACATGGCCAAGGCTAGAGCACGTGGGCTATAATGCCAGCTCAAGACAAGTGAAAAAGAATGGGCCCATTTGGCAAAATTTGAAGTTTTGGACATAGTTGACTTTTGGCAATTTTGCAAAAAAGTCCAACTTCAACAATGCATAACTTCCTCAATTTTGACTCTTTGGAGGTGTTCTTAGACTTTTTAGAAAGCTTGAGATGTCCTATAATAAACCCTTTTGGTCTCATATCAATTCGATATTCCATTCTCAAGTATGAAGCTTTGACAAAAAAGGTGATTTTGTTGAATTTTCAAAATGACCTATAATGTCCAAATTCATAACTTCTTGTGAGTGCATATTTTGATCTTGGGAGATGAAGATGGATTGTAGGGAATTACATCCTCTTAAAAATGATATTTGTATGGGTCATTTCTCATAAAGTATGAGAAAGTTATGCTTAGTCAAAGTTGGGTTGACTTTTCCTACAAAACCCTAATTTAGCAACTTTTGAGTCTTGATGAATTGTGAGCAATCCTTGATGAATCATGATCAACCCTTGATAAAATGATGAAATATACTTCAAATTGATGATGTTGATCAAAAGTCTTTAAGTTTGACTGTATGTGGGTCACAGTTGACTTTTGCCCTAGCACAGTCGATTTTCAGGCCTTTGAGCAATTGACTGAGCAAACTTCCTCTGCAAGGCTTGAAACTTGACATGGATGATCTTGAGAACATATTAGGACAATGGTGATAACTTGGGGTCACTTGGACTCAAGGATCTTGATGCAACACAAAACCCTAATTTGAGTAGACTGCCTTAGGAGAGAGCTTGTTTGGCCAACCCTTGGGCTACCTTGAGCAACTTGGATATTTTTCTTGCAATGTTTTGAGAAATATGAGAGGGAAAATTTTGGGGTACAACAGCTGCCCCTGATCAATCTTCTTAAACCTGAGGATGTAGATTAGCTTTTGTGCCTTTCGTGATCCGAAGGTAGAAGATGATTGAACACTAGAGTGCCCAGAAATTTGCACTCGCATGAAGTGGTGATTGATTTGTGATGCCGGGAATGGGCTTATAGATGCCATTTGGAAGAGTGTCGATCGCATAAGAGATTCCTTAGAGAGAGATTATATACCTGTTGTGGAGGAAAATTCCGTTGGGGGAGATTGATCTTTGTTGAAAGGAATAGAAATTTAGGAGCTTCGTCGTCCGTTAGTCTGTTGGTGAGTCGTCTCTGTTGATATTTAGGAACTTCAATCGTCCGCACTCAACTGAGGGAACAACTTTTGCTGAGATTTAGGAACCCGTCCGTAATTCAACTGAGGTGTCGAGATTTAGGAACCCGTCCGTAATTCAACTGAGGTGTCGAGATTTAGGAACTCGTCCGTAATTCAACTGCTTTGTTGAGATTTAGGAACTCGTCCGTAATTCAACTGAGGTGTCGAGATTTAGGAACTCGTCCGTAATTCAACTGAGGTGTCGAGATTTAGGAACTCGTCTGTAATTCAACTGAGGGAGTATTTATGCTGAGATTTAGGAGCTTATCCGTAATTCAACTTCTTCGCTGAGATTTAGGAACTTGTCCGTAATTCAACTGAGAAAACAACTCTGCTGAGATTTAGGAACTCGTCCGTAATTCAACTGAGGAAATATCTTTGTCGAGATTTAGGAGCTCGTCCATAATTCAACAACTTACCTGAGATTTAGGAACATCATCTATAATTCAACTGCTTTGCTGAGATTTAGGAGCTTGTCCGTAATTCAACAACTTTGCTGAGATTTAGGAACTTGTCCGTAATTCAGCTGAGATAAAAATCTGTCGAGATTTAGGACCTCGTCCATAATTCAACAACTTTGCTGAGATTTAGGAACATCGTCCATACTTCAACTTCTTTGCTGAGATTTAGGAACTTGTCCATAATTCAACAACTTCGCTGAGATTTAGGAACTTGTCCGTAATTCAACTGGAGAACCATCTGTCGAGATTTAGGAACTTGTCTGTAATTCGACTGAGGTGAAAGCTTCATAGCTTGAACTTTGTAAGAATTTAACCGTATCCTTCCTGAAAGATAAAGGTCAGTTATATGTAATGCATGATATGTATCAAGCAATGATGTTCTCAAAATAAATGAGACTGTGTCGTATGATGCATATGCATGTCATGATGTATGAAAATGTGATGTTTTTAGTTGGGGAAAATAAATATCGGATTACTGCTGGAGAAAAGAAATGAATTCTTTGTTTCCGCGGGAGATAATGGATGAAGATGATTGTGAGAATAAACCTACAGGAGAGGATAATTCCACTGGGGAATAAACTGATGAGAGAATGACTATGTGGGGAAAAGATGCTCTATTGAGGATTCCGTTGATAAATTCAGCTGGGGATGAATTACCGTTGCTAGAGATAATGAAACCTATCGGGGATTGAATTCCTGTTTTGTGAAAGGAAAGAACTCCGCTGGGGATGATTTTCCAATAGCGACCTTACTGGGGATAGCCCTTTTAGACTTTACTGGGGATAATCTTCCAGAGTCTACTGGGGACAATTCCTCCAACTCCACTGGGGATTTTTTATATTCCGTTGGGGAAGATAAGACTTTTTAGTGCTGATGGTAGATATACTTTGCTTGGGGAGAATATTACCGATTCATTCACAATTGCGAGTCTCAACTGGAGAGAGCTAACACCACTAACTTTTCTTACTCTGCGGGGAATGAATGTACTTTCAATCATATTCTTCAGCTAAATATACCTTTGTACCTGGTGGATAGAGAAAATGATGGTACTTTCAATCGTATTCTTCAGCTAAATCTACCTTTGTACCTGGTGGATAGAGCAACTGTACGGTTTGGACATTTCTCGTTTGCCCCTGCTTCTGATATTACAAGTAATCGTCTTTTGTTTCGCATGTAAATATTTATGAGCAACAATCAATGTCAAATGCATATATCAAAAACTGAACATTGGACGTTCTTTGCAAAACAAAACAGAAAAAAGGAAAACAGTTTGAAATTTCTTTGTAAAAATGAATTGTATTGATTTTGAAGTTTGGCCCGTAAATAGGCGTTTTTGTACAAGAGGCTGACGTCCTAGTAAGAGAACACCGCCGAACAATAGAGTTTATACAATTTGTGAAAATACAAAGAAAAACAACTATGTGAACAATCCCACTGGGTTCCAATTCCGCTATTGCCTTTATGTCCTCGAGCATCTCATCACTTTGCTACTTGGTTAAAGGTAGATCAGATTGATTAGTGTCGTCCGAGCATGATAGTCGATATCGAAGTCTTGGTTATAAGGTGATCCAATGAGACATAATGTTACGCCTTGATCCCTAATTTTTGCCTGGACCGCCCTTTCGGGTTTTCAGTCCACCGGGATACCCTTTTTTGCCCAAGTCGCCTTTTCAGGTTTTCGACTTGCCGGGTGTACAGATTTTTCATTTTCATCCCTTATTTTTGCCCGAACCCTTTTGGTTTGCCAGGAAGCCCTTATTTTTGACTAGGCCAGTCAACCTAGCGGGTCTTTGATTATGCGTAGTATCTTTTCACTATGTCTGCATTGATGGGGTGAGGAAGGTCGTCACCATCCATGGTGGTTAGAATCATAGCTCCTCCTGAGAAGATGTTCTTAACCACAAATGTCCCTTCATACGCTGGGGTCCATTTTCCCCTGGAATCACCTTAAGGTAAGATAATGCGCTTGATTACCAGATCCCCAACTTGATACTCTTGTCGTCTGACTTTCTTGTTAAATGCCTTGATCATTCGCTTTTGATACGTTTGACCATGACAAATAGCAGTAAGTCTTTTTTCGTCAATTAAGTTCAGTTGATCAAGCCGGGTCTGGATCCAGTCATCTTCGCTCAAACCTGCATCCTTCATAATCCGAAGAGAGGGTATCTGAACTTCAGTGGGTAAGACGGCCTCCATGCCATATACCAAGGAATAGGGTGTTGCCCCTGTTGACGTCCGCGCTGAGGTACGGTACCCATGAAGAGCAAAAGGTAACATATTGTTCTAATCTTTGTATGTCACTGTCATCTTCTGCACAATCTTCTTAATGTTCTCATTAGTCGCTTCTACAGCCCCATTCATCTTCGGTCGGTAGGGAGAAGAGTTGTGATGCTGTATCTTGAACTGTTTGTAGAGCTCGGTGATCATCTTATTGTTGAGATTTGTACCATTGTATGTAATGATCCTCTCTGGTACACCGTATCGACAGATCAGATTGTGCCAAATGAACCGTGCCACGACGTTCTTGGTTACAGTAGCAAAGGAAGCTTCTTCAACCCACTTTGTAAAGTAATCAATCGCTACCAGGATGAAACGATGCCCGTTAGATGTCATAGGTCTGATCTCGTCGATCATAACAATGCCCCACATTGCAAAAGGCCAAGGCACCGTCAAAACATTCAGAGGCACTGGAGGTATGTGCACCTTATCAGCATAGACTTGGCACTTATGACAGGTTCGAGAATGCTGATAACAGTCGGCTTCCATGGTGGACCAATAATATCCTGCCCGTAGGATTTTCTTTGCCATGGTGTGTCCACTGGAATGAGTTCCGAAAGTACCTTCATGCAACTCTACCATGATTCTTTCCGCCTCGTTCTTATCCACACATCGCAGTAAGGTTGAATCATGGTTACGCTTGTAAAGAATACCATTGCTGATGAAGAACTTCTCTGTGAACCTCCTCAGAAACTTCTTGTCATTAATAGATGCACCCTCGGGGTACTCCTGAGCTTCAAGATACCTCTTTACCTTATGGAACCAGGGTTTATCTGCTACCTCTTCAGTCTCAATGTCACAGCAATGTGCGGGTTTGTCCAACCTTTCGATGGTAATATTGGGAGCTTCATTGTCCCACCTGACTTTGAACATAGAAGACATTATAGCAAGCGCGTCCGCCAACTAATTCTCCTCTCTAGGGAAGTGTTCAAAGGTTATCTCCTCGAAGTGTGGAAGCAATGTCAACACATACTCCTTGTAAGGAATAAGATTTGGGTGTTTCGTATCCCACTCACCTTTGATCTGACTGATCACGAGAGCAGAATCTCCAAAAACACTTAGAAACTTAATCCTTAGGTCAATAGCTGCTTGAAGACCCATGATGCATGCTTCATACTCCGCCATGTTGTTGGTGCAGTTGAAACATAGTCGGGCAGTGAATGGAGTATGAGAGCCTTCAGGAGATATGATCACGGCGCCAATTCTGTTGCCCAAAGAGTTTGAAGCTCCATCAAAGTACATAGACCTTTGGGATCCCTCCTCAGGTCCTTCATCCGGTCCAGGTGTCTCACAGTCAGTTACCAACATGATGTTCTCATCCGGGAATTCAAAGTTCATAGACTGGTAATCGTCCACTGCCTGATGTGCCAAATGATCTTCCAGTAAACTTCCCTTAATTTCCTTTTGGGTCGTATATTGGATGTCGTATTCAGTCAAGATCATCTGCCATCTTGCTATTCTTCCGGATAAGGCAGGCTTCTCGAAGATATACTTGATTGGATCCATCTTTGATATCAATAGAGTAGTGTGAGTCAGCATATACTGTCTCAGCTGGCGAGCAGCCCATGCCAAAGCGTAGCAAGTTTTCTTAAGCAATGAGTATCGGGTCTCGCAGTCGGTAAAATTTTTGCTAAGGTAATAAATAGCATGCTCTTTTCGGCCAGGCTCGTCATGCTGCCCCAACACGCACCCCATTAAATTGTCGAGTACTGTCAAGTATAAGATCAAAGGTCTCCCTTCAACTGGAGGCATCAGAATAGGTGGCTCTTGGAGATATTCTTTGATCCTTTTGAAGGCGACCTGACATTCATCGTTCCATCTTACCACTTGATCTTTCTTCAGTAGCTTAAAGATTGGCTCACAAGTAGCAGTCAGGTGTGAGATGAATCAGGCAATGTAGTTCAATCGTCCTAAAAAGCCTCTGACTTCTTTTTCTGTTCGGGGAGCTAGCATTTCCTATATAGCCTTCACCTTTGCCGGATCCACTTGAATACCTTTGTCACTTACGACGAAACCCAGCAGCTTACCAGATCTCACCTCGAAGGTGCACTTGTTCGGGTTTAACCTCAGCTTATACAACTTCAACCTGTCAAATAGCTTCTGAAGATGGTCAAGGTGTTCTTCCTCAGTCTGGGACCTTGCAATCATGTCGTCAACGTATACCTCAATCTCATGATGAATCATGTCGTGGAACAGAGCGACCATGGCGTGCTGATACGTTGCCCCAGCATTCTTCAATCCGAAAGGCATGACTTTGTAGAAAAAGGTACCCCATTGAGTAACAAAGGTTGTCTTCTCCATGTCTTCGGGAGCCATCTTAATCAGATTATAACCGGAAAAACCATCCATAAAGGAGAAGAACTTATGCTAAGAGGTGTTGTCAACCAGAACGTCGATATGAGGCAGAGGGAAGTCATCCTTGGGGCTCGCCCTGTTCAGATCCCTATAGTCAACACACATCTGAACTTTACCATCCTTCTTCGGCACTGGAACCACGTTGGCAACCCACTGCGGGTAAGAAGTAACTGCTAGAAAACCGGCATCAAACTGTTTCATAACCTCAGCTTTGATTTTCTCAGACATCTCTGGGCGCATTCGGCGAACTTTCTGTTTCACTGGAGGACAGTCTTCCTTGGTTGGCAAGCGATGAACCACAATATCGGTATCCAACCCAGCCATATCTTCATAAGACCAGGAAAATATCTCAACATAGTCACGCAGCATCTGAATCAACCGTTGATTAACACTAGGATCCAGATTTGCACCGATCTTGACCTCTTTCTTGTCTACCTCTGTACCCAGATTCACTGCTTTCACTGGCTCTTCATGCGGCTGTATGGCCCTCTCTTCCTGAAGTAACAGTCTAGCAAGTTCACCAGGCACTTCGCAATCATCCTCACCTTCGTCCTCGGCTTGGTTGATCGGACTTTTGAAGTCATAACTGGCAGTAGCAGAGTCATTATCAGTGGGATCCAGAGTGGATGTAGACCTGTATATGTGAGTGTGTGTAAAATAGCTATTTTGCAAGATAAAAATAAAAACAAGGAGCACAAAATTTGAAATGCAAGAAAACGTTCAATGCTTTTATTAATGATATATGGAAATGACACATATAAAGCCCTCACAAACAAAGCCACGGTGCCTCGGGTAAGGCACCGGGCCATAAAGTTTAAAAATTGTCTGTTACAAATTCGAAACAAAAGTCTATTACTGTGTGATAAAAGAAATTGGCACGAAGTCCTATGCCGTCCAGTTTCTTAGTCCGCCGTCGGTAGTCGGGTAAATCCAGCTATCAAACTCAGACTCTTCATCATCGTCTTCAATCATATTCACTTCAGGATTAGTAATACGCATGGGAGGTCTTCCAATCCGTTCCCGCCGAACAGCCCGTTGAGATTCTGCAGTGAAACCCAAACCAAACTTGTCAGTATTATGTGCAAAGTCAGGGAGTTGGCCCCAATTCGCACACCCACCTTTCTCAATAACAGCCCGGGCATCCTTGAGGGAAGCCATCTTCATTGGAGGATCTTCAGTAACAGTTTCAGTTGATGCCAGCGTCTGGGGAACTTCTTCAAAGTGCTGGAAAGGGGTTTCAATGAACTCCCCATCCATCTCCACATACCGGAAAGAGTTGAGGTTGCTCACCATGTACTCCTCCTCTCCTCGTATTGTAACAATTTTCCATTTCACTGGGTACTTTAACATCTGATGGAGCGTAGAAGTTACTGCCCTAGCTTTGTGGATCCACGGGCGACCCAGCAAACAAGAATAAGATGGTCGAATGTCCATCACGTAGAATGTAGACGCGAAAATCTGAGAACCAACCTTAACTGGAATATCCACCTCTCCATGTACCATCCTCTTGGACCCATCAAAGGGCCTAACCACAATATTACTTGGCTTCAGCACCAACCCTTCACAGTCCAACCGGTATAGCGCTTTCTTGGGTAAAACATTCAACGAGGACCCAGTATCCACCAACACGTGAGCTAGAGTAGTGCCCCTGCATTCAATGGAGACATGCAGGGCGTCATTGTGATTCCTCCCCTTAGCAGTCAAATCTACGTCGGAGAAACCCAACCCGTTATCAGCAGTTAAACTAGCCACACAGTCTTTGAACTGATCAACCGATGTTTCCTGGGGTACATGTGCAGTTTTTAGGAAAGCAATCAGAGCCTTAGCATGGGCCTTTGAACACAACAGTAAAAACAACATAGAGATCTTCTACGGGGTTTACCCCAGCTGTTCGACTACATTGTAGTCGCTTTTCTTGATGATCTTTAAAATTTCCTCTATCTCCTGTCTAGAGGCTTCAACAGTAATCTTCCTTGGTGTCTCCGTCCGGGAAGGCTCACCGGTGATCCCTTTGCCCCGAGTGTCAGATGACTCGGCAACAGGGGTAAGAATTGGAGCATGAACAGGGACAGTAGCAGGTGTACTAGTAGGTGTAATAACAACAGGCTTCCGAACAGTCGGTGGAGAGATCTCAGGGGAGAAAAGTCTTCCGCTGCGGGTGACTTTGCTAGGTCCAACAATATTGTTGACATCAGTATCGGCCTCTTCGTCCTTCAAGTCTTGTTTAATCCAGGGATAATACATGTTGGCCCAATAATGCCACGGGACATCCTTATCCGATGTGTAAGGGATAGGTCCAGGAACAGTAATGATCAATGGAGCGATTCTCGGAACAAATGTAATTCTAACAGGCTTTCTCGAGGAAGCCTTGGAAGAATTGGCGGAAATAGTGATTATAGAAACTTCTTCAACAGGAACCAAAGGGATAAAAGTTTTCTCGAACAATATTTATTTATTATCCATCAGGCATTGGACACCCAACTTTAAAAGATGGCAACCAGTAGGTAGGACGGAACACATATGGCAACCTTTGCCACAACTCGGAAATAAACCGGCTAATAGAAGGTTCTTCTTCACAGTCATTAATGGAGTAGCAATGTCTCTTACGGAAGTCACAAACGAGTCATCATCTACATCATTCACTCCGTGCTTGGGCATAGGAGCAGTCATAACATTAGGCTTTTCCGGCGCTTCGAACTCAATCTCCTTAGCGTCAATCAGATCTTGCTTTTTACTATTCAAAGCCCAGCAATTATTGGTATCATGCCCTGGGCTATCAGAGTGATAAGCACAATGGGCGTTTAGATTGTACAGCGGTGATATGGTGTTGGGATTCTTTGGGGCCTCCCTCGGAATCACCAAGTTGGTCTTTAGCAACTACGGCAGAATTTGAGATAAAGTCATGTTGAGCCGAGTAAACTGTCTTTGCGGCCTCTCTGCCCTTGGCTGATTGTTGCATTGTGGGGCAACATTTGGTCTTGAAATAACTACCGCATTCACAGCTTGGCGGAGCTCAGGTCGATTTTGGTTCCTAGAGCTATAAACTGCACTAGATTCCTTCTTGAAAGGCTTCTTCTCGGTACTTGACGAAGCACCCTTTTGTATCTTGCCGCTCTTGATACCGGCTTCAACTCTTTCCCCAGTCATAATTAACTCAGTAAAGCCTGACGATGAACTTCCAATCAAATGGTTGAAATACGGACCAGACAAGGTCCCCAGAAACATATCCACCAACTCTATGTCAGCCAAAGGGGGTTGTACTCTCCCAGCAAGATCCCTCCACTTATGAGTGTAATCTTTAAAACCTTCGCTCGCACCCATAGACATACCCTGAAGTTGGGTACGTGTGGGGAGCGAAGTCGGCGTTATATTGGTACTGCTTGTAAAAAGCAGCAGCAAGGTCCTCCCAATTATGGACATTAGCTCCTTCTAGCTAATAGAACCATTCAAGTTGAGTCCCTGAGAGACTATCTTGAAAGAAATGGATCCAGAGGTTCTTATCAGCAGTATATGGCTGGATCTTTCTGACATACGAGCGGAGGTGTAACTTTGGGCAGGAGACCCCGTCGTATTTAGAAAAGACAGGTGCTTTAAACTTGTGGGGAATCACCACCCCAGATGCCAGACCCAAATCACCGAAATCCAGACCAGGAACCTTCTGGACCTCCATTGCGCTCAACCGGTCTTCCAGTTGCTTATACTTGTCCTCAGCAAGAGGATACTGGTCTTCATCAAAGTCAGTCTCATTATCAGAAATAACAGGGCTAGGAACCCTCCTTTCTTCTTGATTCTCTCCCCTTCCAGACGAGTGGGACAAATCAACTTCTTCTCGCAGCCTGTTCCCAAACCTGTGACCCATGTTCAGGAGAACTGTCTTCTTCTTCTTCTTCTTTTCCTTCAAAATAAGAGTCTTCAGATCTTGCTGACCCTTGGTCAAGTTCATGAACATTTCCTGGAACTGAGTGTTCTGAGCTTGTAGAGCCTTGATAGCTTGATCAGTTGATGTTTCAGAAGACATGATGCTGAAATAAATAGCGAAGAAGATAAGAGACCTGTAAGGGTACCTGTAATGAGGTGCATGGGAATGGAATGCATATGATATGATTTCAAAGACTTTAGGGATTCAAATTCGTAAACCAAAATGAAACACACTTTTATTAGATTAAAAACTTGAAATAATGTCTGACAAATGCCTTTAAGGTGTTACAAAAGAACAACTGAAAAGTAAATCAAAACTAGAAACAACAAAAGACATCAGCGCTCCCATGGTCGTTTTCTGTTGGTGCTGACATAGTCGTTGAGGACCTTCTCATTCCCCAGCTTCCTTGTAAGCTTTAGGATCTTCCGCTCCTGCTCTTGATACTTTTCTCTGTAAGTATCCCGCTCTTCCCTCAACTGGATCCAAGACCTCTTTAATGCCCCAATGTCAGTAGGCATGTATGGGTGGAGGACAGTATGAGGAACCCCTTCTTCATCAGTACTCTCAACAAGAACTGGTAAGACAGCTTCGTATGACATCCCTAGCTTTTGGGCACGGGCCAGAACCTACCAGAGATATGGCTCCATTGGAAGAGACGTCTTCGCTCCTAGCTCGTGCGGATCAGACCTGTTAACCCTATCCCAAGCTCGTATGAATCTATGGCGATGCTCTTCACTATCTCCCTGAAAGTCAAAGACAATGCTCGGAATCAGCAACTCATGAGGTCCGTCCTTTCGAGCTCACCTAAACTGTTGTAAGGCCAGACAAGGATTATAGGTTATTCCTCCCCTAATTCCAAGCAAAGGAACATTGGGGTACTCTCCGCACTAGTCAATAACAGCTACTTCTTCCATGTCTCTAGTGCTCCAGATGATGTCCGTGTGAGCAAGGGACATAATTCTGTAGGCCCAACCCATACCTTCCTTGTTCTTCAAAACAGATTTGGGGAGGTGAGAAATAAACCACCTCGCCAGCAATGGTGCACAGCACATAAGGGTTCCCCGTTTCCGAGCAGTACGGGCATAAAGAGCATGTAGAATATCCCCTAAGAGAGTGGGCACTGGATTGTGGGACATGAAGATCTTCACCGTGTTCACGTCGACAAAAGAATCTGAATTAGGGAACAAAACCAGGCCATATATGAGAAGTGCCAGGATATCTTCGAATGCTTGAAAGTCCAAACTGTCCCAAAACTGATTAGCCTGATCAACCAAGAACTTATCCAAGAAGCCTTTTGTCCCACTCCGAGTCTCCCAATTAGACATTACTTCAGCCTTTGTCAGATGTAGGGTTGTGGCAACATCCTCTGGCCTAAGAGATATCTCTCAACCTGTAAATGGTGTCTGCTCCAGAATAGAAATGCCAAGCAAATCAGAGAACTCCTCCAAAGTAGGGACCAACTGATAGTCCGGGAAGGTGAAGCATTGGTATAATGGATCAAAGAACTAGCACAAAACACTCATCATCTGCTCGTCCATCCTAGAAGTGACCAAACCAAGGAGGTGACCATGTCTTCTGATAAAGGAGGAAGTATCGGGAACCTTTGCAACCAAATCTCTAAGATGAGTAGGAATCTGTACAAAGCTGATCCGAATAGTGTTTCTATGCATAGATGCCATGACCTACAAAATAGGACAAAAATGAATCCCCTCTGTCTTTGAAATGGCTTAGTCTGATGCAAGATGCATGCAATGTTATGATGCATGATGTCATGATAGAAACACATCACAAGTATTCAAAGATAGAAAACATGGTAAGGGCAAACAAGTCACACAATAGCCCTTAGATTTCAGGCTGGCATGGAGTTTAGGTATTACCCTCTTTCAGTTTAATTGGTTCAACCTGTCCTAGTAATAGTAATCGGGTTCTAGAGGATCTCAATATCACTGACCACCCTCGATCGGTCATAATTCCAGTTTGGCAACCTTTTCTTGCAGCCGGAATCATCGCGAGAGTTTGGTCTCAATGAGTGTAGCATACTGCTACTTTTCTATGGCCAAGTTGGTCAATTATAGGTTCTAAGGTCAGTTGATGCTTAATGACCCATTAGCAGCCCCATATTCTCCTTGTTCCACCACAAGGGATATCAGTACAAAATAAAGTGCCACACCAATGTAGCTACTGCTTCAACCGTATCGGTCTACACCGTACAGTTCCCTTACAGTCTATTACTACTTACCTAAAGGGTATCCCCAAATCCGGGTTAGGATATATAGTAACTCCAATTCAAACCCACAAAGATAAAGCATACAAATCAAGCAATTGAAAACATTATGATGAACTATTCCTAAGGTACACCCCACTTATTAAGTCCCCAGCAGAGTTGCCAGTTCAGGCGATATGGTGGGAAGAACTGACTGTTTTTGGAATGCTGGTTCGCGTTTTGTGTTTTGTATTCGCAAAATGTCGCGGTAAGCAAGAGTCGTCACCGAATTTTATTTTATCCAATAAGGAAAGGAAAAAAAGCACAGAAAAATTCCTTTTTTGAGATATTTCTGAGTACGGGGGGTAGATTATAGAAAGGGAAGGTATTAGGACCCTTTCTATCCGTAGTTATCTACTGGCTCTTAGGTACTTGCTCATCATTTTCAAAATTGTTTTCTTTGTGCTTGTGGGTTTTGAAAAGTTTTTGTTTTAACTTCGATTTAACTCTCGCTTAAGAGTGTAATGAAGTGTTTTTAAAAACTTGTTTGTAAAAGTGTGTAAGTTTGAAAAAAGTTTTGTTTTGGATGAGCAAGTATCTAAGAACTAATCTACCTACTCGAAAAAGGAATCATTCTATGGTAATTTCCTTTAGACAATGCTATCCCACTATTAGTGAGTAGGTAGCACCGTCGTTGGAGTTTGAGGGTCATTTCGAAAGAGGGGCATACGGTCACTAAAGCAATGTTAGGACATCTTAGCGGTAACCCTAATGTCTAGATCATTTATCCGAGGCAACGATATCCGAGGCAACCATTTTGAGGAAACTATGATCTTTTAGACAAGAGGGCGACCTCTAAAACAACCTATACTCAATGACCGTTTACGAAGGCAACCAAGTGGAGTGTACCCTAAGAGTGCGCATGTGCGATTGTGTTGATTTTAGTTATTTTTATCTTTGCACATGTTAAGGGTGGTCTAACCATTTTAAGATTAAGCATTCATTCTTGTCATGCAGGCCCTATTATCAAACATCTAGCAGTTGTATAATTTGCAGAATTAAAATGCGGAATTTAAACTAACTATTACAAGGCGTCGGGTATTTACATCGCCAAAAGAAACCCTTTGAAATTTAAAAGCGGAAAAATAAATATCCTAATTAATTATTACAAACCGGGAGCAGATACATTAATTGGATAAAGAAAAATAAAGCGCGCGACGCGAAATTAAATTGAATGCGAGATTAGGGTTTTGACCCTTTTAATTAAAGAAAATGTTTTTTGTTGTTTTTATTTTTAAGAAAAGAAATTAAATCCTAAAAATTAAATGCTAAGTTAATTATTAAATAAATTAATTAATGAATGACATATTTCTGGAGTTTTTATTAATTTAGGAAAGAAAATAAAATGGTTAAATTAATGTTAAAACCTATTAATTCTAATTGATTTTATTTATTTACAAAATAAATTAAGGTTACCTAATTAATCAACCTAATTAATTAATTAATATTTATTAATGAAAAAAAATAAAGTTCTGAATTTTAATTGGATAAAAAATATTTTTGTGATTTTTGATAAAAAGAAATTATTCTATTGGTTAGTAATTAATAAAAATAATTAAATGTAAATAAATAAAATAAAAAAGGGAAGAAATTGGGCCTGATATTTGGGGTGTCAATAGCAATTTCGTTGGCCCAATGATGCTGATCCGTTGGACTTTTTCTGATCCAATGCATGTGCGTTGACTGGCCTTTTGGTACACCTTCAATGCTGGCCACCAGATCTGGCCATCTGGCCATCTGGCGCGTTGGATGGTGAATGCCCATGATGGATCTCCTGGCTTGAGCGTGCACATGATCATCTGAAACAAATTGGAAAAATAACTAATGCTGGAGGCAGGGATCGAACCCCTGACCTCCAGCCTCTGAATGCCTTAAGGCTTACGTGGCTACCACTGGAGCACTTAGTTTTATTTGTTTATTAATCAAATGCTGCAAATAATATACAAAACAAGAGAATATTGAAAAAAACAATAAAAACGTGCGCGGCAGTTTGAATGGGAGAATGGGGAAGCGACACGACTTCGTCCCTATCTTTGGACCGTGGCTAAAAGTTCTAAGATCTATACCCACAGACAAATGTTCATCACTAAAAACCAAGAATCCTTAAAATCTCGTACAGGCCATGGAAATGAATTCTAGTACCAGGGTTGAGTTCGTCTTGTTCCCCTGAACAAGGTAGTACCCTTCACGAAGGCCAATTATTCTTCTAACAAAAAGCCCTAAAAAACTCCAAGAAAACCCTACAATGGTGATTCACGGCATAGGGCATATAAATGAAATCGAATAATACCAAAAGCTTGCAAATGCTCTGTAGATTAAGATTATGCCATTAATTCAAATCAACCATGCTTAAATTGCAAGATGGGAATTCAAGAACAGAGCAAGGTTACGAACAACTTACAGTGCGTGGGAGGGTCTGAAAATGTGTGGTTTTGCTTGCTTTAGGTTCCTGAGATTTCCAGGAAGCGATTGAGACAAGTGCTAAGCCTTGAGGATGCCTCTAAGCCCTGTTTCGATCTCACACTTTTTGGTATTTTTTCTCCAGATTTTGTTTGCTCTCTATGCTTGATCTCCAACCCTTATTTTGATATGCACACGACCCTTATGTATTGTTCAATGCATTATGGTAACAAACTCTGTCCAAATCTCTCTCCATCAATGACTTTGAATTTGATTTGATTCTTCTTTAACAACCTTCCAAAATTGGCTTTTCTCAATCTTTTTGTACACAATTTTCCTTGATACGAGTTTCATTACCTTGCTACACTACGAAAAAAACAGTTTTTGGCAGCGCATCTACGAAAGCGCTTTTAAGAGAAAGCGCTTTCGTAGCCTTTAAAAAAATTCGCTTAAAAAAAGCGCTTTTATAGGGTTCCCTACGAAAGCGCTTTTCAGAAAGCGCTTTCATAGGTATTTGAAATATCTAACCTACGAAAGCGCTTTTGAAAAGCGCTCTTATAGGTGGCCCTATAAAAGCGCTTTTGAAAAGCGCTTTGAAAGGGGGACCTACGAAAGCGCTTTCTAAAGCGCTCTTATATGGGGGGCATACAAAAGCGCTTTTTACCTCAGAAGCACTCTCATATGGGGGGCATACGAAAGCGCTTTTAAAAGCGCTTTCGTAGGTTGTTTTTATAATAAAATTAAAAATCCCTAAATCTGTTCTTCAGTCTTCTTCATTTCTTTCGTTCAGATCTTCTTCATTTCTTCGTTCGTCTTAAGCTTCCTCATTTCTGCCGTCGCCGCCGTTCGTTCCTTCCTCTTCAGTCGTCGCCGCCGCCGTTCGTTCCTTCCTCTTCAGTCGTCGCCACCGCCGGTCATTCCGTCTTCTCCACCTTGGTAAGATTCTGAATCAATATAGTGTAGGAATGGTTCAAGCTTAGCATTTTCCTTCTTCATTCCGTCATTCCGTCTTCTCCACCTTGTCATTTTCCTCTTTTTTGAAAGATTCAAGCTTAGCACCATTCTGTTGCATTGAAACCCTTTTTAAATTGGTAACTGAAGTTCTTATTACTGGTATATTTTGTTAAGGGTTTGTTGGTTTTTATTGTTAAATGAAAAGTTACAATTTTTACTGCTATGCCATGGTATTGCTAGTGAATTGTGAGTTTATATTTACCTCTGATTACCCTTGATAAAAAATGCTATAAAATATTTGGTTATGTGTGATTTGGCTTTTGATTAGTTTAGGCTAATAATTTAGCACTGAATATGGGTTCGAAAGACCCACTTTTAATGGTTTGTTTGGATGAACTAAAGATAGAAAAATACTTGTGTCAATGCAATTTGTGAACTATTCATTCATAATAATATCAATACAAGTTCTATTTAATAATCAAATTCTCTCAATTAATCTCTTATCTCTCTATTTTGATGGCAAGAATTGGATGACAGATTCAGCACGATGATTTTCTTTGAATATAATGAAGATAAAAGTTTTGAAGAGATAAAGTTGTATTTTTTAAGCTTCTCTTATTGAATTTTTTGATATCTTAGTGAAATTTTAGAATGAAAAATCTATTTATATGCACATAAGATTTGGCACAAAAATGATAATGATCCTATTCGTAGTGGCAATCAATTCAAATGTTTGAAGTCAGTTGAAAAATGATCGGAATCAAAGCCAAATTGAATCAATTTATTCAGCATTTTGAATCAAATAAAGCTATGCATGAATTGATTCATTTTACCTTTTGAATTATTTCAAGCTTTTCATTTACCCGATTCTTGCAAGTAGAAGCTAAAATGATTTTTGATGCAATTTCATGAATTGATTCACACATTACCTTGAACCGATTCATGCTAGTCAACTACTTTGAATCAATTCAAACATATGGTTGAATCAATTCAAATACATTTATCCGCATTTAATTGAATCTTTCGTGAATGTTAATGCTTAATTTTCTTGTTTCCGTTAGCAACTTCCGATTAACTTGTGTTATGATAACAATGCTGCCTCATTTCTAGTCTGAGTATCTTAAACCATTTCATCCTATTTCCATATGCAATGTGATATATGAACTTGTTACTAAAAATATGGTGAATCGTGTGAAGCATTTATTTAATAGTATCAGTTCATCGCATCAACCTCATGTTGACTTTGTGAATTCACTATTTCTAATATTTGTGTTGTATTATTGTCATAGCTTTCCCAAACATTGAAAATATATATGTGACATTTATTGTGAACCTTTATGTTAAAATAGTATATATCTTTCGACAATCGATCCGAAATATTGAATAACATTCTATGAAATTGCAGCGTTTCCCGGCCTAGTTCGACGTACGACGCTCATTCTCCGCGTTTCTTAGAGTTCGAAACATCTGAGAGGTAACTTTCTTCCTCAAATTACTGGTATATATTATGATGAATTTGTCTTAAATTGTCTTTCGTATGTTGCATTTTCTTGATACGGATTCATTCCGTGTATACTTTGCGTTTTGATAGAAACGCAGTATACTACTTTCTTGTGCACTAATTAGTTGATATGGATAAGACATGGATGTATTCCAATCGATTGTCGAAAGACTACGAGAATGGTGTTTCCGAGTTTGTTAAGTTTGTTGTTGCGCACGCCAAAGACCCCAGTCGTATGACATGTCCCTGTTTGTATTGCTGTTATGGGAACCGGGTTGACGCAGTTCAGTTGGCATCGCATTTAATTCGGTATGGAATTGATAGGAGTTATACATGTTGGAATATGCATGGTGAGATAAGTAACGGGAATGTTGAATCGGGGTATGCAAGGACCTATGTTTCAAATGATGATTGCACAGATACATACGATTATGATCGAGTCGAAGAAATTGCAGAAGCGCTTGAAGAAGATCTTAACGATTGTCCCAAAATGTTCGAGAGGTTGGTAAGCAATGCAGAGAAACCGTTGTATAATGGTTGTACAAAATTCACAAGATTGTCTGCGGTGTTAAAGTTGTACAACTTAAAAGCCGGCAATGGATGGTCGGATAAAAGTTTCACAGAGTTATTAGCCCTTATGAAAGATATGCTACCAGAGGATAATGTTCTTCCCAATCGAACGTATGAGGCCAAAAAGATGTTGTACTCCATTGGCATGAGCTATGATAAGATACATGCGTGTCCAAAAGATTGCGTTTTGTTTCGAAACGAGTATGCATCGTTAAATGAGTGTCCTAAATGCGGTGCCCCTCGATATAAGAAAAAGTTGTCTCCGACAAAAGTCTTATGGTATTTTCCTATAATCCCGAGATTTAGAAGGATGTATCGTAGTGAAACCGATTCAAGACAATTGACTTGGCATTCAGATGAAAGAATTATTGATGGAAAATTTCGACATCCGGAAGATTCTCCACAGTGGATGAAAATTGATAATGATTATCCTGAATTTGGAAAAGAAGCAAGAAACCTTCGCTTGGCATTGTCTACTGATGGAATGAACCCACACGGTATTCAAAGTATCTCGCATAGCACATGGCCTGTGATTCTTATGATTTATAACCTACCTCCATGGCTATGTATGAAGCGTAAGTACATGATGATGTCTATGTTAATTTCTGGGCCTAAACAACCAGGAAATGACATAGACGTATACTTGGAACCATTAATCGAAGATTTGAAGATTTTGTGGGAGAACGGTGTGGAGGTTTATGATGGTTATAGGAAAGAAAGTTTCAACTTGAGGGCGATGTTGTTTGGAACAATTAACGATTTTCCAGCATACGGAAATCTATCCGGGTATAGCATTAAAGGTGAAAAAGCGTGTCCTGTTTGTGAAGACGGAACCGATACCATGCGATTGAAACTTTGTCAGAAGAATGTCTTTCTCGGTCATTGTAGATTCTTAACTTCTAAACATCAGTATCGTGGATGGAGAAAAGCGTTCAACGGAGATACCGAACAACGTAGAGCTCCGCCTGGTTTGACAGGTGAACAAATTTTTGAAAAGGTGAAAGATGTGAATATTCAGTTTGGCAAGCCTTTTGCACATAAAGTTGTCACAGGTGGGTGGAAGAAGAGGTCGATTTTTTTTGAATTTCCATATTGGAAATCTTTGTACGTAAGACATTTTCTTGATGTGATACATATTGAAAAAAATGTATTTGACAGTGTTATTGGTACGTTACTCAATATAAAAGGGAAGTCTAAGGATGGCCTTAAATCAAGGGAGGACTTGGTAAACATGGGAATAAGAACTGAACTGGGACCCGTGAAGAAAGGAAGACGGACATACCTACCACCTGCTGTTTACACTCTATCTAGAAAGGAGAAAAAAATATTGTGTAAGTTTCTGAGTGAAGTTAAAGTTCCAGAAGGCTACTCATCAGATATTAGAATACTTGTGTCTATGAAAGACCTCAAGTTAAAGAGTTTAAAGACGCATGATTGCCATGTTATAATGGAACATTTTCTACCGATAGGTATACGTTCTATTCTGCCAGAAAAGGTAAGAAGCGCAATAACTAAATTGTGTTTTTTCTTCAAGTCAATTTGCAGTAAGGTGATCGATCCTGAGATCTTGCCAACATTGCAAAAAGAAATAGTTGTTACTTTGTGTGAGCTTGAAATGTATTTTCCTCCCTCGTTTTTTGACATAATGGTTCATCTTGTCGTTCATCTTGTGAAAGAGACACAATTGCGCGGACCAGCTTATATGAGATGGATGTACCCTGCTGAACGTTATATGAAAATATTAAAAGGGTATGTGAAAAATCGGAGTCGACCAGAGGGTTGTATTGCCGAAAGATACATTGTTGAAGAAGCGGTTGAGTTTTGTACTGAATATCTGTCAAATGTTCAGTCAATTGGAGTCCCCAAATCTCATGTTGTTGAAAAAAAAGAAGGTAAGAAGCTAATTGGAAATAAAGTTGTGACAGTATCAAGGGTCGAACGGGATCAAGTGCATTTGTATGTTTTGCACAATGAGATTGAGGTTGAGTCGTATGTCGATATACACAAGGGTGTTCTTCGAGGTTTAAATTCGAATAGAAATGAGAATTGGATTGTACGAGAGCACAATCGAAGTTTCATACCATGGTTTAAGGAACATATTTATTCAAAGTATCGTTCAGATCCCGCCTCAGTGACAGAAAGGTTGAGATGTTTAGCATATGGTCCAAGTTTGGTTGCGTTTTCTTATAGCGCATACGCAATTAATGGATACACATTTTATACCAAAGAACAAGATGATAAAAGTACTGTGCAAAATAGTGGTGTCACCTTGGTAGCTGAAGCAATGCACGTATCTAGTGTGAAGGACTTAAACCCGAAATTTGCAAATCTGTCGTATTTTGGGGTTATCGAGCGTATTTGGGTCTTTGATTACGAGAAATTTCAGATTCCTATATTCGGTTGCAAGTGGGTTGAAAATAATAATGGTATACGGATGGATAAGTCAGGATTTTTGCAAGTTGATCTTAACAGGGCGGGGTATAAAGATGAGCCTTTCATTCTAGCCTCTCAAGCTAAACAAGTGTTCTATGTCACTGATCCGACAAGTACGAAATGGTCTATAGTGCTTTTCTCTAACAAAGTAATTGATGAAAAGATTGGAGACCAAGGCGATATTGGTGTTGACATTGAATCTTTTACCAGAAATGATCAAAATGATAATGAATCATGCGTTAGAAATGATCATAATGAGGGTATTTGGATCAATCCAACCGTTCGCGTTGTTACGAGACGAGTAGAACATATTCCTACCAAGAAAAGAAAGAGATGTTAGTGAAAAAGGTAATAGTATATATAATTATAGACAATGTCATTCAATAAAATGTATATATATGCCATTTCATTTTTTTCATTATAGTTTAATATATATAGCCTATATCATTTCATTTTTTTCATTATAGTATAATATATATAGCCTATATCATTTCATTTTTTTCATTATAGTATAATATATATTGCCTATATCATTTCATTTTTTTCATTATAGTATAATATATATAGCCTATATCATTTCATTTTTTTCATTATAGTATAATATATATAGCCTATATCATCCAGTAAAATTTAAATATACGTCATTTCATTTTTTTGCTTTATGGAATTTTATGAAATATTTGTTATCTGACATCTTTGCTTTATGGAATTTTATTTATGTTTCGACGTACGACGCTCATTCTCCGCGTTTCTTAGAGTTCGAAACATCTGAGAGGTAACTTTCTTCCTCAAATTACTGGTATATTTCTTTTTCATTCTTTATCAGTTCGTAACTATTTAATCATAAATTTAATAGTATCCATCTTTTCATTCTATTTTGACAGAAAATGTATCACGATGTTCCACAATGGGATGTTCCACAAGATAATCCAGAAAATGTTCCTCAAGGAGATGTTCCATAAGATAGTGTTCCACAAGACACTTCAGATAAGGACATCACACGAGGCATAACTATCATGCGGGGAATCATCCGTGATAGAGATAGAGGTATTACGTATAATGTAGATTAGAATAATGATGACCAACTAATTGGGCCTAATTCTGCAAAGCTGACAAGCTACATCGGTACGCTTGTTCGTATGCACATTCCGATCACCACTACTAGCTGGAAAAAAGGAGAGTTGGATGCTAAAGAAAGAATTTGGACCGAGATAAAGGTATCATATATGGTTGTTGTTATTTGCTTTAATTTGACGAAATTATTGTTTTTAAATTACATATACTAACACCCTCTATGCGTATGTTTTTTTGTAGAGGTCTTTTAACATTGAAGATGCCCGCAAAAAGTATATAATGGGCTTGGCCGGAAAAAGACATAGAGGGTGGAGAAATTTTTTGACAAATAAGTTTCTTAAAGACGATGAAGGAAATTTTGTTGAAGAGGAACCTGAATGACCAAAAAAATATGAGAGCTTCATTACACCCGAAGAATGGGTTGCTTTTGTGGGCCAAAGAAAAGACGATAATTTCAAGAAAGTGAGTGCTGTAAATCGGGATAGAGCGTCAAAACCCGCATATCCATATAAAAAAGGTCGTTTGGGATATGCACGCTTACAAGAAAAAATTGTAAGTAAATCTCAATTCTACGATCTTATTAATTATCTCAATGTGTATTATTAATTTGTAACAATGTGTATTGATGATTTTATTATTTGTAACAATGCGTAGTTGGAGGAGACGCAGAGTGACGAAACATCACTACCTGCACATGTGCTGTGGAAGGAAGCTCGTGTTGGCAGAGATAAAGTTGTTAACCCCGATCTGCAACATATTTATGATGAGTGTGTAAGTATACCATTATGTATTTAATTAATATATAATTAACGTTGTGTCTTTAATTATCGATATTTAAATGAATTACAGGAGACTATATCGCAATCGGTATCCTCGGGTGATGACTCGAATATCAGGAGCGTACTCAGTCGAGCACTATGTGTTGCTGAGTATCCGGGACGAGTAAGGGGTAAAGGCCATGGTGTGACTCCTACCTCTCTTTATAACAATCCAAGAAAAAGAAATCCTAGCAATGCGGAAGTGATGCAAACATTGCAGGATTTACAAGCACAAGTCCGTGAACTGCAGAGGGACAAAGAGAGGTATATGGCCGAAAGGAGCAGTTCACAGTTGAAAGAAACTAGTGACAAGGCTAGTATCAACCGTCAACAAAATTTTCGCGAGGTAATTAAGATGATAATCCATTATATTTAGAGAAAGTATAATTATAACGGTTATTATTGTCAACATTAAAGGAAGTCTAACGGTTATTATTGGTTTAGGGCATTTCATGTTGTCAGCTGTATCTAGCTTCTCCGACTTATCGGGTAGTTGGCAAGGGAAAAGTGCACAACACCTCGGGAGATTTAATTCACCATAGACCGCTCCCGGATGGCCACATGAAGGTATCGGTTGATGTTGTTTTAGATATGAATGCATTGCTACCGGTACCTGACATTGTTGCGGAGACCACATTGCTGCGAGATGCAGTAGGATCTTTTGTGGCATGGCCATCAGACCTCATCTGCATAGATGATCAGGTATGTTGAAAACCATTATGAATCTTTAAGTATTCAACTGACAGTTCTGACCTGAATTTTATACATGGTAATTTTAGACTCCTGCAAAACCCACATCTAAGGATAAAGGGATTTTGCAGCACGGCGAGTGTATTGCATCGCAAAGACAGGTACTTTTATAGTGTTTCATTTATGATCGGAATAAAAAACTGCATAACTTTGTATCTTACATAATTCTATATGATTTTTAAGGTACCTTCTCAAGATCAGTCACAGCAGGTGAGCCAGAAAGGTAGTAGGGTTCCACCTAAGAAGAAGGTTCCTGTCCGTAAATTTGTGCCTAGGTATCGACAGTGTCTGGAGACACTAGTTGGCACATCAGATTTGATGAATGATGGAATTCGTCAAATCGATGTGGATGAAATTGTCTTTGGTTTTCCATGTACCGAAACCATTGGATTAGAGGACATGGAACAAATCTTTCATCATCGAGAGTTAGGCATCAGTGTGATGCACTCGTACATCCGGTAACCCGATCAATATATTATTTAATTGGTTGAACATTTTTTTAAACATTTAATTGAAATAGTCTAATATTAATTATGTTTTTATTTAAGGATGTTATTTGACAAATTGATGCGCGGGAATCAATTGTCAAATAGATTCCGTTTCGTGTCTTCCTCCCGTGTTAGCGGAGCAACAATTTCTAGGGAACCTGATTCAGTAAGAGAACACTTCGTCGAAAGATTCAGGACAACTGCCAGTACAGAGAGCTTGTATCTTTTGCCTTATAATACAGGGTTAGATTTTCATTCTAAGCTCCTTTTAATATTTGTATTTTTTACATTAAAATTCGCTTCTAAATTGTTGCTTTAATTTATAGATGTCACTGGTTGTTGCTTGCAATCAATCCCATAAAAGAAGTGGTCTATTACCTGAATTCGGTTGACGGTGATTGGACAAATTATCCGGAAATGAAGCTAGTGATTGATACGTAAGTGACATTATTCTAAACATTCGTTTGTGTTTATATATTTAATTATTTCAATGTCATTGTTCTAAATAAATATTTTAATTTTGTCATCAGTTCAATACAAGTATTCCGATGTGAAAGGGGAGCACGAGTACCACGGTCTAGATCAAACAACATTAATTGGATCAAAGTACAGGTATATAAATTTCAACAATTTTGCTTATAATATTTATGCTACTTGATAAATCAATAGATGTGTATAATCTTATTTTTTTTCTATGTAGTGCCCTCAACAACAAAACGGCATAGATTGCGGATACTTCGTTTTGATGTTTATCAAAGAAATCATTCAAATGAATGAAATCGAGATTCCAATCACGGTATGGATTTATACTTTGTTTTATTACTTATCGGATTTTGCATATAATTTATTACATTAAACTAAATCATGCATATATTTTGTTTTGTAATGTAGTATTTTGATCAATACAATTGTCCATATTACTCGCCACGTCAATTGGAAGAACTCAAAGAGGAGTTGTGCCAATATTTTATTGAGCTAAGAATCATATAATAAGGTACGATTACATTGTTGTGTGAAAATTGGTTAATTATGAATATATTATTTTGTGTATACAACACTGACCGTGTTATTATGTTCATATTGCAGGATCAGGACCTTGGATATATATGTAGATTAGGATTGATTTACTTAGTGTTATATAGCTGATTTCTTAGAGTGTATTTTGTTACGTTTAAAAACATGTTAATATTGAATTACAATGGTGTATATATATTTTGGATATGAATTGATTATAATGGTATTTGTATATATATATAATATTTGGTATTTGAATTACATTTGGTATTTGGATTAAAACTAATATATATTGGTATTTCTAGATTAGATTGTAAAATACCGGTTTAAGAATTACAGGTTTGCTGCAAAAAAAATGCAGGTTTAGAAATTTTTTAAATTTTAGATTTTTCAGTAGAAAACCTATGAAAGCGCTTTTAAGAAAAAAACGCTCTCTTAGGCCTACTTTATATGCATTCTGAATACACCTATGAAAGCGCTTTTTGTTCAGAAAAAAGCGCTCTCGTAGGCCTACCTATGAAAGCGCTTTTTTCTTAAAAGCGCTTTCATAGGTAGGCCTACGAGAGCGCTTTTTTCTGAACAAAAAGCGCTCTTATAGGCCTACTTTATATGCATTCTGAATACACCTATGAAAGCGCTTTTTCAGGAAAAAGCGCTCTCGTAGGCCTACCTATGAAAGCGCTTTTTTCTTAAAAGCGCTTTCATAGGTAGGCCTACGAGAGCGCTTTTTTCTGAACAAAAAGCGCTGCTAAAACCTTTAGCAGCGCCACCTACAAGAGCGCTTTTAAGCACTTTTAAAGCCCAAAAAAAGCGCTTTCGTAGGTTATTTCTGGCATAGTGCTAGTTGTAATTAGAGCCTGAAACAAATCAAAAGATCCATTTTTATTGTGATACGGTGGGAGAACTGACTTGAGGTTTTGTGTTTGTATTTGCAAATGTTTCGGTTTAGTAAGAGTCGCCACCGAATTTTTATTTTATCCATAGGAAAGGTCAAAAAGCACAGGAAATACCTTTGAGATGTTTCTTGGGTTCGGGGGGTAGATTATGAAAAGGGAAGGTGCTAGCACCCTTTTCATCCATGGTTATCCATGGGCTCTTAGTTACTTGTTTAGATCACTTGCTTTTGCTTTTCAATTGTTTGAAATGGTGCTTTGTGTGTGGTTTTGAAAATATTTTGAAAAGAGGCCTTTGTCTAGGCAACCATTGTAATGATTCTTATTTGAATATATACAAAGGTGTTTGTCTTTTAAAAAATGCTTCAATGTTTAAAAGTTTGTTGGGAAATTGTTTTGAAATTGTGTTGTGTGTTTTTGAAATTAGCAAGGATGGTTTGCAAGAGATCAAGTAACTAGGAGTTGTCTACCCTACTCAAAGATCTTTCCTACACATTTTTAACCCTTTGACATTGTTGTTTTACCATTGTATTTGGTAAACAACCTTGTATTTGGATGTTAAAGGGGACGGGCGTGGGTCATCGTATGACCATGATAACAATGTTGCCAAGTATCTTAGAAAGTTTTGTGGGACTAGATCATTTTGTATAGGAAACCAAGATAGTGTCATCGAGGGACTATGATATTTTATTTTGTTTTTGTTTTGCCAAGATATCTAGAATGCATACCATGGCCATTTTTAAGGCAACAAGTGGATGAAACCCTAGGGGTGCTTGTGTGTATTGTGTTGTCATTTTTCATGCATTTTTGTCTTGTGTTTAGTCATGCTATTTGTTTGATTTTGGTTATCATACAAACCCTAGTTTTTACTATCATGGTATATGAAAGTGATAAATGCGTAAAATAAATCTAAACTATTATAACATTATTATGGGGAGGGGGTACAAGTTTGAATAAGGGGATATTGCTCAAAAATAAACCCTAAAACTATTATTACAACCAAATTGAAATATTGTACAAATAAATAAATGGACAAATATTTAAATATGCAAATAAATATAAATATGCAAAAGGATGTTTTTTTTGTATTTTATTTTATGTATATAAAATAAATTATTTTTTTCTAAAAAAAAATAATAAAATAAATGATTATTTTTGAAAGGGTGGAAACCCTAGTTTTTGTTTTAAGAAAAATATATATTCTATATTATTTATTTGTGTACAAAAAAAATAAATAAAAATATATACAAAAGTGTTAAAAAATTAAAATGTGTGAGGAAATATTATTTAAGTGTATAAATAATAAAAATAAAAATATATGATATTTTTGTATTATTTACAAATTTTAATTAAGAAAATAAAGTAACATTAACCTAATAATTATTTATTATGCAAATAAAAATAAAATAAAAACATAATAAAATGCCAAAAATAAAGAAAATAATTTTTGTGATTTTAAATGTTCAAGAAAAAATAATAAAGTCAAAAAATAAAAATAGAAAAGAAAAATATGCAAAATTAAATCGAATGGGCCAAGGGATGCAGAAAGCAAGCATGGGGGTGCAAATAGTCAGAACCAACAAGCCCAACCCAAAGTCCCTTCATCCCTGTCCTTGAGACAGAAGGAAAACGCACGCCATGGTTCAAATCCTGTTCTCCTGCATACGTGCTCAAAAACAAAAACTTGCAACATGAAAGTTATAGCTCATGATCACACGATTCTAACCATGTAAAAAACTTGATCTAACTCTCAAAGACCAGAGAGAATTTCATTGGCCCTAAATCTTGACCTAGTTTTTTCAGTAACTTCAACTATCAAATACTCCTAGCTCAGTTAACATAAATGAATTCTATGCATATGTACAGCTTAAGGGCAATGAGGACTACATTTTTGCTTCACAAACCTAAGCCTAATGATTCCTAAATAAGGAGATAGAAGTTTGAAATTTACCTGTTTCAGCCAAGCTTGGATATGGAAATGTAGGATGTTTGGATGAGGCCTGAAGGTTGTGTTAGCTTGCCTGAAGTTCACTCAACCTTCCCCAATGCTTGGCTTGCTTTGAAATTGCCTGAATGTGCTTGTAGAACTCAACCTGCAAAGCTTCAAAGTAAAAATGGTGAAGTGTGAAAACAAGGTTACAGTTGCTTGTGAATGGTCTGGACAACTTAGGTGTATTGTTTAGAATGTGTTTGGAGTGATTTGGGACAAAACACACAAGTGGATTTGGTTTTGGCTTATGATTTGCAGAACTTGCCCTGTTTTGGGCAGAAATGAAGTTTTTGTGTATTTAGGTGTTTGAGAACTTATGGAATCGTGTTCTAGGCTTGGTGTGATATGCTGAAGTTGTTTGAAATGTGCACAAGACTTGGTTATATCATATTACAAAGTTATATGGACTTTTGCACACTTGCTTGTTTTTGAAGAAAAGGTTGAATTGACAATGCTCAAAGGTTGTACTTGCTATCTCGAGGCCTGCACATAGTTGGTACCAATTGCCTGATATTAGTGAACTTTGTTTGCTGCAAAAGATTGGGTTCAAGGCTCAAGGTTCAAAAGATTGAGTAGACTGCCTTAGGAGAGAGCTTGTCTGGCCAACCCTTGGGCTACCTTGAGCAACTTGAAGATTTTTCTTGCAATGTTTTGAGAAATATGAGAGGGCAAATTTTGGGGTACAACATATACCGACATGGTCTAAGCAATAGCTACGTTAGTGCGACCTATTTATGGGTATCGGTAGCCTTTGAGTTAATCAAAGAGAATACGGGGCCGCTGAGTGATGTCATGAAGCACTAATGAACTTTTAGAACCTTTACTTGACCAACTTGGCCTTTAGGATGTAGTGAGATGACCGGCTTTGGTGCAGTCCGAAGTTGGTAGATACTCGATACTACACTCATTGAGGTTTGGTTTCTTAGGATATTTCAGTCTCCATTAAAGAGGCTTGTGCTGAAACAATGACCAAGGAAACAAACCAATGATATTGAGCTCCTTAGAACCCGGTTACTATTACTAGGATAGGTTTAAGCCAACTAAACTTCAAGAGGGTACTTACCTATAAAACTCCATGCAAGCCTAAACCTAAGGACTTGTTTGTTTTGTTTGTATATGCATACTTGTACATAAAATCATGAACATCATGAACATCATATACATCCACTAACCATTTCAAGGATTTTTGGATTCATCTTTGTTCTTGTTTTGTAGGATATGGATTCACTTCGCAGGAAAACTATTCAAGTCAACCTTGTAAGGATCCCTCCATAACTTAAGGAGCTAGCTTCAAGGATTCCTGAAAATTCTCCATTTATCGAGAGACATGGTCACCTACTCAACTTGGCCACCTCCAACACAAATGATGATATGATGAAGGTGCTCTTTCAGTTCTTTGATCCTTTACACCATTGCTTCACATTTCCTGACTATCAACTTGTGCCTACTTTGGAAGAATTATCCCAACTCTTCAGGATTCCCATTCTCAATCAACTACCTTTCAACGGTACGGAAAGAGACCCAAAGCCAGAAGAGATTGCTCAAGCTCTACACTTGCACTCATCTGATGTCACAACTCATTGGGAAACAAGAAGTGGTGCCAAAGGTTTCCTAGAAAAGTTCCTGTTTGAGAAAGCCCAAAGTTGTTGGAATTCCTTGGACTTGCAAGCCTTTGAGGAAATTGTGGCTCTCCTCATCTATGGGATGGTTTTGTTTCCAAATCCTGACCAACTCATAGATGTCAACACCGTCAAAATATTCATATCTCACAACCCGGGGCCTACATTGCTAGGAGATATCCTACACTCTTTTCACACTCGCACAATGAGGAAAAGAGGTGTCCTTATGTGTTTCACTCCTCTCTTGGAAAGATGGTTTATTTCTCATCTTCCCCAATTTGTATTAAAGAATGAGCAAGGTTCAAGGTGGTCACAAAGGTTGATGGCGCGCAAACATTCGGACATTCATTGGTGCTCCCGATCCAAGGAGAATGTTATCACTATCGACCGTTGTGGAGAATTCCATAATGTCCATTTACTTCGCATTAGGGGAGGTATCACCTACAACCCATGTTTAGCCTTAAGACAGTTTGGTTACGCCTGAAGGGATGGCCCGCACGAGATGCTGAATCAAGGTTTGGTATTTGACTATGACAACGATGATCAAGGTCTTCGCCAGAGATTTATCCGAGCTTGGAGGATGTTGAATAAGGTGGATAGTAAGACTTTGGGGCATAAAAATTCCATCCCTCTTGAGCCTTACCTCAAATGGGTACGAACTCGTGCTCAGAGTCTTATGATGCCTTACCCCTCCATTCTCCTGGTAATCATTGAGCCTCTCATGGAGGGAGATGTTCCATACACTATCCTATATCCTGATATGTCCACCTCTCTTGACGACCTACAAAGAGATTAGATACAACTCAAGGGGGAGCGAGATACTTTCGAAGCCCAATTCTACGCAAGCGAGAAGAAGGTTTTGGAACTCACTAGGTTACTTCATAAGGAGAAGACTCTCAATGCCTACATTGCACCAAAGAGGATGCGTACTACCTTTCTATCTTAGAGTTTCTTTTATTTGTCTTGCCCAAGAAGGAATTGATGTGCTCGAGCTTTAATCTATTAATATAACGTGTGTTTCCTTTTTGTCTAAAACAAATTTGAATCTTAAAATCCTTGAAAACATTTGCATATGCATTTATCATTCATCATAACATAAGCAGGTCTTTTGCAACAAGTCTCCTCATCTCTCAACTGTTTATTTCAGTAAGATGGATCTCGAGCAAACAGTGAAGGACCTCCAAGCTCAGAATATACAGTTTCAACAGTTTCTCTTCACCCTAGCCAAAGGACAAGAAGAGTTGAAGACTTTGCTAGCTGAGGAGAAGAAAAAGAAAACAAAGAAGGTAACCGGAGTCCTAAACATGGGAAGAAGATTTCATGGGCAAACAAGAAGGACCTTAGACTTTGCAACGACATCCGGTGAAAAAGACAACCAAGATGGGAAAGGCAAGGAAACAGTTGTCCCGTCAGAATCAGAAGAGTAAGAGGAAGAAGAAGACTATTCTGAAGAACAATATCCTCCAGCTGATGACAAGTATAAACATCTCGAAGAGAGGTTGAGTGCGATGGAAATCCAGAAAGAGCCTGGTTTGGACTTTGAGGAATTGGGGTTAGTATCGAGGATTGTCATTCCTCCGAAATTCAAAGCACATGTGTTCGCCAAGTATGACGGAGTCTCGTGCCCTAAAATGCATCTCCGGTCATATGTAAGGAAAATCCAGCCCCATACCACGTACAAAGACTTATGGGTACACTTCTTCCAAGACAGCCTATCTGGAACTCAACTCGATTGGTTTTACCAGTTAGAAAGAGCCAACATTCACAATTGGGAAGATCTTGCTGCAGCCTTCTACAAACAATACCAATACAATGCTGATCTTGCGCCTACCCATACTCAACTCTAGAGTATGGCCATGGTTTCCAATGAAGGTTTCAAGGACTATGCACAAAAATGGAGAGACTTGGCTGGAAGAGTTCAACCCCCTCTATCTGAGAGAGAATTGGTAGACATGTTCTTGGGCACCTTGTCCGGCTCCTTCTTCAATCATTTAATTGGAAGTTCATCTGTAGGTTTTACTGAACTAATATTGACCGGAGAAAGGGTTGAAGCCGGTATAAAGAATGGAAAGATCCAAAAAGATACATCCTCCTCTGCTGCCATAAGGAAGCCATTTATCGGAAAGAAAGAAGTGGTTGTTTTTTACCCTCAAAGAAATCAACATAGGGCCGAACGCCGACCAATGGTGGGGGCTGTTATGATTCCTAAACCGGTGCCTGATCAGCAAAGAAATAACCAACCAAGGATAGAAAGGCCAGTTAGACAATTCACCAGAATTAACATGACCCCATCTCAGGTATTACAGCATCTACTAAGATCCAATTGGGTGACCTTGAAAGAAGCTCCAAAGAACCCCAACACAACATCTCCTTACTATCATCCCAATTCCCGTTGCGCGTATCACTCTGAAAGTCCCGACCATGACACTAATAACTGTTGGGCTCTAAAGAACAAAATAAAAGACCTCATTGAAGCAAAAGAGATTGAATTTGATGCGTTCGAAAAGCCAAATGTCATTTCTGCCCCTATGCCTAGACATGGCCATAATACCAATGTCATTGAAGAAGAAATGTTTGTTACTTCAGTTGATGAACTTATGACCCCACTTCCGACTATTAAAGTGATTGTTGAATGTCGGTGTGTTCCCAGGCTGTGGTGAAGTTTGCCATTTCTGTTTGTCCTCACCAACCAGCTGTCCTTTGTTGAAAGCAGGCGTTCAGTGCCTAATAGATAACAAAGAAATTTTATTCGAGAAGACTTCTGTTCCACCTATTCCTTTTGAAGATGTTTCTATCATTACCATTTCTACCAATTCTTCTAGGGTCTCCACCAAAAGACCCGTTAGAATTACATCAGTTTCGAAAGCAACTCCTTTAATAATTACAATGCCTGGACCAGTCCCATATTCGTCAGACAAAACCATACCATGGAATTATGGAGGGGATGTCTACTACCATGGTATCAAGCAGGACTGGCCAGCCGCCGAAGATTCAAGCTCTGAGAAAGTCAACTCTGACATCAGTGATATTGCAGGAACTAGTAAGATTACCCGAAGCGGAAGGATATTCTCTCTAAAAATTGCTCCCCCAAAAGCAGTTTCTGGACCCGTAATCATTCTTGTTGTTGCTCCCCCCAAAGGTTGTTCCCGGTCCTACAATCATCTCAGCCAATACTCCAACTGACAAAGCTGTTACAACCCCTGTTATCATTCCTACCAACACTTCTGCTGCCAAATTAACCGAGACTCGAGGAAAAGGTGTTTTGGTTGAGTCTGTCAAGATGAAGGCACAATCATTGGCTATCCCTGAGACCTCCCGGAAAGAGATGGAGGAAATTCTGAAGATCATAAAAAGAAGTGACTATGATGTAGTTGAACAACTGGGGCAAACCCCCTCTAAAATTTCCATGCTGACATTACTATTATGTTTCGAGGCGCATGCAAAAGCCTTAGTAAAATTCCTGAAAACTGCCCATGTACCTCAAGAGACATCTGCCGATCAATTTCGAGACTGCGTAGCTAGCCTAACTGCAGATAATGGTCTAGGTTTTTCAGATGCTATACTCAATGACCGTTTACCGAAGGCAACCAAGTGGGAGTGTACCCTAGGAGTGCGCATGTGCGAATGATTCAATTTCAGTTTATTTATCTTTGCACATTTATGGTGATCTAACTGTTTTAAACTTAGTCATACATTCTTGTCATGCAAACCCTAATTATTCATACATCTAACAGTTGATAATTTGCGGAATTTAAAGTGCGGAAATTAAACTACGCTATTACAAGGCTTCGGGTATTTACATAGCCAAAAACAAACCCTTTGAAAATTAAAAGCGGTAAATGTAAAAATCCTAATTAAAATTATTACAAACTGTGAGCAGATACAATAATTCAGATAAAAATAATAAAGCGCGCGATGACAAATTAGATCGAATGAGAAACTAGGGTTTTAACCCTCTTAATCAAAAGAAAAATGTTTTTGTTGTTTTAAATATTTTTAAAGATAAGAATTAAGGTTTTTAAATTAAATATGAAAATTAATTAGTGATTAAATTAATTAATGAAAATTATTAAATGACATATTTTTGGTTTTTGGTTATTTTAGGGAAAAAAATAAAATACAATTAAGTTAGTAATAAAAACCTATTTATTCTAATTAATGTTAATTAATTGCAAAATAAATTAAAGTTACCTAATTTAAACAAACCTAATTAAATTAATTAATTTATTGCTAAAAATAATATTCTAATTTTAATTGGACATAAAAAATATTTTTGGTGATTTTTTGATAAAAAAGGAAATTAATTTGATGGTTAGTAAAATAAATAAATAAAATAATTAAATGAAATAAAATAAAATATAAAAAAAATAGAAAAGAGAGAATTGGGCCTGGAAAAATGGGGGTGCCAATAGTCAGAATTCTGGGCCCAAATAGAGATCCACGTTGACCTTGGTGATATTGTATGGCACGTTTGACTTGACTCATGATGCACCTTAAGTGGTGGCCATCAGATTTGGCCATTTGGCATGTTTGATGATGAGGGTATATGGTGGATCTCCTGGCTTGCGCATGTACTGAATCGCCTGAAAGAAAACAAGAAAATAGCAAATGCTGGAGGCAGGGATCGAACCCCTGACCTCCAGCCTCTAAAGCCTTAAGCGCTCACGTGGCCACCACTACGCCATTTTGTTTTTATTGTACATATGGTAAGTAAATAATATAATATATGAAAACAAATAATTAGTGGAAATTTTGTGCGAAAATTCAAATGGCCAAATCAGATGAGGCCATGTCTTCATCCCTGTTCTTGGATCCGTTGGTAAAAGTGCAACACTTTTACCTACGGACGTTCATCCGTAGCTATAAACCTGTGCATTCTCAAAATATTCTACGGACAACATAAATGACATATAATGCCATGGTTCTGTTCGTCTCCTCATCCTGAACATAATGGTACCTTTTATCAAGGCCAATTTCACCTGTAAACAAAAGCCCTAATTCGAAGCTCTAAAACCTAGCAATGGAGAAATCCTGTATATGCCATAAAAACACAATTAAAGAACACAGAGAGCTTGCAAACATGATTGTGATCAAGAATGTATAATTATATCAACCTAACAATGCATAAATCGTGCGATTCGAATTCAAGAACAGGGCTATGTCGTGAGCGACTTACAGAGCTTTTTGGGGCTTTAAAATGTTTGATTTTAATGGCTTTGGCTTGTTGGGAACCTCGGGAAGGGATTGAGATGGATAGAAAGCCTTGAGGATGCCTCTAAATGCAAATTCGATCTCACACTTTTCTTTCTTTTTTTCCAGTTTTGGTTCTCCTTCTCACGCCTGTTTCTAACTTCTTTTTAGGTCTGCACGCACTCTATATGTACCAAGCAATGCATTAGGGTTGATAACTGCATCCAAATCTCCCTCCATCAATGATTTATGATTTGATTTGGTTCACTTTTAAGATCTTTCCAAACATGGCCTTTTTCAATCTTTTTGTCCACACTATGCATTTACACGAGTTTGAATGATTGGTATCTGTAATTTAAGACCTGAAACAATCACCAAATCTTTAGTTTTCAATATTTTTGATTTTATGTGATTTATTTTGATTTAAATTGAATTAGTTCAAATAAAAATCAAAATAAATAATAAAAATAAGATATGGACAAGTGGCAAGGGATACAGCTCGTGGACTATGTTACCAACTCAAAACAAGTGAAAAAGATTGGGCCCATTTGGCAAAATTTGAAGTTTTAGGGATAGTTGACTTTTGGCAATTTTGCAAAAAAGGTCAACTTCACCAATGCATAACTTCCTCAATTTTGACTCTTTGGAGGTGTTTTTGGACTTTTTAGAAAGCTTGAGGTGTCCTCTAAGCAACCCTTTTTGTCCCATCTCAATTTGATATTCCATGCTCATGTATGAAGCTTTGACAAATAAGGTGTTTTTGTTGACTTTTCAAAATGACCTATAATGTCTAAATCCATAATTTCTTATGAGTGCATATTTTGAACTTGGGAGATGAATATGGATTGTAGGGAATTGAATATTATTCAAAATGAGCTTTTTATGGGTCATTTCTTATAAAGTATGAGAAAGTTATGCTTGGTCAAAGTTGAGTTGACTTTTCCTACAAAACCCTAATTTAGCAACTTTTGAGTCTTGATGAATTATGACCAATCCTTGATGAATCATGATAAACCCTTGATAAAATGATGAAATATACTTCAAAATGAGGATGTTGACCAAAAATCTTGAAGTTTGACTGTATGTGGGCCACAGTTGACTTTTGCCTTAGCATAGTCGATTTTTGGGCCTTTGAGCAATTGACTGAGCAAACTTCCTCTGCAAGGCTTGAAACTTGACATGGGTGGTCTTGAGAACATATTAGGGCAATTTTGAGAATTTGGGGTCACTTGGACTCAAGTATCTTGATGCAACATGAAACCCTAATTTGAGGTAGACTGCCTTAGGAGAGAGCTTGTTTGGCCAACCCTTGGACTACCTTGAGCAACTTGGGGATCTTTCTTGAAATATTTTGAGAAATATGGGAGGGAAAATTTTGGGGTACAACAGCTGCCCCTGTTCAATATTGTTAAACCTGAGGATGTAGATTGGCTTTCGTGCCTTTCGTAATCCGAAGGTGGAAGATGATTGAACACTAGAGTGCCCAGAAATTTGCACTCGCATGAAGTGGTAATTGTCTTGTGATGTCGGGAATGGGCTTACAGATGCCATCTAGAAATTACTGATGAGGGGATGGGATTAAAGATGCCATCTGAAGCGGTGTTTATCGCGTAAGAGATTCCTTAGCGAGAGCTTGTATACTTGTCGTTGAGGAAGATTCCGCTGGGGAAGTCTGATCTTTGTTGGGAGAAGTAGAATTTTAGGAGTTTCGGTCGTCCGTTATTCTGCTGGTGAGTCGTCTCTGTTGATATTTAGGAACTTCGGTCATCCGTACTCAACTGAGGAATCATCTATGTTGATATTTAGGAACTTCGATCGTCCGTACTCAACTGAGGAAACATCTCTGCTGATATTTAGGAACTTTGATCGTTCGTACTCAACTGAGGAATCATCTCTGCTGATATTTAGGAACTTCGATCGTCCGTACTCAACTGAGGAAACATCTCTAGTGATATTTAGGAACTTCGATCGTCCGTACTCAACTGAGGAATCATCTCTGTTGATATTTAGGAACTTCGATCGTCCGTACTCAACTGAGGAAACATCTTTGCTGATATTTAGGAACTTCGATCGTCCGTACTCAAATGAGGAAACATCTCTGCTGATATTTAGGAACTTCGATCGTAATTCAACTGAGGAAACATCTCTACTGAGATTTAGGAACTCGACCATAATTCAACTGAGGAAACATCTCTGCTGATATTTAGGAACTCGTCCGTAATTCAACTGAGGAAACATCTCTGCTGAGATTTAGGAACTCGTCCGTAATTCAACTGAGGTAAAAGCTTCATAGCTTGAATTTTGTGAGAATCTGATTGTATCTTTCCTGAAAGGTAAAGGTTAGCTGTATGTAATGCATGATATGTATCAAGCAATGATGTTCTCAAAATAAATGAGATTGTGTTGTATGATGCGTATATGCATGTGTCATGATGTATGGAAATGTGATGTTTTTTGCTGGGGAAAATAAATCCTGGATTGTTGCTGGAGAAAAGAGTTGAATTCTTCGTTTCTGTTGGGAATAGCTAATGAAGATGATTGTGAGAATAAACTTGCAGGAGAGGATAACTCTGTTGGGGATGACCTGATGAGGAATGACTCTATGGGGAGGACATGTGTGATCGGTGGAAATAGAACTGACTGTTTTAAAGCTGGTTCGCGAAATGTCGCGGTAAGCAAGAGTCGCCACCGTCTTTTATGTTCTCCAACATGGAAAGGACAAAAGCACAGCAAAATTCCTTATGAGAATGTTTCTCGGTTCGGGAGGTAGATTTATAGAAAGGGAAGGTGTTAGCACCCTTTCTATCCGTGGTTATCCATGGGCTCTTAGGTACTTGCTCTTATGTTTTCAAAATGTGTTTGCTTTTCAAAATGTGAGTGGGCTTGAAAAAGTTTCTTTGAAAGATTTCTGAATAACTCTTGTATCTGTCCTCAAGAGTGTTTGAAAAATTGTTTTGAAAGCTTTTTGAAAGTGTCGGTGTGAAAAGGTTTTTTGTTTTGTTTTTGAAAAGAGAAAGTATCTATGAGTCATCTACCTACCCTAAGGAATTAAGCTATGTAAATGTCCTTAAGGTAGTGCCATCCCACCATTGAGAGGTTGGTAGCACCACCGTTGGAGGTGTTCGGGTCAATTCGATTGTAGGGACAGTGTGGTCACCGAAGCAACAGTTAGGACACCTTAGAAGCTACCCTTATGTCCTTGATCCTTTTTTTAATCCGAGGCAACCATTTCGAGGCAACTGTTTCGAGGCAACTGTTTCGAGGCAACTGTTTCGGGGCAACTGTTTCGAGGCAACTGGATCATGGACATAAGGACCGCTAAGACATCCTATACTTGACGACCACGTTTCGAAGGCAACAAGTGAGGCGTACCCTAGAAGTGGTGTGTGTATTTGTGTGTTGTATTCAGTTAATGTTTGTCTTGTTAATTAGTGAGCTACGAGTTGTTTTTATTTACATACATTCTTTCATGCAAGTTAACAGTTAAGGGGTGCGGAAAGTAAATTGCGGAAACGTAAATCCTACGCTATTACAAGGCGCGGGTCTATACATCGCCAAAAATTACAAAGACCCGTTTTTTAGTAAATAAGTACGGAAATTAAATAAAGCGATAAACCTATTTAACTATTACATTCTTGAAGGCAGTTACATAATAATCAAATAAAGTAAATGCGCGTGAATAAATTAACCAGGAATGTCTAAGGGTGTTGACCCTTTTAAGAAAAGAAATTAATTTTTTTGGTCTTTTTGTAATTAAAGTGAAATTAAAGCTAATTAATGACTAATTAATTAATTTAATTAAAAGAAAATATTTTTTTGTTTTTTATGTTTTTATGAAATAAAAGAAATGAAATAAAATTAAAAGTGAACTTTACCTAATTCTAGATCTATTTTAATTATTTAAGAAAAGGAATTAAAATGGCCTAATTAAACTATTTTTGTTAATGTTTATTTACAAAATAATATAATAATAATAATAATGATGTTAGTTCTATTTTTTTGATTTTTTATGAAAATATGTTAATTATGCTAATTATTAAAAAATAAAATAAGGCAAATAAATAAAAGAAAAGAAAATGACAAAACAAAATAAAATAAGAAAAAAGTAAATAAACCCAAGGGGTGTGAGATGGCCTTCATGGAGGTTTTCTGAAGTAATTCTGGCCCAACAACAAGAAGCCTTATTTGACTTTTTTCGGTTGCCTACGCATGCGCTGAATCCAGAGCATAGTACTCTTGCGTTCTGGGCCTTTAGATCTGCCTCCAATGACACTTGGCTTGTTGGATGGGTGAGGCTTATGGTGGAAACTACTTGAGAAACTGCACAAGAACGCATTAACAAAAATGATATGAGAATTATGGGGGACCTGGGAACAACTTACAGCGTGGTATGAGCCTCAGGACTTGGCAAAGGTTGCTTTAGCTTCAGGGTGTGGCAAGGAATAGAACCACGTGCTTGTTTTGATCTGAAGATGCTCGCAACTATGTTTTAGAACTCTCACTTTTTGAATAATTTTTGGTTTTGCTCTTGGCCGTTTATGCACACACTCTTTTTTGAATGAGGTTGGGAAGGCTTGTATATATAGTAATGAAAAGTGTATCAATCCAAATAATGGTCATTGAAGCCTTGCAATAATGTTCTTGATTTCCTCCATAACCAACATTGAACCATTTGCCATATTTGTGAAAATTTGAATTTTTATGCCCATAATAGGCCTTGAACGAATTTGGAAGGTATTTCAAGGTGTATCAAAGCTAATCAACACAAAATATATCCCTCCATTAATTTCTTTGATTTTTATTTGAATTTTAAAGATTTAAAATGAATTAAATCAAATAAAATTAAATAAAAATGGAAAAATTAATTTTAAATCTTGAAATAAATTGTGGGACACGTGGGAGGCATGGCCAAGCTGAATCAAGTGGAAAAAGTGGGCCCCTTTTGTCAAAAATGAAATTTCAAGGATAATTGACTTTGGCCATTTCACAAAAATTTCCCAACTTCTCCAATGCATATCTTGCTCAATTTTGAAGCTATGAACATGTTCTTGGACATTTTGGAAAGGTCTTGAAGTCCTCTAACCAATGTCTTTGGTCCCATGTCATTTTGATTTACCAATCTCAAGTTATGGTCTTTGACTTAAAGTGCCTTTTTGTTGACTTTTGAAAATGACCTATAATGTTGAAATTGATAACTTTTTGTGAGAGCATTTCTTGGACTTGGAGTGTGAAGATGAGTTGTAGGAAATGTCTTCCCCTTCAAGATGAGCATTGGATGGGATTTTTCTGATGAACCATGAAAAAGTTATGCCTTGGTCAAGTTACAGTTGACTTTTCAACTGTCCAAAAATAGAAACTTTTGCATCTTGATGATTTTTGAGCCATTCTTGTGGAATCATGGTCAATACTTGACCAAATGATGATTGTGGCTTCAAAATAAGATGTTGACCAAAATATTTGACTTTTGACTGCCAAATGACCATTTTGCCCCTGCAGTTGACTGTGGAGCAATTAGGGTTTTTGACTGTGCAACTTGACCTTGTGATCCTTGAAACTTGACATGTAGGTGCTTGACAATGTTTATGAGCATATGGGACTTGATTGAGCCCCTTGAAAACTTCAACTTCCTTGCAAGAACCAAAACCCTAGTTTGACTGGCTTAGGAGGATGGTTGACTGTGTAGCCCTTGAATAGATTTTGAGCCATTTGGGGTGATGCTTGTCAAATCTTGAAGAATATGGGAGGGCAAATTTTAGGGTACAACAGTTGCCCCTGTTCAATCTTCTTAGACCTGGGGATGTAGATTGGCTTGTGTGCCTTTCGTGATCCGAAGGTGGAAGATGATTGAACACTAGAGTGCCCAGAAATTTGCACTCACATAGTAGAATATCCGCAGTGTGATGGCGGGAATGGGCTTATAGATGCCATTTGGAGAGATGATGGATAGGAGGATGGGCTTATAGATGCCATCTGGAAGTGTGACAGAACCTTGTCGGGAATGGGCTTATGGATGCCATTTGGGAGTGTCATGGATAGTTGAATCTGAATAAGAAATAGAATAGATTCCGTGTCTGGAGCATATCTAGTCTGTGCCTGATTGCTGACGTCTGAATAAATTGTAGAATGACCGCCGTGTCTGGGGTATATCCATACTGCATGAGTAACAGAATGTCATCTGAATCTGGATCGTATCTGGACTGAACAATAGAAGAGCATCCGGGATAGAGCATCTCTAAGTTGTCCTTTAGAAATTTGAATCTGAATAAGCAATAGAACGGTGTCCGGATCTGGAGCATCTCTAGGCTATATCTGAAAGGGAATCTGAATAAGTATCAGAACGTCGCCATGCCTGGGTCACATCTGAACTATATTTAGAAGGAGTCTTGAATAAGCAAAAGAACAGCATCCATATCTGGAGCATGTCTAAGCTATCTCTGAAAGGAAATCTGGAATAAGTATCAGAACGTCGCCATGCCTGGGTCACATCTGAACTATATCTAGAAGGAGTCTTGAATAAGAAAAAGAATAGCATCCATATCTGGAGCATTTCCAAGCTATCTCTGAAAGGAAATTTGGAATAAGTATCAGAACGTCGCCATGCCTGGGTCACATCTGAACTATATCTAGAAGGAGTCTTGAATAAGAAAAAGAACAACATCCATATCTGGAGCATTTCCAAGCTATCTCTGAAAGGAAATCTGGAATAAGTATCAGAACGTCGCCATGCCTGGGTCACATCTGAACTATATCTAGAAGGAGTCTTGAATAAGCAAAAGAACAGCATCCATATCTGGAGCATTTCCAAGCTATCTCTGAAAGGAAATCTGGAATAAGTATCAGAACGTCGCCATGCTTGGGTCACATCTGAACTATATCTAGAAAGAATCTCTGAATAAACAATAGAATAGCATATGTGGTTGGAGCATCTCTAAGTTATCTCTTAAAGGAAATCTGGAATGAGTATCAAAACGTCGCCATGCCTGGGTCACATCTGAACTATATCTAGAAAGAATCTCTGAATAAACAATAGAATATCATCCGTGGTTGGAGCATCTCTAAGTTATCTCTGAAAAGAAACCCTGAATAAGCAACAGAATAGCGTCCATCTGGAGCATATCTGAACTATTTCTGAACAAGTAACTCTGAATAAGCAACAGAATAGCGTCTATCTCTGGAGCATTTCTAAGCCATCTCTGAAGAGAAAATCTGAATAAGTAAAAGAACAGCATCCATATCTGGAGCATTTCCCAACTATCTCTTTAATCTCTTTAATGTAGATATGCCCTGGCTAGATACAGGTATCGAATCCATAATCAATCGCTCATAGATATGCCATGGCTAGATGCAGGTATCAAATCTGGAATTGCAACAGTTGATAGTAATCGTCTTTGGATTGACCTTTTTCCTGAAAAAGGCAAAACATCAGTTGTGCAATGCATGATTTCATGATGTTCTCAGGGAGAAATGATATTGTGTGATATGATGCGTATGTGCATGCTATAATGTATGAAGATGTGATGTTTATGAATGTATTTTCGTCTAGGAAAATAAATCCTTGACGAATGCCGGGAAGTTGAATCCTGGGATGATGTTAAAGAACAGAGTTCTTCGTTTCCGCTGGGGATGATGGTTGCAAGAACAAACCGGTAGGAGAAGATGACTCTGTTGGGGAATAAACTTGCTGGAGGGATACTCTGCGGGGAATACTCTGTGGGGAAGGGATACTTCGCTGAGAATTTGATGATAACTCCGCTGAGGGATACCGTTAATAAGCTTTGTTGAGGGAATTGATGAACTCCGCTGGGGGGTAGGAAGAAACTTCGCCAAGGACGATCTTTCTGTGGTCATTAGCTGAGGATAACCCAGTTATAAGCCCTGGTGGGGAATAACCTTTGGATAAAGCCGGGGAGACGCGTTCGTGCTCTGCAGGGGATAAGCTTCCAGAATCTACTGGGGATAAGCTTCCTACTGGGGGGGATTGATTCAACTCTTCTGGGGAGACTTTTTTGGACTGTACTGGGGAGGTGGCTCCGCGGGGGTGTATGGTATTCCGCCGGGGAACAATCTTATATTAAGACTGCCTGGGATGCTTGCTTAGGAATGATCTGTATACTCCACTGGGGAATATTGAGATTTTCTGGGGATACCCCTCTTTCTTAAGGTTGACAGTAGTCTAACTCTGCTCGGGAAGAGTGTCGCTGACTTGCTGGAGATACTGTGCCTTTTAGGGCTTATGGGATCAATTCTGCTTGAGGAGAGTGAAGGTATCTAGGTTACGTTCTTCAGCCAAACCTACCTTAGTACCTTGGTGGGCAGAGCAACCAGATCGCTTAGACAACTCATTATTGCCCCTGCTTCTGATGTGGGAGAAGAAGATACCTTGTGGAGGTGCTTGATAACTGCCGATCGACAAATCTTCTTCTGGTAGGCAAGTGACGAGATGATGGGACATAGTCGTACGCTTTGATCCCTAACTTTTGCCTGGACCGTCCTTTCGGGTTTTCGGTCCATCGGGATACCCATTTTTGCCCAAGCCGCCTTTTCAGGTTTTCGACTTGCCGGGTGTACAGATTTTTCATTTTCGTCCCTTATTTTTCCCGAACCCTTTTGGTTCGCCGGGAAGCCCTTATTTTTGCCTAGGTGTGTCAACCTAGCGGGTCTTTGATTGCGCGTAGTATTTTTTCGACTATGTCCACGCTCTCAGGATGCAGGGAGGTGCCCCTGTCAGAAGTGTTTTGCCATGCCACCAGAAGATGTTTGATTAGGCAAGATTCGTTGCTGGAATGCCCCAAGTGACTTAGGCGGAGATTTGCCCCAGGCTATTTGGCATTTTGAGAGATTCCTTGAATCTTGACTGGACTGCCCCAGATGATAGACAATGATCATGCCGTGCCCCTGGATTGGAAGTGCTTTTGTTCACCGGATATTCTTCGTGCGAATTTCTATGCTGTTCGAACAAATAGTCATATGCAAACAATGTTATTTTAAGAATGCAAATCTTATGTCTGTCTTGAAGTTTTTGAAAAATGCATTTTTCATAAAAACAAGTGAATTTTGTAAAACGTGATGTCAACTCAGTATTTCACAGCAAGCCTTAAGGAGTCAGGATACCTTTCGTAACAGTATGCTTTCGAACTAACCCATGCTTCAGCTAGGACTTTATAGGGTTATAACGTGGCCTGGTTCATGGTTTGAGAAACAAAGGATAAAGGCTCAAAGTATTTGTACCCACCCGCTCTTCGTGATGTTCTTCAAACCTAAACTCAACTGATTGTGCGTTAGACCTTGTTTGAGTCTTTGTCCTGATATACCGGTGATGGTTCGGATGTTGACAATTTATTTTGAATAGGCAGTCATTTCCTTTTTTTGTTGAGGGTTTGTAGAACCTCTTTCTTTTTTGATTTTGTTATCCCTGTTTTTTTCCTGAACTGTTTCTTTTTGTGATTACAGTCAGTGGGATGCCCCAGTTTTGTAAGTCTCCTTCATAGGTTTTGACTTATTGAGCTTTTATTTTGAGAAGTAATGACTGCCTGTCTTTATGATTATTCGGAACCATCACTGTCTTTTGTTTTGTAAGGACCTCTTTGGTGCTATTCGTTGTGCACTTGGATCAACTGAGAGAACTACCCTGCCCCAGGTTATGATTAAGGGTTTTAATTTTCGAAAAGAAAAAATCCTACTTATTTGGCTCAAAGGGGTTGACGAGGGATTATCATCCTTATAACTCCAGTGTTTAGGAATTGAAACAATGTCTGTACCTCATCAGCGGGGTCTGTTCAAAAGCATACTGTAAGGATCGTGGTATCATTTTCGTCATCCTCCCTCAAGAGGCTTAGAATTATTAACCGAGCGTTGATCATCACAAAAAATATGAAGGCAATTTGAATATAGTGAAAATAATTGGATTAATTCAAAAACAGACATATGTAGTGCATTAATGAAATAAAAAAGTTTGCTATGACATTAATTGTTCGTATAAGCAAAAAAATTACAACTCAGAAATTCAAATAAACAAAAGCCTTCAATGATTGGGCAAAGGAGCAGTGATTATGTTTGGAGTCTCTGGTGCTTCAAACTGAATCTCTCTGGCGTCAATCATGTCTTGAATCTTGTTCTTCAGAGGCCAGCAGTTCTCCGTAGTATGCCCCGGGCTATCAGATTGGTATGCGCACCTATCGTTGGGATGATAGTTAGGAGCAGAAGTGTTTGGATTCCGGAGAGGAGCCCTTAAGGTAATCAGCCCTGCCTTCAACATTTGCTGTAGCGCTTGATCCAGTGACATGTTGATCTTAGTGAACTGTCTCTTGGGTGCGACCTCTTTACGTTGCTGCCCCTGTCCTTGTTGAGCAGGCCTAGGATTAAAGATCTGGGTTGCCCCTACATGTTGATCATGGCGACCCTTTTTACTATGCACAGCATTGGACTCCCTCTTCCCATTGTAAGGCTTTTTATGAGCATCTGCAGGTGCAGCTTCTTGAATCTTTCCAGCCTTGATACCAGCTTCAATCCTCTCCCCGGTCAAGATCAAATATGTAAACCCAGCAGAAGAATTCCCAATCAGATGGTTGAAGAAAGGACCAGACAGGGTCCCCAAGAACATGTCGACGAGTTCACGGTCAGTCAAGGGCGGCTGCACCCTTCCAGCCAGATCTCTCCACCTTTGCGCATACTCCTTAAAACCTTCACTCGTCCCAAGTGACATACCCTGGAGTTGGGTACGCGTAGGAGCGAGGTCGGCATTATACTGATACTGCTTATAAAAAGCAGTTGCCAAGTCCTCCCAGTTACGAATACTGGTTCCATCCAACTGATAGAACCAATCGAGTTGAGTCCCTGAAAGACTCTCCTGGAAGAAATGGATCCATAGATTCTTGTCTGCCGTGTAGGGCTGGATCTTCCTTGCGTATGAACGGAGGTGCAGCTTAGGACAAGAAACCCCGTCGTACTTTACAAAGGCAGGTGCCTTGAACTTGTGAGGGATCACCACCCCAGAAGATAAACCTAGGTCCCCAAAGTCCAACCCAGGCACACGTTGGATATCCATAGCATTTAACCGGTCCTCCAGCTGCTTGTACCTGTCTTCAGCAGGGGGGTACTGTTCGTCATTGAAGCCTGTCTCAGTGTCAGAGACCATAGGACTAGGGACCTCTCTCCCTTGGTGACTGCCTTCCCCAACAGATGGAGTAGTCCTCTCAGCTTCATTCTGCAGTGTATTCCCAGATCTGCGTTTAGGGTTGAACAAAACAATCCTCTTCTTCTTTTTCTTTAAAAGCAGAGTCTTCAATTCCTGTTGTCCTTGGGCTAAGCTCATGACCAGCTCCTGGAACTGGGCGTTCTGGGCCTGGAGGGCCTTGATAGCTTGTCCATTGGATGATTCAGGATTCATGATGACTGTTGAAATAAACAGCGAAGAAGATTAAGCAACCTGTAGAACAGAGTACCTGTAATACAATGATATGTATGTATGCATGCGATGTTTTCAAGGATCTCGCGGGGTAAACAGAGAAACTTGTTAGAATTTGAAGTTGGGTAGCTTGATTGAAGGAACTTCATGTTGCTGAGAGTCCTTCTTCAAGAGTCAAGGCTCACCATATCGAGTGGGTCATAGCCCCTGACTCAAGTCATTAACCTTGGCTAGAGGAAAATAAATCCCCTTTGCCCCTTGCTAGACATTTGATTCATCATGACCTGCATCACAAGCCCTTGAGATCCTTGAAATGGATTAGTCCTTATGTAGGATGTATGCAATGGTATGATGGTATGATGTTATGTTGTGGAGCAATGTAGGTAAACCCTGTTATGAGTCCAGATTAAGGACTGTAAACAAAACCTGCAAGAAACTCAAGTGTCAGATAACAAGTATGCAAGTAGTCAAGTTTTGAAGGCACACAAGTCACACAAAGAGCCCTTAGAGTTTAGGCCAGCATGACGTTTGGGGTACTACCCTCTTGAAGTTGGTGGGCTCAAACCTGTCCTATCAAAGTAATCGGGTTCTAAGGAGCTCAATATCATTGGATTGTTTTCTGTGTTCATCGTTTCGATTTAGCCATTGAACTGGCGATCAAAATATCCCAAGAAAACAACCCTCAACTGAGTGTAGCATCGAGTATCAACCAACTTCGGACTGCACCAAAGTAGTTATCTCACTACCCTAAAGAGGCCAAGATGGTTCAATTAAGGTTCCTAAGGTCAGTTGATGCTTCACGACACCACGCGGCGGCCCCGTACTCTCATTGACTGGACTCAAGGGTTACCGGTACTCACCAAAGTGCCACATCAACGTAGCAGACTGCTTCAACCATGTCGGTATACCTCACACAGTTCCCTCACAGCCTTGTTGCTACTTTCTAAGAAGGTATCCCCCAGATCCGGGTTAGGATCTATAAAACTCCCAAGACAGGCCCAATAATTTAAAGCACACAAATCAGGCAATTGAAAACATAAGTCTGAGCTATCCTAAGGTACACCTCACTTTAAAAGATCCCCAGCAGAGTCGCCAGTTCTGTGATCGGTGGAAATAGAACTGACTGTTTTAAAGCTGGTTCGCGAAATGTCGCGGTAAGCAAGAGTCGCCACCGTCTTTTATGTTCTCCAACATGGAAAGGACAAAAGCACAGCAAAATTCCTTATGAGAATGTTTCTCGGTTCGGGAGGTAGATTTATAGAAAGGGAAGGTGTTAGCACCCTTTCTATCCGTGGTTATCCATGGGCTCTTAGGTACTTGCTCTTATGTTTTCAAAATGTGTTTGCTTTTCAAAATGTGAGTGGGCTTGAAAAAGTTTCTTTGAAAGATTTCTGAATAACTCTTGTATCTGTCCTCAAGAGTGTTTGAAAAATTGTTTTGAAAGCTTTTTGAAAGTGTCGGTGTGAAAAGGTTTTTTGTTTTATTTTTGAAAAGAGAAAGTATCTATGAGTCATCTACCTACCCTAAGGAATTAAGCTGTGTAAATGTCCTTAAGGTAGTGCCATCCCACCATTGAGAGGTAGGTAGCACCACCGTTGGAGGTGTTTGGGTCAATTCGATTGTAGGGACAGTGTGGTCACCGAAGCAACAGTTAGGACACCTTAGAAGCTACCCTTATGTCCTTGATCCTTTTTTAATCCGAGGCAACCATTTCGAGGCAACTGTTTCGAGGCAACTGTTTCGAGGCAACTGTTTCGGGGCAACTGTTTCGAGGCAACTGGATCATGGACATAAGGACCGCTAAGACATCCTATACTTGACGACCACGTTTCGAAGGCAACAAGTGAGGCGTACCCTAGAAGTGGTGTGTGTATTTGTGTGTTGTATTCAGTTAATGTTTGTCTTGTTAATTAGTAAGCTACGAGTTGTTTTTATTTACATACATTCTTTCATGCAAGTTAACAGTTAAGGGGTGCGGAAAGTAAATTGCCGAAACGTAAATCCTACGCTATTACAAGGCGCGGGTCTATACATCGCCAAAAATTACAAAGATCCGTTTTTTAGTAAATAAGTACGGAAATTAAATAAAGCGATAAACCTATTTAACTATTACATTCTTGAAGGCAGTTACATAATAATCAAATAAAGTAAATGCGTGTGAATAAATTAATCGGGAATGTCTAAGGGTGTTGACCCTTTTAAGAAAAGAAATTAATTTGTTTTGGTCTTTTTGTAATTAAAGTGAAATTAAAGCTAATTAATGACTAATTAATTAATTTAATTAAAAGAAAATATTTTTTTGTTTTTTATGTTTTTATGAAATAAAAGAAATGAAATAAAATTAAAAGTGAACTTTACCTAATTCTAGATCTATTTTAATTATTTAAGAAAAGGAATTAAAATGGCCTAATTAAACTATTTTTGTTAATGTTTATTTACAAAATAATATAATAATAATAATAATGATGTTAGTTCTATTTTTTTGATTTTTTATGAAAATATGTTAATTATGCTAATTATTAAAAAATAAAATAAGGCAAATAAATAAAAAGAAAAGAAAATGACAAAACAAAACAAAATAAAATAAGAAAAAAGTAAATAAACCCAAGGGGGTGAGATGGCCTTCATGGAGGTTTTCTGAAGTAATTCTGGCCCAACAACAAGAAGCCTTATTTGACTTTTTTCGGTTGCCTACGCATGCGCTGACTCCAGAGCATAGTACTCTTGCATTCTGGGCCTTTAGATCTGCCTCCAATGACACTTGGCTTGTTGGATGGGTGAGGCTTATGGTGGAAACTACTTGAGAAACTGCACAAGAACGCGTTAACAAAAATGATATGAGAATTATGGGGGACCTGGGAACAACTTACAGCGCGGTATGAGCCTCAGGACTTGGCAAAGGTTGCTTTAGCTTCAGGGTGTGGCAAGGAATAGAACCACGTGCTTGTTTTGATCTGAAGATGCTCGCAACTATGTTTTAGAACTCTCACTTTTTGAATAATTTTTGGTTTTGCTCTTGGCCGTTTCTGCACACACTCTTTTTTGAATGAGGTTGGGAAGGCTTGTATATATAGTAATGAAAAGTGTATCAATCCAAATAATGGTCATTAAAGCCTTGCAATAATGTTCTTGATTTCCTCCATAACCAACATTGAACCATTTGCCATATTTGTGAAAATTTGAATTTTTATGCCCATAATAGGCCTTGCACGAATTTGGAAGGTATTTCAAGGTGTATCAAAGCTAATCAACACAAAATATATCCCTCCATTAATTTCTTTGATTTTTATTTGAATTTTAAAGATTTAAAATGAATTAAATCAAATAAAATTAAATAAAAATGGAAAAATTAATTTTAAATCATGAAATAAATTGTGGGACACGTGGGAGGCATGGCCAAGCTGAATCAAGTGGAAAAAGTGGGCCCCTTTTGTCAAAAATGAAATTTCAAGGATAATTGACTTTGGCCATTTCACAAAAATTTCCCAACTTCTCCAATGCATATCTTGCTCAATTTTGAAGCTATGAACATGTTCTTGGACATTTTGGAAAGGTCTTGAAGTCCTCTAACCAATGTATTTGGTCCCATGTCATTTTGATTTACCAATCTCAAGTTATGGTCTTTTACTTAAAGTGCCTTTTTGTTGACTTTTGAAAATGACCTATAATGTTGAAATTGATAACTTTTTGTGAGAGCATTTCTTGGACTTGGAGTGTGAAGATGAGTTGTAGGAAATGTCTTCCCCTTCAAGATGAGCATTGGATGGTATTTTTCTGATGAACCATGAAAAAGTTATGCCTTGGTCAAGTTACAGTTGACTTTTCAACTGTCCAAAAATAGAAACTTTTGCATCTTGATGATTTTTGAGCCATTCTTGTGGAATCATGGTCAAGACTTGACCAAATGATGATTGTGGCTTCAAAATAAGATGTTGACCAAAAATTTTGACTTTTGACTGCCAAATGACCATTTTGCCCCTGCAGTTGACTGTGGAGCAATTAGGGTTTTTGACTGTGCAACTTGACCTTGTGATCCTTGAAACTTGACATGTAGGTGCTTGACAATGTTTATGAGCATATGGGACTTGATTGAGCCCCTTGAAAACTTCAACTTCCTTGCAAGAACCAAAACCCTAGTTTGACTGGCTTAGGAGGATGGTTGACTGTGTAGCCCTTGAATAGATTTTGAGCCATTTGGGGTGATGCTTGTCAAATCTTGAAGAATATGGGAGGGAAAATTTTGGGGTACAACAACATGCTCTGCTGAGGATCCGCTGATTTGGAGCAATAACCTCGGTTGGGAATTGAGTTTCTAGTGTTAAAGGAATGGACTCCGCTGGGGATGATTTTCTAGTTGTGACTTCACCGGGAATGACCTTTTAGACTCTACTGGGGATAACCTTCCAGAGTCTATTGGGGATAACTTTTCAAACTCCACTGGGGATGGTCTTCTAGACTCTGCTGGGGATCGTCTTCCAGTGCTGGTGATAGATAAACTCTGCTTGGGGGAACTCTTACCGACTCATTTGCGGTTGGAGCCTCAGCTAGGAAGAGTTAACATTACTGTCTTTTTCTTACTCTGCGGGGAGTGAATGTACCTTTAATTGTTTTCTCCAACTAGGTTTATCCCTATACCTGGTGGGAAAAGCAACTGTATAGTTTGGACATTTCTTATTTTCCCCTGTTTCTGATATTACGAGTAATCGTCTTTGTTTCGCATGTAAATATTCATGAGCATCAATTTATGTCAAATGCATATATCAAAAATGAACATTGGACGTTCTTGCAAAACAAAATAGAAAAAGAAAAATTTATTTGTGGAAATGAATTATATTGATCTTGAAGTCAGCCTGTAAATAGGCATTTTTGTACAAGAGGCTGACGTCCTAGTAAGAGAACGCCTCCGAACAATAAAGTTTATATAGTTTGCAAAACAAAGGAAAACAGCTATGTGAATAATCCCACTGGGTTCCAACTCTGCTATTTCCTTTATGTCCTCGAGCATCTCATCACTTTGCTACTTGATTGAAGGTAGATCAGATTACTTAGTGTCGTCCTAGCTTGATAGTCGATACCGAAGTGTGGTTGCAAGGTGATCCAATGAGACATAGTGTTACGCTTTAATCCCTAATTCTTGCCTGGACCCGACTTTCGGGTTTTCAGTCCACCGGGATAACCATTTTTTCCCAAGCCTTTTCAGGTTTTCGACTTGCCGGGTGTACAGTTTTTTTTTGTTTTTTTTAATTTTCATCCCTTATTTTTTCCCGAACCCTTTTGGTTCGCCGGGAAGCCCTTATTTTTTCCTAGGCCAGTCAACCTAGCGGGTCTTTGATTATGCGTAGTATTTTTTCACTATGTCTGCATTGACGGGATGAGGAAGGTCGTCACCATCCATGGTGGTTAGAATCATAGCTCCTCCTGAGAAAATGTTCTTAACCACAAATGGCCCTTTGTAAGTAGGGGTCCATTTGCCCCTGGGATCACCTTGAGGTAGGATGATGCGCTTGATTACCAGATCCCCAACTTGATACTCTTGTCGTCTGACTTTCTTGTTAAATGCATTGATCATCCGTTTTTGATATGTTTGACCATGACAAATAGAAGTGAGTCTCTTTTCGTTGATTAATTTTAGCTGATCAAGTCGGGTCTGAATCCAGTCATCTTCGCTCAAACCTGCTGTTTACCGTGGTTATTGGTAAACAACCGTTGATCCTCCAAATGGTTACTTATTTGGTTACTCGCAGGATCGATCAGATTGATCCTAGGACATAGGTTGATTTTGAGGTTTTGATTAAATTGGATAATGGTTAAATGGCAATAAAATAAAGAGGCTTTAAGTAAATTGCATGAAGAAGTAGGTTTGGTAAAATAAATGAAAGCTTAACGTAAAGGATTTCGACAGGAAAGTAAAGAAGAAAGCAAGTAAAGTTTCTGGAAAAGTAAATGACTTTGATTAATAAAGTTGGTGTTTCACACATACATTTCTCAACAATTCTTTCTCACACGCTGGGTACTCGAATCTATATGAGTGACTTTGTATATAATCGTGAACACACGCGAGAATCTGCGTGAACTACTACTATTTATACTAAAACATCCCAAGTAACCGTCGGGCAGTTACACTGCTTCGAGATGACTCCACTTGGCACGTTCTCAACGTTCGACGCTCCAGATCTTTGCACGTTGCACTTGATAACCGCTGGAAACCGTTTTCCCTCCAAACGCTTGAACTTCAAACCGTTCCACTCTGAACCATCGAACACCTTCGTCGAGAAGCATCTTCGACGAGAAACACCTTCGACGTCGAAGGCAACCAACTTATCCCTTGGAAGAAATCTTCTAAGTATATTGCCATCTTTCGATGGGCATTTCGACGGACCTAGCTGGTCGAAAACATCCTTCAGCTTTAATGGCTGACATTAATGAAACAAGGGTGTCGAATTTAGGAGCCAACAAATTGCCCCCCAAGAATGCCTTATTTCGACTCTGAAAGAAAAAGGCATTCTTTGAAACTCCATTCGACACCTGTCTTTTCATTCTTAGTCACAAATTAAATTGTGCACTTTTTGTTGTCTTCTACCAACCACTGACAATCCCAAGAAAAACCATCATTTATCCGTACCTAAGACGTCACCTCAGTACGGCGTGCAGTGTGCCAAACGTCATTTCAGAAATTGTCATCATGACAATTCCCAAAAACGAGGGCGCACGCTGCACCCTTCCATTTCTGCAGAACGGCTAAAACAACAGGGAGACGCCACGTGTCCCACTACCTTCTGCAACATTAAATGGCATTTAATGTCCTCGAATTTGGGGATTTCCCCCACTACTATAAATAGCAGTAAGTACCCATTGTGGGACTTTTTACGCAACCTTGCTTTCAGAATCCCTCATTTGCATTCAAACTTGTCAACTTTGCAAACCTCTTTTTCTTCACTTCGTCTTCAACCTCACTACCAACAATGGCATCTGGTTCTTCCAACGCTCCTAGCGCCAACGCTCCCTCTGGAAATGTCAAGCCTAGGGTTTTCTCGACCGCTCCAGTAGTGACTCCCACGGGCCAACGAAGGGTCCCTGAACCTTTGGATATTGTTGTACGTGATGCTTACTCACGCCACCTTATGATTCCGGTTGGATATTCCAACCAGATCTTTGTTATGTCTGGCCCACTGTACCCAAGCATTACTGAGGCCATGAAGATCAAAAGTTATTTTCCGGTAGTTGAGAGACTCAAACCGGTTGCATGCTCCAAGAAAGATGCAGAGGATAATGAAGATCCTGCTAAAGAGAAAATCGACCTCCGTTTCTTCAACAAAGGTGTTAGGGCTTTCAGGTCTGGCCCTAGCCTTACTCCTGATTATAGTGCTTGGCTGGAAAAAATGGAGAAACGCCAAGCTTCGATCTGGAAAGACATGGGGATATTCGACCTGGTCATGCTGTCGAAGACAGGTCTTAACTATTCCCCAGAGATGTTGATAGCTTCTCTACTCTTCTGGGACTACACCCATTTCACCTTCCATCTTCCCTGTGGAATGCTGACTCCCACACTCTTCGATGTGGCCGCCATCACTGGCCTTCGTCCCACCGGGGACTACTTCGACCCGGAGGAAATGTCGGAGGATCAGATTGGATTCTCTGCCACAAAACCAACCTACACCACCTTCATCAATCACTACCACGACAGGTCGACAGATGCTGTGTTGGATGTCGAACATATTGCGTTTCTAGCCTTATGGCTGACACGCTTTGTGTTTTGCTCCAAGTCCTTACAGGTGACCAAGAAGATGGTCACTCTCGCCACTCAACTCCATCATGGCCAAAATATCTGTTTGGCAGAATTGATTTTGGCTAGCCTGTATGAGTCGATTAGTAATGGAGCGACTCTTCTGAAGATTATCGAGAACAGGGCCAGTCTGCTGCTTGCTGGACCTTTTTGGCTGCTTCAACTGTGGCTCAATGCCACCTTCGAGTCTTTCTTGCCTAAGAAGATTCAAATAAATGAGCAAGCTCCAGAAATAGCGAACAGACGCGTCGAAGGAACCAGATTAGCTCTATTGACTCCAATGGAAGATGGGCTGGAGCTTCAGCAAACTTTTACAAACTTCGTTCTGATGTTTGCTAGAAGGAAAGAGTTTGCTTCGACTATGGCTCCGTTTGCTCGACGGAAGGTTGGCCCAGAGTGGTTCACAAGGCCACATCCTAGGACGTCGAGTGGTCCTCAGGTTGACGAACATACAACAATGTGGGAGGCGTTCCTCACACCAAGAATCATGCCTCTTTGATTCAGGAGTTCTAAGACTCACTTGAGTCTGATTGCATATCAACCAAACCTGGTGTCTCGCCAGTTTGGTATTATTCAAACGCTACCTTCCCCAATTTTTCCAAGGGAGAAGTCTATGTTATACTTCTGCAACGACTACACCGAAGAAGCTGCCACTAAGCATATCGGCAGATATGCTGGTCGAACAGTTCTTTCGTTGTTTGACTACCAGCTTAACTTTCTTTGCTCACCATCCTTCGAGGAGTGGTGGAAAAGTTATTACGCTGAGGAGTTTTTCGACGAGAAGGACTTCGTGGATGAGCTTCATAAATCTTTTGTCCTTGTCTTGGACAAAATAAAGAAATGTAAGTTCATCCTTTCAAATTACTTTGTCTTTCTCTTTCGACTGCTAGCCTGTGAATTATTTTATTTGCTTTCAGTTGTTCGAAAGCCTGCAGCCAAGAAGGCTGCAGAAGGCCAACAGGGAGGAGGCCCCTCAACAAAACCTCCACCGCCGGCGAAGACTATAGCGCCGGCGAAGACCACAACAAACCAACAGGGGGAAGGCCCTTCGAAAAAGGCTTCTGCACCGGTAACCAGACTTTCATTATTTTTCTTCTGGTTTTAATTTTTGACTTTCGATGCAACTGCTAAATCGAATTCCAATTGGTTCTTTAGGCACCTTCGCCCAAGAAACGGCCAGCACTGATGGTCGAATCCGGGAGCGACGAAGAAGATGATTCTCCCCCTGCTCCTCTAAAAAGGCGAAATCTGAAGAAGGACGTTCCTCTTCCTGAGGCTGCTGGTCGAACAATTAGAATAAAGGTCGCTGGGAGAAAGCCCAGGCCACCTCCAGTAATCATTGAGGAGCCAACGGAGGAGGAATTAAACGTTCTTCTCAATAAGCCTGTCGAAAGCGACAATTCTAGCCCTGGGGCTGAAACTACTTTACAGGTAATTTCTTTGATCCCTTTGTAACTCAGGTGTCGATACCTACATTCGACTATGTCTTCTTTCGAATTTTAGAAGATTCTTCTTCTTCTTTTTTCCAGGACACCACTGAAAGCTCAGCGCCAAGGACTTCTGAAACAATGGAGTCTGCTGAACTCAGCAGGCCACAAGAAAAAGACTTGGCGAACGATGAGGCCCATACTGAAATAAATGAGGCCAATGCTGAGACAGCAGAAAAACCAGCGGAAGATCCACAAACAGAAGAGCAACAGCCAAAAGAGATTCAGGTGGTGGATCTGTCGGAAGAGAATCGTGACGAAGGGGACCACGGCAACGCTGGCGAAGAGGATCAAGGTGCCGCTGGCGAAGAGAACCAAGATGACGCTGGCGAAGGGAACCATGATGACGCTGGTACTGCCGCATTCCGAGTCGAAGAAAGTCAAGTCGAGGCAAATGTTACTCAACAGCCTCAAACCCAAGACTATGCTGTTGCAAAGGCTGTTACCTCAACAAAGCATAAGTCAAAAGAGGACTTAGAACTCTTGAAGCAAACTGATTCTGTTAGCTATCTGAACGCCATCATCGAGAGCAAAAGTTCGTCTGGTGCTAGCCAGGAGGTTCCTACTCTGTCGGGGAAGTCCACTGAAACTTCTCCTCTCGATGAGGCTTTGACGAAGGTTAAGGCTCAGTTTTTCAAGAAGGACTTGATGAAAGCTTTGGAGGGGGACCCTACTGCTCCATCATATTTGGGGGCTGTTTTGAATGCCGTAGACTTGTTAGTTGTGCCTCCAGAAGTCTCAGGCTTTATCATGGAGTTACACTCCATTATTAATCAAGTCTCAGCAGATTATCAGCGACAAAGGGGCTTTAATAGCCAGCTTGAAGTGTTATATGGAAAAAGCTCTTCTGCATGGACTGCTGTAGTAGAGACAACTTCTCGAATTGCGGAGTTGTCGAAGCAAAAAGCATCTAAACAAGAAGAAGTGGATGCCATCGATCGAGAGAATGCCTCCCTCCAGGCGCAAATCGAAGAAATAGAGGCTAAGATAAATGCCAATACTAAGCGCAAGGAGGAACTTCTCTCGACCGTTCCAGACACCGAAAGCCAAACTGAAATCACACAGGGCCTAGAATTTGCTGAGAAAGCTCAAGGCTTCGACGATCAGATTGCCAAGCTTGTGCAGGCGAATGCATGGTGCAACAAAAGATTGGAGCTGCAGCAAATCAAATACCTTCGACTCAAGGACTCCATTCCCTTCTGATTGATTCAGCCTTTTAACCATATTTTGTAATATGTATTCGACAACATTGCCATCTTGGCTAAATTATAAAAAATTTCCATTTTGGCTTTTTTATGGTTAATTTAGTCATTACTTGTTATTTTATTTTTATCTCTTGGAGTGCAGGTTTGTACTTTTTTAAATATTTACCATTTACTCTCAAGAGCCTTTTATCTTCACCTAGCTCTTCGACTTCATAGGCTCCACCAGAAAAAGTCTGGATAACTCTGAATGGTCCTTCCCATTTGGGTGACCATTTTCCCATGCTTCGATCCCTTCGATCCATGGGAAGAATCACCTTCCAAACTAGTTCTTCAGGCGAAAATACCTTAGGTTTCACCTTTTTATTATAAGAGTCTTCTACTCTTTTCTTCTGAAGCCTGAGTAGGTCAAGAGCGCGCAATCTTTCTTCGTCTAAATCCACCAGTTCGTCTAACATCATATCCCAATAAATTTCAGAGGGAATATCATAATGTCTCTGAACCCTTGCAGATTGAAGACAAATTTCTGCTGGCAACACTGCATCATGGCCAAAAGTTAGCCTATATGGTGTTGTACCTATGGCTTCTTTTGGGGACGTTCGACAAGCCCACAAAATCTGGTCTAACGTCTTATGCCAATTTTTTGGTTTCTTCCCAACATGCTTTTTTATCAAGCCAATCACTACTTTGTTCGCTGCTTCGACTTGACCATTTGCCTGTGCATAATAAGGCGTTGATGTTAGGAGTTTGAAACCTATTTCCTGAGCGAATTCCTGCATCTTCCGACCAGTGAAAACTGACCCTTGATCAGTAGTTATAGTCTCATGGATTCCATACCTAAAGATAATGTTCTTTTGAATAAATTCAATGACATTTTCTTGGTCTACATTGACTAAAGGGATAGCTTCGATCCACTTAGTAAAATAATCAATGCCTACCAGTATATACTTCTGACTTTTTGATGATGCTGGTCGAATCTCTCCAATGAGGTCCAACGCCCATCCTCTAAAGGGCCAAGGTTTCACTATCGAGTGAAGTTCGCTTGCTGGTACATGTTGGATGCCTGTATGTACTTGACATTCTTGACAACCTTTGGCTAACTCAACACAATCTTTCAGCATAGTGGGCCAGTATAGTCCTTGTCGAAACAACAACCATTTCATCTTATGGCCTGCTTGGTGAGCCCCACATGCCCCAGCGTGCGTAATCGAAAGAGCTATGTATGCCTCAGTTTCACTTAAGCATTTTAGCAATACCCCTTCAGGCGTCTTCTTGTATAACTCATTACCCATGAGTACATAACTCAACGCCCTGTACTTTGTTTTTCGTTCTGTCGAAACTCCTGGATTTTGAAGATAATCCACAATGGGCTTCCTCCAATCTTGTTCTGACAAATTATCTATGAACGAAATTTCAAAGTTACTTTGATCAGCATATCCTAGTCTTGTCGATTCCAAGTCTGTTGGTGATAGACAAGTTGCTTTTATCTTTTCTCGAACTTCGATTGCTCTTTGTAATCTCGTTTTTGAAATCTTATACCCAGATGCAATTTGTGCCAAGTCGTTGGCTATTTGATTTTCCACTCTGGGTATGTGTCGAATATTTACCATTTCAAATTTTTTCAATAAACGATTTGCTATCACAAAGTACATAATGAGATTTTCTCTTATGCATTTATATTCCTTTGTGACTTGCTTAATGACTAACTCTGAGTCTCCCATTATTTCGACTCGAGTTGCCCCCAATTCCAACAATATTTCAAGGCCAGTAATTAGAGCTTCATACTCAGCCTCATTGTTCGAACAAGAACCCGATATCTTGCACTTGAATGTTGTTGGAATTTTTTCTGGAGAAATGATCAAGACTCCTACTCTTGTTCCATCTTTATGGCTGGAACCATCGAAGTAGAATTTCCAAGGTTCTATCTCCACATAATTGATATCCTTAACTTGAATTGAGTGGTCGACTATAAAGTCTGCAACCACTTGTCCTTTCACTGCCTTAAGAGGCATAAAGGTCAAGGAGTATTCAGTTAATGCTAGTGCCCACTTGCCAATTCGACTGTGCAAGATAGGTTTCGACAACATATACTTGAAAACATCAAAATGAGACGAAACATACACATCAACTGGTTTTATGTATTGCTTGAGTTTTGTACAAGAGAAATACAGACATAGACACAATTTTTCAACTTCACTATATCTAGTTTCTGCATCGTTCAAAACTCTACTAAGATAGTAAATGGGTCTTTCGACTCCATTCTCATCTTCTTGGGCTAACATGCTTCCCAAAGTTTTGTCGGATGCAGCTATGTACAATCTCATACTCCTATTGCTACAAGGAGGCACCAAAATAGGTGGCTTAGTGAGGTACCCTTTGATTTTGTCGAAGGCTTCTTGTTGCTCTTGCCCCCATTCGAACCCCTCTTTGTTCAGTCGAAGTAAGGGAGAAAAGGCCTGAGCTTTCCCACTTAGGTTAGATATAAATCTCCTTAAGAAATTTATCTTGCCTAACAGAGACTGCAGTTCCTTCTTATTCGATGGCGCTTTCGCTTCCAGAATAGCCTTCGTCTTGTTCTGGTTGATTTCGATTCCTTTCTTGTGGACAACGAAGCCCAAGAAATCTCCAGCTTTCACACAGAATGCACACTTCAAAGGGTTCATCTTCAGACCATGTTCTCACATTCTTTCGAACGATTGTCGAAGGTGGTCAATATGATTCTTCCTGGAAACAGATTTTATAACAATGTCATCAATATATACTTGCATAAAAGTGTTAATAAAATCATGGAAGATAGTATTCATTGCTCGCTGGTATGTTGCCCCAGCGTTCTTTAGGCCAAAAGGCATCACTACCCATTCGTAAGTGCCTAGGGCCCCAGGGCATCGAAAAGCTGTTTTCGACACATCCTCTTCAGCAATGAATATTTGATTATATCCTGAATAACCATCGAGCATACTCAGGTATTCATAGCCAGCGGAAGAATCGACTAGTATTTCCGCCACAGGCATAGGATATTCATCTTTGGGCGTAGCAGCATTCAAATCTCTGAAATCTATGCACACCCTTAATGTACCATTTTTCTTAATCACTGGCACAATGTTTGCAATCCATTCGACATACCTTGTAACGCGTATGAATTTGCATTTCAGCAGTCTTTCGACTTCCGTTTTGATCTTCGACAGTATTTCTGGAGCGAAGCGTCTTGGACTTTGCTTGATTGGCTTCTTCCCAGGTTTGATTGGCAACTGAAGTTCTACCAACCCTCTGTCGAGACCAGGCATTTCGTCGTAATCCCATGCAAAACAGTCCTTGAACTCTTTCAACAATTGGATTACTTCCAACCTGAGTTCTGGGTCAATTTTGGCGCTGATGTAAGTTGGCCTTTTCTCTGACCCTTTGCCTAAGTTGATTTCTTCTAAAGGATCTTGCGCTAACATTTTAATGTTGTTCGCCAAGGGGTCCTTTTCGAAGCCCAAAGGCTCATCGTCATAGATGGCGTCGAGCCTCTGTTCCTGCATTTCTTCTGGCATGATATCAGGGGGTTCTGGATCGAAATCCTTTCCTGGACCTGCAGCAGATAACTGTTGATCATTGGCCTGTGTGGCCATGTACTTCACTTCGGCTTCGAGAGCCGTTATCATCTTTGTTTCGGCTACATAAGCCGAAATTCGCTTCAATGATTGTGACTCAGTCATTATCACTGAATTCACTTCCCCAACCAGTTGGTTGGATATCAGTTAACCCACTGAAGTCTATGTGGGACAAGTCTTCTCTGTCCCATTGGAAACCATGCTCAGGATGGAGGTATAGGGAATAAAAAGTGTTTGGCGCTGGCGCCAAGTCGAAGTCAGGTGTTGGACATGGCCCTATGTGAGCCAAGTTCTTGTCGAAATCTGCCAACCCTAGGTGATTCACTTCGCCCAGGTAATAGCTTTGATCTGCCTCTATGTTTTCGACCATCCCATCTGGACGCCATAGCAGCAGTCTCTGGTGCATCGATGATGGCACAGCACCAACACCATGAATCCATTCACGGCCCAACAGAAGATTGTAGTTAGGTTTGGCCGATATGACCATAAACATTGTTGGTCGAAGGATCGACCCTACTTTGATATCTAGTTGGATCACTCCCATAGTGGTCCCTATGCCGCCCTCATAGTTCGACAGGACCATGTTGTGAGGCTTAATATCCTCATCCCTTTTGCCAATTTTCCTTAGCATAGAGTGAGGAATAATGTTGATGGTTGCCCCACAATCCACCAATATTTTATTCACTGTAGTTTCTTCGAGTTTAGCCCTTATAAATAAAGGCTTGAGGTGATTTTTCATCGCCTCTGTAGGTGGTTCGAAGAATCCATTTTGTTCCTCAGTGGTGCCATTGTCCATGACGAAATAGCACACTGGCCTATGTTTGGCCATTTCTTGCTCCACTTCCCAGTCACTTGCTTCGACCTCCACCTGTCGGTTGAATTCTCTGGGCAGCACTGAGACTATATTCACCATTATGTCCAAAGTATCATCAGACTCAGAATCGTCTTCGTCTTCGATCTCACCTTGGTCAGGCCAAACTAGCCTGTTGGTTACTGGCTCTCTTTCTAGAGGTTTCCTTTGCTTCCTTAGAGGAACATTCGAACTGGTTTCTGCCTTTGGTTCATTGGCAGCCTCCCTCTCAGCTTTTCGTCTCCTTTGGTATCTCCTCCATTGAGATCGAGACATGGGATTTTTCCCTTTGTAGTTGCTTGACACTTGTGCAACTTTAGGTGCAGCAACTTGAGGCTCTTTCTTTTGTGTTAAAGATGAACCCCTTGGCACGTCGAAAGAGTGCCATCTCTCCTCACTTGGCCTTTTTCGACCAGAGGTTTTGTACCAGGTATCTACCGGCACATTTGTTGGAGGCCTGAAAGTCAATGGCCTCTTTTCTTGGTTTGAACCTCTTTGGGAGGCTCTTCTGGGGTCATGTCGAAGATCAACATTTTCCCTTCTCTTATTCGCTGCTCTTACGCCTTGAATGTGCTCAGCAGCTTTTTTGTCAAAGATCGAACTGCATCTTGGACACAGCATCACCTCTGATTTCTTTTTCTGGCATCTTTGCAGAAAATCTGCCAGATTTTCATTTCCCGAGGGAAAGCGGTCTTGTTAGCTTGTTCTTGCCTCATGGCCTCTTCTGATGCTTTTGGGTCAGAGAGTTCGACCATGTTGATATTCATTGTATCTTTGTTGGCAAGAGTTAACTGCTTCATTTGTATCTCCAAATTCTCCGTCTGGCCTTGAACTGTGGCCAAGTGAGAACTGGGTTTTGGTCCAGTTTTTTGTGCTTCAACGGTCTCCAGCTTTGGGCTTTCGACCGCTTTTTGAACTGCTTCAATTGTCTTTCTGGATAAATTCCCAGAAAAACTGCCAAAGATTGGCATGTTGATATGGTCCTTTGAGACTTCGACCATTTTGATTCCTGGCCTCTTCGACTGGCTCCTGGATGCCTCGATCACGTTCACCTCAGAAGGCTCAGCATAGTGGGCTTCAGCCTGCAACGGATTTGAGTCGACAGCCATGGGGGTCTTGTCAGCAAACTTCAACCTCCCTTCTTCGATAGCGTCTTGCACAAGATTCCTGAAAAGAAAACATTGAGAAGTTTTATGGCCCAAAAAATTATGATATTTGCAAAAGCCTCTCTTCTTTCTTTGATCAAGAGGAGGCACTTTTACCCCTGGGGGTACTATCATTTGGCCATCTTTTACAAGCAAGTCAAATATTTCATCACATTTTGTGATGTCAAAACTATAAGTCTTTTTGGGGAACCTATCGTTGGTCCTTTCTGGACCAATGGGATTTTTCCCACTTGAGGGGACTAACAGTTTGCAAGAGTATGGTGGCCCTTGTTTTAGTTCCGCTAAATCGACTTCTCCTTCTTCGCCAATTATAGTATCGTCGAAGGATTCTGGATCTTCGTCATCCATCTCAACATACGCTATCCTCTCTCTCTTATGAGTTTTCGTTGCCTTTGCTTTTTCAGCTTTGAGGCGTTCTACCTGTCGAACTCTGTCGGCCAGTTGGGCCATGTCTCTCAGGTATTGGGTGTCTAACTTCTTCCTAATGGAATAATCTAAACCGCCTACGGCTATTTCGACCAACTCATGTTCCGGCACTTGTGTAAAACATCTCGCCTTGAGCAACCTAAACCTATTTAGATATTCGTCTATAGGTTCAGTGAAACGTCTCTTTACACTGGCCAGTTCTTTCAGGCTTATCTTGGTTTGCCCCATGTAGAATTGCTCATGGAACAATCTTTCCAACTGGGTCCAATGATGGATCGAATTGGGGGGGAGAGTTGTAAACCAAGTAAAAGCGTTCTTTGTTAAAGAACTTGGGAAGTACTTAATCCTCAGGTTTTCGTTATTCGAAATATCTCCTGCTTCGATCAAGTATCTCGCCACATGCTCGACAGTAGATTCTGTCGTGTCCCCAGAGAACTTAGTGAATTTGGGGACTTTGCATCTAGGAGGTAAGTCTGTTTGTAACACGTATTCTGACAATGGGGACGTAAAGTTAGGCCTTCGAAAGCCCATGTTTATCCCATTTTGAGTCATGATCCTTTCGATCATGGTTGCCAGATTATTTTCCAAACCCATGTTTTGGTATTGGATATGCTGAACTACTTCGTCAGCATTTTGGTTTCTGTTAACTAACCTTACCTCTGGGGTTATTACCCTAGGTTCCTCGACAGGTTGCTCCAATCGTGCCCTAAGGTTTTCTTCGACAGGCTGTTGAACCTGTTTGATGGTGGTTTCTTCCTCTAAGAATATACCCTGGTTTCCCCTTATTTGCGCCCTTTGGGGCTGTCGAATAGGTTGGGGTACTCCAAAGAAATCAGCCAAACGCGTCATTTGCGCTGTCACCTGCTGATTCGATTGAGTAGTGTTTTGTATTAGAGGGTTCAGCACTGTACTTAAAGTTTGTGCCAACATTTGCACCATATCATGGTTGCTTTCGTCCATTTGTTGCCTCAAGACCGCTGTCGAGGCATTTGTAAGGCCATGGGCTACTTGGGACGTTCCTCCTAAGAGTTGGGTCCTATTTCTATTCGCCATACCTACTCCAGAACCTTGGAGTGGCGAAGAGGCACTCACTAAAGGGTCTGAAAAAGTGGACGCATCATTCGTCAGGCTAGCCAAGTCAGAAGTTGGCATGCCATAGAGTGGTTCTCGATTATGACCGCCTGTCATAAATCCTGGGGGAACAAAAGGCCTTGTGCCTAAATTTCCCCTTGGTGGGGGAGTTCCCAAAGGCACTTTGGGGCCTGTGAACGGAGGTAATGGCCCCGTTGCTGTGACCGTTACTGCTGGTGTCGAACCAGCGGTTATCGCTTCACTTACGGTCGGGATAACCGTTGCTCCCACATTCGTTTGTGGGATTTCGTTATTGTTTGGCGGATTCGCCATCTCTTCCCTTCTTCTGGCAGTATTGGTATCATTAGTGTATATTCTACCACTTCTCAATAACATGCAACACTCCTCAAAAAGATGAGATTATTTTCAACAATCAACACACAGTCCCACCAGGTGTGCCAATTTGTTTACCGTGGTTATTTGTAAACAACCGCTGATCCTCCAAATGGTTACTTATTTGGTTACTCGCAGGATCGATCAGATTGATCCTAGGACATAGGTTGATTTTGAGGTTTTGATTAAATTGGATAATGGTTAAATGGCAATAAAATAAAGAGGCTTTAAGTAAATTGCATGAAGAAGTAGGTTTGGTAAAATAAATGAAAGCTTAACATAAAGGATTTCGACAGGAAAGTAAAGAAGAAAGCAAGTAAAGTTTCTGGAAAAGTAAATGACTTTGATTAATAAAGTTGGTGTTTCACACATACATTTCTCAACAATTCTTTCTCACACGCTGGGTACTCGAATCTATATGAGTGACTTTGTATATAATCGTGAACACACGCGAGAATCTGCGTGAACTACTACTATTTATACTAAAACATCCCAAGTAACCGTCGGGCAGTTACACTGCTTCGAGATGACTCCACTTGGCACGTTCTCAACGTTCGACGCTCCAGATCTTTGCACGTTGCACTTGATAACCGCTGGAAACCGTTTTCCCTCCAAACGCTTGAACTTCAAACCGTTCCACTCTGAACCATCGAACACCTTCGTCGAGAAGCATCTTCGACGAGAAACACCTTCGACGTCGAAGGCAACCAACTTCTCCCTTGGAAGAAATCTTCTAAGTACATTGCCATCTTTCGATGGGCATTTCGACGGACCTAGCTGGTCGAAAACATCCTTCAGCTTTAATGGCTGACATTAATGAAACAAGGGTGTCGAATTTAGGAGCCAACACCTGCATGCTTCATAACCCGAAGAGAGGGTATCTGAACTTCAATAGGCAGGACTGCCTCCATGCCATATACCAAGGAATAGGGTGTTGCCCCTGTTGACGTCCGCGCTGATGTACGGTACCCATGAAGAGCAAACGGTAACATCTCGTGCCAATCTTTGTATGTCACTGTCATCTTCTGCACAATCTTCTTGATGTTCTTATTAGCCGCTTCAACAGCCCCGTTCATCTTCGGCCAATAAGGAGAAGAGTTGTGATGTTGTATCTTGAACTGTTTGCAGAGCTCGGTGGTCATTTTATTGTTGAGATTTGTACCATTGTCCGTAATGATCCTCTCTGGTACACCATATCGATAGATCATATTATGCCGAATAAACCGTGCCACGATGTTCTTGGTCACAGTAGCAAAGGAAGCTGCTTCAACCCACTTTGTAAAGTAATCAATAACTACTAGGATGAAATGATGCCCGTTGGACACAGTAGGTCTAATCTCGCCGATCATGTCGATACCCCACATTGCAAAAGGCCAAGGAGCTGTCAAGACGTTCAGAGGAACTGGAGGTATGTGCACCTTATCAACATAGACTTGGCACTTATGACAGATCCGAGAATGCTGATAACAGTCGGCTTCCATGGTGGACCAATAATATCCTGCCCGTAGGATTTTCTTTGCCATGGTGTGTCCACTGGAATGAGTCCCGAAAGTACCTTCATGTAACTCTACCATAATCCTTTATGCTTCGTTCTTATCCACACAACGCAGTAAGGTCGAATCATGCTTACGCTTGTAAAGGATACCATTACTGATGAAGAACTTCACCGCGAACCTCCTCAGAAACTTCTTATCATTAACAGATGCACCCTCGGGGTATTCCTGAGCCTCAAGATACCTCTTTACCTCGTGAAACCAGGGTTTATCTGTTACATTTTCAGTCTCGATGTCACAACAATGTGCGGGTTCGTCCAATCTTTCAATGGTAATCTGGGGAGCCTCATTGTCCCACCTGACCTTGAACATAGAAGACATTGTAGCTAGCGCGTCCGCTAACTGATTCTCCTCTCTTGGGAAGTGTTCAAAGGTTATCTCTTCGAAATATGGAAGCAACGTCAATACATACTCCTTGTAAGGAATAAGATTTGGGTGTTTCGTATCCCACTCGCCTTTGATCTGACTGATCACGAGAGCGGAATCTCCGAACACACTCAAGAACTTAATCCTTAGGTCAATTGCTGCTCGAAGACCCATGATGCATGCTTCATACTCCGCCATATTATTGGTGCAATTGAGACATAGTCGGGCGGTGAACGGAGTATGAGAGCCTTCAGGAGATATGATCACGGCGCCAATACCATTACCCAAAGCGTTTGAAGCTCCATCAAAGTACATAGACCATCAGGATCCCTCCTCAGGTCCTTCATCCGGTCCAGGTGTCTCACAGTCAGTAACTAACATGATGTTCTCATCCGGGAATTCGAAGTTCATCGACTGGTAATCGTCCACTGCCTGATGTGCCAAATGATCTTCCAACACATTTCCCTTGATTGCTTTTTGGGTCGTGTATTGGATGTCATACTCAGTCAAGATCATTTGCCATCTTGCTATTCTTCTGGACAACGCAGGTTTTTCGAAGATATACTTGATTGGATCCATCTTTGATATCAATAGAGTAGTGTGAGTCAGCATATACTGTCTCAGCCGGCGAGCAGCCCATGCTAAAGCGCGGCAAGTTTTCTCAAGCAACGAGTATCGGGTCTTGCATTCGGTAAACTTTTTGCTAAGGTAATAAATAACATGCTCTTTTCGGCCAGACTCGTCATGCTGCCCCAGCACGCACCCCATTGAATTATCGAGTACTGTCAAGTATAAGATCAAAGGTCTCCCTTCAACTGGAGGCATCAGAATATGATGCTCTTGGAGATATTCCTTGATCCTTTCGAAAGCGGCCTTACATTCATCATTCCATCTTTCCACTTGATCTTTCTTCATTAGCTTGAAGATTGGCTCACAAGTAGCAGTCAGGTGCGAGATGAATCAGGCAATGTAGTTCAGACGTCCCAGAAAGCCTCTGACTTCTTTTTCTGTTCGCGGAGTTGGCATTTCCTGTATAGCCTTCACCTTTGCAGGATCCACTTGAATACCTTTATCACTTATGACGAAACCCAGCAGCTTACCAGACCTCACTCCGAAGGTGCACTTGTTCGGATTTAGCCTCAACTTGTACAACTTCAACCTGTCAAATAGCTTCTGGAGATGTTCAAGATGTTCCTCTTCAGTTTGGGATCTTGCAATCTTATCGTCGACGTATACCTCAATCTCATGATGAATCATGTTGTGGACCAAAGTGACCATGGCTCACTGATACGCTTCCCCAGCATTCTTCAATCCGAAAGGCATGACTTTGTAGCAAAAGGTACCCCACTGTGTAACAAAGGTTGTCTTCTCCATATCCTCGGGAGCCATCTTAATCTGATTGTAACCGGAGAAACCATCCATAAAGGAGAAGACCTTATGATGTGCGGTGTTGTCAACCAGAACATCGATATGAGGCAGAGGGAAGTCATCCTTGGGGCTTGCTCTGTTCAGATCCATATAGTCAACACACATTCGAACCTTACGATCTTTCTTCGGCACTGGAACCACATTGGCAACCCACTGCGGGTAAGAAGTAACTGCTAGAAAACCGACATCAAACTGTTTCATAACCTCAGCCTTGATTTTCTCAGACATCTCTGGGCGCATTCGGCGAACTTTCTGTTTCACTGGAGGACAGTCTTCCTTAGTGGGAAAGCGGTGAACCATGATATCGGTATCCAACCCAGGCATATCTTCATAAGACCAGGCAAAGATCTCAACATAGTCACACAACATCTGGATCAACCGTTTCTTAACATTAGACTCCAGATTTGCACCGATCTTGACCTCTTTCTTGTTTACCTCTGTACCCATATTTACTGTTTCCACTAGCTCTTCATGCGACTGTATGGCCCTCTCTTCCTGAAGTAACAGTCTAGAAAGTTCCCCATGCACTTCGCAATCATCCTCACCTTCGTCCTTAGCTTGGTTGATCGGACTTTCAAAGTCATAACTGGAAGTAGCAGAGTCGTTATTAGTGGGATCCAGAGTGGATGTAGACCTGTATATGTGTGTGTGTAAGACAAATAGCTGTTTTGCAAGATAGAAAAGAAAAACAAGGAGCTCAAAATTTGTAATGCAAGAAAAAATCCAATACTTTTATTGATGATATATGGAGATGACAAATATAAAGCCCTCACAAACAAAGCCACGGTGTCTCGGCCAAGGCACCGAGCCGTAAATTTTAAAATTGTCTGTTACAAATCCAAAACAAAAGTCTTATTACTGTGTAATATAAGAAACAGGCATGGAATCCTTTGCCGTCCAATTGCTTAATCCACCGTCGATAGTCGGGTAAATCCATCTATCAAACTCTGACTCTTCCACGTCATCTTCAATTGCATTGACTCTCGCGTCATGTTTCAGCATAGGAGCCGTTATGACATTAGGTTTTTATGGCGCTTCAAACTCGATCTCTTTAGCATCAATTAGATCCCGCACTTTATTCTTCAAAGCCCGGCAGTTATTGGTGTCATGTCCTAGGCTATCAGAGTGATAAGCACAACGGGCATTCGGATTATACAGCGGTGATGTGGTGTTAGGATTCTTTGGAGCCTCCTTCGGAATCACCAAGTTGGTCTTTAACAACTGTGGCAGAATTTGAGACAGGGTCATACTGAGCCGAGTGAATTGTCTTTGCGGTCTCTCTGCTCTTTGCTAATTGTTGCATTGTGGGGCAACGGTTGGTCTTGCTATAACTACCATATTCACTGCTTGGCGGTGCTCGGGTCGATTTTGGCTCCTCGAGCTGTAAACTGCACTAGACTCCTTCTTGAAAGGATTCTTCTCTATACTTGACGAAGCACCTTTCTGTATCTTTCCGCTTTTAATACCGGCTTCAACTCTCTCCCCAGTCATAATCAACTCAGTGAAACCAGATGATGAACTTCCGATCAAATGATTGAAGTATGGACCAGACAAAGTCCCCAGAAACATATCCACCAACTCCCTATCAGCCAGAGGGGGTTGTACTCTTCCAGCAAGATCTCTCCACTTCTGAGCGTAGTCCTTAAAACCTTCGCTCGCACCCATAGACATACCCTAAAGTTGGGTACGCGTGGGAGCAAGGTCGGAGTTATATTGGTACTGCTTGTAAAAAGCAGCAGCAAGGTCCTCCCAGTTACGGACGTTAGCTCCTTCCAGTTGATAGAACCATTCAAGTTGAGTCCCTGACAGACTATCTTGAAAGAAATGAACCCAGAGGTTCCTATCAACAGTATATGGTTGAATCTTTTTGACATACGAGCGGAGGTGTAGCTTCGGACAAGATATCTCGTCATACTTAGCAAAGGCAGGAGCCTTAAACTTGTGTGGGATCACCACCCCAGATGCCAAACCCAAATCTTCGAAGTCCAACCCAGGTATCTTCTGGACCTCCATTGCGCTTAACCGGTCTTCGAGTTACTTATATCTATCCTCAGCAGGAGGATACTGGTCTTCATCAAAGTCAGTGTCATTGTCTGAAACCACAGGGCTAGGAGCCCTCCTTTCTTCTTGATTCTCTCCCCCTCCAGATGAGTGAGACAAATCAACTTCCTCTCGCAACCTGTTCCCAAATCTGTGACCCATATCCAGGAGGACTGTCTTCTTCTTCTTCTTCTTCTTCTTCTTGTCTTTCAAGATAAGAGTCTTCAAATCTTGTTGACCCTTGGTCAAGTTCATGAACATTTCCTGGAACTGAGCATTCTGAGCTTGTAGAGCCTTGATGGCTTGATCAGTAGGTGTTTCAGAAGACATAATTGTTGAAATAAATAGCAAAGAAGATGAGAAACCTGTAAGGGTACCTGTAATGAGGTGCATGGGAATGGAATGCGTATGAAATGATTTCAAAGACTTAGGGAGATTCAAATTTGTAAACCAAAATAAAACACACTTTTATTAGATTAAAACTTGAAACAATGTTTAACAAATTCCTTTAAGGAGTTACAAAAATAATACTGAAAAGAAAATCTAAACTAGAAATAGCAAAAGACATCTGCGCTCCCATGGTCGTTTTCCTTTGGTGCTGACATTATCATTTAGGACCCTCTCATTCTCCAGCTACCTTGTAAGCTTCAGGATCTTCCGCTCCTGCTCATGATACTTCTCTCTGTAATTATACATTTCTTACCTAAACTGGATCCAAGACCTCTTTAATTCCCCAATATCAGTAGGCATGTATGGATGGAGGACCGTACAAGGAACCCCTTCTTCATCAGCATGCTCAACAATTACCGGTAAGACGACTTCGTATGGCATTCCCAGCTTTTGGGCACGGGCTCAAACCCACCGAAGATATGGTTGCATTGGGAGATACGTCTTCATTCCTAACTCATGCGGATCAGACCTGTTTACCTTATCCCAAGCTCGTATGAATCTACAACGATGCCCTTCAACATCTCCCTGGAAGTCAAAGACAATGCTTGGAAGCAGCAGCTCATGAGGACCTTCCCTTCGAGCCCGTCCAAACTGTCGTAAGGCCAGACAAGGATTATAGGTTATTCCTCCTCTAATTCCAAGCAATGGAACATTAGGGTATTCCCCACAGCGATTGATGACAGCTACCTCTTCCATATCCTTAGTACTCCAGATGATGTCTGTGTGAGCAAGGGACATAATCCTGTAGGCCCAACCCATACCTTCCTCATTCCTCAATATAGATTTGGGGAGGTGAGAAATAAACTACCTCGCCAGCAGTGGAACACAACATATAAGGGTTCCCCTTCTCCGAGCGGTACGGGCATAAAGAGCATGCAGAATATCACCCAAGAGAGTAGGCACTGGGTTACTGGACATGAAGATCTTGATCGCGTTCACGTCGACAAAAGAATATGAATTAGGGAACAGAACCAAGCCATAGATGAGGAGTGCTAGGATGTCTTCAAATGCTTGAAAGTCCAAACTGTCCCAGAACTGTTGAGCCTAATCAATCAAGAACTTAGCCAGGAAGCCTTTAACCCCACTCCGAATGTCCCAGTTAGACACTACATCAGCCTTTGTCAGATGAAGGGATGAAGCAATGTCCTTTGGCCTAGGAGCTATCTCCAAACCTATAAATGGTGTATGCTCTAGAACAGATATGCCAAGTAAATCAGAGAACTCCTCCAAGGTAGGGACCAACTGATAGTCCGGGAAGGTGAAACAGTGATGTAATGGGTCAAAGAACTGGAACAAGACGCTCATCATTTGCTCATCCAGCTTGGAAGTGACCAAACCCAGGAGATGACCATGTCTTCTGAAAAAGGAAGAAGTATCTGGGACTTTTGAAACCAACTCTCTAAGTTGAGCAGGTATCTGTATGAAGCTGATCCGAGTAGTATTTCTGCGCATAGATGCCATGATCTTCAAAACAGAACAAAGATGAATCCCCTTGGTCTTTGAAATGGTTAGTCTAATGAAATATGCATGCAATGTCATGATGCATGATGTCATGATAGAAACACACCACAGGTATCACAGATAGAAAACATGGTAAGGGCAAACAAGTCACACAATATCCCTTAGATTTCAGGTTGGCATGGAGTTTAGGTATTTACCCTCTTTCAGTTTAGATGGTTCAACCTGTCCTAGCAATAGTAACCGGGTTCTAGAGGATCTCAATATCACTGACCATCCTCGATCGGTCATAATTCCAGTTTAGCAACCTTTTCTTGCAGCCGAAATCATCGCAAGAGTATGGTCTCAATGAGTTTATCATACTGCTACTTTTCTATGGCCAAGTTGGTCAATTATAGGTTCTAAGGTCAGTTGATGCTTAATGACCCCTCAGCAGCCCCATACTCTCTTTGTTCCTCCACAAGGGATATCGGTACCAACTAAAGTGTCACACCAACATAGCTACTGCTTCAACTGTATCGGTCTACGCCGTACAGTTCCCTCACAGTCTATTGCTACTTACCTAAAAGGTGTCCCCTAGATCTGGGTTAGGATCTATAGTAACTTCGATACAAAGCCTACAAAGATAAAGCAGACAGATCAAACAATTGAAAACATTATGATGAACTAATCCTAAGGTACACCCCACTTATAAGTCCCCAGCAGAGTCGCCAGTTCTGTGATACGGTGGACAGAACCGGGATCGTGTTTCCCTATTTCGTTAAGAAATTTTCTAGTTTGCGTTATGCGTTTGTCTTTCGCAAAATGTCGCAGTAAGCAAGAGTCGCCACTGACTTTTATTTTATCCAACAAGGAAAAGAAAAAAGCACAGAAAAATTCCTTTTTCGAGATATTTCTAAGTACGGGGGGTGGATTATAGAAAGGGAAGGTATTAGCACCCTTTCTATCCGTAGTTATCTACGGGCTCTTAGATACTTGCTCATCATTTTCAAAATTGTATTCTTTGTGTTTGTGGGCTTTGAAAAGTTTTTGTTTTAACTTCAGTTTAACTCTTGCTTCTGTCTTCAAGAGTGTAATGAAGTGTTTTTGAAAACTTTGTTTGTAAAGGAGTGTAAGTGTGAAAGTTTTGTTTTGGATTAAGCAAGTACTTAAGAACTAATCTACCTACTCGAAAAAAGAATCGTTCTGTATTCGTTTCCTTTAGACAATGCTATCCCACTATTAGTGAGTAGGTAGCACCGTCGTTGGAGTTTGAGGGTCAATTCGAAAGGGACGTACGGTCACTAAAGCAATGTTAGGACGTCTTAGTAGTAACCCTAAAGTATTAGATCATTTATTCGAGGCAACAATATCTGAGGCAACCTTTCCGAGGCAACTATGATCTTTGGACAAAAGGACGACCACTAAAGCATCCTGTGATACGGTGGGAGAACTGACTTGAGGTTTTGTGTTTGTGTTTGCAAATGTTGTGGTTTAGCAAGAGTCGCCATCGACTTTTATTTTATCCAAAAGGAAAGGTAAAAAAGCACAGGAAAGACCTTTGAGATGTTTTCTTGAGTTCGGGGGGTAGATTATGAAAAGGGGAGCTGCTAGCACCCTTTTCATCCATGGTTATCCATGGGCTCTTAGTTACTTGTTTAGATCACTTGCTTTTGCTTTTCAATTGTTTGAAATGGTGCTTTGTGTATGGTTTTGAAAATATTTTGAAAAGAGGCCTTTGTTTAGGCAACGTTTGTAATGATTCTTGTTTGAATATATACAAAGGTGTTTGTCTTTTGAAAAGATGTTTCAATGCTTGAAAGTTTATTTTGGGAAATTATTTTGAAATTGTGTGTGTGTTTGTTTGAAAATAGCAAGGATGTTTGCAAATTTGATCAAGTAACTAGGAGTTGTCTACCCTACTCAAAGATCTTTCCTACACATTTTTAACCCTTTGACATTGTTGTTTTACCATGGTATTTGGTAAACAACCTAGTGTTTGGATGTTAAACGGGACAGGCGTGGGTCATCGTATGACCATGATAACAATGTTGCCAAGTATCTTAGCAAGTTTTGAGGGACTAGATCATTTTTGTATAGGCAACCAAGATAGCGTCATCGAGGGACTATGATCTTTTGTTTTGTTTTGTTTTGCCAAGATACCTAGCATACATACCATGGCCATTTTTTAGACAACAAGTGGATGAAGCCCTAGGGGTGCTTCTGTGCATTGTGTTGTCATTTTACATGTATTTTTGTCTTGTATTTAGTCATGCTATTTGTTTTGATTTTGGTTCTTTGCATATAAACCCTAATTTTAGTATCATGGCATTTGAAAGCGATAAAATGCGTAAAAATAAATCTAAGACTATTACAACATTGATATGGGGAGGGGGATACAAGTTTGAATAGGGGGATATTGCTCAAAAATAAACCCTAAAACTATTATTACAACCAAATTGAAATATTGCACAAATAAATAAATGGACAATTATTTAAATATGCAAATAAATATAAATATGCAAAATGTTTTTGTATTTTATTTTATATATGTGAAATAAATTATTTTTGTCTAAAAATAAGAAAATAAAAACATGATTATTTTTGAAAGGGTAGAAACCCTAATTTTTGGTTTAAGAATATATATATATATATATATATATATATATATATATATATATATATATATATATATATATATATATATATATATATATATATATATATATATATATATATATATATATATATATATATATATATATATATATATATATATATATATATATATATATATATATATATATATATATATATATATATATATATATATATATATATATATATATATATATATATATATATATATATATATATATATATATATATATATATATATATATATATATATATATATATATATATATATATATATATATATATATATATATATATATATATATATATATATATATATATATATATATATATATATATATATATATATATATATATATATATATATATATATTATTTATTTATATACAAGAAAATAAATAAAATATATACAAAAGTGTTACAAAATTAAAATGTGTGAGAAAATATTATTTAAGTGTATAAATAATAAAAAATAAAAATATATAATATTTTTATAATATTTACAAGTTTTTATTTAAGAAAATAAAAGTATATATTATTTAATAACTATTCTTATGCTAAAAAAATAATAAAAATAATAAAATAAAATGTGAAAATTTAAGAGAATATTTTTGTGATTTTAAATATTTAGGAAAATAAAAAAAAGTCAAAAATATAAAAGAAATGAAAAAATATACTAAAATAATCAAATGGGCCAAGGGGGTGCAGAAAGCAAGCTAGGGGGTGCAAAAAGTAGAAACAAGCCAAGCCCAGCCCATTTCCACTTCGTCCCTGTCCTCTAGAATAAAAATGTGCGCGCTGCAACTTCAAACCTGTTCTCTCTATTATTTGCTTGAAATCAAAAACTCATAACATGAAAATTATAGAGCTTTAAACCACGATTCTAACCATATAAAAAACTTGATCTAACTCTAAGAAACCAGGGAGAATTTTATCACCCCCAATTTCTGACCTAAAAAATTCAGTAACTTCAACATCCAAATTCTCCTAGCTCAGCTAACATAAATGAATTCTACGCATATGTACAGCTCAAGGACAATGAGGACTACATTTTTTCTTCACAAACCTAAGCCTAATGATTCCTAAATAAGGAGATAGAAGTTTAAGAAATACCTGTTTCATTCAAACTCGAGTATGGCAATGTAGCAACTTTTGGTGAGGCCTGAAGGACTTTTGAGCTAGCTTGATGATCCCTTAACCTTCCCCAATGCTTGGCTTGCTTTAAAATGGCCTGAATATGCTTGTAGAACTCAACCTGCAAAGCTTCAAAGCAAAAATGGTGATGTGTGAAAATGGAGTTACAGTGGCTTTAGAATGGTTGGGATAGTTTAGGTATCTTGTATGGAGTGTGTTGGAACTGGTTTCAAGCAAAACGCACAAGTGGATTTTGTTTTGAAAGTGAATCTATAGAACTTGCCATGTTTTTGCAAGAACTTGGTGTTTTGATGTTAGAGGGTGTTTGAGAGGCTTAGGGATCGTGTATTAGGCTTGGTATATTGTGTTGAAGTTGTTTGAAATGTGCACAAGACTTGGTTATATCAGATTACAAAGTCATGGACCTTTTGCATAATGACTTGTTTTTGAAGAAAAGGTTGAATTGACAATGCTCAAAGGCTGTACTTGCTATCTCCAGGCCTGCACATAGTTGGTACCAATTGCCTGATATTAGTGAACTTTGTTTGCTGCAAAAGATTGGGTTCAAGGCTCAAGGGAAACAAAAATGCAAAAGTTGTGCTTTATGGAAATGGTATTGTTGCCTTTTTGCCAAAAATGGATTAATTCAATGTGTAATATTCTAAAGCTCAGAACAAAGCCTTAATCCAATGTGTTTGCATTTAATTTATGAGTGTGGAATGGTTTAAGACCTGTAAAACAAGTACAAGCAAGGTTTGGACAGATTTACAACTTGTAGCAATGTGCAAAATGCCTAGGCCAAAAGTGATAATTTTCCATTTTCAAACTTTCGATTCTCCCTAACCATGAATGATCTTGGAGAGTTCTTGGATATTTTGAAAATCTTGTACAATGATCTAAAATCCATATTTGAAATGAATTTTGATATTCCACTTGGAACTATGTGAAAAATTGCCATGAAGATAGGTCAAAATCCTGCCTAAACTAGGACAAAATTTCACTAAGTTAAAAGTTTCATGGACCCTTGTTCACAAAATCATAACTTGATATCCAAGCATCTTTTGGGAAAAATTTGTGAATCAAAGATGTATATTTTGTGGAGGACTACAACTTTCATGTTGTAAGTTTTCTTTGAATCCAATTGCATCATGGTGAAAAAGTTGGGCAAAGTTGGGAAAAAAAGAAATTTTCATAACTTAGAAAATTTCTAAGTTATGAAAATTTTCCATTTCAAACCCTAATTTCCAAAATTAGGTTTCTTGGTGAACAAGTTTCATGTTTTGACACATCTTGATGAAAAATGACCCTTGGCACTTGATTTTGACCAAAAAGTCAAAGTTTGACTTTTCAGTGTACAATTGATTTTTGATCAGTTGACTGGAAAATTCATTTGTCAATCCAATGCATTTGAGATCTTTTGAACCTTGTGATTAGGTCAAGATGATTCCATTGAGTCCTTGAAACCATGCTTGAACCCAATTTTCCATTGGCTAGGTTAAAAATCAGAAATTGCCCTTCTACAATCAAAACCCTAATTTTGACCATTTTGCCCTTTTGATGATCTGATCAAATTTCTTGGGGAGTTGTGGTCCAAACTTGATAAAATGGTTCATATGAGTCTATAATGTTTATGTGGATCAAAAATTATGAGGTTTGACTGTAAATTGGCCACAGTTGACTTTTTCCTCAATACAACTAATTTTTAGGTCAACTGTCCAATTGACTGGGCAAAAATTTGATCCAATTGACAGTACAAGTATGAAAGTCACATGAGGCATTAGAAATCCAAAAATCTCTGTGCAAACTCAAACCCTAATTTCAGGTCAATAGTGCAAGGAGATGTCTTGAGCTGAGCAAACCCTAATCCTGTCTGGAGTCCAAAGAGTCTTGTGAGGGGAAATCTTGATAAAATGAGAGGGAAAATTTTGGGGTACAACAAATGCCCCTGTTCAATCTTCTTGAACCTGAAGAGTTAGTTGGCGAGTTTTGCCTTTCGTGACTCGAAGGTAAAATATGATTGGATACTAAAGTGCCCGTAAATTTGCACTCATCGAATTGTAGTTGAGGAAATGGGCTCAAAGATGCCATTTGGAGATGGTTGAATCTCGTTGGAGATGGGCTTAAAGATGCCATCCAATACTGTTTGTTGAATTGAATGTTGTAAGTCAAAGGAATGAATATCAGAATGGTGTCTGTATCTGGAACGTATATGTACTGTATCTGGATCTTGTATTTGAATAAGTGATAGAATAGCATCCGTGTCTGGAGCACCTCTAAGCTGTTTTCTGAGCTTTGAATTTTGAATAAGAAATAGAATAAAATCCGTGTCTGGAGCACCTCTAAGCTGTTTTCTGAGCTTTGAATTTTGAATAAGCAATAGAATAGCATCTGTGTCTGGAGCACCTCTAAGCTGTTTTCTGAGCTTTGAATTTTGAATAAGCAATAGAATAGCATCCGTGTTGGAGAAACTCTAAGCTGTTTTCTGAGCTTTGAATCTGAATAAGCGATAGAATAGCATCCGTGTCTGGAGCAACTCTAAGCTGTTTTCTGAGCTTTGAATCTGAATAAGCGATAGAATAGCATCCGTGTCTGGAGCAACTCTAAGCTGTTTTCTGAGCTTATTGGTAGCTTGTTAATCTTATCCTGAAAAGGGTAAAATGTTAGCTGAAACACAAAGTTATGTTGCATGAAATGTATGATGCAATAAATGTGTTTTATCAATGTTTATGATATATCAGTGTAATGTATGTGCATGTAAGCTGATTAGCTGTCTTGCTGAGGAAAATGAATCCTTGATGGCTGGAGATAATAAAATCCTTGACTACTGCCAGGGAAAATAAATCCTTGACTGCTGCTGGAGATTCAAAATCTTTGATTGTTGAGGATGAGAAATCCTTTGGTCACTGTTGAGGATAGAAAATCCTTGGCAACTCGCTGGGATTATCAAAAACTTTGACAACTTCTATGGGGATGTGAGAATCCTTCACGACTTTCCTGGGGATATAGGGATCCTTCAAGTCTTTAAAGTTGGAGTATTGACAAAAATCCTGCTTGGGAAATCCAGAGAACTTTGAAGACTTCAACTGGGGATTACACAATGGTAATCCTTATTCGGCTGGGGAATAAGGAAACTCTGGTGATCTCTACCGGGGATGGAATAAAGGAAAACCTTGATCTGTTGGAGAATGAAGAAGACTCTGATGGCTTCTGCAGGGAACTAAGAATGAGAATCTTCAATCTGTTGGGGAATTTAAATCCTTGGGGACTTCATGCTGAGGAGTCAAGAATGAGAATCTTCGATCTGTAGGGGATTAAAAATTCTGACAAATTCATGTTGGGGAGTAATGAAGACTTTGGCAACTTCACTGGGGAATCAAGTTTGAGAATCTTCATTCTGTTGGGGAGTAAAAACTCTATGGGGAATAGGTATACTGCTGGGGAGTAGCTATCCTGCTGGAGAGTAGGTTCAAGACTCTGGGGAAAAGCTTATTCCTGTTTGGAAAAAGTTCAGGAGTTTGGGTTGTATGCCAATCTACTGGGGAATTATCCTAGGTTGGGGATAAAAGTTAACTGTTATCTGGTTGATTCTCAGATTTTAAGATAACTTGCTGGGGAATCTGGAGAAACTTGATGGTTTCTGCTGTAGATTGATAGTTGGAAATTTGACTCCGTTAGGGAAGAAGGTTTCATCTTCACTGAGGGTCTGTAGTTCAATGTTTTGCTCCGCTGGGGATTGGGAATTTGAAAACTTAACTCTGATGGGGATTTTGAAATTTAACTCTGCTGGGGATATGTATTTCAAGGTTTTAGCTCCGCTGGGGACCTAGATAATGTACTGCAGGGGATTTCTCTTGGAATAGCCTAAAGACGTCTTCCTATACTTTCAACCTATCAGTAATTATTCTTTCCCATTTATTTCATTTGAAAACATGTGATTATATTCAAATGCATATGCTCATTTAATAAATCATTGGACGTTTTCAAATAAAACACAAGTATAAAAAAGAAGAAAAGGTAAATAGTTTTCTGCACTTTGAAATATCTTTGTATTAACTTTTTGTAAGTATTTTGTACAAAGGAGACAGACATCCTAGTAAGAGAATGTTTTCATAAAAAATGAGAAAAAATTTATACAAAGAAAGATGGCTATGTGTGAAAATTCCATGGGGTTCCCATTCTGCTATAGCCTTCGTAACTCTGAATATCTTGTCCATTCATTGCTTCGTCCGAAGATGATTGAGTTGATCAGAAGCCCGGAGTTTGTCTGTGAAGAGATTATCCTTAAAGTGATCCGATGAGACATAGTCATACGCTTTAATTCCCTAACTTTTGCCTGGACCGCCCTTTCGGGTTTTCAGTCCACCGGGAAACCCTTTTTTGCCCAAGTCGCCCTTTCGGGTTTTCAACTTGCCGGGTGTACATTTTTTTTTATCCCTAACTTTTGCCTGAATCTCCCTTTCGGGTTTTCGATTCACCGGGATGCCCATTTTTGCCCAAGTCGCCCTTTCGGGTTTTCAACTTGCTGGGTCATTTATGTGTAGTATCTTTTGACTATGTTTGCATTCGCAGGGTGCGGTAGGTCGTCGCCGCCCATGGTGATTAATATCATTGCCCCACCAGAAAAAGATGTTTTTAATCACAAATGGTCATTCGTAGGTAGGAGTCCATTTTCCCCTGGGATCACTTTGCGGTAAGATGATCCGCTTGATTACAAGATCCCCGACTTGATATGTCTGGCGTCTGACTTTCTTGTTGAATGCCTTGATCATACGTTTTTGATACGTCTGACCATGGCAAACAGCAGTAAGTCGCTTCTCGTCAATCAAGTTAAGTTGATCAAATCGGGTCTGAATCCAATCGTCTTCACTCAAACCAGCATCCTTCATGATTCTCAAGGAGGGAATCTGAACCTCGATAGGTAAAACAGCTTCCATGCCATATACCAAAGAATAGGGTGTTGCCCTAGTTGACGCACACGCCATGGTACGGTACCCGTGAAGAGCAAACGGTAACATCTCATGCCAGTCCTTGTAGGTGACTATCATATTTTGAATGATCTTCTTGATATTTTTGTTCGCAGCTTCGACAGCACCGTTCATCTTTGGTCGATAGGGAGATGAATTGTGATGTTGAATCTGGAACTGCACGCACAAGGAAGTGATCATAGTGTTGTTCAGGTTTGTACCGTTGTCAGTGATGATCCTGTCGGGGATACCATACCGGCAAATAAGGTTCTGCTTGATGAAGCGGGAAACCACATTCTTTGTAACGGATGCGAAGGAAGCTGCTTCGACCCACTTGGTGAAGTAATCAATGGCCACCAGAATAAAGTGGTGTCCATTGGATGTTGTAGGCTTGATCTCTCCAATCATGTTGATTCCCCACATAGAGAATGCCCAAGGAGTTGTTAAGACATTGAGAGGAACTGGAGGTATATGTACCTTGGCCGCATAGATTTTACATTTGTGACAAGATATGGAATGTCGATGGCAGTCAGCTTCCATGGTAGACCAGTAATAGCCTGCCCGTAGAATCTTCTTAGCCATTGTATGACCGCTTGAGTGAGTGCCAAAGGTACCATTGTGCAGTTCAGCCACGATTTGTTCAGCTTCAACCTTGTCTACACAACGGAGCAGAATGCAATCATGATTGCGCTTGTAAAGGATACCATTGCTCAAGAAGAACTTAATTGAGAATCTCCTTAAGAACTTTTTGTCGTTGACTGAAGCTCCTTCAGGGTATTCTTGCGCCTTGAGATACCTTTTGACTTCGTGAAACCAAGGTCGGTCCACTACTTCTTCGGTATTAATCTCGTGACAATTTGCAGGTTCGTCCATCCGTTCAATGGTGATTTGGGGAGCCTCATTATCCCAGTTAAGTTTAAACATGGATGTCATTGTAGCTAGAGCATCTGCTAGCTGATTTTCTTCTCGCAGAAAGTGCTCGAAGGTAATCTGCTCGAAATGAGGTAACAATGTCAAGACATGTTCTTTGTAAGGGATGAGGTTTGGATGCTTAGTATCCCACTCTCCTTTGACCTGACTGATGACCAAAGCTGAGTCTCCAAACACAACCAAAGATTTGATTCCCAAGTCTATTGCAGCCTTGAGACCAAAGATGCAAGCTTCATACTCGGCCATGTTGTTGGTGTAGCTAAAGCAGAGTCTGGCAGTGAAAGGTGTATGGCAACCTTGTGGAGAAATGAGTACCACGCTGATACCGTTGCCAAGCGCATTAGAGGGACCATCAAACTATAGGGTCCATCGGGATCCTTGTTTAGGTCTGTCATACAGTCTGTTCTCTTCAATGTTGTCCAATGTCATGATATCCTCGTCGGGGAAGTCAAACCTCATGGATTGGTAATCTTCGACAGCTTGATGGGCTAGATGGTCAGCTATCACACTCCCCTTTATAGTTTTTTGGGTCGTGTACTGTATATCGTATTCGGTCAGGATCATCTGCCATCTAGCAATTCTTCCGGACAAAGCAGGCTTTTCAAAGATGTACTTGATCGGATCCATCTTAGATATCAACAGAGTGGTATGAGTCAACATGTACTGCCTTAGCCGGCGAGCAGCCCATACCAAAGCGCAACAAGTTTTCTCGAGCAGTGAGTATCGGGTCTCACAGTCGGTAAACTTTTTGCTAAGGTAATAAATGGCATGCTCTTTTCGGCCAGACTCGTCATGTTGGCCCAGTACACACCCTATTGAATTATCCAAAACAGTCAGATACATGATTAACGGTCTTCCTTCGACGGGAGGCATCAAGATAGGAGGTTCTAGCAAATACTCCTTGATTTTATTGAAAGCAACTTGACAGTCATCATTCCATTTAACCACATGATCTTTCTTCAACAGCTTGAAGATTGGTTCACAGGTAGATGTTAGGTGATAAATGAACCTTGCAATGTAGTTTAGGCGTCCCAAGAAACCTCTGACCTCCTTCTCAGTGCGAGGGGCAGGCATTTCTTATATAGCTTTGACTTTGGCAGGATCAACCTCGATGCCTTTGTTGCGGACAATGAAACCCAAGAGTTTACTGGACCCGACTCCGAAATTGCACTTGTTAGGGTTCAGTCTGAGCTTGTACTCTTTTAACCTGACAAACAGCTTTTGCAAATGGTCGAGGTGTTCTTCTTCTGTCTGTGATCGGGTTATCATGTCATCGACGTAGACCTCTATCTCACGATGTATCATATCATGAAACAAAGCTACCATGGCGCGCTGATAGGTTGCCCCGGCATTCTTCAGTCCGAATGGCATCACTTTATAACAGAACGTACCCCACTGTGTAACAAAAGTAGTTTTCTCCATGTCCTCGGGGGCCATTTTGATCTGGTTGTAACCTGAGAATTCTTCCATGAAAGAAAATACCTTGTGCTGAGTTGTGTCGTCAACCAAGATATCAATGTGCGGTAGTGGAAAGTCATCCTTAGGGCTGGCCCTATTTAAGTCTCTGTAATCCATGCACATTCTCACTTTTCCATCCTTCTTAGGCACGGGCACAATGTTAGCAACCCATTATGGATAGGAAGTAACAGCAAGAAAACCAGCATTGAACTGCTTCATAACTTCCACTTTGATCTTTTCCGACATGTCGGGCCTCATGCGGCAGACTTTCTGCTTAACTGGTGGACAGTCTTCTCTTGTAGGGAGACGGTGAACCATAATGTCTGTATCGAGTCCCGGCATGTCTTTGTATGACCAAGCAAAGATCTCAACATATTCATTCAACAACTGAACCAAGCGCTCCTTGATACTTTGTTCTAGGTTGGCACCCACTCTAACTTCTTTTCTGTCTTCACCAGTACCCAAGTTGATTGTCTCTAACAGCTCCTCATGAGGTAGAATAGCCCTTTCTTCCTGTTGTAGCATTCTAGCTAACTCTTCATGCACTTCACAGTCTTCATCACCTTCGTATTCGGCATGGTAAACCAGATCTTCAAAGTCACTAAAGGTCATAGCAGAATTGTTACCCATGGAATCCGGAATGGAAGGGTACATGCATTTGTGAGTGTGGGTGTGTGTAAGGGATTGCCATCTTTAGACAAATAAAATGCAAAAAGAAAGAAAATGAACACAAAAGTTTATATGTGAAAACGTCCATGATTCATTAAAATGGCATATGAAGATGAAAAAATCAAACCCTTACAAATGGACCTATGTGCCTCGGGTAAGGCATAAGGTTAAAAGTGTACGAATTGTTTAGGAATTATTACAAACCAACAGAAATGTTTGAAAGATAAATTATTGATTTATGAAAGTAATGGGGATAAAGTCTTTTGCCTCCCAATTGCACAGTCCTCCATCCACAGTAGGGAAAATCCAGTCTTCCAAGTTGCTCTCCTCTTCACTATCCTCCAAAGCATTGACTCCATGATGGGTGATCTTCACTGGTGGCCCTCCAGCCCGGGAGAGACACACAGCCTTTTAATCAGAAGGAGTGAAACCCAAGCCGAATTTATCAGATTTGAAAGGAAAATCAGGAAGCTGCCCCCAGATTGTGCTTCCTCCCTCTTTAATCACAGCCTTTGCATCTTTGAGAGACGGCATCCGAGGCACAAGTTTGGTCACCATGGGCACAGAAGACACTGTCTTGGTTACTGCAATCTCTTCAGAAACTTCCTCGAAGTGTTGGAAAGGGGTTTCTATGAATTCGCCATCTAATTCCAAATAGTGGAAAGAATTAAGATGGATTATCATATATTCCTCTTCACCGTGAACAATTACAATTTTCCCCTGGACAGGGTACTTGAGCTTTTGATGCAGAGTAGAAGTGACGGCTCCAGCACGGTGAATCCAGGGTCTTCCCAACAAGCAAGAATAGGAAGGACGGATGTCCATTACGTATAATGTAGAGTTGAAGGTTTCAGTTCCCACTTTAATCGAGATGTCCACCTCCCCATGGACCATCCTTTTAGAACCATCAAAGGCTCTGACAATGATATTGCTGGGTTTCAGGGTTAAGCCTTCACAATCCAGTCTATCCAATGCTTTCTTTAGTAAGATATTCAACGAAGAACCAGTGTCTACCAGTACGTGTTCTAGAGTAGTCCCTCTGCATTCCACCGAGACATGCAAAGCGTCATTATGTTTTCTCCATTTAGATGTTAAATCGGCATAGAAGAATCCTAAACCATTGTCAGCTGTTAGGCTAGCTACACATTCCTGGAACTGATCCGCGAAGGTTTCTTGTGGCACGTGGGCCGTCTTCAAAAATCTGATTAGAGCTTTAGCATGAGCTTCTGAACAAAGCAGCAGGGCCAACATCGAGATCTTTGAGGGGGTTTGCCCCAGTTGTTCCACAACATTGTAATCGCTTTTCTTGATTATTTTCAAAATCTCTTCCATTTCTTTTTGAGAGGTCTCAGGGATGACCAATGGTTGAGCCCTCGTCCTGACAAGCTCTTCTTGGATCCCTTTCCCTCTATCATCAGCAACAGTAGAGGGGACAACCACAGGAGTCATAACTTCTTCAATAACTGGAGATCTTGCAGATATGTTGACCGACACAGGGGTAACCTTAGGAGCAGCTGAGGGTCTGAAGATTTCCTTTGGAGGGGCAATCTCCGGAGAGAAAATTCTCCCACTGCGGGTGATTTTACTTGGTCCAGCAATGTTTCCGATGTCAGAAGTATCTTCGTCAGAACTCTCTTCAGTTGATTCAATTTGTTTAATACCGTGGTAGAAAATCTCTCCCCCATAGTTCCACGGTATTTATTTGTTGGACTTGTACGGGATAGGCCCCGGCATGGTAATCTTCAAAGGTGCAATCTTCGGATCAGATGTAATCTTAACAGGTCTTTTGGAGACCTTGGAAGGATTGGCGGATATGGTAATTATCGAAACATCGTTGACATGAGTCGGTGTAACAAGAGTCTTTTCAATAAGGATTTATTGGTTATCCATTAGGCGCTGGATGCCTAACTTCAACAATGGACAGTCGGTTGGTAAGGATGAACAAAGGTAGCAATCTTCTTCACAACCTGGGAAAATCCCAGCCTTCAGCAAATTCAACTTCATTATCGGTAACAGAGTCATCAAATCATCAACAGTGGCAACAAAAAGATCCTCTTCCACAGCACGGGCATTGTGGCCATGCTTTGGCATTGGAGCAGATATCACATTCGGCTTTTCAGGGGCGTCGAATTCAACTTCTTTAGCATCTATTAAATCCTGAATCTTATTTTTGAGGGGCCAACAACTGTTGGTGTCGTGCCCCTGGTTGTCTGAATGATAAGCACACTTGGCATTGGGATGGTAGTGTGGTGAAGTTGTATTCGGATTCTTTGGGGCCTCTCTTAAACTAGCAAGGTTTAACTTCAAGATATGGGGGAGAACCTGAGCGGGAGTCATGTTTATCCGGGTGTATTTCCATGCAGGCCTTTCCACCCTTTGTTGGTTGGTTCTGGGTTGATTATTTCTGGGCTGATCAGCTGCAGACTTCTGAATCATTACGGCCCCCACCGTTGGTTGGTGCTCAACTCTTCCTTGACCTCTTTGAGAGTAGACAGCTGAGACTTCTTTGCTGGAAAAGTCTTTTTGATGGCAGCGGAAGCAAATGCATCCTTTTGAATTTTCCTGCTCTTTATGCCAGCTTCAACTCTCTCACCAGTCAGAATCAACTCGGTGAACACCGTAGACGAACTTCTAATCAGGTGATTGAAAAAGGGACCTGACAATGTACCCAAGAACATATCAACTAGCTCTCTATCAGATAGAGGTGGTTGCACCCGTCCCGCCAAGTCTCTCCATTTCTGGGCATACTCCTTAAAGCCTTCATTTGAGACCATGCCCATACTCCGTAATTGAGTACGGGTTGGTGCTAAGTCCGCATTATATTGATACTTCTTGTAGAAAGCAGTAGCTAAATCCTCCCAATTATACACATCAGACCTCTCTAGCTGGTAAAACCAATCCAACTGCATCCCCGTCAGACTGTCCTGGAAGAAATGAACCCACAGATCCTTGTCAGAAGAATGTGGTTGGATTTTTCTAACATAAGACCGTAGGTGCATCTTTGGGCAAGACAACCCATCATACTTAGAAAATAGAGGTACTTTAAATTTGGGGGGAATGACAATCCCAGAAACCAACCCTAGCTCTTCAAACTCTAGCTCAGGCACTCTTTGCACTTCCATAGCTTCCAGACGTTCTTCTAGGTTCTTGTATTTGTCATCTGCAGGAGGGTACTGCTGCTCAGAATAATCTTCATCCACCTCCTCCTCAGCCTCAGAATCAGATGCCACTGCAACTCCTTTACCCTTTCCTTCTCCTTCCTCAAAAGTTGATGGAAAATCTAGGACCCTTCTAGTTTGACCTTCAAATCTTCTACCTAATATAGCCACACCAACTCTCTTCTTTTTCTTTTTCTCTTTTTCCTTTTCTAGCAAGGTCTTTAGCTCCTCCTGATCCTTAGCCAAGGTCATGAGTAGCTGTTGGAACTGTGAATTCTGCGCTTGCAAATCTTTGACCGTCTGCTCAATATCCATCTTGCTGAAATAAACAACAGAGAGATAAGGAAACCTGGTGTGAAGACCTGTTTATGCATATGATGAATGATATGTATTCATGTAATGCATTCAAGGATTCAGAAATTCAAATTTGTTGTAAACAAAAAGGAACACACGTCATATTAATAAGATAGAATTTGTTAGTACATCAATGCCCCATGGGCAAAATAATACAAAATTATAATGTAAAAAGACGTTTCGCATCCTTTTTGGTGCAATGTAGGTGTTGAAAGTCTGCTCATCATAAATTTGACGAGTAAGTTCCAAAACCTTCTTCTCACTGGCGTAGAATTGGGCTTCAAAAGTATCGCGTTTTCCCTTGAGCTATATCCAAAACCTTTGCAAATATTCTAGTGATGTTGGCATGTCAGTATGTAGGAGTGTGTATGGAACCTCTCCTTTCATAACAGGCTCTTTGATCACAGGAAGAATGTAGGGATAAGGCATCATAAGACTTTGGGCGCGGGTTCGTACCCACTTGAGGTAAGGCTCAAGGGGGATGGAATTATTGTGTCCCAAGGTCTTACTGTCCACCTTGTTGGGAATCCTCCAAGCTCGGATAAACCTTTGTCGAAGTCCTTGATCGTCGATGTCGAAGTCAAAAACCAAGTCTGGAATCAGCATGTCATGTGGGCCATCCCTTCGGGCATACCCAAACTGTCTCAGAGCCAAGAAGGGGTTGTAGGTAATGCCTCCCCTAATGCCAAGTAGAGGGACATTAGGGAATTCCCCATAACGATCAATGATGATAACATTTTCTCTGGATCGAGAACACCAATGAACATCTGAATGGGTAAGAGTCATCAATCGTTGTGACCACCTCAAACCTTGCTCATTCTTCAAAAATGATTGGGGAAGATGAGAAATAAACCATCTTGCCAGTAGAGGAGTACAGCACATGAGAACACCTCTTTTCCTCATTGTTCGTGTGTGAAATGAGTGGAGGATATCCCCAAACAATGTAGGCACCGGGTTGCGATCCATGAAGATTTTGACAACATTGACATCTATAAGCTGGTTAGGGTTTGGGAACAAGACCAACCCATAGATGAGAAGAGCCACAATCTCCTCAAAAGCTTGTAAGTCCAAAGAATTCCAGCAGCTTTGGGCCTTCTCAAACAGAAACTTTGACAAAAAACCTTTGACACCACTTCTAGTTTCCCAATGACCTATGATAACAGGTGGTTGCAAGTGTAAGGCTTGAGCAACATCTTCAGGCTTTGGATCTCTTTCCGTACCGTTGTAGGGTAGTTGATGGAGAATAGGAATCCTCAAGAGTTGAGAAAATTCCTCCAAAGTAGGTACAAGCTGGTAATCAGGAAATGTAAAGCAATGATGCAAAGGGTCAAAGAACTGGAAGAGAACTTTCAGCATATCCTCCTTAGTGTTGGTATTGACTAAGTTGAGAAGACGACCATGCCTCTCGGTGAATGGAGAATACTCTGGAATCTTGGAAGCAAGCTCCTTGAGTTGAGGAGGGATTCTCACAAGATTAACCTGAATAGTTTTTCTGCGAAGTGAATCCATTACCTACAAAACAGGAACAAAGATGAATATCCAAACCCTTGAAATGGTTAGTGGATGCATATGATGCTTCATGATGCTCATGATGTATGCACAAGTATATGTACAAAAAAATCACACAAGTTCCTAGTTTCAGGCTTGCATGGGGTTTCATAGGTAAGTACCCTCTTGAAGTTTAGTTGGCTCAACCTGTCCTATAAATAGTAACCGAGTTCTAAGGAGCTCAATATCACTGGATTATTTTCTGTGTTCATTGTTTCAGTTTAGCCACTTAACTGGCGACAGAAATATTCTAAGAAAAAAACCCTAAATGAGTGTAGTATCGAGTATCTACCAACTTCGGACTTCACCAAAGCCGGTCATCTCACTACCCCTAAAAAAGGCCAAGTTAGTCAAGTAAAGGTTCTAAAAGTCCATTAGTGCTTCATGACATCACTCAGCGGCCCCGTATTCTCTTTGATTAACTCAAAGGCTACCGGTACCCACAAATATGTCACACTAATATAGCTATTGCTTCAACCATGTCGGTATACCCCGCACAGTTTCCATAACGTATTGCTATTTACCTATGAATGTTTCCCAAATCCGTGTAGAGGATTTCAAACCCAAACAATAGAACCAAAGTGTAAATCATACAAGTCAGGCAAGATAAGCATGTAAAGGTGATATAAACCCTAAGGTAACCCCACTTTTTTTATTTTTCCCCAGCAGAGTCGCCAGTTCTGTGATACGGTGGGAGAACTGACTTGAGGTTTTGCGTTTGTGTTCGTAAATGTTGCGGTTTAGCAAGAGTCGCCACCGACTTTTATTTTATCCAAAAGGAAAGGTAAAAAAGCACAGGAAAGACCTTTGAGACGTTTTCTTGAGTTCGGGGGGTAGATTATGAAAAGGGAAGGTGCTAGCACCCTTTTCAACCATGGTTATCCATGGGCTCTTAGTTACTTGTTTATATCACTTGCTTTTGCTTTTCAATTGTTTGAAATGGTGCTTTGTGTATGGTTTTGAAAATATTTTGAAAAGAGGCCTTTGTTTAGGCAACCTTTGTAATGATTCTTGTTTGAATATATACAGAGGTGTTTGTCTTTTGAAAAGATGTTTCAATGTTTGAAAGTTTATTTTGGGAAATTGTTTTGAAATTGTGTGTGTGTTTGTTTGAAAATAGCAAGGATGTTTGCAAATTTGATCAAGTAACTAGGAGTTGTCTACCCTACTCAAAGATCTTTCCTACACATTTTGAACCCTTTGACATTGTTGTTTTATCATGGTATTTGGTAAACAACCTTGTGTTTGGATGTTAAACGGGACAGGCGTGGGTCATCGTATGACCATGATAACAATGTTGCCAAGTATCTTAGCAAGTTTTGAGGGACTAGATCATTTTTGTATAGGCAACCAAGATAGCGTCATCGAGGGACTATGATCTTTTGTTTTGTTTTGTTTTGCCAAGATACCTAGCATGCATACCATGGCCATTTTTTAGGCAACAAGTGGATGAAACCCTAAGGGTGCTTGTGTGCATTGTGTTGTCATTTTACATGCATTTTTTTCTTGTATTTAGTCATGCTATTTGTTTTGATTTTGGTTCTTTGGATACAAACCCTAATTTTACTATCATGGCATTTGAAAGCGATAAAATGCGTAAAAATAAATCTAAGACTATTACAACATTGATATGGGGAGGGGGATACAAGTTTGAATAGGGGGATATTGCTAAAAAATAAACCCTAAAACTATTATTACAACCAAATTGAAATATTGCACAAATAAATAAATTGATAATTATTTAAATATGCAAATAAATATAAATATGCAAAATGTTTTTGTATTTTATTTTATGTATGTGAAATAAATTATTTTTGTCTAAAAATAAGAAAATAAAAACATGATTATTTTTGAAAGGGTAGAAACCCTAATTTTTGGTTTAAGAAAATATATATATATATATATATATATATATATATATATATATATATATATATATATATATATATATATATATATATATATATATATATATATATATATATATATATATATATATATATATATATATATATATATATATATATATATATATATATATATATATATATATATATATATATATATATATATATATATATATATATATATATATATATATATATATATATATATATATATATATATATATATATATATATATATATATATATATATATATATATATATATATATATATATATTATATTATTTATTTATATACATGAAAATAAATAAAATGTATACAAAAGTGTTAAAAAATTAAAATGTGTGAGAAAATATTATTTAAGTGTATAAATAATAAAAAATAAAAATATATAATATTTTTATAATATATACAAGTTTTTATTTAAGAAAATAAAAGTATATATTATTTAATAACTATTCTTATGCCAAAAAAATAATAAAAATAATAAAATAAAATGTGAAAATTTAAGAGAATATTTTTTGTGATTTTAAATATTTAGGAAAATAAATAAAAAGCCAGAAATATAAAAGAAATAAAAAAATATACTAAAATAATCAAATGGGCCAAGGGGGTGCAGAAAGTAAGCTAGGGGGTGCAAAAAGTAGAAACAAGCCAAGCCCAACCCATTTCCACTTCGTCCCTGTCCTCTAGAACAAAAATGCGCGCTGCAACTTCAAACCTGTTCTCTCTATTCTTTGCTTGAAATCAAAAACTCATAACATGAAAATTATAGAGCTTTAAACCACGATTCTAACCATATAAAAAACTTGATCTAACTCTAAGAAACAAGGGAGAATTTTATCACCCCCAATTTCTGACCTAAAAAATTCAGTAACTTCAACATCCAAATTCTCCTAGCTCAGCTAACATAAATGAATTCTATGCATATGTACAGCTCAAGGACAATGAGGACTATATTTTTTCTTCACAAACCTAAGCCTAATGATTCCTAAATAAGGAGATAGAAGTTTGAGAAATACCTGTTTCAGTCAAACTCGAGTATGGCAATGTAGCAACTTTTGGTGAGGCCTGAAGGACTTTTGAGCTTGCTTGATGTTCCCTTAACCTTCCCCAATGCTTGGCTTGCTTTGAAATAGCCTGAATATGCTTGTAGAACTCAACCTGCAAAGCTTCAAAGCAAAAATGGTGAAGTGTGAAAATGGAGTTACAGTGGCTTGAGAATGGTTGGGATAGTTTAGGTATATTGTATCGAGTGTGTTGGAACTGGTTTCAAGCAAAACGCACGAGTGGATTTTGTTTTAGAAGTGAATCTTCAGAACTTGCCCTGTTTTTGCAAGAACTTGGTGTTTTGATGTTAGAGGGTGTTTAAGAGGCTTAGGGCTCGTGTATTAGGCTTGGTATATTGTGCTGAAGTTGTTTGAAATGTGCACAAGACTTGGTTATATCAGATTACAAAGTCATGGACCTTTTGCATAATGACTTGTTTTTGAAGAAAAGGTTGAATTGATAATGCTCAAAGGTTGTACTTGCTATCTCCAGACTTGCACATAGTTGGTACTAATTTCCTGATATTAGTGAACTTTGTTTGCTGCAAAAGATTGGGTTCAAGGCTCAAGGGAAACAAAAATGCAAAAGTTGTGCTTTATGGAAATGGTATTGTTGCCTTTTTTGCCAAAAATGGATTAATTCAATGTGTAATGTTCTAAAGCTCAGAACAAAGCCTTAATCCAATGTGTTTGCATTTAATTTATGAGTGTGTAAGGGTTTAAGACCTGTAAAACAAGTACAAGCAAGGTTTGGACAGATTTGCAACTTGTAGCAATGTGCAAAATGCCTTGGCCAAAAGTGATAATTTTTCATTTTCAAACTTTTGATTCTCCCTAACCATGAATGATCTTGGAGAGTTCTTGGACATTTTGGAAAGTTTGTAACATGCTCTACAATCCATCTTTAAAATACATTTTGAGTTTCCACTTGGAACTATGTGAAAAATTTCTATGAAGATAGGTCAAAATCCTGCCTAAACTAGGACAAAATTTCACTAAGTTAAAAGTTTCATGGACCCTTGTTCTCAAAATCATAACTTGAGATCCAAGCATCTTTTTGGAAAACTTTGTGAATTAAAGTTGTATATTTTTTGGAGGACTACAACTTTCATGTGGGAAGTTTTCTTTGAATCCAATTGCATCATGATGAAAAAGTTGGGCAAAGTTTGGGAAAAAAAAGAAATTTTCATAACTTCAAAATTTTCTAAGTTATGAAAATTTTCCATTTCAAACCCTAATTTCCAAAATTAGGTTTCTTGGTGAACAAGTTTCATGTTTTGACACATCTTGATGAAAAATGACCCTTGGCACTTGATTTTGACCAAAAAGTCAAAGTTTGACTTTTCATTGTACAGTTGATTTTTGATCAGTTGATTGGAAAACTCATCTGTCAATCCAATGCATTTGAGATCTTTTGAACCTTGTGATTAGGTCAAGATGATGCCATTGAGTCATTGAAACCATGCTTGAACCCAATTTTCCATTGGCTAGGTTAAAAATCAGAAATTGCCCTTCTACAATCAAAACCCTAATTTTGACCATTTTGCCCTTTTGATGATCTGATCAAATTTCTTGGGGAGTTGTGGTCCAAACTTGATCAAATGGTTCATATGAGTCTATAATGTTTATGTGGATCAAAAATTATGAGGTTTGACTGTAAATTGGTCACAGTTGACATTTTCCTCAATACAGTTGATTTTTAGGTCAACTGTCCAATTAACTGGGCAAAAATTTGATTCAAAGCTTGAAACTTGGTATGGGCAATCTTATGAGTCCAACATGAAGTATGAAAGTCACATGAAGCATTAGAAATCCAAAAATCCATGTGCAAACTCAAACCCTAATTTCAGGTCAACAATGCAAGGAGATGTCTTGAGCTGAGCAAACCCTAATCCTGTCTGGAGTCCAAAGAGTCTTGTAAGGGGAAATCTTGATAAAATGAGAGGGAAAATTTTGGGGTACAACAGCTGCCCCTGTTCAATCTTCTTGAACCTGAAGAGTTAGATTGGCGAGTTTTTCCTTTCGTGACTCGAAGGTAAAAGATGATTGGACACTAGAGTGCCCGTAAATTTGCACTCGTCGAATTGTAGTTGAGGAAATGGGCTCAAAGATGCCATTTAGAGATGGTTGAATCTCGTTGGAGATGGGCTTAAAGATTCCATCCAAGACTGTTTTTTGAATTGAATGTTGTAAGTCAGAGGAATAAGTATCAAAATGGTGTCTGTATCTGGAACATATTTGTACTGTATCTGGATCTTGTATTTGAATAAGCGATAGAATAGCATCCGTGTATGGAGCACCTCTAAGCTGTTTTCTGAGCTTTGAATTTTGAATAAGCAATAGAATAACATCCGTGTCTGGAGCACCTCTAAGCTGTTTTCTGAGCTTTGAATTTTGAATAAGCAATAGAATAACATCCGTGTCTGGAGCACCTCTAAGCTGTTTTCTGAGCTTTGAATTTCGAATAAGTAATAGAATAGCATCTGTGTTTGGAGCAACTCTAAGCTGTTTTTTGAGCTTTGAATCTGAATAAGCGATAGAATAGCATCCGTGTCTGGAGCAACTCTAAGCTGTTTTCTGAGCTTTGAATCTGAATAAGCGATAGAATAGCATCCGTGTCTGGAGCAACTCTAAGCTGTTTTCTGAGCTTATTGGTAGCTTGTTAATCTTATCCTGAAAAGGGTAAAATGTTAGCTGAAACACAAAGTTATGTTGCATGAAATGTATGATGCAATAAATGTGTTTTATCAATGTTTATGATATATCAGTGTAATGTATGTGCATGTAAGATGATTAGCTGTCTTGCTGAGGAAAATGAATCCTTGATGGCTGGAGATAATAAAATCCTGGACTGCTGTCGGGGAGAATAAATCCTTGACTGCTGCTAGAAATTCAAAATCTTTGATTGTTGAGGATGAGAAATCCTTGGGCCACTGTTGAGGATAGAAAATCCATGGCAACTCGCGGGGATTATCAAAAACTTTGACAACTTCTGTGGGGATGTGAGAATCCTTCACGACTTTCGTGGGGATATAGGGATCCTTCAAGTCTTTAAAGTTGAAGTATTGACAAAAATCCTGCTTGGGAAATCCATAGAACTTTGAAGACTTCAACTGGGGATTACACAATGGGAATCCTTATTCGCCTGGGGAATTAGGAAACTCTGGTGATCTCTACCGGGGATGGAATAAAGGAAAACCTTGATTTGTTGGAGAATGAAGAAGACTCTGATGGCTTCTGTAGGGAACTAAGAATGAGAATCTTCAATCTGCTGGGGAATTTGAATCCTTGGGGACTTCATGCTGAGGAGTCAAGAATGAGAATCTTCGATCTGTAGGGGATTAAAAATTCTGACAAATTCATGTTGGGGAGTAATGAAGACTTTGGCAACTTCACTGGGGAATCAAGAATAAGAATCTTCATTCTATTGGGGAGTAAAAACTCTATGGGGAATAGCTATACTGCTGGGGAGTAGCTATCCTGCTGGAGAGTAGGTTCAAGACTCTGGGGAAAAGCTTATTCCTGTTTGGAAAAAGTTCAGGAGTTTGGGTTGTATGCCAATCTACTGGGGAATTATCCTAGTTTGGGGATAAAAGTTAACTGTTATCTGGTTGATTCACAGATTTTAAGATAACTTGCTGGGGAATCTGGAGAAACTGGATGGTTTCTGCTGTAGATTGATAGTTGTAAATTTGACTCCGTTAGGGAAGAAGGTTTCATCTTCACTGAGGGTCTGTAGTTCAAAGTTTTGCTCCGTTGGGGATTGGTAATTTGAAAACTTAACTCTGATGGGGATTTTGAAATTTAACTCCGTTGGGGATATGTATTTCAAGGTTTTAGCTCCGTTGGGGACCTAGATGATGTGCTGCAGGGGATTTCTCTTGGAATAGCCTAAAGACGTTTTCCTGTACTTTCAACCTATCAGTAATTATTCTTTCCCGTTTCTTTCATTTGAAAACATGTGATTATATTCAAATTCATATGCTCATTTAATAAATCATTGGACGTTTTCAAATAAAACACAAGTGTAAAAAAGAAGAAAAGGCAAATAGTTTTCTGCACTTTGAAGTATCTTTGTATTAACTTTGTGTAAGTATTTTGTATAAAGGAGACAGACATCCTAGTAAGAGAATGTTGTCATAAAAAATGAGAAAAAATTTATACAACGAAAGATGGCTAGGTGTGAAAATTCCATGGGGTTCCCATTCAGATATAGCCTTCATAACTCTGAATATCTTGTCCATTCATTGCTTCGTCCGAAGATGATTGAGTTGATCAGAAGCCCGGAGTTTGTCTGTGAAGAGATTGTCCTTAAAGTGATTCGATGAGACATAGTCATACGCTTTAATTCCCTAACTTTTGCCTAGACCGCCCTTTTGGGTTTTCAGTCCACCGGGAAACCCTTTTTTGCCCAAGTCACCCTTTCAGGTTTTCAACTTGCCGGGTGTACAGATTTTTTTATTATTTATCCCTAACTTTTTCCTGAATCACCCTTTCGGGTTTTCAACTTGCTGGGTCATTTATGCGTAGTATCTTTTGACTATGTTTGCGTTCGTAGGGTGCGGCAGGTCGTCGCCGTCCATGGTGATTAACATCATTGCCCCACCAGAAAAGATGTTTTTGATCACAAATGGTCCTTCGTAGGTAGGAGCCCATTTTCCCCTGGGATCACTTTGCGGTAAGATGATCCGCTTGATTACAAGATCCCCGACTTGATATGTCTGGCATCTGACTTTCTTGTTGAATGCCTTGATCATCCGTTTTTGAAACGTCTGACCATGGCAAATAGCAGTAAGTCGCTTCTCGTCAATCAAGTTAAGTTGATCTAGCCGGGTCTGAATCCAATCGTCTTCACTCAAACCAGCATCCTTCATGATTCTCAAGGAGAGAATCTGAACCTCGATAGGTAAAACAGCTTTCATGCCATATACCAAAGAATATGGTGTTTCCCTAGTTGATGTACGCGCCGTGGTACGATACCCGTGAAGAGAAAACGGTAACATCTCATGCCAGTCCTTGTAGGTGACTGTCATCTTTTGAATGATCTTCTTGATATTTTTGTTCGCAACTTCGACATCACCATTCATCTTTGGCCGATAGGGAGATGAATTGTGATGTTGAATCTGGAACTACTCGCACAAGGCAGTGATCATAGTGTTGTTCAGGTTTGTACCGTTGTTAGTGATGATCCTGTCGGGGATACCATAACGGCAAATGACGTTCTTCTTGATGGAGCGGGCAACCACATTCTTTGTAACGGATGCGAAGGAAGCTGCTTCGACCCACTTGGTGAAGTAATCAATGGCCACCAGAATGAAGCAGTGTCCATTGGATGTTGTAGGCTTGATCTCTCCAATCATGTCGATTCCCCACATAGAGAATGGCCAAGGAGTTGTTAATACATTGAGAGGAACTGGAGGTATATATACCTTGTCCGCATAGATTTGACATTTGTGACAAGTTTTGGAATGTCGATGGCAGTCAGCTTCCATGGTAGACCAGTAATAGCCTGCCCGTAGAATCTTCTTAGCCATCGTATGACCGCTTGAGTGAGTGCCAAAGGTACCATTGTGCAGTTCAGCCACGATTTGTTCAGCTTCAACCTTGTCTACACAATGGAGCAGAATGCAATCATGATTGCACTTGTAAAGGATACCATTGCTCAAGAAGAACTTAACTGAGAATCTCCTTAAGAACTTTTTGTCGTTGACTGAAGCTCCTTCAGGGTATTCTTGCACCTCGAGATACCTTTTGACTTCGTGAAACCAAGGTCGGTCCACTACTTCTTCGGTATTAATCTTGTGACAATTTTTAGGTTCGTCCATCCGTTCAATGGTGATTTGGGGAGCCTCATTATCCCAGTTAAGTTTAAACATGGATGACATTGTAGCTAGAGCATCTGCTAGCTGATTTTCTTCTCGCGGAAAGTGCTCGAAGGTAATCTGCTCGAAATGAGGTAACAATGTCAAGACATGTTCTTTGTAAGGGATGAGGTTTGGATGCTTAGTATCCCACTCTCCTTTGACCTGACTGATGGCCAAAGCTGAGTCTCCAAACACAACCAAAGATTTGATTCCCAAGTCTATTGCAGCCTTGAGACCAAAGATGCAAGCTTCATACTCGGCCATGTTGTTGGTGCAGCTAAAGCAGTGTCTGGCAGTGAAAGGTGTATGGAAACCTTGTGGAGAAATGAGTACCGCGCTGATACCGTTACCAAGCGCATTAGAAGCACCATCAAAGTACAGGGTCCATCGGGATCCTTGTTCAGGTCCGTCATACGGTCTGTTCTCTTCAATGTTGTCCAATGTCATGATATCCTCGTCGGGGAAGTCGAACCTCGTGGATTGGTAATCTTTGACAGCTTTATGGGCTAGATGGTCAGATAGCACACTCCCCTTTATAGATTTTTGGGTCGTGTACTGTATATCGTATTCGGTCAGGATCATCTTCCATCTAGCGATTCTTCCGGAAAAAGCAGGCTTTTCAAAGATGTACTTGATCAGATCCATCTTAGATATCAGCAGAGTGGTATGAGTCAACATGTACTGCCTTAGCTGGCGAGCAGCCCATACCAAAGCACAGCAAGTTTTCTCGAGCAGTGAGTATCGGGTTTCACAGTCGGTAAACTTTTTGCTAAGGTAATAAATGTCATGCTCTTTTCGGCCAGACTCGTCATGTTGGCCCAGTACACACCCTATTGAATTATCTAAAACAGTCAGATACATGATTAACGGTCTTCCTTCGACGGGAGGCATCAAGATAGGAGGTTCTAGTAAATACTCCTTGATTTTATCGAAAGTAACTTGACAGTGATCATTCCATTTAACCACATGATCTTTCTTCAACAGCTTGAAGATTGGTTCACAGGTAGATGTTAGGTGAGAAATGAACCTTACAATGTAGTTTAGGCGTCCCAAGAAACCTCTGACCTCCTCTCAGTGCGAGAGGCAGGCATTTCTTGTATAGCTTTGACTTTGGCAGGATCAACCTCGATGCCTTTGTTGCGGACAATGAAACCCAAGAGTTTACTGGACCCGACTCCGAAATTGCACTTGTTAGGGTTCAGTCTGAGCTTGTACTCTTTTAACCTGACAAACAGCTTTTGCAAATGGTCGAGGTGTTCTTCTTCTGTCTGTGATCGGGCTATCATGTCATCGACGTAGACCTCTATCTCACGATGTATCATATCATGAAACAAAGCTACCATGGCGCGCTGATAGGTTGCCCCAGAATTCTTCAGTCCGAATGGCATCACTTTATAACAGAACGTACCCCACTGTGTAACAAAAGTAGTTTTCTCCATGTCCTCAGGGGCCATTTTGATCTGGTTGTAACCTGAGAATCCGTCCATGAAAGAAAATACCTTGTGCTGAGTTGTGTCGTCAAACAAGATGTCAATGTGCGGTAGTGGAAAGTCATCCTTAGGGCTGGCCCTGTTTAAGTCTCTGTAATCCATGCACACTCTCACTTTTCCGTCCTTTTTAGGCACGGGCACAATGTTAGCAACCCATTGTGGATAGGAAGTAACAGCAAGAAAACCAACATTGAACTGCTTCATAACTTCCACTTTGATCTTTTCAGACATGTCAAGCCTCATGCGGCAGACTTTCTGCTTAACTGGTGGACAGTCTTCTCTTGTAGGGAGACGGTGAACCACAATGTCTGTATCGAGTCTTGGAATTTCTTTGTATGACCAGGCGAAGATCTCAACATATTCATTCAATAGTTGAACCAAGCGCTCCTTGATACTTGGTTCTAGGTTGGCACCCACTCTAACTTCTTTTCTGTCTTCACCAGTACCCAAGTTGATTGTCTCTAACAGCTCCTCATGAGGTAGAATAGCCCTTTCTTCCTGTTGTAGCAGTCTAGCCAACTCTCCAGGCACTTCACAGTCTTCATCACCTTCGTATTCGGCATGGTAGACCAGATCTTCAGAGTCACTGAAGGTCATAGCAGAACTGTTACCCATGGAATCCGGAATGGAAGGGTACCTGCATTTGTGAGTGTGGGTGTGTGTAAGGGATTGCCATCTTTAAACAAATAAAATGCAAAAAGAAAGAAAATGAACACAAAATTTTATATGTGAAAACGTCCATGATTCATTAAAATGGCATATGAAGATTAAAAAATCAAACCCTTACAAATGGACCTATGTGCCTCGGGTAAGGCACAAGGTTAAAAGTGTACGAATTGTTTAGGAATTATTACAAACCAACAAAATGTTTGAAAGATAAATTACTGATTTATGAAAGTAATGGGAATAAAGTCTTTTGCCTCCCAATTGCACAGTCCTCCATCCACAGTAGGGAAAATCCAGTCTTCCAAGTTGCTCTCCTCTTCACTATCCTCCAAAGCATTGACTCCATGATGGGTGATCTTCACTGATGGCCCTCCAGCCCGGGAGTGACGCACAGCCTTTTGAGCAGAAGCAGTGAAACCCAAGCCGAATTTATCAGATTTGAAAGGAAAATTAGGAAGCTGCCCCCAGATTGTGCTTCCTCCCTCTTCAATCACAGCCTTTGCATCTTTGAGAGACGACATCTAAGGCACAGGTTTGGTCCCCATGGGAACAAAAGACACTATCTTGGTTACTGCAATCTCTTCAGAAACTTCCTCGAAGTGTTGGAAAGGGGTTTCTATGAATTCTCCATCTAATTCCACATAGCGGAAAGAATTAAGATGGATTATCATATATTCCTCTTCACCGTGAACAATTACAATTTTCCCCTGGACAGGGTACTTGAGCTTTTGATGTAGAGTAGAAGTGACGGATCCAGCATGGTGAATCCAGGGTCTTCCCAACAAGCAAGAATAGGAAGGACGGATGTCCATTACGTATAATGTAGAGTTGAAGGTTTCAGTTCCCACTTTAATCGGGATGTCCACCTCCCCGTGGACCATCCTTTCAGAACCATCAAAGGCTCTGACAATGATATTGTTGGGTTTCAGGGTTAAGCCTTCACAATCCAGTCTATCCAACGCTTTCTTTGGTAAGACATTCAGCGAAGAACCAGTGTCTACCAGTACGTGTGCTAGAGTAGTCCCTCTACATTCCACCGAGACATGCAAAGAGTCATTATGTTTTCTCCCTTTAGATGTTAAATCGGTATCGAAGAATCCTAAACCATTGTCAGCTGTTAGGCTAGTTACACATTCCTGGAACTGATCCGCGGAGGTTTCCTTGGCACGTGGGTCGTCTTCAAAAATCTGATCAGAGCTTTAGCATGAGCTTCTGAACAAAGCAGTAGGGCCAACATCGAGATCTTTGAGGGGGTTTGCCCCAGTTGTTCCACAACATTATAATCTCTTTTCTTGATTATTTTCAAAATCTCTTCCATTTCTTTTTGAGAGGTCTCAGGGATGACCAATGGTTGAGCCCTCGTCCTGACAGGTTCTTCTTGGATCCCTTTCCCTCTATCATCAGCAACAGTAGAGGGGACAACCACAAGAGTCACAACTTCTTCAATAACTGGAGGTCTTGCAGATATGTTGACCGGCACAGGGGTAACCTTAGGAGCAGCTGAGGTTCCGAAGATTGCCTTTGGAGGGGCAATCTCCGGAGAGAAAATTCTTCCACTGCGGGTGATTTTACTTGGTCCAGCAATGTTTCCGATGTCGGAAGTCTCTTCGTCAGAACTCTCTTCAGTTGATTCAATTTGTTTAATACTGTGGTAGAAAATCTCTCCCCTATAGTTCCACGGTATTGATTTGTTGGACTTGTACGGGATAGGCCCCGACATGGTTATCTTCAAAGGTGCAATCTTCGGATCGGATGTAATCTTAACATGTCTTTTGGAGACCTTGGAAAGATTGGCGGATATGGTAATTATAGAAACATCGTTGACAGGAGTCGGTGTAACAGGAGTCTTTTCAAAAAGGATTTCTTGGTTATCCATTAGGCGCTGGATGCCTAACTTCAACAATGGACAGTCGGTTGGTAAGGATTAACAAAGGCAGCAATCTTCTTCACAACCTGGGAAGATCCCAGCCTTCAGCAAATTCAACTTGATTATCGGTAACAGAGTCATCAAATCATCAATAGTGGCAACAAAAAGATCCTCTTCCACAGCACGGGCATTGTGGCCATGCTTTGGCATTGGAGCAGATATCACATTCGGCTTTTCAGGGGTGTCGAATTCAACTTCTTTAGCATCTATTAAATCCTGAATCTTATTTTTGAGGGCCCAACAACTGTTGGTGTCGTGCCCCTGGCTGTCTGAATGATAAGCACACTTGGCATTGGGATGGTAGTGTGGTGAAGTTGTATTCGGATTCTTCGGGGCCTCTCTCAAACTGACAAGGTTTAACTTCAAGAGATGGGGGAAAACCTGAGCGGGAGTCATGTTTATCCGGGTGTATTGCTGTGCAGGCCTTTCCACCCTTTGTTGGTTGGTTCTGGGTTGATTGTTTCTAGGATGATCAGCTGCAGACTTCTGAATCATTACGGCCCCCACCACTGGTTGGTGCTTAACTCTTCCTTGACCTCTTTGAGAGTAGACAGCTGAGACTTCTTTCTTTGCTGGAAAAGTCTTTTTGATGGCAGCGGAAGCAGATGCATCCTTTTGAATTTTCCCGCTCTTTCCAAAATTAGGTTTCTTGGTGAACAAGTTTCATGTTTTGACACATCTTGATGAAAAATGACCCTTGGCACTTGATTTTGACCAAAAAGTCAAAGTTTGACTTTTCAGTGTACAGTTGATTTTTGATCAGTTGATTGGAAAATTCATCTGTCAATCCAATACATTTGAGATCTTTTGAACCTTATGATTAGGTCAAGATGATTCCATTGAGTCCTTGAAACCATGCTTGAACCCAATTTTCCATTGGCTAGGTTAAAAATCAGAAATTGCCCTTCTACCGTCAAAACCCTAATTTTGACCATTTTGCCCTTTTGATGATCTGATCAAATTTCTTGAGGAGTTGTGGTCCAAACTTGATAAAATGGTTCATATGAGTCTATAATGTTGATGTGGATAAAAAATTATGAGGTTTGACTGTAAATTGGCCACAGTTGAGTTTTTCCCCAATACAGCTGATTTTTAGGTCAACTGTCCAATTGACTGGGCAAAAATTTGATTCAAAGCTTGAAACTTGGTATGGGCAATCTTATGAGTCCAACATGAATTATGAAAGTCACATGGGGCATTATAAATCCAAAAATCCCTGTGCAAACTCAAACCCTAATTTCAGGTCAACAATGCAAGGAGATGTCTTGAGCTGAGCAAACCTTAATCCTGTCTGGAGTCCAAAGAGTCTTGTGAGGGGAAATCTTGATAAAATGAGAGAACAAATTTTGTGGTACAACACATCCTATACTCAATGACCGTTTACCGAAGGCAACCAAGTGGGAGTGTACCCTAGGAGTGCGCATGTGCGAATGATTCAATTTCAGTTTATTTATCTTTGCACATTTAGGGTGATCTAACTGTTTTAAACTTAGTCATACATTCTTGTCATGCAAACCCTAATTATTCATACATCTAACAGTTGATAAATTGCGGAATTTAAAGTGCGGAAATTAAACTACGCTATTACAAGGCTTCGGGTATTTACATAGCCAAAAACACCCTTTGAAAATTAAAAGCGGTAAATGTAAAAATCCTAATTAAAATTATTACAAACTGTGAGCAGATACAATAATTCAGATAAAAATAATAAAGCGCGCAATGACAAATTAGATCGAATGCGAAACTAGGGTTTTGACCCTCTCAATCAAAAGAAAAATGTTTTTGTTGTTTTTAATATTTTTAAAGAAAAGATTAAGGTTTTTAAATTAAATATGAAAATTAATTAGTGATTAAATTAATTAATGAAAATAATTAAATCACATATTTTTGGTTTTTGGTTATTTTAGGGAAAAAAATAAAATACAATTAAGTTAGTAATAAAAACCTATTTATTCTAATTAATTTTAATTAATTGCAAAATAAATTAGAGTTACCTAATTTAAACAAACCTAATTAAATTAATTAATTTATTGCTAAAAATAATATTCTAATTTTAATTGGACATAAAAAATATTTTTGGTGATTTTTGATAAAAAAGAAAATTAATTTGATGGTTAGTAAAATAAATAAATAAAATAATTAAATGAAATAAAAAAATATAAAAAAAAATAGAAAAGAGAGAATTGGGCCTAGAAAAATGGGGGTGCCAATAGTCAGAATTTTGGGCCCAAATAGAGATCCACGGTGACCTTGGTGATCCTATATGGCACGTTTGACTTGGCTCATGATGCACCTTCAGTGGTGGCCATCAGATTTGGCCATCTGGCCATCTGGCATGTTTGATGATGAGGGCATATGGTGGATCTCCTGGCTTGCGCGTGTACTGAATCGCCTGAAAGAAAACAAGAAAATAGCAAATGCTAGAGGCAGGGATCGAACCCCTGACCTCCAGCCTCTAAAGCCTTAAGCGCTCACGTGGCCACCACTACGCCATTTTTTTTATTGTACATATGGTAAGTAAATAATATAATACATGTAAGCAAATAATTAGTGGAAATTTTGCGCAAAAATTCAAATGGCCAAATCAGATGAGGCCACGTCTTCATCCCTGTTCTTGGATCCGTTGGTAAAAGTGCAACACTTTTACCTATGGACGTTCATTCGTAGCTATAAACCTGTGCATTCTCAAAATCTTCTATGGACAACATAAATGACATCTAATTCCATGGTTGTGTTCATCTCCTCATCCTGAACACAATGGTACCTTTTATCAAGGCCAATTTCACCTGTAAACAAAAGCCCTAATTCGAAGCTCTAAAACCTAGCAATGGTGAAATCCTGTATATGCCATAAAAACGCAATTAAAGAATACAGAGAGCTTGCAAACATGATTATGATTAAGAATGTATAATTAATTCAACCTAACAATGCATAAATCATGCGATTCGAATTCAAGAACAGGGCTATGTCGTGAGTGACTTACAGAGCTTTTTGGGGCTTGAAAATGTTTGATTTCAATGGCTTTGGCTTGCTGGGAACCTCAGGAAGGGATTGAGATGGATAGAAAGCCTTGAGGATGCCTCTAAATGCAAATTCGATCTCACACTTTTCTTGCTTTTTTCCAGTTTTGGTTCTCCTTCTCACGCCTGTTTCTAACTTCTTTTTAGGTCTGCACGCACTCTATATGTACCAAGCAATGCATTAGGGTTGATAATTGCATCCAAATCTCCCTCCATCAATGATTTGTGATTTGATTTGGTTCACTTTTAAGATCTTTCCAAACATGGCCTTTTTCAATCTTTTTGTCCACACTATGCATTTACACGAGTTTGAATGATTGGTATCTGTAATTTAAGACCTGAAACAATCACCAAGTCTTTAGTTTTCAATATTTTTGATTTTATGTGATTTATTTTGATTTAAATTGAATTAATTTAAATAAAAATCAAAATAAATAATAAAAATAAGATATGGACAAGTGGCAAGGGATAGAGCTCGTGGACTATGTTGCCAACTCAAAACAAGTGAAAAAGATTGGGCCCATTTGGAAAAATTTGAAGTTTTAGGGATAGTTGACTTTTGGCAATTTTGCAAAAAAGGTCAACTTCACCAATGCATAACTTCCTAAATTTTGACTCTTTGGAGGTGTTCTTGGACTTTTTAGAAAGCTTGGGGTGTCCTCTAAGCAACCCTTTTGGTACCATATCTATTTGATATTCCATGCTCATGTATGAAGCTTTGACAAAAAAGGTGTTTTTGTTGACTTTTCAAAATGACCTATAATGTCCAAATCCATAATTTCTTATGAGTGCATATTTTGAACTTGGGAGATGAATATGGATTGTAGTTAATTGAATCCTCTTCAAAATGAGCTTTGTATGGGTCATTTCTGATAAAATATGAGAAATTTATGCTTGGTCAAAGTTGAGTTGACTTTTCCTGCAAAACCCTAATTTAGCAACTTTTAAGTCTTGATGAATCATAAGCAATCCTTGATGAATCATGATCAACCCTTGATCAAATGATGAAATATACTTCAAAATGAGGATGTTGACCAAAAATCTTGAAGTTTGACTGTATGTGGGCCACAGTTGACTTTTGCCCTAGCACAGTCGATTTTTGGGCCTTTGAGCAATTGACTGAGCAAACTTCCTCTGCAAGGCTTGAAACTTGACATGGATGATATTGAGAACATATTAGGACAATTTTGAGCATTTTGGGTCACTTGGACTCAAGTATCTTGATGCAACATGAAACCCTAATTTGAGGTAGACTGTCTTAGGAGAGAGCTTGTCTGGCCAACCCTTGGACTACCTTGAGCAACTTGAGGATCTTTCTTGAAATATTTTGAGAAATATGGGAGGGAAAATTTTGGGGTACAACAGACCTAATATTAAATCTATTGTTTTCTATCGTTATGGTGTTTATCTAAGGCTAATAAAAGATAGATTGAAGTTGTGCAAGTAAAGTAAATAAAATGCTTAAATTAATATCAAAGAAAGCAATGTTGGAATATGAATCCCATCAATTTGTTAATACTCTTGTTGTTCATAAATTGAATTACTATGGGATAATGTTTTTCTACTTTGAAAAGAACTAGTTGAACAGGAATTGTCGCTTTCGCATATTCAGAATCGTATTTTACTCTCTAATTTGTACCAGTCACTGTCACAGTGGTTGGCGCTTTTTAGCATTAAAGTAGTAAACCCTATTTTAACAAACTAGACTCTTTTCTTAGACGAAAAAGCAGTTTTTATTGGAATATAATATTTTAAAAGGATCCCGGTGTTCGCTCGGCTAACCATACTTTAAACATGCAAATGCGTCCTAAAATAGGTTCAAAAGTACTTATTAAAATTCTAACCTTCCTAATTAATTAACAAATAGCTTTCGCGGTTTTTATCAATTAAAAACTAGACAACCTTAATCTTTTGTACCAAATGACTTTCAATCTTACCAACTTTATAAATGGTCCTACTTTCGTAGCAACCAACAAATTTAAGTTTAGAAAAGTTGTGATTAAAACCAAAACAGAACCTTGAGTATTTCTCAAAGAACAATAATTTAGAGTATCTTTGAATCGACGGTCCTCACATTCCAACACTTGTAAATTTAGCTAGACATGGTGTTGGAATGCGATAAAACTATTGATTTGATCATGAAATAAGACATAGCAGATAAATTAAATTGAACTTAAAACGTGCAGTTAAAATAAAGGTAGAAGAAGAACATGCGATATAATAAAAGTGCGGGTAAATAAAGAGACGATAAAATAAATTAAATATGATAAATAAACCTTCTCCGAAGAGAATTTAATCTGGTACAAGAAATAAATTGCTGAACTTAATTGTGGAAAGTAAATGATGGCAAGATTAATGCTTCAAATAAAGGTTTCTCCAAACTCGATTACAAACTCGATCAATGATGCGATAATCCACCGATATAAAGAGATTATCGCTTACAATTTCAACATTATATGGCTTAAGTTTGTAACTAAGCTTAGATGAAATGAAAGTTGGATAAAATGATCTATTTATAGAGTTTTTCAAAACCCTAATAGCACAAAGGAGGTTTCTAAAGTGTGGATAGAAAGTAGGATGAAATGGGGAGGTTCTTGGACCAAGAAAGCCCAAATTAGAACTACATTTTCTCTGACGTGTGGCGATCACCACACCCTACACTAAATTCACCATGCTTGTAAGGCGGTTGAGACTTAGTCTTTTGACCATTGAGACATGGACCACTCATGGCCACCCATATGGTGAATGCCACAGTGGTCGCCTTGAGTGCATTTTTCCCTAATTCTTCAGTTTTTCACTCGTTTTACTTCATTTCTATGTGAACGGCTCCCAAATGGTCATTTACCTAAAACTGAAGCAAAATACCGACATAATAGTGGAAAAAGAGATAAAACAACAATAAAACATACACAAATCGAGTAAAATATACATTGTGTTTTGGCCGTATCAAAAAGCAGCATGAGCAAAATGGTTATGGATCAAGATTGCAACTTTATGAAGACTAACATTGATCTTAATTTATTGAGGTATTAAATGTAATCTATATTGATAACTTAGTGCTCAAATTACTCCAAATATTCACTTGCATGCATGGTTCAAAGTAGTTGCATTAAAAGTGTTTCTGCACATTAAAAAAAATATTTTTTCAATTTTCAATTCAAGAAATTGATTACCCCTATTTCAGAAATTGATTTCCTTCACAAAATTTTGAATTTCCAGAAAATAGTTTTTAGGCATGGAAATCAATTACCCTTATTTTAGATATTGATTTCTTTCACAAAATTTTGAATTTCCAGCTAACTGTTTTTAAGCATGGAAATCGATTACCCCTATTTTAGAAATTGATTTCCTTCACGAAAATTTGAATTTTCAGTTACAACTTTCACAGGAAATCAATTACCCCATTTTCCAAAATCAACTTCTTGAGTATGGAAGTAGCTTTTTAGTCTGTTTTGAATCAAAACATTTTGAATAACTCATTCCTTAATCATTGTTTATTTTCATTAAATCACACACATTCATACAGGTGTTAAGGTATTTTATATATATATATATATATATATATATATATATATATATATATATATATATATATATATATATATATATATATATATATATATATATATATATATATATATATATATATATATATATATATATATATATATATATATATATATATATATATATATATATATATATATATATATATATATATATATATATATATATATATATATATATATATATATATATATATATATATATATATATACTCTTATTTTCATAATTCAAAACTCACCTCTTCCATTGAAATTTAACATCATTTTATTCATTAAAATTTCAAACAAGTGTTTTGATTCTTCAACTTTCATTGAGAATTTTTCTGCATTTGTTCTTCATATCATTCCAGAAAAATTCCTCCATCATTCCTAAACACTTGAGCACTAATATATCTTTATAAATTGCTTGTTTGGAAGAGAAGATCAATCTTAGTGATTGTAAATATTCATAAACTTTATTATTCAAATTATTTTTATATTTGGTTTGTAAATTCCTTGTTTTCCGGTATTGTTGGAAACAAGAGAGTAGAAAGGAAAGGATTAATTTCTTTTTCTACTTGTTTGGTTGTCCCTTGCTGTCCAGGATTGTTGGAAGCAAGAGAGTTGTGTTTGATAGGATTGTTCTCATTTCAATTTGGTTGATCTAAGAGAATTGTTCTTGGTGTTTTTGTTATTATAAGATTGTAGGAGAAGTCTTGGTATAAGACTTGTACAAAGATCTAACAATAGTGAAATCTCTTTCGTGTTGAAAGGGAATTGGACGTACCTTCATACTGTGAGGGGAACCATGATACATCCTTGTGTTCTTTAATTTTCCGCGTTTATCGCTTTCATCATAAATCATAACCATAAAAGAAAGAAACACATTTTTAAACTCTTAACATCAAACCAGAAAAATAAGAACAACTTGTTTCTAAAAGCCGGAAAAATTTTAAAGTCCTAATTCACCCCCTATTAGGCACACTCAAAACTTACACTCCTCCCTTGACCACACGAAGCTCTTTGTCATTCTATATTGCCCATTGTAAACATAGTTTTGAAGGTAATGATTTTTCATGGTATAACTGGGGATTTTTGTTGTAACGAACTTCAATTGGAAATCTTTTCATGCTTTATTCAAGAGTTTTGATACTTTATCAAGGATGTATTTATAAACATCGTGAGAAACTTGACCCTTAACGAGAGAGAAGTCAGGATAGTTTCTTAGATCTTATACAAATTTGATAGCTTAAATGTCATTTTTCTCACGCTTTCTCTCCCCATGAAGCATCCTAGAGCACATAGTTATAGACTTTAAGGGATTTATCTTTAAGCCTAAAACAATACCAAAAACATCCAAGGTCTCCATAACAACTTAAACTTGTTTAGTACTAGTTATATAGGATAAATAACATCATTCGAAAAATAATAAGGGATAAGTGTAATCCACCTTTATATACCTTAATATGCTTTTATATACCATTATGAAATTTATGTTGAATACTCAACGAGAGATTGTCCATACGTAGAACAAACAACTAAAAGGATATATGATCCCCTTGACATAAATCTTAAGGTGGAGATAAAATGTTCATTCTTGGCACCATTTCAAAGAACATATGAATTTCTATCCTGCATACATCTCATTATGAGGGATATAATTATAGAAGGGAAACCAAAGCATGAACAGTGAGCTCCAAGAAGTCAAATTAAGTTTGTCGTATGCTTTTCTAGTTCATTTTTGAACACAATAGAACCTTTTGTGCCCTAGAATGATGCATAAAATACACAACCTCAAGTATAGAATGACATTATAAGTGATACCCTACGGGAGGTTAAATATGATCTAAAAAGGACTAAACATGTCATCAAGATATGGTCTTAAACTATTACCAAGTACCTTTGTTATTACCTTGAAATAACATTGTGTGATACGGTGGGAGAACTGACTTTGGGGTGTTTTGCGTTTGTGTTTGCAAATGTTGCGGTTTAGCAAGAGTCGCCACCGACTTTTATTTTATCCAATAAGGAAAGGTGAAAAAGCACAGGAAATACCTTTTGAGATGTTTTCTTGAGTTCGGGGGGTAGATTATGAAAAGGGAAGGTATTAGCACCCTTTTCATCCATGTTTTTCCATGGGATCTTAGTTGCTTGTTAGATCACTTGCTTTTGTTTGAAAAATGTGCTTTGTGTGGTTTTGAAAGTATTTTGAAAAGGTGCCATCGTTTAGGCAAACTTTGTAATAGTTATCGTTCGTAAGAACGTATACAAAGTGTTGAGATTTTGAAAATATTTCACGTTTGGAAAGTGTTTTGAAGGTGTATGTTTTTGAAAATAGCAAGTATGTTTGTTTTGAAATTGAGCAAGCAACTAAAAGTAATCTACCTACTCAAAAGGTCTTAGGTGTTCTTTTTCCTCCTCCTTTAGACGTTGTTATCTTACCATTGTTTTGGTAAGAAGCCCCATCGTTGGATGTGAAGGGACGGGCATTGGGTCATCGTATGACCATGATAGCAATGTTGTGAGATGACTTAGTACTTTTCTTTTAGGGACTAATATCATTTTGAAAGGAAACTTTGATAGCGTCATCGAGGGACTATGATCGTGTATTTTTCGATTTTGTGTTTGTGCTAAGAAATACCACATGCATAACATGACCACTTTTGTAAGGCAACAAGTGGAATCACCCTAGGGGTGCATGTATGAATAGTGTTTGATTGCATGCATTTAATCTTGATTAGGGTGATCTATTTGTCAATTTTAGTCTTGTCAAACACACCCTAATTACTAGCATTTGCATTCGAAAGCAATAATCTGCAGAAATGTAAAGTCCTACGCTATTACAATATTTTGGGGATTGGGGTACATATTTACGAATGGGGATTACAAGGAATTTAAGTCCTAATTATCTATTACAACCATATTGAAATAGATAAGAATGTAGAGGAAATGTGAAATGCTTATTTACTTAAGGAAAGAAATAAGTTCTTGTTTAAGAAAATATTTTTTGTCTTTTTATGTTAAAAGAAAAATATAATATGTGAATATGAAATATTTTTGGTATTTTTGGTTAATGAAAAATAGAGATGATGGCAAAATAATAAAAGAGAAAGAAAACAGAACCAGCGCAAAAGCTGAAAATAGAAGAAGTCAGAAGTTCTGACTCTGACTTACTGCACAATGTTAGTAGAAATATGGAAGTTCAGAAGTTTTGGATCTTTGGAGAGCTCAGCAGTTTTCAGAAGTTCTGATTCAACTGTCAGAACTTTGTCTTTCTCCTTGCTAGTCAGAACATCTGCAGCTTAGTCATTTCTTAACAGGACAGAAGTTGCATACATGACAGTTATGACAAGTTTCAAGAAATATCAGAAACACAAATCAGAAGCAACATGAATTTGCTAATCCTAATTATGAGTCCTAATTTCTTTATGAAACTCTGAACTGGAATTCCCTCTATTTAGGCAAGCAGATGCATGAAATCTCAGAATGTGTACACCATCAGAATCATAATATCTACATTGTGTTAAATATGCAAAATTCGACAATGCTTAAATAATATGATGAGAGTCAGCAGGAACTTACCTTGCAGTTGGGAAATATTCTAGGAACTGGAATCTGATTCTGACCACTTGTGGTGTTCTGAACAGCTTCCTCACGTTTTCAGCAGGTTGGAAACTTTCAGCTTGGATTGTAAATGATTAGAAGATTCTGGAACAACCAAGGGATAAAGTTCTGATCCTTTTGAAGTGGATATTGGTGGAGGATGTGTTATTGTTTGATTACAGAATTTTGGATGGCTTTTGAATATATATTAGGGACAGTATGGGTGGTTTTTTTTCAGAAAACAACTTGAGAAAAATGGAGCTTTAATGCAAGAATCAAATGCTAAGATTTTGTATTTTTTTGGTGTGCAATCTTTTTGGACTCTTGGAATTTTTGTAGGGGTTCAAGGTTTTTTTCTCTTTCAAATTCCATGGCTCTTTCTCAAATTTTTCCGACCCCTTTTCAATGGCTAATGGTGTTCTATTTATAGGCAGAGGTTTTGCAGTTTGGAGATGTCAAGTGGCACCAACATCATACGCTAGATGCTGACTTACTCTTGAAGTAAGCTTAAACAAGTGGTTCAATGCATCAAGTTGGATGGTTAACAGCGCCTAAGCTGGTTTTGGCAGCGTGAATTAAGGGAAAGTAGAAGCAGCACATGGGCCTAGCATACTTTTGCACAACAATTGTTCTTCCCAAGATAGTAGGGGTACACGTGGGGGAAATCCTTCGGACAGCAACTCACAAGTGGTTGTGAGCATTAAATGATGATCAGAAATCCTGCCATGTGAAACTCTGCATCCTTGCTTAACTCTGGATTAGAAGTTCTGTTTCAGCGTAGCATCTCACCTTCTGATCCTCTTATCTTCTGACTTCAGCATGTTCTGAAGGAGAACATTGCTTCCACATGTTCTGATTAAAGCGTCATATTCTGAACCATGTTTGCAACCTCTGACTGAAGTTTTTTTGTGAAAACTTGCCCAGACGTTCTGACCAAACTCTGTCTTGAGAAAATCCATAATTTGCTTAGTGCTTTAGTGATAATCTGGTCAGAAGTTCTGAAATTGCCATAATCCTTAAACACTTAGAGAAATTTCTAAATACTTTAGAATTTGACTTTTCCAGAGTAAAAATTTGACTTTTCAATTTCCTGATGAAACATATTTCATATTCCAACATGTCTTGATGAAATATGATTTTTGAGATTTGATTTTAATCTAAAAGTCAAAGTTAAACTTCTCAGTGTGCAAATGACCTTTTTGCCCTTGTGAATGACTTGCTTGGAAAAATTGATAGTTCACGGCCTGGAAACTTGATAGAAGTAAACTTGGGATCCAGGGTGATCCCTTTGAAATGAGAGGGAAAATTTTAGGGTACAACAGCTGCCCTTGTTCAAACTTCTTGAACCTGAAGAGTTAGATTGGCGGATCTGCCATTCGTGACTTGAAGGTGAAAGATGATTTGAACACTAAAGTGCCCAGAAATTTGAACTCGAAGATGGATGGTGAATGGGCTTATAGATTCCATTTGGAGGAATGTTGGTAAACGCTGGAAGAAGTATCAGCATAAATCTCTTGTTGATTTTATACTAAAACTTGATGTTCTACCTGTGAGAAAAGGGTTAGTAAAATGCATATGTTTGCATGATATTCACCAGATGTGGTATCATGCCAAATGTGTATGGTATGTACATGTTATAATGTATGAATGCAAAGTGTATGTTTTTGTCCGGGAAAATAAATCCTTGACTACTGCCGAGGAAATTCTGGGAGATTGAATCCCAGATTGCCTGTTGGAGATAAAGAATACGCATATCTTCAAGTTTTGTTAAAAGGATGCTTTCGCTGGGGGAGATTGCTCCAATGTCAGTTGTTATCTGGTCGGATCCATGCTTCACAGTTGCTAAGGATGAAGTAGTTGACTGCCATCTGGTCGGGTCCAGGCTTCACAACAACTTACTGGGGGATGAGACGGATTAACTGTTATCTGGTCGGATCCCAGGCGTTACAGAAAATTCCTTGAAATTGAATAGTTATCTGTTCGGATCCATGCTTCACAACAACTTGTTGGGGATACGGAAGTTAACTGTTGTCTGGTCGGATCCAGGCTTCGCAGTAACTTAGAATGGCAACTATTAACTGGTCGGATCCAGGCTTCCTGGTTTTTGGAAAGCTGTATTACTATCTGGTCGAGTCCAGGCTTCATAGTGTCTTTCTGGGGATCATAGTTAATCGTTATCTAGTCGGGCCCCAGGTTTCACAATAAACTTTCTGAAAACTATTATCTGGTCGGGTCCAGGTTTCGCAGATTTATGAGGTCGATGCGGTCAATTGTTATCTGGTCGGGTCCAGGTTTCACAATAAACTGCTTGAAAACTGTTATATGGTCGGGTCCAGGCTTTACATATTTCTGAGGTTGATACGGTCAATTGTCATCTGGCCGGGTCCAGGTTTCACAATAAACTTCTTGAAAACTGTTATCTGGTCGGGTCCAGGCTTTATAGATTTCTGAGGTCGATGCGGTCAATTGTTATCTGGTCGGGTCCAGGTTTCACAATAAACTTCTTGGGGATTTAGTTGTTAGCTAGTCAGTTTCCAGTTTTCACAACGAATCTCTGAGGGTGATTGTTATCTGGTCGGATCCAGGCTTCACAACAGCTTTTTGAAAGGATGGAAATGAAAACTGATATATGGTCGGGTCCAGGTTTCTCAGCCATTTGTTGGGGATATAGAGGCAACTTTACTAGGGAAAAGAAATTAAACCTTGGTCGGATTGAGCTCAGGTTCTTCTATATGTCTGAAGAGCTAGGCTACTATCTGGTCGGGTCCAGATTTCATAGCATCTTTAAGATCAACTGTTATCCGGTCGGGTCCAGGCTTCAGTAATTGGAGAAGTCAAACTGTTATCTGGTCGGGTCCAGGTTTCAGTAATTGAAGAAGTCAAATTGTTATCTGGTCGGGTCCAGGCTTCAGTACTAACTTGAAAATTTTGCTAATATCTGGTCGGATCCAGGTTTCATAGCATCTTGGAAATAGTAAAGGCTTAGCTGACGGCTTTACTGGAGATTAGGGGTTGTGGCCCTGTGATTTGCAGTAATTTGAAAGGGAAAATCAAACTGGAGAGTATATACTCATTCAGGTAAGGCAAACTCAGCTTAGGGAAGACGCAACCAACTGGGGATGATGGGCTCAACTGGGGATGATGGGCTCAACTGGGGATGATGGGCTCTTTTGGGGAGGATAGATTCTTGTTTGGAGAAAATAGCCTTGGTTGGATAAGATGTACTCAGTTGGGGAAGATAGATTCAGCTGGGGAATTTGGGCTCAGCTGGAGATGATAGGCTCAACTGAGGATGATGGGTTCAGCCGGGAAATTTGTGGTGTCTTGATTATTGTATGTTGAGGCTTTTGAACTCGGCTGGGGAAATAACTCTGTTGGGGAATAAACCCTGTTGGGGAGGTGAATTTCTTTAGGAAAGAATTCCTTAGGCTTCTTATCAAAATTGACTTAGCTGGGGAGAAAGCGGCCAAGAGGTTGAGACTTTGGTCAGGGATTTTCCTATGCAAAGAGACTTTGTGGGCCGCTCCGTTGGGGAAAGGTTTGTTGCTGCCATCCTTGTGGGAATAATGATGATGAGATAACTCTGTGGGGCTTTTTCATATATTTTAAAAGAGATACTTAATACTTGTATGTTGATGCTTTGTTGTTGATGCTCCGTTGTTTAGCAGGACACATGTGCCAAAAGTTTTAATTATGTTCATATGCATATCTTCATTCAATTTTAGTCATTGGACAAATTTGCATTCAAAACGAAGAAAGGAAATTTTGTATTTCAAAGTGTATTTGTATTTATATTTTGCCCATGAATAGACGTTTTTTGTACATAGAGACGGAGATCCTAGTAAGAGGAAATCGTCAAAAGGAAAACAAAATTGAGAATGAAAAACAAATAGCCATGTGAAATGATCTCATTGCCTTCCAGCTCTACTATTGCCCCAATGTCTTCGAACGTCCCTTGCCGTTGATCGAAGTTGATTGGATTGATCCTGGACCATTTGAATTTGGACCCTGGTGATATAATTGACTGTGTTGATTTCACGGGACATAGTAGTACGCTTTTAATCCTTAATTTTTTCCTGAACCGCCCTTTTCGGGTTTTCGATCCACCAGGATACCCTTTTTTGCCCAAGTCTCCCTTTCGGGTTTTCAACTTGCCGGGTGTACAACCTTTTGCATATATCCCTAATTTTTGCCCAAACCTTTTGGTTTGCCGGGATGCCCCTTTTTTTCTTAGGTGTGTCAACCTAACGGGTCTCTCATGCGTAGTATTTTTTAACTATGTTCACGTTTATAGGATGTTGGAAATCTTCATCGTCCATGGTAGTCAGCATCATGGCACCACCAGAGAAAACTCTCTTGACAACAAATGGCCCTTCATAGGTGGGAGTCCATTTTCCTCTGGGGTCACCTTGTGGTAAAATGATGCGTTTTATCACCAAGTCACCAACTTGATATACTCGAGGCTTGACCTTTTTTTGAAAGCCTTAATCATCCGTTTGTGATAAGTCTGACCATGGAAAATAGCAACTAATTGTTTTTCGTCAATCAAATTCACCTGATCCAATCTCGTTTGAATCCACTCGTCTTCGCCTAAGCCAGCCTCAATCATAATCCTCAGCCAGGGAATTTGAACTTCCACTGGCAGAACAACTTCTAAGCCATAGACTAGAGAAAAGGGAGTTGCTCCCGTTGATGTTCTAGCTGAAGTACGGTAGTGTGATACGGTGGCCAGAACCGGGACTGTTTATAGGATTTGCTGGTTTGCGTTTTGCGTTTGTGTTTGCAAAATGTCGCGGTAAGCAAGAGTCGCCACCGACTTTTATTTTATCCAACAAGGAAAGGAAAAAAGCACAGAAAAATTCCTTTTTCGAGATTATTCTGAGTACGGGGGGTAGATTATAGAAAGGGAAGGTATTAGCACCCTTTCTATCTGTGGTTTTCCACGGGCTCTTAGGTACTTGCTCATCATTTTCAAAATTGCTTCTTTATGTGTTTGTGTGATTTGAAAAGTTTTTGACTTCGATTTAACCCTTGCTTCTGTCTTCAAGAGTGTTACGAAGTGTTTTTGAAAACTTTGTTTGAAAGGAGTGTAAGTGTGAAAAAGTTTGTTTGGATTGAGCAAGTACTTAAGAGTTAATCTACCTACTCGAAAAAAGAATCGTTCTATGTTTGTTTCCTTTAGACAACATTATCCCACTATTAGTGAGTAGGTAGCACCGTCGTTGGAGTTTTGAGGGTCAATTCGAAAAGGGACGTACGATCACTAAAGCAATGTTAGGACGTCTTAGTAATAACCCTAATGTCTTAGATCAATTATTCGAGGCAACAATTTTGAGGCAACAATATCCGAGGCAACCATTCCGAGGCAACTTTGATCTTTGAGACAAAAGAGCGACCACTAGAATATCCTATACCTAATGACCATTTACCGAAGGCAACTGAAGTGAGAGTATACCCTAGGAGTGCACATGTGCGAGTGATTCAATTTCAAATTATTTATCTTTGCACATTTAGGGTTTGCTAAATGTTTTAAAGTTTTACATACATTCTTGTTATGCATCCCTAATATTCATACATCTAACAGTTAAATATTTTACGGAATTTAAAGTGCGGAAATTTAAACTACGCTATTACAAGGCTTCGGGTATTTACATAGCCAAAAACAAACCCTTAAATAATAAAGCGATAAATGAAAATAAAAGTCCTAATTAACTATTACAACTTGTGGGCAGTTACATCAATATGGTAAAAATAATAATAAAGCGCGCGATGAAATTAAGAACGATAGAAATTTAGGGTTTTGACCCTTTCTAACCTAATTTCAAAGAAAAATATTTTTGTTGTTTTTAATTATTTTTAAGAAAAAGGAATTAAGTTTTTAAATTAAATACACAATTAATTAGCTAATTAAATTAATTAATGAAAATAATTAAATGACCTATTCTTTGTGTTTTTGTTATTTTTAAGAAAAAGAAAATATAATTAAGTTAGAAATAAAAACCTAATTGTTCTAATTATTTTTAATTTATTTACAAAATAATTAAAGTTACCTAAAATTACATGACCTAATTAAATTAATTAATTTTTGACAAAAAATAAATATCCTAGATTTAATTGGATGAAAAATATTTTTGTGATTTTTTGACAAAAAGAAAATAATTAATTTGTTAGTAAAATATAAATAAAATAAATAAATAAATAAAGAGAAAATGTAAAAGAAAAGAGAAAGAGATAATGGGCCTGAGAAAGGATCTTGGGGGTGCAAACAGCAGCTACTGGGTCCAAAACAAAGTTGTCCACGTTGACTTCCTAGATCTAGTGCGTTGCCTTGACTGAGGCATACCATGGTCCTTCGTTGATGGCCCTTTGGATCTGGCCATCTGGCCACTTGGCAGGCTGGATAATGAGGTCACATAGTGGAGCTTGCCCTTGTGTACGCGCTGGATCCTGAAAAGGAAAATAATATGCAAGAAATGGGGGACCTGGGATTCGAACCCAGGCCCTGAAACACTTTCCAACGCTCCACTTACCAATTGTGCTGGCTGCTTTTATTGTATGTAAAACAAGTAACAATTATTATATTAAGAACAAACGCAATAAACGAAATCTGCGCGAAAATTCAAATGGACGAATTAGATGAAGCCACACCATCATCCATGTCCTCTCTCTCCGTGGCTAAAAGGTTTGAAAACCTTTACCTACGGATAACATCCGTCGCTATAGCCCTGCAATTTCTCAAAATCAACTATAAGCAAGATAAATCAAAACTAAAGCCATGAATAGCTTCGTCTGGACCTGCTGAGCACAATGGTGCTCCTTTCATGGCCCAATTTTACCTAGATTCAGAAACCCCAAAGCGAGCTTATAAACCCTAATAATGGTGGAATCTCATATAGGCCATGAAAACACAATTGAATATTACAGAAAGCTTGCAAATGTTCTAAGGATTAAGAATCTACAAATATTTCATGCTATAGATGCCACAATTATGCAATTCGAATTCAAGAAAATAGCAATGTCGTGACTGACTTACATCGAGTTACAAGGCCTGGAAATGCTTGCTCTGGATTGGTTTTTCTTACTTACACTCCCAGGGAGCGATTCAGATATCTAGAAGGCCTTGAGGATGCCTGGAAGTATGAATTCGATCCAGCACTTTTGTTGTGATTTTTCAAGTTTTGTTCTTCTTCACACGCCTCTCACTAGCCTTGCTTTAGGTCTGCCAATACTCCTTATGTATTGAGGAATGAATTAGGGTTGAATGAGTGTGCTTAATCTTCCTCCATTATTGCATCTGATTTTGATTTGATTCCTTTGAATATCCTTCCAAAAATAGGCCTAATCCAATCTTTTTGTGAACACCAAGCCTTTACACGAATTCAATCTCATGCTAGCTGGATATTAAGACCATGTTGCCAACTCAAAACAAGTGCAAAAGATTGGGCCCATTAAGCAAAATTTGCAATTTGAGGCATAGTTGACTTTTGACAATTTTGCAAAAAAGGTCAACTTCACCAATGAATAACTTCCTCAATTTTGACTCTTTGAATGTGTTTTTGGACTTTTTAGAAATCTTGAGATGTCCTCTAAGCAACCCTTTTGGTCTCATCTCAATTTGATATTCCATTCTCATGTATGAAGCTTTGACAAAAAAGGTGTTTTTGTTGACTTTTCAAAATGACCTATAATGTCCAAATTCATAACTTCTTGTGAGTGCATATTTTGAACTTGGGAGCTGAAGATTGATTGTAGAGCATGCCATACTATTCAAAATGAGCTTTGGATGTGTCATTTCTCATAAAGTATGAGAAAGTTATGCTTGGTCAAAGTTGAGTTGACTTTTCCTACAAAACCCTAATTTAGCAACTTTTGGTTCTTAATGAATTGTGAGAAGTCCTTGATGAATCATGATCAACCCTTGATAAAATGATGAATTATACTTAAAAATGAGAATGTTGACCAAAAATATTGAAGTTTGACTGCATGTAGGCCACAGTTGACTTTTGCCCTAGCATAGTCGATTTTCAGGCCTTTGAGCAATTGACTGAGCAAACTTCCTCTGCAAGGCTTGAAACTTGACATGGATGATCTTGAGAACATATTAGGACATTGGTGAGAATTTGGGATCCCTTGGACTCAAGTATCTTGATGCAACATGAAACCCTAATTTGAGGTAGACTGCCTTAGGAGAGAACTTGTCTGGTCAACCCTTGGATTTCCTTGAGCAACTTTAGGATCTTTCTTGAAATGTTTTGAGAAATATGGGAGGGCAAATTTTGGGGTACAATAGCTGCCCCTGTTCAATCTTCTTAAACCTGAGGATGTAGATTGGCTTGCGTGCCTTTCATGATCCGAAGGTGGAAGAGGATTGAACACTAGAGTGCCCAGAAATTTGCACTCGCGTGAAGTGGTATCCGTCTTGCGATGTTGGGAATGGGATTACAAATGCCATTTGCAAATTTCTGACAGGGGATGGGCTTAAAGATGCCACCCGAAGGAGTGTCGATCGCATAAGAGATTCCTTAGCGAGAGCTTGTATACCTGTTATTAAGGAAGATTCCGCTGGGGAATGTTGATCTCTGTCTTGAGAGAAATAGAATTTTAGGAGCTTCGGTCGTCCGTTATTCTACTGGGGAGTTATCTCTGTTTTGAGAAAAGTTGAATTTTAGGAGCTTCGGTCGTCCGTTATTCTTATTGAGGAATCGTCTCTTCGTCGAAGAGATGACAATGAACTACTATATGGTCGTGATCCAGGCTTCATAGTAATAAGACCGACTGCTATCTGGTCGTAATCCAGGCTTTACAGTGACTTACTGGGGAGATGAGATTAAACTTGCTATCCGGTCGTAATCCGGGCTTCGCAATTTCTCGATTCTTATCTGGTCGTAATCCAGGTTTCAGAAGGAAATGAGTTGTTATCCGGTCGTAATCCGGGTTTCAACTTGAATTCAGGGCACACTAATATCTGGTCAACTCTGGGCTTCTTAGTAACTGTCCAGGTAAACTGCTATTTGGTCGAAATCCAAGCTTCACAGCGTCTTGTACTGTTATCTGGTTGTAATCCAGGCTTAAGTCCTTTTATTGCTATCTGGTCGTAATCCAGGCTTCACGGTGCTTTATACCATTATCTGGTCGAATCCATGCTTCATGGTGTTCTGTATTGCTATCTGGTCGTAATCCAGGCTTCACAATACCTTACTTCTTATCTGGTCGTAATCCAGGCTTCAGAAGAGATCAAATGGTTATCCGGTTGTAATTCGGGCTTCCCCTTTGGCTTTGGGCCTACTAATATTCGGTCGTAATCCGGGCTTCATAGTATTTGGCCGGGTAAACTACTATTTGGTCGTAATCCAAGCTTCACAATGTCCCTTACCGCTATCTGGTCGTAAGCTCCGCGGCATCTCATACCACTATCTGGTCGAAATCCAGGCTTCATGGTGTTCGGAGGAAATCAAGATACTATCCGGTCGTAATCCGGGCTTCATAACTTGTGTTAAAGATATACAACTATCTGGTCGTAATCTAGGCTTCGCGGTGTCTTTGGCTGTTATCTGGTCATAATACAGGCTTCACAGAAACTTGTATTGCTATCTGGTCGTAATCCAGGCTTCACAATAACTTGTTGAGCTATTATCCGGTCGTAATCCGGGCTTCACAACTTGTGTTTATGATATACCACTATATGGTCGAATCCAGGCTTCATGGTGTTCGGAGAAAATCAAGATAATATCCGATCGTAATTCGGGCTTCATAACTTGTACTAAAGATATACCACTACCTGGTCGTAATCCAGGCTTCGCGGTGTCTTTGGCTGCTATCTGGTCGTAATCCAGGCTTCACAACATTTTCTACCATTATCTGGTCGTAATCCAGGCTTCATGGTCTTGTATTACTATCTGGTCGTAATCCAGGCTTTACAATATCTTGCTAAGCTGTTATCTGGTCGTAATCCGGGCTTCACGGCTTACTGGGGACTAAACTATTATCTGGTCGAATCTGGGCTTCATAGCTTAGAGATAAACCACTATCTGGTCGAATCCAGGCTTCGTGGTGTTTGATACTGTTATCCGGTCGAATCCGGGCTTCACAATATGTTGTAGAAATCAAGATATTATCTGGTCGGATCTGGGCTTCACAATATGTTTTAGAAATCAAGATATTATCCGGTCGGATCCGGGCTTCATAGCTTGAACTTTGTGAGAATTTGATTGTATTTTTCCTGAAAGGTAAAGGTTAGCTGTATGTAATGTATGATATGTATCAAGCAATGATGTTCTCAAAATAAGTGAGATTGTGTTGTATGATGCGTGTGCGCATGTCATGATTTATGGATATGTAATGTTTTTATGATAATCTCTAGCTGGGGAAAATAAATCCCGGGTTGCTGCTGGAGAGTGCGAGACGTTGAATTCTTCGTTTCCGCTGGGAATAGTGAACGAAGATGATTGTGAGCATAATCCTGCAGGAGAGAATAACTCCATTGGGGAATAAACTGATGAGGAAATGACTCTGTGGGGAGGATATACTCTGTCGGAGGATCTATTGATTTGGAAGAATAACCTCAGCTGGGGATGAATTACCGTTGTTGGTGATAATGAAACCTGTTGGGGATTGAGTTTCTGTTTGCGAAAGAAATGAACTCCGCTGGGGATGATTTTCCAATGGCGACTTCACTGGGGATAATCTTTTAGACTCTACTGGGGATAATATTCCAGACTCTACTAGGGATAATCTTCCAGACTCCAGTGGGGACAATCTTCTAGTGCTGGTGATAGATAAACTCTGCTTGGGGAGAATCTTACCGACTCATTTGCGGTTGTGAGCCTCAGCTGGGGAGAATTAACTCCACTGTCCTTCTCTTACTCTGCGGGGAGTGAATGTATCTTTAACTGTTTTCTCCAACTAGGTTTATCCATATACCTGGTGGACAGAGAAATTGTAAAGCTTGGACATTTCTTGTTTGCCCCTGTTCCTGATATTACGAGTAATCGTCTTTTGTTTCGTATGTAAATATTTATGAGCAGCAATTATTGTCAAATGCATATATCAAAAATGAACATTGGACGTTCTTGCAAAACAAAACAGAAAAAGGGAAAATGATTTGAAATTTCTTTGTGAAAATGAATTGTATTAATTTTGAAGTTGGCCTGTAAATAGGCATTTTTGTACAAGAGGTTGACGTCCTAGTATGAGAACGCCGCTGAACAATAGAGTTTATACAATTTGTGTAAAACAAAGAAAAACAGCTATGTGAACAATCCCACAGGGTTCCAACTCTGCTATCGCCTTTATATCCTTGAGCATCTCATCACTTTGCTACTTGGTTGAAGGTAGATCAGATTGATCGGCACCGTCCGAGCTTGATAGTTGATTACCATAGTCTGATTGCAAGGTGATCCAATGAGACATAGTGTTACGCTTTAATCCCTAATTTTTGCCTGGACCGCCCTTTCGGGTTTTCAGTCCACCGGGATACCCTTTTTTGCCCAAGTCACCTTTTCAGGTTTTCGACTTGCCGGGTGTAAAGTTTTTTTTTCATTTTCATCCCTTACTTTTTCCCGAACCCTTTTGGTTCGCCGGGAAGCCCTTATTTTTGCCTAGGTCAGTCGACCTAGCGGGTCTTTGATTATGCGTAGTATTTTTTCACTATGTCTGCATTGACGGGATGAGGAAGGTTGTCACCATCCATGGTGGTTAGAATCATGGCTCCTCCTGAGAAAATGTTCTTAACCACAAATGGCCCTTCATACGTAGGGGTCCATTTGCCCCTGGGATCACCTTGTGGTAATATGATGTGCTTGATCACCAAATCCCCAACTTGATACTCTTGTCGTCTAACTTTCTTGTTAAAATCCTTGATCATTCTCTTTTGATACGTCTGACCATGACAAATAGCAGTAAGTCTCTTCTCGTCAATTAAATTCAGTTGATCAAGCCGGGTCTGGATCCAATCGTCTTCGCTCAAACCTGCATCCTTCATAATCCGAAGAGAGGGTATATGAACTTCAATGGGTAAGACTGCTTCCATGCCATATACCAAAGAGTAGGGTGTTGCCCCTGTTGAAGTTTGCGCTGAGGTTTGGTACCCATAGATGCCCCTTGTTGGGTGTATCCATCAGTCACCATGTCCCACAGATCAGCATCATGGGCCAGAAAGAAACTCTCAATTCTGTCTTTCCAGTAGTCAAATTTTTCTCCATCAAAGACTGGAGGTTTGCCAATGAATCTGTCCTTTTCTTCATGGTTGTCATTGTTGATGTTTTGGCTTGGTCCCGCCATAGTGTTTTTCTGAAGCTTGGATCTTGTACTGACACGGTTAAGTGTTTAAGCTCAGAACCAGGCGCTCTGATGCCAATTGAAGATGTGAAAAACACAAGAAGGGGGGGTTGAATTGAAAACTTGAAATTAACAGTTCAATGACACTGTATTTTTATCCTGGTTCGTTTGATCTCAAACTACTCCAGTCCACCCGTCAAGGTGATTTCGCCTCTCTCCAACGAGGTCTTAATTCACTAATCTCAACAAGATTACAAAAGCTACTTTAACAACTGTTAAAGTCTTATTGAGTACAACCACAATCCGGTTAATCTCAAGGGACACTGTTTCAATATAATTATACAAGATATGTGTGTTGTTGTTTTTATAACAAAAACTGTTTATCACAACTGTGATAAATTACACAGGATTATAGCTTGGAAATGTAAATGAAATTGCTTGCAGCTTTGAATATGTGTGAGTGGTAATATAGCAAAATTCGTTGTTGATTTTGAAAGCTGACTTTGTTTATATAGGCAGTGGAATGACGTTGATCATAAAGCATGTTTAATGTCATTAACACACTTTCCTTTTGGAGAAGATCCTGTCTGAAAGAAGCCGTTGGAATTGATGTTGTCTTGAATGATCAGTAACGCTTCAGAATATTATCTCCTTACTTGCTGATGACGCTTCAGAATACTGATGACTTGGATTGGTATGTTCTTGTTCAGAATCAGAGTTTACTTTGATTAAGCACAGGTTCTGGTCATCAATCTTCAGCGTATGTTCTGATTGCTTCAGTGTGTAGCACTTATGACTTATCTTCTGATGCTGATATGATCAGAACTTCTGCATACATAAAACATAATTTTTAAGGTGCATATTTGTTCTTTGTATTTTATTATTTATTCTTTGTATTTGTTATCATCAAAACTTTAACCAGGGATTGTAGAATCAAATTATGTTCTAACAAATAATAATTCTCTCTATCTCTTTAGACCCCTAATATCAATAACCCCATATTTCCCTTCCTTATTTTTAATTAATTATTTTACTAATATTATAAATAACTTGTATCTATAATAATAATAATAATAATAATAATAGTAATAATAATAATAATAATAATAATAATAATAATAATAATAATAATAATAATAATAATAATAATAATAATAATAATAATAAAAATGACTACTGGTCTTCTCACCACACTCCAATGGTTCTATGGCTTCGGTCATACACCCTTAACACCTCAGCTTCTATAATTTCTAAGACACCTCATCATCAACAAATGCATCACATCTCATCATATCACATCATAAAATCTATCAACTCATACAAATACACTGCATCGACTAATTCTCCATAATTCATATATTTAACAATAATCACCGATATTATACGAAATTAATTAAATAATTAGTATGAATTTTTGGGGTGTTACAGAGTCCAAATTCCCCTTCAAGCAACTTTGAGTACAAACTTTTCAAGCTTCGAATACAAAATTTCAAACTTCGAATACTTGGGGCAATCTATGTCAAGTTCATGGTGAGGTCTAAGTTCTTTCTGAGGACACTTCCTCCAGATCTGGGAGGTTGAGGGACACGTCTTTCAAAATTCGAATGTTGGGGCAAACCACTGCAAATCTCGATCAAAAGGAGTTGATTCAAAATGGTTCATCAAAGGCAAACATTTTCAAGAGTCTTTTAAATCAGGGGCATAATTCAAAATATCAAGGTCATTCATATTATGATCAAACTATTTTCAAACTCGTATCAATGAGAATCTACTCCAAGACCCTACCAACAAATTAGGGAAAGACATTCCACATGGGGGCAGGCTCTCCGCGTACTTTCATAATCTCCAATGGATCTTTCTCCTATATTAGCAATATTCAAGTTTAAATCGAGTATCGGGAAATCATGATAGCATAACATTAAACCATCATGTGACAAGCAACCTTGTTACATAGGCAAACCTCTACGCTTCAATCATCCACGACCCATCACAAAGGCACCATTCAAAAAAACACATTCGAGTCATAATCATAAAGTATAAGGCTTCACAAATTATGCATTAGGGCTCTTCAATCCAGAATTGATCTATACTTATCATCTCATCCATCTGACGAATTCACATTTCAAAATCCAACATCCATTTACACATATCCAAGTCACTCATTACATACACCAGTCAACCATTACATTTATGCACAATCATAAAGTATAGCATAAAACCATGTTTCATGTGAAGACAATCATCATTGTCAAATCAAGCTATAATTCTACGTTGAATCTCGGTAGTAGATTCCCATGGTTGATCGCAGTAGTTGGTTATCCAAAAGACCTTGATAAAAGGTAATTCACTATCGAATATCGAAAGTAGGTTCCTATGGTTGATTGCGGAAGTTTATTTCCCAGAAGACCTCGGTAGAAGGTAATTCACAATTGAAACTACGCAGTAGATTCCCTTGGTTGATCGCGACAGTTGATTTCCCAGAAGACCTCGACAGAAGGTAATTCACAATCGAATCTTGGCAGTAGATTCCTCTGGTTAATCTCGGTAGATGATTTTCCAAAAGACCTCGGCATAAGGTAATTCACAATCGAATCTCAGTAGCAGATTCCCCTGGTTGATCGTGGCCGTTGGTTATCTAGAAGACCTCGGCAGAAGGTAATTCACAATCTAATCTCGGAAGTAGATTCCCTTGGTTAATCTCGGCAGTTAATTATCCAGAAGTCCTTTGCAGAAGGTAATTCTACATTGGATATAGGCAGTCGATTCCCCTGGTTAATCTCAGCAGGTGATTTTCCAAAAGACCTTGATAGAAGGTAGTTCTCAATCGAATCTCAGCAGTAGATTCCTCTGGTTAATCTCGGCATATGATTATCTAGAAGACCTCAGCAGAAGGTAATCTCTCAACAGAATATTGGTAGTACATTCCTCTGGTTAATCTCAAAAGTTGATTATCCAGAAGACCTCGGTAGAAGGTAGTTCGCAACAGAATCTCAGCAGTAGATTCCCTTGGTTAATCTCGGCAGACGATTTTCCATAATACCTCGGTAGAAGGTATTTTCTCTATAAAATCTCAGCAGTAGATTTCCCGTTGAGAGCCTCACATCAAGCATGACGTACATATAACCATATCAAAGTATCAAGGTCATTCATAACATTTGGTGCATGTACATATAAAGAGAATTTGGGGTTCATTTCTTCATGTTGATAGCCTTGGTTGAGAACAGACACAACTGGCATCATCGATAAAGCTTTGATTTCAATCTTCATACCTAGCATTTTTTATGCTAAACAATTACCTTGGTTGAGAGGAGACACAACCATAATGTGTTTCCTCATCTGCGATATAACTCATTGCGTCAGTCTCCATGCAACAATGTGTGAAATCCACAATATAGATCATTACCTCAGGCTCCATATAATAATGTGTGAAATCCTCGATATAGCTCACTGCGTCAGGCTCCATGCAGAAATGCATAAAATTTGCGTAATCCATTGCGCCAGTCTCCATGCAGTGATGTAGTTATCAAGCTCTTTTCAAATATATATCCCCTAGATTTCCATATATATATATATGAATAAATATGCATAATCCATTGCGTCAGTCTCCATGCAACAATGTGTTATCAAACTTTGTTTTATTCATCCCCTAGGTTGTGATGAATAAACAAAATCAAATCAAATCAAAACTTACTATGTTAGTCTCCAAGCATTAGTAAGTTAACTTTTCCAAAACTTTTAAATATGCAAAGAATCTACAATCTCTTAAATATTGACGAGTTATCTGTGTCATCGTGTCTGAGTTCTATCAAAAAACCTTTGGTTCAAATGCTGGTAAGATGATACATCATCATCTATGCATATTCTTCATACCCATGGGAACGTTGTACAACATATCCTTATAATATTTCAGACAAAGTTTGGGGTCTTCTAATATTTAATAAACTTCTGATCAGGACATGCGAGACCTGTGTATTCTCGTACCATTCAATTGAAAATTAATTAAATAGGGGCAGCTGTCGTACCTTAAGTTTTCTCTACTGGTTCCTAATATTTTTAAAATTTTATTTTGCTTTATAAAATATTATTCTTATAGTTATGGGGATTTTAAGTTTAAAGAGGAGTTTATCTTATAAAGAAATTAATGGACCTTTCTAAATCAGAAAGGGCCCATGTAGAATTTTTAATCCATTTTAAATACTGAAGGGAGGGGTGCACACATTTGAAGAGATTTTGGGCCATTTTTAAATCAGAATGGCCCGTTTAGATAGAATGGTGTATAAAACAAATCACTTTGTTTAAAACCCAATATTTAACAATATGGCCCATTTAGGTTTGTAAAGAATTTTGTTTTTTTATTGTTTTTAAGGCCCAATAAGGAAGGCCCGTTCAGTTTTATTGATTTGTTTTGAGATTTGTTTTGTTTTAAAGATTACATTATTAAAATTATTATTATTACTATTATTATTAATTAAATAAGTTGTTTCTTCAATTGAAAAGCGTTTGACTAAATGGGCCAGAAATGTAACTTGATCACACAGTCCAACACCATTACAGGCCCAAGCCCAATCAAACCTTTGCAGTCCAAAACATTCACTATCGCAGAGGAAACGACTATTGTTCTGATTAGATGGAAATGATGCATATTCTAAAACAGTAACCAAATCAAGTCTTTATTCATTCAATCATCAAATAATAAAATCAAAGGCAAATTTGTACATTGATTATCCAGAATGCAAAATTAAAACTTTACAGGAATAAATCAATACAGAAATCAAAGCTTTATACTAATTACAGAAACAAATCAATACAATTATACAAAATCGAGTTACAATCCGTGATTTCCTAATCTTCTAAGGAGTAATGAATCTCACTAAATTTTTTTCCTAAATCTATAAACCCTAAATTGCTATAAAAGCTTAAAATCGAAAACATAATGGATGGATGGGATTGTTACAGTGGGACAAAAAATCACAGGGGAGTTGAACAGAAAGGGAAGAAAGAGAAGTTTGACGAAAGAAGCCTGAGAGGAGAAGAAGTGTCGAGCGCCGCCGCTGTAACCCATTACTTGTTGTCGCTCCATAAGCCTAGGGTTTCAACATCTGAAACCTTGCTTGTCTCCATTAGCGTCACTGCTACCACCACTGTCCAGTACCCGTTTAAAGCCAAACAAAAGGGGATTAGAAGGAGAATTGTTGAAAAGAGGCTTGAAGAATAGCCACGAAATGAGGTAAGCACTTAGCTTGACTTCTCTTCCGCTCTGATCAATATATTTGTTGTTGTGGTTTCAAAGTAGGATAAGGTCGTGCCGCCAGGATTAGGTTTATGGTTAGGTTGTTTATGTTATGGTGTTAAGAAAATAGGAGAGATGAGAGACGAGGAGAGAGAGAGAGAGAGGGATAGCGCCGCCGCAGATTAAGGGTAAAAGGGGTTAGGTTTTTTCTTCTTCTGTTGTTTGGGTGAACGAGAGAGAGAAGAGAGACTTGGGTCTGAGAGAGAGAGAGAGAGAGAGAGAGAGAGAGAGAGAGAGAGAGAGAGAGAGAGAGAGAGAGAGAGAGAGAAATGGTTGAAACAAAAATAAAAAATTGAGTAAAGAGGAAAGATATAAGCCCGTTATAATCCTGTGTATGCGGTCCCTTGGTTTACCATGCACCCTCATTTCATGTCCGTAAGATCACCATCACACGCTAGGAAATGTGCACACCCACAATATCACAACGTACTCATCCGTACGTGGTCCAAACGGACTCAAACCTTGCGTTGGGCCTAGCCCATATCTGAATGCACCCCCTTTTTTTTAATTATTTTTACTAATCAACGCAATAACATACTTCCCTTAGCCTAATGGGCCAAGTCCAAAATCTGGACTTGGGCCCCTACTGTTAATACCCCCTAATTTTACTATATAGTTTAAAAATACCCCCCTGTCTTTTTGGGCCTGAATTCAAAATCTGAATTTAGGACCCTAATACTTGCACCCCCCCCCCCCCCCCCCTTTTTACTAATTTAACTAAGTTCATACCCCTTGCGTTTTATTTATTTTTTAATTATTTATAATTTTTATATTTTATAATTTAATATATTTATATTATTATTATAAATCAAATAAATTAATTTTTCTAAACTCATCAAATATTATTTATTTTTATTGCATTAAATTATTTTTAAATCATGAATTTAATAAGATATTTTTTACAATTAACACACTAAAAGACATTTAACCAACAATAAAATCATTTTCATAATTAAATTTAATTCAACAATTAATTTTCGAAAGGATTGCAAAGCATATTTTAATTAATTGCGCGCTTTGTCTAAATATGTCTGCTATTCACACACCTAGACTAAGTACGCGGGGAATTAAAATATCTGTGTAATCCATAAAAAACACAAACCAACTGCGAACTATGAATCGGGACTCTGATTCCTCATAAGAGGATACGTAGACATACGACTAAAATTGTAGCGAGTTCCCCTAATAAAAATTAAAACCCTATTTCCTAAGCCATAATTCTAAACCCTAATATCCTTGTGAACAAGGTAGATGAGGGGTGCCTAACACATTCCCTTCGTCTAAAATGAGTCAAACAACTTAGAATCTCTTAAAATTAGGGTTATCCTTTATATTCTCTTTCTTAGGATAAAAATTAAGGGTGGTGACTCTAAATTTTTAAACCAGTTACAACAAAAGTATATAAAACTAAGAACATAAATAGTGGGATTGGAACTTGCACTATTAAGGAGTTATAGCAATTACGGGTGTGGAGGAATACAACTAATACTATGTTTTTCCTCTATATTTTGAGGCGTGATATGCCTAAGTTAATTGCTAGTGTTAAAGGACGCAACAAAATATCTCTACAAGATATAAAGGCTGGTTTGAAGGAGACATGTTCTAAAGTAGTGGCATTGAAGATCATTATCAACACTTCTAGGGCTGGTGACAACACCAAGGAGTACAGGAGGATCTTTAACAGAGGCAAGAGGTGGATGACCATATAAAGTTGTTGAAGTTTTTGTTTCCATATGCTATTGTTTGTTTCCATCTGAGGTTTTGGAGTGTGTGCTTTCATATGCGTTTTATGCTTGTGTGCATCATGTGCTTCCAATTTATGTTTTTACATTTACTCTATTTTTTGTCAATTTTTGACTAAAAGGATGGAGTAAAGTGTTATTGTTTTTGTTTGTCTTGATGTTATGAAACATGTGTTAACATGTTGATTAACATGTTGATAGGACTGTGCTACTACTAAGGGGAGAGTAGTGATTGTGGTTTGTTGTTGTATGCAACTATTTAGGAGGAGCATGATTGTATGTAATGCTTGTTGGTGCTTCTATTGCCGCTACTATTACTGGTGGAGTTTGTATGCATGATGTCTTATCTAATGTTCTGACATCTTGCCCGATGTGGAAAATCCTAATGTGAGACTGTTTATCTTTTGCTGCATGTGCCTCTGATGTATGAACTTGGGTAATTCATATTTGATATACTGGATTTTCTAGTGATTTGGGTTTTCACTTTGAGGAGGAGTCTTGGTCATGTGTGGCAGGGGGAGTTTGGACCTGTTTGTGATGTCAGACCATATGTTTGGACATCTGTCTTCTGGAGTATTGAAGATGGTGATATATAACTGCATGTAATCTCTGATGTATGTTTCTGTTGCATTTTGTACAAAATTTACATGTTTGCATATAGCTTGTGTTGTGGTTTTATTCCTCTCTTCAGGGTTAGTGTATATTGGTTGTTTTAGCCAAAATATGCCAAAGGGGGAGATTGTCAAATCCATGATTTTAGGTTTGGCATAAATTTTACTAAAACATAGTTCTGAACTGATGTTGAGCAAGATGTCATAACATCTTGACCAACTGTCATGACAAGTTTTGTTGTCATGCTTATTAGACAGATGGTGAGCCAGATGTCATGACATCTTAGTCTGTTATACAACAGGCGTTGTTGTTATATCTCTTGACAAATTTGATTTGTTTTTTAGAGATACTTTTGGTATATCTCATTATTTTGCGCAGATCAAAGAGATTTATTAGGAACAAGTGCAGATTTGATTTGTTTCATTAAAAAGGATCTTGAAGACTTTTTAGGAAACTTTAAAAGATTTGTTCCTATTTTTATGTGAAGATCTTACAACTGATTTAAAATAGAAGATTGAATTTGATTTAAAGAGTCCAAGTTCATTCTGCAAGAGTCTATAAATAAGGACTTGCTTAATCTAAAATAACAAGCATTCACATTGAAGAAACCATGGGTACAACATAAGAATTAGAGTTTTAGGAGTCTTTTAAGTTCTTTGTGTTTTTGTTCTTTGTATGTCACTCATGTATCTTTTGATACATTGAGATTGATTGATTATTCTCACTCATGAGCTTTTAAGAAAATAGTTGAGCATTGTTCTTAGTTGAAGCTTTTAAGCAAAACTAAGTATTATTTATTGAAAGTGTAATCTTCTATTTGGTTCTTTTGGTCTAGTCACAGATTGTGACTGTAGGTATCACTGAGGTGATTGAAAGTGAGAGAGAGATCTTATATCTAGAGGTGTCTAGGTAGAAGTTGCACAAGGTAGTGATTAGGAGATATGTTATAAATTGGGATTGTTTAGGATTTAAACTAATATTGTCATAGTGAATTTCCTTCCTGCTTGGTAGCCCCTAAAGCAAGTGACGTTACACCGAACTGGGTTAACAATTGATTGTGTTGTTTAATTTTCTATAATTTATTTTTCTGCATAATCTCCAGATTTAGCAAAATTTTCTGTCAACAGATGTTCTAACATTTGTCTAAACATTATATTGTATTAAAACATCAGTCTTGACATTTGTATTACAAGTGTTAGTATTTCAGGAATAATTATGAAATTAAAATTACAATTATCACAAATGGTTTAATTAACTAGTAGAAAGTACCTTCTATCCTTTTAAGTAAGAAATTATTTGGAAATAGTTGTTGCATTTAACATAAACCACTAGATGTGCATATCTAATGTACACATCCTCTGATATCCAAGCCCCAATTGTTTCAACGTTTCAATTCCAATAGTGGATCCCAAATTGATGAGGCAGATGTAATAGGCGTTTAGTTGAATTATTATTTCTACAAATGTCGAGCAGCAAAGTCACGACCTCTTATGACTACACACTACCCCTCCATCGACATCACATTTCAAGATTGTTTATTAATCACAAATTGTAAATTCAAAAGTGATATTGGGGGAGCTGGCGACCTTGTGAAATGACCATTTTAACTACTTCTTTTGGAAATGCTGAAGAATACTAGACCGCTGAAAGAAAAAATCTACATAACTTTTCTTTGACTAATATTGCAAGAATAAATGATAGATACTTAATTTGAATAATATTACAAGACACAAGCACTACATTTCAACTTTCCTCAATATAGCCTTTTGCTTCTAGAAAATCATTGTCAAAACCCGAGTAATCGACAACCTCACCACCTTGTTGAAAAATACAAAACGATTAAAAAAACACTAAATATCCATCATTAACACAAAACTTGTTTCATCATTGAATGAGTTGTTCTATATTCTATGCTTTAACAAGGACCTATATGAAAAAGGAAACAACGAATAAATAACAGTTAATAATAGGAAGAACCTAAAATACTAGAAAGATATAAAGTAGGTCTTACTCCATTAGAATGTAGATCTCCATAAAATCTTTGAATATCTGGTATCGATTGAAGGAGAATAGAGAAAGGAAGAAAGAGGTGAAAGGTTGTGGTGGTCGAAGAAGGAGAAGAGAGAAAGAGAAAGAGGGAGAAGAGAGAAAATGAGGTGACGGCTAACCTAAGGAAAATTTCAGAATTTAGATAGACAATTAAACAACTAAAAGAAAAAAAAGACATATCAACTTTTACATGTTCAACAAAGAAAAAGTTAATGTTTTTTTTCTCTCCAGAAAAACTAAGAGCATAAATATTGTCGGCAAAAGTAACGTTTCTACGGAACTTTTAAAATCATTTGTCAAAAACTTTGGATAATTGAGGCAAAATATCGTTCGCATACTCAAATACGTTCTCTAATTCAATAACACTTCTACAAGTGCCAGCTATGCTTTTATATATATTTATAAGTGACAATAGATATGAAAGCTGAATATAAAAAGTTAGATGTGGTTTATTGGAGGATTTTGTATGATCCATTTTAGAATTTTTGATAAGTTAGATAAATATTTGAAAAATGTAATTGAGTTGTTTAAATAATTTAAAACTGTGATATAATATTAAAAAAAAAGTGAGACCCATTTAAATAACTCAAATGAGTATAATGGACGTGAATGCTTTAACAACATGGACCATTTCAAATAACTGTTTACAGTGATTTCTGGTAAACAACCGCTAGTCCTCCAAACTATCGAATAATCTTACTGACTGTTATTCAATTTCTCTGGTAACTCGCAGGATCGACTAGATTGATCCTAGGATGTGTTGGTCATTAGGGTAACTCTCATGATAGAACTGGTATTCATGGTTGGTATTTAGAATGTTGTGTAGGTGTTTAACTTACTTCGATTACTCTATTAAAGATCTAAAGGTGTGATCAAGTAAATGTGCGCGAAACTAAATTGCATGAATAAAGTTCAATTGTAAAGACATGTAAAAACTGCATAAAAGACAAGTAAACGACTTCGAAGCATAAAAACATGTAATGTAAAAGATTATCTGGAATGTAAAAGATTCGAAATATGAAGAAAGCGTTTAAATGCAAGAAAACAGTAAAATGACTTTAAATGAAAAAGGTGTTCGAATGATAAAAACTTGAAGATAAATGCATGAAATGTATAACAGTCTCTGAAATGTAAAGTATTTGAAATGGAAAGAAAGCATTTAAATGTAAGGCATCAGTAACAAAACTTCGAATGAAAACATTTTAAATGCAAAAGCTTTTGAATAGTATTGACATGAAGATAAAGGAAAATACTGGAAATGATAAAGAGTTTTCATTAAATCATAAACACTTGGTGTTATCATACGTACATTGCTCGTGCATTCGTTTCCCTAGCCATGTGGTATTTTGAATGTTTACTGAGTTATTTGTACAATAGATATGACACCCGAAATCCTAATACTAAGACTTCTATTTATACTACTTCGACCATAACGGTCTTGCTATAAGATTCTGCCACGTTCAGAACATGCAGAGCAATGCCTCTCTCTTGCTTCCACGCGTCTTCGAATGCTCCAGCGCATATATTTCAAATTTCGAACATCCCGCTTGCATTTGAATTTCAAATGTTTTGGCACTTCTTCGCTTCGAACGCATTTCTTAGACACAACCTTGTTAGCATTTCGAGACTTCTTTGAATATATTCTCATAACTGTCACTCGAAGCTTCCAAGTTTTGATATGCCCATTCGAAGCACTGCTTCTACCATTTCGAAACATGACATCTTGCTTTATTTCAATCGAAACGTTCAATTCGCTTCGCTTCTAATAATATCATCAAAATCTTCAGCCAACAATAACATAATAGTTTTTTTTTGGATTTAGCCAATCAGCTCTGATTCCCATAATAAACCGACTAATTTAGTTTTGTGGTTCAGAGAGACAACTCACTGATCAAACCTTGTTTCCATCAATAATCAAACTATTTTGTAATGTTTTTTAATTAAGAGATTAAAGTAAAACATTAAATTAGTTAAAAAATAAAAACAATGCAACTAAATCCATCGTTAAATTATGAAAAATGAAAATCTAATACAGCAGAAACCGGCATGATTTGCACTTGTCGATCCACCCATCCACCCTCAATCATCGCAAACCTTCCATGGCCGTACCTTCGTTAACCCTTCACCAACACTCACCAACCTAACTTCATCACTCGCTCAAAATCTCCAATGCCACCCAACATCACACTCAAACCCTCTCCATCTCCATCACCATTCAAAAACATCACCTTTCCCATTCACAACAAAAAACCACCCAACCCAACACCACCCATCGACCACTCACACCTCTCCAAACTCCTCTCAAAACCCAACTCCGATTGGGTCATCTTACTCAACCACCAACTCCATTCCAAAAAACTACTCCTCACACCCCCTTCACTCTCAACCATCTTCCTAAACATCCAAAACCCATTACACTCCATCAAATTCTACACATGGGTTTCCTCCATCAACTCTTCATTGGTAAACACCTCTTCCATTCACCGCATTTTAGGTCACACGTTACACCGACACGGTCCCGTCATTCTTTCTGCTGAGTTTCTTAATGATGTTCACAAATCAGGTTTTAGGGTTAGTGAAGATTTGTTGTGTGTTTTGATGGGTAGCTGGGGGAAGCTTGGTTTAGCTAGATATTGTGTTGATGTTTTTAGTCAAATTTCGTTTTTGGGTATTGCTCCAACTACTAGGTTGTATAATTCTCTTATTGATGCATTGGTTAAATCGAATTCGATTGATACGGCTTATCATAAGTTCCAACAGATGGTTGGTGATCATTGTTTACCTGATAGGATTACTTATAATATTCTTGTTCATGGTGTTTGTAAGATCGGTGTTGTTGATGAGGCGCTTCGTTTGATTCGGCAAATGAAGGAGAAGGGGCTTTTTCCGAATGTTTTTACTTACAGTATATTGATTGATGGGTTTTGTAATGCTAAGAGGGTTGATGAAGCTTTTGGGGTTTTGGATAAGATGAAGGAGAGTAATGTTTGTTTGAATGAAGCTACTGTTAGGACGTTGGTTCATGGGGTTTTCCGTTGCGTTGATCCGAGTAAGGCGTTTGTGTTGTTGTCTGAGTTTTTAGATAGAGAGGAGCCCGGTTGTTTCGGGAAGTTAGCTTGTGATACGGTATTGTATTGCCTTGCGAATAATTCTATGGCAAAAGAAATGACGGTGTTTATTAGAAAAACCATAGCTAGAGGTTATGTTCCCGAAAGTTCACTTTTCAATGTTATAATGGCTTGTTTGGTTAAGGGAGTTGAATCGAGAGAAGCGTGCGAGATATTTGAAATGTTCAGGAAGCGAGGTGTCAAGCCGGGTATTGGTACTTATCTTATACTTGTTGAAGCTTTGTACAAGGATGAACAAAGAGAGAAAGGGGATCGAATATCCGATCAAATGATTAACGATGGGTTGATTTCGAATACCTTTTCATATAACATGTTGATTAATTGTTTCTGCAGAGCAAACATGATCGACAAAGCATCTGAGGTTTTCAGGGAGATGAAACTTAGAGGCTTCACCCCTAACCTCGTTACTTTCAATATCCTTATTAACAGCCATTGCAAAGATGGATCAATAGTTAAGGCACGAGAGCTGCTAGAGATGGTTTTCGATAACGGACTTACACCGGATATTTTCACTTTTAGTTCTATAATTGACGGACTCTGTCGAAGAAAGAGAACCGAGGAAGCTTTTGAATGTTTTAACGAGATGATTGAATGGGGCGTCAATCCAAATGCTGTTATTTACAATATCTTGATTCGGTCTTTATGTAGCGTTGGCGATGTTGCTAGATCAACGAAACTTTTAAGAAGAATGCAAGAGGAAGGAATAAGCCCTGATACATATTCCTATAATTCTTTGATTCAGATTTTCTGTCGGATGAATAGGGTTGAGAAAGCCAAAAAGCTTTTCGATTCAATGTCGAAATCTGGCTTGAATCCTGACAATTACACATATAGTGCTTTCATAGAGGCACTCTCTGTGTCTGGGAGATTAGAGGAAGCCAAGAAAATGTTTTACTCGATGGAGGAAAATGGTTGCTCTCCTGATTCGTATGTATGTAACTTGATTATTAAGGCATTGGTTCGAAAAGATTGTGTGAAAGAGGCCGAAAAGATTGTTGAAAAATGCAGACAGAAAGGAATATCTTTGAATTTGTATTCCTGATTCGTAGACTGGTTTTTGATCGGTTTTTGGATGGTGCTACATTTTTGACAATTTTGCAGAGAAGATATTGATACAGGATACAGTTAACCTTAGATTATAAAGGTCTGTTGACATGAAGGATTTGTGATATGATAGGATGCATAAGTTAGTTATGCATGTATGTACTTAATAACCCATTGGACTTTGAAGAAGTTGGTTTCTATTCTTCCATTCAGGTGATTTTAGCAATATTCATTTATCTCTAATCTATGATATATTGTAGACTCTGCATTATAGTTGTAGTTGTACTTCTGCAACACTTGTGTATCATGTAGTGTTAATAAAGAACAGATATAGCGGCGCGCAGAGTGAATTTTCAACAAATCGCCATTTTTCGGTATATGCTATTCAGTGCAAAATATTGTCTTGAACCAACTTTGCATGTTAAGAGTTCTTTAATCAGAATAACATGTGGGTTTTATAGTAAAGGAGTTGTGATCCTTTGCATCATTTCTCGACACGATATAGTTAAATTAAAGGTTTATTAGTCCATTACGGTTTGGTGATACGAAGATTAGAAAGATCATTTTGATGATAAACATGGCATGACAGATTATTTGTTAAACAGTCCATGGAATTATAGGCATGGAAATTTTGCCATAATCTATGTTGATGAAACCTCATTTAAATGGCAAAAGTCGATGCAAAAACAGAATCAAACATGTTTGAAATGAAAAACATAAGAATACAAGTAAGAAAGTTTTGTTATATGGGAAAAATGTTTTGAAAAACTCTGCATTTTATGATAGAAAAACAGTCTATTTCTGTTAGTTATATGGCAAAATATTTTATATTAGGGTTTAATGATCATGCATTGACAATGTAAAAAAGTTTTACCCTGTCATCCAATAAAGTTTATATTATTCTGCCATGTCATAAGTTTTTAAAAATTTTCAGTCTGACTTGTCTTGATGCATTATCGTTATTGGTTGACGGTATAAAATTAATTTACACTGTCAGGGCATCATCTCTTTTTTCTTTATATTATTAGGATTAAATACAGTTTTAGCCTTCTATTTTAAATATTTTAACTTTTTAGTTTTCTTTTAAAAAAAATCAGGTATTTGGTCCCTACTTTTCATTTTTCTTGGAATTTTTTTGTCCTCCAAAAATGTATACATGGCAGTTCCACTTGTGATGTGGCATTGATCATGTGAATTAATTTTGTTTTGTTTTTTGACATGTCAGATTTAATTAATTAATTAATTTATTTATGAGAAAAAAAAGAGTATTTTTACATTGTTAACCGACAAGAGATATGTATTCAATCAAATCACATTTTTAATTTAAAAAAATTGCACTATCTTTAATCTCTTTATTTATTTATAATATTTTTATTATATTTAAATTGAGGAATGATATAAAAAAGTGTTGAACCCTAACATCACCTTCTATCGTATTTCTATTCCATCTTTTTGTTCCTGTTCTCATGGTTGCAAAATCATATTCTTTCTTCTCCATTTTCAGTTGCAATCTTCAATTTAAAAACTCGTATTCTCTTATGTTTTAGTATTCTAAAACAATCAATCAATCTGATTCGGGTTTCAATCTGGGGGAATGCAAGTGTGGGCTAGATTCTTCATTGATGACGGTTTGGACATTCTCGAACACATGTCGTTGTTTTTATGGGTGTGAGATGTATAAGGTAATGTATTCATTTCCATTATTGTGTTATTTTTGACTGGCTTGAGTTTTATTTCATTTTTAAATGTTGATGCGGAATATAAGAGATGTAATCACTTTGTCTGGTTTGACGAAGAAATGAGTCTAAGAGCTAAGGAATTAATATTGATTATGCACAAAAATTTAAGCCAAGAAAAGGTTAAGGTGAATGTTGCAAAAATAAATGAGGAAAAGTTGAAGTTGAAAATTAAGTTTTTGAAGATGATAATCAAGTTTACTATGACAACGATATTTATTTTGGTTATTGGATTAGTTGTATCAAATATAATCAATTAGTTGTTGAGGATTAGTTGATTATGTTTAGTCGACAAGGTTAAGTTGATTAGGTTTGGTTTATTAGGTTTAATTGTTTCATGTTGTGGTTGAATGAATGAGATGTAATGCTCCATATAATTTTTGAATCAAAATGAAGAACTTTTTACAGAATTTTGACATTATTTTGATATTATTTTTGTACAGACCAATTTATATAAAAACCATTGGACAACTCACAAATTAGGTCACAGACCACTCACAAACCTGATCACAAACTAGGTCACACACAGGTCACAAACCTGGTGTGGCACACTTTGACACAAACCTGGATTTTTTTAACAACTTGACATACAGAAATTGGAATGAATTTCATCAAAATATATAACCTTGTTCATTTAACAGATTTAGACATGTTCATGACATCAAATAACACCAAATTACATAGACATTAATTACATAGGCATCAAAAACATGTTATGGTAGCAAAAGCTTCTTCATGGCCTTAAAATACATAGGCCACAAAATTACACCAAATTACATACACATGTTCATAAAAACAAAAGCTTGTTAAAAACAGCAAAATGACATAATTGTTTGACTAGTGACTTCAAAGCATAATAAGGAGTGAATTGTAGTATTAAAAATTTGTGATAATTTTATACTTTTCTCAATTAATTAAGATCGTATTAATAATTTTGATTGAGTGAAAACAGCGGAACTAGTATAATAAAATTAAGTTGTGGAAATTAAAAGAGTAGGGTTAAAGAGATTGCACCAGAGATTTATATAGGATTGACTGAACGTTGACCTAGTCCTATCTGAAACAACCGGCCGAACAATCATCTGATATAAAATTAATGAAATCTTCATCGAACGTTTTTATCCCGCGGGAAGGGAAAGGTAAACATCGAGTAAACCTGAAGGGGTGAAATCACGGTCTTGCAACCATAGAGATCGGGTAAGGAAGTCGATTACGCGAGGGGAATGTATTAGTACCCCACACGTCTGTGGTACTCCACAGGATCCGTTTATGTTCGTTCTAATCTAAGGGTGCATAAAATCTATGTCTAAAGCTTAAGATCTGAAAAGAAAGATGCAAAGGGGGAATGCACACAAAAGAGAAAACATGGGGAAAAGAAGGAAATAATTACAAAGGTCGCTCGGCGGAGCCCTGTGACCAAATGCCTACGTATACCTTTTAAAGAATCAGAGCGTCGTAGTTCGACTCAAAAGTTTTCGATTTGTTGCAATGTTTTTATGAACAATATTAATTTCCCCTTCTGCCGCAACTCGACCTTTGGAGACTTACGCGTCAGCACAAAAGTGAATTAACATGTTCTTTTGAAAAGTTTTGAAAGAAAAGCCCGAAGGCAAAAAAAAGAGTTTGCGTTGGTTGGTGTTTTTGTTACAAATACTAGCTTGTTGATCTCAAGAGAGAGATATTAGCCACTTCTCCACTTATCCATGAAATGAGTCTTTGAGACTTGAACCACACTAAAGTCTAGAATGAAAGAACAATAAGATTGAGAAGAAACCCTCTTATCATCTCCCATACTCAACAAAGATATGATTCTCATCAGTAATTTTTAAGTGTTTTGAAGTTTGAGAGAAAAAGAAGATTTTTTTTGTTTTAATGAGATGCAAAAGAAGAAAGAAAAGTCTAAGGGGAGACTAGCAAAATATCCCTAAAGTTGTCATGCATTATTGATCCTATAGTTGAGGATAAAAGAGGGAAACATCTACCTAATATTGGCATACTTGGATACAAGCCTAAGGTCTATTCAATTCATACTTAGAAAAGAGTGAAGTGAAAATCCTATGGGGGAGCATGGTAAAGAGAGAATCAAGTAAAGATAGGAGAAGAGATGTCAAAACATCACACAAGGAGATGATCAAGCATCAAGTACACTCAACATTTTTTTAACAAAATATAGGTAAAAGATGAAACTCTTAAACACACCAAGAGAGGTGGATAAGAGATATTCAAGGTTTGTCTGGAGAAGAGGGTGTTAGGAGTTTTAGAAAAAATATGAAAAACAGAATACAATAGCACCAAGTCGTTATCATATGCTATGTCAAAAATTGGCCCTAAATTATGCACACAAGTTCATATTCACACCTTTTGGTCAAGATAAAAATCCTAAACATGCCCCCTAATCAAAATTAGGTTAAAAAAAGAAGGAAAAAGGCTTATAAAATTAAGTCGATTAAGTCCTAGCTTTCTAAAGACTTATAAAAGTCAGAAACATGAGTTAAAGTCCTTGGGTTAACTTGAAAAGGTGTAAATGATTGAAAATCATCAATACTAGTTGACAAAAGGGTCAAACTAGAGAATTTTTTGGCAAAATATTTGTAAAAAATGTAAGATCACAAGTTAAAGTTCAGCAAAAAAATTGATTTTTGTGATCCAAGTATTTCACATTTTATTTGATTTTTAGAAGTAAAGGAAGTTAGATTTTCAAATATTTCTTTAGACTTAAGCAAGAAGAAAGACCAAAAACTAATATTAGATTCTAAAATTTGGAAAAATAGGCAAACAAAAATTTAAACATAATTAAAAAACATGAAAGTTTAGTTTAACACTGAAGAGTCCGTAAGGATATTTTTCTGGATTTTTATCATAGGAGGAAAATATTACACAAAAAGTATTTGCACAATGTAACAAAAAAAAGTAAAGAAATATACACAACTAAATGACTGATTTAATTAGCTTGTCACGAAATTTTATAAAATAAAAAAATATTATTTTCATGAAGTAGATTTAAAATGAAGTTCAGAATATTTTTTGTGGGTTTTTTAGGTTAGTAAAAGTTGGAAAATAAAATTCTAGATCCTAAAAGAGGATGAAAACCCTAATTGAATTATTTAATTTTCTAAAAATAATAAATAAATAAATAAAATTCATAATATGAAAATAAACTAAAAATGAAGTCTAATACTTTTTTTTTGATAATTTTTGAGTGAGAGAAAATATTAAAACAAAATTAAAGAAAACAAATAAAAATGCATTAAAATTCAAATATAAAGTATATTACACTTGTTAAAGACCAAACGCGCTGTAAAAGAAATTCAAATCATGTTCAATTGAAAGGCGTCACGTAATCATCCATGTCCTAGCAACAAACCCTAACTTGTTGGATATAGTTCATCACACGATTTTCAGGCCACAATTTCTTACTTGTTTATTCATGAAATTGAACAAAATTTAGATCAAATTAAAGATCTCATGGAGATCTATAATGTAGAACCAAGAATTTTCAAAAATGATTCACGATTCATAGAGAAAAATGCACATGAAAATCACTGGTTACAAGCATTCCAAACTTATCAAACATGCAGATCCAACACCTAACTTTCAAATTTGGATTTCTCTTTCAAATCTTACCAAAATTCATGATTCGAAGCGTAAATCAAAGACCTCTTAGCAATCTACATCATGCAATTTACAAAATTCAAAATTATCAAGAGATCAAGTAGAGATCAGAGCACGAATGTCACAGAAACTCACATTTTTGCGAAATTTTCAGAAACTCATAACATGATCCAAATTTCGAATTTAAGCAAGATTATACATCAAGCCTAATGCCTGGTCGGCTATGAACATGTAATCAAGCTTTGAATCAATTAAAACATGTTGGAGATGAAGAAATTCATATCTGGAATCATACCTTGTGAGTTGAAAAATAAACTTAACTATTTCCTCTGAATTCGTACGAAACCCTTCTGATCTTGTTTGCTAAGCTTCACTGGAGATAAATTGATGAAGATGGGAGTTTTAGAGTAGATGAAAAATCACTTTCGAAAAGAGAAAATTGAGAGATGAGGTGAATTCTTGTTTTTGTGAAGAAGACCCTCCCCCCCACAAATGAGAGTGAAGTGTACTTATATAGAGCCAGGGAAGAGTGTTGAAGAAGCTTTGCAAAGGGTATAAAGGACTATTTGCTTTAGAAGCCGTTGGAGGGCTTCTTTGGCATTTCTGAAAAATTTGACATCTTGCAAGCAAAGCCATGCGTTTCATGTTGTTTTTGTTGAGCTGAGGAAAACTTTTTTAGAGTAAATAGAGAGTGTAGAGTGAATAAAATTCATGTGAGTGATGAGCTGGCTTGTACAAGCACATGGGGTGGGAAAAAGTTTGGAAGTAAAATTGCCAATTATGGTAAAGTCTCAATAAAGGTGAAGTTTGCATGAGGTGAGCACTTGTTTGTCCTATTTTGGAAAAGAATGAAGCGTGTGCAAAGACATATACAACAAATAATCTGTATACATATCATCCAGTCCAGCCTTGTATACCAACACAACTTCAATGGCTAGCTTGAACCACAACTCCATTATCTCCATTTTGGCTCGTGCCTTTTTGATATTCTTGAGGCCTTTAGAAAGATGGCATGATAAGAAACAACATTATAGTTGATGAAAAGTGGAATTGAAGTTTGCATGTTGGTGAAAACTTGGCATAAAGTTGATGAAAACTCAATTTTGGTAAGCCTGACACATGCTGACCAATATGTATGCATGCCTTGCATGTCGTCAACTTGAGGACCTTATTTCCAACGATGATATCTTCTTCAATATTTACTCAAATGAGGTGATTTAAAGATCAACATGAAGCTTATTTATCCAACTACAAGTCCCTTTTACCCATTTTAAAAAAATGAATCCTGAATCAAGAGATATATCTCCATGAAAATGGCACACATGAAAATGCTGGCCTGAGCGTGCAAGGATGCCTAGTCATGTCCCAACTTTGTGCCTTAAACTTCTAAGCTGAATAACTTAAAATCCATTCACATTTTTGATATGGACACACAATGACAAAGTTGTAGAATTTCTCATAAGCTTTCCAAGCATGTAGGCTTTGCATATTTTCAATAAAAATTGAAGGAGTCGTGATGGTTCAAAGTTTAGTACTATAAACACTTGGAAAAATTCAAATTCTCAAGTAGCTTCTTACACAAGTTATCTTCAAATCAACCCTTTCTCTTGATTTTTTGCCAACATTGCTCATGAAATGTGAAAATAGGGATATTGAATTGATGGTTGACCAAAAGTCCCCTTGGTCAACAGTTGACTTTTGTTGACTTTAGTAAAAATTGATTGTTTTACCCCTTTTGATCAATTGAACCTCTTCCAATTAAATTGGCACTCAATACTTCAATAATATGTGCTTATTAACATGTAGAGAGGAATGGAATCAAGTCTTGCCCAAAAAGTCAGAAATTTCCTAATTAAATTCAAAACCCTAATTTTGACCTTTTATGCTAGGAGATGGTGATCAATCTTCAAAACCTTCATTCCTATGGACAAGTTGAGAAATTATTTGAACAAAGATGCTTCATATTATGATGAGAAAATGATACTTCACAAATCTGATTCCTACAAGCCTAAAAACTCTTCAACTGGTCAAAACCCTAATTTGTGAGATGAATAGGATAAAATATGATTCAAGAGTCAACACTTGCAATTTTATGATGAATCAACGAGACAATTGAGATGTCTTGGGGTATGAGAAACTCTTGTAGCTTGTGAAACTCAAAGATTGAGGGTATAAGACCTTTCTTGTCCCGACTGTCAATACAATCAATCTTTCAATAGCTTGTAGAATAACTTAGGAACCTAGATACCTTGATCATATCATGATAATGCATGAGTATGTATGATGAACACAAGCCATGTAAGGTAAAATTAAGAGAGAAAATTTTGGGGTGCAACATTGTCCCCAAGAGATCTTCTTGAGAGTTTAACTATTAACTTTGAGCTTTTGAAGATTATGTCCACGAACCTTTATACAAGTTGATCTTAAGCTGTTTACAAGCTTACCCTCAACCATAAATAGTTTTTACTACATGTTAAGCTAAAACCTTCTTATAGATTTTCAGGTTGATCTCAATAACCAACAACAAAACTTTTTTCGGCAAAGCTCAATAAACCACAACAGAGATTTTAATACTGATTTATCTGACGAACCAAACTTAACTAGCATTCCAAAATAGGAAATATTAGATATAGAGTTATTGCAAGTCATTAATGTGTTGTCTCAATTATTTAGTTAATCGATTGGCTTAATTCTCTAATTGATTGGCTAGCTCAGAAAAGTTTTGTCAATCGATTGTCGTATCTTACCAATCAAATGGTTAGTTAAAAAATAGTTTGAAAAATGTTTGGATAGTTTTTTTAATCGCTTGACTTGGCTTAGAAAATAATTTTCAAGGTGAAAAACATTTGAAAAGATGTTTTTATGAGTCTGTGTGTGAGTTGTCTTATTACTTCTAAGCAACCTCCTTACTTTTATAAAAATTGGGTCATTCAGACAGACAAATACGACCTAGCAAGCTTTCACACTTTATCCGAGGCTTCAAGATTCTTTACTAGATTGCTTCTGCTTATACAAGAACTTTGATCTTGAGTCTCCATTTATTGATGAGGCATGGTTTTTTTCTTGGTTAGATCACCATCATCAAGGTTGAAAGTTATTGCCACTTATTTTAACCATAATTGTCATCATCAAAACTTCAAATGAATATTCTATGGGACTTTCAACTTTATACATGTAAGTACATAGATCAACAATAATATTGTGCATGGCAACAACAACTCTTCCAACAGCTACCATCAACTGCCCACCATAGTCTCCTTTCAAAAAATATGCATAAAGACCAATAAAGGATCTACAATATTTTATAAAACCAACCTTTCACGCCTCTAAACACACACACACACATATATATATATATATATATATATATATATATATATATATATATATATATATATATATATATATATATATATATATATATATATATATATATATATATATATATATATATATATATATATATATATATATATATATATATATATATATATATATATATATATATATATATATATATATATATATATATATATATATATATATATATATATATATATATATATATATATATATATATATATATATATATATATATATATATATATATATATATATATATATATATATATATATATATATTGTTATGGACTGGGCCGGCCCGTGGCCCAATCACCAGTGAGGCCCAATCCAAGCTTGCCAACATATCGTGTTGAGCAGTGTATCCTCCGAGCACCCCCCGATCATGGGTATCTGGTCGGCCACGATTACTTCCTGCTGATGCCCGCGAGGAAGATCCCCGACGAGCGTGCGCTCTGCCCGAGCACCCTCCTCGTAGGGCCGACTTTCACCTCTCCGTATTTTGCGGAGTCCTCAGGGTCCCAGTAAGATCGCGTCTCTATCCTCCCTGTCTTGCGGAGAGCACCATCCAGGTAGGGGGCCATGTGCAGGTCCCCACTACTCACGTAGAACCTGGCAGTCCCTTTGTTGGGCCTATTTGATTAGCCCAATAAAGAGACCTTGGCCCAGCGCTGGGGGCTATAAATACCCTCTATTTCGAGAGGGTCAAGTATTCATTAATTCACACCTACATACATACTTGCTTGCTCATTCCGTCTCTCACTTTGCCATCAGAGTGTCTTGCAGGTACCCCCCCCCATCTCCTTCAAATCCAGCCAAAGGCCAACTGTGACGCTCCAACTCTGATCAGGTATGATCAATGGCGTCGTCTGTGGGAAACTAAGCTTCCCCGTCTTCTCTCTGTTTAAAAAAGACAAAAGCTAACAATCCTCGACTATCATGGCTGACCAAACTCAGGACAACCAGAACGTCCGCGTCATCGAAGCTAACAACAAGGTCGCCGATAATAATGCTGACCTCAACAACACTGATATCACCGGCCATAATACGGTCCCTGGCCGCAACATACCTGGACCTTCTAACTACCGGGACAGAGCCACAGATTCATCTTCATCAATCCCTCCTCAGCTTGAAGAAGATCACCCAGTTCCTCTGAACTACCCAGCCATCCAATTCCACAAAGTCCCTGTCTCCGCCGGGGCAGACGCCACGACCAGGGCACTGTTCACGGCGATTAAGCAAACCAACTATCTCATATTTTCCCAGGGTGAAAGACTGAGAGCACCCTAGGACGACCGAAGGCCCCCCAGAAGGCACATAAGACCTCAATCTCATCCCCCTCGACAAGCGAACGAACGTCCCCGATCTCCCCCGCGGAGACAGAATCAGGACATCTCTTGAAGCCCGTCGCCTCGACCAATCGGACGACGACCCCCTTTGGAGAGGGAACCAGTCGTCGATGTAGGAATGCGCGACCATGGCACTTCACGACAAGAACGAAGACCTCCAGGAGACAGACATGGGGGAAACCATCAATGGTCACACTGCTCGAGGAACGCTCCGCGCGACCAGGGCCACCATGACCGCCAATACATCGGATCCCCGTCTCACTCCCCAGAACAGAGTGACGAGAACGACCCCTGCGGTCCCCTGTCACAAGCTATCATGGAGGCGCCCATTCCCCCGAGAATGGAGAAGCCTCCCCACTTAAAAGAGTATTACAGCGTCGTCGACCCGGTCGACCATATAGACGGGTTCAAAGCCATGTTACACTACCACAATGTCGGGGGACCAATCAAATGCCGGTTGTTCCCCACGACCATGAGGAAAGCAGCTATGGACTGGTACAAAGGTCTCGCCCTGGGGTCAATTACCTCTTGGAGAAACTTGAAGAACCAGTTCATCAACTCGTTCACTGCTTTGCGAAAACACCCAAAGACCGAAGTAGCGCTCCAGGCCATCATCCAGAAGCACGATGATACCTTGAGAGAGTTTATTAACCGCTTCAACCGGGAAGCCATCCAGGTCCCTTGCACAGACCATATGAAGAGATACCTGCTGGAGAGAGGCCTCCTCCCCGGCACCGAATTCAGAAAATTCGTGGGCATCGAACCAACCCAAATGTTTGATGCCCTCCTCGAGAAGGCCAGAGCCTACATGGACTATGAGGAAAGAGAAGCGGACAACAGAGCCCGAGACCCCAGAAACCGCGGATCCAGCAGTAATCCGCAATAAGACACCTCCCCCTCGACGAACTGGGGAAAAGAGAAGGGACGATAAACCCCGAGACGCCCGAGAACAAAGGGGAATGTGATACGGTGGGAGAACTGACTTGAGGTTTTGTGTTTATGTTCGCAAATGTTCGGTTGAGCAAGAGTCGCCACCAACTTTTTATTTTATCCTAAGGAAAGGTTAAAAAGCACAGGAAAAATCTTTGAGATGTTTTCGTGGGTTCGGGAAGTAGATTATAGAAAGGGAAGGTATTAGCACCCTTTCTATCCATGGTTATCCATGGGATCTTAGTTACTTGCTTAGATCACTTGCCTTTGCTTTTCAATTGTTTGAAATGGTACTTTGTGTGTGTGGTTTTGAAAATGTTTTGAAAAAGATGCCTTGTATAGGCAACCATTGTAACAATTCTTTACTCGAATGTTTTACAAAGGTGTTTGTCTTTTTGAAAAGATGTTTCAATGTTTTTGGAAATTGTTTTGGAAGATGTGTTGTGATGTGTGTTTTGAAAAATGGCAAGGATTGTTTTGCAAGATTGGTCAAGTAACCAAGAGCTATCTACCCTAAATTTCTCAAAGATCTTTCTCATGTTTTAACCCTTTTAACAGTGTTGTTTCACCATTGTATTTGGTGAACAACCTTGTGTTAGGATGTTAACGGGACGGGCGCGGGTCATCATTTAGACCATGGAGGCAATAGTGTCAAGTATCTTTGGCATTTTTCTTAAGGGACTTGATCACTTTTGTTTAGGCAACTTGATAGCGTCATCGAGGGAATATGATCATTGGACTTGTTTTTGTTTTGCCAAAGAGACTTAACATGCAACCATGGCCCATTTTTGAAGGCAACAAGTGGAGTAACCCTAAGGGTGCAAGTGTGCATTGTTTGTTTTTCATGCATGTTTATCTTGGATTTAGGTCAAACTACATGTTGATTGATTTTGCATACAAACCCTAAGTCTTTCATGGCATAATTGAAAGCTTTTAAATGCGAAAATTTAAATGCTAAGCTATTACAACATGATATAGGGAGGGGGGTACAAGTTTGCATTGGGGATATTTGACAAGGAAATAAAATCTAAGTTATTACAACCATATCGAATGTATAGGATATAAATATTTAATTGTACAATATTTAAATAAATACAATAAATAAATAAGAATGTATTATGCACAAAATGATTTTTTATGTATGTGAAAGTATTTTTCAATGTGAAATATAAACAAAAATAAAAAGGTCAATTTTTGAATATTTTTGTCATTTAGGGCAAAACCCTATTTTTTTAATAAATAGTAATATTTATTAATTATGTACAATATATATTAATTTATACAAAAATAAAAAAAGTATATTGTAAAAAAAAGTATTTTTAGTGTCATATATTAATAAAAATAAAAATGTATTATTTTCATATTTTTATCCTAAGTATTCTAATAAATATAACATACAAGTATTTATATATATATATATATATATATATATATATATATATATATATATATATTATATATATATATATATATATATATATATATATAATATATATATTATATATTATAATATATATATATATATATATATATATATATATATATATATATATAGTATATATATATATATATATATATATATATATATATATATATATATATATATATATATATTTACTAAACCTATTAAATATAAAAAGATAAAATTAATTATTTATGTACATAAAAAAAAATGTATATTTAAGAAAATATTTTCAAGGTGTAAATAAAAATAATAACTGAAAATAAATATAATTTTTATATTATTTTTTTAGGGTTTTAGCAAAAGGTATATATATTTATTTACATACATATGTTAAATAAAACAAATAAATGCCTAATAAATGCAAAAAAAATGTGAAAAAATATTTTTGGAGTTTTTTATGTTTGGACAAAAAATATTAAGTCAGAATCAAAAAGAAAAATGGAAAAATGACAAGTATTTCACATAATGGGCCAGGGGGTGCAAATTGAAAAAAAAAGGGTGCAAACAGCAAGGATGGCTCAGGCCCAGCCCAAGCCATCATCTTCTTCCTCCAGCTTCTGTCAAACGCGCGCTTCCTTGTTCAAAACACAAACTCCTGATTCTTTGATTTTTAGCAAAAACTCATAACACAAACAATGTAGAGCATCAAATCACGATTCCAAATATGTAAAAAACTTGACCTAACTCTAAGAAACCAGGGAGAATTTCTTCACCCCCAATTTCTGACCTAATTTTTCTTCAATGTTCATGGCTAAAATTCTCACAGCACGCTTAACATAAATGAAAAGTAAACATATGTATGGCTTCAGGGCTATGAGTAGAGCATGTTTAATTCACAAACCTAAGCTTAACTCTTCCTAGATTGAGAGATAGAAGTTCATAGATTACCTGTTTCAGCTTGACTTGAACAGAGCAATGTAGGTATCTTTAATGGAGTTTGAGCTTTGGTTGAGCTTGCCTGAAGTCCAAGGATGCTTCCCAAGTACCTAGCTTGCCTTGAAACTGCCTGTATCGTGCTGTAGAAGTTCACCTGCACAGCTTGAAAGTAAAAATGGCAAACGTGGTTAGGGGTGTTACAGCTTGAGTTCAAAGCTTGGGATAGTTTCAGTGGATGATATGGAAGGTGTTTGAAAGGTTTTTAGCCAAAGTGCACGAGTGGATTGAGTTGTGGACCTCAATCTGCAACAGATGCCCTGTTTTGGCAATAAGATGGTGTTTTTGTGTTTTGGGAGGTATGAGGGATGGTTGAATCGTGCCTTAGGTATGCTTGGGTGTATGAAGGATGTTCACAAGATTTTTGTTTGGCTGTGTTGATAGGAAGTGAGAGTTGTGTATGTTTTGCAATCTTTCTTCTCTTTGAAGCAAAGAAAGTGTGTAAGTGTTATAGACCTGTCCAAGCCTCTTAAGCATGCTGCAACATTTTCTCTTGATCAGTGGGATTTGTGTACCAAACCTTGCCTCAAAGATCTGGCATGTACTTCAAAGATCATGTATTGACATAAAGTGTTACTTTTCCAAAATGGCAAATTAGCTTTTTCCAAATAAGGATTAATTCTATGTGTAATGCCCAAATGGATGAAATAATGCATTAGCTCAGTAGATTTGCATTCAATTAAGGAGTGTAAAAGGGTTTAGAGGCCTGCAAGCTAGCATAAACCAAGCTGGCTTGAAAATGCAAATGTTATGAACAAGCTTTGGTCATGAACAAAAGTGAGTTTTGGCCAACTTTGCAAATTCGATTCTCTCTAACCACAAGGGTGTTTGAGAAGTTCTTGGACAATTTGGAAAGCTTGGAATGTGTACTACAATCCATCTTTGTAACTCAAATTGAAATTCCAAGTGGAACCATGTGAAAAATGGCCAAGAAGTTGGACAAAAATCCTGCCTAGAATAGGGCAAAATTTCTCTAAGTTAAAAATGTTTTGCACCCTTGTTCCAAAAATCATAACTTGAGATACAAGCTTCCTTTGAGAAAACTTTGTGAATAAAAGTTGTAGATTTTTCAATGGACTACAACTTTCATGTTTTAAGTTTTGTTTGAATCCATTTTCATCTTGGTGAAAAAATGGGACAAAGTTAGGAAAAAATAAGGAAGTTTCATAACTTAGAAAAATTCTAAGTTGTGAAATTTTCTCATTTTAAACCCTAATTTGCAATTTTGGGTTTCTTGATGAACAAGTTTCATAATTTGACATGTCTTGATGAAAAATGAATCTTGGCACTTGATTTTGACCAAAAAGTCAAAGTTTGACTTTTCAGTATACAGTCAAATTTTGATCAGTTGATTGAAAAATTCATCTGTCAATCCTATGCATTTGAGTTCTTTTGAACTTGTTGAATGGGTCAAGACAATGCCATTGAGTCCTTGAGTCCATATGTGAGCTTGGTTTGCCATTGGTTAGGTCAAACAGTCAAAAATGGCCTTTGTGCAGTCAAAACCCTAAAAATGACCATTTTGCCCTTTTGGTGATCTGATCAAATTTCTTATGGAATTGTGATCCAAACATGACCAAATGGTTCATGTGAGTTCATTATGTTGATGTGGGTCAAAATTCATGAGGTTTGACTGTCAATTGGCCATAGTTGACTTTTTCCCCAATACAGCTGATTTCTAGGTCAACAGTCCAATTGACTGGGCAAAGATTGGAATCAAGGCTTGAAACTTGGTATGGATAAACTTGTGAGTCCAACATGAAGCATGAAATTCATTTTGGGAATTTTAGATCAAAACATCCCTGTGCAAACTTAAACCCTAATTTGGGTCAACAGTGCAAGGAGGGGTCTTGAGCAGAGCAAACCCTAACTTGATCTTGAGTTCCAAGAGTCTTGTGGTGAGAAAATGTTGATGAAATGAGAGGGCAAATTTTGGGGTACAACAGTTGCCCCTGTTCAATCTTCTTGAACCTGAAGAGTTAGATTGGCAAGTTTGCCTTTCGCGTCTCGAAGGTAAAAGGAGATTGGACACTAGAGTGCCCGTAAATTTGCACTCGTCACGACATGGATGCGGGAATGGGCTTAAAGATGCCATTTGGAGATGGGCTTAAATATGCCATCTGGAGATGTGACAAAATCTTGTCAGGGGATGGGCTTAAAGATTCCATCTGGAATGTTTGTTGAACTGTATGTCATTGATGAGTGAGTGAGTATCAGAAAGGTATCCATGTTTGGAATATTTATGGACTGGGGGTCTGAATAAGCAATAGATTGACATCCGTGTTTGGAGAATCCGTAAACTGCTTTCAGAAGTCTTAAAGTTGAATAAGCAATAGATCAACATCCATGTTGGGAAGCGTCCGTAAACTGTTTTCAAAAGTTGGGAATCTGAACAAGTGATAGATTAACATCCGTGTTTGGAGAATCTGTAAACTGTTTTCAAAAGTCTTGGAGTTGAATAAGCAATAGATCATCATCCATGTTGGGAAGCGTCCGTAAACTGTTTTCAAAAGTTGAATCTGAACAAGCGATGATTAACATCTGTGTTTGGAGAATCCGTAAACTATTTTCAGAAGTCTTGAAGTTGAATAAGCAATAGATTAACATCCGTGTTTGGAGAATCTGTAAACTGTTTTCAGAAGTGTTGAATATGAACAAGTGATAGGTTAACATCCGTATCTGGAGAACCCGTGAACTGTTTTCAGAAGTCTTGAAATTGAATAAGCAATAGATCATCATCCATGTTGGGAAGCGTCCGTAAACTGTTTTCAAAAGTTGAGTCTGAACAAGCGATAGATTAACATCCGTGTTTGGAGAATCTGTAAACTGTTTTCAGAAGTTGAGATTGAAGCTTATTAATCTTATCCTGAAAAGGGTAAAATATCAGCTGAAACACAAAGTTATGTTGCATGAAATGTATGATGCAATATATGTTATATCAATGTTTATGATATGAATGTAATGAATGCGCATGTAAGCTGATGAGCTGTCTTGCCGAGGATATATGAATCCTGGATAGCCGGAGATAATAGAATCTTGACTGCTGCCGAGGAAAGTGAACCCTTGACTGCTGCAGGGGATTGCAAGGATCTTTGATTGCTGAAGTTGAGACATCCTTGTTGACTGCTGACTGCTTGGAGAACAAGATCTTCAGTTGTTGAGGGATCTTAGGATCGCTGCTGGGGATTGAAAAATCCTTGGTGACTTGTGGAAATGAGAATTCTGATGATCTCTACTGGGGAGTCCAGAACCTGGTAGACTTATGCTAGAGAAGCAAGACTGAGAATCTTCAATCTGATGGGAGGTATCTCTGTGAGGAGAATGTTCACTAATCTGGTTCCGCTGGGGATTGATAGTTGGATGTTTTAGCTCCGCTGGGGATTAACAGTTTTGGCTCCACTGGGAATCTTGAAACTTAACTCTAAGGGGATTTGGATTCTGGAAGGCTCTCTGGCTGGGGGAAATCAGCTTTGAGAAAGCTTTTGTTCTGCTGAGGATCCTGAAGTTTAGCTCTGTTTGGGGAATTTAAGTTCTGGATCTTAACTTTGTTGAGGAATTTGGAGTTTAATTCCGCTGGGGATTCCTTCTAAAAAGGCATCAAGATATCTATCTGTACCTTCAATCTATCAACAATCATCTTTCTTGATTTGTAAGAAGATGATTATGTTCAAATGCATATGCCTATTTAACAAAACATTGGACGTTTCTCAAATAAAACATAAGTGTAAAAAGCAAAAGGAAGACAAAGCAAATTTCTGTATTTGGAAAAGTGTTTGTCTTAACTTTTTATGAGTATCTTTGTACAAAGGAGACAGGCATCCTAGTAAAAGGATGTTGTCGTAAATAATTGAAAATTTTATACAAAAGAAAGATGGCTATATGTAACAATTCCATGGGATTCCATTCTGTTATAGCCTTCACAACTCTGAATATCTTGTCCATTCAATGCTTCGTCCGCCGTTGATTGGATTGATCAGAAGCTCGGAGCTTGTTGGTGAAGAGATTGTTCTTTAAAGTGATCCGACGAGACATAGTCATACGCTTTAATTCCCTAACTTTTGCCTGGATCGCCCTTTCGGGTTTTCAATCCACCGGGAAACCCTTTTTTGCCCAAGTCGCCCTTTCGGGTTGTCAACTTATCGGGTGTACAAATTTTTTTGTTTTATCCCTAATTTTTGCCTGAATCGCCCTTTCGGGTTTTCGGTTCACCGGGATGCCCATTTTTGCCCAAGTCGCCCTTTCGGGTTTTCAACTTGCCGGGTGTACAGATTTTTTTGTTTTATCCCTAATTTTTGCCTGAAACGCCCTTTCGGGTTTTCGGTTCACCGGGATGCCCATTTTTTCCCAAGTCGCCCTTTCGGGTTTTCAACTTGCCGGGTGTATAGATTTTTTTGTTTTATCCCTAATTTTTGCCTGAACCGCCCTTTCGGGTTTTCGGTTCACCGGGATGCCCATTTTTGCCCAAGTCGCCCTTTCGGGTTTTCGACTTGTCGAGTTATTTCATGCGTAGTATCTTTTGACTATGTCTGCGTTCGCAGGGTGTGGCAAATCATCGCCGTCCATGGTGGTCAGAATCATTGCACCACCGGAAAAGACTCTCTTGATTACAAACGGTCCTTCGTAAGTAGGAGTCCATTTGCCCCTGGGATCACTTTGCGGCAAGATGATCCGCTTGATTACAAGATCTCCGACTTCATATACTTGACGTCTGACTTTCTTGTTGAAAGCCTTGATCATTCGTTTTTGGTACGCCTGACCATGGCAAATAGCAGTGAGTCGTTTCTCGTCGATCAAATTGAGTTGATCAAGTCGGGTCTGAATCCAATCGTCTTCACTCAAACCAGCGTCCATCATAATCCTTAAAGAAGGAATCTGAACTTCCATGGGTAGGATAGCTTCCATGCCATATACCAAAGAAAATGGGGTTGCCCCTGTTGAAGTACGTGCCGTGGTACGATATCCATGCAGAGCAAACAGTAACATCTCATGCCAGTCCTTGTAGGTAACTGTCATTTTCTGAATGATCTTCTTGATGTTTTTGTTCGCAGCTTCAACAGCACCGTTCATCTTCGGCCGATAGGGAGATGAATTGTGATGATAAATCTTGAACTGTTCGCATAGAGCGGTGATCATAGTATTGTTCAGATTTGTACCGTTGTCTGTGATGATTCTGTCGGGGACACCATACCGGCATATGAGGTTCTGCTTGATGAAGCGGGCAACCACATTTTTTGTAACGGAGGCAAAGGAAGCTGCTTCGACCCACTTGGTGAAATAGTCAATAGTGACCAGGATGAAGCGATGTCCATTGGATGCCGTGGGCTTGATCTCTCCAATCATGTCAATGCCCTACATTGCGAATGGCCAAGGAGCTGTCAGAATGTTGAGAGGAACAGGAGGAATATGAACCTTGTCGGCGTAGACTTGACATTTGTGGCAAGTACGGGAATGTTGATGGCAATCAGCTTCCATGGTAGACCAGTAATAGCCTTCCCTTAGAATCTTCTTAGCCATCGTATGTCCGCTCTAGTGAGTGCCAAATGTGCCGCTGTGTATCTCAGTCATGATTGACTCTACTTCATCTTTGTCCATACATCAGAGTAAAACACAATCATGGTTGCGCTTATAAAGGATGCCATTGCTTAGGAAGAACTTGGCCGCAAATCTCCTTAAGAACTTCTTGTCATTTACGGAAGCTCCTTCAGAATACTCTCTATTATGGAGATACCTTTTGATTTCATGGAACCAGGGTTGTTCCACTACTTCTTCGGTATTAATCTCATGACAATGCGCAGGTTCATCCATTCGCTCGATGGTGATTTGGGGAGCCTCGTTATCCCAGTTGAGTTTAAACATGGAAGACATTGTAGCCAGAGCATCTACTAGCTGATTCTATTCTCGCGGGAAATGCTCGAAAGTAATCTGCTCGAAATGAGGAAGCAATGTTAAGAGATTTTCTTAGTATGGGATAAGATTAGGATGTTTGGTGTCCCACTCTCCTTTGATTTGACTGATATCCAAAGCCGAGTCCCCAAATACGATCAAAGATTTGATCCCCAAGTCTATAGCAGCCTTGAGACCAAAGATGCAAGCTTCATATTCGGCCATGTTGTTGGTACAGCTGAAACAAATTCGGGCCGTGAAAGGTGTATGGCAACCTTCCGGGGAAATGAGTACCGCATCGATACCGTTTCCAAGTGCATTTGAAGCACCATCAAAGTACAGGGTCCATCGGGATCCATTTTCAGGTCCGTCATACGGTCCGTTACCTTCAACATTGTCCAATGTCATGATGTCCTCGTCCGGGAAGTCGAATCTCATGGATTGATAATCTTCGATAGCTTGATGAGCTAGATGGTCAGCTAGTACACTCCCTTTTATAGCTTTTTGGGTGGTATACTGGATGTCATACTTAGTCAGGATCATTTGCCATCTAGCGATTCTTCCAGATAAAGCAGGCTTCTCGAAGATATACTTGATAGGATCCATTTTGGAAATCAACAAAGTGGTATGAGTCAAAATATACTGCCTTAGTCGGCGAGCAGCCCATACCAAAGCGCAACAAGTTTTCTCGAGCAGTGAGTAACGAGTCTCACAGTCAGTAAACTTTTTGCTAAGGTAATAAATGGCATGCTCTTTTCGACCAGACTCGTCATGTTGACCCAGTACGCACCCCATTGAGTTATCCAAAACAGTCAGATATATGATCAGCGGTCTTCCTTCGACGGGTGGCATCAGAATAGGAGGTTCTAGCAAATACTCCTTGATCTTATCAAAATCAATTTGAAAATCATCATTCCATTCGACTACCTGATCTTTCTTTAATAGTTTGAAAATTGGCTCACAGGTAGACGTCAGATGAGAGATGAATTTGGCAATATAGTTCAAGCGTCCCAAGAACCCTCTAACCTCCTTTTCAGTATGGGGGGAAGGCATTTCTTGTATAGCCTTTACTTTTTCTGGATCGACCTCAATGCCTTTGTTGCTGACAATAAATCCCAAAAGTTTACCAGACCTAACTCCAAAAGTGCACTTACTTGGATTCAGCCTGAGTTTGTACTCCTTCAACCTGGCAAACAGCTTTTTCAAATGTTCAAGGTGTTCCTCCTCTGTTTGTGATCGAGCTATCATGTCTTCTACGTAAACTTCGATCTCATGATGTATCATATCATGAAACAAAGCTACCATGGCGCGTTGATAAGTTGCCCCTGCGTTCTTCAGTTCGAACGGTATCACCTTGTAGCAGAAGGTACCCCATTGTGTAACAAAGGTTGTTTTCTCCATGTCCTCGGGGGCCATTTTGATCTAGTTGTAGCCCGAGAATCCGTCCATGAAGGAAAATACCTTGTGTTGAGCTGTGTTGTCAATCAAAATGTCGATATGTGGTAGCGGAAAATCATCTTTAGGGCTAGCTCTGTTCAAATCCCGGTAGTCCACACACATTCTGACCTTGCCGTCTTTTTTGGGAACAGGCACAATGTTAGCAACCCATTATGGATAGGATGTAACATCCAGAAAGCCAGCGTTGAATTGCTTCATTACTTCTGCTTTAATCTTCTCAGACATGTCGGGCCTCATTCGGCGGACTTTTTGCTTGATCGGTGGACAGTCCTCTCTTGTAGGGAGACGGTGAACCACGATGTCTGTGTCTAACCCCGGCATGTCCTCATAAGACCAGGCGAAGACTTCAACGTACTCATTTAACAGCTGTATTAAGCGCTCCTTGACACTTGGTTCCAGATTGGCACCCACTTGTACTTCTTTCCTGTCTTCCTCTGTTCCTAAGTTGACAGTTTCCAACAACTCTTCATGAGGTAAGATGGCCCTCTCTTCTTGTTGTAGAAGTCTGGCTAACTCTCCCGACACTTCACAATCTTCATCGTCTTCGCACTCAGCCTGATTGACCAAATCTTCAGAGTTATTGAAGGATACAACAGAATAGTCACCCATGGAATCCGGAGTGGATGGGTACCTGCATTTGTGAGTGTGGGTGTGTGTAAGGGATAACCATCCTTAAACAAACAAAAATGCAAAAGGAAAGAAAATGAACACAACAGTTTATAAATGAAAAACGTCCAATGATTCATTAAACATGGCATATGATTATGAAGAGAATCAAAACCCTTACAAATGGACCTACATGCCCCGGGCAAGGCATGAGGTGAAAAATAGTGTGCAGATTGTTTTAGTAATTATTACAGACCAACATGAAATGTTCGAAAGATAAATTACTGATTGATGAAAGTAATGGGAACGAAGTCTTTCGCCTCCCAGTTGTGCAGTCCTCCTTCAATGGTTGGGAAGATCCATTCTTCAATGTTACCCTCTTCGTCTTCGTCTTCCAAAGCATTGATTCCATGAGGAGAAATCTTGATGGGTGTCCTTTCACTTTTGGAGCGACGCATAGCTTTTTGCCCCGCAGCCGTAAATCCCAAACCAAACTTGTCTGCCTTGTGAGGAAAGTCAGGAAACTGTCCCCATGTTGAGCTCTTCCCCTCCTTCATTGCAGCCTTTGCGTCTTTCAGAGATGCCATCCTGGCCACCTGCTTGGGTACCTCAGCTACTGTCTTTGCTACTGCCACCTCGGGAGAAACTTCCTCAAAGTGTTGAAAGGGTGTTTCGATGAATTCGCCATCCACTTCCACATACCGAAAGGAGTTCAGATGACTGATCATGTACTCCTCCTCACTGTGTACAGTTATGATTTTACCCTTAACAGGGTATTTCAGCATCTGATGCAGATAGGAAGTGACTGCCCCAGCATTATGTATCCACGGTCTTCCTAGCAAGCAAGAGTAATATGGGCGGATGTCCATCACATAGAATGTGGAGTGGAACACCTCAGTGCCTACCTTGATGGGAATGTCGACCTCCCCATGTACCATTCTTTTAGACCCGTCAAAGGCCCTGACAATGATATTACTTGGTTTCAGCTCCAAGCCTTCACAATCCAACCGGTCCAGAGCTTTCTTAGGCAGCACATTTAGAGAAGAACCAGTGTCGACCAAGACATGGGCGAGAGTGGTTCCTCGGCATTCAACTGACACATGCAATGCGTCATTGTGCTTTCTTCCCTTTGGAGTTAGGTCAGCATCATAGAAACCCAGGCCGTTGTCGGCGGTAAGGCTGGCTACACAATCCTGGAATTGATCGGCTGAGGTTTCTTGGGGCACATGGGCTGTCTTCAAAAACCTTATCAAAGCTTTGGCATGAGCCTCCGAACAAAGCAGTAGGGCCAACTTGGAGATCTTCGAGGGGGTTTTCCCCAGTTGCTCCACCACATCATAATCACTCTTCTTGATTATTTTCAGAATCTCCTCCATTTCTTTTTTAGAGGTTTCGGGGATGACCAATGGCTGATCCCTCGTCCTGACGAGCTCTTCCCGGATCCCTTTTCCCTTATCATTGGCAACAGCAGAAGGGACAACCACAGGAGTTACAATTTCTTCAATCATTGGAGTTCTTGCAGATAGTTTTACCGGTGCAGGGGTAACCTTGGGAACAACTGAGGGTCCAAAGATTGCCTTTGGAGGGGCAATCTCTGGAGAGAAAATTCTTCCACTTCGGGTAATTTTGCTCGTACTGACAATGTTTCCAATGTCGGAAGTTTCTTCGTCAGAGCTCTCTTCAGTTATCTCAATTTGTTTAACACCGTGGTAGTAGATTTTTCACCATAATTCCATGGTATTGATTTGTCAGATTTGTAGGGGACGAGCCCAGGCATGGTTATCTTCAAGGGTACAATCTTCGGAGCGGATGTAATCTTAACAGGCCTTTTGGGGACCTTGGAAAGATTGGCGGAAATGGTGATTATTGAAACATCTCTGATAGGAGTTGGAGTAACAGGAGTCCTTTCGAAAAGAATTTGTTGGTTGTCCATTAGGCGTTGGATGCCTATCTTCAGCAATGGACAGTCGATCGGTAGGGAGGAACAAAGGTATAAATCTTCTTTACAACCTGGGAAAATCCAGCCTTCAACAGATTCAACTTGATTGTCAGTAGTGGAGTTACCAGATCATCAACAACAGAAACAAACAGATCTTCTTCCACAACATGGACGTTGCGACCATGCTTTGGCATTGGAGTGGAGATTACATTCAGTTTCTCAGGGGCGTCAAACTCAACCTCTTTTGCATCTATCAAATCCTGAATTTTATTCTTAAGCGCCCAACAATCATTGGTGTCATGCCCGGCGCTATCAGAATGATAGGCACACTTTGCATTGGGATGATAATGTGGGGAAGTGGTGTTCACATTCTTTGGCGCTTCTTTGATATTGGTGAGATTCAACTTCAACAAATATGGAAGAACTTGTGCGGGCGTCATGTTGATGCGGGTGAACTGCCGTTGTGGCCGTTCTCCCCATTGCTGTTTAGGTCTGGACTGATTGTTACGAGGCTGATCATTTGACGAATTTTGAATCATCACGGCCCCTACATTTGGCCGGCGCTCAGTTCTTCCCAATCCTTTATAAGAGTATATAGCAGCTGCTTCTTTCTTAGCTGGGAAAGATTTCTTAACAGTTGCGGAGGCAGAGGCGTCCCTTTGAATCTTCCCACTCTTAATACCGGCTTCCACCCTTTCGCCAGTCAGAATCAATTCAGTAAACCCTGCAGAAGAGCTCCCGATCAAATGGTTGAAGAAAGGGCCAGATAGGGTCCCCAAGAACATATCAACTAGTTCCCTATCTGAAAGCGGTGGTTGCACCCTTCCGGCCAAGTCGTGCCATTTCTGGGCGTATTCTTTGAATCCCTCATTTGAGACCATCCTTATACCTTGTAGCTGAGTACGGGTTGGCGCCAAGTCGGCGTTGTATTGATACTGGTGATAGAAGGAAGCTGCCAAGTATTCCCAGTTATGCACTTCTGACCTCTCAAGCTGGTAAAACCAATCTAGCTGCGTACCAGACAGGCTGTCCTAGAAGAAGTGTACCCAAAGATTTCTATCGGATGAATGAGGTTGAATTTTTATGACATACGACCTTAGGTGCATCTTCGGGCAAGACAGACCGTCGTATTTTGTAAAAGTTGGCACCTTAAACTTTGGGGGGATCACAATCCCAGCAATCAATCCCAATTCTTCAAAATCTAACCCGGGAACCCTTTGCAGCTCCATAGCTGCCAGTCTATCCTCCAGGTTTTTGTATTTGTCGTCCGCTGGCGGGTATTGCTACTCTGAATAATCTTCATCTTCCTCAACCTCTTCTTCTTCAGCCTCGGATTCAGAAGGTAGTGCAGCTCCTTTTCCCTTACCGGTCCCCTCATCAGATGTGGAGGGGAATTCAAGAACTCTTCTAGCTTCATTCTCAAATCTTCTTCCCAGTGTAGCTACCCCAACTCTTTTCTTTTTCTTTTTTCCTTTTTCTTGCTCTTTATTCCCTAACAGTGCTTTAAGATCCTCCTGACCCTTTTCCAAGGTCATAAGGAGCTGTTGAAACTGCGAGTTTTGTGCCTGTAGATCTCTGACCGTCTGCTCAATATCCATCTTACTGAAATAAACAGCAGAAAGATAAGGAAACCTGGTGTGAAGACCTGTTTATGCATACGATGAATGATATGTTTATTCATGTAACGCATTCAAGGATTTAGAAATTCAAAGTTGTTGCAAACAAAAAGAACACACGTCATATTAATAAGAAGAAATTTTGTCAGTACATAAATGCCCCATGGGCCAAATATTACAAAAACTTCTTAAGGTAAAAAGACGTTGCGCATCCTCTTTGGTGAGATGTAAGTGTTGAGGGTCTCCTCCTCGTGAATTCGGCGGGTAAGCTCCAAAACCTTCTTCTCACTGGCGTAGAAGCTGGCTTCAAAAGTATCCCTTTCTTCCTTGAGTTGGATCCAACTCTTCTGCATTTCCTCCCATGATGTTGGCATGTCAGGATGTAGGATGGTGTATGGAACCTCTCCTTCCTTAACGGGCTCTTTAATCAAAGGGAGAATATGAGGGTAAGGCATCATAAGACTCTGGGTGCGGGTTCGTACCCACCTGAGATAAGGCTCAAGAGGGATGAAGTTATTGTGCCCCAGTGTCTTGCTATCTACCTTGTTAGGCATCCTCCAAGCTCTGATGAATCTTTGGCGAAGTCCTTGCGCATCGTTGTAGAAGTCAAAAACTAAGTCAGGAATCAGCATGTCATGAGGGCCATCCCTCCGAGCATATCCAAATTGTCTCAAAGCTAGACAGGGGTTGTAGGTAATGCCTCCCCTAATGCCAAGTAATGGAACATTATGGAACTCACCACAGCGATCGATGATGATGACATTTTCTCTGGACCGAGAACACCAATGTACATCAGAATGTGTGAGGGTCATCAATCGTTGTGACCACCTTGAACCTTGCTCATTCTTCAAAATAGATTGTGGAAGGTGAGAAATAAACCACCTTGCAAGGAGAGGAGTACAACACATGAGAACACCTCTCTTCCTCATTGTTCGTGTGTAAAATGAGTGGAGGATGTCCCCAAGCAATGTAGGTATGGGATTCTTGGACAGGAAAATCTTGACAGCATTTACATCTATAAGTTGGTCAGGATTTGGAAACAAGACCAACCCATAAATGAGGAGTGCCACAATCTCTTCAAAGGCTTGTAGATCCAAAGAATTCCAACACTCTTGTGCCTTCTCAAACAAGAATTTTACCAAGAAGCCTTTGACACCACTTCTAGTTTCCCAATTCCCCTTGATGTCAGATGATTGCAAGTGTAGTGCTTGAGCAACATCTTCAGGCTTTGGTTCTTTTTCCGTACCGTTGTAGGGTAGTTGATTAAGAATAGGAATTCTGAGGAGTTGAGAAAATTCCTCCAAAGTAGGCACCAACTGGTAGTCGGGGAATGTGAAACAATGGTGAAGGGGGTCAAAGAATTGGAACAACACTTTCACCATGTCTTCTTCAATGTTGGTGTTGACTAGGCTGAGCAGTCTACCATGTCTTTCACTGAAGAGAGAACTTTCTGGAATTCTGGATGTAAGCTCCTTGAGTTGAGGAGGGATTCTCACAAGGTTGACTTGGATAGTTTTCCTACGAAGAATTTCCATGACCTACAAAACAAGAACAAAGATGAAGATCCAAACCCTTGAAATGGTTAGTGGATGCATATGATGCTTTATGATGTTCATGATGTATGCACAAACACATGTACAAGCAAGTCACACAAAACCCTAGTTTCAGGCTTGCATGAGGTTTCATAGGTAAGTACCCTCTTGAGTGTAGTTGGCTTAAAACCTGTCGTATAAATAGTAACCGGGTTCTAAGGAGCTCAACATCATTGGATTGTTTTCCATGTTCATTGTTTTGGTTTAGCCACTTAACTAGCGACCAAAATATTCCAAGAAAACAACCCTCAATGAGTGTAGTATCGAGTATCTACCAACTTTGGACTGCACCAAAGACGGTCATCTCACTACCCCTAATAAAAGGCCAAGATGGTCAAGTAAGGTTCTAGGTCATTAGTGCTTAGTGACATCACTCAGCGGTCCCGTACTCTCCTTGATTGAACTCAAGGGTTACCAGTACTCACAAATATGTCGCACTAATATAGTTATTGCTTCAACCATGTCGGTATACCCCGCACAGTTTCCAAAATGTATTGCTATCTATAAATGTTTCCCAAATCCGGGTGTAGGATTTCAAGCCCAAACAAGAGAACCGAAATGTAAAGCAATCAAAGCAAATAATTAGTCATGCAAAAGGGTGATCTAGGCCCTAAGGTTACTCCACTTTTAATTTTTTTCCCCAGCAGAGTCGCCAGTTCTGTGATACGGTGGGAGAACTGACTTGAGGTTTTGCGTTTGTGTTCGCAAATGTTCGGTTGAGCAAGAGTCGCCACCGACTTTTTATTTTATCCTAAGGAAAGGTTAAAAAGCACAGGAAAAACCTTTGAGATGTTTTCGTGGGTTCGGGGAGTAGATTATAGAAAGGGAAGGTATTAGCACCCTTTCTATCTATGGTTATCCATGGGATCTTAGTTACTTGCTTAGATCACTTACCTTTGCTTTTCAATTGTTTGAAATGGTGCTTTGTGTGTGTGGTTTTGAAAATGTTTTGAAAAAGATGCCTTGTCTAGGCAACCATTGTAACAATTCTTTACTCGAATGTTTTACAAAGGTGTTTGTCTTTTTGAAAAGATGTTTCAATGTTTTTGGAAATTGTTTTGGAAGATGTGTTGTGATGTGTGTTTTGAAAAATGGCAAGGATTATTTTGCAAGATTGGTCAAGTAACCAAGAGCTATCTACCCTAAATTTCTCAAAGATCTTTCTCATGTTTTAACCCTTTTAACAGTGTTGTTTCACCATTGTATTTGGTGAACAACCTTGTGTTAGGATGTTAACGGGACGGGCGCGGGTCATCATTTAGATCATGGAGGCAATAGTGTCAAGTATCTTTGGCATTTTTCTTAAGGGACTTGATCACTTTTGTTTAGGCAACTTGATAGCGTCATCGAGGGACTATGATCATTGGACTTGTTTTTGTTTTGCCAAAGAGACTTAACATGCAACCATGGCCCATTTTTGAAGGCAACAAGTGGAGTAACCCTAAGGGTGCAAGTGTGCATTGTTTGTTTTTCATGCATGTTTATCTTGGATTTAGGTCAAACTACTTGTTGATTGATTTTGCATACAAACCCTAAGTCTATCATGGCATAATTGAAAGCTTTTAAATGCGAAAATTTAAATGCTAAGCTATTACAACATGATATAGGGAGGGGGGGTACAAGTTTGCATTGGGGATATTTGACAAGGAAATAAAATCTAAGTTATTACAACCATATCAAATGTATAGGATACAAATATTTAATTGTACAATATTTAAATAAATACAATAAATAAATAAGAATGTATTATGCACAAAATGATTTTTTATGTATGTGAAAGTATTTTTCAATGTGAAATATAAACAAAAATAAAAAGGTCAATTTTTTAATATTTTTGTCATTTAGGGAAAAACCCTAGTTTTTAAATAAATAGTAATATTTATTAATTATGTACAATATATATATTAATTTATACAAAAATAAAAAGTATATTGTAAAAAAAAGTATTTTTAGTGTCATATATTAATAAAAATAAAAATGTATTATTTTCATATTTTTATCCTAAGTATTCTAATAAATATAATATACAAGTATTTATATATATATTTACTAAACCTATTAAATATAAAAAGATAAAATTAATTATTTATGTACATAAAAAAATGTTTATTTAAGAAAATATTTTCAAGGTGTAAATAAAAATAATAACTGAAAATAAATATAATTTTTATATTATTTTTTTAGGGTTTTAGCAAAAGGTATATATATTTATTTACATACATATGTTAAATAAAACAAATAAATGCCAAATAAATGCAAAAAAAAATGTGAAAAAATATTTTTGGAGTTTTTTATGTTTGGACAAAAAATATTAAGACAGAATCAAAAAGAAAAATGCAAAAATGACAAGTATTTCACATAATGGGCCAGGGGGGTGCAAATTGAAAAAAAAGGGTGCAAACAGCAAGGATGGCTCAGGCCCAGCCCAAGCCATCATCTTCTTCCTCCAGCTTCTGTCAAACGCGCGCTTCCTTGTTCAAAACACAAACTCCTGATTCTTTGATTTTTAGCAAAAACTCATAACACAAACAATGTAGAGCATCAAATCACGATTCCAAATATGTAAAAAACTTGACCTAACTCTAAGAAACCAGGGAGAATTTCTTCACCCCCAATTTCTGACCTAATTTTTCTTCAATGTTCATGGCTAAAATTCTCACAGCACGCTTAACATAAATGAAAAGTAATCATATGTATGGCTTCAGGGCTATGAGTAGAGCATGTTTAATTCACAAACCTAAGCTTAACTCTTCCTAGATTGAGAGATAGAAGTTCATAGATTACCTGTTTCAGCTTGACTCGAACAGAGCAATGTAGGTATCTTTAATGGAGTTTGAGCTTTGGTTGAGCTTACCTGAAGTCCAAGGATGCTTCCCAAGTACCTAGCTTGCCTTGAAACTGCCTGTATCGTGCTGTAGAAGTTCAGCTGCACAACTTGAAAGTAAAAATGGCAAACGTGGTTAGGGGTGTTACAGCTTGAGTTCAAAGCTTGGGATAGTTTCAGTGGATGATATGGAAGGTGTTTGAAAGGTTTTTAGCCAAAGTGCATGAGTGGATTGAGTTGTGGACCTCAATCTGCAGCAGATGCCCTATTTTGGGAATAAGATGGTGTTTTTGTGTTTTGGGAGGTATGAGGGATGGTTGAATCGTGCCTTAGGTCTGCTTGGGTGTATGAAGGATGTTCACAAGATTTTTGTTTGGCTGTGTTGACAGGAAGTGAGAGTTGTGTATGTTTTGCAATCTTTCTTCTCTTTGAAGCAAAGAAAGTGTGTAAGTGTTATAGACCTGTCCAAGCCTCTTAAGCATGCTGCAACATTTTCTTTTGATCAGTGGGATTTGCGTACCAAACCTTGCCTCAAAGATCTGACCTGTACTTCAAAGATCATGTATTGACATAAAGTGTTACTTTTCCAAAATGGCAAATTAGCTTTTTCCAAATAAGGATTAATTCTATGTGTAATGCCCAAATGGATGAAATAATGCATTAGCTCAGTGGATTTGCATTCAATTAAGGAGTGTAAAAGGGTTTAGAGGCCTGCAAGCTAGCATAAACCAAGCTGACTTGAAAATGCAAATGTTATGAACAAGCTTTGGTCATGAACAAAAGTGAGTTTTGGCCAACTTTGAAAATTCGATTCTCTCTAACCACAAGGGTGTTTGAGAAGTTCCTTGACAATTTGGAAAGCTTGGAATGTGTACTAAAATCCATCTTTGTAATGCAAATTTTAATTCCAAGTGGAACCATGTGAAAAATGGCTAAGAAGTTGGACAAAAATCCTGCCTAGAATAGGGCAAAATTTCTCTAAGTTAAAAATGTTTTGCACCCTTGTTCCAAAAATCATAACTTGAGATAAAAGCTTCATTTGAGAAAACTTTGTTAATCAAAGTTGTTGATTTTGAAATGGACTACAACTTTCATGTTTCAAGTTTTGTTTGAATCCATTTGCATCTTGGTGAAAAAATGGGACAAAGTTAGGAAAAAATAAGGAAGTTTCATAACTTAGAAAAATTCTAAGTTATGAAATTTTCTCATTTTAAACCCTAATTTGAAATTTTGGGTTTCTTGATGAACAAGTTTCATAATTTGACATGTCTTGATGAAAAATGAATCTTGGCACTTGATTTTTACCAAAAAGTCAAAGTTTGACTTTTCAGTATACAGTCAAATTTTGATCAGTTGACTGAAAAATTCATCTGTCAATCCTATGCATTTGAGATCTTTTGAACTTGTTGAATGGGTCAGGACAATTCCATTGAGTCCTTGAGTCCATATGTGAGCTTGGTTTGCCATTGGTTAGGTCAAACAGTCAAAAATGTCCTTTGTGCAGTCAAAACCCTAAAAATGACCATTTTGCCCTTTTGGTGATCTGATCAAATTTCTTGTGGAATTGTGATCCAAACTTGACCAAATGGTTCATGTGAGTTCATTATGTTGATGTGGGTCAAAATTCACGAGGTTTGACTGTCAATTGGCCATAGTTGACTTTTTCCCCAATACAACTGATTGCTAGGTCAACTGTCCAATTGACTGGGCAAAGATTTGAATTAAGGCTTGAAACTTGGTATGGATAAACTTGTGAGTCCAACATGAAGCATGAAAGTCATTTTGGAAATTTTAGGTCAAAACATCCCTGTGCAAACTCAAACCCTAATTTGGGTCAACAGTGCAAGGAGGGGTCTTGAGCAGAGCAAACCCTAACTTGATCTTGAGTTCCAAGAGTCTTGTAGTGAGAAAATGTTGATGAAATGAGAGAGAAAATTTTGGGGTACAACAGGGACCCTCGAGACGGTCCATAGAATACACTCTGCTCACGACTTCCCGTGAGCACATCTTAGCGGAGTGCACAAGTACAGATTTCAAGGATGGCGGCGTCAAACGTCCCCGTCCAGCTCCTGCCAAACCCGGGGTGGACCGAAGCAAATACTTCCAGTACCACCGGAGCCACGAGCACCTGACCGAAGACTGCATCCACCCAAACGACGCCATCGAGACCCTCATAAAAGGGGGAAGGCTCACATAATACCAGCGAAACGACGCTCCTCGTCGGGATGCCCGTGAGACGACGGTAGTAGAAGAGGATGCCCGACCATCTGACGAGTCGGTTCCCATCCAAACCACGTTCTCCGTCACAAGACCCGAGGAATTCTACGTCCCCGAACACTTGCAAGAATCTCTGTCTACGCACCGCAGGTGGGAACACTTCCCCTCCGCCATGGTTATCAATGGTGGAGTGTTCAATGATTTGACCATAAATTCAGCTAAGAGGAAGCTGGACGAGTTGGTCGACACGCCCCCCTCAAATGGTGACCTTTGAAAAAGTGAGGGGCAGGTCAGAGCCAATCACCTTCTACCTCGAGGAGCTCTCCAGAGGGCCCCCTAATTCAGCCATCCCTCTGCTGATAAGGGCAAGAATGGCCAACTTCGACGTACATCGCATCCTCGTCGACGAGGGAAGTTCCATCGACGTAATGTACAGCCAGCTATTCCGAACCCTGCAGCTCGACGACTCTCACCTCTCACCATACGTGGGGTCAGACCTACAGGGCTTTAACGGCTCGACCTCTAAGCCTTGGGGATATGTCGAGCTCATGGTCACGTTCGACGAGGATACGACTACGAGGCAAGTCAAGGTGCACTTCCTCGCCATTTATTGCCCCTCCCTCTACAACTGCATTTTGGGAAGGCCGACACTGGTAGAGCTGACCATGGTGCCCTCCACCATCCATTTAAAAATGAAGTTCTACACTAAGAGGGCACGGGTCGCCACTATCCAAGGTGATCTGGCAGCTGCTCGAAGGTGTTTTAATGCGGCATCCAAGGGACACGACACGGTCGACACCAACACAAGACCCTCCAAGAGAGCTGCAACTATGCGACCAAAACCTTAGCGGTCAGAGCCCGTCAGAGCGGAAGAGAAGAAAGCCCCTCCAAAGGTCGACTCAATATCCCTAGACACCCGCTTCGACCAAGATGAGCCTCCCAATGGCGAGCAAGTCCCCCTTCGACCAATTCTGGATGGGGACTTCGAGCTCGTCCCCCTCGGTGAAGACCCAAGCAGAGGAGTGAAGATTGGCACTGAACTCCCCGACTTGGCGAGGAAGAAAATCAAGGCTTGCTTACGCGAGAATGCAGATCTGTTCACATGGAGCGCTATGGAGATGCCCGGACTCGACCCTGAGGTCGTCTGTCATCAACTCACCATTAATCCAGCCGCTAGGGAAATAGTGCAACATAGACGTAGGCAGTCTCCAGAGAAAAGGAGGCTGCTGAAAAAGCTGTAAAAGACCTCTTAGAGGAAAATTTTATTTCTGAAGCCCGGTATTCAACCTGGCTGTCAAATGTTGTACTTGTCAAGAAAAATAATGCAAAATGGCGAATGTGCATTGACTACACCGATCTTAATCGGGCATGCCCTAAAGATACATTTCCTTTACCTAATATTGATATGCTGGTCGACAACTCGGCCAATTATAAAATACTATCGTTTATGGACGCCTATTCGGGATACAACCAAATCCCAATGGCAATAGGCGACAAGCACTGCACCGCTTTCATGACTAGCTCAGGCAACTATTACTAAAACATAATGCCCTTCGGTCTGAAAAACGTAGGAGCAACGTATCAGCGGATGATGAACAAAGTCTTCCGCAACCAAATCGGGGATATGCTCGAGGTATACATGGACGACATGATCGTCAAATACCGAGAAGATGTCGACCATGCTGCTCATCTCAGGGAAGTCTTTTCCCAAGCAAGGCAATGCAAAATGAGATTTAACCCCGAGAAGTGCATGTTTGGGGTCAAGGCGGGAAAGTTCCTCGGCTTCTACTTAACAGAACGAGGAATCAAAGCCAACCCCGACAAGTGTCGGGCTTCCTCCGAACTCCCCACACCTACCTCGAAAAAATCCATACAAGTCTTGAATGGAATGCTCACCTTGCTATCCCATTTCGTTGCAAAATCCGCTTAACACGCCCTCCTTTTCTTCAAGCTTCTTCTCAAGGAAGCGACCTTCGAATGGACCGAGGAATGCGAGCAGGCGCTGCTCCATCTTAAACAAAGCCTCTCGCATCCTCTCGTGTTATCACGACCAGTTGACGGGGAACCCTTGTTCCTATACCTGGACGTATTGGTCGAAGCCATCAACGCAGCCCTCATTCGTGAGACGCGCGACAAACAAAAACCCGTTTATTTCACGAGCAAGGCGCTTCAGGGGACCGAGGTTAGATACCAACAGATAGAAAAGGTAGCTCTAGCCTTCTTCAACGCAGCGAGAAGGCTCAGACACTACTTCCTCGCTCACACGATCGTGGTACGAACAGACCAGCCCATGAAACAGCTCCTGGGTCGACCAGACATGGCGGGTCGAATGTTTAAGTGGTCCTTGGAACTTTCTGAGTTTGACATCCAATACGAAAGCAGGAAGGCTCTGAAGGCCCAAGCTCTGGCCGACTTTGTCGCGGAGATGACTGCTTAAAACCCTCCGTAGGGAAAGAGCACAAGTGAATCATCTTCCTCGATGGAGCATCCAACTCAACAAGCAGCGGCGCAGGAATCCTCCTAGAGAATGAGGAAGGTTTGGTGGTCGAACATTCGCTCACCCTCTCCTTTCTGACCTCTAACAACCAGGAGGAATATGAGGCCCTACTCGCGGGTCTAAGACTGGCCGAGGATTTAGGTGCCCGTGAAGTACAAATTTTCACCGACTCTCAACTCGTCGTGTCCCAAGTTCAAGGGGAATGCCAGGCTAAAAACAACAGCCTCATCGAATATTTGAACTTAGTCAGAGAGCACATGAAAAAATTCGACCGAGCATAAATTTTGCACGTACCACGCGAGCAAAACACAAGGGCCGACATACTTTTGAAGCTCGCAAGCACGAGAAAGAAAGGCAGAAACAAATCCTTCATACAAGAGTCTCTATCTCGCTAGAGCATCGAAAAGTCCACGACTCCACCCGAGGTAAACACCATCGGAGACGCCTCATCCTGGATGACCCCGGTTTTCAACTTCCTAACAAAGGGGGAACTCCCCCTGGACCAAAGAGAAGCAGCCGCAACCAAACAGCTAGTGTGCTCCTACATGGTGCTCGAACGCAAACTATATCGCAGGGGATTTTCCATCCCACTCTTGAAGTACATCGACGAATCCGCAGTCCCCGAGATATTACGGGAAATACACGAAGGTATTAACGCCCAACACATGGGCGGAAAATCCCTAGCGAGGAAGGCACTACGAGCAGGGTATTACTGGCCGACAATGCAGCAAGACACCAAAGATCACGTCAAGAGATACGACAAATGCCAAAGACACGCCGACATGCATCTCGCCCCGCCACACAAGCTGAATATACTGTCGTCTCCATGACCATTTGCCTGGTGAGGGATGGACATCCTCAGACCATTCGTGCAAGGAACGTACTAAAAAAAATTCCTCATCATGGTCATGGATTACTTTACAAAGTGGATAGAGGACGAGGCCCTTGCGAAAATCACCTCACATAACATCCTCCGCTTTTACAAGCAAAATGTTCTCGCCCGTTTTGGAATCCCGCATGCGCTAATCACAGATAACGGTACCCAATTCACCGACCAAGGCTTTCAAAGCTTCATTGCCAAACTCGGCACCAAACAACATTTTACCTCAGTCGAGCATCCCTAAACCAATGGGAGAGCTGAGGCTGCCAATAGGGTCATCCTACGAGGACTCAAGCGCAGACTAGGCGAATCAAAAAGGGGGTGGGTCGAAGAACTACATAGCATTATATGGTCTTACCGCACCATACCCCACTCGACAACAGGTAAGACCCCATTCCGACTGACCTATGGCATTGAGGCGGTCATCCCAATAGAGATCATGGAACCATCTAGGAGAATGGAGATGCCTCTTGACGAGGAAATGAATGACGAGGCTCTAAGGGACGAGCTCGACTTTGTCGAGGAAATCCAATCGGGAGAAGCCCTGCGCGAGCCCACTCTGAAACAGCGGGTAGCCCTACGCCACGACAACAAGGTCATAAGACGCGAATTTCAAGTCGGCAGCCTAGTCTTGCAAAGGAACCAGAAAGATTCCCACGAAGGAAAATTGGCCGCAAACTGGGAGGGACCTTATCGCATCCAGGGAGCTACGGGAACCGGAGCATATTATCTCGAGTAATTAAATGGAGAACAGTTACCATGACCCTGGAATGATGTGAAGCTGAAACAATACTATAGCTAAAGCCTTCACCAGCTGAGGACTTTCGCCGTCGAATATTCACCTTTAGTCGACAAAGGAATAAATCTTAACCACGTAGACGAGTCGAGGTACGGACCCGACCTACCAACCAACGAGGGCATACTGTCATTCACTTCAATGAACCAAGCGTACATGCCTGGAAGGGACACCTCGATCGAGCTCCACTGTCGAAGTACCCCACATGACAGAACACCCAACCCGCGATGGGCAGTTCACGCCACGGGCATAGGACCCCAATCGCGGTCATACGCCCGACACGCGGATTCCACTTCGCGCATTCGACACATTTTGAAATGCGTCGAACCGACATAGGGGTCGAACGGATATCTCCACCCGAACACAAACTTCACCAAGAATTCATTACCAAAATAACAGTCGAGCATATACAAAAAATATATCAGATAACTGCAAATAAAGCATTCATCGAACAGGAAATCATAAACAAGGATCAATAATATACCGACCGCAAGGGCCGGCGGTATCCAAAATTACAGTCTAGGCACGACGACCAAAAAACTAAGAGAATAATAACAGGCACGCAGACCCCAAAAAATAACGGGCACGCAGGCGCCAAAAAACAATAACGGGCGCGCAGGCCCAAACACCAACAAAAGCATCAATCAGTTCCCAGAGTGCCAACGTCGACGTCAGGAGAGTCAGAGGGAGACACGGCCCGACCATTGACAATCTGGGACAGAACCCCATCCCATTCGGTATTCAAACCTGGATTTAGCATGGATAACTAACTCACCGCAGTCTCAAAACCATCGGCTAAAGCGCCAACAAAGTCCGACTCCAGGAGTTGAATGCGAGCAATAAAGTCAGAGCGCGTGCGCAAGTCGGCCATCCCTTCTGGATCATCCTCAGCGGGAAGCATAACAGCCTTCAGGGCCTCGACCTCTCCTAAAATCCGTTGGTTGTCACTCTCCAACCGCTCTTTATCAAGCTAGAGTCAGTCTTTTTCCTCGAGAGCTCTGTCGGACCTTTCCTTCTCCCCTGACAATACGTCAGTCTGCTCACGAAACATTTCCTCAGAGCGTTCGAGGGCAGCCTTCAGTTTGCGGGACTTGGCCATAAGAGTCGCCTTCTCCGACTCCATCTCTTTGACCCAATCCAAGGAGTCCGACCCTTCTCCCACGAGGACAACTGCCATCTCGGCCATTTTTACCACCCTGACCATGCTGGAAGCGAGGTGTTTCCTCCGACCTTCTTTGTCGAGCCGCCTGATGATGTCGGCCCCGTTGTCGAATACGGACAAGGGAAACCCATCTAAGAAATCCTTTTCCATAAAACAGGGTGGAAAGCCGAAGGCTCGGGCGCCTGCCCCTCCGTCGGTCACTTTGACCCCATCATCTGATCGACTCCGTTTCTTGCTGATCAAAGTAGATTGGCGCTCGGTGTCCGGGGAACCCGAGGATCCACTAGATCCTTCCCTGCCCGAGTCAGGGGTCGGGCCCATCCGTGTGGCTTGTTGCGGCCTCACCAACCTCTTGCTGATTTTCTTGTCTTGAGTTAACTTCAGCAACCTCTTGCGACGCTCCGCCATGTGACCTGCAAAGGAAGTGTTCTTGGGTTAGCCACATACATTAAAGAAAACAAATAAAGAGGAATGTCAATAGAGCAAAGTAAGAAACCTAAGAGGTCTATGGCTTGCCCGTAAGACTGGCACTCGACGAGCGCGTTGGTGTTGATCGGGTGCGCCTCGAACATCGGATAGCCATCCTCATCAAGAACATCGTCCCCTTCCATCGTAACCCACCGAGCAGGAAAGAAGCCATCGGAAAACTTGTTCAGGATGCCATAAGCTTCCTCGTCCTCAACACTCATACCCCCAGCAGGAGTGTGGTAGTATCCAGGTCCATGGTCGTAATGGCCCGAACACCGGTGAATGGGAAACTTAGAGACTTTCCCAATCTCGGGATTACCCTCAACATCCAAACATGGCTCCCCGTCCTCATCCACCACAGCGGCCAGTTCGAACAGCGAATCTACGACTGTCTGGGTAGACGGTTGCAAAATATACCACTTATCCTTAAAATCTCGCACATAATCCATATACATCCTAAACAGTCTCTTCGACTGCTTAAGGGACACCCAACTGTGCTTCCCTCCTCGGGATTACTGTTGTAGATGAAAAACCCTGAAGAACAGGGGAATCGTCACCCCAATCCTCAAGAAGCGGCAGGTGAGTTCGAATGCCCGGATAAAGGCAATCACATTAGGATGAATCTGGGAGGGGGCCAGGTTCAGGTGGTTGAACACTCCCACCTGAAAGTCATTGAAGGGAAACCAGGGCCCAAGATCTTTAATTACGATCTCATACATGGGAAAGGCGTCCTGTGTAAACTCCGAGCAGATATGGGCATCCCTCGTCGATCTCATAATCTTAAAGTTTCTCTGAAATCCCTCCTGGCCTCCGCCATACTCGACAACAGTGTAAGCTTGTTTAGCATAATAGCTATAGATCAAAGCTATTCCACGGGGTTCAGCACCAACCTAATCCAGAGTAGGGTCGTCGACGGTGTCGACCAGATTGATGCTTTCTTCTACAGTGCTTGTTTCCTCGACATCATTATGCTCCGAGGATTCAAGAATATCATCCATTTACCTGCAAAGTACAGGAAACCGGTGAATTGACAGCAAATCCATTTTTCTTCCACAAAGATGGAGAGAAGTAAGAAACACTCAGACCGAGTCAACGACCATTCGCACGAAAAACGGGGAACACGTAGACCTTGACCAAACACCGACCTTAGCGGAGGACGTGTATCAATCATGAATGACACGTGCATAGCATGAATATCGTGAGCAAAGGATGAATCCCGTGACCAAGTTCATAATGTTGCTGGCCGGATACAAGAATACTACGGGGAAAGCTAGCCTACATACTAACGAAAGGATGAATCTCCCGACCAAGTTCATAAATCTACTAGCCAAACGCATGAGTCTCACGGGCACGATCGTAAACCGTATGCCTAAACTTATGAATGTCGCAGGCATAATCACGAATCAGGCGCCTAGGGTGCTTAAATTTCTTGGGCACAATCCTCAGACATGAAATTCTACCACTAAAACACCATCAAAATCTATCTACAACATGAGATATCAAAGGGAAAAAACACTTACTTGGGAGAAGAGTGAGGAGCGACGACGGTGGAGATGAACACACGGAAAACGGCACGGCGGTCTCAGCGACGCTAGGAAAATGCACGATGATTAAAAACAAAGAAAATATATGAGCGTGAAGATGTGAAAACAAATTATGGGTCCTGAAGCCCTATTTATAGAGGTGACGTGGAATATGAAACATTGCATTGGGGAACCACAAACCGCCTCCGTCCTCGACGTCTACTCGCGTAGACAATGATGACCCTACTCCCTAGGGCGGCATTGTGGTTTCCAAGAGCCGTACCACGTGTCTAACTGACGCGTCACCACCTCACCGTGAGTGCTCCTCGAACACTTCTTGATCGCTGCACAGGGTAAAACACGAACCAGGCGATATCTCACATCCCCGATTGAAAACCCTCGTGTCGCACAAGCGAGTCTCTCGAAAGGGCGAACTTGAATCAAGTCATAACTCCTGTACCAGGAGCAATGACTTGGGGGGCTCCTGTTCTGGACTGGGCCTGCCCATGGCCCAATCACCATTAAGGCCCAATCCAAGCTTGCCAACATATCATGCTGAGCAGTGTATCCTCCGAGCACACCCCGACCATGGGTATCTGGTCGGCCATGATTACTTCCCGCCGATGCATGCGAGGAACGTCCCCGAAGAGAGCGCGCTATGCTCGAGCACCCTCCTCGTAGGGCTGACTTTCACCTCTCCGGATTTCACGGAGTCCTCAGGGTCCCGGTAAGATCGTGTCTCTATCCTCCCTGTCTTGCGGAGAGCACCATCCAAGTAGGGGGCCACGTGCGGATCCCCACTACTCACGTAGAACCTGGCAGTCCCTTTGTTGGGCCTGTTTGATCAGCCCAATAAAGAGACTTTGGCCCAACGCTGGGGGTATAAATACCCTCTATTTCGAGAGGGTCAGGTATTCATTCATTCACACCTACATACATACTTGCTTTCTCATTCTGTCTCTCACTTTTCCATCAGAGTGTCTTGCAGGTACCCCCCCCCCCCCCCCCGCCATCTCCTTCAAATCCAGCCAAAGGCCAGCTGTGACGGTCCAACTCTGATCAGGTACGATTATATATCCTTTCAAATACAGGACTAACAATTGAGTCAGAGCATTGTAGCACTATATTGTTGTTAGGGTTTACATGATTAACTATTGTGAAAAAAAAACAAGGAAAATGAAAAGTAGTGACCAAATATCTGGTTTTCTAAAGGGGGGATAAAAAGTTAAAATATTTAAAGTATGAGAACAAAAATTTTATTTAAGCTTTTATATTATTATTGTGTTAATAGATTCTTTGCCTAGAAAGAATGCATATTCTGAATTTGACTTGTTTATTACTTAGTATATATTTGGATTAGTTTTTAGAAGAGTCAAAAGCAATTCTATAAGTATAGAATTGAGTTTGCAATGACTTTGAGGTATTTGGTTCTTTTAAAATAGAATTGATTCTCCCTATAGAATTGATTATACTAGAAACTAGAATTTGTAGCTTTTATTTTTAAATGTTATTTTTCATTGAAATTAGCTGTTCAACTCAATTTTATAAGAATTTATCCAAACATAAATCAATTTATCTTCAACTCACTTTTAGCCAAAATCAATTTTGCAGAATCAAATTGTTCTGGGTCGGTCAAAGGCCTATCTAAGGTCCAGTTCAACTCAAATCCATATCACTATGTAACACCCTTCTAACCTAATGAATAATTCACGAATAATTTAATATTAATCAAACATAAATCATCAACAAGGGTATCACATCGTCAGATAAAACATCATATCAAACATCCTGCTGTGTAGCACGAGTTTTCAAATCATTTAGAATAATTATTTCATTAATATCATCAAAAACATTTCAAACTATCACAACAGAAACTTAGTCTCAAAACATCTTTATTATAATACTTCAAATAAACACCATCATACTCCATTGTTCATAATTCATAGTTCCAACAACTTAAACACCATAACAAGGTAACTCATAATCTCATATTAAGTAAAAGAACATAATGTTCCAATCAAACAATCTCAACCCCGATGTTACATATCAGAGCAAGACCCTCTTTGTTAAAAATAAAGCAACTAAATAACTCCATAAATCTATCTTCGAACTTCTACAGGCTATTCTTGATTAGATGCAAGTTACCCACATATAGCTGCAATATTTTCGAGTAGAAAGGGTGAGTAATAACAAAATCATTACAAAAGATATACAAAATAAATATAATAATTACAACAACATTATCATGAACTCCATATAGCATCATATATCTCATATTATACTCACAGTCTACTACCATCATATCAATCACCACATTATTATATCATTAGAACAATCATCACTAATAAAACACATTTAATTCACAATGTTAACACAAGCATCACTTAAATCACACATCATCAACACATCACTTAATCAACAATTATATAATGTCACATAGGATGCAATGTATCAACATAGACTCATGCATATGGTACCAATTCTTTGATGATCACTGGGTCGTCACCCTCCAAAGATCCCCATCATAGGATCGATTCCCTATTGGAACCGGAGCACAACCTAAAACACACTCAATCCATACAATAGGATTGAGGCCAACACTAGACCAACGTCATAACAACACTGGACTTATGTCCTATAAACATGGCAGACCAACGTCCTAATTCTATGAATTCATGATGCACATTCAACATAGTATTCGCGACCACAACTAGTCAAGTGCATCATCATTCATGTAATCATCATACAACAAGTAATCATCTCATATGTCATTATACAACATACTCATAACAATCAATATGCCATATAATCATACACCATGTTTTATCAACACATACCCATATATATTCATCATAACATAATCATGGGAAACACATCATATTGTTCATTTTATTCTGCACAAAGCAACAAAGAAAACCAAATTTGTCAACTGTCCATCACCTGAGGCGCGCCCGAAAAAGCTGTCTGCTCTCTAGAGGCTTGCTCGGCGATGCTAGGGAGACACGCCTCCCCCATACATTCTCCAGTAGCACCTCTTTTCCACCCTTTCCTCCACCTCTTATCTCAGCCGGTGAAGCTCGTGCCCGCCACCTTTTCGCCCGACAAAGCTGGAGCGAAACTCCTCCTCCCATACATTTTCCAAGAGCACCTAAAATTACATGTTTTCTCGCTCAGATCTCACCCGGTGTTTCTCAGGTGAAACCGCTTCGCCCAACACTACGTGCGAAATAGGGGTTATTTATTGCGATTTTGCACTTGTTCAGTCCCACTTTCTCATGCAATTTCATACCAGAACAGACCCAAATTCACCATACATCAACATGTTATCATACAATCAACAACAATACATTATTACATCATTACGAGTATCAATTCATGGTTTTTTACACATCATAATTCACGGATTTCATCATAAATCATCACATTATTAATTCATCATAAAACCCCAAACAACCTACATTCATCTAAACCCCATATCAATTATAATAACAAAAACCACCCCCTTACCTTATATTTTCCGAGAAAGTGATCTTCCTCTTTATGTTCTACCATAAATCCCCTTATTTTCTCGTGCCCTAGCTCTGTCACGCTCTTCCAATTCTTTCACGATCGTACACAATGAAACACTTTTCCCTCTTTTCCTTGTTTAACCCTTAGACCATGTAATACGGTAGGAGAACTGACTTTACTGGTTTTGTGTTTTATCACAAATGTTGCGGTTAGCAAGAGTCACCACTGACTTTTGTTTTATCCAATAAAGGAAAGGGTGAAAAGAATAGGAAAGACCTTTCAAGAATATTTTGAGTAAGGAGGATAGGTTATGGAAAGGGAATGTGCTAGCACCCTTTCCATCCGTAGTTATCTACGGGTTCTTAGTTGCTAGCTCACTTTTGAAAATGTTTTGTGAATGTGTATTTGAAAGAATATTTTGAAAAGATGCCTAAGTTCGGAAAACTTTGTAATGATTCTCGTATCGTTGAGAATGCATACAAAGTGTTTTTGTCCTTGAAAATATTTAGAAAAGAAGTGTATGTGTGAGAAATTTGTTTTTTTTTTGTGAATAAGTAACTATAAGCTGTCTACCTACTCGAAAGATCTTTGTTCTTTTCCTCTTTTCCTTTAGATAGTGTTATCCTACCATTAGTTAGTAGGTAGCCCTATCATTGGATGTTTTAGGGACAAGTGCGGGTCATCATGCAATCATAAAGGTAACTCGTAGGGAACTTTAGCAATTTTATCGTAAGGGACTAGATCATTTACCGAAGGCAGCATCAGAAGGGTCATCGAGGGACTATGATCTTTTAACCGAGGGTCTTTGCTAAAATGTCCCACGTTCGAGGGCATGACTGTTTATTTTTTCCAAAGGCAACAAGTGGAGGTACCTTAGAGGTGCACGTGTGCAAAGTGTGTTGTGTTTCAGTTACATTTATCTTGGATATTAGGTTTTCTAGCGTTTGCTTTTAGTCTTTCCATACAAGCCTATTAGCATACATCTAGTAGTTAATTGTATATAAGTACGGAAAATAAAGTGCGGAAAATAACTATGCTATTACAGTGCTTCAGGATGGGGGGGATTACAAACCAAAAAATGGGGGAAATAAAAATGTAAAGGATCCTAAATTAAGCTATTACAATCTTTGGACAATTACATAATTTATGAAAATAATGCGAATAAAACTAAATGAACGCGCAGAGGAGAAAGAAAGAAAAATGTAAAGAACCCTAAAAATCTAAGTGGAAGAAAATGTTTTTGTTGTTTTTAGTTTTTGTTTAGAAAAATAATTAAATTATGAGAACTAATTCTAATCAGTTAATTAATTAAAAAAAGTAATTAAATAATTGATTAATTTAATTAATAAAAACTTAAATCTACTATTTTTTGTGATTTTTTGATTTCTTATGTTCATAAAAAGAAAAAAAAAAGATTTAAAGAAAATTAAATAAATAAAACAACAAAAAAAGAAAAAGAAAATGGGCTAGGCACTGCAAAAAGTAGTTAGAGGTTGTGAAATAGCAAAAAATTCCCAGGCCCATTAGCAATAGGGCCCAGGCGCCTGGAGACCTAGTGAGATACGCTTCTTGGGGTTCATCATGGGGACACGCCTTTGAGGCTTTGGATCTAGCCTGATGAAATCTAGTGGTCAAGAACTGGAGGTGCATGATGCGCATATTTGGTCCCACTCATACCTGATCTATAGATTCATATAAACTCAAACAAATGTTAGCATGCCATGAAATGTGATTAAAATCAGAGATTCAAAATTTTAAACTTTACCAAACCAGTGTTTTCAAATGGGGGTGTTCTAGGCTTGTGATAGACTGATCTTGGGCTTTGTAAAAACTCCTGGGGGCTCCAGGAGGATGGCTTGAGGCTTGGTTTCAATCGAGAGAGGCTGGAACTTTGAGATATGACTTGCACCAATTCTTTGATTTTTTGGAGAGCTTTTGGAGAGCTTTTTTGGAGAGATTTTGGAGAGTTTTTGCATGTAGAAATTCCGTGCTCCTTTGTGCTTGTAATGTTGTGTATTTATAGAGGGAAGAGAGGAGGTGAACAAACATGGTAAATAATCAAGCTTTTATGACCTTTGAGACAAGAATAAAACACATTAAGAAGTCGGCAAAAATGAGACATTTCTTGGAATTCTTGATGTTGCATGAACCTGGACAGTTTGTGTATGTCTTGCACGGAATATTGGGCCTTATAATTGATCAAGTCAAGCCCATATGTACTAGCCCATGATTTCTTGTGGTTTTATTCAATTTATTTGATTTTGAATTAAATAAAATCAAGATAAATATGAATAAAAATCAAAGCCATATATAAATGAATTTAGTGGTCCTCTAAGATGTCATGAACATGTTTGAACATAAAAAACTAGGTTCACTGGTTCAAAATTATAATTTTGCTCAATTTGCACATCATGAATTTCTTCAAAATTCCCCAACTTGTGCAACTCATAACTTACTCAATTTTCAACTTTTGAAGATGATCTTGGACTTTTTAGAAATACCAAGATGTCCTATACAGGCTCTATGTTGGTCATTTTTGCTTTTGAATATTTTATCTTGATGTAAGTTTCCTTGACAAAAGTGTCTTTTATTGACTTTTGAAAATGACCTATAATGTATTAGGTCATATCTTCCAAATGAAGCATTTTTTGGACTTGATAATAAAAGAAAATTTGTAGAGAATTGAATTTTGTTCAAAATGGGTTTGGTTGGAGAAAAGTTGATGAAGCATGTGAAAGTTATGCCTGGTCAAAGTTCAATTGACTTCTCCTAAGGAAACCCTAATTTGGCAATTTTTGACTTTTGATGATCTGAGGGATTTCCTTGAGGAATCATGATCAACCCTTGATCAAATGATGAATATCACTTCAAAATGTTGTTTTTGACCAAAAATCTTGAAGCGTGACTGTATGTTGACCACATTTGACTTTTTGACCAATACAGTTAATTTTCAATCATCTGAGTCATTGACTGAGCAAACTTGTGATGCAGGACTTGAAACTGGACATGAACCTTGTTGAGGACCTATGAAGAACCATGAAAACCACTTGAGACCTTTTCAAACTAAATTTCCTTGAGAAACTCCAAACCCTAGTTGCGGGCCTTTGGCTTAGGAGGTGCATCTTGACTAGTCAACCCTTAGTGTCTTGGGTATTTGAGAAGCCTTGAAAGAATGTCTTGAGAAAATTGAGATGGAAGATTTTGGGGTACAACAGACCCATAATACAAACTTCCCAACTCACTCTCACTAACTTCTCACAAATGACCGTCTTGTCCTTATTATTTCTACACCACTATTTATCTTAATTTTAATAATAATAGTAATTTTAAATAATTATTCTAAATTATCCAAATTACTAAAATACCCACACCCAACAAAATTTAATGACACCTCACCACATAACATTGCAACACACATCATACTCAACAAAACATCATATATTCACCAATGATTTACAAATACTCATAATAAAGCAATTAAATAATTAATTACAAATTTTGGGGTGTTATAAATCTCCCCCAATTAAAGAATTTTCGTCCTTAAAAATTACCTGAGGAAAACAGAGTTAGGTACGACTCTCTCATCTGATCTTCACGCTCCCAAGTCAAACTTCCATCCGTTGGTCCACCCCATATCACCTTGACCAATGCAATCTTTTTACCCTGCAACTGCTTCACTTTTCGACCTTTTATCCGCATAGGCGATGCTACAACTATCAGATTATCTCTCACATGTATTTCATCCATTTGAATCATATGCGAAGGTTCCGAAACATATCTCCTCAACTGAGATACATGAAACACATCATGAAGATTCATGAGCGACAACGGTAAAGTAATCATATAGACCACCTCACCTATCCTTTATGAAATCTAATACGGACCAACAAATTACGGTGTAAGCTTTCTAGACTTCAAGGCTCTACCAACACTAGTTACCGGAGTAACTCTGAAAAATGCATGGTCTCCCACTTGGAACTCTAGTGGTTTCCTCCTCTTATCATGATAACTCTTTTGACGACTCTAAGAAGCTCTCATCTTATCTTGGATCATCTTGATCTTCTCGATCATTTCCTGCACAATCTCGGGTACGAGCACAACACTCTCGCCTGACTCATACCAACACAATGGAGTCTTACACCTTCTACTGTACAATGCTTCATATGGTGCCATTCAAATACTAGAATGGAAATAATTATTATAAGTAAATTCAGTCAATAGAAGGTGGATATCCCAAGCTTCTCCTAGTTCTAACACACAAACCCTCAACAAATCCTCTAACGATTGGATAGTCCTCTTTGTCAGACTGTTTGTATGCAGATGATATGCAGAACTCAACCTCAACTTAGTACCAAAAGCATTATGCAAACCTTACCAGAACTTCGACGTAAACCTTGGATCTCTATCCGACACGATACTCGAAGGTATACCATGTAACCTCACAATCTCTTTGATATACATCTCAACTAACTTCTGCATAGAGTGATTAATATTCATCAGTAAGAAATGAGCCGATTTAGTCAATCAATCCACTATCACCCAAATCTAATCATTTCCTTTAGAAATCTTCGGAAAACCTGACACAAAATCCTTAGAAATGATGTCTCATTTCCATTGCGGAATGTTCAAAGGCTGCATTAGACCCAAAGGCTTCTGATGCTTAATCTTCGACTTCTGATAAATCAAGCAAGCATAAACAAATTCAGCAACTTCCTTTTTCATCCCGGGCCACCAAAATAATTTCTTCAAGTCCCGATACATCTTCGTGGCACCAGGATGAACCCTTAAACCACTTCAATGTCCTTCCTCAAGAATAATCTTTTAAGCTCTGGAACATCTAGAACACATACTCTATTACCAAACCTCGTTACACCATTCTCATCAACTCGAAATTTACCTCCATTACCTTGATTAATCAACGCCAATAGATCAACTAACTTCAAATCAAATTTTTGACCTTCTCAGATTTCTTCAAGAATACCACTAGTCAGTTTCAACATTCCCAACTTCACACTATTAGGAGTCTCTTCACACACTAAACTCATATATTTGAATTGCTTGATCAATTCTAACTCACGCACCATAAGCATCGACATATACAAGGACTTCCCACTCAAAGCATCAGCCAAAATGTTTGCTTTACCCAAATGGTAACTTAAATTAAAATCATAATCTTTTAAAGTTCAAGCCACATCCTCTTCCTCATATTCAACTCTTTTTGGTCAAATAAATATTTCAGACTTTTATGATCACTGAAGACCTCGAATTTGGAACCAAATAGATAATGCCTCCAAATTTTTAATACGAAGAGTATGACTTCCAATTCTAAGTCATGCGTAGGATAATTCCTTTCATGAACCTTCAGTTGTCTAGAAGCATAAGCAAAAACTTACCCATTCTACATTAGCACACCACCAAGACCTATCTTCGACATGTCACAATACACCATAAAAGATTAATTCGGATTAGGAAAAATCAACACCAGAGCAGTTGTCAATTTCTTATTTAGTTCTATAAAGCTTTCTTCACACGCAACATCCCACACATAAGCTTGACCCATTCGAGTCAACTGAGTCAACAATAACGCCAGCTTAAAAAGCCTTCAATAAACCTGCAATAATAACCAGCTAAAGTAAGAAAAATTTGAATCTTAGTCGCAGACTTCAGAATCTCCCATTGCAAGACAACACCGACCTTTGAAGGATCCACATAAATTCCACCACTAGAAATCACACGACCAAGGAAACTCACTTACTTCTTCCATAACTTAAACTTTGACAACTTTGAATACAACTTCTTCTCTTTCAACACTTGCAACACCGTTCACAAATGTTCAACACACTCTTATACTAATTTTGATAAATAAAATATCATCCATAAAGACCACCACGAACTTATCTAAATACTGATGAAAGATCCTATTCATATACTTCATGAAAACACCTAGTGCATTAGATACACCAAATGACATCACAGTATACTCATAATGACCATACCTCGTTCTAAAAGCCATCTTCAAAATATCATCTGGCTAAACACAAATCTGATGATAACCCGACCTCAAATCAATTTTGCTAAACACACTAGCACCAACCAACTGATCCATAAAGTCATCAATCAATGGAAGTGGATACTTATTCTTAATAGTCACTTTATTTAATTGTCTGTAGTCCATACACAACCTCATACTACCATCTTTCTTCTTAACCAATAACACAAGAGCACCCCACAGAGAAACACTCGGTCGAACAAACTTCTTCTCAAGTAATTCTTCCAATTGTTTCTTCAATTCACTCATCTCTGAACCTGGCATCCTATAAGGAGCCATTGACATCAGACTTGTACCTGGTATCAATTCCACAACAAATCAAACTTCATGTTCCAGAGGAAAATCATTGATGTCATTTAGAAACACTTTTGGAAATTCACAGACAACAGGTAATTCCACACTCGCAGCTTCACGATCAACTTGCAATGATGCAAACATTGCAAACATCAAGGGTTCATCTAAAAGTTCATCCATTTTCTTAGAAGACAAAAACATCAGCTCTCCACCATAACCAAACCTAGGAAACCTCACAATCTTATTATAATAGTTGATATGAACATATTTGAACTCCAACCAGTTCATTCCAAGGATAACATCAATTTGGTGCAAGGGTAGACACACCAAATCCATCACAAAAATCTTAACAAAAATAGTCAAGGGACACTTCGAACAAACAAAAATAATAGCAACAGAACCATTAACATGAGTATCTATTACCATACTACCATTCATATTAGAAAATTTCAATCCCAACATAGTTGCACAGTTAAACAAAATAAATGAATGTGTAACACCAATATCAATAATAGCAACCAACGCAACATTGTTAATATAGCAAGTACCTCCAATCAAGTTATCCTTCTTTGGAACCTCTGAACCCTTCAAACAAACACTCTGCCATTAGTCTCAGCAGCAATAGCAGTCTTCTCCGGCTTCTGATACTGGGTACTGATATGACCTTGTTCACCATAGTTGAAACAAGTCAGAACTTCATTCTTGCATTCAGTAACTCGATTACCCGTCTTACCACATCTGTAACATCTTAGCACCTTATTATTGCAAGCATCAGCATAGTGGCCTAGATCGCCACACCTATAGAATTTTATAGAAGCAGTCTCCTCCACTTGGCTTCTTGTCATCATAATATTTATGTTTCCCTTTGTTAGCAGGAGCAACATACGGCTTACCACGATCATGATTCCTTCGCTTCTTATCAATATAACTCTTATAAAAAGAAGACATAGCTTTGATATTCTGTTCATAGATCCTACACTTTTTCACCAGTATTGGAAATTGATGAAGCTCTTAATACCCAATCCCCCAATTGATCTTTGGACGTAACCCATTATCAAACTTGATACACTTAGAAGCCTCAACTGCCGGATAATTATAAGCCAGACAGAACTTCACCAACTCCTCAAGCTTGGTAGCATATTTAGCCATATTCGAATTCCTTTATTTCAGCTTAAGGAATTCAATCTCCTTCCTCCCACACACACCTTCAGGAAAACACTTTTCCAAGAGCGCAACTCGAAAAACAGCCCAAGTAATCTATCTACCCAAGATTTCCAACCTCTGATGTGCATTGACCCACCAGTCTTTAGCTTCCGCTTCCAACATGTGAGTACCAAATTGCACCTTCTACTCCTCTGAGCAGGCCATCACTCTAAAGATATTTTCGATCTTTCTGAACCAGATATATGCACCATCAATATCATATGTGCCCTCAAAGATCAATTGGTTGTTATTTTGAAACTTCTCCAAGGCATGAAACTCATCATTTCATCCAGCATTCGGGAGATTCTATTGATTCCGAGTCATTACCTGAGCCAACGACTCTAAAGTTTCAGTAATAGCATCATCATTTCTTCCTCCAGCAATTTTTTATGTATACAGGCAACATTATTATAGGAACAATACATCGATTGTATTCACACACAAATCGACCATTCAAGGCATATACGTCATATAAAAACTTGGCCGGACAGACCATCCTACTCTGATACCACTAATGTAACACCCTTTTAACCCAATGAATAATTCACGAATAAAATTTAATATTAATCAAACATAAATCACCAACAAGGGTGTCACACCGTCATATAAAATATCATATCTAACATCCTGTTCCGTAACACGGGTTTTCAAATCATTTAGAATAATTATTTCATTAATATCATCAACAACATTTCAAACTATCACAACATAATCTTAGTCTCAAAACATATTTATTATAATACTTCAAATAAACACCATCATACTCCATCGTTCATAATTCATAATTCCAACAACTTAAATACCATAACAAGATAACTCATAATCTCATATTAAATAAAAGAACATAATGTTCCAATCAAGCAATTCCAACCTCGATGTTACATATCAGAGCATAACCCTCTTTACTCAAAATAAATTAACTAAATAACTCCATAAAGCTATCCTCGAGCTTCTACGGGCTATTCTTGATTAACTGCAAGTTACCCACATATAGAGACAACATTTCCAAGCAGAAAGGGTGAGTAATCACAAAGTCATTACAAAATATATACAAAATAAACATAGTAGTTACAACAACATCACCATGAACTCCACGTAGCATCATATATCACATATTATACCCACATTCTCATACCATCATCTCATTCACCACATCATTATATCATTAGATCAATCATCACTAATAAAACATCATTTAATTCGCAACGACAACACAAGCATCACTTAAATCACACATCATCAACATATCACTTAATCAAAAATCATGTAATATCACATAGGATGCAGTGTATCAACATAAACTCATGCATGTTGTACCAATTCTTTGATGATAACTGGGTTATCACCCTCTAAAGATCCCCACTATAGGATCAATTACCTCTTAGAACTGGAGCACAACATAAAATGCACTCAATCCACACAATGGGATTGAGGATAACACTGGACCAACATCCTAACAACACTGGACTTACTTTCTACCAACATGGAGGACTAACGTATTAATGCTATAAATGCATGATGCACAATCAACATAATATTCACGATCACAACTTGTCAAGTTCATCATCATTCATGTAATCATCATACAACAAGTCATCATCTCATATATCATTATACAACATACAACATACTCACAATAATCAACATGCCATATTTTATCAACACATACTCATATATATATATATATATATATATATATATATTCATCATAACATAATCATGGGAAACACATCATACTATTCATTTTATTTTGCACAAAGCAATAAAGAAAACCAAATCCGTCAGTTGCCCGTTACCTAAGGCTTGCCCGGTAAAGTTGTCTTCCCATATGAGGCTCGCTCGACGATGCTGGGGCGACACGCCTCCCCTATACATTTTCCAAGAGCACCTCTTTTCCACCCTTTCCTTCACCTCTTATCTCGATCGGCGAAGCTCGCGCTCGACACCTCTTCGCCTGACGAAGCTCGAGCGAAACTCATCTTCCGATACATTTTCCAAGAGCACCTAAAATTACATATTTTCTCGCCCGATGTTGCTCAGGAGAAATCTCTTCACTTGGTGCTGCATGTGGCTCGCTCGGCATTGCATGCGTAATAAGGATTCCCTATTGCAATTCTGCACCTATTCAGTCCCACTTTCTCATGAAATTTCATACCAGAACAGACCCAAATTCACCACACAATCAACATGTTATCATACAATCAACAAAAATACATTATTACATCATTACATGCATCAATATATGGTATTTTACACATTATAATTGACCAATTTCATCACAAATAATCACATTATTAATTCATCATAAAACCCCAAACAACCTACATACATCTAAACCCCATATCAATTATAATAACAAGGATCACTCCTCTTACCTTAGATTTTCTTAGCAAGTGATCTTCCTCTTTGTGTTCTACCACAAATTCCCTTGTTTCCTCTTGTCCTAACTCTACTACATTCTTCCAATTGTTTCATGATCGTACACAATTAAATACTTTTCCCTCTTTTCCTTATTTAACCCTTAGACCCCTAATATGAACTTCCCATCTCACCCTCACTAGCTTCTCACAAATGACCATCTTGTTCTTATTATTTCTACACCACCATTTATCTCAATTTTAATAATACTAGTAATTCTAAATAATTATTCTAAATTATCCAAATTACTAAAATACCCACAACTACTGAAATTCAATAATAGATCACCATGTAACATCACAACACACATAATACTCAACAAAACATCATATATTCACCAATGATTCACAAATACTCATAATAAAGCAATAAAATAATTAATTACAAATTTTGGGGTATTATACACTGGACCCAAGGTGTAAAAGTCAGTTCACATGAAAAGAAAGCTACATTCTCTGATCTCCACTTTTTACTAGACTCATTTTGAATCTTGAATAAACTTGCAAGTTAGAGTGCTAATATTTCAGGTCCGCCCACTCTATTGTATCAGAGATTAGCATAACCAGTTCAAAAGCCTCAATTGACTGACTACATCTTCTGACTTCTGACTCCTGCTTTTTCCACGACTTCATGTTCACTCTTTTATTCCTTATTGTGTAACGTTCAAGGTTTTCCAAATCAAGAGTGATGAAAATTGAACGTGAAGATTTGTTATGTTCTATCTAATCGATCATCATTTCAACTTTAATTCATCGAAATTCCATATATTTGACTCTTGCGAGAACTCCACGAAGTAAAATAATGAATGATCATAAACTCAATTTCAGATATGCAACAGAATTACCAAAGAATGTAGGTAATCACCTTCAAGATCATACGAAAGATTCTTGATCAACTTTCTAATCTCACATTACCTTAATTCTTCGTCGCTGACGAGTTACTTTCCGTGATGACTTTGAAGATACAGTGAGTTCATAGTTATTGCTGATGATGCTATGTTACTGAACCTCCTTCTCCAGGTAACAAAGGATCTTCAAATGATGATCGAAGATCACCTCAGGTCAGATCGGATAGATCACAGTGAATCTCATATTATAATTCAATCTACCTAACCGCGACAAAGTAAAATGAACTTCTAGCTTAAATTTATCTACGGATGAAGCAGTGATCACCGTGGATAGCAGTGCACAATGTCACGGTGCTAAGTGTTGAATATTCTGACTCTACTATACCTTTTCCTCATCACTCAAATTTGAAGCTCATTTGGTTTCTGCGGTAATCTCTTGGAGGACGTACAAGATAACTCGTAGGCAACATCCTCAAACATCAATCTCTAGCTTTAGTTGTAGGATAACAAAAATACATTAAACACGCACATGGAAACGAAAACTAAGCCCCAGTAGCAGGTAAATAAAGTTTAATTAATGACATCCATGGTGAACATCCATATTTAATGCTCCACCTAATATCATCGTTCAATAATGAGGTTATCAGGTGAAGGAAGCGAGTCAAACTCAATCTATGAGAATTGAGAGATTAGCCTATTAAGGAATCTCACATTCATCTACCATACTCATGACCACAACTGAATCAAATCATATGCAAGGAGACAAAATCTTATATCCCTTATAAGTAGGCCGCCATTCACGCCTCGATGGATCAGAGCGAGTGTCCATACCAATTAATGTAACTGGTGCATTCTCCTTAGTGTAACTGGTGCATTCTCCTTAGTGTCCACCTGAGGATTCTACCCATGACCGAGAAGTAATCCCCTGTGATGTGGAGTAAAACATAAATATGTGAGCACATCTTGCCATGTCTAGACCCCACAATGGGGAAAACAAACATACACTGAGTCAGTGAACGCTTATTACAACAAATAAATACTCAGTGAATCAACAGACGCTAAATACAGTGAATTCTAAATACAACATACAAACAACATGCTAATTACAACGAGTACAATAATCAAACATGGTGGTATACAAAGTTCACAATGTTAAACCACGAATTACAAAAGACCATTTCAAGGAAAGTTTAAAGAGCACATGAAGTACTTTGATGTAACGAGGCACCTTTTTTGCTTCTGAAGATAACACCTTGAAATTTCCATGGTAGAGACTTATAGCTCACCAGTGAACACTGGAAATCCCATGTGGCAAACATAGTTTACATTTCAAGGTTAACAAGCAAACCTTGGCGCTATGGTAACTCACAAACAACAAAAAATGCAACACAACAACAAATTAAAGGAGCCAAACACATAACTCAAAGTTAAATAATGGGAAACTCACTGAGATAAATATATTTTTATAAATAATAATATTCATTACACCTAAGGTACAAAGCCTGGGTAACATTATAGGAGAAAGTAAAATAATAAAGAGAAAAAGAGGAGCAACCAAGTTGAAGAACCCGCTGGCGAAGTACCGAGACCACCCTATAGAGTCCCCTCAGGAGCACCATAGAATTGGTTTATCTCTCCAACATGAATTGAAGTGGTGAGGAAGAATATCCTTGCCTATTCTACGACCTACTCATAGACCCCGTACATGTCTTACATAGTCCATTGAAGAGAGTTATGAAGTGTCACCTTCAAACTAGAAACCTTTTACTCAAGAGTTTTCAAAGCCTTGACATGAGCCTCGACCTCCTGCTAGAGAGTTTTCTGATCGTCCTCGACCCGGAGAGTCATATAAATGATGGAATCAGAGGCCTCCCGGTGTCGTTTCTCCTCCGCCTCAAGAGTAGCTTCCAGCTCAGTTACCCATTTAGACAGTGTAGAAGGGGAGCTAATGGTCTTTGCATGTTCTTGCAAAGAGTCAGCAAGCTTGGCATTCTCCTACAATTTGTAAGTACGAAGTGCGCCTAAGAGGGGGGGGGGGGGGGGGGGGGGGTGAATTAGGTACTTTAAATTTTTTCTAGTTTTAGTGATGATGGATATTATTTTTCTGGTTTATGGTGAGTTTATGAAAGATTAAAGTGTAGAAAAATAAAGATACATGAGTGATATATCCTGGTTTCCCTCACAGTCCGAGAGTACTCCATTCCTCTTTTAACATGAAAGAGATTTCCTTATAGTTGGCAAAATTAAACAAGAACTACCAAAACCAAGAACAATCCTCTTGGACCAAGAACAATACTCTTGGATTTTCACTATATCAACAATGAGAACAATCCTCTCAAGGTGACCTTACTTGTATCCAACAATCCTGGAAAAACAAGATTACAAAACCACTTGAACTTATTTTCAACAATCCTGAAAAATAAGAAAGTGTATAGCAATATTTGATTTACAGAGTTTGTAGTGCAATAATCACTTTGAGTGATTTTATCAATGACTTAATCTTCTCTTCCAATAAAAATAATATAAAATGACTCAAGACTATAGAATGCTCAAAGTTTTTTGTTTAACAATATATGAAAATATGCAGAAAACTTTGTGTATGAAAGTGAAGAAAAAGCTTGAGTTTTAATATTTTAAAATTCAGAAACTATTGATTGGAAGAGGTACCAAATGATTTTGAAAATTCAGTATTTATATGTTCATAGCACCTCTTTGAAACATCATAAATTTATATAAATGAATCTTGAACAATTGCCAAGATTCAATGAAAAGTTTCCATGAAATGGTGTTATGAAAAGGTAAGTTCAAAGTTGCTGATTTTCAAAAACATTCAGCATGCAATCGGTTGCACCCTTGTGTAAATCGATTCCACGGGTTTTAACAGCTAAAAAATTCAAATATTTTCAGTGAGAAATCGATTGCACATGTGTGTAAATCAATTTCATTTTAAAACAATAGCAAAATTTGATAGAGAGCAATCAATTGCACTAACATGCAAATCGATTGCACTTAGAAACATTAACTAACACTTTGAAAACGTGACGCATGCAATCGATTGCACCAACATGCAAATCGATTACACATAAGTGAAAATTGATTTTTTTCTTAGAAAAGTTGAGAAAAAGTTTGGACAAGATAAAAAACTTCTTTTGATCATTGGTGTTGTACCCCAAAATTTGCCCTCCCATTTCCTCAACATTTTTCACCACAAGACCCTTGGAGCTCAAGATCCAGCTAGGGTTTCCTCTGCAAAAGACTTCTCCTTGCACTGTTGACCCAAATTAGGGTTTGTGTTTGCACAAAGATGTTTTGACCTAGAATGCCTAAGATGACTTTCATGCCTCATATTGGACTCCCAAGTTTATCCATACCAAGTTTCAAGCCTTGATTCCAATCTTTGCCCAGCCAATTGGACAGTTGACCTAGAAATCAGCTGTATTGGGGAAAAAGTCAACTGTGGTCAATTGACAGTCAAACCTATTGATTTTTGACCCACATCAACATTATGAACTCATATGGACCATTTGATCAAGTTTGGATCACAATTCCACAAGAAATTTGATCAGATCACCAAAAGGGCAAAATGGTCATTTTTAAGGTTTTGACTGCACAAAGGCAATTTTTGACTGTTTAACCTAGCCAATGGCAAACCAAGCTCACATATGGGCTCAAGGACCCAATGGCATTGTCTTGACATGTTCAACAAGTTCAAAAGATCCCAAATGCACAAGCTTGACAGATGAATGTTCCAGTCAATTGATCAATTTTTGACTGTATACTGAAAAGTCAAACTTTGACTTTTTGGTCAAAATCAAGTGTCAAGATTCATTTTTCATCAAAACATGTCAAATCATGAAACTTGTTCATCAAGAAATCAAAAATCACAAATTAGGGTTTGAAATGAAGAATTTTCATAACTTAGAATTTTTCTAAGTTATGAAAATCCCTAATTTTTTCCTAACTTTGTCCCATTTTTCATCAAGATGCATTTGGATTCAAACAAAAGTCAAAACATGAAAGTTGTAGTTCATTGCAAAATCTACAACTTTGATTCACAAAGTTTCCTCAAAAGAAGCTTGTAGCTCAAGTTATGATTTTTGGAACAAGGGTGCAAAACATTCCTAACTTAGAAAAATTTTGACCTATTCTAGGCAGGATTTTTGCCTAACTTCATGGCCACTTTTCACATACTTCCACTTTGAATTTCAAATTGCATTACAAAGATGTATTGTATTACACATTCCAAGCTTTCCAAAATGTCCAAGAACTCATCAAACAACCTTGTGGTTAGGGAGAATCGAATTTGGCAATATGGGCAAAACTCACTTTGTTCATGGCCAATTTACATGTTCATAACTTTGCATTTTTGAACTCATCATGTTCTAAGATAGATTACAGGTCCTTTATCTCATTCACACTCATAAATTTAATGTCAATCCTTCATGTTTAAGTCTTATCTTGTGTGTTTAAGCATTGCATACAAGATTGAGCCATAATTAGAAAAAGCAATATATCCATTTTTGAAAAGTTAAACTTTATGTCAAATTTGCAAATCAAGAAGTACAAGGAAAATCTCTTTGGCACAAGTTCATAAGCATGTCACACTGATCAAGGGGGATGGTTGCAGCATATTAGAGGGGCCTGTACAAGCTTGTAAAACCAACTTGCCATTTCTTGCTTAAGTTAGAAGTAACTTGGCATAACTTACACCAACTCTCATTTCTGCCAAAGCAAGCTAAGACAAACTTGTTGTACACCTTCCAAACATCAAACCTAAGCTAAGGCACGAGCAAAACACCCTCCAAACATCATCAAACCTCAAAACACCCTCCTACTGCAGAAAACAGAGTCACCTCTGCAGTTGGACTTCCATAACTCAGTCCACTCGTGCATTCTTGCTAAGACCAGTTCATACACATTCCATACCACATATACAAGCTATCCCAAGCATTGGACACGACCTGTAACACCTCTAACTAACTTCACCATTTTCATTTTTTCTGTTTTGCAGGTTGATTTCCATAGCTTGATTCAGTTGGTTTCAAAGCAAGTTAAAGGTTGGAATAGCATCCCTGAACTTCAAGCAAGCTGTACCAATCCTCACCTTGCCTTGAAAGTGCCTCCATTGTCAGACACGATCCAAGCTGAACAGGTAAGTTCATGGACTTCTATCTCTCAATATAGGAAGAGTTAGCTCTAAGTTTATGAATGAAAAATGTTCTATCCATGGCCCTGAAGCTATATCTATCCTCACTTTCCATTTATATTGCATGTGCTGAGAGTATTTAGAACCTGAACATTGACAAAAACTTAGGTTAAGAATTAGGGATGGAGAAATTCTCTCTCATTTCTGAGAGTTAAGTTAAGTTTTTTATATGTATGGAATCGTGGCTTGATGCTTGACATCTTTCATGTTATGAGTTTGTGCTAAAAGTCCAGGAATCAGGAGATAGCAGGAATCACGTGTTTGCTCTGTTTGTTGTTCAGAGGTTGAAGACAACCTTTCATGGGCTGGGCCTGTGATATTTTTCCTTTTTACACCATGTTTTTACATTTGCACCTCCTTGGCCCATTGCATTTTATTTCCATTATTTTTGACTTTTGATTTTTGTTTCTGATTTATTTATTTTTGTCAAAGCATAAAAAATATTAAAATTATTTTTTTTTCACTTTTTTTGCATTTTTAGGCATTTATTTGTTCTAATTTGATATATGTAAATAAATAAATATAGATACTTTTATTTTAAAATACAAAAAATAATACAAACATATTTTATTTCTGATTTTTATTTTATATTATCTCTTGAAAACATTTTTATAAAAAATATATTTTCTTGTAAATATTAAATATTTTATTTTTTGTACATAATATATATATTTAATAAATAATGTAAATACTTAATTATTTATTAATATATTTAGGGAAAATACAAAGAATTAATACATTTTATTTTTATTAATATTTTGACCTCAAAAATACCTTCTTTTATTTATTTTTGTACATAATTAATAAATATTGCATATATTAAATTATTAATACATTTATTTAGAAAAATTAGGGTTTTGCCCTAAATACCTAAAAATATCAAAAATTAATTCATTTTATTTTTGTTTATTTGACACATGATAAATACTTTTTTACATACATATGAAAACCATTTTTGCATTTTGCATATTTATTTTTATTTTATTTAATACTTGTGCAATTAAATCCCTTGTAGAATTTTAATTTGGATGTAATAGTTAGAATTTATTTTCTTGTCAAAATACCCCCATTTGAACATTTGTACTCCCCATCCCATATATTGTGTTGTAATAACTTAGGACCTTTTATTTTTCGCATTTAAAAGCTTTCTAATTATGCCATGTTAGAATTAGGGTTTGTTTGCAAATCAAAAACAACAAATAGTTTGACCTAAATTCAAGATAAACAAGCATGAAAATGGACAACACTAATCACACTTGCACCCCTAGGGTACTCCACTTGTTGCCTTCAATAATGGGCCATGTTGCATGTTAGGTATCTTTGGCAAAAACAAAACAATCAAATGATCATAGTCCCTCGATGACGCTTTCAAAAGTTGCCTAAAAATGATCAAGTCCCTTAAAGGAAAAATTGCCCAAAGATACTTGGCACCATTGCAATCATGGTCTAAAACGATGACCCGCGCCCGCCCCGTTCACATTCTAACATAAGATTGTCCATCAAATACAATGGTGGAACAAAATTGTTAAAAGGGTTAAAACATAGCAATAATCTTTAAGAAATAGGAGTAGACAACTCTTGGTTATTTGCCAATTTGCAAAAACAAAAACACTTGCCTATTTTTCAAAACCACACATCACAACACTTTCAAAACAAATTTCAAAAACATTGAAATTTTTCCGAAAGACATACACTTTTGTATACATCCCAACATGGATCATTACAAAGGTTGCCACCACATTGGCCTCTTTTCAAAACATTTTCAAAATCCACACACAAAGCACCATTTCAAACAATTTAAAATCAAGGCAAGTTGATCTAAGCAAGTAACTAAGAGCCCATGGATAACCATGGATAGAAAGGGTGCTAATACCTTCCCTTTCTATAATCTACTCCCCGAACCCAAGAAAACATCTCAAAGGTTTTTGCTGTGCTTTTTAACCTTTCCTTAGGATAAAATAAAAAGTCGGTGGCGACTCTTGCTCGACCGAAACATTTGCAAAAACAAACGCAAAACTCAAGTCAGTTCTCCCACCGTATCACAGAACTGGCGACTCTGCTGGGGATTTTTTTTAAAAGTGGAGTAACCTTAGGGCTTAGATCACCCTCTTGCATGACTAATTGTTTGTTTTGATTGCTTTATATCTTGGCTCTCTTGTTTGGGTTTGCAATCCTACACTCGGATTTGGGGAAACATTCATAGATAGCAATACGTTGTGGAAACTGTACGGGGTATACCGACACGGTTGAAGCAATAGCTATATTAGTGCGACATATTTATGAGTACCGGTAACCCTTGAGTTCAATCAAGGAGAGTACGGGGCCGCTGAGTGATGTCACTAAGCACTAATGACCTAGAACCTTACTTGACCATCTTGGCCTTTCATTAGGGGTAGTGAGATGACCGGCTTTGGTGCAGTCCGAAGTTGGTAGATACTCAATACTGCACTCATTGAGGGTTGTTTTCTTGGAATATTTTGGTCGCTAGTTAAGTGGCTAAACCGAAACAATGAACAATGAAAACAATCCAATGATATTGAGCTCCTTAGAACCCGGTTACTATTTATAGGACAGGTTTTTAAGCCAACTACAATCAAGAGGGTACTTACCTATGAAACCTCATGCAAGCCTGAAACTAGGGTTTGGTGTGAATTGCTTGTACATATGTTTTGTGCATACATCATGAACATCATAAAGCATCGTATGCATTCACTAACCATTTCAAGGGTTTAGATCTTCATCTTTGTTCTTGTTTTGTAGGTCATGGAAATTCTTCGAAGAAAAACCATCCAAGTCAACCTTGTGAGAATCCCTCCTCAACTCAAGGAGCTCACATCAAGAATTCCGGAAAGCTCTCCCTTCAGTGAAAGACATGGTAGACTGCTCAGCTTAGTCAACACCAACATTGAAGAGGACATGATGAAGGTGCTGTTCCAGTTCTTTGACCCTCTTCACCACTGTTTCACTTTCCCCGACTACCAGTTGGTTCCCACTTTGGAGGAATTTTCTCAACTCCTGGGAATTCCTATCCTTAATCAACTACCTTTCAACGGTACGGAAAAGGAACCAAAGCCTGAAGATGTTGCTCGAGCACTACATCTACAACCATCTGACATCAAGGGACATTGGGAAACTAGAAGCGGCGTCAAAGGCTTCTTAGCAAAATTCTTGTTTGAGAAGGCACAAGAGTGTTGGAATTCATTGGACCTACAAGCCTTTGAAGAAATTATGGCCCTCCTCATCTATGGGTTGGTCTTGTTCCCAAATCCTGACCAGCTCGTAGATGTCAACGCCGTCAAGATTTTCTTATCCAGGAATCCAATACCAACATTGCTTGGGGACATTCTTCACTCATTTTACACTCGAAAAATGAGAAAGAGGGGTGTTCTCATGTGTTGTACTCCTCTCCTTGCAAGGTGGTTTATTTCGCACCTTCCACAATCTGTCTTGAAGAATGACCAAGGCTTAAGGTGGTCACAACGGTTGATGACCCTTACTCACTCTGATGTACATTGGTGTTCTCGGTCCAGAGAAAATGTCATCATCGTCGATCATTATGGAGAGTTCCCTAATGTTCCATTACTTGGCATTAGGGGATGCATTACCTACAATCCTTGTCTAGCTTTAAGACAATTTGGATATGCACGAAGAGATGGCCCCCATGACATGTTGATTCCTGACTTAGTTTTTGACTTCGACAACGATGCGCAAGGACTTCGCCAAAGATTCATCAGAGCTTGGAGGATGCCTAACAAGGTTGACAGCAAGACACTGGGGCACAAGAACTCCATCCCTCTTGAGCCTTACCTCAAATGGGTACGAGCCCGAGCCCAGAGTCTAATGATGCCTTATCCTCATATTCTCCCTGTGATTAAAGAGCCCGTTACGGAAGGAGAGGTTCCCTACACCATCCTATATCCTGACATGCCTACATCGTGGGAGGAGATGCAGAAGAGTTGGATCCAACTTAAGGAGGAACAAAACACTTTTGAAGCCAGCTTCTACGCCAGCGAGAAGAAGGTTTTGGAGCTTACCCTCCGACTCCATGAGGAAGAGACCCTCAACACCTACATTGCACCAAAGAGGATGCGCAATGTCTTTTTACCTTGAGAAGTTTTTGTAATATTTGGCCCATGGGGCATTTATGTACTGACAAATTTCTTCTTATTAATATGACGTGCGTTCTTTTTTGTTTGCAACAATTTTGAATGTTCTAAATCCTTGAATGCATTGCATACATAAGCATACCATTCATCATGTGCATAAGCAGGTCTCCACACCAGGTTTCCTTATCTTTCTGCTGTTTATTTCAGTAAGATGGATCTCGAACAGACGGTCAAGGACTTGCAGTCTCAAAACGCACAGTTTCAATAACTCCTGATGACCTTGGCTAAGGGTCAGGAAGATCTGAAAGCCCTGCTGGGGAACAAATACCAAGTGAGAAAGAAGAAGAAGAGAATCGGGGTGGCTACCCTAGGAAGAAGGTTTGAGGGTGAAGCCAGAAGAGTGCTTGAATTTCCCCCTACATCTGAAGAAGGAACCAGTAAAGGGAATGCGGCTGCAGTACCTTCCGAATCCGAGGTTGAGGAAGAGGAGGCTGAAGAAGACGAAGACTACTCTGATCAACAATACCCGCCCGCTGATGATAAGTACAAAGGCTTGGAAGACAGGTTGGCAGCTATGGAGCTGCAGAGAGTTCCCGGCTTAGATTTCGAAGACTTGGGATTAGTTGATGGAATTGTGATTCCCCCGAAGTTCAAAGTGCCAGCTTTTGCAAGGTATGACGGGCTATCCTGCCCGAAGATGCATCTCAGATCATATATAAGGAAGGTCCAACCTTACACTGCAGACAAGAACCTTTGGATCCATTTCTTTCAGGATAGCCTTTCTGGGGCTCAACTCGAGTGGTTCTATCAGCTGGATGGAGCCAGTATCCGAAACTGGGAAGACTTGGCCACCGCATTTTATAAACAATATCAGTATAATTCTGACCTTGCTCCCACGCGTACCCAACTTCAGGGTATGTCACTGGGGACGGGCGAAGGATTCAAGGAGTATGCACAAAAGTGGAGAGATCTGGCAGGCAGGGTGCAGCCACCACTGACTGACCGATAACTTGTTGACATGTTCCTTGGGACCTTGTCTGGTCCATTCTTTAATCATATGATTGGTAATTCCTCTGCTGGGTTTACAGATTTGATCTTGACTGGTGAAAGAATAGAAGCTGGTATCAAGTCGGGGAAGATACAGAAAGGTGTCGCTGCTAGTGCTGAAAAGAAGCCTTTCAAAAAGGAAGCTAGTGCTGTTTATGGTCCTAGAAGACAAGTTAAGCCGGAACGCCGCCCAGCTGTTAATGCATTGGTAATTTCAAAGCCTGATGCTGCTCCTCAGCAATTCAACCAGCCAAGGGGTGAGAGACCCAAGAGGCAGTACACTCGGCTCAGTATGACCCTGTCTCAGATTTTACCGCAACTACTATCAACCAATTTGGTAACTGTCAAAGAAGCTCCGAAGGTAGTAAACACAACTTCACCGAAGTACAACCCCAACGCCCGTTGCGCTTATCACTCTGATAGCCCCGGGCATACTACGGACGATTGCTGGGCTCTGAGGAATAAGGTTCAAGACCTTATTGATGCTAAGGAAATACAGTTTGAGGCGCCTGAAAGGCCCAATGTTGTGACTGCTCCCATGCCCCAGCTTGGAGTGAGTGCCGTGGAAGAAGACCGATATGTAGCCTACGTGGAAGAGATTGTTACTCCGTTATCGACTGTTAAAAGGAATCTGTTGCTAGCCGGTTTATTTCCAGGATGTGGTGAAGATTGCCTTCTATGTGCTGTTTCGCCTTTTGTTTGTCCTTTGCTGAAATCAGGTATCCAAAGCCTGATGGATAACAAAGAAATCTTGTTCGAGAAGATTGCCATTCCTGCTGTCCCTGCCGAAGAAGTTTCTATTGTCACTATTTTTAACAAACCTCCCAAGGCTCCTTCAAAGAAGCCTGTCAAAATTATGTCCACTCAGAAAGTTGCTCCCATCATCATTACTGTTCCGGGGCCTCTCCCTTATACATCCGACAAAGCTGTCCCATGGCACTATGGGGCAGATGTTTATGTGCTTGGAGTAAAGCAAGAGTTTGATACAAGTACCGGTGTCAGTAACATCACCGGGCCTGCCAAGATTACCTGTAGTGGTAGATTGTTTTCTCCAGATATCGCTCCACCAGCTATTCAGAAACCTCTCATCATCACACCCGCAAGTGTGCATGTTCCACTTCCTAATCAAGTTCCTGTTTCTACCCCCGCTGCCGAGTCCTCTGATGCTCGGGGCAAAGGGATCGCTACTGATTTGCCTGCCCTGATGGAGGCGCCGAAGACAACCGCTGTTGAAGCCTCCCAGCAAGAGATGGAGGAGATTCTCAAGATTATCAAGAAAAGTGATTTCAATGTTGTTGAGCAGTTGGGGCACACCCCTTCCAAAATTTCTATGCTATCATTATTGTTGTGTTCAGAGGCCCATGCCAAGGCCCTGATCTCCTTCCTGAAGACGGCTCATGTGCCGCAAGAAACATCTGCTGATCAATTTACTGATTGTGTGGCCAACTTGACTGCTGATAACGGGCTGGGCTTTTCTAACGCCGATCTGACTGCAAAAGGAAAGAACCATAATGATGCCCTGCATGTCTCTATTGAATGCAGGGGCACTACTCTTGCCCATGTGTTGGTAGACACCGGTTCTTCATTGAATGTATTGCCCAAGAAAGCCCTGGACAGATTGGATTGTGAGGGTCTGGAGCTCAAGCCCAGTAACATTGTTGTCCGAGCCTTTGACGGTTCGAAGTGAATGGTACATGGCGAGGTTGACATTCCAATCAGGGTTGGTTCTCAGGTGTTTGATTCTACTTTCTATGTGATGGACATCCGTCCATCCTACTCTTGTTTGCTGGATCGTCCATGGATTCACAAGGCCGGAGCTGTGACCTCCACACTACATCAGAAGCTTAAATACCCGGTCCGAGGAAAGATTGTTACAGTTCAAGGGGAAGAGGAGTATATGGTCAGCCACCTTAACTCGTTCCGGTACATAGAAATGGATGGGGAATTCATTGAAACCCCCTTTCAACACTTTGAAGAGGTTCCTCAGACACTTGCGTCAGCTGGAACTGTGATTGAAGACCCTCCTTTGAAGATGGCTTCCTTAAAGGATGCCCGGGCTGTGATAGAGAAGGGCGAGTGCGCAAACTGGGGCCGACTCCCTGACTTCACCCCGAAGACCGACAAGTTTGGCTTAGGCTTCACTGCAGAGGCTCAGAGGGTTGTTCGCAAAGCAAGGATTGGAAGACCTCCTGTGTTCATCACCAACCCAGGAGTGAATGTTGTGGAAGACGACGTGGAGGAATCTGAATTTGACAGCTGGATCTACCCAACAACTGACAATGGACCAAGCAACTGGACGGCCAAAGACTTCACCCCTATTACTTTTGTCACTCAGTAATGAACTCTTTTGTTTTCAATTTGTAACAAACAATATGTTGAAACTTTTATGGCTCGGTGTCCTACCCGGGGCACCGCGGCTCCATTTGTGAGGGCTTTTGTATGACATTTTCATATATCATTAATCAAAACATTGGACGTGTATTGCATTTCGAATCTTGTGCTCCTTTTCTTTTTTATCATATATTGCAAAACATCTATATTTACACACACTCACTTATACAGGTTCCAATCCACTCTGGATCTCACTGGTAACGACTCTGCTACTGCCAGTTATGACTTCGAAAATCCGATCAACTTAGCCGAAGACGAGGGTGAAGATGATTGCAAAGTGCCTGGTGAACTTGCAAGACTGCTACTCCAGGAAGAGAGGGCCATTCAGCCACATGAAGAGCCAGTGGAAACGGTAAATCTGGGTACGGAGACAGATAGAAAGGAAGTCAAGATCGGCGCCAATCTAGAACTCAGTGTGAAGCAACGGTTGATTCAGATGCTGCATGACTACATGGAAATCTTTTCTTGGTCTTACAAAGACATGCCTGGTTTGGATGCCGACATTGTGGTTCATCACCTGCCTACCAAGGAAGACTGCCCTCCGGTAAAACAAAAGGTCCGTCGTATGCGTCCAGAAATGTCCCAGAAAATCAAAGCCGAGGTTATGAAACAATTTGATGCCGGATTTTTAGCAGTGACTTCTTACCCTCAGTGGGTTGCCAATGTGGTTCCAGTACCTAAGAAAGATGGTAAGGTCCGAATGTGTGTTGATTACAGGGATTTGCACAGGGCCAGCCCCAAGGACGATTTACCTCTGCCTCATATCGACGTTCTGGTTGATAATACTGCTCAGCATAAAGTTTTCTCCTTCATGGACGGCTTCTCAGGTTATAATCAGATCAAGATGGCTCCTGAAGATATGGAAAAGACCACTTTCGTTACTCAGTGGGGCACCTTTTGCTACAAGGTCATGCCATTTGGATTGAAAAATGCTGGGGCAACTTACCAACGTGCCATGGTTGCTTTATTTCATGATATGATCCATCACGAAATAGAAGTGTATGTCGATGATATGATTGCAAGGTCCCAAACTGAGGAGGAACACCTTGACCATCTACGGAAGCTGTTTGACCGTCTGAAGTTGTACAAGCTGAGGTTGAACCCAAACAAATGCACCTTTAGGTTGAGATCTGGAAAATTGCTAGGCTTCATTGTGAGCGACAAAGGTATTCAAGTGGATCCTGCTAAAGTGAAAGCTATACAAGAGATTCCAATTCCCAAGACAGAGAAAGAAGTCAGAGGCTTTCTAGGACGGTTGAACTACATTGCCCGATTCATCTCACATCTAACTGCTACCTGTGAACCAATCTTCAAACTGCTGAAGAAAGATCAAGTAGTACGTTGGAACGATGAATGTCAGGCCGCTTTCGAAAAGATCAAAGAGTATCTCCAAGAACCACTCATTCTTATGCCGCCGGTTGAAGGGAGACCTCTAATACTATACTTGACAGTACTTGACAACTCAATGGGGTGTGTGCTGGGCCAGCATGACGAGTCTGGCCGAAAAGAGCACGCTATTTATTACCTGAGCAAAAAGTTTACCGACTGTGAGACCCGGTACTCTTTGCTCGAGAAAACTTGCTGCGCTCTGGTATGGGCTGCTCGCCGGCTGAGACAATATATGTTGACTCACACTACCCTGTTGATTTCAAAAATGGATCCAATCAAGTACATATTCGAAAAGCCTGCTCTGTCCGGAAGAATAGCAAGATGGCAAATGATCTTGACGGAATATGACATCCAATACACGACTCAGAAAGCGATCAAAGGAAGTGTATTGGCAGACCATTTGGCACACCAACCAGTGGACGATTACCAGTCGTTGAACTTTGAATTTCCAGACGAAGATATCATGGTAGTAACTGATTGTGAAGTACCTGGACCGGATGAAGGACCTGAGGAAGGATCCCGATGGTCTATGCATTTTGACGGAGCCTCAAACGCTTTGGGTAATGGTATCGGCACTGTGATCATATCCCCCAAAGGCACTCATACTCCACTCACCGCTCGGCTATGTTTCAACTGCACCAACAACATGGCGGAGTACGAGGCATGTATCATGGGTCTCCAAGCTGCAATTTACTTAAGGATCAAGTTTCTAAGTGTCTTCGGAGATTCCGCTCTCGTGATCAATCAGGTCAAAGGCGAGTGGGATACGAAACACCCGAATCTTATTCCTTACAAGGAGTATGTGCTGACATTGCTTCCCTACTTCGAGGAGATAACTTTTGAACACTTCCCAAGAGAGGAGAATCAGTTAGCAGACGCGCTGGCTACGATGTCTTCTATGTTCAAAGTCAAATGGGACAACGAGGCTCCCCGGATCATTATCTGGAAGTTGGACGAACCTGCATATTGTTGTGATCTTGAGGCTGAGGAGGTAATTGAAAAACCCTGGTATCATGAAGTGAAGAGGTACTTGGAAGCTCAAGAATATCCCGAGGGTGCATCCGTTAACGACAAGAAGTTTCTAAGAAGGTTCGCAACAAAGTTCTTCCTCAGCAACGTCATTCTGTACAAGCGAAACCATGACTCAACCTTACTGCATTGTGTGGATAAGACTGAAGCAGAAAGGATCATGGCAGAGCTTCATGAAGGTACATTCGGAACACACTCCAGTGGACATACCATGGCAAAGAAAATCCTTCGGGCAGGATATTTCTGGTCCACAATGGAAGCCGACTGTTACCAACATTCTCGAACTTGTCATAAATGCCAGATTTATGCGGATAAGGTGCATATTCCTCCAGTTCCTCTGAACGTCTTGACAACACCTTGTACTTTTGCAATGTGGGGCATTAATATGATCGGCGAGATCTGATCGACGACATCCAACGGGAACCACTTCATCTTGGTAGTAATTGACTACTTCACAAAATAGGTTGAGGCAGCCTCCTATGCTACTGTAACCAAGAGCGTCGTGGCACGGTTCATTCGACATAACCTGATATGTCGATACGGTGTACCTGAGAGGATCATTACGGACAATGGTACAAATCTTAACAACAAGATGATCACTGAGCTCTGCGAGCAATTCAAGATACAACACCACAACTCTTCTCCTTATCGGCCGAAAATGAATGGGGCTGTAGAAGCGGCAAATAAGAATATCAAGAAGATTGTGCAGAAGATGACAATGACCTATAAAGATTGGCACGAAATGATACCGTTCGCTCTTCATGGGTACCGTACCTCAGCACGGACGTCAACAGGGGCAACTCCCTTTTCCTTGGTCTATGGCATGGAGGCAGTCTTGCCTATTGAAGTCCAAATACCATCTCTCTGAATAATGAAGGATGCAGACTTGAACGAAGATGACTGGATCCAGACTCGACTTGATCAATTAAACTTAATTGGCGAAAAGAGACTCACTGCTATTTGTCATGGTCAGGCGTATCAAAAATGGATGATCAGGGCATTTAACAAGAAGGTCAAACAACAAGACTATCAAGTCGGAGACCTGGTAATCAAGCGCATCATTCTTCCTCAAAGTGATCCCAGGGGCAAATGGACCCCTACGTACGAAGGGCCATTTGTGGTTAAGCATATCTTCTCAGGAGGAGCTATGATTCTAACCACCATGGATGGTGACGACCTTCCTCACCCCGCCAATGCAGACATAGTAAAAAGATACTACGCATGATTAAAGACCCGCTAGGTTGACACACCTAGGCAAAAACAAGGGCTTCCCGGTGAACCAAAAGGGTTCGGGCAAAAATAAGGGATGAAATGAAAAAAATCTGTACACCCGGCAAGTCGAAAACCTGAAAAGGCGGCTTGGGCTAAAATGGGTATCCCGGTGGACTGAAAACCCGAAAGGGCGGTCCAGGCAAAAGTTAGGGATAAAGCGTAACACTATGTCTCATTGGATCACCTTGCATCCAGAATTCGGCATCAATTATCGGGCTCAGACTTCGGCATCGATCAATCAGCTTCATCTTCAACTAAGCAGCAAAGCGATGAGACGCTTGAAGACATAAAGGCGATAGCAGAGTTGGAACCCAGTGGGATTATTTTTCACATAGCTGTTTTGTTTCCTTTTCACAAAATTGTATAAACTCTATTTTACTCGGCGGCGTTCTCTTACTAGGACGTCAGCCTCCTGTATATAAAACGCCTATTTTCAGGCAAATTTCAAAATCAATACAAGTACAATTTTTCAGACAAATTATCCTTTGTTTTTCCTTTTTCTGTTTTGTTTTGCAAAGAACGTCCAATGTTCATTTTTGATATATGCATTTGACATTAATTGCTAATCATGAATATTTGCATGCGAAACAAAAGACTAATTACAGGTTACATCAGAAACAAGGGGCAATTTAGAATTGTCTAGGCAGTCTAATTGCTTTGTCCACCAAGGTACCGAGGTAAGTTCAGTTGGAAAAAAAAATTTGACCAAAATAACTTCACTCCCCACAGAGTAAGACAAGATTCAGCAATGCTTTCCCCAAGTAGAGTTGGTTTCCTATCAACCCTGAAAAGGCACAATATTCCCCTAGCAAGTCAGCAATACTCTCCAAGCAGGATCCGTCTACTGTCAGCTTTAAGGAAGTTGGGTATCCCCAGAAGATCTCAACATTCCCCAGCGGAGTATAGACATTCCTCAACAAGCGTCCCCGTCAGTCTTAATCTAAGATTGTTCCCCGGCGGAATACCAACACCCCGGTACAGTCTGAAAAGTTTCCCCAGGAAAGTTGAATCCATATCCCCAGTAGGTCTTGGAGCTTATCCCCAGTAGATTCTGGAAGCTTATCCCCTGCAGAGTACGGACGTTCCTCCCGGACTTTATTCAAAGTTGTTCCTCACAAGAGCTTATAACTGGGTTATCCTCAGCTAATTATCACGGAAAGATCGTCCTCAGCGAAGTTCTTCCTATCCCCAGCGGAGTTTATCGTTGAAATCCCCAGCGGAGCTCTCATCAAAACCTCAGCGAAGTATCTCTTCCCGCAGAGTAATTCCCCGCAGAGTAATCTCTCCAACAAGTTTGTTCCCCAACAGAGTCATCTTCTCCTACCGGTTTATTCTTACAACCATCATCCCCAGCGGAAACGAAGAACTCTACTCTTCAACATCAGCCCAGGATTTGAACTCTCGGCCAGTCGTCAAGGATTTATTTTCCTAGACGAAGATACATTCATAGACATTTCATACATCCTGCTTACATACATGATAAAGTGCATACAACACTATCTCATTTTGAGCATCATGACATCGTGCATTTCATACATCATGACATTGCATACAACTAATGTCTTGCCTTTTCAGGAAAAGGTCAATCCAAGGATGATTACTATCAACTATCGCAATTCCAGATTCGATTCCTGTATCTAGCCAGGGCACATCTGTGAGTGATTGATTGTAGATTCGATACCTATAACAAGCCAGGAAATTATCTACGTGAAGAGATTTGAAGATCAATCCCTGTAACAGGCCAGGAAGTTATCTTTCATTCTCAGGTCAGAGGTCTACACCTGTATCCAGCCAGGAAAGCTATCTCTACCAACCTTTTGCAATCCCAGATTCGATTCCTGTATCCAGCCAGGGCATATCTGTCGATAACATTTCCAGATTCGATTCCTGTATCTAGCCAGGGCATATCTGTAGACGAAAATTCCAGATTCGATTCCTGTATCCAGCCAGGGCATATCTGTCGACAACATTTCCAAATTCGATTCCTATATCTAGCCAGGGCACATCTGTGAGCAACCAATTGTAGATTCGATGCTTGTATCCATCCAGGGCACATCTGCATGAAGAGACTAAAGATCAACACCTGTAACAAGCTAGGAAAACATCTTTCTTCCTCAAAATACGCAAGTTCTCGCTAAGGAATCTCTTACGCGATCAACACTTCCAATGGCATCTATAAGCCCATTCCCGACAAGGTTCTGTCACACCTCCAGATGGCATCTATAAGCCCATCCTCCTATCCACCATCTCCTCCAAATGGCATCTATAAGCCCATTCCCGACATCACATTGCTGGTACTCCAGCATGCGAGTGCAAATTTCAGGGCACTCTAGTGTCCAATCTCCTTTTACCCTCGAGTCGCGAAAGGCAAACTTGCCAATCTAACTCTTCAGGTCTAAGAAGATTGAACAGGGGCAACTGTTGTACCCCAAAATTTTCCCTCCCATTTCCTCAACATTTTTCACCACAAGACCCTTGGAGCTCAAGATCCAGCTAGGGTTTCCTCTGCTCAAGACTTCTCCTCGCACTATTGACCCAAATTAGGGTTTGTGTTTGCAAAAAGATGTTTTGACCTAGAATGCCTAAGATGACTTTCATGCCTCATATTGGACTCCCAAGTTTATCCATACCAAGTTTCAAGCCTTGATTCCAATCTTTGCCCAGCCAATTGGACAGTTGACCTAGAAATCAGCTGTATTGGGGAAAAAGTCAACTGTGGTCAATTGACAGTCAAACCTCTTGATTTTTGACCCACATCAAAATTATGAACTCATATGGACCATTTGATCAAGTTTGGATCACAATTCCACAAGAAATTTGATCAGATCACCAAAAGGGCAAAATGGTCATTTTTAGGGTTTGACTGCACAAAGGCAATTTTTGACTGTTTAACCTAGCCAATGGCAAAACAAGCTCACATATGGGCTCAAGGACCCAATGGAATTGTCTTGACATGTTCAACAAGTTCAAAAGATCCCAAATGCACAAGCTTGACAGATGAATGTTCCAGTCAATTGACCAATTTTTGACTGTATACTGAAAAGTCAAACTTTGAATTTTTGGTCAAAATCAAGTGTCAAGATTCATTTTTCATCAAAACATGTCAAATCATGAAACTTGTTCATCAAGAAATCAAAAATCACAAATTAGGGTTTGAAATGAAGAATTTTCATAACTTAGAATTTTTCTAAGTTATGAAAATCCCTAATTTTTTCCTAACTTTGTCCCATTTTTCATCAAGATGCATTTGGATTCAAACAAAAGTCAAAACATGAAAGTTGTAGTTCATTGCAAAATCTACAACTTTTATTCACAAAGTTTCCTCAAAAGAAGCTTGTAGCTCAAGTTATGATTTTTGGAACAAGGGTGCAAAACATTCCTAACTTAGAAAAATTTTGACCTATTCTAGGCAGGATTTTTGCCTAACTTCATGGCCACTTTTCACATACTTCCACTTGCAATTTCAAATTGCATTACAAATATGGATTGTAGTACACATTCCAAGATTTCCAAAATGTCCAAGAACTCATCAAACAACCTTGTGGTTAGGGAGAATCGAATTTGGCAATATGGGCAAAACTCACTTTGTTCATGGCCAATTTACATGTTCATAACTTTGCATTTTTGAACTCAGCATGTTCTAAGCTAGATTACAGGTCCTTTATCTCATTCACACTCATAAATTTAATGCCAATCCTTCATGTTTAAGTCTTATCTTGTGTGTTTAAGCATTGCATACAAGATTGAGCCATAATTAGAAAAAGCAATATATCCATTTTTGAAAAGTTAAACTTTATGTCAAATTTGCAAATCAAGAAGTACAAGGCAAATCTCTTTGGCACAAGTTCAGAAGCATGTCACACTGATCAAGGGGGATGGTTGCAGCATATTAGAGGGGCCTGCACAAGCTTGTAAAACCAACTTGCCATTTCTTGCTTAAGTTATAAGTAACTTGGCATAACTTACACCAACTCTCATTTCTGCCAAAGCAAGCTAAGACAAACTTGTTGTACACCTTCCAAACATCAAACCTAAGCTAAGGCACGAGCAAAACACCCTCCAAACATCATCAAACCTCAAAACACCCTCCTACTGCAGAAAATAGAGTCACCTCTGCAGTTGGACTTCCATAACTCAGTCCACTCGTGCATTCTTGCTAAGACCAGTTCATACACATTCCATACCACATATACAAGCTATTCCAAGCATTGGACACGACCTGTAACACCTCTAACAAACTTCACCATTTTCATTTTTTCAGTTTTGCAGGTTGATTGCCATAGCTTGATTCAGTTGGTTTCAAAGCAAGTTAAAGGTTGGAATAGCATCCCTGAACTTCAAGCAAGCTGTACCAATCCTCACCTTGCCTTGAAAGTGCCTCCATTGTCAGACACGATCCAAGCTGAACAGGTAAGTTCATGGACTTCTATCTCTCAATATAGGAAGAGTTAGCTCTAAGTTTATGAATGAAAAATGTTCTATCCATGGCCCTGAAGCTATACCTATCCTCACTTTCCATTTATATTGCATGTGCTGAGAGTATTTAGAACCTGAACATTGACAAAAACTTAGGTTAAGAATTAGGGATGGAGAAATTATCTCTCATTTCTGAGAGTTAAGTTAAGTTTTTTATATGTATGGAATCGTGGCTTGATGCTTGACATCTTTCATGTTATGAGTTTGTGCTAAAAGTCCAGGAATCAGGAGATAGCTGGAATCACGTGTTTGCTCTGTTTGTTGTTTAGAGGTTGAAGACAACCTTTCATGGGCTGGGCCTGTGATATTTTTCCTTTTTACACCATGTTTTTACATTTGCACCTCCTTGGCCCATTGCATTTTATTTCCATTATTTTTGACTTTTGATTTTTTTTTTCTGATTTATTTATTTTTGTCAAAGCATAAAATATATTAAAATTATTTTTTTTCACTTTTTTTGCATTTTTAGGCATTTATCTGTTCTAATTTGATATATGTAAATAAATAAATATAGATACTTTTAATTTAAAATACAAAAAAAATAATACAAACATATTTTATTTATGATTTTTATTTTATATTATCTCTTGAAAACATTTTTATAAAAAAATATATTTTCTTGTAAATATTAAATATTTTATTTTTTGTACATAATATATATATTTAATAAATAATGTAAATACTTATATATTTATTAATATATTTAGGGAAAATACAAAGAATTAATACATTTTATTTTTATTAATATTTTGACCTCAAAAATACCTTCTTTTATAATATACCTTCTTTTATTTATTTTTGTACATAATTAATAAATATTGCATATATTAAATAATTAATACATTTATTTAGCAAAATTAGGGTTTTGCCCTAAATACCTAAAAACATCAAAAATTAATTCATTTTATTTTTGTTTATTTGACACATGATAAATACTTTTTTACATACATATGAAAACCATTTTTGCATTTTGCATATTTATTTTTATTTTATTTAATACTTGTGCAATTAAATCCCTTGTAGAATTTTAATTTGGATGTAATAGTTAGAATTTATTTTCTTGTCAAAATACCCCCATTTGAACATTTGTACCCCCATCCCATATATTGTGTTGTAATAACTTAGGACCTTTTATTTTTCGCATTTAAAAGCTTTCTAATTATGCCATGTTAGAATTAGGGTTTGTTTGCAAATCAAAAACAACAAATAGTTTGACCTAAATTCAAGATAAACAAGCATGAAAATGGACAACACTAATCACACTTGCACCCCTAGGGTACTCCACTTGTTGCCTTCAATAATGGGCCATGTTGCATGTTAGGTATCTTTGGCAAAAACAAAACAATCAAATGATCATAGTCCCTCGATGACGCTTTCAAAAGTTGCCTAAAAATGATCAAGTCCCTTAAAGGAAAAATTGCCCAAAGATACTTGGCACCATTGCAATCATGGTCTAAAACGATGACCCGCGCCCGTCCCGTTCACATCCTAACACAAGATTGTCCACCAAATACAATGGTGGAACAAAATTGTTAAAAGGGTTAAAACATAGCAATAATCTTTGAGAAATTAGGAGTAGACAACTCTTGGTTATTTTCCAATTTGCAAAAACAAAAACACTTGCCTATTTTTCAAAACCACACATCACAACACTTTCAAAACAAATTTCAAAAACATTGAAAACTTTTCAAAAGACATACACTTTTGTATACATCCCAGCATGGATCATTACAAAGGTTGCCACCACATTGGCCTCTTTTCAAAACATTTTCAAAATCCACACACAAAGCACCATTTCAAACAATTGAAAATCAAGGCAAGTTGATCTAAGCAAGTAACTAAGGGCCCATGGATAACCATGGATAGAAAGGGTGCTAATACCTTCCCTTTCTATAATCTACTCCCCGAACCCAAGAAAACATCTCAAAGGTTTTTGCTGTGCTTTTTAACCTTTCCTTAGAATAAAATAAAAAGTCGGTGGCGACTCTTGCTCGACCGAAACATTTGCGAAAACAAACGCAAAACTCAAGTCAGTTCTCCCATCGTATCACAATTGGGCATCTAAGACTTATGTTCATAGCAAGAATTGTTATTATACCTTATGAAATTTTCCAAGAGCTTAAACCAAAGACTTTTATCGTTGATGCTTTTAGCTTGATAAATATCTTTTCCTTCTTGCCAATATAGTTTGTCTTCATCTAAACAAAGTGAATTGAGAATAATTTGAGAAGCTTGATATTACATTCTCCCCCTTTTTGATGATGACAAACAATCTTTCTTGAAGCTTTGTTATTTCCGAAAAGAGACTTCTCCCTCTAAGATGTATAACTCTCCATTTGTATGAGAAGGTTGGAAACTCTTGAAATTATTCATCTTGTTGAAGAGTACCTTAGAAGTTTAAGACAGGAAATAAACAAGCATAAAGTGCCACATCCTTCTCCCCCTTTGACATTATCAAAAAGAAGGGAAAGATGCATAAAAATATACATACATACATATACTAAACCTTCTCCACCTTTGTCATTAGCAAAAAGGAATGAGGAAATACTTAAAATATATAATGAAATTATAAACATAAAAGAAATTTTTACCTATGAGTTTTACCTCAATAGTGACTTCATAAACCATTCATCCTTGATGAATTTGAAGCCTTTTCAACAAAGTTGTCTTTTACTTAGAAGTTGTCTTTTGTTCTTCAACATAAAGTACATCTTCAATGGATATGAAAGTTAGTGTATGAACTTTTCCAATGCCAAGAATTCTTCCTTTAAGGTATTTCCCATATGTGAAATAATCCTTGGACTTGAACTAGATTCGAAAGTTAGTGTATATCTCCCGTCATATGCTTTGAACAACCACTATCAAGATACCAAGGATTGCATGTGGCCTTCAAGCATACCTACAAAACAAATTAGGTTTTGTTAGGTATCCAAGTTGCTTTGGACCCTTCATAATTACTACCTTTCTTTACCCATACATAATGCCCACTTTCCACACTAAAGTTTCTAACATAGCAAGCATTAGGTGTGTGGCCTTTAATACAACAATAAAAACAAGTAGGTTCAAATTTACTTCTGTATCTAGAAGGGTAAGATTTATTCTTAGGAAATGTTTTCTTTTTAGGATAATGATGAACAACTTTAGGTTTGTTCACTTTCTCTTTGGATGATTGATCACTAGCCTTAACAAAGATAGTTTTATTAGAACTTGGTTTTGAAATATTTGAATATCCAAGTCCACTTTTATCATTGGAATATCTTTGTTGGCTAAGAACACCTTCCAATCCAATTTGACCTTTTTAATATCTTTCAATAACTCTTTTTAATTGGACAATTTGGAAAGAGAGTGATTCACAATTTTTGCATACAAAATTCTATTTTTGTTCATCACTTAATTTTTGTTTTTCATCTTTGAAATATTTTTCCATAGTTTCACATTTTTCTTCTAAACATAAAATTTATTTATTTTGAAATGAAATAGTTTTATACAGAATTTTGCATTCATTTAATAGTTCATCTATAGCACCTTGTACATCACTATCAAAAAGAGAAAATTCATTACTAACCTCATCATCTTCATTATCGGAAAGGTGTGAGGCCATCAATGCTAGATTTGCACTTTCATCACTATCGGAACCAGACGAAGAACTTATTTCATTATCCTCCCATGAAACATAGGCCTTTTTGTTCTTAAATTCCTTTTTGAATTTGTAGCCACCTTTCTTGGAGTGTTTTGGACAATCCGGCTTGATATGACCTTACTTACCGCATTCATAATATGTGAGTTCTTGTGTTGATTTGGAAGGTTCCCTTTTCTTAAATTGTTTCTTTCTTTTTTGCATGAGAAAGGGATTTGTCATTTCTACCAAAGAACTTACCAATCCTTTTAACAAGAAGCATGAAATTTTCATCTTTTTCCGGATTGTCTTCCTTTTCAACTTCCTTGGAATCAATCTTTAAGGCAATATTCTTGGATTTCTTCTCTTGATTTTCATGCTTTTCAAGTCTTCCGAGTTCCGTTTCATATTCTTGAAGTTTTCCAAACAATGTTGCAGAAGTCATTGAAGAAAGACTTTTCTTTTCCGAAATTGCTGTTACCTTTGGTTGCCATTCCCTAGTTAAGGATCTAAGTACTTTCAGATTTAGTTCATCATTCGTCAAAGTCTTACCAAGAGCACTTAGATTATTTGTCAAGTGCATGAATCTCTTTTGCAAGTCAAGGATGGTGAATTAGGTACTTTAAAAATATTTCTGGTTTTAGTGATGATGGATATTATTTTTATGGTTTATGGTGAGTTTATGAAAGAGTAAAGTGCAGAAAAATAAAGAGACACAAGCGATATATCCTGGTTCCCCTCACAGTCCGAGAGTACTCCAATCCCCTTTCAACATGAAAGAGATTTCCTTATAGTGGCAAACTTAAAACAAGAACTACCAAAACCAAGAACAATCCTCTTAGACCAAGAACAATCCTCTTGGATTTTCACTATGGCAACAATGAGAACAATCCTCTTAAGGTGACCTTACTTGTATCCAACAATCCTGGAAAAACAAGATTACAAAACCACTTGAACTTATTTTCAACAATCCTGAAAAATAAGAAAGTGTATAGCAATATTTTATTTATAGAGTTTGTAGTGCAATAATCACTTTGAGTGATTTTATCAATAACTTGATCTTCTATTCCAATAACAATAATATATAATGACTCAAGACTATAAAATGCTCAAAGTTTTCTGTTTAACAATATATGAAAATGTGTAGAAAAACTTTGTGTATGAAAGTGAAGAAAAAGCTTGAGTTTTAATATTTTAAAATTTAGAAACTATTGATTGGAAGAGGTACCAAATGATTTTGAAAATTCAGTATTTATATGTTCATAATACCTCTTTGAAACAACATAAATTTCTGCAAATGAATCATGAACAATTTCCAAGATTCAATGAAAAGTTTCCATGTAATGGTGTTATAAAAATGTATGTTCAAAGCTGCTGATTTTCAAAAACGTTCAGCATGCAATCGATTGCACCCTTGTGTAAATCGATTGCACGGGTTTTAATAGCTAAAAAATTCAAATATTTTCAGTGAGCAATCGATTGCACATGTGTGTAAATCGGTTGCACTTTAAAATAGTAGCAAAATTTGATAGAGAGCAATCGATTGCACAAATATGCAAATCGATTGCACTTAGAAACAATAGCTAACACTTTGAAAACGTGAAGCATTTAATCGATTGCACCGACATGCAAATAGATTGCACATAAGTGAACATTTATTTTTTTCTTAGAAAACTTGAGAAAAAGTTTTGACAAGATAAAACACTTCTTTTGATCATTAATCATCTAAGACTTAAGTTCATAGCAAGAATTGTTATTATACCTTATGAAATTTTCCAAGAGCTTGAACCAAAGAATTTTATCCATTGATGCTTTTAGCTTGATCAATATCTTTGGCTTCTCGACAATATAGTTTGTCTTCATCAAAACAAAGTGCATTGAGAATCATTTGAGAAGCTTGATATTACATTCTCTCCCTTTTTGATGATGACAAACAATCTTTCTTGAAGCTTTGTTATTTCCAGAAAGAGACTTCTCCCCCTAAGATGTATAACTCCCCCTTTGTATGAGAAGGTTGGAAACTCTTGAAATTGTTCATCTTTTTTAAGAGTATTGTGATCGGTGGAAATAGAACTGACTGTTTTGAAATGCTGGTTCGCGCTTGGGTTTTGCAAAATGTCACGGTAAGCAAGAGTCGCCACCGTCTTTTATTTTCTCCAACAAGGAAAGGACAAAAGCACAGCAAAATTCCTTTTCGAGATGTTTCTCGGGTTCGGGAGGTAGATTATAGAAAGGGAAGGTGTTAGCACCCCTTCTATCCGTGGTTATCCACGGGCTCTTAGGTACTTGCTCACTATGTTTTCAAAAGTTTGCTTTTCTTTGTGTTTGTGGGTTTTGAAAAAGTTTTGTTTGAAAACTTCGATTTAACTATTGTATCTGTCCTCAAGAGTGTATGAAGTGTTGTTTGAAAACTTTTGTTTGAAAAGTGTAAGTGCGAAAAGTATTTTTGTTTTGAAAGAGCAAGTATCTAAGAACCTCTACCTACTCAAAAGAAATTAAGCTGTGTAAATGTCCTTTAGACAGTACTATCCCACTATTGAGAAGTAGGTAGCACCGTCGTTGGAGTTTTTCGGGTCAATTCAATTATAGGGACATGTGGTCACTAAAGCAATGGTAGGACGCCTTAGCGGCAATCCTAATGTCTTAGATCATTTTTTATCGAGGCAACCGTTTCGAGGCAACTTTGATCTTTAGACAGGAGGGCAACCTCTAAAACACCCTATACTCAATGACCACGTCGAGGCAACCAAGTGAGGCGTACCCTAGGAGTGGCATGTGCGAGTGTGTCAGGTTTCAGTTAATGTTATCTTTGTACATGTTATGGTGAGCTACGATTGATTTTAATTTAAGAGAAGTCTTGTCATGCATAGCCTAGTTAGCATACATCTAGCAGTTAATAGTTGCGGAAAATAAAACTAAACTATTACAAGGCGTCGGGTATTTACATCGCCAAAAACAAACCCTTGAAAAATAAATTGCGGGAAAATAAATAAAAGCGATAAAAAAGGTCCTAATTAAAGCTATTACATCCTCGGAACAATTACATAATAATGGATCAAAAATAATAGGAATCAAAAATCACACGCGCGAGAAAAAATTGAATCGGAGAAGTTCTTAGGGTTTTGACCCTTTTTTGAGAAAGAAGGAAGTTTTTATCATTTTGCATTTAATTAAATTAAACCTAAAACTAATTAATTAATTAAAATAAATATTTTTTTGAGTTTTTTATGTTTTAAAGGAAAAAAAGGATTAAAATTGTCAAGAAACCCTAATTCTACATTAGTTTTAGATTTATTGTGAAAATATTAAAATTGACCTAATTAAAAAAACTAAATTAATTATGTTAGCATTTATTTACAAAATAACTAATTAAATTTAATAAATAAAAATAATATATTTTTTATGTTTTCTGGATTTTTATTATGAAAATAAATATTAATTTGTTAGTTAAAATAATAATTATAAAAATAATTAAATGAAAGAAATAAAAAAGAAAAGAAAAGAAAATAAACTTGAAGGGGGGGGTGCTGGGCCCAAGGAGGAGGTATTTCTGGAATTCTGAAGCCCAATAATGCTCAAGCCTGTTTGACTTTCTGGGACATTTACACGCTTGTTGACTAAGGACTATGGTGGTCCTTCAATTTTGGCCATTGGATCCAGGCTTGGAGACACCTGGCGCCTGGAAATTGGAGGTGTATGATGAACCTCACTTTGAAGCTTGCACATGAATGCCTGAAAAATAAAAGCAACAACGTTTTTGGGGGACCTGGGATTCGAACCCAGGTCCCAAGGCTTCCAGATCAACACGCTAACCACTCCACTAAGCTGTTCCAACTGTTATTAAGATAAAGAGCAATAATTATATATGAAAATAATCAATATACTGTAATAAAACAAAAATAACGCGCGCTTTTCAAATTGTCCAATGGTATGTCAACACCTCATCATCTTCTTCATTCGTTCTGCATAAATATTATTAGATAGCAGGGGTTTTTAACCCCCACTATATACTGCAAGGAAAAATAATGATTAGCAATCCAGCAAATATAAATATTTCGTGAGGTATTGGGCTTGTTCGTCTTGTTCTCATGATCTCAACCATGTGTCTTATGAGTCCTAATTTTGCCTGGTTCAGAAAGCCCTAATTCAAAGCTCAAGAACCCTAGAAATTTTATCATGGCATCTTTTGATTCAGAGCGTTATAGCTCAATTAAATTATGCCATTAGCTTCGTATGGTTCCTAGCAATGCAAAACAATCAAACAAACATGTTAAATGCGCATGAATTAAGCAATATGATTTTGAATAGGAATTGCAAACCGTGGTTCTGTAGATGATGATTCTTTGAGCTTTGAAACTGGAATTTGATTGTAAATCGTGCCTGAGACCTCCTGCAATGTATTAGAATGGTCAAAATGCCTTGAATCGTCCTAGAATGCAAAAACCAGTTTTCAATTTTCTTGGAATTTCTTGAAATTGGACAGGATGATTTCTGCAGTTTTTTCACGTCCATTTGATCAGGGTTAGCTTGCATATGTATAAGGCAATTGAATTAGGTCAAAAGCTGGGCAAAAATCCATGTGCATTGATGATTGGATCCTTGATTGAAAAATCAAATATCCTTGATTTTCATGATTGAACAAAGTTGCCAATTTTGGATTTTTTTGTATCTTTGATTTTGTGCACGAATTTGCCAGCATGTTTTGATCAGATTTGCTTCACAAGTTGATTGAAAAAATCAAATCTTCTATTTTCCTATAATTTAAATTAATTAAATGAATTAATATCAATTAAAAATCCAATTAATCAATAAAAATAAGAAAATAAATTCAATTAAGCTTGATGGGTCGTGCATAGGTCATGGGTGAAGTTTCAAGAAGAGATTTGAGGCCCATTAGCAAAAATAAGGTGTTTTGAGCAAAGTTGACTTTTGCAAATTCATGAAAATTTCCCAGCTTCTCCAATGCACAACTTGCTCAATTTTGATCATATGACCATGTTCTTGGACATTTTGGAAAGCTCTTGAAGTCCTCTAACCAATGCCTTTGCTCCCATGTCATTTGGATTTACCAATCTCAAGTTATGGCCTTTGACTCAAAGTGTACTTTTGTTGACTTTTGAAATTAACCTATAATGTCAAAATTGGTAACTCCTTGTGAGAGCATTTCTTGAACTTGGAGTGTGAAGATGGATTGTAGGAAATTGCATCCTCTTCAAAATGAGCATTGGATGGAATTTTTCTGACAAACCATGAAAAATATATGCCCTGGTCAAGATACAGTTGACTTTTCTACTGTCCAAAAATAGTAACTTTTTGCACCTTGATGATTTTTGAGCTATCCTTGTGGAATCATGATCAAGACTTGATAAAATGATGATTGTGAACTCAAAATAAGATGTTGGCCAAAAATTCTGACTTTTGACTGCAAAATGACCATTTTGCCCTTGCAGTTGACTGTAGGTCAAATGAGGATGTATATAGGCCCTTGAGACTTGATTGAACCATTGAGAACCCCAAATTCCTTGAAAGAACCAAAACCCTAATTTCAGCTGGCTTAGGAGGTGGTTTGACTGTACTACCCTTGAGCAATCTTGAATCATTTGAAGATGATTCTTGACAAATCTTGGAGAATATGGGAGGGAAAATTTTGGGGTACAACAGTTTCCCCTGTTCAATCTTCTTAAACCTGAGGATGTAGATTGGCTTGCGTGCCTTTCGTGATCCGAAGGTGGAAGATGATTGAACACTAAAGTGCCCAGAAATTTGCACTCGCATGGTGTAGTATCAGCAATGTGATGTTGGGAATGGGCTTACAGATGCCATTTGGAGAGACGATGGATAGGAGGATGGGCTTATAGATGCCACCTGGAGATTGTTGGTAGGTAGTTTTGTCTTCGTTGACAGGTTGTCTTCATTGACGAGTTGTCTTCGTTGACGAGTTGTCTTCATTGACGGGTTGTCTTCATTGACGGGTTGTCTTCATTGAAGGGTTGTCTTCATTGACGAGTTGTCTTCATTGACAGGTTGTCTTCATTGACGGGTGGTCTTCATTGACGAGGTTGTCTCTATTGACGGGTTTAGCATCAGAAAAATCTTTAAGAATCGATTTAACTGGTTTTGTCTTCATTGACTGGCTTTGCCTCAGAAAAATCTTTAGGAATCGATTTAACTGATTTTGTCTCCATTGACTGACTTGGCTTCAGAAAAATCTTTAGGAATTGATTTAACTGATTTTGTCTCCATTGACTGAATTTGTCTCCTTTGACTGGGTTTGTCTCCTTTGACTAGATTGTCTCTTTTGACTGGATTTGTCTCCTTTGACTGTATTAGTCGTCAGAAAAATCTTTAGAAATCGATTAATCTGGTTTTGTCTCTATTGACTGTGTTGAGAATTTAACTGCATCTTTCCTGAAAGGTAAAGGTCAGTCATATGCAATGCATGATATGGATCAAGCAATGATGTTCTCAACATAAATGAGATCGTATGATATGATGCGTATATGCATGTATCATGATGTATGAAAATGTGATGTTTCAGCTGGGGAAAATAAATCCCGGAGCTGCTGGAGAATAGAGCTGGATTCTTCGTTTCCGCTGGGGATGATGAACGAAGATGATAATCTTGCACGAGAGGATGACTCCGTTGGGGAATAAACTGGTGAAGAGATTACTCTGCGGGGGAATTACTCTGTGGGGGAGAGATGTTCTGCTGAGAATTTAACGATAACTCCGCTGGGGATTCCGTTGATAAGCTCTATTGGGGATTTTGATGAACTCCGCTGGGGATAGAAAGAACTTCGCTGGGGATGATCTTTCCGTTGCAACTTGCTGAGGATAACCCAATTAGACTCTTGTGGGGATAACCTCTGAATTTGGCTGAGGAGATGCATTTGTATTCTGCAGGGGACAAGCTTCCAGAATCTACTGGGGAGATGATTCAACTCTGGCGGGGAAGCTTTTTAGACTGCACTGGGGAATGGCTCCACTAGGGGTATCTGGTATTCCGCCGGGGAACATTCTTATATTCTGTTGACGAATATTAAGACTGACGGGGATGCTTGTTGAGGAATATCTGTATACTCCGATGGGGAATATTAAGATCTTCTGGGGATGCCCAACTTCTTTAGGGCTGATGGTAGACCAACTCTGCTTGGGAGAGTATTGCTGATTTGCTCATAGTTATAAGTCTCAGTGGGGAGAACTACCATCACTGTCTTACTCTTTGGGAGTGAAGGTATCTTGGTCATATTCTTCAGTCGAACCTACCTTGGTACCTTGGTGGACAGAGCAATTAGATCGCTTAGACAATTCTTATTGCCCCTACTTCCGATGTCGCCCGTAATTAGTCCTTTGTTTCGCATGCAAATATTTATGATCAGCAATTAATGTGAAATGCATATATCAAAAATGAATTGGACGTTCTTTGCAAAACAAAACAGATAAAGAAAAAACAATTTGCAATTTGTCTGAAAAATGAGCTTGTATTGATTTTGAAGTTTGCCCGTAAATAGGCGTTTTTGTACAAGAGGCTGACGTCCTAGTAAGAGAATGCCGCCGAACAAATAGAATTTATATAATTTGTGAAAAGGAAACAAAACAGCTATGTGAAAAATCCCACTGGGTTCCAACTCTGCTATCGCCTTTATATCTCCGAGCATCTCATCACTTTGCTGCTTAGTTGGAGATGAATCTGATTGATTGGTGCCGTCCGAGCCTGACAGTTGATACCGAAGTCTGGATGCAGGGTGATCCAATGAGACATAGTATTATGCTTATCCCTAACTTTTGCCTGGACCGTCCTTTCGGGTTTTCAGTCCACCGGGATACCCGTTTTTGCCCAAGCCGCCTTTTCAGGTTTTCGACTTGCCGGGTGTACAGATTTTTTATTTTCATCCCTCATTTTTGCCCGAACCCTTTTGGTTCGCCGGGAAGCCCTTATTTTTTCCTAGGCCAGTCGACCTAGCGGGTCTTTAATCATGCGTAGTATCTTTTTACTATGTCTGCATTGGCGGGGTGAGGAAGGTCGTCACCATCCATGGTGGTCAGAATCATCGCTCCTCCTGAGAAGATGTTCTTAACCACAAATGGCCCTTCATACGTAGGGGTCCATTTGCCCCTGGGATCACCTTGAGGTAGAATGATGCGCTTGCTTACCAGGTCTCCGACTTGATACTCCTGTCGTCTGACTTTCTTGGTAAATGCCTTGATCATCCGTTTTTGGTACGTCTGACCATGACAAATAGCAGTGAGTCTCTTTTCGTCAATTAGGTTTAGTTGATCAAGCCGGGTCTGGATCCAGTCGTCTTCACTCAAACCTACATCCTTCATGATTCAGAGAGAGGGTATCTGGACTTCAATGGGCAGGACTGCCTCCATGCCATATACCAAGGAGTAGGGTGTTGCCCCTGTTGACGTCCGTGCTGAGGTACGGTACCCATGAAGAGCAAATGGTAACATCTCATGCCAGTCTTTGTAGGTCACTGTCATCTTCTGCACAATCTTCTTAATGTTCTTATTAGCTGCTTCTACAGCCCCATTCATCTTCGGCCGGTAGGGAGAATAATTGTGGTGCTATATCTTGAATTGCTCGCAGAGCTCAGTGATCATCTTGTTGTTAAGATTAGTACCATTATCCGTAATGATCCTCTCTGGTACACTGTATCGACAGATCAGGTTGTGCCGAATGAACTGTGCCACGATGTTCTTGGTTACGGTAGCAAAGGAAGCTGCTTCAACCCACTTCGTAAAGTAATCAATCGCTACCAGAATGAAACGATTCCCGTTGGATGCCGTAGGTCTGATTTCGCCGATCATATCAATGCCCCACATTGCAAAAGGCCAAGGTGTTGTCAAGATGTTCAAAGGAACTGGAGGAATATGCACCTTATCAGCATAGATCTGGCATTTGTGACACGTCCGAGAATGTTGATAACAGTCGGCTTCCATGGTGGACCAGTAATATCCTGCCCGAAGGATTTTCTTTGCCATGGTATGTCCACTGGAATGAGTTCCGAAGGTACCTTCATGCAGCTCTGCCATGATCCTTTCTGCTTCGGTCTTATCCACACAACGCAGTAAGGTTGAATCATGGTTTCGTTTGTAAAGAATGCCATTGCTGAGGAAGAACTTTGCCGCGAACCTTCTCAGAAACTTCTTGTCATTGATGGATGCACCCTCGGGGTATTCCCGAGCTTCAAGGTACCTCTTTACTTCATGGTACCAAGGCTTTTCTGTTACCTCTTCTGTCTCAAGATCACAGCAATGTGCAGGTTCATCCAGTTTCCAAATAATGATCCGGGGAGCCTCGTTGTCCCACTTGACTTTGAACATAGAAGACATCGTAGCTATCGCGTCCGCCAACTGATTCTTCTCTCTTGGGAAGTGTTCAAAGGTTATCTCCTCGAAATGGGGAAGCAATGTCAACACATACTCCTTGTAAGGAATAAGATTTGGGTGTTTCATATCCCACTCGCCTTTGATCTGACTGATCACGAGAGCGGAATCTCCAAAGACACTCAGAAACTTGATCCTTAGGTCAATTGCAGCTCGAAGACCCATGATGCATGCTTCACACTCCGCCATGTTGTTGGTGCAGTTGAAACATAGTCGGGCGGTGAGCGGAGTATGAGAGCCTTTAGGAGATATGATCACAGCGCCAATGCCATTACCCAAAGCATTTGAGGCTCCGTCAAAGTGCATAGACCATCGGGATCCTTCCTCAGGTCCTTCATCCGGTCACAATCAGTTACTACCATGATATTCTCGTCTGGAAATTCAAAGTTTATAGACTGGTAATCATCCACTGCGTGATGTGCCAAATGGTCTGCCAACACACTTCCCTTGATTGCTTTTTGAGTCGTGTACTGGATGTCATACTCAGTCAAGATCATCTGCCATCTTGCTATTCTTCCGGACAAGGCCGGCTTTTCAAAGATGTACTTGATTGGATCCATTTTTGAAATCAACAGAGTAGTGTGAGTCAGCATATACTGTCTCAGCCGGCGAGTAGCCCATACCAAAGCGCAACAAGTTTTCTCGAGCAGTGAGTATCGGGTCTCACAGTCGGTAAACTTTTTGCTAAGGTAATAAATAGCGTGCTCTTTTCGGCCAGACTCGTCATGCTGACCTAGCACACACCCCATTGAGTTGTCCAGTACTGTCAAGTATAAGATTAGAGGTCTCCCTTCAATCGGTGGTATAAGAATGGGTGGCTCTTGGAGATACTCTTTGATTCTTTCGAAAGCAGCCTGACATTCATCGTTCCAACGTACTGCTTGATCTTTCTTCAGTAGCTTGAAGATTGGTTCACAAGTAGCAGTTAGGTGTGAGATGAATCGGGCAATGTAGTTCAGCCGTCCTAGAAAGCCTCTGACCTCTTTCTCTGTCTTGGGAACTGGCATCTCTTGTATGGCTTTCACTTTGGCAGGGTCCACTTGAATACCTTTGTCGCTTACGACGAAACCTAATAGTTTTCCAGATCTCACCCCGAAGGTACACTTGTTCGGATTTAATCTAAGCTTGTACAACTTCAACCGGTCAAACAACTTCTGTAGATGGTCAATGTGTTCCTCCTCAGTTTGGGACCTTGCAATCATATCGTCAACATATACTTCAATCTCATGGTGGATCATATCATGAAACAGAGCAACCATGGCACGCTGATACGTTGCCCCAACATTTTTCAACCCAAAAGGCATGACCTTGTAACAGAAGGTGCCCCACTGAGTAACAAAAGTGGTCTTCTCCATGTCTTCGGGAGCCATCTTTATCTGATTATAATCGGAGAAACCATCCATGAAGGAGAATACCTTGTGCTAGGCAGTATTTTCAACCAGAACGTCGATGTGAGGCAGAGGGAAATCATCCTTAGGGCTCGCCCTGTTCAAACCCCCGCAGTCAACACACATTCTGACCTTACCATCTTTCTTCGGTACTGGAACCACATTGGCAACCCACTGAGGGTAAGAAGTCACTGCTAGAAAACCGGCGTCAAATTGTTTCATAACCTCAGCTTTGATTTTCTCGGACATCTCTGGACGTATACGGCGGACTTTCTGTTTTACCGGAGGGCATTCTTCCTTGGTAGGCAGGTGATAAACCACAATGTCGGTATCCAACCCAGGCATATCTTCGTAAGACCAGGCAAAGATTTCCACGTAGTCATGCAGCATCTGAATCAACCGTTGTTTCACACTAGACTCCAGATTGGCACCAATCTTGACTTCCTTCCTGTCTGTCTCAGTACCCAGATTTACTGTTTCTACTGGCTCTTCATGTGGTTGAATGGCCCTCTCTTCCTGGAGTAGCAGTCTTGCAAGCTCACCAGGCACTTCGCAATCATCTTCACCTTCGTCTTCGGCTAAGTTGATCGGATTTTCAAAGTCATAACTGGCAGTAGCAGAGTCGTTGCCAGTGAGATCCAGAGTGGATTGGGACCTGTATATGTGAGTGTGTGTAAAATAGTTGTTTTGCAATATATAATAAAGAAATACAAGGAGCCAAAGATTTGAAATGCAAAAGACGTCCAATGCTTTTATTAATGATATATGAAAATGACACACAAAAGCCCTCACAAATGAAGCCACGGTGCCCCGGGTAAGACACCGGGCCATAAAGTTTCACAATATTGTCTGTTACAAATTCAAAACAAAGGAGTTCATTACTGAGTCACAAAAGTAATAGGGACGAAGTATTTCGATGTCCAGTTGTTTGGTCCACCGTTGGTTGTAGGGTAGATCCAGCTGTCGAATTCAGATTCCTCTACGTCATCATCATCCCTAATAGCATTTACTTCATGCTTGGGCATGGGGGCTGTTACAACATTAGGCCTCTCGGGCGCCTCAAATTCAACCTCCTTTGCATCGATCAAGTCTTGGAACTTATTCTTCAAAGTCCAGCAATCATCCGTATTATGTCCTGGGCTGTCAGAGTGATAAGCGCAACGGGCGTTAGGATTGTACTTTGGAGAGGTAGTATTCGGATTCTTAGGAGCTTCCCTTAGAGTCACCAAATTGGTTGTCAGCAACTGCGACAATATCTGGGACAAGGTCATGCTGAGCCGAGTGAACTGCCTTCTAGGTCTCTCACCCCTTTGTTGGTTGTGATGCTGAGGAGCACCAACAGGTTTTGAAATGACCACTGTGTTGACAGCTTGGCGGTGATCAGATCTATTTGGTCTCCTTGAACCATAGACAACACTAGATTCCTTCTTGAACGGTTTCTTCTCAGTGCTCGAGGAGGCACCCTTCTGTATTTTTCCAGACTTGATACCAGCTTCAATTCTCTCACCAGTCAAGATAAGGTCTGTAAACCCTGCTGAAGAATTTCCAATCAAATGGTTGAAGAACGGACCAGACAGGGTCCCCAAGAACATATCCACAAGTTCACGATCAGTTAAGGGTGGCTGCACCCGTCCAGCAAGGCCTCTCCACTTTTGAGCATACTCCTTAAATCCTTCACCCGTCCCTAGTGACATACCCTGGAGTTGGGTACGCGTAGGAGCAAGGTCGGAATTATACTGATACTGCTTATAGAACGCAGTAGCCAAATCCTCCCAGTTACGGATACTGGCCCCATCCAGTTGATAGAACCATTCGAGTTGAGTCCCTGAAAGACTGTCCTGGAAGAAATGGATCCACAAATTCTTGTCAGTGGTGTAAGGTTGGATCTTCCTTACATATGACCGGAGGTGCAGCTTTGGGCAGGAAGCTCCGTCATATTTGGCAAAAGCAGGTGCCTTGAATTTATGTGGAATCACCACCCCAGAGGATAAGCCTAGGTCTCCAAAGTCTAACCCGGGCACATTCTGTATCTCCATATCACTTAAGCGGTCCTCCAACTGTTTATACCTATCCTCAGCAGGAGGATACTGTTCCTCATCATAATCCGTCTCGTTGTCGGAGACCACGGGACTAGGAACCCTTCTCTCTTGTGGGTTGTCTTTTCCTACAGATGAGGTAGTCAGCTCAACCTCGTTCTGTAGTCCATTCCCAAATCTGCGTCCAGTGTTGAACAAGACGGTCCTCTTCTTCTTCTTCTTTTTCAGAATCAGAGTCTTCAACTCCTGTTGACCCTGGGCTAGGCTCATAACCAACTCTTGGAACTGGGCGTTCTGGGCCTTGATAGCTTGTTCAGTGAAAGGTTCAGTAGACATGACGATTGCTGAAATAAACAGCGAAGAAGATAAGTGACCTGTAAAAAGGGTACTTGTTATGCATATGATGAAATGAAATGCGTATGATTTATGTATGTAATGTTTTCAAGGACCTCGCGGGGGAAACAAAGAAACTTGTTAGAATTTGAATTTTGCGGCTTGATTGAAGGAACTTCATGTTGTTGAGAGTCCTTCTTCAAGAGTCAAACTCACCATATCGAGTGGGTCATAGCCCCTGACTCAAGTTATCATGTTTTGATCTCCAAACAACCTTGGATAGAGGAAAATAAATCCCCTTTTCCCCTTGCTAGACAGTTGGTTCATCCTGACCTGCATCACAAACCCTTGAGATCCTTGAAATGGGTTAGTCCTTATGCAGGATGCATGCAATGTTATGATGTTATGATGTTATGATGTTATGATAAAGGCACACCACAAGTATTCACAAAAGGCAAACATGGTAAAGGCACACAAGTCACACAAAAGAGCCCTTAGATTTCAGGCTGGCATGAAGTTTAGGTACTACCCTCTTTCAGTTTCAGTTGGTTAAGACCTGTCCTAGAAATAGTAACCGGGTTCTAGAGGATCTCAATATCACTGACTACCCTCAATCGGTCATAATTCCAGTTTGGCAACCTTTTCTTGCGGCCAGAACCATCGCGAGAGTTTAGCCTCAATGAGTGTAGCATACTGCTACTGTTCTATGGCCAAGTTGGTCAATTTAGGGTCCTAAGGTCAGTTGGTGCTTAATGACTCCTCAGAAGACCCATATTCTCCTCGTTCCAACACAAGGGATATCGGTACAGACCAAGGTGTCACACCAACGTAGCTACTGCTTCACCCGTGTCGGTCTACGCCGGACAGGTCCCTCACAGTTTATTGCTACTTACCTAAAGGGTATTCCCCAGATCCGGGTTAGGATATATAAAACTCCAATACAGGCCCACAAAATTAAAGCACACAAAGCATACAACTGAAAACATGGTGATCTAATCCTAAGGTACACCTCACTTATAAGATACTCCCCAACAGAGTCGCCAGTTCTGTGATCGGTGGAAATAGAACTGACTGTTTTGAAATGCTGGTTCGCGTTTGCGTTTTGCAAAATGTCGCGGTAAGCAAGAGTCGCCACCGTCTTTTATTTTCTCCAACAAGGAAAGGACAAAAGCACAACAAAATTCCTTTTCGAGATGTTTATCGGGTTCGGGAGGTAGATTATAGAAAGGGAAGGTGTTAGCACCCCTTCTATCCGTGGTTATCCACGGGCTCTTAGGTACTTGCTCACTATGTTTTCAAAAGTTTTCTTTTCTTTGTGTTTGTGGGTTTTGAAAAAGTTTTGTTTGAAAACTTCGATTTAACTCTTGTATCTGTCCTCAAGAGTGTATGAAGTGTTGTTTGAAAACTTTTGTTTGAAAAGTGTAAGTGCGAAAAGTATTTTTGTTTTGAAAGAGCAAGTATCTAAGAACCTCTACCTACTCAAAAGAAATTAAGCTGTGTAAATGTCCTTTAGACAGTACTATCCCACTATTGAGAAGTAGGTAGCACCGTCGTTGGAGTTTTTCGGGTCAATTCGATTATAGGGACATGTGGTCACTAAAGCAATGGTAGGACGCCTTAGCGGCAACCCTAATGTCTTAGATCATTTTTTATCGAGGCAACCGTTTCGAGGCAACTTTGATCTTTAGACAGGAGGGTGACCTCTAAAACACCCTATACTCAATGACTACGTCGAGGCAACCAAGTGAGGCGTACCCAAGGAGTGGCATGTGCGAGTGTGTCAGGTTTCAGTTAATGTTATCTTTGTACATGTTATGGTAAGCTACGATTGATTTTAATTTAAGAGAAGTCTTGTCATGCATAGCCTAGTTAGCATACATCTAGCAGTTAATAGTTGCGGAAAATAAAACTAAACTATTACAAGGCGTCAGGTATTTACATCGCCAAAAACAAACCCTTGAAAAATAAATTGCGGGAAAATAAATAAAAGCGATAAAAAAGGTCCTAATTAAAGCTATTACATCCTCGGAACAATTACATAATAATGGATCAAAAATAATAGGAATAAAAAATCACACGCGCGAGAAAAAATTGAATCGGAGAAGTTCTTAGGGTTTTGACCCTTTTTTGAGAAAGAAGGAAGTTTTTATCATTTTGCATTTAATTAAATTAAACCTAAAACTAATTAATTAATTAAAAGAAATATTTTTTTGAGTTTTTTATGTTTTAAAGGAAAAAAAAGGATTAAAATTGTCAAGAAACCCTAATTCTACATTAGTTTTAGATTTATTGTGAAAATATTAAAATTAACCTAATTAAAAAAACTAAATTAATTATGTTAGCATTTATTTACAAAATAACTAATTAAATTTAATAAATAAAAATAATATATTTTTTATGTTTTCTGGATTTTTATTATGAAAATAAATATTAATTTGTTAGTTAAAATAATAATAATAAAAATAATTAAATGAAAGAAATAAAAAAGAAAAGAAAAGAAAATAAACTTGAAGGGGGGGTGCTGGGCCCAAGGAGGAGGTATTTCTGGAATTCTGAAGCCCAATAATGCTTAAGCCTGTTTGACTTTTTGGGACATCTACACGCTTGTTGACTAAGGACTATGGTGGTCCTTCAATTTTGGCCATTGGATCCAGGCTTGGAGACACCTGGCGCCTGGAAATTGGAGGTGTATGATGGACCTCACTTTGAAGCTTGCACATGAATGCCTGAAAAATAAAAGCAACAACGTTTTTGGGGGACCTGGGATTCGAACCCAGGTCCCAAGGCTTCCAGATCAACATGCTAACCACTCCACTAAGCTGTTTCAACTGTTATTAAGATAAAGAGCAATAATTATATATGAAAATAATCAATATACTGTAATAAAACAAAAATAACGCGTGCTTTTCAAATTGTCCAATGGTATGTCAACACCTCATCATCTTCTTCATTCGTTCTGCATAAATAATATTAGATAGCGGGGGTTTTTAACCCCCACTATATACTGCAAGGAAAAATAGCGATTAGCAATCCAGCAAATATAAATATTTCGCGAGGTATTGGGCTTGTTCGTCTTGTTCTCATGATCTCAACCATGTGTCTTATGAGTCCTAATTTTGCCTGGTTCAGAAAGCCCTAATTCAAAGCTCAAGAACCCTAGAAATTTGATCATGGCATCTTTTGATTCAGGGCGTTATAGCTCAATTAAATTATGCCATTAGCTTCGTATGGTTCCTAGCAATGCAAAACAATCAAACAAACATGTTAAATGCGCATGAATTAAGCAATACGATTTTGAATAGGAATTGCAAACCGTGGTTTTGTAGATGATGATTCTTTGAGCTTTGAAACTGGAATTTGATTGTAAATCATCCCTGAGACCTCCTGCAATGTATTAGAATGGTCAAAACGCCTTGAATCGCCCTAGAATGCAAAAATCAGTTTACAATTTTCTTGGAATTTCTTGAAATTGGACAGGGTGATTTCTGCAGTTTTTTCACGTCCATTTGATCAGGGTTAGCTTGCATATGTATAAGGTAATTGAATTAGGTCAAAAGCTGGGCAAAAATCCATGTGCATTGATGATTGGATCCTTGATTGAAAAATCAAATATCCTTGATTTTCATGATTGAACAAAGTTGCCAATTTTGGATTTTTTTTGTATCTTTGACTTTGTGCACGAATTTGCCAGCATGTTTTGATCAGATTTGCTTCACAAGTTGATTGAAAAAATCAAATCTTCTATTTTCCTATAATTTAAATTAATTAAATGAATTAATATCAATTAAAAATCCAATTAATCAATAAAAATAAGAAAATAAATTCAATTAAGCTTGATGGGTCGTGCATAGGTCATGGGTGAAGTTTCAAGAAGAGATTTGAGGCCCATTAGCAAAAATAAGGTGTTTTGAGCAAAGTTGACTTTTGCAAATTCATGAAAATTTCCCAACTTCTCCAATGCACAACTTGCTCAATTTTGATCATATGACCATGTTCTTTGACATTTTGGAAAGCCGTTGAAGTCCTCTAACCAATGCCTTTGGTCCCATGTCATTTGGATTTACCAATATCAAGTTATGGCCTTTGACTCAAAGTGTACTTTTGTTGACTTTTGAAATTGACCTATAATGTCAAAATTGGTAACTCCTTGTGAGAGCATTTCTTGAACTTGGAGTGTGAATATGGATTGTAGGAAATTGCATCCTCTTCAAAATGAGCATTGGATGGAATTTTTCTGACAAACCATGAAAAAGTTATGCCCTGATCAAGATACAATTGACTTTTCTACTGTCCAAAAATAGTAACTTTTTGCACCTTGATGATTTTTGAGCTATCCTTGTGGAATCATGATCAAGACTTGATCAAATGATGATTGAGAACTCAAAATAAGATGTTGACCAAAAATTCTGACTTTTGACTGCAAAATGACCATTTTGCCCTTGTAGTTGACTGTAGGTCAAATGAGGCTTTTGACTGTGCAAATTGGCACTGTGAGTCTTGAGACTTGGCATGTAGGTGCTTGAGAATGTATATAGGCCCTTGAGACTTGATTGAACCATTGAGAACCCCAAATTCCTTGAAAGAACCAAAACCCTAATTTCAGCTGGCTTAGGAGGTGGTTTGACTGTACTACCCTTGAGCAATCTTGAACCATTTGAAGATGATTCTTGACAAATCTTGGAGAATATGGGAGGGAAAATTTTAGGGTACAACAAGTACCTTAGAAGTTTAAGACAGGAAATAAACAAGCATAAAGTGCCACATCCTTCTCCCCCTTTGACATTATCAAAAAGAAGGGAAAGATGCAATAAAAATGGATAACATTGAAAACTTAACCAAAACATGCACTAATTAAACAAAGTCATAGACATACATGTCATAGTAGAATAACAAATACATAGAAAGCTCAAAAGCAACAATCAAAACATAGCATAAAGTAACAAGGACAAAACATAAAAAGCAGTAGAAATAAGAAAATTGGACAGAATTTTAAGGGGAATTGTTGTTGTAGAAGAAGGGTCCTTGATTGAGGAATTGTTGCTGTAATGGAGGTTCTGTGTATTATGGTGGAGGTACAATAGGATTATTAGGGTAATATGGAGGCATGTGAAGGTGAGAGTAAAGGTAGGAAAATTATTGGTTCACATCTAAGTGAAAATCATTAATCTGAGATGTCGTGGAGTCATTGTTGGCATTCCACTGGTGGTTGATGTTGGTGTTGATGGAAGCAAATTGTTGACTCATAAAATCTATAACATCTTGATTACTTGGATCAGAGGGAGCAGTAGGTGGAGGAGGTGCAGCATCACCGCCTTCTTCCTCTTGATTGTTTCCTTCTCCACCAACCATATCTTCACCAATGTATGTGATTGTTTTTGTTTCCGAATTGTAGTGAACTCCCATTCTTAAATCAACATTTTTGATTGAGATCTTGTGACCATTTGGATCCATATCAACTCTTTCAAAACCGGCAAAATCAATTCCAAATTTTCCATAATTAGATTAATAAAGTAAGCATATGGTAGGAATTTTGACTTTGCATCAAACCTTAGCATATGAGTCATTATAATCCGTGCCCAATTGACGCTTATACCTCTTTTCCTTGCATATAGCAGTTGCATTTCCAAATCAATCACAGCGCAGTGGTTTCCAGCCCGCAAAAACATAATGTAGACCATGAAATACGGAAATAGGCTATCATCGATAAAAAATTTACCTGCACTCCAAGAGTCTCTAGATGGAATGACTCCTCCTAGACCGTGAATTCTTTTAGCACGGAATTCAACTTCTTTCAATCTGCCAATGCTGTAGTAAAAATCCTTTTTCTTGTAATCATCCCATACTTCGTCTTCATGATCATACAAAGAGCTACCAATATGAGGGATATGTAGAATGTCACCAAGAATTTCAGGTGTTAGAGAAATTCTTGTGCCCAACACATATGTAACAAACTTGCCTTTGTAAGTAGCCAAGTTATTGAAGAACACTCTTACTAGATCCGGGTAGTATGGACCAAATGATGAAATCAGTGGTTCCAATCCATATGCAGTCAAATCATTCTGAAAAGTAAAGCATTCCAGAGGGAAAGATGATAGCATACCATATTTTGGAGTGGACACTATCTTCCTTTGAAAATCCATTTTGAACCTTGTTTCTTGAACTTCAGTGAGAGTTGAGATTAATGGATTTTCTGCAGAAGATGAAGAAAATTTCTTCTTTCCTTTCTCTGTAGCCGACACTTTTCGTTTTTGTCTGGATGCCATGAGGAAGGTGTTTTTCTGAATTTAGGGTTTGGTAGATTTTGAGAAGTAGATATTTGATGAGATGAATTTGGATAGGATTTATGAGTGGATAGTGATGAGTGGGTTTTAATATAGTCAATGATATTTAATTGATTTGTCAATATTGGAGGTGAAATTGAGATATGAGAGAGACATAAATTTTGACCAACATAAAAGCCTGTCAAAAAAGCAATTTAAAGCAGGTGCAATCGATTTGCATACATGTGTAATCGATTTGCACACAAAACAGAACATCAAGAAAATTGAAACGAACAACGTGCAATCGGTTTGCACTAAAAACATAAAGGTTAGAAAATAAAACATACAGTGAGCAATCAATTTGCACAATGGTGCAATCGATTTGCATCAACAAAAATGACCAAAAACACATTTTTCTTAAATTTTAACAACACTTAACATATATAGCATTTAAAGGCATCATATAATCATGGATTTTTTTACATATAACCAAGTTAAGACAAGTATGTGAAAGCATAAAAAGGATAGAAAGCACCTTATACGTCGTGTTCATCAAGAATGCCAAGTTCTCGTCGAATCTTGTAAAATGGTTCTCTTGCCAAAGGTTTAGTGAAGATATCAACAAGTTGATTATGAGTATCTACAAATGTGACCTCGACATCTCCTTGAAGTACATGATCACGAAGAAAGTGATGTCGTATGTCGATGTGTTTGGTTCTTGAGTGCATGACCGGATTCTTTGTAATTTTTATTGCACTTGTATTGTCGCACCGAAGAGGAATGCATCCTAGATCGAGTCTGTAGTCACGAAGTTATTGCTTGAGCCATAATATTTGAGCATAACTACTACCCACTGCAATATATTCTTCTTCGGCCATGCTAAGAGCAACACATGCTTGTTTCTTGCAAGCCCATGATACTAATGCATTTCCAAGGATGTGACAAGTACCACTTGTTCTTTTTCTATCAGTTTTACAACCGGCATAATCCGCGTCAGAGTAACCAACAAAATTGCAAACACTACCTTTAGGATACCATAATCCAACATTTGTTGTTCCTTTGAGATACTTCATGATCCGTTTTACCGCCATATAGATGTGATTCCTTTGGATTTGCTTGAAAGCGAGCATATAGACAGACACTGAACATTATGTCAGAACAAATTTCCGTCAAATATAATAAGGAGCCAATCATACCTCAATATTTTGTAATGTCAATGGAGACACCCGATTCATCTTAATCAACGCATGTACCGGAACCCATTGGTGTAGTCATAGCTTTACAATTATCCATGTCAAATCTTTTCAACAATTCTTTGCAATAATTGGATTGGTTGATGAAAATTCCATCCTTTAATTTCTTGATTTTAAGTCCAATAAAATAATTCATTTTACCCATCATGGACATCTCAAATTCGCCTTGCATCATTGCTGAAAATTCTTCACACATTTCTTTGTTTGACGAGCCGAAGATGATATCATCAACATGGACTTGAACTAGCAAAGTGTCACCTTTGATTTTCTTGATAAACAAAGTCTTGTCAACTTTACCTTTTTCAAAACCTTTTTCACATAAGAAATTACTTAGCTGATCGTACCATGCCCTTGATGCTTGTTTCAAACCATAGAGAGCTTTTCTCAATTAATAAACATGAGATGGATTCTGGAAATCTTCGAACCCTGGGGGTTGCTTAACATAGACTTCTTCATTGATATATCCTTTCAAGAATGCACTTTTGACTTCCATTTGGAAAAGCTGAAAATTTAATGAACAAGCATAGGCAAGTAAAAGACAAATAACTTCTAACCTTGCAACCAGAGCGAAATTTTCTTCAAAGTCTATTCCTTCTTCTTGATTGTAGCCTTGTACTATCAATCTTGCTTTGTACCATTTTCATCAAGTTTGTTCTTAAATACCCATCTTGTTCCAATGATGTGTTTGTTGCTTGGCCTAGGGACAAGTTCCCAAAATTGATTCCTTTCAAATTGATTTAACTCTTCTTGCATAGCAATAACCCATTGGTCATTTCCTAAGGCTTCATCAACTTTGGAGGGTTCAATTTGAGAGACAAATGCCATGTTTAGACAAGCATCTTTAAGATTTAATATTGGTGTCACACCTTGACTTATATCACTGATGACTTTATCTATATGATGATCTCTATGAGTCCTCCACTCCTTTGGTAGATCATTGAAGTTTGATTCTTGTTGAGATGTTTCTTCTTTTTGAATCGGTTGATCTTTATTGACATCTTTGGAAGTATTTTCTTGAGGAACTTCTAATATTTCATCATCATCATCATTACAAACAATATTATCCTCCTTGGAGGGGTTATATTCATCAAAATATACATGCATTGATTCTTCAATTGTTAAATTTCTTTTTTTATAAATTCTATATGCCTTACTAGAAAGAGAGTAGCCAAGAAAAAAATACCTTCATCTTATTTTTCATCAAACTTACCAAGGTTATCTTTGTAGTTGTTTAGGATAAAGCATTTGCAACCGAAAATGTGAAAGAAGGAAATATTTGGTTTCCTCCCTTTTAAAATTTCATATGGAGTTTTCTTCAAGATTGGTCTTATGTTAACTCTATTGCTAACAAAACATGCCGTGCTCACCACATCCGCCCAAAAATATTTTGGAAGATTTGAATCACTAAGCATCATTCTTGCAAGCTCTACAAGAGACCTATTCTTTCTTTCCACCACTCCATTTTGTTGAGGAGTCCTTGGTGCCTAGAAGTTGGGAGATATTCCATGTTCTCCACAAAATTCTTCAAAGAGAGCATTTTGAAATTCTCCGCCATGATCACTTCTTATGGAGGCAATTATTAGAGATTTCTCATTTTGAATTTGTTTAGCATACTTCTTGAAAGCCTTGAATGCATCACTTTTCTGCACTAAAAAGAATGTCCAAGTATATCTAGAGAAATCATCAACAATAACCAAAGCATATACATTACCTCTGAAACTTCTTGTTCTTGATGGACCAAATAAGTCCATATGCAACAATTGTAGTGGTCTTGTAGTAGACACCACATTCTTAGATTTGAAAGTTAATTTTGTTTGTTTCCCTTTTTGACAAGCATCACAAAGTCTATCTTTGACAAAGTTTCTCTTAGGAAACCCAATGACAAGATCATGATTGATTAATTTATTCAAGTGTTCCATATGAATATGAGCAATTCTTTTGTGCCAAAGCCATGAATCATCGTTGTTCCCCATGAGACATTTTACCTTCAAAGATGGATACTCAAGGGAAATCATAAATATATTATTAATTCTTTTACCTTTAAGTATAACCTCATGTGTGACTTCATCTTATATCAAGCATTCATCTTTGGTGAACTTGATCTTAAAGCCTTTGTCACAAAGTTTGGTAATACTAAGAAGATTGTGCTTTAGTCCTTCAACATAAAGAACATCTTCAATGGACGTGAAAGGTGGAGCACAAACTTTTCCTTTTCCAATAATTCTTCCCTTATTGTTGTCTCCATAAGTGACAAAACCCCTGGCCTTTAGAACTAGATTTAAAAATTGGTTTATATCTCCCTTCATATGCTTTGAACAACCACTATCAAGATACCAAAGATTGCATGTGGTCTTCAAGCACACCTAAAAAACAAATTAGGTTTTGTTAGGTACCCAAGTTGCTTTGGGTCCTTCATGATTAGTACCTTTCTTTACCCACATATAATTCCCACTTGTCACACTAAAGTTTCTAACATAGCAAGCATTAGGTGTGTAGCCTTTAATACCACAATAAAAACAAGTAGGTTCAAATTTACTTATGTATCTAGAAGGGTAAGATTTTTTCTTAGGAAATGTTTTCTTTTTAGGATAATGATGAACTACTAGAGAAAATTCACTATCAAAAAGAGAAAATTCATTACTAACCTCATCATCTTCATTATCGGAATGGTGTGAGGCCATCAATGCTAGATTTGCACTTTCATCACTATCAGAATCAGACGAAGAACTTATTTCATTATCCTCCCATGCAACATAGGCCTTTTTGCTCTTAAATTCCTTTTTTCCTTTGTAGCCACCTTTCTTGGAGAGTTTTGGACAATCCGGCTTGATATGACCTTGCTTACCGCATTCATAACATGTGACTTCTTGTGTTAATGTGGAAGCTTCCCTTTTCTTAAATTGTTTCTTTCTTTTTGCATGAGAAAGGGATTTGTCATTTCCACCAAAGAACTTACCAAGCCTTTTAACAAGAAGCATGAAGTTTTCATCTTCTTCCGGATTGTATTCCTTTTCAACTTCCTTGGAATCAATCTTTAAGGCAATATTCTTGGATTTCTTCACTTGATTTTCATGCTTTTCAAGTCTTCCGAGTTCCGTTTCATATTCTTGAAGTTTTCCAAACAACATTGCGGAAGTCATTGAAGAAAGACTTTTATTTTCCGAAATTGACGTTACCTTTGGTTGCCATTCCCTAGTTAAGGATCTAAGTACTTTCAGATTTAGTTCATCATTCATCAAAGTCTTACCAAGAGCACTCAAATGATTTTTCAAGTGCACAAATCTCTTTTGCAAGTCAAGGATGGTTTCTTCGGGTTGCATTCAACAGTTCCTTCATGAGTTAGTACCAAGTGTGATACGATGGCAGAACCGACTGTTAATACTGGTTTGCATTTTGCGCTTTTTTGTTTGCAAAATGTCACGGTAAGGAAGAGTCGCCACCGACTTTTATTTTATCCAATCATGGAAAAGGAAAAAGAACAGAAAAAACCTTTTTTCGAGATATTCTGAGTACGGGGGGTAGATTATAGAAATGGAAGGTGTTAGCACCCTTTCTATCCATGGTTTTCCATGGGCTCTTAGGTACTTGCTCATTTTTCAAATTTCTTGTGTGTGCTTGTTTTGAAAATGTTTTACTTTGTGATAACCCTTGTATCAGTCCTCAAGGGTGTGATGAAGTTTGTTTTGAAAATTTGTTTTGGAGGGTGTTTGTGTGAAAAGTTTTTATTGAGCAAGTACTTAAGATTCTACCTACTCGAAAAAAGATTGTTTGTTCTTGTTTCCTTTAGACAGTGCTATCCTACTATTAAGAAGTAGGTAGCCCCATCTTTGGAGTTGTAAGGGACATTCGAAAGGGACGAGTGCAATCACTAAAGCAATAGTTAGAAAACTTTAGCAGTAACCCTAGAGTCTTAAGATCTTTCCGAGGTGTTGTACCCCAAAATTTGCCCTCCCATATTCTTCAAGATTTGCACAGAGCATGCTTCAAAATATCCCAAGGGTTGCACAGTTCAAGGGCCTCATAATAGTCAAAAACTAGGGTTTTAGTTCTGGAAAAGAAGTTGAAGTTTTCAAGGGTCCAAACAAGTCCCACATGCCTATAAACATTGTCAAGCATCCACATACTAAGTTTCAAGACTTACAGCATAAAATTGCACAGTCAAAAACCCTAATTGCTCAACAGTCAACTGCAGGGGCAAAATGGTCATTTGACAGTCAAAAGTTCAAATTTTTGGTCAACATCTTATATTGAAGCCACAAACATCATTTGATCAATTCTTGATCATGATTTTCAAGGCATGGCTCAAAAAGTCTCAAGATGCAAAAGTTTCCATATTTGGACAGTTGAAAAAGTCAACTGTAACTTGACCAAGGCATAACTTCCACATGGTTTATCAGAAAAATTCCATCCAAAGCTCATTTTTAAGAGAATGACATGTCCTACAACTCCTCTTCACACTTCAAGTCCAAGAAATGCTCTCACAAAAAGTTATCAATCTCAACATTATAGGTCATTTTCAAAAGTCAACAAAAAGGCACTTTAAGTCAAAGACCATAACTTGAGATTGGTAAATCAACATGACATGGGACCAAAGGCATTGGTTAAAGGACTTCAAGACATTTCCAAAATGTCCAAGAACATGATCAAAGCTTAAAAATTGAGCAAGATATGCCTTGTGGAAGTTGGGAAATTTTTGGGAATTTTGAAAAGTCAACTTTGCTTCAAATGCCTCAAAATTGCTAATGGGCCACATTTTCTTCCAAGAATCATCATCCAAAAGCTATGCACGACCATTTGACCCAAAGGGGATTTATTTCATCATTTTTTATTATTTATTTGAATTTTTATCACCATTAATTCATTTAATTAAATAAAATATGACAAAAATACTCAAGCATGCATTTTAAATCTTTTTATGCAGCTAATAGGTCTATCATAACTCCAAGATTTCGTGCACACTCAATTTGGAAAGATTTGGCCATGATTGATATCAAAAGGGCATGGAAAAGATTGAAAAAGATCCATGGAAATCAAATCTCAAAAGCATTGAATGCAAAGGTTTTTGGTTGAAATTTCTACCCTAATTCATTCCTCACATAAGTATAAACCTAAACCTAATACTCAGGACCTTCAAGCTGCGCTCAAAAGCAAATACACACTTTGCATTTTTGGCAAAAAAGTTCAAAATTGAAAACTGCATTACAGGGTGATTCAAAGCATACAAACGATTCAAAAAGCTTGCTGAGGTCTTCCTGGACATAACTGAATTCTTTTCCAGTCCCCACGCATCAAGAAGTGGTAGAATAAAGTCAAACTTCCTCAAACTTTTTGCATAATCGTGTCTCATAATTCATGCCATATTTTTGATTTCTAATGCTTGATTTTTACTAGTTTAATCATTCTAAATCTAACCATGCCATTCAATTGAGTTTTTGTGCCCTGTACGAGAATCTACCATGGAAGTTTTCTAGGTTTTCAAAGATGTGAAATTGGGGACTTTCGCATACGGTAAAATCAGACCATGAGACTGGGACCATTGAATTCGTAGCATTCCAACGAATCTAAAGCACCCATCGCGCTCAATTTATCATTGGCCAATTTCTAATCGCTATTTTCATGTTCTTCATTTAGTGGGGGTTTAAAACCCCCGCTATCCGTCTGTTTTTTTTCCAGGCCAAAGCAAACGAACGAAGAAGAAGGTGGGTTGTCATCCTGTGGTTGGCTATTTCAAATCCTGGCGCGCATTTTGTTAAACTCCCACTAACCTACGTTTTCTCTCTCTTATTATTCATATCCTATTATATTGACAAAGAAAGCAAATAGCACAATTGGCAAGGCGTTAGCATGGTAAACGTTGGGACCTGGGTTCGATTCCCAGGTCCCCCATATTTCCTTCTATTTTTTTCTCATAACGTGATTAGGTACCCAACATGGCCAGAGGTCCACCAAACATCCAGCGCTGGAGCTTGCCACACGTCTCAGGAGATGGATCTGAAGGTCAGGATCTGGAGTCCACCATGGACATCAGTCAAACACTCCACACGCATCCCAGAAAAGTCAACCAAGGGCTTGCATCTCATGGGCCAAATTGCTCAATTTACCTCCAAAATTGGGGTCAACACCCCCCATTGGTTTGCATATTATTTTCTTTCTTTTTATTTTTTCTATTTATTTGTTTTATTTATTTTAGTTAATTCATCCAAATTAATTTTCATAAAATATAAAAAAAATCAGAAAATCATAAAACAATAAAAAATATGCTTTGTTAATATTAGTTAATATTATTTTGTAAATAAATTTAATAATTTACTTAATTTTAATTTTAGGTTTTAACTTTAACTTCTTTTCTTAAATAAATTAAAAAAACATAAAAATTAGGGTTTCTAGCTTTTTATTCTTTTTTTCAATAATTAAAATTTCTTCTTATTATTATTAATAATTAATTATTTTTGTAAATAAATTAGTGATTAAATAATTAGGTTAAAACTAGGTCAAGCTTAAACATTTTTTTTATGAATTAAAAATAGTTTAGAATTAGGGTTTTAATTCCAATTAATTTTCTAATAATTCCATAAAATACAAAAATTCCAAAAAATAAATTCTTTCTTTTATTTAACTTAATTATTTTATTAATTGTAATGTAATTTCCTTTAAAGGGTCCAACGCCCTCGCACTCTCGATTTTATTTTTATTTCGCGCGTTTGCTTTTATTTCTATTTATGAATATAATGTATTTATCCCAAAGCCTTGTAATAGATTACTTATGACATTTATCTTTCCGCATTTTATTTATTTCAAATCGGGTTTCGGTTTAATTTGGCGATGTGGACCCGCGCCTTTGTAATAGCGTAGGACTTTTAATTCCGCATCTTTTAACTGTTAATAACTCGCATGAAAGAATGAATGCCAAAAATAAAAACAAAGCGTAGATCACCAATGCATGAACAAGACAAACATAATTGAAAATGATACACAAATCACACACCACCCCTAGGGTACGCCTCACTGTTGCCTTGCCCCTCGAAAAGTGGTCGTCGAGTAGAGGACGTTTTAGTAAGTCCTCATGTCCATGAACATGGCATGGGGGTAGCTTCTAAGGTGTTTTCCTATTGCTCTGGTGACCACAATGTCCCGAACCCTCGAATTGACCCGAACACCTCCAACGGTGGTGCTACCTACCTCTCAATGGTGGGATGGCACTATCTTAAGGACATTTACACAGACGAATTCCTTAGGGTAGGTAGACGACTCATAGATACTTGCTCTAATTTCAAAACAAATCAAAAACTTCTTTTCACACCAACACTTTCAAAAAGCTTTCAAAAGCAATTTTTCAAACACTCTTGAGGACCGATACAAGAGTCGAACTGAAACTTTCAAAGAAACTTTTTCAAACCCACTCTGAAAAGCAAACAAACAATTTTGAAAACACAATGAGCAAGTATCTAAGAGCCCATGGATAACCATGGATAGAAAGGGTGCTAACACCTTCCCTTTCTATAAATCTACCTCCCGAACCGAGAACTAATCTCAATAAGGAATTTTTCTGTGCTTTTGTCCTTTCCATTTGGAGAAAATAAAAGACGGTGGCGACTCTTGCTTCCGCGACATTTCGCGAACCAGCGTTAAACAGTCAGTTCCAGATCCACCGATCACAGAACTGGCGACTCTGCTAGGGACCTTTATAAAGTGAGGTGTACCTTAGGATAGTTCATAACTGTGTTTTCAATTGTATTGACTTGTTTGCTTTAAAATTATGGGTTGCATGGGAGTTACATAGATCCTAACCCGAATCTGGGGATACCCTGTTAGGTAGCATAAGCTGTGAGGGACCTGTCCGGCGTAGACCGACATGGGTGAAGCAGTGGCTACGTTGGTGTGACACCTTGGTCTGTACCGATATCCCTTGTGTTGCAACGAGGAGAATATGGGTCTTCTGAGGAGTCATTAAGCACCAACCGACCTTAGAACCCTAAATTGACCCAACTTGGCCATAGAACAGTAGCAGTATGCTACACTCATTGAGGCTAAACTCCCGCGATGGTTCTGGCCACAAGAAAAGATTGCGATGCTGGAGTTATGACCGGTTGAGGGTAGTCGGTGATATTGAGATCCTCCAGAACCCGGTTACTATTTTCTAGGACAGGTCTTAACCAACAAACTGAAAGAGGGTAATACCTAGGCCTCATGCTGGCCTAAACTTTAAGGGCTTGTCTTGTGTGACTTGTGTGCCTTATCATGTTTGCCTTTGTAAATATTTGTGGTGTGTTTTATCATAACATCATGCCATCATGAGCATTGCATGCATCCTGCATAAGGACTGACCATTTCAAAGACAAGAGGGTTTCACCTTTGCTCTGTTTTGTAGGATATCATGATGCCTATGCGAAGGAATTGGTTAGCAGAATTGGTTAGCAGAATTCCAAACACCACTTCCTTCATCCAGAGGCATGGTTCTCTTCTCAGTTTAGTCACTGCAAAGCGGGATCAACAGTTGATGAGTGTCCTGACCCAGTTCTATGACCCTTTGTACCAGTGCTTCACCTTTCAAGACTTCCAGCTGGTCCCTACCCTGGAAGAGTTCTCTGATTTGCTTGGTATCCCTATCTTGGATCAGACTCCCTTCACTGGCTGGGAAAAGACTCTCAAGCTTGAGGAGGTTGCTGCAGCTCTTCCCTTGACACATCAAGAAGTAATGGATAACTGGGTGACTAAAAGCGGAGTTAAGGGTTTCTTGGCCAAGTTTCTGATTGGTAAAGCTAACAGTTTCTGGAATGACTTGGACTTTAGGGCATATGAAGACATCTTGACTCTCTTAATCTATGGGCTAGTCTTGTTTCCTAATCCTGACAACTTCATCAATGTCACTGCCATAAGGATCTTTATGTCCCAGAACCCTGTGCCCACTCTCTTGGGTGACATCCTGCAACAACTTTATGCTCGTACTGCCTGAAGACGAGGAACTCTATGGTGTCGTATCCCTTTGTTGGTGAGGTGGTTTATTTCGCACCTCCCTAAGTTCGTACTGAAGAACCAAGAAGGAAGAGGTTGGGCTCATAGGTTGATGTCTCTCACTGATAAAGACATCATTTGGACTTTCAGAGGTTTGGATGAGATAGCTGTTATTGATCCTTGCGGAGAATACCCTAATGTTCCTTTGATGGGTACTCAAGGAGGAATCTCTTACAATCCATGTCTAGCGCTCCGTCAGTTTGGAAGAGCCAGAAGAGCAGGACCCCATGAGATGTTGGTGCCTCACATCAGTTTTGAGTTTCAGGTAGATAGTGACGAGCTGCGTCGTAGGTTCATCAAGGCTTGGGAAAGAGTTCATAAAGCTGACCCACAAGAGTTGGGGCCAAAGACTTCTCTACCTATGGAAGCCTACTACAAATGGGTTCGCATCCGTGCTCAGAAGCTAGGTATGCCATACGAAGCTGTCAGACCCGTCATTCTTGAGTATCCTGACAAAGATGGGGTTCCTTCAACTGTCCTCCCTCCTCAGATACCTACTGATTATGAGACATTAAAGAGGTCTTGGTCGCAACTCCGAGAAGAACGGGATTCATATCGGGAAAAGTTCAACGAGCAGGAATTGAAGATCCAGAAGCTGACAAAACAATTGGAGAATGAGCGAGCTCTGAATGACTACATCTGTACTGAGAAGAGGAGACCATGGGATCAATGAGGAGCTCTGGATGTTCTTTTACAATTTTATTTCCCTTTTCAGTATTTCCCTTTTATGTAACGCCTAAGGGTAACCTGTTGAACAATTTAAGTTTCAAAGTTGAATCTAATGAAGTGTGTTCCTTTTTTGTTTACAAAGTTGATTCCCGATTGTCTTTGAAAACATAAATCATACGCATTCCATTCATCATGTGCATAGCAGGTATTCTTCTTTTCAGGTTGCTTACTGTTCTTCGCTGTTTATTTCAGCATCATAAACCCTGACTCATCATCAACCGAGATGTCTATCAAGGCCCTTCAGGCGCAGAACGCGCAATTTCAGGAGCTGATCATGGGTTTGGCTCAAGGCCAAGAAGAGCTGAAGGCTTTACTCCTGAAGAAGGGGAAGAAGAATAAGAGAAATGTTCTTTTCAACTCGGGCCGGAGGTTTGGCAACACTCTGCAGAATGAGGAAGCTGGTTCTTCTATAGGCAAGAGCAGTCCCCAAGGGGGAAAAGGTCCTAGTCCGGTAGTCTCTGACAACGAGACTGACTTTAATGAGGAACAGTATCCTCCTGCTGAAGACCGGTATAAGCAGTTGGAAGACAAACTGAATGCAATGGAGATCCAACAAGTGCCTGGGCTGGACTTCAGAGACTTGGGTTTATCTACTGGTGTGATTATTCCTCATAAGTTTAAGGCACCATCTTTCACCAAGTATGACGGGGCGTCTTGTCCCAAGCTACACCTCAGATCTTATGTGCGGAAGATTCAACCGTACACAGTGGACAAGAACTTGTGGATCCACTTCTTCCAGGAGAGTCTTTCAGGGACTCATCTCGAATGGTTCTATCAGCTGGATGGGACCAAGGTTCGTAACTGGGAGGAGTTGGCTACTACTTTTTACAAGCATTATCAATATAATGCCGACCTTGCTCCTACACGTACCCAACTCCAGGGTATGTCGCTAGGATCAAGCGAAGGTTTTAAAGAGTATGCACAGAAGTGGAGGGATCTGGCTGGCAGGGTGCAGCCTCCGTTAATTGACCGCGAGCTGGTGGATATGTTCTTGGGGACCCTATCTGGGCCATTTTTCAATCATCTTATCGGTAATTCGTCTGCAGGGTTTACTGATCTTATTCTGACTGGGGAGAGAATAGAGGCCGGAATGAAGTCCGGTAAAATTCAGAAAGGTGCGTCTTCAAGTGCTGAGAAGAAACCCTTTAAGAAGGAGGCCAGTGCTATATATGGGCCTAGGAGGCAAGAGAAACCAGAACGCCGCCAATCTGTCAACGCGGTGATGATTGCCAAGCCTGCTGCCGCTCCTCGGCAAACCAATCCACCCAGGGCTGAAAGACCCAGAAGGGAGTTCACCCGGCTGAGTATGACCTTGTCGCAAATCTTGCCGCAGTTGCTATCCACCAATTTGGTGACTATTAGAGAGGCCTTGAAGGTTGTGAACACTGCCTCTCCCAAGTACAATCCAAATGCCCGCTGTGCTTATCATTCCGATAGCCCGGGGCATTCCACTGATGATTGCTGGGCCTTAAGGAATAAGGTGCAAGACCTTATTGAAGCAAAGGAGATACAATTTGAGGCGCCTGAGAGGCCAAATGTGGTGACTGCTCCTATGCCCCAGCATGGAGTGAATGCCGTTGATGAAGATGTGTATGCCGTTTCTGTGAATGATGTAGCTACTCCTCTGATGACTGTTAAGAGGAACCTACTGCTGGCCGGTTTATTTCCGGGTTGTAGTGAAGGTTGCCTTTTCTGTGCTGTTTCCCTTTCTGGTTGTCCTTTGCTGAAGTTGGGCATCCAAAGCCTGATGGACAGCAAAGAGATTCTGTTCAAGAAGACTGCTGTTCAGTTTGTTCCTGTGGAAGAAGTTTCTGTTGTTACGATCTTCAATAATCCGATCAAGGCTCCCCCGAGGAAGCCAATTAAAATCATGACTGTCGCACCCATTGTGATTACTGTTCCGGGGCCTCTCCCCTATGAATCTGATAAGGCTGTCCCATGGCACTATGAGGCAGATGTATATGTACATGGTATAAAGCAAGAGTTCAACACTGGCACCAGCATCAGCAATATCACTGGTCCAGCCAAAGTTACCCGCAGTGGCAGGCTCTTCTCGCCTGACATTGCGCCACCAGCTATTCGAAGACCTCTCGTTATAACGCCTGCAAGTGCACCTGTTCCCATTTCTGATCAAGTTGTTTCCCCTGCTGCCGAGTCATCTAATGCTCGGGGCAAAGGGATTGAAGATGAGCCTGCCCGGATGGAGGCGCCAAAATCTGTGAATACTGAGGCCTCCCAACAAGAGATGGAGGAAATTCTAAAGATAATCAAGAAGAGTGACTTTAATGTTGTTGAACAGCTGGGGCATACCCCCTCCAAGATCTCCATGCTCTCCTTGCTGCTGTGCTCAGAGGCCCATGCTAAGGCCTTGATTTCATTTCTAAAGACGGCCCATGTGCCACAGGAGACATCTGCAGTCCAGTTTACTGATTGCGTAGCCAATTTGACAGCCGACAATGGTTTGGGTTTCTCGGATGCTGACCTTACTGCTAAGGGAAAGGACCACAATGACGCCCTGCATGTCTCTATTGAATGCAGGGGCACTACTCTTGCGCACGTGTTGGTGGACACTGGTTCTTCCCTGAATGTGCTACCCAAGAAGGCCTTAGACCGTTTGGATTGTGAGGGCCTGGAGCTGAAACCTAGCAACATCATTGTCAGAGCCTTTGACGGTTCTAAGAGGATGGTTCATGGAGAGGTAGACATTCCTATTCGTGTGGGTTCTCAAGTATTCGACTCTACTCTCTATGTGATGGATATCCGTCCATCGTATTCTTGTCTACTAGGTCGACCTTGGATCCACAAAGCTGGGGCAGTGACCTCTACCCTACACCAGAAGCTCAAGTACCCCGTCAGAGGGAAGATTGTCACTATGCAGGGAGAGGAGGAGTATATGGTGAGCCATTTGAATTCCTTCCGATATATTGAGATGGACGGGGAGTTTATTGAAACCCCCTTTCAACATTTTGAAGAGGTACCTCCAACATTGGCAGTGGCAGAAACAGTGGTTGAAGAGGATGTTCCTTTGAAGATGGCTTCCCTAAAGGATGCCCAGGCTGTAATCAAGAAAGGTGAATGTGCTAACTGGGGCAGGCTCCCTGATTTTACACCTAAAACTGACAAGTTTGGACTGGGTTTTACTGCAGAGGCTCAGAAGGTTGTGCGCAAGGCAAAGACCAGAAGACCTCCTGTGCTTATTACCAACCCAGGAGTGAATGCCATTGGGGATGAAGATGAAGTGGAAGAGTCAGGGTTTGAAAGCTGGATCTACCCGACGACTGACGGTGGATTGACCAATTGGACTGCTAAAGATCATACTCCTGTTACTTTTGTTACACAGTAATAAACTCCTTTGTTTTTGGTATTTGTAATAAACAATGAATTAAAACTCTATGGCCCGGTGTCTTACCCGGGGCACCGTGGCTCCATTTGTGAGGGTATATTAATTGTTATTTCATATATCATGAATAAAGACCTTGGACGTTTTCTCGCATTTCAAATCTTATGCTCCTTTTCTTTCTTTCCTTTTTTATATATTGCAAAACAGCTGTATTTACACACACTCACTCATACAGGTTTAAATCCACTCTGGATCTCACTGGTAACGACTCTGCTACTTCCAGTTATGACTTCGAAAATCCGATCAACTTAGCCGAAGACGAAGGTGAAGATGATTGCGAAGTGCCTGGAGAGCTTGCAAGATTGTTACTCCAAGAGGAGAGGGCAATTCAACCACATGAAGAGCCGATGGAAACAATAAATCTGGGTACTGAGGCAGACAGAAAGGAGGTTAAGATTGGTGCCAACCTAGAGCTTAGCGTGAAGCAACGGTTGACTCAGATGCTACATGATTATGTGGAGATCTTTGCCTGGTCCTACGAAGACATGCCTGGGTTGGATACCGACATTGTGGTCTATCATTTGCCTACCAAGGAAGATTGCCCTCCGGTTAAGCAAAAGGTCCGCCGTATGCGTCCAGAAATGTCTGAAAAGATCAAAGCTGAGGTTATGAAGCAATTCGATGCCGGGTTTCTTGCAGTAACTTCTTACCCTCAGTGGGTTGCTAATGTGGTGCCGTTACCAAAGAAGGATGGTAAGGTCAGAATGTGTGTCGACTACAGGGATCTGAACAGGGCCAGCCCCAAGGATGACTTCCCTCTACCTCACATTGATGTTCTTGTTGACAATACGGCTCAGCACAAGGTGTTCTCTTTCATGGATGGTTTTTCCGGGTATAATCAGATCAAGATGGCACCTGAAGACATGGAAAAAACTACCTTTGTTACTCAGTGGGGCACCTTCTGCTACAAGGTCATGCCTTTTGGACTGAAGAACGCTGGGGCAACCTACCAACGTGCCATGGTTGCCTTATTTCATGACATGATCCATCATGAGATAGAAGTGTATGTTGACGACATGATTGCAAGGTCCCAAACTGAGGAAGAACACCTTGATCACCTACAGAAATTGTTTGACCGTCTGAAGTTGTACAAACTGAGGTTGAATCCGAACAAGTGCACCTTCGGGGTAAGATCTGGAAAGTTGATAGGATTCGTCGTAAGTGATAAGGGTATTCAAGTGGACCCTGCCAAGGTTAAAGCTATTCAAGAGATGCCAGTTCCTAAGACAGAGAAGGAGGTCAGAGGCTTTTTAGGACGCCTGAATTACATTGCTCGATTCATCTCACACCTAACTGCTACTTGTGAACCAATCTTCAAGCTGCTGAAGAAAGATCAGGTAGTACGTTGGAATGATGAATGTCAGGCCGCTTTTGACAGAATCAAGGAGTATCTCCAAGAACCACCCATCCTTATGCCACCGGTTGAGGGGAGACCTCTGATATTATACCTGACAGTACTTGACAACTCGATGGGGTGTGTGCTGGGGCAGCATGACGAGTCTGGCCGAAAAGAGCACGCCATTTATTACCTTAGCAAAAAGTTTACCAACTGTGAGACCCGATACTCATTGCTCGAGAAAACTTGCTGCGCTTTGGTATGGGCTGCTCGCCGGCTGAGACAGTATATGCTGACTCACACTACCTTGTTGATCTCGAAGATGGATCCAATAAAGTACATATTTGAAAAGCCTGCTCTGTCTGGGAGAATAGCAAGATGGCAAATGATCTTGACGGAATACGACATCCAGTACACAACCCAGAAAGCCATCAAAGGAAGTGTATTGGCAGACCACTTGGCACACCAGGCAGTAGACGACTATCAGTCGATGAACTTTGAATTTCCTGACGAAAGCATCATGATAGTGACTGATTGTGAAGTACCTGGACCGGATGAAGGACCTGAAGAAGGATCCCGATGGTCTATGCACTTTGACGGAGCCTCCAACGCTTTGGGTAACGGTATCGGCGCTGTGATCATATCCCCTCAAGGCACTCATACTCCACTCACTGCCCGGCTATGTTTCAACTGCACCAACAACATGGCGGAGTATGAGGCATGCATCATGGGTCTCCAAGCTGCGATCGACTTAAGGATCAAGTTTCTGAGTGTCTTCGAAGATTCCGCTCTCGTGATCAATCAGATCAAAGGAGAGTGGGATACGAAACATCCGAATCTTATTCCTTACAGAGAATGTGTGTTGACATTGATCCCCCACTTCACAGAGATAACCTTTGAACACTTTCCGAGAGAGGAGAATCAGCTGGCGGACGCGTTAGCTACAATGTCTTCTATGTTCAAGGTCAAATGGGACAATGAGGCTCCCCGGATCATCATCTGGAAACTGGACGAACCGACATACTGTTGTGATCTTGAGACTGAGTTGGTGACTGAGAAACCTTGGTACCATGAGGTGAAGAGATATTTGGAAGCTCAGGAATACCCTGAAGGTGCATCTGTCAATGATAAAAAGTTTCTGAGAAGGTTCGCAGCAAAGTTCTTCCTTAGCAACGACATTCTGTACAAGCGAAACCATGATTCGACCTTACTGCGTTGTGTGGATAAGACTGAAGCAGAAAGGATCATGGAAGAGCTACATGAAGGTACCTTCGGAACACATTCCAGTGGACACACTATGGCGAAGAAAATCCTTCGGGCAGGGTATTTCTGGTCCACAATAGAAGCCGACTGCTACCAACATTCTCGGACATGTCACAAATGCCAGATTTATGCAGACAAGGTGCATGTCCCTCCAGTTCCTCTGAATGTCTTGACAGCACCTTGGCCATTCGCAATGTGGGGCATAGATATGATCGACGAGATTAAACCTACAGCGTCCAATGGGCATCGCTTCATTCTGGTGGCGATTGATTACTTTACGAAGTGGGTTGAAGCAGCTTTCTACGCCACAGTAACCAAGAATGTTGTGGCACGGTTCATCCGGCACAACCTGATCTGCCGATACGGCGTCCCTGAAAGGATCATTACGGACAATGGTACCAATCTGAATAACAAGATGATCACTGAGCTCTGCGAGCAATTCAAGATACAGCACCACAACTCTTCTCCTTACAGACCGAAGATGAATGGGGCTGTAGAAGCAGCGAATAAGAATATCAAGAAAATTGTGCAGAAGATGACAGTGACCTATAAAGATTGGCACGAGATGTTACCATTCGCTCTACATGGGTACCGTACCTCAGCAAGGACGTCAACCGAGGCAACTCCTTTCTCCTTGGTCTACGGCATGGAGGCAGTCTTACCGATCGAAGTGCAAATACCCTCTCTCCGGATAATGAAGGATGCAGATCTGAGCGAAGATGATTGGATCCAGACACGACTTGATCAGCTAAATCTGATTGATGAAAAGAGACTTGCTGCTATTTGTCATGGTCAGACGTACCAGAAACGGATGATCAGGGCATTTAACAAAAAGGTCAAACCACAGGAATATCAAGTTGGGGATCTGGTAATCAAGCGCATCATCCTTCCCCAGAGTGATCCAAGGGGCAAATGGACCCCTACGTACGAAGGGCCATTTATGGTTAAACATGTGTTCTCAGGAGGAGCCATGATTCTAACCAACATGGATGGTGACGACCTTCCTCACCCCGCCAATGCAGACATAGTAAAAAGATACTACGCATGAAAAAAGACCCGCTAGGTTGACATACCTAGGCAAAAATTAGGGCTTCCCGACAAACCAAAAGGGTTCGGGCAAAATGAAGGGATGAAATGAAAAAATCTGTACACCTGGCAAGTCGAAAACCTGAAAAGGCGGCTTGGGCAAAAATGGGTATCCCGGTGGACTGAAAACCCGAAAGGGCGGTCCAGGAAAAAGTTAGGGATAAAGCGTAATACTATGTCTCATTGAATCACTTTACATCCAGAATCCGGTATCAGCATCAAGTTCAGACGACATCGATCAATCAGCTTCATCCTCGACTAGGTCATCAAGTGATGAGACGCTCGAAGATATAAAGGCGATAGCAGAGTTGGAACCCAGTGGGATTGTTCTTTTCACACAGCTGTTTTATTTTTCCTTTGTACAAATTTGTATAAACTCTTTTGTTCGGCGGCGTTCTCCTACTAGGACGTCAGCCTCTTGTACATAAACGCCTATTTACAGGCAAATTCAAAAATCAATACAAAAATCACTTTTCAGTTAAAATTGCCAATTGTTCTTCCTTTCCTGTTTTGTTTTGCGAAGAACGTCCAAGGTTCAATTTGTGATATATGCATTTGACACTAATTGCTAACTCATAAATATTTGCATACGAAACAAAGGATTAATTACAGGTAACATTAGAAACAGGGGCAATAAAGAGTTGTCTAAGCGATCTAATTGTTCGGTCCACCAAGGTACCAAGGTAAGTCCAGCTGAAAAACATAACCAATACACCTTAACTCCCCAGAGAGTGAGCCAACAGGTCAATGCACTCTCCCCAAGCAAAGCTACAATCAGCCTTAAGGAAGTTGGGTATTCGCCAGCAGATCTCAACATTCCCCAACAATATACGGGCATTCCTAACAAGCATCCCCGGCAGTCTTGATCTAAGATTATTCCCCGGTGGTCAACCAAACATTCAGTGGAGTCACTCCCAGTCCATCTCAAAACTTCCCCAGGAGAGTCCAATCAAGATTCCCCCAGGAAAGTTGGAACCCATCTCCCCAAGCAGTAAGCTTATCCCCAGTAGATTCTGGAAGCTTATCCCTACAGAGCACGAACGCATCCCCCAACTTTATTCAAAGGTTATTCCCCTACCAGGATATAACTGGGTTATCCTCAGCCAAAAGCCACGGGAAGATCGTCGTCGGCGAAGTCTCCCTATCCCCAGCAGAGTTCATCTTCCAACACAACGTAACAACGGTATCCCCAGCGAAGTTACCATCAACATTCCAGCAAAGTACCTCTCTCTCCACAGAGTATTGTTCCCCAGCAAGGTCGCTAGAATAATTTTCTCCCCGCAGAGTGTTCTATTCGCCAAAGTTTATTCCCCAACGGAGTTATCTTCTCCTACCGGTATTCTTGCAACTATCATCCCCAGCGGAAACAACAAAGCATTATTCTTCAACATCAGCCCAGGAGTTAAATTCCCGGCACCCGTCAAGGATATATTTTCCTATACAAAAACATACGTTCATAAACATCGCATTTCCATACATTATAGCATGCATATATGCATCATATCTTACAAATCTCATTTATGTTGAGAACATCATTGCTTGATCCATATCATGCATTGCATATGACTGACCTTTACCTTTCAGGAAAGATCCAGTTAAGTTCTCAGCGATATTCCAAGACCTAGCCTGGTTCAGTTAAATCGACCCTAAGATTTTCCTGATTCTTATCCAGTCAAAGGCCTTCTCTGGTTCAGTCAGATCGACCCTAAGATCTCCCTGATTCTTATCCAGTTGAAGAGATTCCAAGACCTTGTCCGGTTCAGTTAAATCGACCCTGAGATTTTCCCGATTCTTATCCAGTCAAAGGCCTTCTCTGGTTCAGTCAGATCGACCCTAAGATCTCCCTGATTCTTATCCAGTTGAAGATTTCAAGACCTTGTCCGGTTCAGTTAAATCGACCCTAAGATTTTCCTGATTCTTATCCAGTCAAAGGCCTTCTCTGGTTCAGTTAGATCGACCCTAAGATCTCCCTGATTCTTATCCCAGTAGAAGACATCCAAGATTCTCTCAGCGTTACTGTTGAGGTTGAAGTCGCCCAAGATTCTCTCAGCGTTACTGTTGAGGTTGAAGTCGCCCAAGATTCTCTCAGCGTTACTGTTGAGGTTGAAGTCGCCCAAGATTCTCTCAGCGTTACTGTTGAGGTTGAAGTCGCCCAAGATTCTCTCAGCGTTACTGTTGAGGTTGAAGTCGCCCAAGATTCTCTCAGCGTTACTGTTGAGGTTGAAGTCGCCCAAGATTCTCTCAGCGTTACTGTTGAGGTTGAAGTCGCCCAAGATTCTCTCAGCGTTATTGTTGAGGTTGAAGTCGCCCAAGATTCTCTCATCGTTACTGTTGAGGTTGAAGTCGCCTATGATTCTCTCATCGTTACTGTCGAGATTGAAGTCACCTATGGTTCTCTCCCCGTTACTGTGGAGGTAGTAATCGCCCCAAGATTCTCTCAGCGTTCCTGTTGAGGTAGTAATCGTCCAAGGTTCTCTCAGCGGTCCTGTTGAGGTAGTAATCATCCAAGGTTCTCTCACCGTCCCGTTGAGGTAGTAACCATCCCTGATTCGTTCATCACCTTTTGAAGCTCCAGATTCAATTCCTGTAACCAGTCAGGACGCATCTACATAAGAGCTTGAAGACCAACTCTTGTAACAGGTCAGGTAATCATTTTCTTTTTCAGGTATGCAACTTCTCGCTAAGGAATCTCTTATGCGATCGACATCCAGATGGCATCTATAAGCCCGTCCACCTATCCATCACCTCTCAACATGGCATCTATAAGCCCATCATCTTATCCATCAATCTCCAAATGGCATCTATAAGCCCATTCCCACCATCACACTGCTAACATGTGAGCGCAAATTTCTGGGCACTCTAGTGTTCAATCATCTTCCACCCTCGGATTACGAAAGGCACGTCAGCCAATCTACATCCTCAGGTCTAAGAAGATTGAACAGGGGCAACTGTTGTACCCCAAAATTTGCCCTCCCATATTCTTCAAGATTTGCACAGAGCATGCTTCAAAATATCCCAAGGGTTGCACAGTTCAAGGGCCTCCTAACAGTCAAAAACTAGGGTTTTGGTTCTGGCAAAGAAGTTGAGGTTTTCAAGGGTCCAAACAAGTCCCACATGCCTATAAACATTGCCAAGCATCCTCATACTAAGTTTCAAGACTTACAGCACAAAATTGCACAGTCAAAAACCCTAATTGCTCAACAGTCAACTGCAGGGGCAAAATGGTCATTTGACAGTCAAAAGTTCAAATTTTTGGTCAACATCTTATTTTGAAGCCACAAACATCATTTGATCAATTCTTGATCATGATTTTCAAGGCATGGCTCAAAAAGTCTCAAGATGCAAAAGTTTCCATATTTGGACAGTTGAAAAAGTCAACTGTAACTTGACCAAGGCATAACTTCCACATGGTTTATCAGAAAAATTCCATCCAAAGCTCATTTTGAAGAGAGTGACATGTCCTACAACTCCTCTTCACACTTCAAGTCCAAGAAATGCTCTCACAAAAAGTTATCAATCTCAATATTATAGGTCATTTTCAAAAGTCAACAAAAAGGCACTTTAAGTCAAAGACCATAACTTGAGATTGGTAAATCAAAATGACATGGGACCAAAGGCATTGGTTAAAGGACTTCAAGACCTTTCCAAAATGTCCAAGAACATGATCAAAGCTTAAAAATTGAGAAATATATGCCTTGTGGAAGTTGGGAAAGTTTTGGGAATTTTGAAAAGTCAACTTTGCTTCAAATGCCTCAAAATTGCTAATGGGCCACATTTTCTTCCAAGAATCATCATCCAAAAGCTATGCACGACCATTTGACCCAAAGGGGATTTATTTCATCATTTTTTATTATTTATTTGAATTTTTATCACCATTAATTCATTTAATTAAATAAAATATGACAAAAATACTCAAGCATGCATTTTAAATCTTTTTATGCAGCTAATAGGTCTATCATAACTCCAAGATTTCGTGCACACTCAATTTGGAAAAATTTGGCCATGATTGATATCAAAAGGGCATGGAAAAGATTGAAAAAGATCCATGGAAATCAAATCTCAAAAGCATTGAATGCAAAGGTTTTTGGTTGAAATTTCTACCCTAATTCATTCCTCACATAAGTATAAACCTAAACCTAATACTCAGGACCTTCAAGCTGCACTCAAAAGCAAATACACACTTTGCATTTTTGGCAAAAAAGTTCAAAATTGAAAACTGCATTACAGGGTGATTCAAAGCATACAAACGATTCAAAAAGCTTGCTGAGGTCTTCCTGGACATAACTGAATTCTTTTCCAGTCCCCACGCATCAAGAAGTGGTAGAATAAAGTCAAACTTCCTCAAACTTTTTGCATAATCGTGTCTCATAATTCATGCCATATTTTTGATTTCTAATGCTTGATTTTTACTAGTTTAATCATTCTAAATCTAACCATGCCATTCAATTGAGTTTTTGTGCCCTGTACGAGAATCTGCCATGGAAGTTTTCTAGGTTTTCAAAGATGTGAAATTGGGGACTTTTGCATACGGTAAAATCAGACCATGAGACTGGGACCATTGAATTCGTAGCAATCCAACGAATCTAAAGCACCCATCGTGCTCAATTTATCATTGGCCAATTTCTAATCGCTATTTTCATGTTCTTCATTTAGTGGGGGTTTAAAACCCCCGCTATCCGTCTGTTTTTTTTCAGGCCAAAGCAAACAAACGAAGAAGAAGGTGGGTTGTCATCCTGTGGTTGGCTATTTCAAATCCTGGCGCGCATTTTGTTAAACTCCCACTAACCTACGTTTTCTCTCTCTTATTATTCATATCCTATTATATTGACAAAGAAAGCAAATAGCACAATTGGCAAGGCGTTAGCATGGTAAACGTTGGGACCTGGGTTCGATTCCCAGGTCCCCCATATTTCCTTCTATTTTTTCTCATAACGTGATTAGGTACCCAACATGGCCAGAGGTCCACCAAACATCCAGCGCTGGAGCTTGCCACACGTCTCAGGAGATGGATCTGAAGGTCAGGATCTGGAGTCCACCATGGACATCAGTCAAACGCTCCACACGCATCCCAGAAAAGTCAACCAAGGGCTTGCATCTCATGGGCCAAATTGCTCAATTTACCTACAAAATTGGGGTCAACACCCCCCATTGGTTTGCATATTATTTTCTTTCTTTTTATTTTTTCTATTTATTTGTTTTATTTATTTTAGTTAATTCATCAAAATTAATTTTCATAAAATATAAAAAAAATCAGAAAATCATAAAACAATAAAAAATATGCTTTGTTAATATTAGTTAATATTATTTTGTAAATAAATTTAATAATTTACTTAATTTTAATTTTAGGTTTTAACTTTAACTTCTTTTCTTAAATAAATTAAAAAAACATAAAAATTAGGGTTTCTAGCTTTTTATTCTTTTTTTCAATAATTAAAATTTCTTCTTATTATTATTAATAATTAATTATTTTTGTAAATAAATTAGTGATTAAATAATTAGGTTAAAACTAGGTCAAGCTTAAACATTTTTTTTATGAATTAAAAATAGTTTAGAATTAGGGTTTTAATTCCAATTAATTTTCTCATAATTCCATAAAATACAAAAATTCCAAAAAATAAATTCTTTCTTTTATTTAACTTAATTATTTTATTAATTGTAATGTAATTTCCTTTAAAGGGTCCAACACCCTCGCACTCTCGATTTTATTTTTTTTTCGCGCGTTTGCTTTTATTTTTTTTTATGAATATAATGTATTTATCCCAAAGCCTTGTAATAGATTAATTAGGACATTTATCTTTCCACATTTTATTTATTTCAAATTGGGTTTCAGTTTAATTTGGCGATGTGGACCCGCGCCTTTGTAATAGCGTAGGACTTTTAATTCCGCATCTTTTAACTGTTAATAACTCGCATGAAAGAATGAATGCCAAAAATAAAAACAAAGCGTAGATCACCAATGCATGAACAATACAAACATAATTGAAAATGACACACAAATCACACACCACCCCTAGGGTACGCCTCACTGTTGCCTTGCCCCTCGAAAAGTGGTCGTCGAGTAGAGGACGTTTTAGTAAGTCCTCATGTCCATGAACATGGCATGGGGGTAGCTTCTAAGGTGTCTTCCTATTGCTCTGGTGACCACAATGTCCCGAACCCTCGAATTGACCCGAACACCTCCAACGGTGGTGCTACCTACCTCTCAATGGTGGGATGGCACTATCTTAAGGACATTTACACAGACGAATTCCTTAGGGTAGGTAGACGACTCATAGATACTTGCTCTAATTTCAAAACAAATCAAAAACTTCTTTTCACACCAACACTTTCAAAAAGCTTTCAAAAGCAATTTTTCAAACACTCTTGAGGACCGATACAAGAGTCGAACTGAAACTTTCAAAGAAACTTTTTCAAACCCACTCTGAAAAGCAAACAAACAATTTTGAAAACACAATGAGCAAGTATCTAAGAGCCCATGGATAACCATGGATAGAAAGGGTGCTAACACCTTCCCTTTCTATAAATCTACCTCCCGAACCGAGAACTAATCTCAATAAGGAATTTTTCTGTGCTTTTGTCCTTTCCATTTGGAGAAAATAAAAGACGGTGGCGACTCTTGCTTCCGCGACATTTCACAAACCAGCGTTAAACAGTCAGTTCCAGATCCACCGATCACACGAGGCAACATCTCTGAAGCAACATTTCCAAGGCAACATTCCAATGGGACAATTTGATCTTTTTAGACTGGAGGGCAACCACTAAAATCTCCTATGCTTAATGATTGTTTACCGAAGGCAACCGAAGTGAGGTAAACCCTAGGAGTGAATATGTGCATATGAATTGTTTCAGTTATTTAATCTTTTCACATTAGGTGATCTACCGTTTAAATTTCCAGATATTCTTGCCATACAATCCTATTAGCATACATCTAGACAGTTAAATATTCGCAGGAATTTAAAAGTGCGAGAAAATAAACCTAGCTATTACAAGGCTTCGGTGGATGGGGATTAATTACATAACCAAAGAATCGGGGATTAAAGCAGTAAATAAAACCCTAGTTTAACTATTACAAACCATTGGCAGTTACAAAAATAATGGAAAAGAAATAATTAAATGCGCGGCGAATTAAATACGAGGGATGTTGAAAAATAACCTAAACTCTAATTGAAAGAAAAAGATTTTTGTACATTTTTTATTGGAGAAAACAATAAAATTGCAAATTAAATAAAACCCTAATTTCTAATTGAATTTTAGTTATGAAAAAAAGTATTTAAGTTAACCTAATTAATTAAAATAAATATTTTAATGAAAAAAATGTTTTTGGTGTATTTTTAAAGAAAATTAATTAAATTATGTACAATTCAAATCCTAAGTCTAATTATTTTTTATTATAAAAAGAGATTAAATTGCCCTAAGTTAATTAAACTATACTAATTAATAAATAAAATGTTTTTATTAAAAAAAGATTTTATGTATTTTTGTGGTTTTTTATTTGAGAAAAGAAATTTAATTGTATAATTTAAAACCTAGTTTCTATTTAATTTTAATTGAAACAAAATAATCAAATAAGCTAATTAACCTAATTTATTTTCAAAAAAATATTAATTTGAATAAATATTTAATTCTGTATTTTTTGGTTTTATAAAAAATAATAATTTTTTGTGCTAATTAATTAAAACAAATAAAAGAAATTAATTAAATAAATTAAAAAGAAAATAAAAGAGAAAAGCAAATTGGGCATGTATGCACTAGCAAATGGGGGGGTGCAAATCTGAATTTTCTAGGCCCAAAAACGCTCCAAGCCCAGTCAGTGCCTGATCTCTTGTAGCATTGACTTGAGGGTGCATCATGGTCCCTCACTGCCTGTGCGTTGGATATGGTACTATACTGGATCCAGTGGCTGGATGATGGTGGAGTATGGTGGGCATTTAGGATGACAATGCATAGGAAACTGCAAGTGAAAGTTAGGAAAATAAAATTGCTGGGACCTGGGATCGAACCCAGGTCCTCACACTCAATACCAAACGCGCCTTGCCATCTGAGCCATGTGACTTGTTTGTTAGTATAATAACAATAATTAATGTTATATAAAAAATAAGTGGATTAATGAATAAAAGAAAAAACGCGCGCCAACTTTCAAATAGTCCAATGATGATTAGACACGTTATCTTCTTCTTCCTCATCCGTCGTTTTAGATCCTTTCCTTTTACCTACGGACAAGCTTCGTAGCCATAGCCCTGCAAACTTCAAAAATCATCAAAACGCATGATAAATAAATTCTAGTTACATGGTTCAATTTATCTTGGTGCCACGATCATCATGGTACCCTGTTCTTGGCCTAATTTAGCCTGTAGAGAAAAACCCTAAAACGGCCATGTAAACTCTAACAATGGCAAACACGAATACAAGCATCAAAACTTCAATTAAATCATCCAGGCATGTTGCAAATACATCAAAAAAATCACAAATACATCATTAAAATATGCTTATGATGCAAGGATTACTGTAATCGATTTTGAAATAAAGGGCAAACGATATGAATGCTAGGGGAGATTCTGGGCGTGAGAATGCGTGCAACTGGTCGTATTAGCTCCTGGGAAGGTCCAAGAAATAATTAGAAGTGTTGGAATGGCTTGAATTGATCTCTAAGTTCAAAAACGATCCAACACTTTTTGTCACTTTTTTTGAATTTTGTTTGGTGTTTTCACGACTGCCAAACCTTATCCCATGCTTTGTTCTTGTCCATTATATATCTAGGAATGAATTAGGGTTGCAAAATTTGATTGAATCTTTGCAATTATAAGAGATTTGATTTGATTTTCATGCTACATGTAAAATTTCTATTTTGAGCCAAATTATTCCTTTCTTGTACCAATTATGCTTGATTCGTTTTGGCCTTGATAATTCAGCATATTTTGATTGCCAACCTGTCCAAAAACCAAATCAAATCATATCTTTGCTATTATTCATCAATTATTTGATTTAATTCAATTTTTAATTAATAAAAAGTAAAAATAAATTGAAAAATGAAGCAAATAATGTGTGGGTAAATATTTGAGTCGTGGACCACATTATAAGTGAGGTGCAAGCATAAAAAGTTAGACCCATTTAGCAAAAAATACATTTTTGAGCATATTTGACTTTTGGCAATTTTGCAAAAAGGGTCAACTTTGACAAGGCATATCTCCTCCAATTTTAAACCTAGAGAGGTGTTCTTCGACTTTTTAGAATGCTTAGGATGTCCCTTAAGCAACCACTTTGGTATCATCTCAATTGAGTCTTCCATGTTCATGTAAGAAGCTTTGACCCAAAAGGTGTTTTTGTTGACTTTTCAAAAGGACCTATAATGTAGAAATTCATATCTTTTTGTGGGTGCATATTTTGAACTTGTGGGATGAAGATGAGTTGTAGGGAATTGCATCCTCTTCAAAATTATCCTTGGATGGAAAATTTTTGATGAAGCATGTGGAGGTTATGCTTGGTCAAAGTTTGGTTGACTTTTACTAAGAAACCTTAATTTAGCAACTTTTGGGTTTTGATGAATTTAGAGCATTCCTTGAAGAATCATGATCAACGCTTGATCAAATGATGAAAGTCACTTCAAAATTTTAATGTTGAACAAAAATATTGAAGTTTGACTGTATGTGGGTCATAGTTGACTTTTGACCTAATACAGTCGATTCTTAAGCATCTGAGCAGTTGACTGAGCAAACTTCTTGTGCAAGGCATGAAACTTGACATGTAGGGTCTTGATAACATATTAAGACCATGGAGAGCATATGAGACCTTTGGAGACCACCTATCTTGAGGAAAATGGAAGCCCTAATTTGAGACACCCTGCCTTAGGAGAGAGTTTGTCTGGTCAACTCTTGGGAAAACTTAAGCAAATTGAGGACTCCAATGGGCATGCATTGAGTAAAATAAGAGGGCAAATTTTGGGGTACAGCAACTGCCCCTATTCAATTTTCTTAAACCTGAGGATGTAGTTAGGCTTTCTGCCTTTCGTGATCTGAAGGTGGAAGATGATTGAACACTAGAGTGCCCAGAAATTTGTACTCGCATGAAGTGGCACTTGATTTGTGATATCAGGAATGGGCTTATAGATTCCATTTAGAAGTTGCTAGAGAACTGTCGGAGATGGGCTTAAAGATGCCATCCAAGATGTGACGGAGTACCGTCGGAGATGGGCTTAAAGATGCCATCTAGAGGATGTTGATTTCCCGAGACATTCTTTCGATGGGAATTCCCGTTCTTGATGAGGAATCTGTCGAGGAATGTTGGTATCTGTCTTGGGAGAAATAGAATTTTAGGAGCTTCAGTTGTCCGTTACTCTACTAGGGAAATAACTCCTACTTGAGGAAGCGGAAGTGAACTGCATAATTGGTCAGGGTACAAGCTGCACCAAGACTTACTGGGGAAATGCGAAACCAATCGTGTTTGATCAGGTCTAGGTCTTACAGTGTTGTGAACTGCTGTTTGTAGGTAAGAGAGAAGAAACCTGTATGGTAAGATTATGAGAAGGAACCTGGATAGTAGGGTTATTTAGAAATGAAAGCCTGGATAGTAGGGCTGTGAGAAGGAACCTGGATATTAGGGTTACTTTGATATGAAAGCCTAGATAGTAGGGCTGTAAGAAGGAACCTGGGTCGTAGGGTTACTTCGAAATGAAAGCCTGGATAGTAGAGCTTGTGAGAAGAAACTTGGATAGTAGGGTTACTTCGATATGAAAGCCTGGATAGTAGGGCTGTGAGAAGGAACCTGGATAGTAGGGTTACTTCGATATGAAAGTCTGGATAGTGGGGCTGTGAGAAGGAACCTGGATAGTAGGGTTACTTTGATATGAAAGCCTGGATAGTAGGGCTGTGAGAAGGAACCTGGATTGTAGGGTTACTTCGATATGAAAGCCTATATAGTAGGGCTGTGAGAAGGAACCTGGATAGTAGGGTTACTTCGATATGAAAGCCTGGATAGTAGGGCTGTGAGAAGGAACCTGGATCATAGGGTTACTTCGATAGGAAAGCCTGGATAGTAGGACTGTGAGAAGGAACCTGGATAGTAGGGTTACTTCGATATGAAATCCTGGAAAGTAGGGCTATGAGAAGGAACCTGGATAGTAGGGTTACTTCCATATGAAAGCCTGGATAGTAGGGCTGTGAGAAGGAACCTGGGTCGTAGGGTTACTTTGAAATGAAAGCCTGGATAGTAGGGCTTGTGAGAAGAAACCTGGATAGTAGGGTTACTTCGATATGAAAGCCTGGATAGTAGGGATGTGAGAAGGAACCTGGATAGTAGGGTTACTTCGATATGAAAGCCTGGATAGTAGGGTTGTGAGAAGGAACCTGGATAGTAGGGTTACTTCGATATGAAAGCCTGGATAGTAGGGCTGTGAGAAGGAACCTGGATCGTTGGGTTACTTCGATATGAAAGCCTGGATAGTAGGGCTGTGAGAAGGAACCTGGGTCGTAGGGTTACTTCGATATGAAAGCTTGGATAGTAGGGCTGTCAGAAGGAACCTGGGTCGTAGGGTTACTTCGAAATGAAAGCCTGGATAGTAGGGATGTGAGAAGCAACCTGGATAGTAGGGTTACTTCGATATGAAAGCCTAGATAGTAGGGCTTGTGAGATGGAACCTATATAGTAGGGTTACTTCGATATGAAATCCTAGATAGTAGGGCTGTGAGAAGGAACCTGGATCATTGGGTTACTTCGATATGAAATCCTGGATAGTAGGGCTGTGAGAAGGAACCTGGATAGTAGGGTTACTTCGATATGAAATCCTGGATAGTAGGGCTGTGAGAAGGAACCTGGATAGTAGGGTTACTTCGATATGAAAGCCTGGATAGTAGGGCTATGAGAAGGAACTTGGGTCGTAGGGTTACTTCGATATGAAAGCCTGGATAGTAGGGCTGTGAGAAGGAACCTGGGTCGTAGGGTTACTTCGAAGCGATAGTGTAGATTAGTTGACCCGTTTGATTTCGGGAACTGAGTTTCCATTAGTCGTCTGTAGATGTGATCTGTATAACCACTGGATTTGTTGAAGCTAATTGTCTTTTCCTGCAAAAGATATCAGGGTTAGTTATATGCGATGCATGAAATGCAGGGTGAGACGATGTTCTTAAAATAAATGAGATTATACTGTATATGACATGTGTTGTACCCCAAAATTTGCCCTCCCATATTCTTCAAGAAAATGCCAAGTCAAGTCTCAAAGTTCCCCAAGGGTTGCACAGTCAAAGATCTCCTATACAGTCAAAATTAGGGTTTGTGTTCTGATCAAGAGAAAGAAGTTTTCAAGGGCCCAATCAAGTCTCATATGCCTACAAATATGGTCAAGCATCATCATACCAAGTTTCAAGACATTCAGCTCAAAATTGCACAGTCAAAAACCCTAATTGCACTACAGTCAACTGTAGGGGCAAAATGGTCATTTGGCAGTCAAAAGTTCAAATTTTTGATCAACATATCATTTTGAAGCCACAAACATCATTTGATCAATGCTTGATCATGATTCTCAAAATTTGGCTCAGAAATCATCAAGATGCAAAAGTTTCCTTATTTGGACAGTTGAAAAAGTCAACTGAAATTGACCAGGGCATAACTTTCACATGGATTATCAGAAAAATCCCATCCAAAGCTCATTTTGAAGAGAAATACATTTCCTACAACTCATCTTCATACTTCAAGTCCAAGAAATGCTCTCACAAAAAGTTATCAATTTCCACATTATAGGTCATTTTCAAAAGTCAACAAAAAGGGACTTTAAGTCAAAGGCCATAACTTGAGATTGGTAAATCAAAATGACATGGGACCAAAGACATTGGTTAGAGGACTCAAAGACCTTTCCAAAATGTCCAAGAACATGAGAAAAGCTTAAAAATTGAGCCAGTTATGCCTTGTATAAGTTGGGAAATTTTTGGATATTTTGAAAAGTCAACATTGATCCAAATGACCTAAAATTGCTAATGGGCCCATTTTTCTTCCATAATTCATCATCCATGACAAGTGCACGACCACTTGGCCCAAAGGGAAGTATTTTCTCATTTTTTATTTATTTATTTGAATTTTTATTTATATTAATTCATTTAAATCATTTAAATATATGAAAAATACTTAATTTAACCTAACAAATCTTTTTGCACATGTTTTAGACTCAATATTTCGTGCCTAGCTAAATAAGGAAAGATTTAGGTTGATTGATCATGATTGAGAACAAAGAACACATGGAAAAGATTGAAAAAGATCCTTAGAAAATCAAATTTCAAAATCAATGAATGCAATGGATTTGATTGAGTTTTTTTGACCTAATGCACTCACTACATATGCTAGAACATAACCCTAATCAGAATACACACTAAGCTGCGCAAAAGAACACAAAGCAAACTTGAAATTTTTCTCCACAAAGTCAATTCTGAAAACAGCATTCCAGGGCGATTCAAGACCTGATTCTTGTTCCATTAGCTTCCTTGGAGATCACTGAACACATTCCAATCAAAGACAACCATCAAAACACGAGGAATTGGTAAAATGAACGCAAACTGTATCAAGAAAAGTCCATGATCGTATTTTAATTTCTAGACATTCTCATAGCATTTTAATGGTTGATTCATGTTCATTATGAAGTTTTAAAGCTAACCAATGCATTCAATTATGTTTTTATGCTGTATACGCGATTTCACCATGTTTGAATTTTAGGGTTTACAGAATTTCAGATTGGGGATTTTAAAACGAGGAAAAATTGAGACTTATGACCACCACCATTAGAATCATCATGACTGGACGAAGAAGATACAACCCTCGCGCTCAATTTATGAGTGCTTGAGAGCTAATCGCTATTTTCTAATAGTATGCCTAAAAGAACGCGTATAAAACCGTTGCCTCATGTTTTTGTATTTCAGGGATGGTGAAGAAGACGAATTCGTGGCAGGCGACGACTGGTTGATTTAAAATTCGCGCGCAATAATCCATTAATGCGTTGTTTCATATTATGTTATTTGTTGTTTATTTATTTGACAAAAGAGTTCAGTGGTTCAACTGGCAAGCGTTGAATGCATTCACGTCCAAGACCTGGGTTCGAGCCCCAGGTCTGCATTATTCTTCATATTATTTTTCAAACAAGGTTCACATGCTGTTTCACTTACTGAGGACCATGATACGCTTCCCAATCAAGCATGAAACGTCCCTCTCAAGATCAATCCAAAGGCATAGAGTGGAGGAACGCCATAAGCTCAGGTCAACATTGCTACACGCTAGTGGGAAAGTCAAACGGACCTGAAAGTCATTGGGCCTGAATTACCAAGGCCAAACCTCCCATTTGGGGACTACCACCCCCCCTGGTTTGCAATTCTCCATATTTCTTGTATTTTATTTTCAATTGTTATTTTATTCTCTTTATTGTTTTGATTTAATTAATTATCTCTACAAAAATATAAAAAATGCCTAAAAATCAGAAAAGATAAAAAATATAATAAATATTTTTATTTTAATATTTTCTTGTAAATAATGCATGTAAATTAATTAGTTTAAAATAGGTTTAATTTTAATTCCTTTCCTAACAAAAATCTAAAAAATGTAGAACTAAGTTTAATAATTGTTTTATTCTTTTTAATTTTTCTTTTTCACAATAATATTATTTAATTTATTTATTTTCATAATTAAAATTGTATATAAGAATTAGGTTTAATCTAGGTTTAATTCTAATATTTTCTTAATAAATTAAAATAAAATAGAATTAGGGTTAGTAGTTAATTTTAATTAATTCTTTCTTTTTTCTCATTAAATTCCTAAAACACTAAAAAATACCCAAAAAACAATTTCTTGCTTTCTTTTTAATTAATTAATTTGTCGTTAATTCAATTTTTTGCAAAAGGGTCCAACGCCCTCGTTTCATTCTTGATTTCTCATTAATTCGCATATTTATTTTACTTTCATTATAACAATTATGTATCTCTCCCGAAGCCATGTAAATCACTTCTCGCACTTTCAATTCTTTATTTACTTTGTTTATTTATTGTCTGTCAAATCGGGTCCTGGTTAATTTTGGCGATGTGGACCCGCGCCATTTGTAATAGCTTTAGATTTACTTTTCCTCGCAACTTTTAACTGTTAAACAAAGCATGCAAGAATGAATGGCCTTAAATAAAAACAAGCGTAGAACACCAATAACATGACAAGATAAATGCAAATGAAAACGACACACGAATCGCACACACCACCCCTAGGGTACGCCTCACTGTTGCCTTGCCTTTCGAAAGGTGATCGTCGAGTAGAGGATGTCTTAGTAAGTCCTCATGATCCGGGAACCTGGCATGAGGGTAGCTTCTAAGGTGTCTTCCCATTGCTCTGGTGATCACCATGTCCCGAACCTCAAATTGACCCGAACACCTCCAACGGTGGTGCTACCTACCTCTCAATGGTGGGATGGCACTACTTTAAAGGACATTTACACAGACGAATTCCTTAGGTTAGGTAGGTTCTCGTAGATACTTGCTCTAATTTCAAAAACAAATTCAAAAATACTTTTCACATCGACACCTTTTCAAAAAGCTTTCGAAAGCAATTTTTCAAACACTCTTGAGGACCGATACAAGAGTCGAACTGGAATTTTCAAAGAAACTTTTTAAAACCCACAGTTGAAAAGCAAACAAACCATTTTTGAAAACACGATGAGCAAGTATCTAAGAGCCCATGGATAACCATGGATAGAAAGGGTGCTAATACCTTCCCTTTCTATAATCTACCTCCCGAACCGAGAGCAATCTCTTTAAGGAATTTTTCTGTGCTTTTGTCCTTTCCATTTGGAGAAAATAAAAGACGGTGGCGACTCTTGCTTCCGCGACATTTCGCGAACCAGCGTTAAACAGTCAGTTCCAGATCCACCGATCACAACATGTATGCGTATGTCGTGATGTATGTTTATGAAATGCTATCGGGGTATGCTCGCGTTTGGGAAAATAAATCCCTGACGGCTGCTGGAGATTTGTAAATATTCTGTTGGGACGAGATGTTGGAGAATAACTCCGCGAGGACTAAACTTAGGGGGATGAGATACTTTGTTGGTTGACCCGCTGATCTAGAGGAATAAACTTAGCTGGGGATGAAATTCCGTTGCTGGAGATTGAGCTTCTATATCTGGAGAAATAAACTCCGCTTGGGGGATGAAATTTACTGACTCGCCCGCGATTATGAACCTCGGCTGGGGATAGTTATGTCCTGTTTTAGGGAAGCTGACATCAGTGCCTTTGGATACTTTTACTTCGTGGGGGAGTGTATGTTCCAATAATTATGTTCCCAAGCTGGCTCTATCCCGGTACCTACTAAGCAAAGTAACTGTAGGGTTTGGAACTTCTTGTTTTTTCCTGTTTCTGGAATTACGAGTAATTGTCTTTTGTTTCTTATGTAAGTATTTATGAGCAGCAATCATTTTCAAATGCATATATAAAAAATAAATCATTGGACGTTCTTGCAAAACAAAACAGAAAAAGTAAAGCAAATTGAAGTTTCTTCTGAAAATAATTTGTATTAATTTTGAAGTCGGCCTGTAATAGGCATTTTGTACAAAGAGGCTGACGTTCTAGTACGAGAACGCCACTGAAAGATAGAAATTATACAATTTGTGTAAAAAGAAAGAAAAAACAGCTATGTGAAACAACCCTATTGGGTTCCAACTCTTCTATTGCCTTTATATCTTCAAGCGTCTCATCACTTTGCTACTTGGCCGAAGGTTGATCAGATTGGTTGGCACCGTCTGAGCTTGATAGTCGATACTGAATTCTGGTCGCAAGGTGATCCAATGAGACATAGTGATACGCTTCAATCCCTAACTTTTTCCTGGACTTCCATTTCGGGTTTTCAATCCACCGGGATACCCTTTTTTGCCTAAGCCTCCCTTTCGGGTTTTCGACTTGTCGGGTGTACAGATTTTTCATTTTCATCCCTTAATTTTGCCCGAACCCTTTTGGTTTACCGAGAAGCCCTTATTTTTTCCTAGGCTGGTCGACCTAGCGGGTCTTTGATTATGCGTAGTATCTTTTCACTATGTCTGCATTGACAGGGTGAGGAAGGTCGTCAGCATCCATGGTGGTTAGAATCATAGCTCCTCCCAAGAAAATGTTCTTAACCACAAATGACCCTTCGTACGTGGGGGTCCATTTGACCATGGGATCACCTTGCGGCAGTATGATGCGTTTGATCACTAGATCCTCAACCTGATATTCTTGACGCCTGACTTTCTAGTTAAAAGCCTTGATCATTCACTTTTGATACGTCTGACCATGGAAGATAACAGTAAGTCTCTTTTCATCGATTAGATTTAGCTGATCAAGTCGGGTTTGGATCCAGTCGTCTTCGTTCAAACCCGCATCCTTCATAATCATGAGAGAAGGTATCTGGACTTCGATGGGTAGGACTGCCTCCATGCCATATACCAGAGAGTAGGGTGTTTCTCCTGTCGACGTTGGAGCTGAGGTACGGTACCCATGAAGAGCTAATGACAATATCTCATGCCAGTCTTTATATGTCACTATCATCTTCTGTACAATCTTCTTGATGTTCTTGTTAGCTTCTTCAACAGCGCCATTCATCTTCGGCCGGTAGGGAGAATAATTATGATGCTGTATCTTAAACTGTTTACAGAGCTCGGTGATTATTGTGTTGTTGAGATTCGTACCATTGTCAGTAATAATTCTTTCTGGCACCCCATATCGACAGATCAGATTATGTCGGATAAACCGCGCCACGACGTTCTTGGTTACTGTAGCAAAGGAAGATGCCTCAATCCACTTCGTGAAGTAATCAATGGCTACCAAGATGAAGCGATGCCCATTAGAAGAGGTGGGCCTGATTTCTCCGATCATGTCGATGCCCCACATTGCAAAGGGCCACGGAGTTGTCAAGACGTTTAAAGGAACCTGAGGCACATGCACCTTACCAGCGTAGATTTGGCACTAATGACAAGTTCGAGAGTGCTGATAACAGTCGGCTTCCATGGTGGACCAGTAATATCCTGCCCGTAGGATCTTCTTAGCCGTGGTATGTCCACTAGAATGGGTTCCGAAGGTGGCTTCATGTAGCTCTGTCATGATCCTCTCTGCTTCGCTCTTGTCTGCACACCGTAGTAGTGTCTAGTCATGGTTGCGTTTATAGAGGGTTCCATTACTGAGGGAGAACTTTGCAGCGAACCTTCTCTGAAACTTCTTATCATTGACAGATGCCCCTTCAGGATACTCTTGAGCCTCGAGACACCTTTTGACTTCGTGAAACTAGGGTTTATCCGCCACTTCTTCGGTATCGATCTCGCAGAAATGTGCTGGTTCATCCAACCTCTCAATGGTGATTTGGGGAGCTTCATTGTCCCACCTAACCTTGAACATAGAAGACATGGTAGCTAGCGCGTCCGCTAACTGATTCTCCTCTGGTGGGAAATGTTCAAAGGTTACCTCCTCAAAGTGTGGGAGCAATGTCAGTACATATTCTTTGTAAGGAATAAGGTTTGGGTGCTTCGTATCCCACTCGCCTTTGATCTGACTTATCACCAGAGAGGAATCCCCAAATACACTTAAGAACTTAATCCTTAGGTCGATAGCAGCCCGAAGACCCATAATACATGCTTCATACTTTGCCATGTTGTTGGTACAGTTGAAACATAATCGGGCGGTGAATGGAGTATGACAACCCTCAGGAGATATGATTACGGTGCCGATACCATTACCCAGTGCATTTGAGGATCCATCAAAATACATATACCATCGGGATCCCTCCTCGGGTCCTTCCTCAAGTCCAGGTTCTTCGTAGTCAGTCACCAACATGATATTCTCATATGGGAACTCATAATTCATGGATTGGTAATCATCCACGACCTGATGAGCCAAATGATCGGCCAATACACTCCCCTTGATTGCTTTTGGGGTCGTATATTGTATGTCGTACACGGTTAAGATCATTTTCCACCTTGATATCCTTCCAGAGAGAGCGGGCTTCTCGAAAATGTACTTGATCGGATCTATCTTTGATATCAACAAGGTAGTGTGAGTCAGCATATACTGTCTCAGTCGGCGAGCAGCCCATGCCAAAGCGCAATAAGTTTTATCAAGCAATGAGTATCTTCTCTCACAGTCGGTAAACTTTTTTCTAAGGTAGTATATTGCGTGCTCTTTTCGACCAGACTCGTCATGCTGCCCCAACACACACCCCATTGAATTGTCTAGCACTGTTAAGTATAATATCAAAGGTCTTCCTTCAACTGGGAGCATCAGAATTGGTGGTTCTTGAAGGTATTCTTGATTCTTTCAAAAGCGTTCTAGCATTCATCATTCCACTTTACCACTTGATCTTTCTTCAAAATCTTGAAGATTGGATCACAAGTAGCAGTTAGATGTGAAATGAATCGGGCAATGTAATTTAGGCATCCCAAGAAACCTCTAACTTCCTTCTCTGTGCGGGGAACTGACATCTCTTGTATGGCCTTTACCTTCACAGGGTCTACCTGAATACCCTTGTCACTGACGATAAAACCCATAAGTTTACCAGATCTTACCCCGAAGGCGCACTTGTTCGGATTCAACCTCAACTTGTATGTCTTCAACCTGTCAAACAATTTCTGGAGATGATCAAGGTGATCTTCTTCAGTCTGAGACCTGGCTATCATATCATTAACATAAACTTCGATTTATGGTGAATCATATCGTGGAACAAAGCGACCATGGCGCACTGATAAGTTGCCCCAGCATTCTTCAACCCAAAAGGCATCACCTTGTTGCAGAAGGTGCCCCACTGTGTAACGAAGGTTGTCTTATCCATGTCTTCAAGAGCCATCTTGATCTGGTTGTAGCCATAGAAACCATCCATGAAGGAGAAGATTTTGTGCCGTGCAATGTTGTCGACCAGAACATCAATGTGAGGAAGTGGGAAGTCATCCTTGGGCTTGCCCGATTCAGATCTCTGTAATCAACAGACATTCGTACCTTACCATCCTTCTTAGGTACCGGAACAACGTTAGCAACCTACTGTGGATACGAAGTGACAGCTAAGAATCATGTGTCGAACTAATTCATGACCTCTGCCTTGATCTTCTCTGACATTTCAGGGCGCATACAGCGGACCTTCTATTTAACCGGAGGACAGTCTTCTTTAGTCGGCAGGCGATGTACCACAATATGAGTGTCCAAACCAGGCATGTCTTCATAGGACCAGGCGAAGATCTTGACATAGTCGTGCAACATCTGTATCAACCTCTGTTTGACGCTAAACTCCAGATTTTCACCTATTTTAACCTCCTTTCTATCTTCCTCAGTACCCAAGTTCACTGTCTCAACCGACTCTTCACGAGGTTGTATGGCCCTCTCTTCCTGCTGTAGTAGTCTAGAAAGTTCTCCAGGCACCTCACAATCATCCTCACCTTCGTCCTCGGCTTGGTTGATCGGATTTTTGAAGTTATAACTGACAATAGCAAAGTTGTTAACAATGGGATCCAGAGTGGATATGGATCTGCATTATGATACGTGAGTGTGTGTAAGAGAATAGCTATTTTGATATAGTGAAAAATAGAAAAGAAAAACAGAGAGTGCAAAATTTGTATGCAAGAAACGTCCAATGCTTTATTAATGATATATGAAATGATAAATAATAGCCCTCACAAGAAAAGCCAATGTGCCTCGGGCAAGGCACAAGGCCGTAAAGTTTTAAATTGTTCATTACAAATCTCAAAACAAGTAAGTCAATTACTGCAGAGTAAAAGAAACAGGTATAAAGTCCCTAGCCGTCAAGTTACTCGGTCCATCGTTGGCTGTTGGGTAGATCCAACTATCGATGTCTGAGTCTTCCTTGTTGTCTTCAATGGCATTAACCCCACGATTGCTAATGTGTAGGGGAGGTCCTCCAGCCCGAGCGCATCGAACAACCCTTTGAGTCCCTGTAGTAAAGCCCAAACCAAATTTGTCAGTTTTCAGAGTGAAATCAGGGAGTTGACCCCAATTGGTACACCCACCTTCTTCAACGACAACCCTGGTGTCCTTGATCTGAGGGACCTTTTCGAAGTTCTGATAAGGAGTTTCTTGAATTCCCCGTCCATCTCTATGTAGCGGAAGGAATTGAAGTGACTCACCATATATTCTTATTCACCCCGCACTGTGACAATCTTTCCTTTCACCGGATGCTTTAGCATTTGATGGAGTGTGGAAGTAACTGCCCCAACCTCGTGGATCCAAAGATGACCCAGCAAACAAGAATACGACGGCCTAATGTCCATCATGTAGAAGGTGGACTCAAAAGTCTGAGAATCCACTTTGACAGGGATGTCCACCTCCCCATGCACCGTTCTCTTTGATCCGTCGAAAGCCCTTACCACAATGTTACTAGGCTTTAGAGTTAGACCCTAACAATCCAACCGGCCTAACACCTTCTTTGGAAGAACATTCAGTGAAGACCCAGTATCTACCAGCACACGAGCCATATTGGTGCCCCTACATTCAATCGAGACATGCAGAGCATCATTATGCTTCCTTCCCTTTGGTGTCAAATCTACATCTGAGAAACCTAGCCCATTATCAGCAGTCAGGCTGGCCACACAATCTTTGAACTGATCATCTGAAGTCTCTTGTGGCACATGCGCAGTCTTGAGGTATGCAATCAAAGCCTTCGCATGGGCTTTGGAGAACAACAACAAAGACAACATGGATATCTTTGATGGGGTACACCCCAGCTGTTCGACCACATTGTAGTCGCTCTTCTTAATGATTTCTAGTATTTCCTCCATTTCTTGCTTAGAGGCTTCCACAACAATTTTCTTAGGCGCCTCTGTTCGAGAAGGCTCACCTATAATTTCCTTGCCGTGGGTATCAGACGATTTGCCGACAGGGGTAATAACTGGAGTAAGAACATGAACTGTAGTTGATGTACTTGCAGGAACATCAGATGGAATGACAATAGGTTTGTTGACAGTCTTTGGGGAAATCTCGGGAGAGAATACCCTTTCACTTCGGGTAACTTTGCTGGTTCCGACAATGTTACCAATATCAGGACCGGCCTCTTCATCTTTCACATCTTGTTTGATGCCATGATAGTACACATTGGCACCATAATGCCAGGGGACAGCTTTTTCCGAGACATATGGAACAGGACCAGGAACAGTGATTATCAGCAGAGCAATTCTTGAAGCGGATGTAATCCTAACAGGTCTTCTCGAGGAAACCTTGGAAGGATTGGTGGAAATGGTTATAATGACAACGTCTTCAGATGGAACAACGGGAACCAAAGTTTTCTCAAACAAAATTTCTTTGCTATCTATCAGGCGTTGAACACCTAATTTCAGCAAACGGCAACCAGAAGGTAGAAACGAACACATGGGGCAACCTTCACCATAACCCGGAAATAAACCGGCCAACAACAAATTTTTCTTGATAGTCATGAGAGGAGTAGAAACTTCATCAACAGAGGTAACAAACAAATCAGTATCGACAACATTAACTCCACGATCGTGCTTGGGCATGGGAGCCGCTATGACATTTGGCTTCTCCGGAGCATCAAACTCTATTTCCTTGGCTTCAATCAAGTCTTGTACTTTGTTCCTCAGAGCTCAGAAGTCATTTGTATCGTGGCCAAGACTCTCAGAATGATAGGCACACCAAGAATTTGAATTATATCGGGGAGATGTAGTATTTGGATTCTTGGGAGCCTCTTTCAAGGTTGCCAAGTTGGATCTCAGCAGGTGAGGTAGCACTTCAGCCAATGTCATGTTGATGCGGCTAAACTTCCGTTGTGGTATTTCCACCCTTTGTTGATTGTTGCATTGTGGAGCAACTGCATGTCTAGGTATCATCATGACACTTACTGTCTGACGATGTTCAGCCCTGTTTTGGCCCCTCAGGCTATAGATGGCACTGGATTCCTTCTTACCAGCAAAAGGCTTCTTTACTAAACTCGAAGAGGCATCCTTTTGTATTTTTCCGCTTCAAATCCCAGCTTCTACTCTTTCTCCAATCAGAATCAGCTCAGTGAAACCAGCTGACAAGCTGCCAATCAAATGATTGAAAAATGGACCAGATAAGGTCCCCAGAAACATATCAACCAGCTCTCTATCAGACAACGGGGGTTGAACTCTCCCAGCCAAGTCTCTCCATTTTTATGCATAATCTTTAAAGCCTTCACTTGCACTCATGGACATACTCTGGAGTTGAGTACGAGTAGGAGTAAGGTCGGCATTGTATTGATACTGCTTGTAGAAAGTAGCAGCCAGATCTTCCTAGTTTCGGACATTTGCTCCCTCCAGCTGGTAGAACCATTCAAGCCGAGTCCCTGACAAACTATCTTGAAAGAAATGAACCCACAGATTTCTATCAGCGGTGTGGGGCTGGATTTTTATGACATAAGAACGGAGATGGAGTTTTGGGCAAGACACCCCACCATACTTAGTAAAAAATGGAGCTTTGAACTTCTGCGGGATGACCACTCCTGACACCAATCCCAATTCTTTGAAATCTAGTCAATGTATCCTCTGAACTTCCATGGCACTCAAACGATCTTCCAACTGCTTGTATCTATCCTCAGCAGGAGGATATTGCTCATCATTGTAGTCAGTATCATTATCAGAAACTACAGGACTGGGATCCTTCTCTTCCTCCTGTCCCCTTCCTTGGATGAAGAGGTCAGATCGGCTTGTGCTTCAACCACTCTCCAAACCTTCTGCCCATATTCAGAATACCGACAACCTTCTTCTTTTTCTTCTTCTCTTTCAGGATGAGGGATTTCAGATCCTCCTGCCCTTTTGCCAGACTTATGAACATTTTTTGGAACTGGGTGTTCTGTGCCTGAAGGTCCTTGATGGTTTGCTCGGAAGACATTTCTGTTGAAATAAACAGCGAAGAAGATGAGAAACCTGTAATGGTACCTGTACATGTGATGTTATGAATGGGATGCGCATGCAATGATTTCAAAGACTTCGGAAAATTTAAATTTGCAAACCAAAATAAAACAAAGATTTTATTAGCTGAATTCAAAGTTCAAATGCCTTTTAGGCGTTACAAAAAAAAATCTAAAACTAGAAAAGAAATCAAAATTCCCATGGATGCTTCCTCTTTGTGCCGAGATAATCATTGAGCCCTCTTTCTTCATGGAGTTGCTTTGTTAGCTCTAAAACCTTCCTTTTCTGAGCATGGAACTGATCCCTGTAAGTATCCCGCTCCTTCATCAACTGAATCCAAGACCTCTGTAATTCTTCAAGATCAGTGGGCATATAGGGATAGAGAACCGTGTAAGGAATACCTTCTTCAGTAGTGGGTTCCATAATCACTGGTAAAACGGACACATAGGGCATCATAAGCTTCTGGGCACGAGCCCGTACCTATTGGAGGTAAGGTTCCATAGGAATGAAAGTTTTTGGCTCCAAAGCCTTGGTGCCAGATCTGTTTACCATGCCCCAATCTCGTATGAACCTCCGACGATATTCGTGAGCGTCATCTTCATAGTTGAATACAATGCCCTCGATAAGTAACTCATGGGGACCATCCCTTCGAGCGTAACCAAATTGACACAGAGCTACACAAGGATTGTAGGTTATACCTCCTCTGATACCAAGCAACAGGACATTAGGGTACTCCCTGCAGCGGTCAATAATAGCAGTGTTTTCCATAGCTCGAGAACACTAAAGAATATCCGTATGAGCGAGTGTCATTATTATTTGAAACCAACCCAAACCTTTTTCATTCTTCAGTACAGACTTAGGGAGGTGAGAAATAAACCACCTCGACTGTAATGGTATACAACACATAAGAATCCCTCTTCTCTTCATGGTACGAGTATGGAGGGTGTGCAAAATATCTCCAAGCAATGTTGGCATAGGGTTGCGGGAGAGGAAGGTCTTGATAGAACTCACATCTTTAAATGAATCCATATTAGGGAATAGGACTAACCCATAGATTAGAAGAGCCAAAATCTCCTCAAAATCCTGAAAATCCATATCATGCCAAAACAGTTGGGCCTTGTCTATCAGAAACTTAGCTAGAAAACCCTTGACTCTGCTTCTTGTTTCCCAATTGGATACCATGTCGACCCGTTTCAGATGCAAAGCTAAGGCAATGACTTCTGGCTTAGGAACTTCTTCTAGACCTGTGAAGGGTAACTAATCAAGAATGGGTATATCCAACAGCTGAGAGAATTCTTCCAAGGTAGGCACCAACTGATAGTCTGAAAAGGTGAAGCAGTGGTGCTTGGGATCAAAGATTTGAAAGAGTAAACTCATCATCCTTTCATCAAAGTTTGAGGTAACCAGGTTGAGAAGTCGACCATGTCTCTTAGTGAACACAGAAGTTTTATAAACCCTTGATACTAGCTCTTTGAGTTGGGAAGGTATCTTCACAAAGCTGATTCAGATAGTGTTTCTGCGAACGGAAGCCATGATCTGCAAAACAGAACAAAGATAAATTCCCTTGGTCTTTGAAATGGTTAGTGCAATAATAATGGATGCTATGTTATGATGCATGATGTCATGAGAAAACACACTTATAGAAAACACAGGTATAACAAACACAGTCAAATCACACAAAATCCTTAGGTTTAAGGCCTGCATGAGGTCAAAGGTTATACCCTCTTGAAGTTTAGTTGGTTTCAAACCTGTCTTAAAAAGTAACTGGGTTCTAAGGGATCTCAATATCACTGACCATCCTTTATCGGGCATTGTCTCAGCTCAAGCAATCTTTTCTTGCGGCCGAAATATCTCAAAAGTCTGATCTCAATGAGTGTAGCATCGAGTATCAACCAATCCTCAGCTTTATACCAAGGCTGGCTATCTCATTACTTTCTAATGGCCAAGTTGGTCCAACTAAGGTTCTAAGGTCCGTTAGTGCTTCATGACACCACACGGCGGCCCCGTATTCTCCTCGTTTCCCCATGAAGGATACTGGTACCAACCAAAGTGTCACAGCAACACAGCCATCGCTTAAACCATATCGGTCTACGGTGTACAGTCTCCATGATCTATTGTTGTTTACCTAAAAAGTGTCCCCGAATCCGGGTGTAGGATCTATAGTAACCCCAAACAAACCCTTAAAAGTAAAACAATCAAGACAATCAAGAGAAGTAATTTAATGACCTAGATCCTAAGGTATACCCCACTTATTTCATCCCCAACAGAGTCACCAGTTCTGTGATACGATGGCAGAACCGACTGTTAATACTGGTTTGTGTTTTGCGCTTTTTTGTTTGCAAAATGTCGCAGTAAGCAAGAGTCGCCACTGACTTTTATTTTATCCAATCATGGAAAAGGAAAAAGAACAGAAAAAACCTTTTTTCGAGATATTCTGAGTACGGGGGGTAGATTATAGAAATGGAAGGTGTTAGCACCCTTTCTATCCATGGTTTTCCATGGGCTCTTAGGTACTTGCTCATTTTTCAAATTGCTTGTGTGTGCTTGTTTTAAAAATGTTTTACTTCGTGATAACCCTTGTATCAGTCCTCAAGGGTGTGACAAAGTTTATTTTGAAAATTTGTTTTGGAGGGTGTTTATGTGAAAAGTTTTTATTGAGCAAGTACTTAAGATTCTACCTACTCGAAAAAAGATTGTTTGTTCTCGTTTCCTTTAGACAGTGCTATCCTACTATTAAGGAGTAGGTAGCCCCGTTGTTGGAGTTGTAAGGGACATTCGAAAGGGACGAGTGCAATCACTAAAGCAATAGTTATAAAACTTTAGCAGTAACCCTAGAGTCTTAAGATCTTTCCGAGGCAATATCTCCGAGGCAACATTTCCGAGGTAATATTCAAATAGGACAATTTGATCTTTTTAGACTGGAGGGTAACCACTAAAATCTCCTATGCTTAATGATTGTTTACCGAAGGCAACCGAAGTGAGGTAAATCCTAGGAGTGAATATGTGCATATGAATTTTTTCAGTTATTTAATCTTTGAATATTAGGTGATCTACCATTTAAATTTCCAGATATTCTTGCCATACAATCCTATTAGCATACATCTAGACAGTTAAATATTCGTAGGAATTTAAAAGTGCGAGAAAATAAACCTAGCTATTACAAGGCTTCGGGGGATGGGGATTAATTACATAACTAAAGAATCGGGGATTATAGCAGTAAATAAAACCCTAGTTTAACTATTACAAACCATTGGCAGTTACAAAAATAATGGAAAAGAAATAATTAAATGCGCGGCAAATTAAATACGAGGGATGTTGAAAAATAACCTAAACCCTAATTGAAAGAAAAAGATTTTTGTACATTTTTTATTGGAGAAAATAGTGAAATTGCAAATTAAATAAACTCTAATTTCTAATTACTTTTTAATTATGAAAAAAAAGTATTTAAGTTAACATAATTAATTAAAATAAATATTTTAATGAAAAAATGATTTTGGTGTATTTTTAAAGAAAATTAATTAAATTATGTACAATTCAAATCCTAAGTCTAATTATTTTTAATTATAAAAAGAGATTAAATTACCCTAAGTTAATTAAACTAAATTAATTAATAAATAAAATGTTTTTACTAAAAAAGATTTTATGTATTTTTGTGGTTTTTTATTTGAGAAAAGAAATTTAATTATAAAATTTAAAACCTAGTTTCTATTTAATTTTAATTGAAACAAAATAATCAAATAAACTAATTAACCTAATTTATTTTCAAAAAAAATATTAATTTGAATAAATATTTAATTATGTATTTTTTGGTGATTTTTGGTTTTATAAAAAATAATAATTCTTTGTGCTAATTAATTAAAAAAAATAAAAGAAATTAATTAAATAAATTAAAAAGAAAATAAAAGAGAAAAGCAAGCTGGGCCTGTATGCACTAGCAAATGGGGGTTGCAAATCTGAATTTTCTAGGCCCAAAAATGCTCCAAGTTCAGTCAGCGCCTGATCTCTTGTAGCGTTGACTTGAGGGTGCATCATAGTCCCTCACTGCCCGTGCGTTGGATATGATACTATGCTGGATCCAGTGGCTGGATGATGGTGGAGTATGGTGGGCGTTTAGCATGACAATGCATAGGAAACTGCAAGTGAAAGTTAGGAAAATAAAATTGCTGGGACCTGGGATCGAACCCAGGTCCTCACACTCAATACCAAACGCGCCTTGCCACCTGAGCCATGTGACTTGTTTGTTAGTATAATAGCAACAATTAATGTTATATAAAAAATAAGTGGATTAATGAATAAAAGAAAAAATGCGCGCCAACTTTCAAATAGTCCAATGATGATTGTACACGTTATCTTCTTCTTCCTCATCTGTTGTTTTAGATCCTTGCCTTTTACCTACGGACAAGCTTAGTAGCCATAGCCCTACAAACTTCAAAAATCATCAAAATACATGATAAATAAATTCTAGTTACATGGTTCAATTTGTCTTGGTGCCACGATCATCATGGTACTCTGTTCTTGGCCTAATTTAGCCTGTAGAGAAAAACCCTAAAACGGCCATGTAAACCCTAACAATGGCAAACACGAATACAAGTATCAAAACTTCAATTAAATCATCCAGGCATGTTGCAAATACATCCATAATTACAAATACATCATTAAAATATACTTATGACACAAGGATTACTTAATCAATTTTGAAATAAAGGGCAAACCGTATGAATGCTAGGGGAGATTCTAGGTGTGATAATGCATGAAACTGGTCGTATTAGCTCCTGGGAAGGTCCAAGAAACGATTGGAAGTGTTGGAATAGCTTGAATTGATCTCTAAGTTCAAAAATGATCCAACACTTTTTGTCACTTTTTTAAATTTTGTTTGGTGTTTTCACGACTGCCAAACCTTGTCCCATGCTTTGTTCTTGTCCATTATATATCTAGGAATGAATTAGGGTTGGAAAATTAGATTGAATCTTTGCAATTATAAGAGATTTGATTTGATTTTCATGCTACATGTAAACTTTCTATTTTGAGCCAAATCATCCTCTTGTACCAATTATGCTTGATTCGTTTTGGCCTTGATAATTCAGTATATTTTAATTACCAACCTGTCCAAAAACCAAATCAAATCATATCTTTGCTATTATTCATCAATTATTTGATTTAATTCATTTTTTAATTAATAAAAAATAAAAATAAATTGAAAAATGAAGTAAATAATGTGTGGGTAAATATTTAAGTCGTGGACCACATTATAAGTGAGATGCAAGCATAAAAATTTAGGCCCATTTAGAAGAAAAAAATGCATTTTTGAGCATATTTGACTTTTGGCAATTTTGCAAAAAGGGTCAACTTTGACAAGGCATATCTCCTCCAATTTTAACCCTAGAGAGGTGTTCTTGGACTTTTTAGAAATATTAGGATGTCCCCTAAGGAACCCTTTTTGTCTCATCTCAATTGAGTCTTCCATGTTCATGTAAGAAGCTTTGACCCAAAAGGTGTTTTTGTTGACTTTTCAAAAGGACCCATAATGTAGAAATTCATATCTTTTTGCGGGTGCATATTTTGAACTTGTGGGATGAAGATGAGTTGTAGGTAATTGCATCCTATTCAAAATGAGCCTTGGATGGAAAATTTCTGATGAAGCATGTGGAGGTTATGCTTGGTCAAAGTTTGGTTGACTTTTACTAAGAAACCCTAATTTAGCAACTTTTGGGTTTTGATGAATTTAGAGCATTCCTTGAAGAATCATCATCAACACTTGATCAAATGATGAAAGTCACTTAAAAATGTTAATGTTGACCAAAAATCTTGAAGTTTGACTGTATGTGGGTCACAATTGACTTTTGACCTAATATAGTCGATTCTCAAGCATCTGAGCAGTGAACTGAGCAAACTTCTTGTGTAAGGCATGAAACTTGACATGTAGGGTCTTGAGAACATATTAAGACCATGGAGAGAATGTGAGACCTTTGGAGTCCACCTATCTTGAGGAAAATAGAAACCCTAATTTGAGACACACTGCCTTAGGAGAGAGTTTGTCTGGTCAACTCTTGGGCAAACTTGAGCAAATTAAGGACTCCAATGGGCATGCATTGAGTAAAATGAGAGGGAAAATTTTGGGGTACAACACCAAGGTATCCCATATTTCTTTCGCTGTTTTGCATGCCGAGACACGGAAGAATTCATCCATGCTAAGTGCACCTTGAAGAAGATTGATTGCCTTTTTATCATAGAAGACCTTTTTCTTATCATCTTCATCCCATGCAGTTTTAGGCTTTGATGAGCCAGCACCATTGATCACGGTTATAGGAATAAATGGACCATTCTCGACGGCATCCCATATTTCTTCTCCTTATGCTTCTAGTTGTGCCTTCATGCATATTTTCCAGAAGTCAAAATATTCACCACAAAGGAGGCTTGCTGTTACTACCACCGTCTCTGAAAACAGGATTTTGATTTGTGGAAGCCATTCTAGATCTTTTAGGAACAAGTTACTTATAACCTGCTCTAATGCCAATTGTAAGTACGAAGTGCGCCTAATAGGGGGGGGAGGGGGGTGAATTAGGTACTTTAAAATTTTTATGGTTTTAGTGATGATGGATATTATTTTTCTGGTTTATGTTGAGTTTATGAAACAGTAAAGTGTAGAAAAATAAAGAGACACGAGCGATATATCCTGGTTCCCCTCATAGTCCGAGAGTACTCCATTCCCCTTTCAACATGAAAGAGATTTCCTTATAGTTGGCAAACTTAAACAAGAACTACCAAAACCAAGAGCAATCCTCTTAGATTTTCACTATGTCAACAATGAGAACAATCCTCTCAAGGTGACCTTACTTGTTTCCAAAAATCCTGGAAAAACAAGATTACAAAACCACTTGAACTTATTTTCAACAATCCTGAAAAATAAGAAAGTGTATAGCAATATTTGATTTATAGAGTTTGTAGTGCAATAGTCACTTTGAGTGATTTTATCAATGACTTGATCTTCTCTTCTGATAACAATAATATACAATGACTCAATACTATAGAACACTCAAATTTTTCTGTTTAACAATATATGAAAATGTGCAGAAAAACTTTGTGTATGAAAGTGAAGAAAAAGCTGGAGTTTTAATATTTTAAAATTCATAAACTATTGATTGGAAGAGGTACCAAATGATTTTGAAAATTTAGCATTTATATGTTCATAGCACCTATTTGAAACAACATAAATTTCTGCAAATGAACCATGAACAATTGCCAAGATTCAATGAAAATTTTCCATGAAATGGTGTTATGAAAAGGTATGTTTAAAGCTGCTGATTTTCAAAAACATTCAGCATGCAATCGTATGCACCCTTGTGTAAATCAATTGCACGGGTTTTAACAACTAAAAAATTCAAATACTTTCAGTGAGCAATCGATTGCACATGTGTGCAAATCAATTTCACTTTAAAACAGTAGCAAAATTTGATAGAGATCATTTGATTGCACATAAATGCAAATCGATTTCACTTAGAAACATTAGCTAACACTTTGAAAACGTGAAGCATGCAATCGATTGCACCAACATGCAAATCGATTGCACATAAGTGAAAATTGATATTTTGCTTAGAAAACTTGAGAAAAAGTTTGGACAAGATAAAACACTTCTTTTGATCATTGAGCATCTAAGACTTAAGTTCATAGCAAGAATTGTTATTATACCTTATGAAATTTGCTAAGAGCTTGAACCAAAGACTTTTATCCATTGATGCTTTTAGTTTGATCAATATCTTTGCCTTCTTGCCAATATAGTTTGTCTTCATCAAAACAAAGTGCATTGAGAATCATTTGAGAAGATTGATATTACACAATTTAGCTAACTCCTTCTAAAAGGAGAAACATTTTTTCCCATTGCTTCGCACTTCACCTTTCGGGTGTCCCTTTCATTGGAAGGATAGCCAGCAACCAAGACATTTTCTCTACTAACAACAACCATAGAGAACAAAGAAGATGGCTAGTATATGTTGTGGATGATCTCTGAGACGAGCTTCATCTTCTCTGCTTTAAAGAGGTTTTGGACAAAGGGAAAGTCCTCCGTCAATACAACAATAGCATCTTCCTCGGGAATGTGATCAACTCGTGAGGAAAAAGTGAAAGGCATCCATATAATGGGGACATCCCCACTAAAACACCTCCCCATGAAAGACGAGTCTGTCTAAAATAAACCTCTTCTTGAGGGAATCTTGATAGTTATCCCAACCCCTATTTGTTGAAATTAGGGATGGGGGCACCTCTTCCACAATCAAAGTGTTCGCAGTAGTAATAAGTTGGTTGGGATTGGGGGAGCAATGGTCAAAGATGGAACAATGGTCTTGAGGGGGAGGCATCACAACCCTTCCAAAAAGACCAGACTTGATGGCTTGAGTATTATCAAGGTTGTAGACCATCGTCAACTTGTTCATGTTATCTACAAAATGCAATCACACATGTCATGAAAAAATCTCTAAGATTAGGTCATCACCAAAATCTATTCCTTTCCTCTCGGCTAAATGCACTTTCGATGACATAAGTATCAATTTACCTCTTCCTCACCATGGGTAGAGGGAACCTCGTCAAGGCCAAACACTTCCTCATTGACAAGTCCTTTGAACCATGAGCGGATGGTGTCCTACACCACCATCACGTTAGGAGAAAGAGGACTTAGCTCGGTGTTGTAGAAATGGACGTCTTGACAAAAGTAAGGTGAAGACCAGTGTTGTACCATAAATTTTGACCCAAGATCCCACCTCATATGCATCATTGCATCTCTAAATATAAAGATAGCTTATGTGTTTGCTTCTTGTGTCAAGCAAGGTTTTAAATTAAGAACTCTTCATCAATATAAGTCTTGACCAATTAGGGTTTGAAGCTAGTCCTTAGGGTTTTAATTGAAGAAGATTGATCATTAACCTTTGACTTGGTGCATGAACTAATAGCTTGAATCATTGATTCATGGAACTCAAAAGCAACATCTCAACCTAGTTGTATGGCTCAATACATTTCCAAAGATGCAATTGATAGATAGTGGAATATTTGGAATCAATTGAAGAAAAGTCAATTGTCACACAAAAGCAAACTTTTTGAGTTTTTGGTCAACATTGAACTTCAAAGATCAATAATCATCAAAATAATCAAAACTATCAAACTTGATCACCAAGAATCAAGAGAATTAACAAAAGTCAACAAAAGTCAAAGTTGAGAGAATTTCAACACTTAGAAATTTTTTAAGTGTTTTGTGCTTAACAAAGTCCCAACTTTATGGCCAATTTTCACCAAGATCCAAGCTGATTCATTAAAAACACTCAACATGAAAAATGTTGAGAATGATTCATACAATAACTTTGTCAATAAGGGTTGATCTTCAAGCAGTTTTGACCAGAAAAATATCTCAACTTCATGGCCATTTTTCAATAATATCCCAATTGATTCAAAGGAAGTGTTCAACATGAAAGTTGAAGATAATGTTTCAAGCTTTCCAAAATGTAAAAGAGTACAAATTTATCATGTTTGAGCAAATAGAATTGAAGAGATGAAGTTGGGTGTCCAAGATTGCAATATAGGTCATTTTTTGTGACAAGTTCATAACCAAATCTCCAAACCATGCTATGCAATCCCACTTTTCAGTCACCTAAACCTCTAAATCTATCCATAATCAGAAGATTACACAAACTTTTGAGCCATTATCCAAGTGATTCAAGCTTTTTCCAAGTTAACTTACCATTTAAGGGAGAAAGACACTATTGCCATTTTGGAAAAGCAAGATTTTTACACAAAGTCAATATATTGAGCTTTGTAGTGGTTCCCTCTACCCATACTCAACACCAACATCATAATTAACACTTCTAAAAGATGTCAACCACTCTCTAGGAGTTTTACTATGCATTGGAACCATAATCTTGCAAGAAAATTCAAAGTTACATCTCAACCAAACATCAAAACCATATGCTTCAAACCTCATCAGTTTCAAACCCTTAATGTTCTCTATAAATAGAGATCACTTCTCATTGCAAAAACACACCTGGAGCTCAAACAAAACCTCTCAAACTCATAAATTATGAAAAACTCCATTTCTTGAGCTTCAAAAACCTTAAGCTCGAAATTTCCACCTCTGGCAATATCTTTGCAAGTTGACCATCCATACACCTTACATACATCATATAGAGGCTACTTAATAATTAAGTTAGTATCTGTAACACCTCCATCATCATCCTTCACATCTCACTTTTCCATTTGCAACTTGATTTTGTTTTAGAGATTCAGAAGGTTTTAAAGAAAAGTAGTTATACCACTAGCTTCACCAAAGTCCCAGGAAGTTGTTTGCATAATTATTTCTCATTTAGAAGAAGTAGAATAAGCTTTGGAATTTCTCCAAATAGGAAACTTTCTCTCAACTTCGAATGTCATCATACATACATTAATTGGTGTTTGGTTTCTGAAGAAAAAATGAAGTATGTGATGTGTTAAAGCTAAACCCTATGCTAATTGGTATGTGTCTTGCTTGTGTGTGAAGTTCTATTCAAATTAATTTTGTTAGGGTTTTGTAATTTTTCCAAAAATTAAGGAATTACAATTCATTTCTATTTGCATTGATTGCATTTTTGAATTCCTTATTAAGTTTTGAGCAACTTTCATTTTTACATCATTGAATTTGGTTGAGAATTGGAGAAGTTACAAATTTTGTCCATGGATGTTGTTGTTGTGAAGTCACGAGGAAGAAGAAGATGAAGGGCGCGCATTTTCATTTTTAAAAATCAAGTTCATTTTATTTTTAACGAAATTCATTTGTAAACATATGAGGAAGTAGCATCGCTGGTCAAGGTGTTTGTGTTGCAAGTGAGAATGGGCTGGTTTGAAACCTAGTGTTAGATAATTCCTATCCCTTTTGCAGTTTTTCATCATTTTTATTTTGTTATACATTCAGTACTTGTTTTAACATATTATGTTGTGTTGGTATAACCACTGAGTGCATGGCTCAATGGGCAGAGTTTTAACCAATGACCTTGAGGGCTCAGGTTCAACCCTTGCTAGGCCCTTTCCCAATTTTTTACCACTTGTTTATTTTACCATTTTCTTCAACTTTCAACATGATTTTCACATAGCAAAATTAATTCTTTTGAGCTGATTTTTTATAAACTTCTTATTTATCACTCTTATTTTATGAATATATGAAAAATAAAAAAATAATTATATTTCACCCTTTTTATTTAATTCAAAACTAGTCCTTTTAGTTGTTTTTTAGGATCTTTTCTTTGGTTTCCTTGCTAATTTCTTGACTAAATCCGCAGTGAATGACCATGCCATGTCTTTATTGAATATTGCTTGGTATCACATCCCTTGTGTATATTTATACTATGATCAACTTGATTTTATTAGGGTTTAGCACTTGATTTTTTACACATGACGCCATGCTTTGTTTGAAAACCCTAATCATGATCCATGACCTATCTTTTGACCTCAACACATGTACTTGCTTGAATACTTGGTTCTTGCATGATCAATGAACACTTGAAGCACTATTTCTTAAAAGTTTGACTTTCTCTTGATCATATGTCATACATACTCCTAAACTTCTAATAACATGATTCAAACTTCACATGCTTGCCATGCTTTGATCTTCTTTATTGTTTGTCCATGTTTCGTAAGTTTATTTGTCTTTAAGGATGTATTTCCTTCATAAACTCAATTTAATCAAAAGTGATACTATGCTTGCTTGATTGTTTTGACATTTGTTTGATTCTTGAACATACTTTCTTTAGAGATGCTTCTTGTTTTTGCTATATTTTGTCAAAACTTTTACTTGATAAGCATGTTCGACTTTCCCCTTTATGTTTAACACTTGTGATATGTGTGTTTTCTCTTATATACTTTTTTATACTTGTGTCAAATCCAAGTAAAATGATAGTATTGTTGACTTTATAGTCATATGCATATGTTGTCTTAAGTCCACACTTATGTGTTTACATTTGTGTATTACCCTTGTAATTATTGATGTTTACCCTTTGTATAAAACCCCCTGTGAATGATCACCATATATATCCTTATATACTCTAAAAAACCCTTTTAACCCTAGAACTCATTTTAAAACTTTAAACCTCTTAAAAACCTTGACTTTGTGTCATTGAATTTTCAAAACTCTCTTTCTTTTAATCAAATGCTTCAATGTACTTAAGCATATCAAAACAATTTCAAAATACTAAAAGTGATTCAACCTCACTCAAATATTTTTTCCACTTGACTTTTCAATTTAAAACCTTTTTTCAAAGAGATTAGATATAAATCCTCTTTATAGTAGAGATATGATTCTCTTATCCCCATAGTAATTGTTGAAGTAAATGTGATTCTTTCCACATGAAGATGTTAATGGCAACTTGTTGATCTTTATATCCAAGTTAGTAGTATTTTCTTCATGGTGATGCAATATCCATCTTCTCATACTTGTGGTGGTATTAGTTGAGCTTTCTCCCTATAAGATGATGAAATATATCTTCTCCTAAAATCAACCACAACAAACCATTTTGTTATTTTTACCATGAACTACGAGGTTTTGATCCTTAATTGGTACATAGGTATAAGACTATGTATTTCCAAACAAAAATATACTAAAATATACTTCTTCCCCGTCTTCAAACTCATTTAGAAAACAAACAATTTTAAACAAAAAAAACATATATTATATGTGGTTCCTATAGAGTACTATAGATACATAGGGTGCTAATACCTTTCTTTTTGTATAACCAATCCCCATACCTTAGATCTCTTCTTTGTGCTTTGCTTTTAGTCTCCACTCCTTGCATTGCATGTTAAATAATAGAGTTTCGATCTTTTTCCTTTTTCCTTGGAAACAATAAAGTTCAGTGGTGACTTCTTAAGTCATTGTGAGTCAAGTTTCTCAATAGCTTGGTCTCCTCAATTTTTCACCGCGACAACCAATACTCCAAAATGAGCCCTTACAGAAGCAGAGAGATTCAGCGGAAAAATATAAAAATTTGAGAAGGGCCTCTGGCATAAGAGGTTTCACTAGCAATAAGTGCCATAGAAAATATCCCAAATCCCAAGTGAAGGGGTTGAACCAATGATCTTCTGGGTAGAAACTAATGAGCCATTGGTCACAGTAGTTGTCTTGAGTGGTGGGAACCAGGTAGAACAAGTTAAAGAACAACCCAAATGAAGGCTTCCAAGAATTATGCTTTGCACACAACTAGAATAACTTAATGCATGGCCAAGACCATGAATGAAGATGGGAAGAAACAAATTATAAATGTTTTAGGAAAGCCAATTCGAAGTCAGAGAAATGAAGTCATAATCCTATCCTTGTGAACATGCACTCATAAATCCAGATCGCGCAGTCGTCAAAAGTGTTGCATATCCTCTTCTTCGAGCCCACTAGAAGATCTGTCCAATCCAAAGGGTCACCGATTATGATTCCAGTAACATTTATATTTGCTTAAGTATTCATAAAAGATCGAGTACCCACCATCTCTGCATCCATCCAGCCATACTTAATCGAGTCAACGTTTTCCAACAATTTCACGCCTTTTCAGGCCAGGTGGTATGCTTTAGAATGTTCATCAGGGGTGATATTAGACACTACCTCTGATTTGCCCTAAAAATCCAAGTGGGTCCTCACTTCAGCATCGTTGGGTTCACGGTTGTTAGTTCTTAGGAAAAGATGGAAAAAATCATCAGCAAATCCTCTCATCCTCTTGATAACATCTATCTCCTCCTTATTCAAAATTAGAGGGGGCATAGGAACCTCTATATGGTCCCCATTCCACCATCATCTGATAAAATGGAAATTTGCAGCAGACGAAAGATGCCAATTTGCAGCTTTTCTCGAACAAGACGACAATCTATAGTCAAACTTTAATATTTTTGGTCAACATTCTCATTTTGAAGTATTATTCATCATTTGATAAAGGGTTGATCATGATTCCTCAAGGACTGCTCACAATTCATCAAAACCCAAAAGTTGCTAAATTAGGGTTTTGCAAGAAAGTCAACTCAACTTTGACCTTGCATAACTTTCTCATACTTTATCAAAAATGACCTATCCAAATCTAATTTTGAAGAGGATGCAATTAACTACAATTATTCTTCATATCCCAAGTTCAAAATATGCACTCACAAGAAGATATGAATTTGGACATTATAGGTCATTTTGAAAAGTCAACAAAAACACCTTTTGGGTCAAAGCTTCATACATGAACATGGAAGACTCAATTGAGATGAGACCAAAAGGGTTGCTTAGAGGACATCTTAAGCTTTCTAAAAAGTCCAAGAACACATCTCTAGGGTCAAAATTGAGGGAGTTGTGCATTGGTAAAATAATGAAATATAAAAAACTAATCAAATCTTGAGATTTTGTGCATGTTTTGGTTCATTATACAGCTAGAAGTAAGATCAGATCGTGCAAGGCTCATATGGATACAAAAGATTGCATTTTGCTTGATTTGGAAATATTTTCACAAAGGATCAAATCATGAATCAATAATCATAATTGAAGGAGATTTGATACAAGTTTGCAACCCTAATTCATTATAGGGTACATAAGGAACATTGGCAGACAAAAAACGAGGAGGCTGGAGGCGTACAAAACTGAAAACAAAGTTGAAAAAATTCAAGAAAAGTTGTAAATTAATTTCCAGGTTTCAGTCCATCTCAAGCATTTCTAACCATCTCAATCGCTTGCTGGATATCTCTGGACCATATTGCAACCATTAACAAGCGTCCCCACGTCCAGAATCACACTGTAAGTTTCAGACGGTTCATCCCTTTTCTTGAATTCGAATATCTCAATTCTGGCACATTTAGCATGACTCATTGATATATTCTTAAACCTTATGATGTTTGCGAGCTAATGGCCATATTTAATTGCGTTTTCATTAACTGTACAGCAAAGTGCCATGGCTAAGGTTTTCTCTTTGTGTTTAGGGTTTTCTTGTACAAGGACAATTGGCCATTAATAATGGTACCATGATGCTCGTGAGGTTGCAACGAGTAGATTGGAACCATTGGTTGTGATTTATCATGCTTGCACAAAATTTTGGAGAAGCACAGGGTTGTACCTATGCCCAATGTCCGTAGGTAAAGGTATTTGATCTAAAACGACAGAAGCCATGAGGACGATGATGGCGTGGCAGGTGGTGAATGGCCCATTCAAATTGCACGCGTTTTAAGAATTCACTTTTTGTTTTTATCATATAATAATTGCTTGTCATTATTTGTACAAATAACCAAGCCAGCTCAGTTGGTCAGCATGTAGTGTGAGAACGCCTAAGGGCCTGGGTTCGATCCCCAGGTCCCAACCTTGTTTCCTATTATTTTTCTTGGCATAATCAGGTGCACGTGTATCCAATGAGTCGATCATACATCACCAGTACCTAACCATCAGATCATCAAGGCTGCCAGATCCAAGGCCTTCCCATGAGGGTCCACCATGCGCTGGAGTCAAATGCACACATAAAATCTGGCAAAGTCAAAGGGGCCAAGGAATTGTTGGGCCTAGAAGTCAGATCAGCACCCCCTTCTTACTAAGAAACCAGGCCCATTCTTATTCTTTCTTTTTTATTTTCTTTTATTTAATTCAATTAGTTTAATTAATTTTTACCTAAATTAATTTCTTTTTTCACAAAAATCATAAAATCAAATTTCACAAATTTAGAATTAGGTTTTTTTAATTTTATTTCATCAAATTTAATTTAATATTAGTTAAATTTAATTAGGATAATTCTAACTTCTTCTTTGTATATAATTAAAATCAATTAGAAAAAAAATTAGGGTTTGCTTTTGACTTAATTTTTATTTTCTTTCTCAAAATAAAAAATACAAAAATAGGTTAATTTAATTATTTTTCTTTTAACTTAAATTAACTAGTAATTAGGTTTTTTTATTTTGAACTTCATTTTCTCAAAATAATCAAAAACCACAGAAAAATGATTCTTTCTTTTAAATAATAATTAGGTTTAGTTGGGGTCAAAACCCTAAATCTCTCGTTTTGGTTTCATCGCGCGCGCTTATTATTTTTACAATATTAATGTAACTGCTCACGGTATGTAATAGTTTAATTAGGATTTCATTTTTATTTATTGTTTTACGGGTTTTTTGGCTATGTAATTAATCCCCCTCTCCGAAGCCTTGTAATAGCGTAAGTTTTATTTCTCGCATTTTAATTCTCGCAAATATTAACTGTTAGATGTATGTTAATAGGATTGTATGACAAGATTGCATGATAATTTAAAATGGCTAGAAAACCCTAATGTGCAAAGATAATAACTGAAATCAAATCACTCGCACATGCGCACTCTTAGGGTATACTCTCACTTCGGTTGCCTTCGGTAAACGATCATTAAGTATAGGGTGTCTTAGTGGTTGCCCTCCTGTCTAGCAAAGATCAAAAGTCCCGTTCGAAAATGTTGCCTCGGAAAGGTTGCCTCGGAAATGTTGCCTCGAATATGATCTTAAGACTTTAGGGTTACTACTAAGACGTCCTAACATTTCTTTAGTGATTGCACGTCCCTTTCAAATTGACCCTTACAAATCCAACGACGGTGCTTCCTATTTCTCAATAGTAGGATAGCATTATCTAAAGGAAACGAGAACAAAAACAATCTTTTTTCGAGTAGGTAGATGCTAGTAGGTACTTGCTCATAAATCAAACTTTTTTCACACCAAACACTTTTTTTCAAACAAAGTTTTCAAATACACTTTGTAACACTCTTGAAGACAGAAGCAAGGGTTAAAATGAAGTAAAACAAAAACTTTTCAAAACACACAAGAAATTTTAAAAATATGAGCAAGTACCTAAGAGCCCATGGAAAACCATGGATAGAAAGGGTGCTAACACCTTCCCTTTCTATAATCTACCCCCCGTACTCAAAATCTCGAAAAAGAAATTTTTCTGTGCTTTTTTCCTTTCCAGTTGGATAAAATAAAAGTCGGTGGCGATTCTTGCTTACCGTGACATTTTGCGAACACAAACGCAAAACGCAAACCAGCATTTTCCAAAACAGTCGGTTCTGTCACCGTATCACAGAACTAGAAGCTCTGCTGGGCAATAATAAGTGGGGTATACCTTAGGACTTAGTTCATCATAAATTGCTTCTCTTGTTTGTTTTGGTTGCTTTACTTTTAAGGGTTATTTGGGAGTAACTCTAGATCCTAACCCGGATCTAGGGACACTGTGATATGGTGGCAGAACTGACTTGATGTTTTGCGTTTGTGTTCGCAAATGTTGCGGTTTAGCAAGAGTCACCACCGACTTTTCTTTTATCCAAAAGGAAAGATGAAAAAGCACAGGAAAGTCCTTTAGAGATATTTTTTGGGCTCAGGGGGTAGATTATGAAAAGGGAAGGTATTAGCACCCTTTTCATCCATGGTTTTTCATGGGGTCTTAGTTACTTGCTAGTTCACTTGCTTTGGTTTATTTGAAATGGTGGTTGATGTGGTTTTGAAAGTATTTTGTAAAAGAGGCCATTTGTTTAGGCAATATTTGTAATGATTCTCGTTCGTAAGAATGTATACAAAGATGTTTGTCTTTTGAAAAGGTTTTCAATGTTTGTAAGATGTTTTTAAAATGTGTGTGTGTTTGTTTTGAAAAATAGCAAGGATTGTTTGAAATGGAGCAAGTAACTTAGAAGCTATCTACCTACTCAAATGTCTTTCCTATGTATTTTCTATTCCTTTGACATTGTTGGCTTACCATTGATTTGGTAAGCAACCCTATCTTCGGATGTGAACGGGACGGGCGTGGGTCTTCGTATAACGATGATAGCAATGTTGCAAAGTATCTTAGCATTTTTTAGGGACCAAGATCATTTTGTTTAGGCAACTTTGGAATAGCGTCATCGAGGGGATATGATCTTATATTTGTTTTGTTTTGCCAAGATACTTCGCATGCGTAACATGGCCATTTTATTTTAGGCAACCAAGTGGAGAAACCCTAAGGATGCTTGTGTGCAGGTGTGTTATTTGCATGCGTTTTTGTCTTGATTAAGGGTTGTCTATTTTGTTGTTTTTATCTTGCCATACATTTCCTATTTTACTAACAAGTATACAAAAATAATAAAATGAAAAAAAAAGATAAAACCCTACACTATTACAACCATATTGAATATCATGAAATTATAAAGGCAAAAATAAAATAAAGGCAAGAACAAAAAAGGTCTTTCGAATCAGGCAGGAAACCCTTCGATTCTGCGTATTTTGGCTTCTTTCGATTTGCCTTTCTGTCTCCTTCGACTGAGGGTTGGAGTCAGTGGAGTCATGTCCTTCGATTTTCCTTTGTCTCCTTCGACTGGGGGTTGGAGTCAGTAAGGTTCTGGCTTTTCCACAGGCTCCTTGCTGACTCATTGTAAGCATATTAGTCCCTCACATTGTGATTCGAAAGGCTTGTGCAGCTAGCCAATCGAAGGGTATAACAAACCTATCTTAAGTTCTTAAAATGCAACATCCAAACATAACTACAGTCCAGGGGTTAGCACAAAAAAACAATGGGTCTCAAGGTCCAAAGTATAACTAATTAAGGTTGAGTTTTCAGCATATGGGCAGTCAGAATCGAACATTAAAACATGGTCTAGAAATATCTACATTTTTCTTTATTGGCGTGTGCATATGATGTCTAAATGAAAGAGTTCCAAGTTTAGAGAGAACTTACCTCTTGAAGTGTTTAGTCGAAAGAGCTGTAGGTGACTTTTTTAATGCTGGAGGGAGCTTCGCTGGGATCTTCCTGAAGCTAGTTATGTTACTGCTTGGTTTGGGCAGTCACTGAATCGAAAGAGAGTATATGATGGTGATGCGTGAATCGAAGGTTGCTACAGTCTAGAGGAAGTAAATCGAAAGGTACACCACTGAGGCTTTTTATGAAAAAATCTTAGAGTTTTGAAGGTTTGAGAATGTTGGAGAGTTTGAGATTATGGGAGGGTTTTAGTGCTTGGGGATTTTTTATGATTTTTCTCTATAGCAAAAATATGGACCCTTTCTTTGTCAATGGTTCCTCTATTTATAGAGAAAAGGTTTGGAAGTTTAAACAAAGATGTGGCTTGGCTAAAACGTGAATATTAAGCTATGTCAGATTTTCAAAGATCCCAAGGTGAAGTACTGAAGTTGTTGGTTAAAAGGGGCTGACTTCCCTGACTTATGGTGAAGTACAAACATGATTTAAGCAAAGCATGGGCTTGGGACAGGATTTGTACTTAGCAAGTTCACTTTCATGCAAAAAACTTATGGACAAAGGCTTAATCTCATGGACAATAGCTTAATCCAAAATGTAAGCAATTAATTATGGAGTGAAATACAAGCATTAAGGCTTGTAAAGTAAGATCACGTAGCAGGGTCCACATATTTTATCCGTTGTCCTTTTAAAATCCTATTTTCCACTTGTGTCGAAGAGTTCTAGAAATGTACTAAAGAAGACTGCGTCGAAGGATTCAAAGTTGGGTTTGAAAGATGCTGATTCAAAGGGAAACAAAATTCCAATCGAAGCTTTTATGTGAAGGTGGCTCATGTCCAATCGAAAGCTTGCATGCCAGGGGTTACCTGTGGTCAAACGAAAGAGTGTATGTAGGAGGATAAAATGTTCATATTCGAAAGAGGCAAATAGGGAACAAAAAGTGCAAATCGAAGGATGTTAAAAGAGAGCCTTTTGCCTTGGAAATGAAATAGATTACAAGAGACTTTTTTCCTTGTGAATCCAAACCAAAATGTGTCAGAGGCCCATGCCCAGTCGAAGGACGCAAGCCAAGCTTGTGTCGAAAGAGGCCAAAAGGCCAATCGAAGGAGCTGAAACAAAGAACACTTGTATTTCTCCAAATTTTGTCAAAATAATATTTTTATCTGTTTTCTCCCTTTTTGACAGTTTCCTTTTAATTTTGGTACTGGGAAATTCCAAAGTACTTGTGCAAGCTTGAACCTTGAGAAACCTTGTGAGAAAGCCTTAAATAATGAGAGGGAAAATTTTGGGGTACAAAAGCTGCCCCTGTTTAATCTTCTTAGACCTGAAGAGTTAGATTGGCGAGCTTTGCCATTTGTGACTCGAAGGTGAAAGATGATTGGACACTAGAGTGCCCATAAATTTGCACTCAACAATGTGTAGTTGAGGGTATGGGATTAAAGATGCCATTTCGATAAGTGATAGAGTCTTGTTGGAGATGGGCTTGTAGATGCCATCCAAGAATGTTTGTTGAATTGTAAGTTGTAAGTCAAAAGAATAAGTATCATAATGGTGTTTGTGTTTGACACGTATCTGAGCTGTATCTGGAGACTGAATTTGTATGAGCGACAAAATATCATCTGTGTCTGGAGCGTATCTGTGATGTATCTGAACTTGAAATCTGAATGAGTAACAGAATGGCATCCGTGTCTGTGGTGTATCTGAACTGTATCTGAACTTGAAATCTGAATGAGTATCAGAATGGCATCCATGTCTGGAGCGTATATGTGCTGTATCTGATCTTGAAATCTGAATGAGTAATAGAATGGCATCCGTGTCTGGGGCGTATCTGAACTGTATCTGAACTGAAAGAGTAACAAAAAGGAATCCGTGTCTGGAGTGTATCTGTACTGTATCTGAACTTGATGAGTATCAGAATGGCATCCGTGTCTGGAGCGTATCCGTATTGTATCTGAACTTGAAATCTGAATGAGTAACAGAATGGCATCCGTGTCTGGAGCGTATCTGAACTGTATCTGAACTGAATGAGTAATAGAATGGCATCTGTGTCTAGAGCATATCCGTACTGTATCTGAACTTGAAATCTGAATGAGTAACAGAATGGCATCCGTGTCTAGAGCGTATCTGAACTGTATCTGAACTTGAAATCTGAATGAGTAACAGAATGGCATCCGTGTCTGGAGCATATCTGTGCTGTATCTGATCTTGAAATCTGAATGAGTAACCAAATGTCATTTGTGTCTGGAGCATATCTGTGTTGTATCTGATCTTGAAATCTGAATGAGTAACAGAATGGCATCCGTGTCTGGGGCGTATCTGAACTATATCTGAACTTGAAATCTGAATGAGTATCAGAATGGCATCCGTGTCTGGAGCGTATCTGAACTGTATCTGAACTTGAAATCTGAATGAGTAACAGAATGGCATCTGTGGTGGAGCGTATCTGAATTGTATCATGATTGCACATTGTTTAGAAGTAGTTGTTAATCTTATCCTAAAAGGGTAAAATGTTAGCTGGAACACAAAATTATGTTGCATGAAATGTATGATGCAATATACGTGTTTTATCAATGTCTATGATATATGGATGTAATGTATGCGTATGTAAGCTGATTTTCTGTATTGTTGTATGATTGAGGAAAATAAATCCTTGACTGTTGCTGAGGATATATGGATTCTTCATATCTTGAAATTGAAGTATTGACAGAATCCTATTGTGAGAGCAATGTCATATACTGCTTGAGTAATCTGCTTGGGGAATCCAGAGAATTTTGATGACTTCTACTGGGGATTTAACAATGGGAATCCTCGTTCTGTCGGGGAACAATGAAAACTCTATGGGAAAAAGATTATTCCTATTTGGAAAAAGTTCAGGAGTTTCGCTCACCTGCCGCTCTACTGGGGAATTATCCTAGGTTAGGGAAAAATAGAAGTTAGCTGTTGTTCGGTTGGTTTTCAGGCTTCACGACAACTTGCTGGGGAATTTTGGAGAAACTGGATGGTTTCCACTGTGGATTAATAGTTTGAAGTTTCCGCTCCGCTGGGGATCTTAATGACGTACTGTAGGGATTATTCATGGAATAGCCTAAAGACGTTTTCCTATTCTTTTGACCTGTCAGTAATTGTCCTTTTTCATTTCGTTTATTTGTAAACAGTAATTATGTTCAAATGCATATGTTCATTAATGAATCATTGGACGTTTTTTGCAAATAAAACACAAGTGTAAAGGAAAAAGACAAACAATTTTCTGTACTTTAAAGAGATATCTTTGTATTTACTTTGAATAAGTATGGTGTAAAAAAGAGACAGACATCCTAGTAAGAGGATGGTGCCATAAAAGTAAGAAAAATTTATACAAAGAAAGACAGCTATGTGTGATAATCCCATGGGGTTCCCATTCTGCTATAGTCTCTGTTTCTCCGAATATCTTATCCATTTGTTGCTTTGTCCGAAGATGATTGAATTGATCAGAAGCTCCGAGTTTATCAGTGAAGAGATTGTCCTTAAAGTGATCCGACGAGACATAGTCATACGCTTTAATTCCCTAACTTTTGTATAGACTTCCCTTTCGGGTTTTCAATCCACCAGGAAACCCTTTTTTGCCCAAGTCGCCCTTTCGGGTTTTCAACTTGCCGGGTGTACAAATTTTTTTTATTTTATCCCTAATTTTTTCCCGAACCTTTTGGTTCGCCGAGATGCCCTTGTTTTTCCTAGGTGTGTCAGCCTAGCGGTTCTCTTATGCATAGTATCTTTTGACTATGTCTGCGTTCGCAGGGTGTGGCAAATCGTCACCGTCCATGGTGGTTAAGATCATTGCCCCACCAGAGAAGATGTTCTTGATTACAAATGGTCCTTCATAGGTATGAGTCCATTTGCCCCTGGGATCACTTTGTGGCAAGATGATGCGCTTGATCACTAGATCTCCAACTTGATACACTTGGCGTCTAACTTTCTTGTTGAAAGCCTTGATCATCCGTTTTTGATACATCTGACCATGGAAAACAACAGTAAGTCTCTTTTCATCAATTAAGTTTAGTTGATCAAGCCGAGTCTGGATCTAATCGTCCTCACTCAAACTTGCATCCTTCATAATTCTCAAGGAGGGGATTTGAACCTCGATAGGCAAGACAACCTCCATGCCATAAACCAAAGAATAGGGTGTTGCCCCAGTTGATGTGCGAGCTGTGGTACGGTACCCATGGAGAGCAAACGGTAGCATTTCATGCCAGTCCTTGTAGGTGACTGTCATTTTCTGTATGAGCTTTTTAATGTTTTTATTAGCAGCTTCAACTGCACCATTCATCTTTGGCCGATAGGAGGATGAATTATGATGTTGAATCTTGAACTGCTCGCACAAGGCAGTGATCATAATATTGTTAAGGTTTGTACCGTTATCAGTGATGATCCTTTCTGGGATACCGTACCGGCAAATAAGATTCTGCTTGATGAAGCGGGCAACAACATTCTTAGTAACAGATGCAAAGGAAGCTGCTTCGACCCACTTTGTGAAATAGTCAATGGCCACTAGAATGAAGCGGTGTCCATTGGAGGCTGTAGGCTTGATTTCCCCAATCATATCGATTCCCCACATAGTAAAGGGCCAAGGAGCCGTCAAGACATTTAGAGGAACCGGAGGTACGTGCACCTTATCTGCATAGATTTTACACTTATGACAGGTTTGGGAGTGTTGATAGCAGTCTGCTTCCATGGTAGACCAATAATAGCCTGCCCATAGGATTTTCTTCGCCATCGTATGCCCACAGGAGTGAGTGCCAAAGGTACCTTCATGTAATTCAGCCATGATCTTTTCAGCTTCAATCTTATCCACACAACGGGGCAAAATAGAATCATGATTACGTTTGTACATGATGCCATTACTTAGAAAGAACTTAGCAGAGAATCTCCTTAAGAACTTTTTATCATTGATTGAAGCTCCTTCCGGATATTCTTGAGCCTCGAGATACCTTTTGACTTCATGAAACCAAGGCTGGTCCACTACTTCTTCAGTATTAATCTCGTGACAGTGTGATGGTTCTTCCATTCGTTCAATGGTGATATGGGGAGCCTCCTTATCCCAATTAAGTTTAAACATAGATGACATTATGGATAGAGCATCTGCTAGCTGATTTTCTTCTCGCGGGAAATGCTCGAAGGTAATCTGCTCGAAATGTGGTAATAATGTGAAAACATGTTCTTTGTAAGGGATAAGGTTTGGATGCTTAGTGTCCCATTCTCCTTTGATCTGACTGATAACCAAAGCTGAATCTCCAAATACAACTAAAGATTTGATTCCCAAGTCTATTGCAGCCTTGAGACCAAAGATGCATGCTTCGTATTCCGCCATGTTGTTCGTACAGTTGAAGCAAAGTCTGGAAGTAAAAGGAGTATGGCATCCTTCCAGAGATATGAGTACTGCGCCAATACCATTACCAAGTGCATTGGATGCCCCATCAAAGAACAGGGTCCATCGGGATCCTTGTCCAGGTTCGTCATGTGGTCTGATTTCTTCACAATTTTCTAATGTCATGATATCTTCGTCCGGGAATTCAAACTTCATGGACTCATAATCTTCTACAGCATGATGAGCAAGATGATCAGCTAGCACGCTGCCCTTTATAGCTTTTTGGGTAGTGTACTGTATGTCATATTCTGTTAGGATCATTTGCCATCTAGCTATCCTCCCAGACAGCGCAGGCTTTTCAAAGATGTACTTTATTGGATCCATCTTAGATATCAGCAAAGTGGTATGAGTCAACATATACTGTCTTAGCCGGCGAGCATCCCATACCAGAGCGTAGCAAGTTTTCTCGAGCAGTGAATATCTGGTTTCACAGTCGGTAAACCTTTTGCTCAGGTAGTAAATAGCGTGCTCTTTTCGGCCAGACTCGTCATGCTGCCCCAATACGCACCCCATTAAGTTCTCTAAAACGGTCAGATACATGATCAGCGGTCTTCCCTCGACTGGTGGCATCAAGACAGGAGGTTCTTGTAAATACTCTTTTATTTTGTCGAAAGCAATCTGACATTCATCATTCCATCTGACTACTTGATCTTTCTTCAACATTTTGAAGATTGGTCCACAAGAAGACGTTAGGTGATAAATGAATCTGGAAATATAGTTCAGGCGTCCCAAGAATCCTCTGACTTCCTTCTCATTACGAGGAGCATGCATTTCTTGTATTGCTTTGACCTTGGTAGGATCAACCTCGATTCCTTTGTTGCTGATAATGAAACCTAAGAGTTTACCGGACCAGACTCCGAATGTGCACTTGTTCGGGTTTAACCTTAGCTTGTACTCCTTCAATCTGACAAACAACTTTTGCAAGTGATCAAGGTGTTCTTCTTCAGTTTGTGATTAGGCTATCATGTCATCTACGTAGACTTCTATCTCATGATGTATCATATCATGAAACAAAGCTACCATGGTGCGTTGATAGGTTACCCCGACGTTCTTCAGCCCGAATGGCATAACTTTGTAGCAGAATGTGCCCCACTATGTGACAAATGTAGTTTTCTCCATGTCCTCAGGTGCCATTTTTATCTGGTTATAACCTGAGAATCCATCCATGAAAGAAAACACTTTGTGATGGGCTGTATTATCAACCGGGATGTCGATGTGCGGAAGTGGAAAATCATCTTTAGGGCTGGCCCTGTTTAAATCTCTATAATCCACGCACATTCTTACTTTACCGTCCTTTTTAAGCACGAGAACAATGTTGGAAACCCATTGAGGATATGAAGTGACAGCCAGAAATCCAGCATTGAACTGTTTCATGACTTCCGCTTTGATCTTCTCTGACATGTCAGGTCTCATGCGGTGGACTTTTTGTTTCACTGGTGAACAGTCTTCTCTTGTTGGAAGACGATGTACCATGATGTCTGTATCAATTCCCGACATGTCTTTGTATGACCAGGCAAAGATCTCAACATAATCATGCAATAGCTGAATTAGGCGCTCCTTGACACTCGGCTCTAAATTGGCACCCACTTTGATTTCCTTTTTATCCTCCTCGGTACCCAAGTTGATTGTATCCAACAGCTCCTCATGAGGCTGAATAGCTCTTTCCTCTTGTTGTAGTAGTCTGGCCAATTCCCCTGGCACTTCACAATCTTCCTCACCTTCGTATTCGGCTTGGTAGATCAGATCTTCAGAGTCACTGAAGGCTATAGCAGTATCGTTACCCATGGGATTTGGAATGGAGGGGTACCTGCATTTGTGAGTGTGGGTGTGTGTAAGGGTATAACCATCTATAAACAATAAAATGTAAAAGAAAGACAATGAGCACAAAAGGTTTATATGTGAAAAAAGCGTCCATGATTCATTGAATGTCATATGAAGATGAAATAAAAACCCTTACAAATGGACCACTGTGCCTCGGGTAAGACACAAGGTTTTTAAAGTGCGAATTGTTCGTGAATATTACAAGTCCAACAGAAATGTAAAAGATAAATTACTGAGAGATGAAAGTTATTGGGACAAAGTCTATGGCTTCCCAGTTGTGAAGTCCTCCGTTGACAGTAGGAAATATCCAATCTTCCAAGCTTCCATCCTCTTCATTGTCTATTACTGCATTGACCCCTTGGTTGCTAATCTTCATAGGCGGCCTTCCAGCACGGGCACGACACACAATTTTCTGAGCAGTTGAAGTAAACCTCAAGCCAAACTTGTCTGATTTATACGGGATGTCCGGAAGCTGCCCCCAGATGGTGCATCCACCCTCTTCCACTACTGCCTTTGTGTCCTTTAGAGATGACATCTGAAGTGGAGGTCTTGTGATCTTGGGAATCGAGGATACCGCATTGGTCGCTGCTACTTCTTGAGAGACTTCTTCAAAATGTTGAAAAGGAGTTTCAATAAACTCGCCATACAACTCCACATATAGGAAGGAATTTAGATGACTAATTATGTACTCCTCTTCTCCATGGACAGTTATGATCTTTCCTTGGACCGAGTACTTTAGCATTTGGTGTAGTATGGAGGTGACGGCACCGACATTGTGAATCCAGGGGCGTCCTAACAGACAAGAATAAGAAGGACGAATGTCCATCACATGAAGGTTGAATTGAAAATCTGAGTTCCAACCTTTATTGGGATGTCCACCTCCCCATGGACCATCCTCTTCGAACCATCAAATGCTCTCACCACTATGTTATTGAGTTTTAATGTCATCCCTTCGCAATCCAATCTGTCAAGGGCTTTCTTTGGTAAGACGTTTAAATATGATCCCGTGTCTAGCAAGACATGGGCTAGGGTTGTTCCTATACACTCCACAGAGACATGTAATGCCTCGTTGTGTTTTCTCCCTCTGGGTGTTAAGTCAACATTGGAGAAACCCAGGCCATTATCAACTGTCAGACTGGCTACACATTCTTGGAACTGGTCAGCAGACGTCTCTTGTGGCACATGAGCTGTCTTCAGAAATTTTACCAAAGCTTTCGCATGTGCCTCAGAGCACAGCAGCAAAGCTAGCATAGAGATCTTGGAGGGGGTTTTCCCCAACTGTTCAACCACATCATAATCACTTTTCTTTATTATCCTCAGGATTTCTTCCATTTCCTTCTTGGATGTTTTAGGGATAACTAGTGATTGAGCCTTCATCCGTACAGGATCTTCTTGAATGCTTTTTCCTTTATTCTCAGCAGTGGAAGTATTGGCGGGGATAGGGATTGTGTCGTCTTTGTTGGCAGGTACGCTTGCAGGTATGATCACTGGTGTAGAGGTAATCTTCGGAACAGCCACAGGTCCAAAAACTGCCTTTGGAGGGGCAATCTCTGGAGAGAAGATTTTATCACTACGAGTAATCTTGCTAGTTCCGGCAATATTGCTAATGTCGGAATTGTCTTCTTCGGTGGTCAACCCATCTTGTTTAATACCATGGTAGTAGATTTCTCCACCGTAATTCCATGGTACAGTTTTATCTGATTCGTACGGGACCGGCTCGGGAATTGTAATCTTAAGTGGAGTAGTCTTTGGAGCAGATGTAATCCTAACGGGTCTTTTAGGGGCCCTGGAAGGATTGGCGTAGATGGTTATAATTGAAATGTCTTTAACATGAACGAATGAAACAGGAGCATTCTCAAACAGAATTTCTTGGTTGTCAATCAGTCGTTGGATACCTGTCTTCAACAGAGGGCAATCAAATGATGAGGATAGGCAAACAGGGCTGTCTTTATCACAACCTGGGAATAAACCAGCTTTCAACAAATTCAACTTAATGATCAGGAGTGGAGTCAACAGTTCATCCACTGTAGCAACAAATAAATCTTCCTCGACAGCATTGGCATTGTGACCATGCCTAGGAATCGGAGCGGAAATAACATTTGGTTTCTCAGGCGCATCAAACTCAACTTCTTTCGCGTCTATTAGGTCTTGAATTTTGTTCTTCAGAGCCGAACAGTTGTTAGTGTCGTGCCCTGGACTTTCAGAATGGTATGCTGTTGTACCCGAAAATTTTCCCTCCCTTTTCATCAACATCTTCTCACCACAAGACTCTTGGAGCTCAAGATCAAGTTAGGGTTTGCTCTGCTCAAGACTCCTCCTTGCACTGTTGACCCAAATTAGGGTTTGAGTTTGCACAAATATGTTTTGACCTAAAATTCCCAAAGTGACTTTCATGCTTCATGTTGTACTCACAAGTTTATCCATACCAAGTTTCAAGTCTTGATTCCAATCTTTGCCCAATTAATTGGACAGTTGACCTAGAAATCAGCTGTATTGGGGAAAAAGTCAACTGTGGCCAATTGACAGTCAAACTTCATGATTTTTGACCCAAACCAACATAATGAACTCATATGAACCATTTGGTCAAGTTTGGATCACAATTCCACAAGAAATTTGATCAGATCACCAAAAGGGCAAAATGGTCATTTTTAGGGTTTTAACTGCACAAAGGTGATTTTTGACTGTTTGACCTAGCCAATGGCAAACCAAGCTCACATATGGACTCAAGGACTTAATGGAATTGTCTTGACACATTCAACAAGTTCAAAAGATCTCAAATGCACAGGATTGACAGATGAATTTTTCAGTCAATTGATCAAAATTTGACTGTATACTGAAAGGTCAAACTTTGACTTTTTGGTCAAAATCAAGTTCCAAGATTCATTTTTCATCAAGACATGTCAAATTATGAAACTTGTTCATCAAGAAACCCAAATTTACAAAATTGGGGTTTATAATGAGAAAATTTCATAACTTAGAATTTTTCTAAGTTATGAAACTTCCTTTTTTTTTTCTAACTTTGTCCCATTTTTTCATCAAGATACAAATGGATTAAAACAAAACTCAAAACATGAAAGTTGTAGTCCATTTCAAAATATACAACTTTGATTCACAAAGTTTTCTCAAAGGAAGCTTGTAGCTCAAGTTATGATTTTTGGAATAAGGGTGCAAAACATTTTTAAATTAGAAAAATTTTGACCTATTCTAGGCAGGATTTTTGTCCAACTTCTTGGCCATTTTTCACATGCTTCCACTTGGAGTTTCAATTTGCATTACAAATATGGATTGTAGCACACATTCCAAGCTTTCCAAATTGTCCAAGAACTTCTCAAACACCCTTGTGGTTAGGGAGAATCGAATTTGCAAAGTTGTGCAAAATTCACTTTTGTTCATAACCAAATGCATGTTCATACAAGTTCCATTTTCAAATCAGCATGCTTGGTACTTGCTTGCAGGCCTCTAAACCAAGTTTGCACTCCATAATTAAATGCCTAACCGTTGTGTTCAAGCATTGTTTTGTGCATTTGGTCATTACACAAAGAATTATCCCTTAAGTAGAAAAAGCAAACTTGCCATTTTTGAAATGTGGTGCTTTATGTCAAGTTCATGATCTTTGAATTACAAGCCAGATCTTTGAGGCCAGATAGAGTCCACAAATTTGTGTTACCAAGGGCAAGATATGCAGCATACATAGAGTGTGGTACATGCCTGCATTGACACTTACACTATCCTTTCTTACATTTGAAGAAACTTGGCAAACTCATAACAATCTCTCATTCCTGTCAACACAACCAAACACAAACTTTGCAAACATCTTTCATACATCCAAGCAAGCCTAAAGCACGACTAAACCACCCCTCATCCCTCCTCATACAGAAAATCACAGTTTTTCTGCAAAACAGGGCATCTATTGCAGTTTGACTTCCCCAATCTATTCCACTCGTGCACTTTGGCTAAAACCAGTTCAAATACATTCCATATCATCCATTGGAACTATCCCAAGCCTTAAACCCAAGTTGTAACATCCCTAACATTACTTGCCATTTTCGGTTTTCAGTTTTGCAGGTGGACTTCTATAGCACGATTCAGAGTGATTCAAAGCAAGCTAAGTGTTGGAGAAGCATCCTTGGACTTCAGGCAAGCTGTACCAAAGCTCAAACTCCATTAAAGATACCTACATTGCTCTGTTCAAGTCAAGCTGAAACAGGTAAAACCATGAACTTCTATCTCTCAATCTAGGAAGAGTTAGGCTTAGGTTTGTGAATGAGACATGCTCTACTCATAGCCCTGAAACCATACATATGATTACTTTTCATTTATATTGAGTATGCTGTGAGAATTTTGGCCATGAACATTGAAGAAAAATTAGGTCAGAAATTGGGGATGAAGAAATTCTCCCTCGTTTCTTAGAGTTAGGTCAAGTGTTTTATATGTCTGAATTCGTCTCTTGATGCTCTATAATGTTTGTGTTATGAGTTTTTGTTAAAAGTCAAAGAATCAGGAGATGATGATTGCATAGGAGGCGCGCGCGTTTTCTGTTTGAACATTGCTGGAGGTTGAAGACAAAGCTGGCTTGGGCTGGGCCTGAGTCAGCTTGCTGTTCACACCCCTTTTTTCCATTTACACCCCCCTGGCCCATTGTGTGAAATATTTATAATTTTTGCATTTTTATTTTTGTTTCTGACTTATTATTTTTTGTTCAAACATAAAAAACTCCAAAAATATTTTTCCACCTTTTTTTGCATTTATTTGGCATTTATTTGTTTTATTTAACATATGCATGTAAATAAATATATATATACTTTTTATTTAAAACCCTAGAAAATAATACAAAAATATTTATTTTTTAGTTATTATTTCTTGTTTACATTTTGAAAACATTTTCTAAAATATACTTTTTTTGTAAATGTGATCGGTGGATCTGGAACTGACTGTTTAACGCTGGTTCGCGAAATGTCGCGGAAGCAAGAGTCGCCACCGTCTTTTATTTTCTCCAAATGGAAAGGAAAAAAGCACAGAAAAATTCCTTAAAGAGATTGCTCTCGGTTCGGGAGGTAGATTATAGAAAGGGAAGGTGTTAGCACCCTTTCTATCCATGGTTATCCATGGGCTCTTAGATACTTGCTCATTTGTGTTTTCAAAAGTGTTTGCTTTTCAATTGTGGGTTTTAAAAAGTTTCTTTGAAAATTCCAGTTCGACTCTTGTATCGGTCCTCAAGAGTGTTTGAAAAATTGCTTTCGAAAGCTTTTTGAAAAGGTGTTGGTGTGAAAAGTATTTTTGTGTTGAAATTTAGAGCAAGTATTTAGAGTCGTCTACCTACCCTAAGGAATTCGTCTGTGTAGATGTCCTTTAAAGTAGTGCCATCCCACCATTGAGAGGTAGGTAGCACCACCGTTGGAGGTGTTCGGGTCAATTCGAGTTTAGGGACATGGTGATCACCAGAGCAATGGGAAGATACCTTAGAAGCTACCCTCATGCCAGGTTCCCGGATCATGAGGACTTACTAAGACATCCTCTACTCGACGATCACCTTTCGAGGCAAGGCAACAGTGAGGCGTACCCTAGGGGTGGTGTGTGATTTGTGTGTCAGATTCATTTATTTTTGTCTTGTCATGTCATGGTGATCTACGCTTTTGTTTTTTATTTTAGGCCATTCATTCTTGCATGCATTTATTTAACAGTTAAAAAGTTGCGAGAAATGTAAAATTCTAAACTATTACAAAGGCGCGGGTCCACATCGCCAAATTAAAATCCAGGACCCGATTTGACAGAAAGTAAAGAATTAAAGGTAAAGTGCGAAAGATAAATATTACACGGCTTCTGGAGAGGTACATAAAAAATTAAAAGAAAAAGAAATAAATATGCGAATTGAATTAAAGTTGGAAACGAGGGCGTTGGACCATTTTTAATGAAATTTGATTATTATTTACAAATTAGTTCAATTAAAATAAAAAGAGAAATTATTTTTGAGGTTTTCGTATTTATGGTTTTTTTTAATGAGAATTAAATGAAATTAACTAACTAGCCCTAATTCTACAACTTTTATTTATTAAGAAAACATGTTAAAATTTAAACCTAAAATTAATTTAATTATTTACATGGTAATTTAATTACAAAAAATAATATTCAATAATTAATTATGGTGGAAAAGAGAAAAAAAGAATAAAAATAATAAAAACCTAATTCTACAAATTTTAAGGTTATTAGAAAAATATTTGAATTAAACCTAATTTAATAGCTAAAATTAATGAACAATATTTATTTACAAAATATAACATTAAATAAAATACTTATTTTTGTCTTTTCTGATTTTTATATTGTTTTTATGTTTTTTATGAAAATATTAAATTAAAGAAATTAAATAAAAACACTAATTAAAACAAGAAATAGAAAAAATATGAGAAAAGGAATTAGGAATGCAAACCATGGGGGTCTGTCCCCAAATAGGAGGTTTTGCTTAGCAATTTGGGCCCATCATTGCAAGGCCTTGTTGACTTTTGTGCCAGCGTGTACCTCCATTGACTAATGCTTAGGGTGCTCTCCCAGTCTGGACCCTTTGATTCATCTCAGTAGGCACGTGGATGGCTTGATGTTGATGATGTATGATGCACCCTAGCACTGAAACTGCACATAAGCGTTAATAGAAAAATAATATGAAAGGGGTGGGGGACCTGGGGCTCGAACCCAGGTCCTGGAGATTACCAGCGCTACGCCTTGCCAACTGCTCCACTTGGTTTCTTTGTCTATATAATACCTAATAAATAATATGAAATAAACAATGGTTAGTGGATAAATTCAGCGCGAAAATTCAAATCACCCTATCATGTCCTGACACTTCATCGTCTTCCTCCTTTGGCTCTTTTCCTGAAATATAAAAGGTGGTTAGCGGGGGTTTTAAACCCCCCCAAAACATGCTTGTTTTCAAAATAGCGAATAGGCCATATGGTCTCATAAATTAGGCGCGAGGAGCGTTTTGTTTTCGTCCAAGCACGCTGAGTTCATTCATGGCATTATGGTGTTCTAATTTTATAGCTTTTAGAAACGCCCAATTTGGAACTCAAAGAACCCTAGCCTGTATCAATGGTGGAATCGCGCATAGTACATAAAAACTCAATTAAATTATGTAGTTAGCTTCAGAATTAATCAAGGAACATAAATCAAACATCAAAAATTACTAAAGATGCATGAATCGTGATGCAAGAATGTAAAAAAATTTCTGTACAGGACACCATCATTCTCACGTTTCTTGGTGTTAGGATGGATGGTTTTGATTTGAAAACCTTCCTTGAAGCCTCAGGAAGGTAATGGAACAAGTCTTTTGGCTTGAATCGACCTGGAAGACAGTTTTCAGTATTGGAATTTTTTGAGAAAATTGCAAGTTTTGTTATGGAGGTATGGCGCAGCCGGGAGGTCTCTTGCATTAGGTTTGCACTATGTATTTATGTGTGAATGATTTAGGTCAAAGAAACCAAACAAAAACCTTTGCATTCATGATTTTCAAGATTTGATTTTCAAGAATCTTTTCCAATATTTCTTCATGCCTATTTGATACAAATCATGGCCAATCACTTCAATTCCTTCCATATCTGATCATGCACGAAATCTTGAGCCTATTCCATGCATAAAAAGATTTAAAAAGTTAGGTTTAGTATTTTCCACATATTTATTTTAATTAAATGAATTATTAGTTATTAAAAATCCAAATAAATAAATAAAAATGATGAAAAACTTCCCTTTGGGCCAAATGGTCGTGCACATGCTTTGGGTGATGAATTGTGGAAGAAAAAGAGGCCCATTAGCAATTTTAGGACATTTGAAGCAATGTTGACTTTTCAAAATATCCAAAAATTTCCCAACTTCCACAAGGCATAACTTGCTCAATTTTTAAGCTTTGCTCATGTTCTTGGACATTTTGGAAAGTTCTTTGAGTCCTCTAACCAATGCCTTTAGTCCCATGTCAATTTGATTTACCAATCTCAAGTTATGGCCTTTGACTTAAAGTCCCTTTTTGTTGACTTTTGAAAATGACCTATAATGTTGAAATTGATAACTTTTTGTGAGAGCATTTCTTGGACTTTAAGTGTGAAGAGGAGTTGTAGGAAATGTCTTTATCTTCAAAATGAGCTTTGGAGGGAATTTTTCTGATAAACCATGTGAAAGTTATGCCTTGGTCAAGTTACAGTTGACTTTTTTAACTGTCCAAATATGGAAACTTTTGCATCTTGAGACTTTTTGAGCCAAGCTTTGAGAATCATGATCAAGCATTGATAAAATGATGTTTGTGACTTCAAAATGAGATGTTGACAAAAAATTTGAACTTTTGACTGTCAAATGACCATTTTGCCCCTACAGTTGACTGTAGTGCAATTAGGGTTTTTGACTGTGCAATTTTGTGCTGTAAGTCTTGAAACTTGGTAGGAGGATGCTTGACCATGTTTGTAGGCATGTGGGACTTGATTGGACTCTTGGAAACTTCATTTTCTTTTTCAGAACCAAAACCCTAGTTTTTGACTGTTAGGAGGCTCTTGAACTGTGCAACCCTTGGGGAGACTTTGAAGCATGCTCTTTGCAAATCTTGAAGAATATGGGAGGGCAAATTTTGGGGTACAACAGTAAATAATTAATATCTTATTTTTGTATATATTTAGTATATTTAATATATAATATAAATATTTGTATATTTTATTAGAATACTTAGGATAAAAATATGAAAATAATACATTTTCATTTTTATTAATATATGACACTAAAAAATACTCTTTTTTTTACAATATACTTCTTTTTTTATTTTTTTTGTATACAATTAATAAATATTGTATATAATTAATAAATAAATACTATTTATTCAAAAAACTAGGGTTTTGCCCTAAATAACAAAAATATTCAAAATTTGACCCTTTTATTTTTGTTTATATTTTACATTGAAAAATACTTTCACATACATAAAGAATCATTTTGTGCATAATACATTTTGCATATTTATTGTGTTTACTTTACATTGTACAATTAAATATTTGTATATTCGATATGGATGTAATAGTTTAGATTTAATTTCTTGTCAAATATCCCCCCATTCAAACATTTGTACCCCCGTCCCCATAATCATGTTGTAATAATTTAGGACTTTAAATTTCCGCATTTAAAAACTTTCAAATTATGCCATGATAGACCTAGGGTTTGTATGCAAATCAAATAACAAATAGTTTGACTAATACAAAGACAAAAAAGCATGAAAATGGACAACACAATGCACACTTGCACCCTTAGGGTTACTCCACTTGTTGCCTTCAAAAATAGGCCATGTTGCATGTTGAGTGTCTTTGGCAAAACAAAAACAAATCAAATGATCATAGTCCCTCGACGACGCTTTCTAAAGTTGCCTAAAAAATGATCAAGTCCCTTAAAGAGAAAAAATTTCCAAAGACACTTGACACTATTGCATTCATGGTATAAACGATGACCCGCGCCCGTCCCATTAACATCCTAACACAAGGTTGTTCACCAAATACAATGGTGAAACAACACTGTTAAAAGGGTTAAAACATGAGAAAGATCTTTGAGTAAATTTAGGGGTAGACAACTCTTAGTTACTTGATCAAACTTGCAAAACACACTTGCCTACTTTCAAAACACACTCCACAACACACTTCCAAAACAACTTTCAAAAACATTGAAACATCTTTTCAAAAAGACAAACACCTTTGTAAAACATTCGAGTAAAGAATTGTTACAACGGTTGCCTAGACAAGGCATCTTTTTCAAAACATTTTCAAAACCACACACACAAAGCACCATTTCAAACAATTGAAAAGCAAAGGCAAGTGATCTAAGCAAGTAACTAAGAGCCCATGGATAACCATGGATAAAAAGGGTGCTAATACCTTCCCTTTCTATAATCTACTCCCCGAACCCAAGAAAACATCTCAAAGGTTTTTCCTATGCTTTTTAACCTTTCCTTAGGATAAAATAAAAAGTCGGTGGCGACTCTTGCTAAACCGAAACATTTGCGAAAACAAACGCAAAACCTCAAGTCAGTTCTCCCACCGTATCACATATGCGCGTCTGGAATTTTGATGGTAATGAGGGGATGTAGTATTGGGATTCTTTGGGGCCTCTTTTAAAGTTGCCAGATTCAATTTCAGAAGATGGGGTAGAACCTGAGCTAGAGTCATGTTAATCCTGGTGAATTGCCGGACTGGCCTTTCCACCCTTGGCTGGTTATTTCTCGGTTGATCAGATGTGGGCTTTGAGATCATAACAGATCCCACCGTTGGTCGGCGTTCAGTTCTTCCCTAATTCCTCTGAATAAACAGCAGACACCTCCTTCTTCCCAATGAAGGGTTTTTTCACAAATGTAGAGGCAGACGAATCTTTCTGAATCTTCCCGCTTCTTATACTAGCTTCCACCCTCTCGCCGGTTAATATCAATTCAATAAACCCTGCAGAGGAGCTCCCAATTAGATGATTGAAGAAAGGGCCCGATAGATTTCCCAAGAACATGTCCACCAACTCCCTTTAGGACAGAGGGGGTTGCACTATTCCGGCTAGATCTATCCACTTTTGCGCGTACACTTTTAAGCCCTCATTGGAAACCATAGCCATACTCTGAAGTTGAGTACGGGTAGGCGCCAAATCGGCGTTGTACTGGTATTGTTTATAGAAAGCTGCGGCCAGGTCTTCCCAATTATGGACGTCGGCCCTTTCTAATTGGTAAAACCAATCAAGTTGCATTCCTGATAAACTGTCTTGGAAAAAGTGGACCCACAAGTCTTTATCGGCAGAGTGCGAATGAATCTTCCTGACATACGATCGGAGGTACATTTTAGGACAAGACACCCCATCATACTTGGAACATAATGGCACTTTAAACTTTGGTGGGATCACGATTCCTGACACCAGCCCCAACTCTTCAAAATCTAGACCCGGTACTCTCTGGATTTCCATAGCGCTTAATAGCTCTTCAAGGTGTTTGTACTTATCATCAACCGGAGGGTATTGTTGTTCACAGTAGTCCTCCTCTTCCTCCTCTTCCTCAGAGTCTGACGGAACAACTGTTTATTTTCCCTTTCTTTCCCCTTCATCAGATGTTGTTGGAAAATCTAAGGTCCTTATAGCTTGTCCCTGAAACCTTCTGCCCATGATTACCACACCAGCTGGCTTCTTCTTCTTTTTCTATTTTTCTTTTTCTAGCAGAGTCTTTAGCTCCTCTTGCCCCTTGGCTAAGGTCATGAGTAACTGTTGAAATTGTGTGTTTTGAGCTTGAAGGTCTTTGACCGTCTGTTCGAGATCCATCTTACTGAAATAAACGGTAGAGAGATGAGGAAACTTGTTGCAAATACCTGTTTATATTTATAATGAATGATATGTATTCATGCAATGCTTTCAAGGATTTAAAAATTCAAATTTGTTTCAAACAAAAAAGAAACAAACGTTATATTAATAAGATAGAATTTGAGTACATCAATGCCCCTTGGGCAAAATAATACAAAATTCTAAGATAAAAAGACATTGTGCATCCTCTTTGGTGCAATGTAGGTATTTCGAGTCTGCTCTTCATGAAGTAGCCGAGTGAGTTCCAAAACCTTCTTCTCGCTTGCGTAGAATTGGGCTTCGAAAGTATCGTGCTCTCCCTTGAGCTGTATCCAATACCTTTGTAGGTCTTCGAGTGATGTAGGCATGTCAGGATGTAGGATAGTGTATGGAACTTCTCCCTCCTTAACATGCTCAATAATCACTGGGAGAATGGAAGGATAAGGCATAATAAGACTTTGAGCGCGGGTTCGTACCCACTTGAGGTAAGGCTCAAGAGGGATGGATTTCTTGTGTCCCAAAGTCTTGCTATCTACCTTGTTTAGCATCCTCCAAGCTCGGATGAATCTTCGGCGAAGTCCTTGATCGTTGTTGTCGTAGTCGAATACCAGGCCTTGAATCAGCATATCATGTGGGCCATCCCTTCGGGCATAACCAAACTATCTTAGAGCTAAGCACGGGTTGTAGGTGATGCCTCCCCTAATGCCAAGTAGAGGGACATTAGGGAATTCCCCACAACGGTCAACAATGATAACATTCTCTTTGGATCGAGAGCACCAATGAATATCTGAATGTTTAAGCGTCATTAACCTTTGTGACCACCTTAAACCTTGCTCATTCTTTAAGACTGATTGGGGAAGATGAGAAATAAACAATCTTGCCAGGAGAGGAGTGCAACACATAAGAACACCTCTTTTCCTCATTGTACGAGTGTGAAAAGAGTGTAGGATATCCCCAAGCAATGTAGGCACCGGGTTGTGAGACATGAAGATTTTGATAGCGCTGACATCTATGAGTTGGTCAGGATTGGGGAACAAGACCATCCCATAGATAAGAAGAGCCACAATCTCCTCAAAAGCTTGCAAGTCTAGGGAATTCCAACATCTTTGGGCTTTCTCAAACAGAAACTTTGCCAAGAAGCCTTTGATACCACTTCTAGTTTCCCAATGAGTTGTGACATCAGAGGAGTGCAAGTGCAGGGCTTGAGCAATCTCTTATGACTTTGGATATCTTTCTGTACCGTTGAAGGGTAGTTGATTGAGAATAGGAATCCTCAGAAGTTGAGAGAATTCTTCCAAAGTGGGCACAAGTTGATAGTCAGGAAATGTGAAGCAATGATGCAAAGGGTCAAAGAACTGGAAGAGAACCTTCATCATATCCTCCTCTGGAGGTGACCAAGTTGAGTAGACGACCATGTCTCTCGGTGAATGGAGAGTTCTTAGGGATCCTTGAAGCTAGCTCCTTGAGTTGTGGAGGAATTCTTACAAGGTTGATTTGGATAGTTTTCCTGCGAAGTGAATCCAAATCCTACAAAACAAGAACAAAGATGAATCTCCAAAATTCTTGAAATGGTTAGCGGATGCATATGATGTTCATGAGGTCCATGATGTTATGTACAAGCATTCATATACAAACAAATCAAGAAAGTTCTTAGTTTAGGCTTGCATGGGGTTTCATAGGTAAGTACCCTCTTGAAGTTTAGTTGGCTCAACGTGTCCTAGAAAATATTAATCGGGTTCTAAGGAGCTCAATATCACTGGATTGTTTCCTTGGTCATTGTTTCAGCTCAAGCCTCTTTAATGGCGACCGAAATATCCCAAGAAACCAACCCTCAATGAGTGTAGTATCGAGTATCTACCAACTTCGGACTGTACCAAAGTCGGTCATCTCACTACATCCTAAAAGGCCAAGTTGGTCAAGTAAAGGGTTCTAGAAGTTCATTAGTGCTTCATGACATCACTCAGCGGCCCCGTATTCTCTTTGATTGACTCAAAGGCTACTGGTATCCACAAATATGTCACACTAACATATCTATTGCTTAGACCATATCGGTATACCCCGCACAGTTTCTACAACGTATTGCTATTTACCTATAATGTTTCCCAAATCCGTGTGGAGGATTTAAACCCAAACAAAGAACCATAATTGTAAAGCAAACAAATCAAACAAGGTAAGCAAATAAATGTGATCTAAACCCTAAGGTAACCCCACTTCTTATTTAATCCCTAACAGAGTCACCAATTCTGTGATACGGTGGGAGAATTGACTTGATGTTTTGCGTTTGTGTTTGCAAATGTTGCGGTTTAGCAAGAGTCACCACCGACTTTTCTTTTATCCAAAAGGAAAGGTGAAAAAGCACAGGAAATACCTTTAGAGATGTTTTTTGGGTTCGGGGGGTAGATTATGAAAAGGGAAGGTATTAGCACCCTTTTCATCGATGGTTTTCCATGGGCTCTTAGTTACTTTCTAGATCACTTGCTTTAGTTTGTTTGAAATGGTGTTTGATGTGGTTTTGAAAGTATTTTGTAAAAGAGGCCATTTGTTTAGGCAATCTTTGTAATAATTCTCGTTCGTAAGAATGTATACAAAGATGTTTTTCTTTTGAAAAGGTTTTCAATGTTTGTAAGATGTTTTTGAAATGTGTGTGTGTTTGTTTTGAAAAATAGCAAGGATTGTTTGAAATGGAGCAAGTAACTTAGAAGCTATCTACCTACTCAAATGTCTTTCCTATGTATTTTCTATTCCTTTGACATTGTTGGCTTACCATTGATTTGGTAAGCAACCCTATATTCGGATGTGAACGGGACGGGCGTGGGTCATCGTATAACCATGATAGCAATGTTGCAAAGTATCTTAGAATTTTTGAGGGACCAAGATCATTTTGTTTAGGCAACTTTGGAATAGCGTCATCGAGGGGCTATGATCTTATATTTGTTTTGTTTTGCCAAGATACTTCGCATGCGTAACATGGCCATTTTATTTTAGGCAACCAAGTGTAGAAACCCTAAGGATGCTTGTGTGCAAGTGTGTTATTTGCATGCGTTTTTGTCTTGATTAAGGGTTGTCTATTTTATTGTTTTTATCTTGCCATACATTTCCTATTTTACTAACAAGTATACAAAAATAATAAAATGCAAAAAAAGATAAAACCCTACACTATTACAACCATATTGATTAGCATGAAATTATAAAGGCAAGAAAAAAAAAGGTCTTTCAACTCAGGCAGGAAACCCTTTGATTCTGCGTATTTTGGCTTCTTTCGATTTGCCTTTCGGTCTCCTTCGACTGAGGGTTGGAGTCAGTGGAGTCATGTCCTTCGATTTTCCTTTGTCTCCTTCGACTGGGGGTTGGAGTCAGTAAGGTTCTGGCTTTTCCACAGGCTCCTTACGGACTCATTGTAAGCATATTAGGCCCTCAGATTGTGATTCGAAAGGCTTGTGCAGCTAGCCAATCGAAGGGTATAACAAACCTGTCTTAAGTTCTTAAAATGCAACATCCAAACATAACTACAGTCCAGGGGTTAGTACAAAAAAACAATGGGTCTCAAGGTCTAAAGTATAACTAATTAAGGTTGAGTTTTCAGCATATGGGCAGTCAGAATCGAACATTAAAACATGGTCTAGAAATATCTACATTTTTCTTTATTGGCATGTGCATATGATGTCTAAATGAAAGAGTTCCAAGTTTAGAGAGAAATTACCTCTTGAAGTGTTTAGTCGAAAGAGCTGTAGGTGACTTTTTTGATGGTGGAGGGAGCTTCGCTGGGATCTTCCTGAAGCTAGTTCTGTTACTGCTTGGTTTGGGCAGTCATTGAATCGAAAGAGAGTATATGATGGTGATGCGTGAATCGAAGGTTGCTACAGTCTAGAGGAAGTAAATTGAAAGGTACACCACTGAGGCTTTTTATGAAAAAATCTTAGAGTTTTGAAGGTTTGAGAATGTTGGAGAGTTTGAGAATATGGGAGGGTTTTAGTGCTTGAGGATTTTTTATGATTTTTCTCTCTAGCAAAAATCTGGACCATTTCTTTGTCAATGGTTCCTCTATTTATAAAGAAAAGGTTTGGAAGTTTAAACAAAGATATGGCTTGGCTGAAACGTGAATATTAAGCTATGTCAGATTTTCAAAGATCCCAAGGTGAAGTACTGAAGTTGTTGGTTAAAAAGGGCTGACTTCCCTGACTTATGGTGAAGTACAAACATGATTTAAGAAAAGCATGGGCTTGGGACAGGATTTGTACTTAGCAAGTTCACTTTCATGCAAAAAACTTCTGGACAAAGGCTTAATCACTTAGACAATAACTTAATCCAAAATGTAAGCAATTAATTATGGAGTGAAATACAAGCATTAAGGCTTGTAAAGTAAGATCACGTAGCAGGGTCCACAGATTTGATCAGTTGTCCTTTCAAAATCCTATTTTCCACTTGTGTCGAAGAGTTCTAGAAATGTACTAAAGAAGACTGCGTCGAAGGATTCAGAGTTGGGTTTGAAAGATGCTGATTCAAAGGGAACCACAATTCCAATCGAAGCTTTTTCGTGAAGGTGGCTCATGTCCAATCGAAAGCTTGCATGCCAGGGGTTACATGTAGTCAAACGAAAGAGTGTATGTAGGAGGACAAAATGTTCATATTCGAAAGAGGCAAATAGGGAACAAAAAGTGCAAATCGAAGGATGTTAAAAGAGAGCCTTTTGCCTTGGAAATGAAATAGATTAAAAGAGGCTTTTTTCCTTGTGAATCCAAACCAAAATGTGTCAGAGGCCCATGCCCATTCGAAGGACGCAAGCCAAGCTTGTGTCGAAAAAGGCCAAAAGGCCAATCGAAGGAGCTGAAACGAAGAACACTTGTATTTCTCCAAATTTTGTCAAAATAATATTTTTATCTGTTTTCTCCCTTTTTGACAGTTTCCTTTTAATTTTGGTACTGGAAAATTCCAAAGTACTTATGCAAGCTTGAACCTTGAGAAACCATGTGAGAAAGCCTTGAAGAATGAGAGGGCAAAATTTGGGGTACAACAGACACCTTTTAGGTAAGTAGCAATAAACTGTGAGGGAACTGTATAGCATAGACCGATACGATTGAAGCAGTAGCTACGTTGATGTGGCATATTGGTTGGTACCGGTATCCCTTGTGGAGAAACGAGGAGAATACGGGGCCGTTATGTGTGTCGTTAAGCATCAACTGACCTTAGAACCCTTAATCTACCAACTTGGCCATTAGAAAGTAGTGAGATAGCTGGCCTCAGTGTAAAGCTGAGAACTGGTTAATACTCGATGCTACACTCATTGAGACCATACTCTCGAGATAGTTTCGGCCGCAAGAAAAGATTGCGTGAGCTGAAACCATGACCGATGGAGGATGGTCAGTGATATTGAGAACCTCTAGAACCCGGTTACTTTTTGCTAGGACATGTTGAAACCAACTGAACTTCAAGAGGGTAGTACCTAGACCCCATGCAAGCCTTAAACTTAAGGGCTTTTATGTGACTTGTTTGCCTTTTCCATGCCTGTTATCTTCTATACCTGCTGTTTTTACCATGACATCATGCATCATAACATAGCATGCATACTTCATTATACTAACCTTTTCAAAGACCGAGGGGATTTATCTTTGTTCTGTTTTGTAGATTATGGCTTTTGTACGCATAAATACCATCCGAGTTAACTTTGTGCAAATACCTGCTCAACTCAAAGAGTTAGCCTCAAGAGTTTATGAGACTTCTATGTTCATTAAAAGACATGGTTAGCTTCTTAGCTTGGTCACCTCAAAGTTTGATGAGCAAATGATGAGTGTGCTTTTCCAGTTCTTCAATCCTGTGCATCATTGCTCCACCTTCCCAGATTATCAGCTGGTTCCCACTTTGGAAGAGTTTTCTCACTTATTGGGCATATCCATCCTTGAGCAGATGCCCTTCACAGGTATGGAAGAGACTCCTAGACCAGAAGACATTACCTCAACTCTACATCTGAAACGGGCTGATGTAGTGTCCAATTGGGAAACACGAAGCGGGGTCAAAGGTTTCTTAGCCAAGTTTCTGATAGATCATGCTCAGCTATTCTAGGATAGTTTGGATTTTCAGGCTTTCAAAGATATCTTGGATCTCCTTATCTACGGTTTGGTTCTCTTCTCGAATCCGGATTCCTTTATAGACGTGAATGCGGTTAAGATATTCCTTTCTCGCAATCTTGTGCCTATTCTACTGGATGATATTTTGCATGCCCTCTACACTCGTACTGTGCAAAGAAGAGGGACTCTTATGTGTTGCATGCCATTGCTGTCGAGGTGGTTTATTTCTCACCTCCCTAAGTCCGTACTGAAGAACGAAGAAGGTTTGGGATGGTCTTACAGAATAATGTCACTTGCCCATACATATATTCTTTGGAGTTCCAGGGCTATGGAAGACACTACAATTATTAATCGTTGTGGGGGATATCCTAATGTCCCATTGCTTGGAATCATAGGAGGTATAACCTACAATCCTTGTCTAGGTTTGCAACAATTTGGTCGTGCTCGGAGAGATGGTCCCCATGAGCTACTTCTTACGGATATTGCGTTTGACTACAAGGAGGACGTTGACAAGCACCGCCTGAGGTTTATACGAGCTTGGGGCATGGTGAACAGATCTGACCCCCAAGAGCTGGGACCAAGGACTTCCCTTCCTATGCAGCCTTACCTACAATGGGTCAGAGCTCGTGCTCAGAAGCTTGGGATGCCCTATGAAGCTGTATTACCAGTGATTGTGGAGCCCACCAATGAAGAAGGCATTCCTTATACAGTTCTTTATCCTTACATGCCCACTGATCCTGGGGCATTGTAAATGTCTTGGATTCAGCTGAAAGAGGAAAGGGATGCTTATCGAGAAATGTACCATGAGCAAGAAAGGAAGATCTTGAAGCTCACCAGGCAGCTCGAGGAAGAAAGAATGATCAATGACTACATCAGCACAAAGAGGAAGCGTCCATGGGACTTTTGATTTTGCTTTTCTAATCTAGATTTGTTTTCCATTTATTTCTTTGTAACTCCTTAAAGGCATTGTTGAACCTTTTTACAAGTTAATCTAATAAAGTTTGTTTATTTTTGGTTTGCAAATTTAAATCTCCCAAAGTCTTTGAAATCATAACATATGCATCCCATTATCATGCACACCATTACAGGTACAATTACAGGTTTCTCATCTTCTTCGCTGTTTATTTCAACACGAAATGTCTTCTGATCAAGCCATCAAAGATCTCCAGGCATAAAACGCCCAGTTCCAAGAGATGTTCTTGAGCTTGGCTAAAGGGCAAGAGGATTTGAAGACTCTCATTCTGAAAGAGAAGAAGAAGAAGAAGAAGAAGAAGGTCGTTCTTCTGAATATGGGGAAAAGGTTTGGGGATAGGTTGAAACAGCAAGCTGATCTGACCTCTTCATCCAAGGAAGGGGAGAACCAAGAAGAAGAAAAGGGCCCTAGTCCTGCAATCTCTGATGATGATACTGATTTTGATGATGAGCAATATCCTCCTGCTGAGGATAGATACAAGCAACTAGAAGACCGTCTGAGTGCTATGGAGATTCAGAAGATCCCTGGTTTGGATTTCGGAGAACTGGGACTGGCATCTGGAGTGGATATCCCTCATAAGTTCAAAGCTCCTGTTTTTGCCAAGTATGATGGAGTATCCTTCCCAAAACTCCATCTCGGCTCGTATGTCAGGAAAATCCAACCCCACACTGCTGATAGAAATTTGTGGGTGCATTTATTTCAAGATAGTCTGTCAGGGACTCAACTTGAATGGTTTTATCAGTTGGAAGGAGCCAATGTCCGAAACTGGGAAGACCTTGCTGCTGCTTTTTACAGGCAGTACCAATATAACACCGACCTTGCTCTCACTCGTACTCAGCTTCAGGGTATGTCTATGGGTGCAAGTGAAGGTTTTAAGGACTATGCTCAAAAGTGGAGATATTTGGCTGGAAGAGTACAACCCCCTTTGTCTGATAGGGAGTTGGTTGACATGTTTCTAGGGACGCTATCTGGTCCATTTTTCAATCATCTGATCAACAGTTCGTCATCTGGGTTTACTGAGTTGATCTTGACTGGAGAAAGAGTAGAAGCGGGTATCCGAAGTGGTAAGATACAGAAGGATACTTCATCAAGTGCAGTAAAGAAACCTTTTACCGGTAAGAAAGAAGCTAGTGCAGACTACGGCCCGAGGGGCCAAAGCAGACCTGAACATCGTCAAGCAGTGAATGCGGTAGTGATATCAAGACCCACAGTTGCTCCACAATGCAACAATCAACAAAGGGTGGAAAGACCACCTAGGCAGTACACTCGGCTCAATTTGACCTTGTCCTAAATTCTACCACAATTAGTAAAGACCAATCTGGTAACTCTGAGGGAGGCCCCGGAGAACCCCAACACCACATCTCCTTACTATAACTCAAATGCACGCTGCGCCTATCACTCCGACGGCCCAGGTCATGATACAAACAATTGTTGGGCCTTGAAGAATAAGGTGCAAGACTTGATCGAAGACAAAGAAATTGAGTTTGACGCTCCAGAGAAGCCAAACGTCATAACTGCTCCTATGCCCAAACATGGTCATGGAGTGAATGCTGTGGACGATGATTATTTGTGACCTCCGTGGAAGAAATTTCTACTCCTTTGATGACAGTTAAGAAGAATCTATTGTTGGCCGGTTTATTTCCGGGATGTGGCGAAGGTTACCACATGTGTTCAATTCTGCCTACTGGTTGCCACTTATTGAAATCAGGTGTTCAACGCCTGATGGATAACAAAGAGATCTTGTTCGAAAAGACTATGATTCTGTTGGTTCCAATTGAAGATGTTGTCATCATAACCATTTCCGCCAATCCTTCCCAGGTTTCCTCGAGAAACCCTGTTAGGATTACACCCGTCCCAAGAATTGCTTCATTAATAATTACTGTCCCTGGTCCTATCCCATACACTTCAGATAAGGCTGTCCCTTGGCACTATGGGGTTGATGTGTATTACCATGGAGTTAAACAAGACTTAAAAAGTGAGGAAGATGATGCTGATGTCAGCAATATTGTCGGGGCTAGCAAGGTCACCAGAAGCGGGAGACTCTTTTCTCCCGAGATTTACCCTCCGACTGTCCACAAACCTGTTGTCATTCCATCTGCTAGTACATCAGCTACTATCCTAGTTCCTATTCCAGTTATCACCCCTGTCACCGAGCCATCTGGGACTCGGGGCAAGGAAATCACAAGTGAGCCTGCCCGGACGGAGGCACCTAAGAAGATCATCGTAGAAACCTCTAAGCAAGAGATAGAAGAAATTCTGAAGATTATCAAGAAGAGTGATTACAACGTAGTCGAGCAGCTGGGGCAGACCCCATCAAAAATCTCCATGTTGTCCTTGTTATTGTGTTCTGAAGCCCATGCAAAGGCTTTAATTGCATTCCTCAAGACTGCGCATGTGCCGCAGGAAACTTCAGCCGATAAATTTAAAGACTGCGTAGCTAGTTTGACTGCCGACAATGGGTTGGGTTTCTCAGATGCAAATCTGACTGCTAAAGGAAGAAATCACAATGACGCTCTGCATGTCTCGATCGAGTGCAGGGGCACTACAATGGCCCATGTACTGGTGGATACCGGGTCCTTGCTGAATGTTCTGCCAAAGAAAGCATTAGACTGTCTGGACTGTGAAGGTTTGATTCTGAAGCCGAGCAATATTATGGTCAAGGCTTTCGATGGGTCGAAAAGGATGATGCACGGGGAGGTGGACGTCCCTGTTAAAGTTGGCTCTCAGACTTTTGCATCCACTTTCTACGTGATGGATATCAGACCATCATATTCTTGCTTGTTGGGTTGTCCTTGGATTAACAAGGCTGGGACAGTGACTTCTACGCTCCATCAAATGTTGAAATATCCGGTAAAGGGGAAGATTGTCATGGTACGAGGTGAAGAGGAGTACATGGTGAGTCATCTCAATTCCTTTCTCTACGTGGAGATGGATGGGGAGTTCATTGAAATCCCTTGTCAGAATTTTGAAGAGGTCTCCCAGACTTTGGCGTCAACTGAAGTTGCTACTGACAAACCTCCAATGAAGATGGCTTCTCTCAAGGATGCCAGGGCTGTAATTGAAAAAGGTGGGTGTGCAAATTGGGGTCAGCTCCCTGATTTCACACACAAAACTGACAAATTTGGCTTGGGCTTTACTACAGGGGCTCAAAGGGCTGTTAGGCGCGCACGGATTGGGAGACCTCCTCTGCACATCAGCAATCAGGGAATTAATGCGATTGAAGATGGTGAAGAAGATTCAGACGTCGACAGCTGGATCTACCCAACAACCAATGGTGGATTGAACAACTGGATGGCGAAGGACTTCATACCTGTTTCCTTTATTCCACAGTAATTGACTTTTGGTTTAAGATTTGTAACAGACAGTTTGAAACTTTACGGCCCGGTGCCTTGCCCGAGGCACCTTGGATTTGCTTGTGAGGGCTTATTATTTGTCATTTTCATATATCATCAATAAAGCATTGGACGTTTCTTGCATTACAAATTTTGTGCTCCTTGTTTTTCTTTTCTATCTCTCACTTTATCAAAACAACTATTCTCTTACACACACTCACGTATCATATTGCAGATCCATATCCACTCTGGATCCCATCTATAACAACTCTGCTATTGCCAGTTATGACTTCTAAAATCTGATCAACCAAGTCGAGGACGAAGGTGAGGATGATTGTGAGGTACCTGGAGAACTTGCTAGACTGTTACTACAGGAAGAAAGGTCCATACAACCTCATGAGGAGCCAGTTGAATCAGTGAATTTGGGTACAGAGGAAGACATGAAGGAGGTTAAGATAGGTGCGAATCTGGAGCCTAGTGTCAAGCAACGGTTGATACAGATGCTACACGACTATGTTGAGATCTTTGCCTGGTCCTATGAAGACATGCCTGGTTTGGACACCGATATTGTGGTTCACCGCCTGCCAACCAAAGAAGACTGTCCTCCGGTAAAGCAGAAGGTTCGTCGTATGTGCCCTGAAATGTCTGAGAAAATCAAAGCTGAGGTCATGAAACAGTTTGACGCCGGATTTCTAGCTGTCACTTCTTACCCGCAGTGGGTTGCCAACATTGTTCCGGTGCCTAAGAAGGATGGTAAGGTACGGATGTGTGTGGACTATAGAGATCTGACTAGGGCAAGCCCCAAGGATGATTTCCCACTTCCTCATATTGATGTTCTGGTCGACAACACCGCGCAACATAAGATCTTCTCCTTTATGGATGGTTTTTCTGGTTACAATTAGATTAAGATGGCTCCTGAAGACATGGAGAAGACAACCTTCGTTACGCAGTGGGGTACCTTTTGCTACAAGGTAATTCCTTTCGGGTTGAAGAATGCCGGGGCAACTTATCAACGCGCCATGGTCGCTTTGTTCCACGACATGATTCACCATGAGATTGAGGTATATGTGTTAGAACATAGTTTGATTCTACAACCCTCAGTTAGAGTTTTGATGATAACAAAATACAAGATTAAATGAATTATGAGATTTCTATAAGACATATGTGCTACTCAAAATTATGCTGTGTATTCACAGGAAACTCTGATGGAATCAGCATCAGAATATCAATATCAGCATCAGCATCAGAAGATATGTCAGCACCAGAAGATCAAAACATGTGCTTACGCTGAAGCCTGATGAACAGAATCTGCGCTTAACATACTTTGACTCTGATCAAGATCCTAATCATGTCATCAGCATTCAGAAACGCCAGAATAAGCTAAAGCCAAGAACACTCTGATTTTCATTAAGCAAAGAACATTCTGAAGTGTCAACGTTACTGCATTCAAGACAGATTAATTACCAACAGATTTATTCCAAGACAAAGATCTTCTCAAAAAGGAAAGAACGTTATGAGCATTGAAATGGAATTATGGACAACAACGTATCTATTCCTAAGCTATTTAAACAAGTCAGTGAGAAAAGAAATGGCTAATACTCTTTCACGCACGCACGCATACGAAATCTCTCTCACTCAAATTGCTAAAGCTTTCAACCACGCCAACTCAATAGCATTAGCAGTATAGTTCATTTTAAGCTTCATATTGTGTATTATCACAGTTGTGATATATAGTTTTTTCTAGAAAACATCAAACACACATTTGTTCAGTTCTCTGTAAAAGAATTACCTTGAGATAAACCGGTCTGTGGTTAGACTCAAGAAGGCTTTAACAGTTGTTAAAGCAGTTGTTGTATTCAGTTGAATATAGTGGATTAAGACCTCGTTGGAGAGAGGCGAAATCACCTTGACGGGTGGACTAGAGTAGTTTGAGATCAAACGAACCAGGATAAAAATAACGTGTTGTCTGCATTTGATTTCAAGTTTTAACAATTCAACCCCCCTTCTTGTGTTTTTCACATCTTCAATTGGCATCAGAGCGCCTGGTTCTGAGCTTATAACACTTAACCGTGTCAGTACAAGATCCAGCGTTAGAAAAACATAATGGCAGAACCACATCAAAACATCAGCAATGACAACAACGAAGAAAGAGACAGATTCAGTGGCAAACCTCCAGTCTTTGATGGAGAGAACTTTGATTACTGGAAAGACAGAATTGAAAGCTTCTTTCTAGCCCACGATGCTGATCTGTGGGATATGGTAACTGATGGATACACGCACCCAGTGAATGCAAGTGGTCAGAAGATTGACAGGAAAGCAATGTCTGATCAACAAAAGCGTGATTTCAAAAACCATCACAAGGCCAGAACAATTCTTCTCAGTGCTATCTCTTACTCTGAATATGAAAAGATATCAAACAGAGACACTGCAAAGAATATGTTTGACTCTCTGAGAATGACGCATGAAGGAAACCTTCAAGTTAAAGAAACTAAAGCTCTTGCGCTCATTCAGAAGTATGAGGCATTCAAGATGGAAGAAAGTGAATCTATTGAAACAATGTTCTCAAGATTTCAGATTCTCGTTGTTGGTCTCAAAGTTCTGGACAAAGGGTATTCTACTGCTGATCATGTTAAGAAGATCATCAGAAGCTCGCCAAAACAGTGGAGGCCAATGGTCACAGCATTGAATCTAGCTAAGGATCTCAACACAATCTCTCTGGAGGAACTTGTCAGCTCCCTCAGAAGTCACGAGATAGAGCTAGAAGCTGATGAACCTCAAAAGCAAGGTAAGCCATTAGCTTTAAAATCTAACAGAAAATCTGACTCCAAAGTTTTACAGGTTGTAGAAGAAACCTCTGATGGGTCCTCATCAGAAGAAGATGAACTGTCTCTCCTCTCCAGAAGGGTGAACCAACTGCGGAAGCAGAGGCAAAGAAAGTTCAGGAATCCAAGAAGATCAGAGAATCAGAATGAATCCTCCTCCAGATACAGAAGGACAGAATCCTCCTCTGGATACAGAAGATCTAAAGGCTCTTCAGGAAGCAGAAATCCAAACAACAAAGACATCATCTGCTATGAATGTAACGAGCAAGGACACTACAAGAGTGACTGCCCAAAGCTTCAGAGGGAAAAGCCCAAAAATAAGTTTGGCAAGGAAAAGAAGAAAAGTCTCATGGCTACATGGGATGACTCTGACACATCTGAAGCTGACTCAGAATCAGATGATGAGAGAGAAAACATAGCTCTCATGGCAAACATAACAGAAGACAGTGAAGCTTCTGAATCAGACTCTGAATCAGACACAGAAGAGGTATTTCCTAACTTTGCTATTAACTTTACTAAGTCTGAACTTGCTGAAAGCCTTAATGAGATTCTGAAAAGATATCAGCAGATCAGAGTCAAATTCATAAACCTGAAAAGGGATCTTGCTTCTGACTCTGATAAAACTGAGAGTCTCAAATTGGAGAATTCTGAGTTGAAAAACAAAATTTCAAAATTAGAAAATTTATTGTAAAACTCTCAGAAGGAAACAATTCCTGAAACTCCCAGTAGTGCTGATGAGATCATCAAGGAGTATGATCACAGCTTTCAGAAGTTTCTAGCTAAAAGCATAGATAGAAGCAAGATGGCTTCAATGATCTATGGAGTTAGCAGAAATGGAAGAAAAGGAATAGGATACCAAGGTAAGGTACCTACACCAAAGAATGCCATGGATTTAGTGATAAAACGCACTTCACTTGATTCTCACTTTGTATATGGGCACACACATGACATCAAATATACTAGTAGTAATTATTCTGTCAAACCAAAATTCAACCAAAGTTTTGGTAAAACTAACAAATCAGGACCCAAGAAAATATGGGTACCTAAGGATAAAATAATACATGTTGCAGATATCTTTAGCAGCAAAGCAGAAACACCAGTCATGGTACCTGGACTCTGGCTGCTCACGACACATGAAGGGAAGAAGGCATATGTTCCAAAGCCTGGAACTTAAGCCTGGAGGCCATGTAGGCTTTGGAGGCAATCAGAGGGGAAAGATCATTGGCTCTGGAATAGTAGGTAATGGAAATCTTCCCTCTATCAGTAATGTTTTATTAGTAGATGGATTAATGCATAACCTGTTATCCATAAGTCAATTAAGTGATAACGGTTATGATATAATCTTTAATCAAAATTCATGCAAAGCTGTTAGTCAGAAAGATGGGACTATCCTATTTAATGGAAAGAGGAGAAACAACATTTACAAAATCAAACTTTCTGAACTGAAAAGTCAGAATGTAAAGTGTCTTCTGTCTGTTAACAACAAGCAATGGATCTGGCACAGAAGATTGGGGCATGTTAGTATGAGAAGAATATCTCAGATTAACAAACTCAATCTGGTCAGAGGACTTCCTAACCTAAAGTTCAATTCAGATGCTCTGTGTGAAGCATGTCAGAAAGGCAAGTTTGCAAAACCAGCTTTCAAATCTAAAAACGTTGTTTCCACCTCTAAGCCATTATAACTTCTGCACATTGACTTATTTGGACCAGTTAAAATTGCTTCAGTCAGTGGCAAGAAGTATGGGTTAGTAATCGTAGATGACTATAGCAGATGGACATGGGTAAAGTTCTTAAGACACAAGGACGAGTCACACTCTGTGTTTGTCACCTTCTACAACCATGTTCAGAATGAAAAGGATCTTAGAATCGTCAAAGTCAGAAGTGATCATGGTGGAGAGTTTGAAAACAAAGATTTTGAATCATTTTTTAATCACAAAGGCATTCGACATGATTTCTCTTGTCCTAAAACTCCCCAGCAAAATGGAGTTGTAGAACGAAAGAACAGAACATTGCAAGAAATGGCCAGAACCATGATCAACGAGACTAACGTTGCTAAGATCTTCTGGGCAGAGGCAATAAACACAGCGTGCTACATTCAGAATAGAATCTCTATAAGACCTATTCTGGAAAAGACTCCATATGAATTGTGGAAGAACAGAAAGCCCAACATTTCTTATTTTCATCCATTTGGATGTACTTGCTTTATTTTGAATACTAAAAATTATTTGAACAAGTTTGACTCTAAAGCACAGAAGTGTATTATGTTAGGATACTCTGAGCGCTCAAGATGGTACAAAGTATACAATACAGAAACACAGATTGTGGAAGAATCAATCAGTGTTCATTTTGATGATAAGCTTGACTCTAAAAAGTCAAAGCAGAATGAATTACTTGCAGGTATGGAAGTTGAATTCACAGGTACTGAAGACAAGCCATCAGAAGCTTTTAACAGAGACACTCCCTCAACATTAGAAAGAGGCACTGCAAGCAATCCAACATCTTCTGTTGATCAACTTCAGAAAAGACCATCCAGAAGCAGCATGGATCACCCAGAAGAAACAATCTTAGGAAGAAAGGAAGATCCAATCAGAACAAGAGCCAGCTTTAGAAACTCTGAAGAATCCCTCATGGGACTTGTCTCTCTGATTGAACCATCTTCAGTTGATGAAGCACTTCTGGACAATGACTGGATTCTAGCAATGCAAGAGGAGCTGAATCAATTCACAAGGAATGACGTATGGGATCTAGTTCCTAAACCAAAAGGATTCAACGTCATTGGAACAAAATGGGTGTTTAGAAATAAACTGAATGAACAAGGTGAAGTCATCATAAACAAGGCACGATTGGTAGCACAAGGTTATAGTCAGCAAGAGGGGATAGACTATACAGAAACCTTTGCTCCAGTCGCCAGGTTAGAATCTATCAGACTTTTAATTTCTTTTGCTGTTAATAAAGGCATCACTCTGTATCAGATGGATGTTAAGAGTGCATTCTTAAATGGCTATATAGAAGAAGAGGTATATGTGCACCAACCCCCTGGTTTTGAAAGTTCAAAAAATCCAGAATATGTTTTCAAACTAAAGAAGTCACTGTATGGTCTGAAACAAGCTCCCAGAGCTTGGTATGAAAGACTAAGTAACTTCCTGTTAGAAAAGGAATTCACCAGAGGGAAAGTGGACACAACCTTATTATGTAAGACAATTAAGAATGACATTTTAGTCTGCCAGATTTACGTTGATGATATAATATTTGGATCTACTAAACCCTCTCTGGGAAGAAAGTTTGCTGAGTGTATGCAGGTAGAATTTGAGATGAGCCTAATGGGGGAACTGAAATTCTTTCTGGGAATTCAGATCAATCAAACCCCAGAAGGAACTTACATTCATCAGAGCAAATATGTCAAAGAACTTCTGAAGAAATTTGATCTCTCAGAATGTAAGCCATCAAAGATTCCAATGCATCCCACGTGCATTCTTGAAAGAGAAGAGGTAAGCAAAAAGGTAGAACAGAAGGTCTACAGAGGTATGATTGGTTCTCTTCTTTATCTGACAGCCTCAAGGCCTGATATTTTATTCAGTGTATGCATTTGTGCAAGATTCCAATTAGATCCTAGAGAATCTCACTTAACAGCTGTTAAGCGAATTTTCAAGTATCTGAAAGATACTACTAATCTGGGTCTGTTTTATAGAAAATCTAGTGATTAAAGCTTAGTAGGATACTGTGATGCTGACTTTGCTGGAGACAGAGTAGAACGAAAAAGCACTTCTGGAAGCTGCCAGTTTCTGGGAGAAAATCTGATCTCTTGGTCCAGCAAAAGACAATCCACAATTTCTCTATCAACAACAGAAGCTGAATACATAGCAGCAGCTGGATACAGCACACAAATGCTCTGGATGAAAAGTCAACTTGAGGACTTCCAGATTTTTGAGAGTAACATTCCTATCTTCTGTAATAACACCTCTGCTATTTGCTTAAGTAAAAATCCAATTTTGCATTCTAGGGCTAAGCATATAGAAATAAAACATCATTTTATTAGGGACTATATTCAGAAAGGGATTTTAAATTTTAAATTTATTGATACAGACCATCAATGGGCTGATATTTTCACAAAACCACTTTCTGAAGATAGGTTCAACTTCATTCTGAAACATCTCAGCATGAAGCTCTGTCCAGAATAAAATTGTTTTAATTTTATATATTAACCTTCAGAATTATGTTTATTTCTCTGTGAACTTCTGATCAATCCTCTTTCAGAATTTTAGAAATGCAGATTATATCAGAATCTATCCATGAAGATCTGAGCGCTTCAGTTCAAAGATAGATGTGTTGTTCACTCAAGCAAACAAGTGTCATCCAGTCATCAGCTGTTTCCTAAGGCTGAACACGCGTTCACGCTTCTGAAAAGGCAAGCGCTGATTGGTTGCATTGAGACACATGTCATGGGTAACCGTTTAAGTATCTTTCTGAAATCCCCTAAAATCAGCTAACATTAAATGCTAATAATCATGATTTATTTCTCTCTCTTAAGCGTTTATGTTTTCAAAAACTTTTTCGAAATATATTTAAACACCATTCACACCATTTACAACTTTTACCCTTACTTTCATTTTCAATCAATATTTCTGTTTTCTTGTGTTTTCCGTGTTCTTACTTTCTCAAGAAAACCGCTCAAGCTTTTTCAAAAAATCCTCGTGTGAACATGGCTTCCTCTAGCAATCTCTCTTCAGGTTCCCAGAAAGATGCATCATCTGAGAAATATGAGGTTCCTCTCATAACACTTCTCACTCCAGTCAAGAACCTTGAAGTTCTGTCAGAGATTATAGTGGATTTCAACAGTCTCAAGGAAAATGGTTTTGATTTATCAGAAGAGATTCAAGCTCAAGGATGGGAGAAATACTTTGACAGGTTGGTAGGTCCAACATTTCCCATTCTGGTGAAAGAATTTTGGATTCACGCTTCTTCCTCAAACCATCAGGTCACTTCCTACATCATGGGGAAGAAGATTGTGATTACTGAAGACTTGATTGCAAGATTGACAGGGTACAATAGAGGTGGTATTCGCTGTATAGATATGGCAGAAAGGTGTCAAGATGCTGCCCTAATTGCAAGGGAAATTTTCACGCTGGGGCTTCCCTCCAGCAAGATAAGGGATCTGAAAGACAAGCACAAAATTTGGGCAAAGATTATTCTGGGCTGTTTCAACCACAGGAAGCCTACCAGCTCTCCTGATTACATAAACATAGATCAGCAGTTTCTGATCTATTTTATTTCTCAGAGGGTAAAGATTAATCTACCTCATCTTCTGTTCAACCATCTGAGAACAAGCGTCAAGGAGACAAGAGAAGATGAACGCACTAAAAGGGATTGGATACCCTTGGGAAGATTGATATCAGATATTCTGACTGAGAATAGGCTGATTGAACATTTGACAGAGGCACAAGAGATCAGCACCCTGGAACCTTCTGTTGGCAAGCAGCTGAATGCCAAAAATCTGAAGAAGATGAAGCTGATAGAGAACATTAAGAAGGAGCCCAGCATCACTCCTTTTGCTGAAATCTCCAGAAGAAGAGTCCCTCTGGACGACTTCCCTATGTTCTCAGAGATTGACTCTAAGCCTCAAATCATTCTGAGATATTTGGATGCGTGTAAAGCTGATGGTACAACACCTAATCTGAATATTCAAGATCTTTAGCAGAAGGCACCAGAGGTTGTTCTGAAGAAGTCAAAGAAGAGAAAAGCTGCTCCAGAAGGATCATCTCAACAGACTCCAAAGAAAAGAGGTAATCCTGTTTCTGTAACTGTTTTAAATTCAACTGTTGTTTCCACACCTATTTCTACTCCCATTCCAACACTAGCTGATATCCCAACACCACAAACCTTTGAAGATTTTGACATTGACTTTGACCCTTCTGAGTCATTAACTCTCAGAAGATCCCTTTCCAAACCACAAAATCCAAACACTGCAACCATACCAGAACCAGAACTTGCACAAGTTATGTCTGATATAGACCAACATTCTTCCGCTCCCCAAACAGAAAATCCAAATCCACAACCTGACATTCCACTCTCACCTATACCAGAAACTCCACTCTCTCCAATACCAGAAAATCCACAACCTTCCTCTCCTCAACCAGATATTAATCCACCCTCTCCTCAACATACACAATCTCCACAACCTGAGACTCAAAACTCTGAGGCTCAAACCTCTGAATCTCCTGAACCACAACCTTTGGCCATTCAATTGCCCTGTGGTACTACTGTTAATATGTCTCAACTTCCCTCCTCACCAGAAACAACTCCACCAAATACTCCACATAGTCCAATCGTTATTTCTGACTCTCCCACTCCCTCACCTAAGAAAAATTCAGATGACCACAGCAAGACTGTCATTGATCTAACAGTCTTTGAACGCCTTGCTGTAATAAACCAGAAAACAGCCATCCCTAAACCGAAACAACCAGATGTTGGTTCCAGCATTTTGAACTTTGAAACAGATATGCAGAAGTGGATCACTTCTCTAAAACAAGCAAGTCTGGAAGTGGTTGATCCTGCTGTATCATACCTCCGCTGGACTCAATTCAGAAGATGGGTATGCGCTGAAACCTTCAAGTTGCAAGACTAGAGCTATGGACAGGCTCAACAGAACTTCAGCAATCTGCTGAAGGAAATGGAAGGTCCAGTTCTGAGCAAGATTCTAAAGGAAGAAGTTTTCCATCTGGACATTGCGCCTTGGTTTGAAAAGCGTCCAGCATCTACAGTTCAACCTGCAGAAGAACAAATAATTCAAGATGAAGACTTGGGTCAAGCATAAGAAACTACAGAAAGCTCTGAGAAGTAGCCTGTATCTGAAGATCCTCAAGCTTCCTCTCTTGACAGGAAGACTCTGGAGGATTTGAAGAGATCAGATATGCTGATGAATGAAAGGATGGACAAGCAGGATATCAAGATTGATTCTATAGCAACCATGGTATCTAAGCAACAGGAAACCAGCGAGCAAATCAAGAGCATGTTGGAAGCTCTGTTCACACGACTTCCTCCTTCTTCTTAGAATTTTCTTGTGTTTTCCTTGTTTTCTTTACATATTTGTCTGTAATATTTTTACTTGTTCTAAACTATCATTGCTTCTGTTTTAATACAAACGTCTTTTGCTCTGATCATTTTAACTCTGATTATTCGTACTTTTTGATAACTGACAAAAAGGGGGAGAAAGAATGATATTTTTCAATAACGGATTACTGAGACATAAGTCTCAAACATTCTAACATCCTTATATATTTGATGTTCTGGAAAGCTTACAGGTACAAGAATCTGATGAACTCTGATAAAGTAAAATTCTGATGCTCCAAGAAAGTTCAGTAATGTTCTGATGCTCAAGGTCTCAAGGAATCAAAGGGAAATAATCAACTCAGGGGGAGTTTTTCTCATCATTACTCTGATACTTTTTATTCCTTACCCTCTTAGCTCTGATACTTTTTACTCATTATCTGATTATCTCTGATACTGTTTCCTCTTTATACTTAAACTCTGATACTTTCACCATTTTATTTTAATTGAAAAAATCTGGTTTTTGTCATCATCAAAAAGGGGGAGATTGTTAGAACATAGTTTGATTCTACAACCCTCAGTTAGAGTTTTGATGATAACAAAATACAATATTAAATGAATTATGAGATTTATATAAGACATATGTGCTACTCAAAATTATGTTGTGTATTCGCAGGAAACTCTGATGGAATCAGCATCAGAATATCAATATCAACATCAGCATCAGAAGATATGTCAGCACCAGAAGATCAAAACATGTGCTTACGATGAAGCCTGATGAAAAAAATCTGCGCTTAACATACTCTGACTCTGATCAAGATCCTAATCATGTCATCAGCATTCAGAAACGCCAGAATAAGCTAAATCCAAGAACACTTTGATTTTCATTAAGCAGAACATTCTGAAGTGTCAACGTTACTGCATTCAAGACAGATTAATTACCAACGGCTTTATTCCAAGACAAAGATCTTCTCAAAAAGGAAAGAACGTTATGAGCATTAAAATGGAATTATGGACAGCAACGTATCTATTCCTAAGCTATTTAAACAAGTCAGTGAGAAAAGAAATGGCTAATACTCTTTCACGCACGCACACATACGAAATCTCTCTCACTCAAATTGCTAAAGCTTTCAACCACGCCAACTCAATAGCATTAGCAGTATAGTTCATTTTAAGCTTCATATTGTGTATTATCACATTTGTGATATATAGTTTTTTCTAGAAAACATCAAACACGCATTTGTTCAGTTCTCTGTAAAAGAATTACCTTGAGATAAACCGGTCTATGGTTAGACTCAAGAAGGCTTTGACAGTTGTTAAAGCAGTTGTTGTATTCAGTTGAATATAGTGGATTAAGACCTCGTTGGAGAGAGGCGAAATCACCTTGACGGGTGGACTGGAGTAGTTTGATATCAAATGAACCAGGATAAAAATAACGTGTTGTCTGCATTTGATTTCAAGTTTTAACAATTCAACCCCCCTTCTTGTGTTTTTCACATCTTCAATATGTTGATGACATAATAGCAAGGTCCCAAACTGAGGAAGAGCACCTTGACCATCTCCAGAAACTGTTCGACAGGTTGAAGACGTACAAGCTGAGGCTGAACCCGAACAAGTGCACCTTCGGGGTAAGGTCTGGTAAGCTGATGGGTTTCGTCGTCAGTGATAAGGGTATTCAAGTGGACCCTGCCAAGGTGAAAGCCATACAAGAGATGCCGGCTCCCCATATAGAAAAGGAAGTTAGAGGCTTTTTGGGACGTCTAAATTACATTGCTAGATTCATTTCACACCTGACCGCTACTTGTGAGCCAATCTTCAAGCTATTGAAGAAAGATCAATTGGTAAAATGGAATGATGAATGTCAGACCGCCTTCGAAAGGATCAAGGAATACCTCCAAGAGCCACTGATTCTGATGCCTCTAGTTAAAGGAAGACCTTTGATCTTATACTTGATAGTGCTGGATAATTCAATGGGGGTGCGTGCTGGGGCAGCATGACGAGTCTGGCTGAAAAGAGCCCGCTATTTACTACCTTAGCAAAAAGTTTACCGACTGTGAGACCTGATACTCATTTCTAGAGAAAACTTGCTGCGATTTGGCATGGGCTGCTCGCCGGCTGAGACAGTATATGCTGACTCACACCACTTTGTTGATATCGAAAATGGATCCAATCAAGTATATCTTCGAAAAGCCTGCCTTGTCCGGAAGAATAGCAAGATGGAAGATGATCTTAACTGACTATGACATCCAATACGCAACCTAAAAAGCAATCCAGGGGAGTGTATTGGCAGATCATTTGGTGCATCAGGCCATGGATGACTACCAATCCATGAATTTCGAGTTCCCGGATGAGAACATCATGTTGGTGACCGACTGTGAAGAACCTGGACCGGATGAAGGACCTGAGGAAGGATCCCGATGGTCTATGTATTTTGATGGAGCATAAAACGCGTTGGGAAATGGCATTGGCGCTGTTGTCATATCTCCAAAGGGTTGTCATACTCCGTTCACCGTCCGATTATGTTTTAACTGCACCAACAATATGGCGGAGTATGAAGCATGTATCCTGGGTCTTTGAGATTCTATTGACCCGAGGATTAAGTTCTTAAGTGTATTCGTAGATTCTGCTCTGGTGATCAGTCAGATCAAAGGCGAGTGGGATACGAAACACCCAAATCTTATTCCTTACAAGGAGTATGTATTGACATTGCTTCTGCACTTTGAGGAGATAACCTTTGAACACTTCCCAAGAGAGGAGAATCAATTAGCGGATGCGCTAGCTACCATGTCTTCAATGTTCAAGGTCAGGTGGGACAATGAAGCTCCCCAGATTACCATCGAGAGGTTGGACGAACCCGCACATTGCTGTGACATTGAGACTGAAGAGGTAGCAGATAAACCCTGGTTCCACGAGGTAAAGAGGTATCTTGAGGCTCAAGAGTACCCCGAGGGTGCATCTATTAATGATAATAAGTTTATGAGAAGGTTCGCTGCAAAGTTCTTCATCAGTAATGGTGTCCTCTATAAGCGTAACCATGATTCGACCTTACTGCGATGTATGGGAAAAAGCGAGGCAGAAAGGATCATGGCAGAGCTACATGAAGGTACCTTCGGAACTCATTCCAATGGACATACCATGGCGAAGAAAATCCTACGGGCTGGATATTATTGATCTACTATAGAAGCCGATTGTTATCAGCATTCTCGAACCTATCATAAGTGTCAAGTCTATGCTGATGAGGTGCATATACCTCCAGTCCCTCTGAATGTTTTGATGGTTCCTTGGCCTTTTGCAATGTGGGGCATCGATATGATAGGTGAGATCAGACCTACTGCATCTAACGGGAATCATTTCATCCTGGTAGCAATTGATTATTTCACGAAGTGGGTTGAGGCAGCTTCCTTTGCTACGGTAACCAAGAACGTCGTGGCGCGGTTTATCCGACACAATTTGATCTGTCGATATGATGTACCAGAGAGAATCATTACAGACAATGGTACAAATCTCAACAATACGATGATCACCGAGCTCTGTAAATAGTTTAAGATACATCATCATAACTCTTCTCCCTATCGGCCGAAGATGAATGGGGTTATTGAAGAGGCTAATAAGAACATCAAGAAGATTGTGCAGAAGATGAAGGTGACCTACAAGGACTGGCATAAGATGTTTCCGTTCGCTCTTCATGGGTATCGTACCTCAGCACGGACGTCGACAGGGGCAACACCCTACTCTCTAGTATATGGCATGGAGGCAGTCCTACCCATCGAAGTCCATATACCCTCTCTCTGGATTATGAAGGATGCAGGTTTGAGCGAGGACGATTGGATCCAGACCCGGCTTGATCAGCTGAACCTAATCGACAAGAAGAGACTTACTGCTATTTGTCATGGTCAGACGTATCAAAAGCGAATGATCAAGGCTTTTAACAAGAAAGTCAGACGACAAGAATATCAGGTCGGGGATCTAGTGATCAAACGCCTCATACTGCCGCAAGGTAATCCCAAGGGAAAATGGACCCCCATATACGAAGGGCCATTTGTGGTTAAGAACATTTTCTTGGGAGGAGGTATGATATTAACCACCATGGATGGTGACGACCTTCCTCACCCCGTCAATGCAAACATAGTGAAAAGATACTACGCGTAATCAAAGACCCGCTAGGTTGAATGGCCTAGGAAAAAATAAGGGCTTCCCGGTGAACCAAAAGGGTCCGGGCAAAAGTAAGGGATGAAAATGAAAGAAAATTGTATACCCGGCAAGTCGAAAACCTGAAAAGGTGACTTGGGCAAAAAAGGGTATCCCAGTGGACTGAAAACCCGAAAGGGCGGTCTAGGAAAAAATTAGGGATCCAAGCGTAACACTATGTCTCATTGGATCATCTTGCGACCAGACTTCGGTATCGACTATCAAGCTCGGACGGCGACAATCAATCTGATCCACCTTCGACCAAGTAGCAAAGTGACGAGACGCTCGAAGATATAAGGGCAATAGCAGAGTTGGAACCCAATGGGATTGTTTCATATAACAGTTTTCTTTATTTTTAACAAATTTTATAACTCCCTTCGGCGGCGTTCTCTTACTAGGACGTCAACCTCTTGTACAAAACTCCTATTACAGACCAACTTCAAAAATCAATACAATACATTTTCACAAGAAATTTCAACTTGTTTTTTTTTCTTTTTTGTTTTGTTTTGCAAGAACGTCCAATGATTCATTTTTGATATATGCATTTGAAAATAATTGTTGCTCATAAATATTTACACAAGAAACAAAAGACAATTACTCGTAATCCCAAGAACATGGGCAAACAAGAAGTATCCAAACCTTATAGTTGCTCTACCCACCAGGTACAGGGATAGAGCCAGCTTGAGAATATGACTAAAGATACATACATTCCCCGTAGAGTAGGAGGTATCCAAAGACAGTGGTGTTAACTCTCCCAAGAAGAGGATCACAATCGCGAGTGAGTCAGCAAAGTCCTCCCCAAGCAGAGTTTATCTACCACCAACAATAGAAGTTCACCATCAGCTGAGTTTATTTCCTCCACAGGCAGAAATTCAATCCCCGACAGGGTTTATTATCACCAGCAACGGTAATTCATCCCCAGCGGAGTTATTTCTCCAAATCAGCAGATCTTCCAACAGAGTATTTCTCTTCCCCACAGAGTCTTTCTCCCACAGGATTATTCTCAAACAAAATCTTTCCCGGCAGAATGTTCTCAAGAAGAACGGACGAAAGTCTCCAGCTAATCATCTTCGGTCACTGTCCCCAGCGAGAACGAAGAACTCAACTCCTTGTACTCTCTAATAGCAGTCCAGGATTTATTCTCCCCAGCCGGAGAATATCACAAGAACATTGCATATCCATACATCATGGCATGTGCATATGCATCATACAACATAATCTCATTTATTTTGAGAACATCATTAATCAATACATTCCATACATCATGACATTACATACGACTAACTCTTTACCTTTTAGGTAAAGATATAACCAAATTCTCACAAGTTTTCTCTGGTTTAGTCAAATCAATACTAAGATTTCTATTCCAGTTCAAGCTATGAAGCCCGGAAATCGACCGGATAATGTCTTGATTTCCCCAAAATACTACGAAGCCTGGAATCGACCAGATAGTGGTATATCTTAAATACAAGCTATAAAGCCCGGAAAGCGACCGGAAAACAACTTAACCCTCAGAAAGTTATTGTGAAGCATGGAAATCGACCAGATAGCAATACAAGATACCATGAAGCCTGGAATCGACCAGATAATGGTATAAGATGCTGTGAAGCCTGGATCACGACCAGATAATGGCAAAGGATACTGAAGCCTGGGACATGACCAGATAACAGTATAAGGTACTGTGAAGCTTGGAATTCGACCAAATAGCAGTTTAGTCAGCCAATTACTATGAAGCCCGGAAATCGATCGATATTAGTATGCCTTAAATTCAAGTTGAAGCCCGAATGCGACCGGATAACCACTTGATTCCTTATGAAGCCTGGAGCACGACCATATAAGAATTGAGAAATTGCGAAGCCTGGAAGACGACCAGATAGCAAGTTTAATCTCACCTCCCCAGTAAGTCGCTGTAAAGCCTGGAACACGACCAGATAGAAGTCGGTCTTATTTTCCTCAGCAAATCACTGTAAAGCCTGGAGCACGACCAGATAGAAGTTCATCTTCACATGATTCCCCAGTAGAGTAACAGACAACTGAAGTTCCTAAAACTCTATTTCTCTCAAGACAGAGACTAGCATCCCTAGTGAAGTCCTCCTCAACAACAGGTATATGGACTCTCGTAAAGGAATCTCTTATGCGATCGACACTTCTTTTGATGGCATATTTAAGCCCATCTTTCGATATCAACCTCCAAATGGAATCTATAATCCCATTCCCAACATCGCAAGACCGGTATCACTTCATGCGAGTGCAAATTTCTGGGCACTCTAGTGTTCAATCATCTTCCACCTTCGGATTACGAAAGGCAGACAAGCCAATCTACATCCTCAGGTTTAAGAAGATTGAACAGGAGCAGCTGTTGTACCCCAAAATTTTCCTTCCCATATTTCTCAATACATGTCAAGTGAGGCCTTCAAATTTCTCAAGGAAGTCCAAGGGTTGACCAGACAAACCCTCTCCTAAGGCAGTCTACCCCAAATTAGGGTTTCAGTTTTCATCAAGATGTTTGAGTCTGAAGGATCCCAAATGCTCACCATTGTCCTAATATGTTCTCAAGATCATCCATGTCAAGTTTCAAGCCTTGTAGAGGAAGTTTGCTCAGTCAATTGCTCAAAGGCCTGAAAATCGACTATGCTAGGGAAAAAGTCAACTGTGGCCCACATATAGTCAAACTTCAAGATTTTTGGTCAACATTCTAATTTTTAAGTATTATTCATCATTTGATCAAGGGTTGATCATGATTCCTCAAGGACTGCTCACAATTCATCAAAACCCAAAAGTTACTAAATTAGGGTTTTGCAGGAAAGTCAACTCAACTTTGACCTAGCATAACTTTCTCATACTTTACAAAAAATGACCCATCCAAAGCTCATTTTGAAGAGGCTGAAATTCCCTACAATTCATCTCAGCTCCCAAGTTCAAAATATGCACTCACAAGAAGATATGAATTTGGACATTATAGGTCATTTTGAAAAGTCAACAAAAACACCTTTTGGGTCAAAGCTTCATACATGAACATGGAAGACTCAATTGAGATGAGACCAAAAGGGTTGCTTAGAGGATATATTAAGCTTTCTAAAAGGTCCAATAACACATCTCTAGGGTCAAAATTGAGGGAGTTGTGCATTGGTAAAGTTGACCCTTTTTGCAAAATTGCCAAAAGTCAAAAGTGTCCAAAATTGCATTTTTTGTCAAATGGGCCCAACTTTTTATGCTTGCACTGAGTTTGTAATGTGACCCACGACCCATGAGCCCTTCCACTTGTCATTCTTTTATTTTTGTCATTTATTTTGATTTTATTTCATTTAAATAAAATAAAAATAAAATAATGAAATACCAAAAACTAATCAAATCTTGAGATTTTGTGCATGTTTTGGTTCATTATACAACTGGAAGTAAGATCAGATCGTGCAAGGCTCATATGGATACAAAAGATTGCATTTTGCTTGATTTGGAAATATTTGCACAAAGGATCAAATCATGAATCAATAATCATAATTGAAGGAGATTTGATACAAGTTTGCAATCCTAATTCATTCTAGGGTACATAAGGAACATTGGCAGACCAAAAACGAGGAGGCTGGAGGCATACAAAACAGAAAACAAAGTTGCGTAAATTCAAGAAAACTTGTAAATCAATTTCCAGGTTTTAGGCCATCTCAAGCCTTTCTAACCATCTCAATCGCTTTTTGGATATCTCTGGACCATATTGCAACCATTAACAAGTGTCCCCACGTCCAGAATCACACTGTACGGTTCATACAGTTCATCCCTTTTCTTGAATTCGAATATCTCAATTCTGGCACATGTAGCATGATTCATTGATATATTCTTAAACCTTATTATGTTTGCAAGCTAATGGTCATATTTAATTGCGTTTTCATTAACTGTACAGCAAAGTGCCATGGCTAGGGTTTTCTCTTTATGTTTAGGGTTTTCTTGTACAGGGACAATTGGCCATTAATAATGGTACCATGATGCTCGTGAGGTTGCAACGAGTAGATTGGTACCATTGGTTGTGATTTATCATGCTTGCACTAAATTTTGGAGAAGCACAAGGTTGTACCTACGCCCAGTGTCCGTAGGTAAAGGTATTTGATCTAAAACGACATAAGCCATAAGGACGATGATGGCGTGGCAGGTGGTGAATGGCCCATTCAAATTGCGCGCGTTTTAATAATTCACTTTTTGTTTTTATCATATAATAATTGCTTGTCATTATTTGTACAAATAACCAAGCCAGCTCAGTTGGTCAGCATGTAGTGTGAGAACGCCTAAGGGCCTGGGTTCGATCCCCAGGTCCCAACCTTGTTTCCTATTATTTTTCTTGGCATAATCAGGTGCATGTGTATCCAATGAGTCCACCATACATCACCAGTACCTAACCATCAGATCATCAAGGCTTCCAGATCCAAGGTCTTCCCATGAGGGTCCACCATGCGCTGGAGTCAAATGCACACATAGAATCTGGAAAAGTCAAAGGGGCCAAGGAATTGTTGGGCCTAGAAGTCAGATCAGCACCCCCCTTCTTGCTAAGAAACCAGGCACATTCTTATTCTTTCTTTTTTATTTTCTTTTATTTAATTCAATTAGTTTAATTGTTTTTTTACCTAAATTAATTTCTTTTTTCACAAAAATCATAAAATAAAATTTCACAAATTTAGAATTAGGTTTTTTAATTTTATTTCATCAAATTTAATTTAATATTAGTTAAATTTAATTAGGATAATTCGAACTTCTTCTTTGTATATAATTAAAATCAATTAGAAAAAAAATTAGGGTTTGCTTTTGACTTAATTTTTATTTTCTTTCTCAAAATAAAAAATACAAAAATAGGTTAATTTAATTATTTTTCTTAACTTAAATTAATTAGTAATTAGGTTTTTTTATTTTGAACTTCATTTTCTCAAAATAATCAAAAACCAAAGAAAAATGATTCTTTCTTTTAAATAACTATTAGGTTTAGTTGGGGTCAAAACCCTAAATCTCTCGTTTACGTTTCATCGCGCGCGCTTATTAGTTTTACAATATTAATGTAACTGCTCATGGTATGTAATAGTTTAATTAGGATTTCCTTTTTATTTATCGTTTTATGGGTTTTTTGGCTATGTAATTAATCCCCCTCTCCGAAGCCTTGTAATAGCGTAGGTTTTATTTCTCGCATTTTAATTCTCTCAAATATTAACTGTTAGATGTATGTTAATAGGATTGTATGACAAGATTGCATGATAATTTAAAATGGCTAGAAAACCCTAATGTGCAAAGATAATAACTGAAATCAAATCACCCGCACATGCACACTCTTAGGGTATACTCTCACTTCGGTTGCCTTCGGTAAACGATCATTAAGTATAGGGTGTCTTAGTGGTTTCCCTCCTGTCTAGCAAATATCAAAAGTCCCGTTCGAAAATGTTGCCTCGGAAAGGTTGCCTCGGAAATGTTGCCTCGAATATGATCTTAAGACTTTAGGGTTACTACTAAGACGTCCTAACATTGCTTTAGTGATCGCATGTCCCTTTCGAATTGGCCCTTATAACTCCAAGGACGGTGCTTCCTATTTCTCAATAGTAGGATAGCATTGTCTAAAGGAAACGAGAACATAAACAATCTTTTTTCGAGTAGGTAGATGCTAGTAGGTACTTGCTCAAAAATCAAACTTTTTTCATACCGAACACTTTTTTCAAACAAAGTTTTCAAAAACACTTCGTAACACTCTTGAAGACAGAAGCAAAGATTAAAACGAAGTAAAACAAAAAAATTTCAAAACACACAAGCAATTTTAAAAAGATGAGCAAGTACCTAAGAGCCCATGGAAAACTATGGATAGAAAGGATGCTAACACCTTCCCTTTCTATAATCTACCCCCCATACTCAAAATCTCGAAAAAGGAATTTTTTTGTGCTTTTTTCCTTTCCAGTTGGATAAAATAAAAGTCGGTGGCGACTCTTGCTTACCGCGACATTTTGCAAACACAAACGCAAAATGCAAACCAGCATTTTCTAAAACAGTCGGTTCTGCCACCGTATCACATTGTGCATATGCGTTAACACGGTATAAGAGAGCAGGTTGAATTAGAGTGGTGGGAAATTCCTTGATAAGGTTGGTGTTCCACTGAATTTCACATACGCTAGATGCCATTGCGCAATATTCTGCCTTAGTGGAACTACGAGTAAAAATTGGTTGTTTCTTTTACTTTCATGAAATAAAGGAATATCCTAAGTAAATACAATATCCACTAATAAATCTTCATGTGTCACGACAAGTTTCCTAGTCAAAATTAGAGAACGCCTTTAACTTTAATAAAGAATATGAATGGAAGAATAGACCTTAAGCAAGAGATATCTTACGGTACTGCAGAACTCGAATGGTTGCGGTGTGATATGCAGTAGTTGGTTTGCTCATGTATTGACTAATTTGTTGAACCAGAAATGTGATGCATGGGTGTGTATTGAGAATAAGACTAACAATATGGTGATAAAGGGTGTAACACCCTTCTAAAACCCCACAATTTTCACGAATATTTTTAATAAATAAATAACATAAAACAACAACAAGAATGTCACATCTTCATATAAATATCATTTCACAAATAATCTTTCTCCGTAACACGGGTTGCATAGAAAACACTTAAATATAATCTCTAGTATCACAACTAATTCATTTATAACTTCGCAGCAAAATTAATGAGTCTTAAACTCCTTCATAAAATAATCCCAATACCATGAAAGGTAGTTCAAATGTTAATAAAATCATCACACTTCATGTTTATAACATTATAATCCAAAACATGGAAAAAGTCATGACGATAATACAAAATCTCAAGATAAAAAAATAGTGCATGGTTCACAACCAATTGATCCAGACCCAGATATTACATATCGTAGCAAGACTCCCTTTATTCAATGAAAAGTAATAAACACACTCCAAAGCTATCCTCTAAGCTTCAATGAATTATTCCTGATCTCCTGCAAGTTACCCACAGATAGAGGCAACATTTCCAAGAAGAAATGGTGAGTAGATCATAATCATTATAAGAGACATAAGGAATAAATGTAGTAGACATGCACTTAAGAAAGGCATCACCCATCATTAAGACCTCATGTTATACTCACACCTTTAGAGCACCATCAATACATAACAATATATCATCAAACACCATTTATCAACAAGCATCATTTAATCACATCATTATGCAATGTCAGTTATAATTTAATGCAACATTATAGACTCATGCATATGGTACCAAAACTTCACTGATGACTCAGTCATCGTTTCCTCCAAAGATCCCTACCACTATGATTCATTCCCACTTGGAACCAAAGCACTTCACAATTTTGCACTCAATCCACACAATGTGATTGATGCCTTCACTGGACTATCGTCCTATCATTATCAGTTGACTGAATTCCTAACATCACTGGACCAAAGTCCTAAAACATGCCATGAGAGCATGATGCATAACAATATAATAAATATGACCACGACTATTCAAAACGCATCATTATTCATGAATTCATCACAATATCATCGTATCATCATAATCAACAAAACATCATCAATACATCATCATATCTTCATAATAAATAAAGCATCATCATAGCATCACCATAATAAACAAAGCATCATCATAACATCATTATATCATCATAATAAATATAGCACCATTGTAATCTAACACGGAAAACCTAACTTATTCCTAGATTAGTTATTGGAAATATACTTATTATTTCTCATTGTATTCCATCTAACTAAAGTTCATTGCATTAGCTATCCAACGCTTTGAACGACACCTCAAATCAAGTTCTAAAACTCAAGTTACAGTTCTTTTAAGAAAATCCAACTCAGCCATTCAATTCTAGACACCGTCGCTCGGTGAAATCATTTCCATCGCCTGGAGACACACCCTTCACGTCATATGTCACCCAACGACGCTTGGAGTGACACACTCCAGTAACTTCTTTTATTCCCTTCATCGCTTCTATTTTCTCCAGGCGACGACCAAGCGACGCCATCATCGTCCCGTGATGATACTCCATCGCCCGACGGTCCTACACGAACATGGTTTTCCTATTGTGATTTCCTGCATAAAAACTACTCTTAATATTGCGATTTTTGCATATTATAGGTCCTAAAACATCATCTAATCACAATGTAATACAGTGGGAGAACTGACTTGGTTTTGTGTTTGATCGCAAATGTTGCGGATAACAAGAGTTGCCACCGACTTTTCTTTTATCCAATAAGGAAAGGGTGAAAAGAACAGGAAAGACCTTGAAGATTTTGAGTTCGGGGGGTAGGTTATGAAAAGGGAAGGTGTTAGCACCCTTTTCATCCGTATTTATCTACAGGCTCTTAATTTCTTAGCTCACTTTAAAAATCTTGCTTTGTGTGTGTGTTTGAAAATATTTTGAAAAAGTTTCCAATGTAAGGCGAGACTTTGTAATAATTTTCGTATCTGCCCTCGAGAATGCGTACAAAGCATTTTGAAAATATTTTGAAAGTGTTTGTGTGAAAAGTTTTGTTTTGAAGAGCTTTATGAGCAAGCGATTAGGAGTTTTACCCTACTCAAGGTCGTTCTTCTATTTTCCTCCTCATTTAGATAATGCTATCCGTACCATTAGTTAGTAGGAATCCCTATCATTGGATGTGAAGGGATAGGCGATGGTCATATTACAATCATCGAAGGCAACTAGTAAGGATGCTTTAGCAATTTTCGTAAAGGACTAGATCATTTATCGAAAGGCAATGTCGAAAGGGTCATCGAGGGACTATGATCTTTGAATCGAGGGACTTTGCTAAAGTGTCCCCACTTTCGAGGGACATGACTATTTTCCAAAGGCAACAACGGAGGTTACCCTAGAGGTACGTGTGTGAAGAGTGATTTAAGTCAGTTATTTTTATCTTGAATTAGGGTTTTCTCATGATTCATTTTAGTCTTTTCATTCAAACCCTAATTACTAACAACACTACAGTAAAATAATAGCAGGAAAAGTAAAGAGCGAAAAAAATAAAATTCCTATGCTATTACATGGCCTTGGGGCAGTTACATGATAGTAGAGTACGGAAAGTAAAAACCTATAACTATTACATTCTGAAGCAGTTACATGATAATAGAAAAGAAAGCGAGAAATAAAGCTAGCTATTACGCATACAGTTGATCTAAAAATGTGAAAAACAGAAAAGAAAATATTTTTAGTAATTTTTTATGAAAAAATGATTTGTGATTAATTAATTAAATATACCTAAAAACCTAATTAATTTTAATAAAAAAAGATAATTATTTTAATTAAAAAAACCTAAGAATATACTTAATTTTAATTAAGAAAGTTAATTAGTTAAATTAATTAATTAAAAAAAGGTAATTAAAACTAAACCTAATTATATTTAACCTAAAACTAATATTTTGGTATTTTAATTAAATAGTAAAAACAAATAAGTAAAAGAAAATATAAAAATAAAAGAAAAAGAGTTTGGGCTTGATATAGAAAACAGGGGGTGTGAATTGCAATTATGGTCCAGGCCCACTAGTGCCAACGCTAGATCCAGTGTGGTCGCTCCATGAGGTTCACCATGTGCTTGCGCGTCTGGGACGTTGATATTGGTTGATGATGATCATGTGGATGTAGGGCAAGGGTGCATGGATGATGCTATGAAGAGCGTTGTATGTGATCTGCGAAAATCAGAAAATATGAAAAAGGAACAAAAGGCAGGGATCAAACCCATGCTTTTGCAGGGTAATGCCTTAACGCGCGCTGCCTTGCCACTGGGATGATTATACATCCAGTATTATAAGTGAAACAAAATAAATATGTAATAAAACCATTTCCTAGACTGGAGAAGCGACGGAGCCCTAGCTCCAGTCATCTTCTCTGGTGAGCCATTCTTCAACCTGCAAAAACAATAATTGTTAGCGATCCAAAGGGAGCCTACCCCCTATAAATCAATCCCTACAAGTTCAATGAGAGTGTTTTTTTTGGCTAAAATGCATTGGTTTGTGAGATATAACAAAAATAACATGGATCGATGTAAACATGGCAGTTCATGATTCTGGTAGCATGGGGTTCACATGATGGTCTAAATCTGCATAGGCACATCTCAAAAACACATTAGTAGAGTTAACACACATTAAAACATAATGAAAGAAAAGATATGAATTTACAAAATATAAGGCAACCAGAGATGTATGGAATGTTGTTTTCGTGTGGTTCGGATCACCAAGTTTGATTCATTCTTACCCTAGAGAGCTTCTGGAAGTGAATGGAATGACTGGTTTCACTTAAATGTGGCTGCAACTAGGGTTTCGAGTTGCCCTAGTTTTGAGAGTTTTTTGAGATTTTTTGGACAGGTTTATTTGTGTAAGGGTTCATGTTCATGCTTGTCTGAATTGATGAGAATATATAAGGTAGAAATTAAGTCAAATGTTGGGCTTGGACCTTGTAAGAAAAAACCTTGATTTTATCTAATTTATTTTGACTTTAAAATAAATAAAAATCAAAATAAATAGAATAAAAACCCAAGGGGGTGTATGAACAAGTTCTGAGGTTCATCTTGAGACCTAGGACACGCATGGACCATGAAACACAAGCCCAGTAGCCCAAAATTCCAAGTTTGATCACTTTTAGTTTCACGCATTTGCTCAAAATTTCCCAACTTGCACCAATCATAACTCTCTCAATTTTCATCATATAAAGGTGATCTTTGACTTTTTGGAAAGCTCAAGATATCCTATAAAATCTAAATTTTGATCATTTTTGCATTTGAAGACTTTATCTTGATGTAAGTTTCCTTGACAAAAAGTGTCTTTTCATTAACTTTTAAAATGACCTATAACGTATTGGCCCATATCTCTCAAATGAAGCATTTTATGGACTTGAGCTTAGAGATACCAAGTTGTAGATGATTTAATTTCATTAAAAATAAGCCTTGGTTGATGAAAATATGATGAAACATGTGAACGTTATGCTTGGTCAAAGTTCACTTGACTTCTTCTAAAGAAAACCCTAATTTGGCAACTTTTGACTTTTGATGAATTGAGAGTTTTCTTGATGAATAATGATCAAACCTTGATCAAATGATGAATATGACTTCAAAATCTTGATGTTAACCAAAAATCTTAAGGTTTGACTGTATGTTGTCCATAGTTGACTTTTGTCTAATACAATTGATTTTCAGTCATCTAAGCAATTGACTGAGCCAACTTGTGATGTAAGGCATGGAACTTTGTATGAGCGTTACTGGAGACATATAATAAACCATGAAATCCACTTGAGGCCTTATAAACCAAATCTTCCTTGTGAAAAGAAAAACACTAGTTATGGGTCAATTGCTTAGGAGGAGAATTTGTTTGATCAATTCTTGAGCAACTTTGAGTAATTTAAAACCCTAGGAGAATGTTCTTGAATAGTGGGAGGGAAAATTTTGGGGTACAACACACAAAGTTTTCATCAAACATCAACAATCCAATGTATTCTACATTATGGGTATAAATTGTTTACAATCCAAGGCTACAAAACACCATCTATTTCATCAAATCATCTCATATTCATCACAACCAAAGCCTAACACAAACCTACAGTTATCTATACCTTAAATCAATTATAATAATCAAGATAAAACTCCCTTTACTATTACAAATGGTTTTAAAACGAGAGTCTCCACCCTTAATTTTTATCCTAAAGGAAGGGGGTATAAAGGAATAACCCTAAAAAGTTCAGAGATTCTAGGCCTGACTCGGTTCTAGATGAAGGGAAGGTGTTAGGAACCCCTCATCTAACTTGTTCACAAGGATACTAGGTTTAAAAGCGCTTTTTAAGAAAATATGGTTTTAAGTTTTATTAGGGGAAAGGGTTTTAATTTTAATCAGGGGAAAAGGGGTTTGTTTTTTAATTAGTGGGACTCGCCACGACTTTAATCGTATGCCTATGTATCCTCTTAGGAGGAATTAGAGTCTCATTTAGTAGTTCGCGGTGTTAGTTGGTGTTTTTTTATATAATTGCGTAGAATTGCTTCCGAATTTATCATTGAACCTTGTCTGGGTTGAAAATTGTGTGAGCGTAGACGTAGTTCATAGTTAATTTCGAAAGAAATTCTCCTTAAGACGTAGAGCGGGGAAGTCTGATATAGTCTCCTAATCACATGGCAAGATATTGGCCGCGTGTTACTCGTCGTGAAGGATGCAGATAGAGTCTGATATAGCATCCCTCATCACGTGGAAAGATATTGGCCACGTGTTGCTCGCGGGTGGAATATTTGATGAATTGTGTGGATTTTGATATTTGATTGTGAATAATAAACTGGTAGACGATGTGTCGACTGACTTAATTACTCGAAGATGGACATCCTATTATTTGCGAAAAAATGATTAATTTAATTGTGAAAATAGTTTGATTTTACATACATATTTATTAGTTTATTCACAAGGGAAGAGATTTTGGTATTTTTATGTTTTACTTAAGAATTAAAAATAAATGACCAACTAAGTAAATTAAATCTAGAGGATTAATTAAATTAGGTAATTAAGAAATTAAAACAAATAAAACTTAGGGGTATAGTATTTAGAACTAAGGGTGAAAGGTTAGTAAAAGAGGAAAAGTAGACAAGGTCCAAACCAATTGCAAACTCAAAATTCTAATCATTCTACATAAGCTCTATTTGGAGCATGAAAATAAAAACAAGAAAAAAAAGGAAATGAATACTTGATTTTTGTAACCATAAAACACACATGTACACACATGATGAATTAATGCTCCAATGGTCATTAAATAACAAATAAAAGGTGGTTTAAAACCATTAAAGAAATGATCTCCTATTTACTAGTTACCATAAACTTAACGTGACTTGAAAACAAAATAACACATAACCAATTTTGAATTGGTCAAAATTGTAGAAATTGGGGTCCAATGGGTGCAAGACACATGGCATGGAAAGAAGTGAAAGTAAAATATATAAAAACTACATACCACCATCCTACATTTTAAAGTAACAACAATATACTCTTTTCTCTTTCACTTCTCTTCTCTCTCACAAAACTAGTTTCTCTTCTTCCATTTTTCTTTTTTCCTACATAAATCATTTTTATGATAAAAAAGCAATGTAGTTCTAACGGTGGATAAAAAGAGAGGATTTGTGTTTCATATGATGTTATTGAAAAACTCTTGATGGAAGGTAGTATTATTGTATATGTTAATGATTAGAGATACTAATCATAGTGTATTAGCTTTTACAAGAATCAAATGAGGATTTCCAAAATTATAAAGAATTATTGAAAACAATAACCATCATAAACCAATCATTTTTATCCCTCGATGTTTTTAAGGCTATGCGGTTTGTATTGTGGTTAAGGTTAGACAACTCCCATCATTTAAACAATTGAAAAAAATAAATTAATATATGGAAAGCATAAAAATTTAAAAGAGAATTAGGGACTATAAAGTCTTGTGTCTGTGTGGGACTTTGTGCAAGATTGCTGCTTAAAATAAAACATATGTGAATTTAAAAAATTAGTAAATGGAAAAATATGCGTATGGTGTTTGTGTATAGAAAATTATAATTTAACAAATAACTATTAGGAATCCTAATCATCTGGTTAGAGTAACAAATAAGAGGGAGGGGCCTCATGTGAAATCATCGGCTAAAAACTAAAATAAAAGTAACACCAATGATATTAAAAATAAAATTTTGAAAGAAGAAGAAATTTGCAAAAAACAAAAAGAAGTGTGTGTGAATGAGTAAAATTGTGAGAGATTGTGGATGAATTGTGTATATTATGGATGTCCTATTTATAGATAAAAAAATATCCAAATAGGAAATAAAAACAAAATTGACCAATCAAAAGCAAAGTGTGACACAAATTGACATCAAATGGCCAATAAGAAACACCTATAAAAAAGGAAAGAAAATTAGTGACGAAAAATAGAAAAAAAGAAAATGTTGAAAGTGCGGCACAAGAGATTTAAACTTGTGACATCATTCTTGCAATCTTCATTCTTTACCAATTGTGCTATGTTACTTATTTATAAATAAACTCAATTGAAAATATATGAAAAGTGTGCAAATATTTGCTATTTTAAAAATACAAACAATTATAAAATGAATCATTATATTTTTAAATAGGTTTGGAAGGAAATATTCATAAAAATAAAATAATATTATAAAAACAAAATTTAAAATATTTTGACTGGACTTGAGAATGAGCATCTATAAAAATCAAATAATATTATAAAAACAATGTTTTCAAATATTTTTGACTGTAGAAATAAAAGGGCGGGCAAAATTGGGGTATGATAGTTGACCCTATTTAATCACTCTTCGATTGAATGGTGCGAGAATGCGCGTGTCTCGTACATTAGAATCAGAGGGTTATTAAATAATAGAAAACCCCAAAATTTGGACCTAAGATTTATTAAACAAATATACACTGATATAGCATACCCCAGAGCTCAAAGAAATAGGCAAGGAGGATGATGTATCATCCTACCATAGTTTGAATAAATAAATAGGCAAAGATGATGATGTATTATCCTACCCGAGTTTGAATAAAGAAATATGATTGAAGAGTAAGTTTGACCTAGATATGACGATGCGGATAACTCGGCAATATCTAGAAAAGAGATCTTAGTTTTTTTTTGCGTATTTACCATGACCAAGGAGGTAAACAACACAAGTTGAAGGATTATAAGGATACAACGTACAACGTTCCCAAGGGTATGAAGAGTAGGCATAAATGATGATGCATCATCTTACCAGCATTTAAATCAAAGTTTTGATTTAACTTAGATACGACGACATGGATAACTCGTCAGTATCTAAGAGAGATCGTAGATTTTTGTCTATTTACCATAACCTAGGAGGTAAATGATACAGGTTTGAAAAACTAACTTACTAATGCTTGGAGAATAATATTGCAGGTTTTGATTTGATTTTGTTTATTCATCGCAACCTAGGGGATGGATAAAACAAAGTTGGATGATGCAATGTTGCATGGAGACTGATGCAAAGAGTTATATCACAGGAAAAATTGATAACAAACATTGTTGCATTGAGACTGATGCAATGAGTTATGTCGAGGAAGAAACTATGATGGTGACATTGCTGCCTGGAGACTAACACAATGGATTATACCGTGAAAAAAGCTTGATAAAAATATTGTGGCATGGAGATTGATGTAGTAGATAAAATCTGGTAAAGACATTGTTGCATGAAGACCAATGCAATGGAAGGAATTTGATAATGACATCGCTGCATGTAGACTGATGCAATGGATTAGATTGTAGATAGGGCAACACATTGTTGTATGGAGACTTACGCAATGTGTTAAACTGTAGATTCTATACATTGCTGCATAGATCCTGACACAATGAACTATTTCGCAGAGGAAGAAATACACTGATACATGGAGACTAATACAATAAATTAAATATAGAAAATTTCACACATTGTTGCATAGAGACAGACACAATGAGTGGAATTGATGATTTTGCAACATTGTTGCCTGGAGTCTGACACAATGAGCTGGATCGCGAAGAAATAACATATCGCTGCGTGGAGACTGACACAAAAAGCTAAATATAGGAAATTTCACACATTATCACATAGAGATTGACATAATGGGTGGAATTGCTGATTTCACAACATTGCTGCCTGGAGTCTGACACAATGAGCTAGATCGCGAAGAAAGAACATATTGTTGTGTGGAGACTGATAAAATAAGTTAAATATAGAAAATTTCACACATTGTTGTATAGAGACTGACACAATGAGTGGAATTGCTTATTTTGCAACATTGCTGCCCGGAGTTTGAAACAATGAGCTAGATTACAAAGGAAAAACATATTGTTGCATGGAGACCGACACAATAAGTTATATGTAGAAAATTCACACATTGTTGCATAGAGACTGACACAACGGGTGGAATTGCAGACTCCGTAACATTGCTGCCTGGGGTCTGACACAACGAGCTAAGAAAGAAACACATTGCTGCGTGGAGACTGACATAATAAGTTAATTTGAAAATTTCAGACATTGTTGCATAGAGGCTGACACAATGGGTGAAACAGCTGCTTTAGCAACATTGCTGCCTGGAATCTGACACAATGAGCTAGATCACGAAGAAAGAACATAATGTTGCATGGAGACCGACACAATAAGTTAAATATAGAAAATTTCACACATTGTCGCATAGAGACTAACACAATGAGTGGAATTGCTGATTACGTAACATTGCTTCCTAGAGCCTGACACAATGAGCTAGATCGCAAAGGAAAAACATATCGCTTCATGGAGACTAACACAATAAGTTATATATAGAAAACTCACACGTTGTTGCGTAGGAATTTTCGACTTTGCAACATTGCTTCTTGGGGTCTGACACAACGAGCTAAGAAAGAATCACATTGCTGCGTGGAGACTGACACAATAAGTTAATTTGAAAATTTCAGACATTGTTGCATAGAGGATGACATAATGGATGGAATTGCTGCTTTCGCAACATTGCTTCCTGTAGTATGACACAATGAGCTAGATCACAAAGGGATAAAATATCGCTGCATGGAGACTGACACAATATGTAGAATAATTCACACATTGTCGCATGGAGACTGACACAATATGTTTGAATATAAAGGAAGTTATTTTGAGTGATCCATATCTTAGTTAACTAAAACTAAGATGAGAATGTATTTTGCTGGTTATTTGTTTCTAACCGAGGTAAGAATTGATTGGAGGGCCCTAAGATACCGACTTTGTTCGTAGTGGGTTTCGAGGAATGCCATATGTGATGTATGATGTGTAATGATTGATTGATGTATGTGATGTGATGATTGATTGATGTATGTGATGAATGACTTGGATAATGTGTGAATGGATGTTGGATTTTGAAATGTGAATGCGTAATTGGGCCTTTTGAGGTATGCTCGACCCATGCTGTCAGATTTCGTCAGATGGATGAGATGATAAGTATAGTCTGGTTTTGGATCAAAGAGCCCCAATGCATGATTTATGCAGCCTTATGCTCTATGATTATGACTTGAATGCTTTTTTGAATGGTGACCCCGTGATGGGCCATGGATGATTAGAGCGTAGAGGTTTGGTTATGCAACAATATTGCTTGTCACATGATGGTATAGTGTTGTGCTTACATGATTCCCTGATACTTGATTTGAATTTGAAGACTGCTGATGTAGAAGAAAGACCCACTGAAGGTTGTGAAAGTGTGCAGAGAGCTTTCCCCTGTGTGGATTGTTTATTTTTTAATTTATGGGTAGGGTCTTGGAGGAGATTCTCTTTAATATAATCTTGGAAACAGTTTGATCATAATGTGGATGACCCCACTATTTTGTATTATGCCCCTGATTAACAGATTCTTGAAAATGCTTGGCTTTGATGGACCCTTTTGTATCAACTTTTTTTTTATCGAGCCTCGTAGTGGTTTGCCCCAACATTTGAATATTCAAAGACATGTCCCTCAATCTCCAAGATCTGGAGGAATTATTCTTAGAAGGAACTTAGACCTTTCCATGAACTTGTCATAGGTTGCCCCAAGTATTTGAAGCTTTGAAAAGTTTTTACTCGAAGTTGGTTGAAGAATTGATCCTACGTGCAGTAGGATGAACTTGATACGCATTGCCCCAACATTTGAATCTCGGAAGGCTGCCCCTGATCATAAATTCCTTGAGAAGCTTGTTAACATGAGGAAACCGAGTCATACCCTATTGTGATATGACTTGACTAAGGAATGATTCTTCGAAGGGTATGCACCCCAAAATTTTCCCTCTCATTTTACTCAATACATGTCAATTGAGGTCCTCAATTACTCAACAAAGACTAGGGATTGACCAGACAAACTCCCTCATAAGGCAATGTACCTCAAACTAGGGTTTCCATTTTCATCAAGGTGTGGGAAATCCAAGGGTCCCAAATGCTTTCCATGGTCCCAATATTTTCTCAAGATCATCCATGTCAAGTTTCATTCCTTGCACAAGAAGTTTTCTCAGTCAATTACCCAGATGCCTGAAAATCAAATGTACTAGGTCAAAAGTCAATTGTGGCCCATATACAGTCAAACTTCAAGATTTTTAATCAACATCAACATTTTGAAGTTATATCCATCATTTGATCAAGGGTTGATCATGATTCCTCAAGGAATACCCCAAATTCATCAAAACCCAAAAGTTGCTAAATTAAGGTTTCTCAAGAAAAGTCAACTAAACTTTGACCAAAAATAACTTCTTCATACTTTATCAGAAATTTTCCATCCAAGGCTCATTTTGAAGAGGACGCAATTCCCTACAAATCATCTTCATCCCCCAAGTTCAAAACATGCACTCATCAAAAGATATGAATTTCTATATTATAGGTCCTTTTGAAAAGTCAACAAAAACACCTTTTAGGTGAAAGCTTCTTATATGAACATGGAAGACTCAATTGAGATGAAACCAAAAGGGTTGTTTAGGGTACACCCTAAGCTTTCTAAAAAGTCCAAGAACTCCTCTCTAGGGTTAAAATTGGAGGAGATGTGCCTTGTCAAAGTTGACCATTTTTGCAAAAATTGCCAAAAGTAAAATGTTCTCAAAAGTGCATTTTTGTCAAATGGGCCTAGCTTTTCATGATTGAATCTTGTTGGAAACAGGGTCCACGACCCAAATCAGTATCTGCACATTATTTTCTTCATTATTTATTTTATTTTGATTTTTTGTTATTTAAAATTCAAATTAAATCAAATAAATTGCAAAAAAAAATATAAAAAGATTGGTTTTGATCTGATTTTTATAGGAATCACAATCTAATCAAGCTGGCATAGCATATCAAATTGTGCAAGAGAAAATTGAATCAAAGATGGCATGATTAGGCCTATTTTGGAAACAAATCATACAAGAGAAAAATCAAATCAAATATCCATGATTATCAAAGATACAAAGCATTTTTGTTGACCTAATATGCTCTACTATATATACCGAGCAAGAACAATGCACAAGAACAAGGTTTTGCAGGTCGTGAGAGCATCAAACAAAACTCAAAATTTTACAAAAAAGTGTTGGATCGGTTTCTAACCTAGAGGTCAATTCAAGCCATTCTAAGACTACCAATAGACTCTTGGACATATCCAGAACGTATCTCAATCAATTGCAAGCCTTTTCACGTCCAGAATCGCGACTTACAGACCCACGGTTTTCATATCCAAACTTGATTTTGATTTTACAGTTTACGCATAGTTGTTCACTTTTAAGCATAGCATTGTATTTGTATCATCATTTGGAATGTTTTGGTTTAATTAATTTTGCGTTTGAGGCCTGTATGCGTAATTGCCATTTTTAGGGTTTGCCTTGTTGTTTTATGGTTTTTCCATACAGGTTAAATTGGCCCAAGAAAAGGGTACCATGATGCTCGTGAGGTCAAGACGAGTTGATCTATGTACTCACAATTGATTTATCATGCTTGCTGTGAATTTTGGAAAGTTACAGGATTATAGCCATGGAAGTTTGTCCGTAGGTAAAAGTTTCAAACCTAAAACGACAGACAGGGGAAGAAGAAGACAACGTGGCTGATAAGCATTGGCCTGTTTGAATAAAATGCACGTTTTTATTTTTATTTTTCGGTTATCCACTTTGTTTTCATATAATATGCATTATTTGTATTATATTAACAACTAAGACATGTAGCCCAGATGGTTAAGCGTGCGTGGTATTGAGGGAGAGGACCTGGGTTCGATCCTAGGTCCCAGCATTTTGGTATTTTCTTAATATTTGACAACAGGTTCTATGCATACCGTTCCAAGATGTCTACCATGTGTTGTCAGCATCCTAACATTGGATTCATCATCAATCCAGATCCAACGTCCCATGCAACAAGGTCCATGGTACACCATCAGAAAGAGAGGGCACTAAATCCAGCGCAAGGAAGATGGGCCAAGGAATTTGGGCCTTTGAATTCAACATTGCACCCCCCCCTTTTCAACAATGCAGGCCCATTCTTTTCTTTTCTATTTTAATTTTTATTATTTATTAATTATTTTCTTTTTACAAATAACACAAAAATCATTTTTTATCATTAAATCAAAAAATCACAAAAAACATAAAAATCATGTTTTTTTCATAAAATATTTTATTTCCTTAATTAATTAGATTAATTTAATTTAGGGCAATTTAATTCCTTTTTTCATGATTAAAAATAATTAGAAATTAGGGTTTAATTTGTACATAACCTAATTAATTTTTTCTCAAAAAAATAACCTAAATATTTTTCAATTAGATTTTTTAGGTTTTCCTAATTATTTCTCGTTCTTAATTCGCCACACGCATTTTTTAATATTCCTTTTTATTACTATTGTAACTGCTCCGAGTTTGTAATAGTAATTAGGGTTTTAATTCCGCATCTTTATTTTCAGTCAAAATAATTATGTATCTGCAAAAGCCCTGTAATAGCTAGGACCTTTAACTTTCTCGCATTTTATTTCCACAAACTATAAACTGCCTAGATGTTAATAGGATTGTATGGAAAGACAAACTGAAAATTAATACGGTAGAAAAACCTTAAGTGTGCAAAGATAAATTAACTGAAAAAATACACTCGCACATGATCACTCCTAGGGTTTACTCGACTCCGGTTGCCTTCGATAAACGGTCATGAAGTATAGGGTTTGTTAGTGGTTGTCCTCTAGCCCCTAAAGATCTAAAATGACCCATTCGGATGTTGCCTCGGAAAAATATCTTTAAGGCTTTACGATGATTACTAACATTTCCTAACGTTGCTTTTGTGATCGTAGCTGTCCCTACGAGTGTCCCTAAAAAACTCCAACGACGATGCTACCTATTTCTCAATAATGGGATAGCATTGTCTAAAAGGAAAACGAACAGACCTTTTTCGAGTAGGTAGATTAGTTCCTAGGTACTTGCTCAAACAAACAAAAAAATTTTCACACCAACACTTTCCCAAACAAAGTTTTCAGAAAACAACTTCATAACACTCTTGAGGACAGAAACAAGGGTTAAAACGAAATAAAACAAAACTTTTTCAAAGCAAGCACACACAAGCAGTTTTCAAAATGAGCAAGTACCTAAGAGCCTGTGGAAATCCACGGATAGAAAGGGTGCTAACACATTCCCTTTCTATAATCTACTCCCCGTACTCAGAAACATCTCGAAAAATGTTTTTTCTGTTCTTTTTCCTTTTCCTGATTGGATAAAATAAAAGTCGGTGACGACTCTTGCTTACCGCGACATTTTGCAAACAAAAAAAGCAAACCAGTATTAACAGTCGGTTCTGCCACCGTATCACAGCCCCTAATTGAACAATGCTTTAAAATTTTGATCCAAATTGATTAAACCTCGGAATGCTCACCTCTTGTCAACAGTATCTTCATGTGATATACCCCTATGATCATTAGTATATGCCCTTGTTTATAGGGATCCCCTTAGATGCTTTTGCCCCGGTTAGGAGCTTCTTTGAAAGGATGTCCTTTGATCAGACCTTTTTGAAATCTCTTTGATGCTAAGTATTGATTCGTAGATAAAATTGTACATTTTGAAAAAGTAATTCCGTTTGATGCACATGCACATTCTTGAAATGGATTATTTGAAAAGAAATGGAAGATTAGAAGATGAATATTCAAAGAAGAGAAGTAGTTATAAATAATTTTTACAAACATAGGAGTCAATTTAACATAAATCTTGCTGAGTATGCTTTCATAGTGAACCTAGCCTCAATTAGGACTTTTAAAGGTTGTAACGTGGCCATGGTTCATGGTTTAAGAAACAAAAATGTAAGGCTCAAGATTTATTTATCCCACCCCAATCTCCTTGATGTTCTTCAATCCTAAGTCCAATTAATCCAACATATGTGTTTAATCCTCAAGAGAAAGTTCGTAGTCACACAGATGATGAGAAGCGTAGATAAAGATTCAAGCGCTGATGAAAAGCATTGACAAGATCCAAGCGCTAATAAGATTCAAACACTGATGAAAAAGCTTTGATAAGATACAAGCATTAATAAGATCCAAGCATTGATAAGATCAAAGCGTTGATGAGAAGCCTTGATGATTCTTGAGGTGGCAGTCACAAGATTGTTCTCCAATTTATTGTTTTCAATCCTTTATTGTTGCATGGACGATTTTTTTTTAATCTCTTTTTAAAAATTTTTTCGATCCATCGGGATGCCCTAACTTCTGCCTAAGTCAATTTTTTTTATTTCCTTTGACTTAGCGGGCTCTTTTTTTTAATTTCTTTTTTTTTTGCTTTTGACTTTGAAAAATTATGACTGTCGTGCTGATTATTGTAAGCTTTGTCTTCATCATTTCCTTGATCTTGATTGATGTACTGAGGAAGACGACATTGTGAACTTTGTCTTTGTTGATTCCTCAATCTTGGATGATGAACGCGAGGAAGATGATGTGCTCTAATCTTTGCTTAGATCGTTCTCTCAATGATGTATCGAGGAATGAGATATGCTTGAACCTTTGCTTAGATCATTCTCTCGATGATGAATCGAGGAAAGAGATATGCTTTAACCTTTTCTTAGATCGTGTCGATTCTCCTGGGATTTGAATGCATCATTGAATAATTTGAAATCTACCCCGCCCCTGGTTAAGATTAAGGGTTTTTTATAAAATAGAAAGAACTTCGACTTCTTGCTCGAGGGGGTTAACTACGATTTAACACCTTATTTCTCCACTATTTAGGAATTGAAACAATGCCTTGCATCATCGGCTAAGCCTTACTACTAAAAATCATACGTCAGCAAAAATTTGATTATTTTATATTTTCATCATTCTCCATTGAAGTTTGTTGAAGTGAAAAATGGAAAAAGAAGAGAAGAATAGAAAGTCGTTGATTATTTGTGGAATGAATCGATTTCAAAAACATGCATGCTTATTTTATTAGAATTACTTGACCGAAGAGTATAAAGTTTATGACAAATAACACTTAGCAAGAAAGAAATTACAATTTGAAATGATTAAAGCCTAATGATCTAAGCCTTCTTGTTGATCCACTGACTTTAGGAGATGCTTCATAGTTTTTGGACTTGTCAGATCATGGGGATGACCCTTGAATTTTCTTGTGCATACTTATTTTGTTGATAGGACAGTTGCTCTTGATGTAGAGGAATCACCAATGGTAGGGGCATTTGAGGAGCTATGTAGGCATGTAGTTTGTCATGGTGAAGGGCGGCCTTCTCTCTCCAATAAGACTTGTAGGACCAAGCTCCATTGAGTCTCTAGTATATAACTCCTTCTTCCATAGTTTCAGATTTTCTTAAGTTTGTTTGCGAGTACCGAGAAATCATCTAGCATATGGATAATAAAGGGAGAAGGTGGAAATGCATGAGATGCAAACGTATGAATGTATGTAAATGCATTGGTATGCAAAAATATTTTTGGCTTTAAGGGTGTGCTAAAAATTTCATGGAGATACAATGCGACATGGACGTAATATGAAGGTAAACATTAGGGTACCATATACAAGTTTAATTATGGAAATGATAATATCCCACACTATCTCAGAGATCGAGACAGGAAGGGACTCTTTAAGGACGAAGGTGATAATAGGCATAGATTTGATGATGTCATATATTATCTCAGAGATTGAGACAAGCAGGAATTTTTTGAGGATTATGGCCTAATGAAAGACGACGAGGAGTCCCTATAGAACATGGATGATGATAAATATAGAAGCCCTACGGGCTAGAGATAATACTGAATAAAGGGATAACCCTTGCGGGTTTGCAGATTATAGTGGGATTTGTGAAAGGTATCCTTATAAGGTAGGTTCTTAATATTGGCCTATGGATATTCTACCCTCCCCATAAGGTGGCTTCCTTAAGGGTATCATGAATGACACTAGAGGGAAAGACACAAAGGCCTCCCTTAAGCGAATTCTCTTTATAGACCGAAACATTCGTCTCTACATCATGAAAGGTCTCGTCACGATATTTTGGTTTAAAGTCCGTACAAAGAGTCATATGTATCATTCCAAAGTCCTACTTCTCAAGAGGATGTCTCTCGAGAGGTATTCATTTTGAGGAATTCCATCGACTCTAGGCGAAGTCGTCACATAAACTCATAGGGTTGATGAAACCCCTTGGTTAATAAACAAACCTTCTTTCTAAGGGTTTTGAGAATAATATTGCATAATTTTTAAATCCCATCATAAATATATAAATAATATGAATAATAAAGAATAGGCAAGAAAATAAGTAAATAATTAAATAAGAAAAAATAAAACCCAAAAGAAATAAGAAAAACCCTAAAAACCCTAAAATCAAAAGATAAGGCTTCTAAACCTAGGGTTGAGTCCCCAGCAGAGTCGCTAGCTGTTACATCTGGTTTTAAAACGAGAGTCGCCATCCTTAATTTTTATCCTAAAGGAAGGGAGTATAAAGGAATAAACCTAAAAAGTTCAGAGATTCTAGGCCTGACTCGGTTCTAGATGAATGGAAGGTGTTAGGCACCCCTCATCTACCTTGTTCATAAGGATCCCAGATTTAGAAGCACTGTTTAAGAAAATAGGGTTTTAAATTTTATTAGGGGAGAGGGTTTTAATTTTAATCAGCGGAAAAAGGGGTTTGTTTTTTAATTAGTGAGACTCACCACGACTTTAATCGTATGCCTATGTATCCTCTTAGGAGGAATCAGAGTCCCATTTCGTAGTTCGCGGTGTTAGTTGGTGTTTTTATAGAATTGCGTAGAATTGCTTTTGAATTTACCATTCAACCTTGTCTGGGTTGAAAATTGTGTGAGCGTAGAAGTAGTTCGCATTTAATTTCGAAAGAAATTCTCCTTAATTCTTTTTCGAAAATATCTTGAGTTTTTTATTATGTTAGTAAAAAAGAGTTTTGACGTTGGTTAACTGTTTTAAGATGTAGAGCGGGGGAGTCTGATACAGTCTCCTCATCATGTGGCCAGATACTGACAACGTGTTACTCTTCATGAAGGATACAGAGGGAGTATAATATAGCCTCCCTCATCACGTAGCCAGATATTGGCCACGTGTTACTCGCGGGTGGAATATTTGATGAATTACGTGGATTTTGATATTTGATTATGAATAATAAATTAGTAGATGATGTGTCGACCGATTTAATTACTCAAAGATGAACATCCTATTATTTGTGAAAAAATGACTAATTTTATTGTGAAAATAGTTTGATTTTACATACATATTTATTAGTTTATTCACAAGGGAAGAGATTTTGGTATTTTTATGTTTCATTTAAGAATTAAAACTAAACGACCAACTAAGTAAATTAAATCTAGGTGATTAATTAAATTAGGTAATTAAGAAATTAAAACAAACAAAACTTAAGGGTATAGTATTTAGAACTAAGGGTGAAAGGTTAGTAAAAGAGGGAAAGTAGACAAGGTCCAAACCAATTGCAAACTCAAAATTCTAATCATTCTACATAAGCTCTATTTGGAGCATGAAAAAAAAAACAAGAAATAAAAAAGGAAATGGATACTTGATTTTTGTAACCATAAAACACACATGTACACACATGATGAATTAATGCTCCAATGGCCATTAAATAACAAATAAAAGGTGGTTTCAAAACATTAAAAAAGTGATCTCTTATTTACTAGTTACCATAAATTTTACGTGACTTGAAAATAAAATAACACATAACCAATTTTGAATTGGTCAAAATTGTAGAAATTGAGGTCCAATGGGTGCAAGACACATGGAATGGTAAGAAGTAAAAATAAAATATAAAAAAAACTACATACATCCATTCTACGTTTTACAGTAACAACAATGTACCCTTTTCTCTTTCACTTCTCTTCTCTCTCACAAAACTAGTTTCTCTTCTTCCATTTTTCTTTTATCCTGCATAAATCATTTTTATGATAACAAAGCAATGTAGTTCTAACGGTGGATAAAAAGAGAAGATTTGTGTTTCATATGATGTTATTGAAAAACTCTTGATGAAAGGTAAAATATTATTGTATATGTTAATGATTAGAGATACTAATCATGGTGTATTAGCTTTTACAAGAATCAAATAAGGATTTCCAAAAATATAAAGAATTATTAAAAACAATAAACATCATAAACCAACCATTTTTATCCCTCGAATTTTTTTAAGGCTATGCGGTTTGTATTGTGGTTCAGGTTAGACAACCCCCATCATTTAAACAATTGAAAACAATAAATTAATATATGGAAAGCATAAAAATTCAAAAGAGAATTAAGGACTATGAAGTCTTGTGTCTGTGTGGGAAAAATATGTGAATTAAGGACTATGAAGTCTTGATATAAAACATATGTGAATTTAAAAAATTAGTAAATGGAAAAATATGCATATGGTGTTTGTGTATAGAAAATATTATTTAACAAAGAACTATTAGGAATCCTAATCAACTGGTTAGAGTAACAAATAAATTAAGAAAGTAAAATTTAAAATAAGAGGGAGGGGCCTCATATAAAATCATCGGCCAAAAACTAAAATAAAAGTAACACCAATGATATTAAAATTAAAATTTTAAAAGAAGAAGAAATTTGCAAAAAAAAGGAAGTGTGTGTGAATGACTAAAATTGTGAGAGATTGTGGATGAATTATGTATATTGTGGATATCCTATTTATAGATTAAAAAAACATCCAAATTAGAAATAAAACAAAATTTACCAATCAAAAGCAAAGTGTGACACAAATTGACATCAAATGACTAATAAGAATCACATATAAAAAAGGAAAGAAAATTAGTGACGAAAAATAGAAAAAAAGAAAATGTTGAAAGTGCAACACAAGAGATTCAAACTCGTGACCTAATTCTTGCAAGCTTCATTCTTTATCAATTGTGTTATATTACTTATTTGTAAATAAACTCAATTCAAAATATATGAAAGGTGTGCCAATATTTTCTATTTTAAAAATAAAAACAATTTTAAAATGAATCATTATATTTTTAAATAGGTTTGGAAGCAAATATTTATAAAAATAAAATAATATTATAAAACCAAAGTTTAAAATATTTTTGAATGGACTTGAGAATGAGCACCTGTAAAAATCAAATAATATTATAAAAACAATATTTTAAAATACTTTTGACTGTAGAAATAAAATGGCGGGAAAATTTGGAGTATGACACTTACCTTAAGATTATTGCTATCTTCTGATTCCTCTTTGTGTTTTGCAATTCCTCTTTGTCTCTTTGTGCCCTAGCTTTCTTTCTCTATAATATTCTTCCAATTCTTACAATCGCACAGAATGGTCGTTCCAACACCCAAGCCTTCCTTATACCAAACTTACCCCTTGGACCATTAATATGATTTTCCACTATTGTCCTTACTTATTCTTCCCAAATGACCACCTTGCCCTTATTTTCTCTACACCACCATCCTATTTATTTAATCCAAACATTTATAAATAATTACTATTAAATCTAAATAATTTCAACTAATTATTTAAATTCTAAACATCTCTTATTATCCATCCTACACCACACAAATCATTATTCTAAACATCATATTCATCTCGACATCATAGTATACTTCATATTCATCAAAACATCACAAATCATCACGAGGACTCACATAAAAACACCAAAACATCATATATATCAAATACTTAACAATGACTCATATATTCATGCTAAATTAATTAAATAAAAATTAATCTAGAATTCGGAGTGTTACAGAGAGTGGGATCAAATAAATGAGTGTCTTCATCATATGAAAGACGTGTGTTTCTCGACATAGGTGTAGTCACAAGCTTGCAACCCAATCAACCAGAATTGGAGAGGGTGTATTTCCTCTGACAAATGTTGATTTCAGAGTTGTTTCTAGCTACTTCTAATCCATGGAAGTACTTCAGAGTACCCAAGTCTTTGGTGTGAAAATGGTGTTGTAATATGCCTTTGGCGTGCTTGATAATTTCCAAGTTATTACTTGTAATGACAAGGTCATTAATATAAATGAGTAGATCAGTGAAAGAACTATGATACTTGATGGATAAATAAGGAATGATCAATAGAACATTGTTTGAAATTATTAGCTAATAGTAAAGTAGATAACTTAGCAAACCATTATCTACTTGATTGTTTCAAACCATACAAAGATTTCAAAATTTTAAAAACTTTATTTGGGTGAGAAGGTTCAATTCCTTTAGATAAAGTCAGGTAGACCTCTCCCATCCAAATCCCCGTGAAAGAAAGCATTATGAACATCAAGTTGATGAAGGTAAAGATTTAAAGAAGAAAATAAAGAAAGAAGTAGTCTTATAGTGGTGAGCTTCACAATATGAGAAAAAGTGTCAAAGAAATATATACCTTCAAATTGGGTGAATCCTTTAGCGACTAACATTGCTTTATGTCTTTCAATAGTGCCATCTGAATTGAACTTGGTCTTGTAGACCCATTTACAAGCAATTTCCTTTTTACCTAGTGGGAGGGTTGTGAAGTCCATGTATTGTTGTGTGTGAGAGCTTTGATTTCATTGTCCATGGCTTGAATCCAATATGGATGAATGATGGATTGCTTGTAGGTTGTTGAATCATAAGAAGTAGAAATTGTATAAATAAAGGAATAAAATGCAGGACATGTTTGATGATAAGAAATAAATTTTGAAATGTCATAAATGATGGGAGAATGAGATGTAGAGCCCACACAATCATGAAAATATGCATGTTTGGTTTTTTTCTAGTATATTTTCTAAGAGGTGGTGGATTTGGTGTGTCAGGTTGACTGTTGCTAAGAGGAGATAAAGGATCGGTATTATTGTTGGTAGGTGAGGAAGGTTGGTTAATAAGTCTTGAGTAGAGTGTAGTAGGGAAATAAGGTCAGGTTTAGTAATTAGTAAGACATGGTCAGGTTTGGTTTTAAGGGAGACGTCAAAGACAAAAGGTGTGTTGGATTGATCAATTTCCAGAATTTGGTCATAATTGGTGGGTGTTTTGTTGGTTCGTGTATAAGGGGAGTTGTTCTCATAAAAAGAACAGTTTCAATAAATAAAAGTGGATCTCGTGATAAGGTCAAAAATAATGTACCCTTTTATGCTTGTGGGATATCCTAGAAATATACACCTAATGGCTCTAGGGTCAAGTTTGTCTCGATTTCGAGTAATGATGGTAGCATAGGTGAGGCAACCAAATGTCCTAAGGTGCAAAAAGGAGGGTGGTTATTTGAATAGGAGCTCATATGGGTTTTGTGATGAATTATGGGGCTGCATAATTTGTTAATCAAGTATGTGGCATGACATAATGCAAAAGACCACTAACACTTAGGTAAATTAGCATGAAATAAAGGGATCTAGTAACATTTAGTAAGTGTTTGTGCTTTCTTTTAATAGTTAAATTTTTGTGGTGTTTCTATACATCTTCTTTGATGAAAAGTGCCTAAGGATGCATAATATGATGGCATGGTGAACTTTGTGCCATTATCAGTATGTATGAATTTAACTTTACATGAAAATTGAGTAAAGACAATATGCAATGAAATTTTGTATATGAGTTCTAGCTTCAGATTTTTTATGCATTAAAAAAGTCCAAGTGTAGCGTGTGTAGTCATATACAATGGTAAGAAAATATTGAAAACCATCTAAAAAATGCACGACATTACGACCTCATATATCTATACGAAGTAAGTCAAAATAGTTATTAGTGAAAGAATTGCTAGTAGGAAATAGGAGTTTATAATGCTTAGAGAGATGACAAGCATGGCAAAGAATCTCCTTATGGTATTTGATATCATGAAAAAGATTAGACATATGATGCAATATTTCATTGGGTGGATGTCCTAACATATGGTGCTATTTATCTATTTTGCTATTGGGAGTAACATCATTTATAACAGTAGAGGTACAAGCATGAGTGTGATTACAGTGTAGGGAATTACAAAAAAAGGAATTGTGTATAGGGGTTTTGTGAAGAATGTACAAGTTGTTATGTTGGGCCATATTTCCAATCATCTTCATTGTAGACACATCCTGAATGTGACAAAAATTGTGCGATAAGGAAATATTGTATTGTGAATTCTGCCATAATTTTGAAATGGAAATGAGACTAAAGCAAAACTCTAGAATAAATAGAACATTATGCAAGCATAAATAAGGGATAAGGATGATGGTGCCAGAGTATTTGGAAATGAGACTATTCCCATTAGGAAGATGAATATTAATAGGTTCAACAGTTGTAATGTCATAAAAGCATTTGATGTAGGGGTATACATGGTCAGATGCCCCTGATTCTAGGATCCATATAGAGAAAAGTTTAAAATCAGTACTTGGATTGAAGATACCTGATATAATATGATTAACATTATTTGAATTTTGTGCTATATTTGATGAATGAGCTTCTTTCTTGGATTGCTGGAAAAAGAGAAGTAAGTGTTGATAATATTTCTTGAATATGACCCTGTCATAACCGACAAAAAATATGAGTCGCCACTATTAATTTTTATCCTAACGACGAGAATATAACAAAATAACTCTAAAGTTGATACATGGATTCTAAGTTTTGAATCACTTTAGGCAAAGGGAAGGTGTTAGGAACCCTTCATCTACCTTGTTCACAAGGATACTAGGGTTTAGGTTTAGGGTTTAGGGATAAGGTTTTAATTTTAATTAGGGGATCTCACCACGGTTTTTAAGTCGTATGCCTACGTATCCTCTTATGAGGAATCAGAGTCCCAATTCGTAGTTTGAAGTGTTTGGTTAGTTTTTTTATGGATTGTGGAAATATTTTAAATTAGTCCTTGAACCAAGTCTGGGTTGAAAATAGCGGAATCGTAGACGAAGTTTACAGTTAATGAGAAATATCTCCATAATCCTTTTTGAAAATGATATCTTGGATTTTAAATTATGTTAGTGGAAAATTGTTAGTAATTTGATTGGTTAGATATTTTTTAAATATATAAAAAGAAAAAATATTTTTAACGCATGATAAAAAATCTTAATGCAATTTTTAAAAGTAATTAAAGAATGAGTTAGTAAAAAAATTTAAATTTTATAAAAATAATAATAATTTCAGAATTTATACATATATATTAAATATAAAAAATGTTAATTATAATATAAATAATAAAAAATAGAATATAAAGAATAAAAATAAAATTTTAATTAAAAATGCCAGGAGGTGTATAATTATTTGGCTAGTAAATCCAGGGGGTGTAGAAAATAGGGCCCTAAATCTAGATATTGGATTTAGGCCCATATCACAAGGGGGTGCAGATTTGCATTGCATAGAAAAATTAGGGGATTTTGTTTAGCAAGGGTCCAAGTTCAGATATTGAATTGGGCCCAAAGGCACAGGGGGTACAGTTTCTAATGTAGTAGTAAAAATGGGGGGGGTGGATTACACAATGGGCTAGGCTTTGTATCACAAATGCTTGGGAGGTCCGTTTGGACCTCGTACGACAAGGCACAAACGTTTAGGATGGGCGCTGTGATCGGTGGAAATAGAACTGACTGTTTTGGAATGCTGGTTCGCGAAATGTCGCGGTAAGCAAGAGTCGCCACCGTCTTTTATTTTCTCCAACAAGGAAAGGACAAAAGCACAACAAAATTCCTTTTCGAGATGTTTCTCGGTTCGGGAGGTAGATTATAGAAAGGGAATGTGTTAGCACCCTTTCTATCTGTGGTTATCCACGGGCTCTTAGGTACTTGCTCATTATGTTTTCAAAAATGTTTTGCTTTTTTGTGTTTGTGGGTTTTGAAAAAAGTTTTGTTTGAAAACTCCGATTTAACTCTTGTATCTGTCCTCAAGAGTGTATGAAGTGTTTGTTTGAAAACTTTTGTCAGAAAAGTGTAGGTGCGAAAAGTATTTTTGTTTTCTTGAAAGAGCAAGTACTTGAGAACCTCTACCTACTCAAAAGAAATTAAGCTGTGTAAATGTCCTTTAAACAGTACCATCCCACTATTGAGAAGTAGGTAGCACCGTCGTTGGAGTTTCTGGTCAATTCGATTATAGGGACATGTGGCCACCAAAGCAATAGTAGGACGCCTTAGCGGTAACCCTAATGTCTTAGATCGTTTTTATCCGAGGCAACCGTTTCGAGGCAACTTGGATCTTTAGACAGGAGGGCAACATCTAAAACACCTTATACTCAATGACCACGTCGAGGCAACCAAGTGAGGCGTACCCTAGGAGTGGCATGTGCGAGTGTGTCAGGTTTCATGTTAAGTTATCTTTATACATGTTATGGTGAGCTACGGGTTGATTTTAATTTCAGAGAGATCTTGATATGCATAGCCTAATTAGCACACATCTAGCAATTAATAGTTGCAGAAAATAAATCTAAACTATTACAAGGCGTCGGGTATTTACATCGCCAAAAACAAACCCTTGGAAAAGTAAATTGCGGAAAATAAATGAAAGCGATAAAAGAGTCCTAATTAAAGCTATTACATCCTCGGAACAATTACATAATAATGGATCAAACATGAATAAAATAAACATACGCGCGAGAGGAATTGGATCGGAGAGTTCTTAGGGTTTTGACCCTTTTTGAGAAAGAAGGAAGTTTTGCTATTTTTGCATTAAATTAAATTAAACCTAAAACTAATTAATTAATAAAAAGAAATATTTGTTGAGTTTTTATGTTTTAAGAAAAATAAAATAAAAAGATTAAAATTGTCAAGAACCCTAATTCTACATTAATTTTATTTATTGTGAAAATATTGAAATTAACCTAATTAAACAACTAAATTAATTATATTAGTATTTATTTACAAAAATAATAAATTAAGGGTGAATTTAATAAATAATAAAAAATATTATATTTTAGTTTTCTGATTATTATGAAAAAAGTTAATTTGGTTAATTAATAATAATAATAATAATAATAATAATAATAAAAATAGTTAAATGGAAAATACAAAAAGAGAAAAAAGAATAACCCAGGGGGTGTTGGCCCAATTAGGAGGTATGTTTGGAAATTGGTGGCCCATTAACTCTCCAGCCTGTTGACTTTCCTGATCACCCATGCGTTGATTGACTAGGGAGCATAGTAATCCTTCCATCTAGACCCTTGGATCAGGACTGAGGCCACTTGGCGTGCTGAGATCTGAAGCACATGGTGGACATCCTTTTGCAAGCGTACACAAGAGCGCCTGAAGAAAAGGAACAAATAAATGTTTGGGGGACCTGGGATTCGAACCCAGGTCCCAGCGCTCACATGCCAATGCCTTAACCACTCCACTACGCTGCTTCAATTGTTAGTAGAATAACAAGTAATTATTATATTAAGAAATTAATCCATATGCTGTAACACAAAAAAAATACGCGCACGTTTTCAAACACGCCAATGAGACGTTAACACCTCATCATCTTCTTCATTGTTCCTGCAAAAATAATATTAGATAGCGGGGGTTTTTAACCCCCACTATTCATCTCCACGAAAAATAGCGATTAGCACCACAGGGTATATAAATATTTCGCGAGGGGTCAGTTGTGTTCGTCTTGATCTCGTGATCTCAACCATATGTCTCACAAGTCCTAATTTTGCCTGGTTCAGAAAGCCCTAATTGCAAAGCTTAAGAACCCTAGAAATTGATCATGGCATCTTTTGATTCAGGGCGTTATATCAATTAAATCATACCATTAGCTTCGTATGGCTCCTAGCAATGCAAAACAATCAACAAAACATGTTAAATATGCATGAATTAAGCAATACGATTTTGGTAAAAAGCTGCAAACCGTGATTATGTCTAGGACGATTCTTTGAGCTTTAAGGCTTGAATTTGATTGCAACACGTCCCTAGGATCTCCTGCAATGTATTTGAATGGTTAAAATGTCTTGAATTAGCCTAGGTTGCAAAAATCAGTTTTCACTTTTCTTTGAAATTCTTGAAATTGTATGGGGTCTTTCTGCAGCTTTCTCCCGTCCCCTTGATCAGGGTTTCCTTGCTTATGTATAAGAGAATGAAATTAGGTCAAAAACTTGGGCCAATATCCATTGCATTGATGTTCAAATCCTTGATTGGAAATCATATCTTTTTTATTTTTCATGATTGGAAAATGTTGCCAAATTTTGGATTTTTTGTATCTTTGACTTGGTGCTCGAATTTGCCAGCATATCTTGACCATATTTGCTTCACAAATTGATTGAAAAATCAAATCTTGCATTTTCCTACAATTTAAATTAATTAAATGAATTAATATTAATTAAAAATCCAATTAATCAATAAAAATAAGAAAATAAATTCCATTAAGCTTGATGGGTCGTGCATAGGTCATGGATGAAGTTTCAAGAAGAGATTTGAGGCCCATTAGCAAAAATAAGGTGTTTTTGGGCAAAGTTGACTTTTGCAAATTCATGAAAATTTCCCAACTTCTCCAATGCACAACTTGCTCAATTTTGATCCTATGACCATGTTCTTGGACATTTTGGAAAGCTCTTGAAGTCCTCTAACCAATGCCTTTGGTCCCATGTCATTTGGATTTACCAATCTCAAGTTATGGCCTTTGACTCAAAGTGTACTTTTGTTGACTTTTGAAATTGACCTGTAATGTAAAAATTGATAACTTTTTGTGAGAGCATTTCTTGAACTTGGAGTGTGAAGATGGATTGTAGGAAATGGCATCCCCTTCAAAATGAGCATTGGATGGGATTTTTTTGATGAACCATCAAAAAGTTATGCCCTAGTCAATATACAGTTGACTTTTCTACTGTCCAAAAATAGTAACTTTTTGCATCTTGATGATTTGAGTTATTCTTGTGGAATCATGATCAAGACTTGATCAAATGATGATTGTGAACTCAAAATAAGATGTTGACCAAAAATTCTGACTTTTGACTGCAAAATGACCATTTTGCCCTTGTAGTTGACTGTGGATCAAATGAGGCTTTTGACTGTGCCAATTGGTACTGTGAGTCTTGAAACTTGGCATGTAGGTGTTTGAGAATGTATATAGGCCTATGAGACTTGATTGAACCATTGAGAACCCCAAATTCCTTGAAAGAACCAAAACCCTAATTTCAGCTGTCTTAGGAAGTAGTTTGACTGTACAACCCTTAAGCAATCTTGAGCAATTTGAGGATCATTCTTGACAAACCTTGAGGAATATGGGAGGGAAAATTTTGGGGTACAAAAGTTGCCCCTGTTCAATCTTCTTAGACCTGAGGAGGTAGATTGGCTTGCGTGCCTTTCGTGATCCGAAGGTGGAAGATGATTGAACACTAAAGTGCCCAGAAATTTGCACTCGCATGGTGTAGTATCAGCAATGTGATGTCGGGAATGGGCTTACAGATTCCATTTGGAGAGATGATGGATAGGAGGATGGGCTTATAGATGCCATCTGGAAATGTAATGGATAGTTGTGGAGATGGGCTTAAAGATGCCATCTGGAAATGTTTGTTGAATTGTAACTTGGTAGGTTGAAAGAAGGAACCTGTGTAGGGTTGCCTGATTGATGAGTCCGTGTAAAACTGCATCTTGGAAGAGAAGGAACCGGTGTAGGGTTGCTTCATGATGGTCAAGTAGATAGTTGTCCTGTCTAGTTTCAGGTATTAATCTATAACCCGTCGTCCACAGATATTTCCTGGCTTGCTACAGGTATTAATCTGGAACTCAAGAAGGTTGCCCAATGAGATAGTTGTCCTGTCTGGTTTCAGGTATTAATCTCTGACCTGAGAAAGAAAGATAGTCTTCCTGGCTTGTTACAGGTATTGATCCTCAATCTCTTCATGTAGATAACTTTCCTGGCTAGTTACAGGTATAGATCTACAATCAGTCGTCCACAGATATTTCCTGGCTAGTTACAGGTGTTGATCTGGAACTTAAGAGAGGCGGGTCGAGGAGATAGTTGTCCTGGCTAGTTTCAGGTATTAATCTCTTACTTGAGAAAGAAAGATAGTTTTCCTGGCTTGCTACAGGTATTAATCTTCAATCAATCATCCACATATATTTCCTGGCTAGTTACAGGTGTTGATCCGGAACTTAAGAAGGCTGGCCAATGAGATAGTTTTCCTGTCTGGTTTAAGGTATTAATCTCTGACCTGAGAAAGAAAGATAGTCTTCCTGGCTTGTTACAGGTATTGATCTTCAGTCTCTTCATGTAGATAACTTTCCTGGCTTATTTCAGGTATAGATCTACAATCAGTCGTTCACAGATATTTCCTGGCTAGTTACAGGTGTTGATCTGGAACTTAAGAAAGGTTGATGTTAATCATCTTTGGATTGACCTCTTCCTGAAAAAGGTAAAACGTTAGTTGTATGCAATGTCATGATGTATGAAATGCATGATGTCATGATGTTCTCAAAAATAAATGAGATCGTGTCGTATGCACTTTATCATGTATGTAAATAGGAGGTATGAGATGTGAAATGTTTATGAATGTATTTTCTTCTGGGAAAATAAATCCTTGACAAATGCCGGGGAGTTTGTTAAATCCTGGGTTGATGTTGAAGAGTATAGTTCTTCGTTTCCGCTGGGGATGATGAACGAAGATGATTGCAAGAATAAACCGGTAGGAGAAGATGACTCCGCTGGGGGATAAACCTGGTGAAGAGATTACTCTGCATGGAATTACTCTGGGGGAAGAGATTCTTCACTGAGATTTTAACGATATCTCCATTAGGGACTCCGTTGATAAGCTCTGTTGAGGATTTTGATAATGAACTCCGTTGGGGATAGAAAGAACTTCGTTGGGGATGATCTTTCAGTTGCAACTTGCTGAGGATAACCCAGTTAGACTCTGGTGGGGATAACTTTCTGAACTTGGCTGGGGAGGTACATTTGTACTCTGCAGGGGACAAGCTTCCAGAATCTACTGGGTAAGATGATTCAACTCTGGCGGGGAAGCTTTTCAGACTGTGCTGGGAAATGGTTCCACTGAGGGTATCTTGTATTCTGCCGGGGAACATTCTTATATTTTGTCAAGGAATATTAAGACTGTCGGGGATGCTTGCTGAGGAATATCTTTATACTCCGTTGGAGAATATTAAGATCTACTGGGGATACCCGACTTTTTAAGGTTGATGGTAGACCAACTCTGCTTGTGGGAGAGTATGGCTGATTCGTTCATAGTTGCAAGTCTCAGCTGAGAGAGCTATCATTTACTGTCTTACTCTGCGGGGAGTTAAGGTATCTTGGTCATACTCTTCAACTGAATCTTCCTTGGTACCTTGGTGGACAGAGCATTTTGTACAGTTTGGACAATTCTTATTGCCCCAGTTTCTGCAGGAGAAAAAGGCCTATGAGGAGCTTGATAACTGCCGGTTGACAAATCTTCTTCTGGTAGGCCAGTGACGAGATGACGGGACATAGTTGTATGCTTTTGATCCCTAACTTTTGCCTGGACCGCCCTTTCGGGTTTTCAGTCCATCGGGATACCCCTTTTTGCCCAAGCCGCCTTTTCAGGTTTTCGACTTGCCGGGTGTACAGATTTTTCATTTTCGTCCCTTATTTTTTCCCGAACCCTTTTGGTTCGCCGGGAAGCCCTTATTTTTGCCTAGGCCAGTCGACCTAGCGGGTCTTTGATTATGCATAGTATTTTTTTTTACTATGTCCACGCTCTCAGAGCGCAGGGAGTTGTCACTGCCAGTAGTGTTGTGTCACCATACTACCAGAAGATGTCTGATCATGCAGGATTCGTGGCTGGAATTCATGTCCAATGCCCCAAGTGACTCAGGCGGAGATCTGCCCCTGGCTATTTGGCATTTGGAGAGATTCCTTGAATCTTGACTTGACTGCCCCAGATGATGGACAATGCTCATGTCATGCCCCTGGATTGGAAGTGTTTTCCCACTTGATGTGATCCTTTTTGTTGAGAAGGTTTTTGTTCACTAGATATTCGTCGTGCGAATTTCTCTACTGTTTGAACAAATAGTCATATGCAAACAAATGTTATTTTAAGAATGCAAAGCTTATGTCTGTCTTGAAGTTTTTTTTTTTGAAATGCAGTTTTCAATAAAACAAGTGCATTTTTTGTAAAATGTGATGTCAACTCAAGATTTTACAGCAAACCCTACAGGAGTCAGGATACCTTTTGTAACAATATGCTTTTGAACTAACCCATGCTTCAGCTAGGACTTTTAAGGGTTATAACGTGGCCTGGTTCACGGTTTAAGAAACAAAGGATAAAGGCTCAAATTTTATTTGTACCCACCCGTTCTTCGTGATGTTCTTCGATCCTAAACTCAGCTAATCGTGCATTATATCTTGTTTGAGTTTTTGCTCTGACATACCAGTGATGTTTCGGATACTGACAATTTATTTTAAACAGGCAGTCCTTTTTATGAGAGTTTGTAGGACCTCTTTCTTTTTTATTTCGTTATCCCTGTCTTTTTGCCTGAACTGTTTCTTTTGTGATTACAGTCAGCAGGATGCCCCCGTTTTATAAGTCTCCTTCATAGGTTTTGACTTGATGGGCTTTTATTTCTGAGAGATAATGAATGTACGTCCTTACGATTATTCATAACCATCACCGTCTTTTTGTCTCGGAAGGACTTCTTTGATGCCATTCATTGTGCACCTGGATCAACTGAGAAAACTACCCTGCCCCAAGTTATAATTAAGGGTTTTAATTTTTTGTGAAAAGAAAAACTCCTACTTCTTTGGCTCGAAGGGGTTGACGAGGGATTATCTTCCTTATAACTCCACTGTTTAGGATTTGAAACAATGCATGTACCTCATCAGCGGGGTCTGTTCAAAAGCATACTGTAAATATTGTGGTATCGTTTTCGTCATCCTCCCTCAAAAGGTTTAGAACTTTTTAGTCGAGAGTTGAACATCACAAAAAAATGAAAGCAGTTTGAATATAGTGAATACGAATGGATTGATCCAAAACAGACATATGCAATGCATTTATGAAATAAAAGAGTTTGACATGATAATAATTGTTTGAGTAAGCAAAGAAAAATACAACTTCAGAATTCAAATGAACAAAAGTTTCTTAGTTTGAACTAGTCATCTCAGATGGAGAATTCTCAGCAGAAGATTTTCATCTCACCATCCGACATGAACTCCAGCACCCTTCCGTCGATCAAGTCTTGGATCTTGTTCTTCAGAGTCCAACAGTTGTCGGTGTCATGTCCCGGACTGTCAGAGTGGTATGCGCACCTTTCATTGGGATGATAGGTAGGAGCGAAAGTGTTTGGATTCCGGAGAGGAGCCCTTAATGCAACCAGCTTGACCTCCAACAAACGTTTCAGTATGAGAGATGATGGTATATCAGTCTCGGAGAAATGTCTTCCAACCGTAGTTTGCTTACGCCGATTACCCTGTCGATGCTGGCGAGGTTGATGCTGGGCTTGTGACCCTGAAGCAAGCTGAGGAGATTTTCCCTTGTCTTCTTGCCCCAAAGGTGGTTGGATGATGGCTTGATCTTCAACCCTAGTTGTCTGCCTCACTTGGTTATTTTGAAGCAGCTTGTTGACGAGGACCCTGAGCTCTTCTTTTCTTTGAGCTAAGTCTTGAATGAGAGTTATCTAGCCCGCCAGCTGTCCCATCATCTGGATCTTCATTGTTGCCAACTCAATTTGTAGCCCTTCCAACTGATCATTCATGACACCTCCTGGATTCCCTAGGACCAAGCCCCTTGTGAGGAGAGATTTTATTTCTTCTTGCCCTTGGGATAGGTTTAAGAACATTTCTTGAAGGTGGGCGTTTTGAGCCCGAAGGTCTTGGTTGTCTGGTTGGAAAGCCATTACTGAAATAAACAGCGAGAATATGAGAGACCTGTATCAGATGACCTGTTATTCAATGATATATGTATGCAATGTTTTCAAGGATCTCGCAGGGTAAACAAGAAACTGTTAGAATTTGAATCTGGTAGTTTGATTGAAGGAATTTCATGTTGCTGAGAGTCCTTCTTCAAGAGTCAAGCTCACCATATCGAGTGGGTCATAGCCCCTGACTCAAGTTATCATGTTTTGATCTCCAAACAACCTTGGCTAGAGGAAAATAAATCCCCTTTTACCCCTTACTAGACATTTGGTTCATCATGACCTGCATCACAAACCCTTAAGATCCTTGAAATGGGTTAGTCCTTATGCAAGATGCATGCAATGTTATGATGTTATGATGTTATGATAAAGGCACACCACAAGTATTCACAAAAGGAAAACATGGCAAAGGCACACAAGTCACACAATAGCCCTTAAGTTTAGGCTGGAATGAAGTTTAGGTACTACCCTCTTTCAGTTTCAGTTGGTTAAGACCTGTCCTACAAATAGTAACCGGGTTCTAAGGAGTTCAATATCATTGGATTGTTTTCTATGTTCATTGTTTTGATTTAGCCACTTAACTGGCGACCAAAATATTCCAAGAAAACAACCCTCAATGAGTGTAGTATCGAGTATCTACCAACTTCGGACTGCACCAAAGTCGGTCATCTCACTACCCCTAAGAAAGGCCAGGATGGTCAAGTAAGGTTCTAAGGTCATTTGATGCTTCACGACACCACGCGGCGGCCCCGTACTCTCCTTGACTTGACTCAAGGGTTACCGGTACTCGCCAAAGTGCCACATCAACGTAGCTACTGCTTCAACCGTGTCGGTATACCCCGCACAGTTCCCTCACAGTTTGTTGCTACTTCTAAAGGGTATCCCCAGATCCGGGTTAGGATCTATAAAACTCCGATACAAGCCCACAATATTAAAGCATTCAAGGCATACAATTGCAAACATAGTGATCTAATCCTAAGGTACACCTCACTTATAGAAAGTCCCCAGCAGAGTCGCCAGTTCTGTGATCGGTGGAAATAGAACTGACTGTTTTGGAATGCTGGTTCGCGAAATGTCGCGGTAAGCAAGAGTCGCCACCGTCTTTTATTTTCTCCAACAAGGAAAGGACAAAAGCACAGCAAAATTCCTTTTCGAGATGTTTCTCGGTTCGGGAGGTAGATTACAGAAAGGGAAGGTGTTAGCACCCTTTCTATCCGTGGTTATCCATGGGCTCTTAGGTACTTGCTCACTATGTTTTCAAAAATGTTTTGCTTTTTTGTGTTTGTGGGTTTTGAAAAAAAATTTGTTTGAAAACTCCGATTTAACTCTTGTATCTGTCCTCAAGAGTGTATGAAGTGTTTGTTTGAAAACTTTTGTCAGAAAAGTGTAGGTGCGAAAAGTATTTTTGTTTTTTTGAAAGAGCAAGTACCTGAGAACCTCTACCTACTCAAAAGAAATTAAGCTGTGTAAATGTCCTTTAAACAGTACCATCCCACTATTGAGAAGTAGGTAGCACTGTCGTTGGAGTTTCGGGTCAATTCGATTATAGGGACATGTGGTCACCAAAGCAATAGTAGGACGCCTTAGCGGTAACCCTAATGTCTTAGATCGTTTTTATCCGAGGCAACTGTTTCGAGGCAACTTGGATCTTTAGACAGGAGGGCGACCTCTAAAACACCCTATACTCAATGACCACGTCGAGGCAACCAAGTGAGGCGTACCCTAGGAGTGACATGTGCGAGTGTGTCAGGTTTCATGTTAAGTTATCTTTGTACATGTTATGGTGAGTTACGGGTTGATTTTAATTTCAAAGAGATCTTTACATGCATAGCCTAATTAGCACACATCTAGCAGTTAATAGTTGCGGAAAATAAATCTAAACTATTACAAGGCGTCAGGTATTTACATCGCCAAAAACAAACCCTTGGAAAAGTAAATTGCGGAAAATAAATGAAAGCGATAAAAGGGTCCTAATTAAAGCTATTACATCCTCGAAACAATTACATAATAATGTATCAAACATGAATAAAATAAACATACGCGCGAGAGGAATTGGATCGGAGAGTTCTTAGGGTTTTGACCCTTTTTGAGAAAGAAGGAAGTTTTGCTATTTTTGCATTAAATTAAATTAAACCTAAAACTAATTAATTAATAAAAAGAAATATTTTTTGAGTTTTTATGTTTTAAGAAAAATAAAATAAAAAGATTAAAATTGTCAAGAACCCTAATTCTACATTAATTTTATTTATTGTGAAAATATTGAAATTAACCTAATTAAACAACTAAATTAATTATATTAGTATTTATTTACAAAAATAATAAATTAAGGGTGAATTTAATAAATAATAAAAAATATTATATTTTAGTTTTCTGATTATTATGAAAAAAGTTAATTTGGTTAATTAAATAATAATAATAATAATAATAATAATAATAATAATAATAATAAAAATAGTTAAATGGAAAATATAAAAAGAGAAAAAAGAATAACCCAGGGGGTGTTGGCCCAATTAGGAGGTATGTTTGGAAATTGGTGGCCCATTAACTCTCCAGCCTGTTGACTTTCCTGATCACCCATGCGTTGATTGACTAGGCAGCATGGTAATCCTTCCATCTAGACCCTTGGATCAGGTCTGAGGCCACTTGGCGTGCTGAGATCTGAAGCACATGGTGGACATCCTTTTGCAAGCGTACACAAGAGCGCCTGAAGAAAAGGAACAAATAAATGTTTGGGGGACCTGGGATTCGAACCCAGGTCCCAGCGCTCACATGCCAATGCCTTAACCACTCCACTACGCTGCTTCAATTGTTAGTAGAATAACAAGTAATTATTATATTAAGAAATTAATCCATATGCTGTAACACAAAAAAATACGTGCGCGTTTTCAAACACACCAATGAGACATTAACACCTCATCATCTTCTTCATTGTTCCTGCAAAAATAATATTAGATAGCGGGGGTTTTTAACCCCCACTATTCATCTCCACGAAAAATAGCGATTAGCACCACAGGGTATATAAATATTTCGCGAGGGGTCAGTTGTGTTCGTCTTGGTCTCGTGATCTCAACCATATGTCTCACAAGTCCTAATTTTGCCTGGTTCAGAAAGCCCTAATTACAAAGCTTAAGAACCCTAGAAATTAATCATGGCATCTTTTGATTCAGGGCGTTATATCAATTAAATCATACCATTAGCTTCGTATGGCTCCTAGCAATGCAAAACAATCAAGAAAACATGTTAAATATGCATGAATTAAGCAATACGATTTTGATAAAAAGCTGCAAACCGTGACTCTGTCTAGGACGATTCTTTGAGCTTTAAGGCTTGAATTTGATTGCAACACGTCCCTAGGATCTCCTGCAATGTATTTGAATGGTTAAAATGCCTTGAATTAGCCTAGGTTGCAAAAATCAGTTTTCACTTTTCTTTGAAATTCTTGAAATTGTATGGGGTCTTTCTGCAGCTTTCTCCCGTCCCCTTGATCAGGGTTTGCTTGCTTATGTATAAGAGAATGAAATTAGGTCAAAAACTTGGGCCAATATCCATTACATTGATGTTCAAATCCTTGATTAGAAATCATATCTTTTTGATTTTTCATGATTGGAAAATGTTGCCAATTTTGGATTTTTTGTATCTTTGACTTGGTGCTCGAATTTGCCAGCATATCTTGACCATATTTGCTTCACAAATTGATTGAAAAATCAAATCTTGCATTTTCCTACAATTTAAATTAATTAAATGAATTAATATTAATTAAAAATCCAATTAATTAATAAAAATAAGAAAATAAATTCCATTAAGCTTGATGGGTCGTGCATAGGTCATGGATGAAGTTTCAAGAAGAGATTTGAGGCCCATTAGCAAAAATAAGGTGTTTTTGGGCAAAGTTGACTTTTGCAAATTCATGAAAATTTCCCAACTTCTCCAATGCACAACTTGCTCAATTTTGATCCTATGACCATGTTCTTAGACATTTTGGAACTCTCTTGAAGTCCTCTAACCAATGCCTTTGGTCCCATGTCATTTGGATTTACCAATCTCAAGTTATGGCCTTTGACTCAAAGTGTACTTTTGTTGACTTTTGAAGTTGACCTATAATGTAAAAATTGATAACTTTTTGTGAGAGAATTTCTTGAACTTGGAGTGTGAAGATGGATTGTAGGAAATGGCATCCCCTTCAAAATGAGCATTGGATGGGATTTTTCTGATGAACCATGAAAAAGTTATGCCCTAGTCAATATACAGTTGACTTTTCAACTGTCCAAAAATAGTAACTTTTTGCATCTTGATGATTTTTGAGTTATTCTTGTGGAATCATGATCAAGACTTGATCAAATGATGATTGTGAACTCAAAATAAGATGTTGACCAAAAATTCTGACTTTTGACTGCAAAATGACCATTTTGCCCTTGTAGTTGACTGTGGATCAAATGAGGCTTTTGATTGTGCCAATTGGTACTGTGAGTCTTGAAACTTGGCATGTAGGTGTTTGAGAATGTATATAGGCCTATGAGACTTGATTGAACCATTGAGAACCCCAAATTCCTTGAAAGAACCAAAACCCTAATTTCAGTTGTCTTAGGAAGTAGTTTGACTGTACAACCCTTAAGCAATCTTGAGCAATTTGAGGATCATTCTTGACAAACCTTGAGGAATATGGGAGGGTAAATTTTGGGGTACAACAGGCGCGTATTTTTGGGATGCTTGATGGAGATCAAATGGTAGATATTGAGGGTGCACGATATGCTTCCACATACAGGATCGCGAGGGAGTTACATCATTATTTTTCTTTTCACTTTGATTCATTTCGTTTTCTCTTTTCTCTCTCAACTTGTTCTATCATCTCTCTCCTCCCGTTAACAACGACAACTAAACCCTAGTCGTTGTTCCCGACGGTGAATATCTTCCTCTCTAACCCCAAATCAAGACCCCTCTTATCCATGCCATAACCCAGCAAACCCCAATCGCGACAGAAAAAACACAAAAAAATTGAGTTTTTATGGATATTACCTCTATGTGTTTGTCCTTTGAGCCTTCTTTTTCTTCTCTGTCTAACTCTATCTCTCTAATCCCCTTCTTTTTTATCTCTTTTGCAGGTAATAGAGACACTGATGGAGGTGATAGAGGTGTGGCGGCAGCGGAAGACAAATCTTAGGGTTTCAGAAATTGAAACCCTAGATTTACGCGACGGGAAGGCTCTAAGTTCTTTGTCTTTTCTTCTTTCTGTTTCGTCTCCTCAATATCTCCTCCCGTTTTCAATTCTTAGCCTCATGGTTTTATAGATTTTTAGGTTTAGACAAATTAGGAAAATATTGTATAATTTCCGTTAGAAAGTAGCGTTATTTAATTCAGATTTAGGATTTTAGGTTAGAAATTGATTGTAGATCTGAAGTTGATTGTAAATCTTACTTGTAATTTTGTATGAAATTGATTTGATTTGTATAATTACAAGATTTGATTTGTTTTTGTTAATGATTTGTTAAGATTTGTGCGTTTTGCCTTGATTTTTCTGTTTCTGTTTGATTTTGTGCTTTTGCGTTTAGGTGTTCTGGGCTTGGATGGATGAGGATGGCGGCGAATTAGGTTGGGGGATGAGCAAGGATGAACAACGACCATGGATTGAAGGGTTTGAAACCCTAGTTTCAATTTTGACCAAAGTCAAAGTCTCTCAAAGGATAATAATAATTAATAGTTTTAATAATAATTAAGATAATAATAATAATTAATACTTTCCTAATTATAATACTACTAATAAATAAATGACAATAATAGTATAATAACAAAAATAATAATAATTAAAATTTGAAATAATAATAATAATAATATTAATGAAATTGGTGATTATAATAATGATTTTAGTTAGTAAAAATGATTTTTCTTAAAAATACTATTAATAATATTTATATAACAAAAATTATCTTAATCAGATATTGATTAAAATGATAACAATATAATTGATAAAAAAGTGGATTTCTCTAAGAAAATTCTAATGGTCCATTAGATGTTAATGGACCATTAAAAAAACAGCCATGAACTCTTGAAAAACATACCCCCTTCTTATTATTTATAACATAGCCAAAAAATGTCTTAATGGGCCATCATATTTTGATGGTCCACTAAGGCAGCACACCCCTCTTATTAATATTTAAACTCCCAATTTATAATATTCAAAACAAACAATTTGAACCATATGATTTAAAGATTTAAAAAATAGTAACATAAAGTGATTATCTGATGGGTCAAATTTAGGGTATGACAGTTGCCCTTATTTAATGACTCTTTGATTGAGGGTGCGAGAATACGTATGTCTCTCACATTTGAATCAGAGGTTTATTAAATAATGGAAGACCTCAAAATTTGACCGAAGGTTGGCTAGATAAGGATACGTTGTACAACGTTCCCCAAAAGTACGAAAGAAATAGGCAAGGATGATGATGTATCATCCTACCAAAGTTAGAATATAGAGTATGATTGATTTGGATATGACGACGCGAATAACTCGCAAATACCTAGAAAAGTGAATGAAGATTTTCTCGCGTATTTACATGGCCTAGGAGGTAAATAACACTAGCTTGCAAAATGACTTACTAATGCCTCGTGACTAACATAGTAAGCTTAGATCATAACCTAGGAGATGAATGAAACAAAGTTTGATAACACATCGCTGCATGGAGACTGACTCAATAAGTTATGTCGCAGATTTTGGCATGTTTACTACAACTTAGAAAGTAAACAATACGAGGATGAACATGTGCACTTACCACGACCTAGAGGATAAATGACATGGAGAGAGGCTTATGTATTCATCACGACCTAGAGGATGAATAGTATAACCCTGAAAATTCGCATACCTATCACAACCTAGGGGATAGATATTTGAAAAAGTTTATGTGTTTATCATGATCTAGAAGATAAAACACACGGAGATAGACTGATGTATTCATTACGACCTACATAATGAATAACATAAAATATGACAATTCACACATCTACCACAACCTAGAGGATAGATGATTGAAAAATTTGTGTGTTTATCAGGACCTAGAGGATAAATGGCATAGGGGTAATCTTACGTATTTATTCGGACCTAGAGGATAAATAATGTAATTCATAAATTCTCATATCTACCACAACCTAGAGGGTAGATATTTGAAGAGTGTTGGTGATCTAATCTTAGATAACTAGAACAAAGATAAGATTGGAGTTTTCCCGGTTGTGTCTGTTCTCAACCAAGGTATTGTTTGTTTTGTGGACCAAATGATCTAAAGATGAGCCCTAAGAAGGTTTGTAGTTTAACCAAAATGTTTTTTGCAGCATGCCAAGCATGATGCCTTAAGCTGATATGGAACCCAAAATGTATACGCACTAAAAAATTTATATATTCCCCAAATATAATGTTTTTATATGCCCCAAATGCTGGTTTGTGAGAAACAATCTTTGTGCTTTCTCCTTTTAAACCATTGGTTTTGTGTTACCAACTCTCCAATGTTATATGTTGCATCGTTGCAGTATTTTGATTTGAACAAGATGAATGAGTATTAGCGAGATTTTGATATCTGTATCGCAGACGCAGATATGGACGTAGTTGTGGACGTAGGAATAGACCTGGACGTAGGCATGGATATGGCTATGATCGCAGGCATGGACGTAAGCGTGGATTTTCTTTCAATGTTTTTCTAACCATAATGCTTTTTGATGTTATATCTAATGTTTTTTTGTCAAATCTCCAAAATGATTTCAATGCAGTATTTATAAGAAATAACCGTAGTATTTTGAAAATCAATTGTTGTACCCCAAAATTTTCTCTCCCATTTTTCTTCAAGACATTCTCCCAAGGTTCTCAAATGCCCAAGGTTGCTCAAGAATTGATCAGACAAATTCTCCTCCAAGGCAATGGGTCCACAACTAGGGCTTTGTATTTATCAAGAAAGATTTGGTTTCCAAGGTCTAAAATAGTTTTCATGACTCCTCATATGTCTTCAAGAATTCTCATGTCAAGTTTCATGCCTTCCATCATAAGTTTGCTCAGTCAATTGCTTAGATCATGGAAACTCAATTGTATTGGGTAAAAAGTCAACTATGGTTAACATATAGTCAAACTTCAAGATTTTTGGTCAACATCAACATGTTGAAGTCATATTCATTATTTGATCAAGGGTTTATCATGATTCCTTAAGGAAAGCCCCAAATCATCAAAAGTCAAAAGTTGCCAAATTAGGGTTTCCTTAGGAGAAGTCAACTGAACTTTGACCAAGCATAACTTTCACATGCTTCATCAGCTTTTCCCAAACCAAATATCATTTTAAAGGAAATTCCATTCTCTACAACTTTGTCTCTCTAAGCTCAAGTCCATAAAGTTCATCATTCGAGAGATATAGGCCAATACATTATAAGTCATTTCAAAAGTGAACAAAAAGACACTTTTTGTTAAGGCAACTTACATCAAGATAAACTCTTCAAAATAAAAAATAATCAATATAGAGATTGTAGGGACATCTTGAGCTTTTCAAAAAGTTCAAGGTCATTTTCAAAATATTAAAATTGAGAGAGTTATGGCCATTGCAAGTTGGGAAATTTTGAGTAAATGCATGAAGTTCAAATTGAGCAAAATTGTAATTTTGGACTTTTGGGCCTAAGTTTTCATATCCAAACGTGTTCATGACTTGTTTAAGGACCCCTAAGTCCATTCATGCATTATATTTTATTTTTATTTTATTTCTTTTGATTTTTGTCCAATTAAACTCAAAATAAATCAAATAAATATAAAGATAATGAACTAAGGCATAAGGCTTTTGATTTCAGTCATGTTGGAGGCCCAAGATTACATGTGCAAGTTGTCAAATTCGTGCAAGATTTAGCTAAAAATAGCAAGTTTCACACAATTCTGAATCAAATCTTTTTCTCATAATCATGCATGTTTCCTCCCACTTTTGTTAACCTAATCTCATGTCCTATATATACCTAATAACATCAGATGCAAAAGGCACGTGAAAGCTGCCTCAAAAAACCCCTAAACATTTCTCAAATTCCAAAGATTAGGGCAAGCTCGAAACCTCTGCTGCATCCTTTCTCATTCAAAGGCAATGATCCAAGTATCCTCTTGAGACTTCTAGGAGTTCATCTAGATCCTTCGCCAAGCCAAAACGCATTCAGAACGTGCCATCAAGGTTGCACCAGTTGGGTAGTATTCCTTGAATTCAAACTCTCAATTTACATGATTTAAATGAATTTGATGCATACATTCATGTTCATATTAATGTTTGAAATTGTTTTGACGTGTTACTTGTGAGGTTTAGCGCATGAATAATGCTCTATCATTACTAGGCCAGGGGGAGGTTTTTTCTTCGTATCTCATTGTACAAGCGTATTCAGGCCAAATGGCCACCACCATTGGATTCAGGAGGCTTAATTTAAGGGGGGCGGGGGGGTTAAAGTCATCTTTATTCACTAACATTTGTTATTTTCGCAGGTGCAAGAATTGCCTCGCCGGAGAAGACGACCAGAGCTGGGGCTCTGGCGCTTCTCCGACCAATATATCTATGTTTATATTATATATATATATATTTGAATTCAATTATATAAACTAATGTATAGCCACCCCAGTGGCAGAAACACGCACGCTAAGTCACTTCTCTCCCATGTCACGGGTTCGATCCCTGGTTTTGCCAAATTTTTCATATTTTCATTATTTTTGAAGGGTTATCATATAATGCGTTGAACCTGATATCTTGACACCAACCAGCGCTTGTCCTGGTGGTATGCTATGCATGGAGAATTCTTGAGGGTATGGGTTTAACAACCATCCCTACTCTTTTGGTTATTTTCTATGTTTCTCACTCTTTTTTCCTTTAATCTTTTACAAAAGCTTTTCTTTCAAAAATATTTTCTAATAAACCCTAACATAAAACCTTTTTCAATAAACTCAAATAATTTAATTTTAGGTTTTCTTAAATTTAATTAATTTAATTTTAGGGTTTTTAGTTTAATCAATTTAGTTTTAGGTTGTATTCGATTAACCCTAATTTTATTTTTTTAGGTTTTCTCAATTAATTTAAAATCAACCTAGAATTTAGGGTTTAGCTTAATTAATCAATTTTTTTCTTTAATCAATAAAAAATCAATTAGACTTTAGGTAGATTATCAAAACTTTTCATCATACGATTTTTTCCTTTTACCGCTCCGCGCGCTTTATTACTTTCGCACTAGTTTTTTCCCCAATTATGTATCTGCTATAGTATGTAATAGTTAATTAGGGTTTACTTTATTTTTCCCCAGTTTTATGGTTTTGTACCCCCACTCTCGAAGCCCTGTAATAGCTTAGGTTTACTTTCCGTACCTTTACTTTCGGCATTTACTGCTTTCCCTATTACTGTATAGTAACTAGGCATGTATGGCAAGACATAAAAATGAACATATTTAACCCTAAATACAAGATAAATAATTGAATTGAACCACTTTTCACATACTCATCTCTAGGGTAACCTCACTTGTTGCCTCGGAAAATGGCCATGTCTCTCGAACATAGGGATACTGTGATCGGTGGATCTGGAACTGACTGTTTAACGCTGGTTCGCGAAATGTCGCGGAAGCAAGAGTCGCCACCGTCTTTTATTTTCTCCAAATGGAAAGGACAAAAGCACAGAAAAATTCCTTATAGAGATTGCTCTCGGTTCGGGAGGTAGATTATAGAAAGGGAAGGTGTTAGCACCCTTTCTATCCATGGTTATCCATGGGCTCTTAGATACTTGCTCATTTGTGTTTTCAAAAATGTTTGCTTTTCAATTGTGAGTGGGTTTGAAAAAGTTTCTTTGAAAATTTCAGTTCGACTCTTGTATCGGTCCTCAAGAGTGTTTGAAAAATGCTTTCGAAAGCTTTTTGAAAATGTGTTGGTGTGAAAAGTATTTTTGATTTGTTTTGTTTTGAATTAGAGCAAGTATCCACGAGTCTTCTACCTACCCTAAGGAATTCGTCTGTGTAAATGTCCTTTAAAGTAGTGCCATCCCACCATTGAGAGGTAGGTAGCACCACCGTTGGAGGTGTTCGGGTCAATTCGAGGTTCGGGACATGGTGATCACCAGAGCAATGGGAAGACACCTTAGAAGCTACCCTCATGCCAGGTTCCCGGATCATGAGGACTTACTAAGACATCCTCTACTCGACGATCACCTTTCGAGGCAAGGCAACAGTGAGGCGTACCCTAGGGGTGGTGTGTGATTTGTGTGTCAGATTCATTTATTTTTGTCTTGTCATGTAATTGGTGATCTATGCGTTTGTTTTTATTTAAGGCCATTCATTCTTGCATGCATTTATTTAACAGTTAAAAAAAGTGCGAGAAAGGTAAAGTTCTAAACTATTACAAAAGGCGTGGGTCCACATCGCCAAAATTTCCAGGACCCGATTTGACAGGAAAATAAAAAATTAAAGTAAAGTGCGAAAGATAAATGTCCGAGTTTACAAAGCTTTGAGAGAGGTACATAAAATTATACGACATAAAATAAAGATGCGCGAATTGGAATTAAAGTGGGAAGTGAGGGCGTTTGACCCTTTTTAATGAAATTAAATTATATTGAGCAAATTAATTAAATTAAGATAAAGGAAATTATTTTTTTGAGATCTTTTGATTTATGAAGTTTTTAATGAGAATTAAATGAAATTAAAACGCTAATTAACCCTAATTCTACAACTTTTATTTATTAAGAAAAATCTGTTAAAATTTAAACCTAAAATTAAATCTAATTATTTAATGACAATTTGATTACAAAAATAAATAATATTTAATTATTAATAATGGTGAAAAAAGAATAAAAGTAATTAAAATAATTAAACCTAATCTCTACAAATTTTTGAGTTAATTAAAAAATTGCTTGAATTAAACCTAATTTAATAGCTAAAATTAATGAGTAATATTTATTTACAAAAAAAATACTTATTTTTGTCTTTTTTCTGATTTTATATTGTTTTTATGTTTTTTATGAAAATAATTAAATTAAAGAACTAATTAAAAATAATAATTGAATCAAAATAAAATAATGAAAAAATATAAAAGAAACTTGCAAACCTTGGGGGGTTCTGTCCCCTAATGGAGGGTGAAGTCCAGTAATCAGGCCCATTAAGCCTTTGGCCTGTTTGACTTTTGCGCTGGCATGGATCTCCATTGACTAACGTATACGGTGTTCTCCCAATCTGGACCTTTTGATTTATCTCAGTAGGCACGTGGATGGCTTGATGTTGTGGATGTATGGTGGACGCTACCACTGAAACTACACATAAGTATTAATTGAAAAATAATATGGAAAGGGGTGGGGACCTGGGGTTCGAACCCAGGTCCCAGGGATTACCAGTGATACACTCTGCCAACTGCTCCACACGCGCCTTTTGGTTATTATATGGAAAACAAATAATATGATATAAACTAAGCGTTAGTGGACTTTTTAGCGCGAATTTTTAAATGACCCAATCACTGCTGGCCACATAACCATCTTCTTCCTTGGCTTTGTTTCTTCCTGAAAATCCAAAAGGGTTAGCGGGGGTTTTGAACCCCCCCCCCCCAAAATATGCAGCTTTTGATAATAGCGATTAAGCCATGGTAGCACATAAATTAGGCGCGAGGGTTGATTTGTTTTCGTCCAAGCACGCTGAATTCATTCATGGCATTATGGTGTTCTAATTTTATGGCTTTTAGAAACGCCCAATTTGGAACTCAAGGAACCCTAGCCTGCATCAATGGTGGAATCGTGTATAGCACATGAAAACTCAATTGAATTATACAGTTAGCTTCAGAATTAGACAATGAATATGAATCAAATATTAAAAATTGCTAAAGATGCATGAATCGAGATGCAAGAATGTCAAATATTTTCTGTACAGGTCACCATCGTTCTCACGTTTCTTGGTGTTAGGATGGTTGGTTTTGATTTGAAAACCTTCCTTGAAGCCTCAGGAAGGTGATGGAACAAGTCTTTTTGCTTGAATCAACCTGTAACCTAGTTTTCAGTTTCCAATTTTTTGCAAAAAAACTCAAGTTTCTCTATGCTTTTCTGGCGCAGCTTATAACACCCTCTAAAACCCCGAACAAAATTTCGCAAATAATTAAAATCATACTTTCAGAGTACATGTATTAACGAGGATGTCACAATTCTCTTTTAATAAAAATAAGTTCTTGTCATGCACAACATAGAAGCAACTCATACATGTTTACACAGCGGAATAATTTAATTAACAAAACCAATGTTATAATATTTTCAAAATCATCAGGGATTAACACCTGGAAAATATCAACATAATATTATAACAAACATAAGGAAATAAACGAGTCTGACTAAAGCAGCTCGACAAACAAACGTTCCCGGAGTTACAACTATCAGAGCATGACCCGGACAATACTTAAACGGAAATAAACTAGAAACAACAAGCCTTCGCCAAGCACCTGAACGAAGCTCCTCAATCTGAAATATTCAACAGTAAGGGTGAGCATCTCAACTATATATTTGATTATACGTTCATAACAATCAATTCAGAAAACCATAAGCATCACCCAAACAGTTAGCATGTTTCATAATTTACGAAAACCTTTACGATTCATATATTCAATATATATTACTTTTCATACTTATAATTGACATCAAACATTATTAACAATTTAGCAGCAATACATGCATACAGTCAATTAAATACAACATTGGAAAATCATCCATTCATGTTATATTCAATATAATGCAACACACCCATGCATGTGGTACCATTTTACCGCCCCATTAAATCTCGGGTCACGGATAACTCACCGTTCCATTATATCGCGGACACGGCTACCACCTCAACGTTCCATTAAATCGCGGACACGTATATTGGCCACCATGTTAATTCCACACAATGGGAATTAACAAATGCAACATGATATGTACAGTATGTAACACTCAGCATACTATTAACATCAATAAACCATATCATGTAACATCGACAATATCAAATACAACACGATATGAATAGCATGTAATCACTCAGCATACTATTAAACATCAACCAATCATATCAAGTTATATCATAATTCATGCTTGATAACATTATCTAAAAGCATGACAATAAAATCCATATAGTGTTGGTATCATAACATACAATCGTTATTCGATACAAGCATCAATCAACACTAGGAAATCAATAAACAGCATATTCAAAACATATCAAACACTGCACATCAAAACAGGATCAATCCCGTACATAACAGCATGCACAGAAAACAAAATTCAGAAACCAACACAGGAGGTTCAACACGGGTACCCGTGTGAATCAACACTGCCCGTGTGGAAATGTGTCCAGAAACACGTTATTTTGCCAATACAGGGGATCAACACGGGTGCCCGTGTGAATCAACACGGCCCGTGTTGATGAGCGCGTACCCAAAATTTCCTGTACCTGCAGCAGCTCAGAACAGCAGCCAAACACGAAAAATACCAGCCAAAACGTGCATTTCGGTACATAACAACATCAATTATGCATAACTCAAAGCAACACATCAATTGGAAACACAATTCCCTTCTACGTTAGTCAATTTCCAATCTTAAGGACAGCATTATTTCACTTAAGGTCTCATTTTCCAAAATCAATCAAAACTCAGAATTTTCATTTTTAAAACATCCTATTTTATCAACAATTCTTTCATCAACAACAATTTTTATTAAAATTGACCTTAAGTTACATATTACCCGTCCTTTAGGGAAATCCTAACAACATTGAGGTTATCCCTAGAACACCTAAGGTAAACTCACGATCATACAATTTCGATCTAAATCAACAACAGGGATCAATTTCTTAATCGATTCACAAACTTTAGGGAACCTAATCTTTTCTAACGAAATTCGACCCTAAAGTTATCGATCACTAAGAACATCAGGGAAAATGGGGTTATCTTACGATTACCCAACTAATTGCATCTAAACCCATAAGCAAATATAAACTGAGTAGTAGCCCCCCTTACCTTATCAAATTTCAGCTTCGAACTCTTGAGCGATTGTTCGTCGTTCTTCAGAGCTCCAATCCCAAATATCTCCAAACACTTCACTAAAATACATAACAATAAAATTCACTTATAAACATAAACACTTTCTCCAATAATCACTTATTAAAATAAGCTCTTAAAGCTACTTAATTCCTCATAATCATATAGAAAATTTCACTAGCTTTCCAACGCATCAAACGGCGCCTAAATCGGAGTTACGGTTCAAAAGTTATGGCCGAAACGATTTTTGGGAAAACCTACCCGAGCATCAACACAGAAGATCAACACGGGTGCCCGTGTGCATCAACACGGCCCGTGTTGATGACTCTGCAACACCATATTTCACGTTTTTATGCTTCCCAAAATCACCCCAACCCATTCCTAATCATCCCCAAACATCCTAAAACCATCTAAATTGAATTCCTACCATATAGCAATGATCTAAGGCATACAATAGGATCAATACCACATCAAAACACCAATCAATTCCATTCATCTCATGCCATCATTTCCTCATTTCTATGGTTTTGCAAAATAGGGTACAAATGGGGTTTCCACCAAAACCCACATTTCATGGTTCTATTTCATCCTAACTAATACCCATTCATGTTTCATCATCACCACAACCATGGCATCAAGAATCCATCATCCCTACAAACCCTAACTCATATAGAATATATCACAACTTATTCATAGTAAAAGAATGACCAAACCCCTTACCTTGGATAATCTGCAGCTCCTGCAACTTCCTCGACCAGTCTTCTCATTCTTCTCCTTTCTCTTCTTTACACGTTCTCTGAGTTCCAAAATCCCAAAATCTCAGTTTTACGTGAAAGTGAGCAAAAGTGACATATAAGTCCCAAATAACATTTTACTTCACTTGCACCCCCTCTTTTACCAATAACATCATAAGCCCAATAACTTAAAAACCCAATGTTTTCTTATTTCTTTTATTTTCTTCAAATATTCCAAAATAGATAATTCCTTTTTATTTTATTAATTCTAATAAAATAATTTCCCAATTTAAATAAATCAAATAATTGAAACTGGGGTGTTACAACTCTCCCCCACTAAAAGAGTTTTCGTCCTCGAAAACATACCTTAGACGAACAGATCCGGATAAGCCTCTTTCATCTGGCTCTCCAGTTCCCAAGTAACATTTCCATCTGCTGGACCTCCCCAAGCAACCTTCACTAATGCTATCTCTTTACCCCTTAACTGTTTCACTTCCCGATCTTCTATCCTCATAGGCAATGTTTCTACTGTCAGGTTATCTCTCACCTGTACATCATCTATTTTGATTACATGAGATGGGTCTGGAATGTATCTCCTCAACTGAGAAACATGAAAAACATCGTGCAAATTCGCAAGTCTCGGAGGTAAAGCAATACGATAAGCAACTTCTCCAATTCTTTCCGTAATCTGAAACGGACCAATAAAACGCGGAGTCAACTTCTTAGATTTCAACGCTCGACCAATACCCATCATCGGAGTAACTCTCATAAACACATGATCTCCAGCACTGAATTCTAAATTCTTCCTCCTCTTATCATGATAACTTTTCTGACGACTCTGAGAAGCTCTCATATTCTCTTGAATCAATTTGATCTTCTCAGTAGTTTGCTGAACAATCTCTGGCCCAATTACTGAACTTTCTCCAGATTCATACCAACACAAAGGCGTTCTACACCGTCTACCATACAATGCCTCAAACGGAGCCATACCAATACTCGAATGGTAACCGTTGTTATAAGTAAATTCAATCAGTGGTAAATAACTATCCCAAGATCCACCCTTCTCTAATGCACAAGCACGCAATAAATCTTTTAACGATTGAATCGTCCTCTCCGTCTGTCCATCAGTCTGAGGATGATAAGCTGAACTCAACCTCAATTTAGTACCCAAAGCCTTCTGCAATCCTTCCAAAATTTCGAAGTGAACCTCGGATCTCTATCTGACACAATACTAGAAGGAACTCCATGCAAACTCACTATCTTCTCAATATATAACTGTGCCAATCTCTCCATTGAGTAATCCATTCGCACCGGTATAAAATGAGCAGACTTAGTCAGTCTATCCACAACAACCCATATCGCTTCACAATTCTTAGGAGTCCTCGGCAACCCGGATACCAAATCCATAAAAATACTGTCCCACTTCCATTCCGGAATAAACATCGTTTGCATAAATCCTGACGGCTTCTGATGCTCAATCTTCGATTTCTGACAGATTAAACAAGCATACACAAATTCAGCTATCTCCTTTTTCATTCCCGGCCACCAAAACAATTTCTTCAAATCATGACACATTTTCGTGGCACCCGGATGAATACTCATCCCACTGCGATGTCCTTCTTCTAATATACTCTTCTCGATTTCTACGACATCAGGAACACAAACTCGATCACCAAATCTCATAATACTGTTTTTATCCATTCGGAATTCACCTCCTTGACCTTGATTGATCAATGTCAATTTATCAACTAGATTAACATCAGATTTCTGCCCAATCCTGATCTCTTCTAGTATACCACTAGTCAGCTTCAACATACCCAACCTGACACACTTCAGAGTACTTTCACATACTAAGCTTAAATCTCTGAATTGCTCAATTAAATCCAATTCACGAACCATCATCATAGACACATGCAATGATTTCCTGCTCAAAGCATTTGTAACTACATTTGTCTTACCAGGATGGTAAACCAAACAAAAATCATAATCTTTGAGAAATTCTAACCATCTTCTCTGCCTCATGTTAAGCTCTTTCTGATCGAAAAGATATTTCAAACTCTTATGATCACCATACACCTCTAATCTCGAACCATACAGATAATGTCTTCACAACTTCAAAACGAACACAATTGCCGCCAATTCTAAGTCATGAGTAGGATAGTTTCTTTCATGCACTTTCAGTTGTCTCGGAGCATCAGCCACTTCTTCTCGATTCTGCATTACACTCTGCACTAATCCCATCAAGGATGCATCACAATACACAACAAAGTTCCGCCGGATTGGCAACTCAAAATAGGCACACTAGTTAACCTCTTCTTCACCTCTTGAAATCCTTATTCACACTTAGAGTACCAATATATGTTGGACCCTTTCTTACTTAGGATCAACACAATACCATCACAGAAATCACATGTCCACGAGAATTAACTTTACTTAACCAGGATACATATGAAATCACTTCTCTTTCAATAATTCTCAAAACAATTCTCGAGATATTCCAACTATTCATCTTCATCCTGGAAGTAAATCAGAATATCCTCCATCAGTACTACCACAACTTACCAAAATTCTTCGCACTGAACCTTACCTCAGATAAACACTTTACCCCATTTCAACAACACAGCAGTGCTCAACTAAGCTCAACAAGTCTCTAATCACTATAATCGGTCTGGTAATTCTCAATATATCATCGTTTACTCTTGTTGGACCTTAGTTCACACTTACAGAACTACTGCTAGCTTCAGAGTGTCACTAGGAATTCATAAACCACTAATACAACACTATCTGTCGCTACACCTTCACTTTCTAGAGAAGTACCTTCCAACTTCACTTGATCGTTCTCTTATCGAACCATCTCAATTTGATCAATACATCGAGACCTTTAATTGGTATTCTTTTCAGATATCAGAATCCGTATCAACTTCTCATATCCACCTTAAAGCAATTGGCTTCGCTCTACCAAGTTCATACACATACTAACAAAACTAGCAAGACATGTCTATCACATCCACTATGCTCCTATTTGCTATCAACAACAGATTAAGGTCGATCAGTCCCTCAATTTGTCAATAGACAACCGAAGACATAATGAATGTAAAAACCCATCTTTACTGACTTCATTAGCACTGCATACAACTGATGCACAAATCCATGAGATAAATTCCACCTAAGTAATGCTCTTACCTCTGAATCCTCTTCAGGACTATGAACAATGCAGTCTATACCATGCTCATACTCTTACCATTTTCCTCACGTCGAGCAATTACTTAGCATCCAGAAGCACCATGGAGAAGTACCAACTTCTCCCCCACTTATCACAATCTTATCCCTGCAATCAAGTGATCCAAAACAAAGAAGTACCAACAGTGTTTTCAAACACTTATTGCGTACCAAGGGTAATGAAACTGACATGACAACTTGGTCGGACAGACCGACCATGCTCTGATACCACTATTATAACACCCTCTAAAACCCCGAACAAAATTTCGCAAATAATTAAAATCATACTTTCAGAGTACATGTATTAACGAGGATGTCACAATTCTCTTTTAATAAAAATAAGTTCTTGTCATGCACAACATAGAAGCAACTCATACATGTTTACACAGCGGAATAATTTAATTAACAAAACCAATGTTATAATATTTTCAAAATCATCAGGGATTAACACCTGGAAAATATCAACATAATATTATAACAAACATAAGGAAATAAACGAGTCTGACTAAAGCAGCTCGACAAACAAACGTTCCCGGAGTTACAACTATCAGAGCATGACCCGGACAATACTTAAACGGAAATAAACTAGAAACAACAAGCCTTCGCCAAGCACCTGAACGAAGCTCCTCAATCTGAAATATTCAACAGTAAGGGTGAGCATCTCAACTATACATTTGATTATACGTTCATAACAATCAATTCAGAAAACCATAAGCATCACCCAAACAGTTAGCATGTTTCATAATTTACGAAAACCTTTACGATTCATATATTCAATATATATTACTTTTCATACTTATAATTGACATCAAACATTATTAACAATTTAGCAGCAATACATGCATACAGTCAATTAAATACAACATTGGAAAATCATCCATTCATGTTATATTCAATATAATGCAACACACCCATGCATGTGGTACCATTTTACCGCCCCATTAAATCTCGGGTCACGGATAACTCACCGTTCCATTATATCGCGGACACGGCTACCACCTCAACGTTCCATTAAATCGCGGACACGTATATTGGCCACCATGTTAATTCCACACAATGGGAATTAACAAATGCAACATGATATGTACAGTATGTAACACTCAGCATACTATTAACATCAATAAACCATATCATGTAACATCGACAATATCAAATACAACACGATATGAATAGCATGTAATCACTCAGCATACTATTAAACATCAACCAATCATATCAAGTTATATCATAATTCATGCTTGATAACATTATCTAAAAGCATGACAATAAAATCCATATAGTGTTGGTATCATAACATACAATCGTTATTCGATACAAGCATCAATCAACACTAGGAAATCAATAAACAGCATATTCAAAACATATCAAACACTGCACATCAAAACAGGATCAATCCCGTACATAACAGCATGCACAGAAAACAAAATTCAGAAACCAACACAGGAGGTTCAACACGGGTACCCGTGTGAATCAACACTGCCCGTGTGGAAATGTGTCCAGAAACACGTTATTTTGCCAATACAGGGGATCAACACGGGTGCCCGTGTGAATCAACACGGCCCGTGTTGATGAGCGCGTACCCAAAATTTCCTGTACCTGCAGCAGCTCAGAACAGCAGCCAAACACGAAAAATACCAGCCAAAACGTGCATTTCGGTACATAACAACATCAATTATGCATAACTCAAAGCAACACATCAATTGGAAACACAATTCCCTTCTACGTTAGTCAATTTCCAATCTTAAGGACAGCATTATTTCACTTAAGGTCTCATTTTCCAAAATCAATCAAAACTCAGAATTTTCATTTTTAAAACATCCTATTTTATCAACAATTCTTTCATCAACAACAATTTTTATTAAAATTGACCTTAAGTTACATATTACCCGTCCTTTAGGGAAATCCTAACAACATTGAGGTTATCCCTAGAACACCTAAGGTAAACTCACGATCATACAATTTCGATCTAAATCAATAACAGGGATCAATTTCTTAATCGATTCACAAACTTTAGGGAACCTAATCTTTTCTAACGAAATTCGACCCTAAAGTTATCGATCACTAAGAACATCAGGGAAAATGGGGTTATCTTACGATTACCCAACTAATTGCATCTAAACCCATAAGCAAATATAAACTGAGTAGTAGCCCCCCTTACCTTATCAAATTTCAGCTTCGAACTCTTGAGCGATTGTTCGTCGTTCTTCAGAGCTCCAATCCCAAATATCTCCAAACACTTCACTAAAATACATAACAATAAAATTCACTTATAAACATAAACACTTTCTCCAATAATCACTTATTAAAATAAGCTCTTAAAGCTACTTAATTCCTCATAATCATATAGAAAATTTCACTAGCTTTCCAACGCATCAAACGGCGCCTAAATCGGAGTTACGGTTCAAAAGTTATGGCCGAAACGATTTTTGGGAAAACCTACCCGAGCATCAACACAGAAGATCAACACGGGTGCCCGTGTGCATCAACACGGCCCGTGTTGATGACTCTGCAACACCATATTTCACGTTTTTATGCTTCCCAAAATCACCCCAACCCATTCCTAATCATCCCCAAACATCCTAAAACCATCTAAATTGAATTCCTACCATATAGCAATGATCTAAGGCATACAATAGGATCAATACCACATCAAAACACCAATCAATTCCATTCATCTCATGCCATCATTTCCTCATTTCTATGGTTTTGCAAAATAGGGTACAAATGGGGTTTCCACCAAAACCCACATTTCATGGTTCTATTTCATCCTAACTAATACCCATTCATGTTTCATCATCACCACAACCATGGCATCAAGAATCCATCATCCCTACAAACCCTAACTCATATAGAATATATCACAACTTATTCATAGTAAAAGAATGACCAAACCCCTTACCTTGGATAATCTGCAGCTCCTGCAACTTCCTCGACCAGTCTTCTCATTCTTCTCCTTTCTCTTCTTTACACGTTCTCTGAGTTCCAAAATCCCAAAATCTCAGTTTTACGTGAAAGTGAGCAAAAGTGACATATAAGTCCCAAATAACATTTTACTTCACTTGCACCCCCTCTTTTACCAATAACATCATAAGCCCAATAACTTAAAAACCCAATGTTTTCTTATTTCTTTTATTTTCTTCAAATATTCCAAAATAGATAATTCCTTTTTATTTTATTAATTCTAATAAAATAATTTCCCAATTTAAATAAATCAAATAATTGAAACTGGGGTGTTACAACTCTCCCCCACTAAAAGAGTTTTCGTCCTCGAAAACATACCTTAGACGAACAGATCCGGATAAGCCTCTTTCATCTGGCTCTCCAGTTCCCAAGTAACATTTCCATCTGCTGGACCTCCCCAAGCAACCTTCACTAATGCTATCTCTTTACCCCTTAACTGTTTCACTTCCCGATCTTCTATCCTCATAGGCAATGTTTCTACTGTCAGGTTATCTCTCACCTGTACATCATCTATTTTGATTACATGAGATGGGTCTGGAATGTATCTCCTCAACTGAGAAACATGAAAAACATCGTGCAAATTCGCAAGTCTCGGAGGTAAAGCAATACGATAAGCAACTTCTCCAATTCTTTCCGTAATCTGAAACGGACCAATAAAACGCGGAGTCAACTTCTTAGATTTCAACGCTCAACCAATACCCGTCATCGGAGTAACTCTCATAAACACATGATCTCCAGCACTGAATTCTAAATTCTTCCTCCTCTTATCATGATAACTTTTCTGACGACTCTGAGAAGCTCTCATATTCTCTTGAATCAATTTGATCTTCTCAGTAGTTTGCTGAACAATCTCTGGCCCAATTACTGAACTTTCTCCAGATTCATACCAACACAAAGGCGTTCTACACCGTCTACCATACAATGCCTCAAACGGAGCCATACCAATACTCGAATGGTAACCGTTGTTATAAGTAAATTCAATCAGTGGTAAATAACTATCCCAAGATCCACCCTTCTCTAATGCACAAGCACGCAATAAATCTTTTAACGATTGAATCGTCCTCTCCGTCTGTCCATCAGTCTGAGGATGATAAGCTGAACTCAACCTCAATTTAGTACCCAAAGCCTTCTGCAATCCTTCCAAAATAGCAATAGATCATGAAAACTATACGGCATATATCGATATGGTTGAAGTGATGGCTACATTAGTGCGACACATTGGTTTGTACTGGTGTCCCTCGAGTCAGTCGGGGAGAATACTAGGTTGTCGCGTGGTGTCATAAGAACTAACTGACCTTAGAACCTTAATTGACCCAACTTAGCCATTAGAAGGTAGTGAGATAGCCTACTTTTGTGAAGTCCGGAGTTTTTTGATACTCGATACTACACTCAATGAGATTCGACTCTCGAGTTTTGTTTGGTGGCAAGTCAGTTGTCGTGCTAGACGAAACTTATGGGAAAAATCAGTGATATTGAGATCCCTAGAACCCGATTACTTCTTTATGACAAGTTGAGCCAACTAAAACTCAAGAGGGTACTTACCTACAAACTCCATGCAAGCCTAAACCTAAGGCCTTGTGTTCTTTTCTTGTGTTTGATTATTTTCTCGAACATGACATCATAACATATGACTAACCATTTCAAGGATCTAGGGGATTTATCTTTGTTCTGTGTTGCAGGGTCGTGACTTCCAGTCGTAGGAATACCATCTGGATCAACTTCATAAGGATACCTTCTAAGCTTGAGTAATTAGTCCCAAAGGTTCTCGACCATTCTCGATTCACCAAGAGACATGGTCGTCTACTCAGTTTGGTTACTACTGGCTTCCAGGAAGACACGATGAGCGTTCTTTTTCAATTCTTTGATCTGAAGCATCACTATTTTACCTTCCCGGATTATCAGCTGGTGCCCACAACGGAAGAATTATCTAAGTTTCTAGAAGTTCCTGTTCTTGATCAAATACCCTTCACCAGTCTAGAGCAAATTCTGAAACCTGAAGACGTTGCAGTAGCCTTACATCTGAAACGACCGGGTGTTGTATCTAATTGGGAAACAAGGAAAGGAGTCAAGGGTTTCCCTCCTAAATTTCTGATAGTGAAGGCTCAGTGGTTTCTAGACGCCGTGAATTTTCGTGCTTTTGAGGATATATTGGCTTTACTGATTTATGGGATGGTACTATTCCCTAATCCGGACTAATTCATAGATATGAATGCCATAAAAATATTTCTTACTCATAACCTAGTACCTACTTTGCTCAGAGATGTCCTGCATTCCCTCCACACTCATACTATAAATAAACAAAGAACTCTTATGTGTTGCATACCTCTACTGTCCAAGTGGTTTATTTTGCACCTGCCCCAATTAATGATAAAGAACGAACAAGGTTTGAGGTGGTATCAAAGGTTTATGTCACTCACTCATGCAGGTATCCATTGGTGTTCTCAATCTCAGGTAGATGTCACTATTAATGATCGCTGTGGGGAATTCCCTAATGTACCACTCCTTGGTATAAGAGGGGCATCACTTACAATCCTTCTCTAGCCCTGCGTTAATTTGGTTATACTCGAAGGGACCGTCCTCATGATATGCTCTTCTAGGATATTGTATTCGACTATGAGAACGATCCTAAAAACTACCATCAAAGGTTTATACGTGCTTGGGGCACAGTCAACAAGATTGATAACAAGACTTTGGGACACAAAAAATTCATTCCTCTAGATCCTTACCTCAGATGGGGGCAGTCTCGTGCTCAAAATCTTAAAATGCCATATCCTGTTATCTTACCAATGATCGTAGAGCCTGTTGTTGAAGGGGATGTTTCTCATATTTTTCTTCATCCTAATATGCCTAACGAATTCGAAGAATTACAGAAGTACTGGATTCAGCTTAAGGAGGAAAGAGATGCTTTCGAGGCTCAGTTCTATACTAGCGAGAAGAAAGTACTTGAGCTGACAAAACGACTCCATGAATAACAAAGCCTTAATGCATATGTCAACATAAAGAGGAAGCGTCCATGGGAGATTTGAATATATATTTTTCTGTTTTGTAACTCTTTTTTTAAATATGAAAAAACAATTATAATTTGAGCATTGTTACTAAAAATTCTTTTGTTTCCTTTTGTTTAAACAAATTTAAATCCTTCCACGGTCCTTGAAAACATATCATTTGCATTTGCATATCATGCATATCATCATATAATCAGTACCTCCTAGACATGTTTTCTCATCTTCTTGCTGTTTATTTCAGTAAAACATGGCACTCGAGAAATTTGTGAAAAAACTTCAAGCTCAGAACGCTCAGTTTCAGCAAATGTTCTTGGACTTACCTAAGGTTCAAGACGAGTTGAAGACCCTCATCACAAAGGGGAATAAGAAGAAGATTAAAAAGCCAACGGTCTTTCTTAATAGGGCAGAAGATTCAAGGGTCCACTCAAAAGGGCTCTAGATTTTGAGGTTCCCCTAAATGAAGAAGACAACCAAGAGAAAGATGACGAAAGTGTGAAAGCTGAAGAGAACAACAACCATGGTTCTAGGCAAGATTCTGATGAAGACTATTTCACTGAACAATATCCCCATACTGACGAAAGATACAAGCAGATGGAAGATCACCTCAACGCCATGGAAATCCAAAAATTGTCTGGATTAGATTTCAAAGAGATGGGTCTTATTCCGGGAGTAGTTGTCCCTCATAAGTTCAAGGTCACCTCTTTTTCTAAATATGATGGTGTGTCTTGTCCGAAACTTCATATGCGATCTTATGTTCGGAAGATCCAACCCCATACAGCTGACAGAAAGTTATGGGTTCACTTCTTTCAGGAAAGTTTGTCTGGTACACAACTCGAGTGGTTCTATCAGCTAGAAGGAACTAACATTAGTACTTGGGAGGACCTGGATGCTGCTTTCTACAAGCAGTATCAATACAATGTTGACCTTGCACCAACTCGCGCGCAATTATAAAACATTACTATAGGTTCGAATGAAGGGTTCAAAGAATATGCCCAAAAGTGGAGAGACTTAGCTGGAAGGGTGCAACCTCCCTTTTCTGACCGGGAGCTAGTTGATATGTTCATGGGAACTCTAACAGGTCCATTCTTTAACCACCTGATTGGAAGCTCCTCATCTGGTTTCACAAAGCTGATTCTAACTAGGGAACAAGTTGAAAGTGGTATTAAGAGCGGAAAAATTAAAGTGGTTGTGTCTTCGAGTACTGCGAAGAAGACATTCAGTGGTAAGAAGGAGACAAATGTCGTTTATAGCTAGAAGGGTCATGTTAAAGGTGACCGCAATCAGTCTGTAGGAGTGGTGCTAATTTCTAATTTGGTGCCTGCTCAATAGCATCAATAGGGGAATCAGCGTAGGTCAGACGCTCCAAGAAGAAAGTTTATGAAAATCAGTATACCATTGTCTCAGGCATTACAACATTTACTGAAAGCAGAGCTGATAACTTTAAGCGATCCTCCTCAAAATCCTAACACCTCCTCTCCTCACTATAATCCAAATGTAAAGTGTGCCTATCATTCCAACAGTCATGGGCACAACACCAATAACTGCTGGGCCTTGAAAAACAAAATTCAGGACATGATTGACAACAAGGAGATTGAATTTGATCCTATGGAGACCCCGAATGTGATTATTGCACCTATACTGAAGCATGACAAAGGCATAAGTGCTATTGACGACGTTCTTTATGTTGCAACTATAAGTGAATTGGTTACTCCCCTCCCAATTATCAAGAAGAATATGTTGCAGGCCAACTTATTTCCAGGATATATTGAAAGATGTTACTGCTGCGTAACCTAACCCAATGGCTGCAAGTTGCTGAGGGAAGGCATTCAACGCCTAATGGAAAATTATATAATTTTGATCGAGAAGGTTCCGTCTGCTGAGAATATGTATCAAGATTTATCTGTAATATCCGACACTCCTGTCAGGATTAATTCCAATCCGGAAGTTGCTCCCCTGATCATCACTACACTTGGAACCATCCCATATTCTTCGGATAAACCTATTCCTTGGAACTATGGATCTGACGTCTACTACCATGGCGTCAAGCAAGAACTACCGACTGTTGAAGATGAATTTACTGAAGTTGTTGATCCCAACATTGACAATATTGTTGGAACCAATAAGGTTACTAGAAGCGGAAGGTTTTTCTCCTTGGAAATCTCTCCGAAGACTGCTTCTACACCTGTTAAAGTCATTGCTACTAAATCAACTGCCGAGGCTCGGGGTAAAGAACAAATGGTGGAGCCTTCCCCGACGGAGGCGCCTAAAGAAGTTGAAGTTGAGGACACCTCTAGGAAAGAGTAGGAAGAGGTGTTGAAGATTATGTGCAAGAGTGACTACAAAATTGTTGAACTGTTGGGGAAACACCCATCTAAGATCTCTGTGTTATCCCTATTACTGTGTTATGAAGCTCATGCATAGGCTTTAGTAAAATTCTTGAAGACTGCTCACATCCCACAAGAGATTTCTGTCGATCAATTTGGAAGCTATGTTGCTAGCTTAACGACTGACAATGGATTAGATTTCTCTGACGCTGATATGACTTCGGAAGGAAGAAACTATAATAAGGCCTTGTATCTCTCCATTGAATGCAAGGGCACTACTCTGGATCATGTTTTGGTTGATATTGGTTCCTCATTAAATGTTCTACCGAAAGGCGCTCTTGACAGACTTGATTATAAAAGGGTCGTACTGAAACCCATTGATATTATAGTTCGAGCTTTTGATGGGTCAAAAAGGATGGTATACGGAGAAGAGGCTATTCCGATCAAAGTGGGTTCATAGATCTTTGAATCAAACTTCTATGTAATGGATATTCGACCATCTTATTCTTGCTTATTGGGGCACCCCTGGATCCATAAGGTAGGTCTTGTCACCTCGACCCTACATTAGAAGCTAAAGTATCATGTGAACAGAAAGATTGTTAGTGTCTGCGGCGAAGAAGAGTATATGGTTAGCCACTTGAACTCTTTCTGTTATGTAGAAATGGATGACGAATTCATTGAGACTCCCTGTTAGACTTTTGAAGTCCTCCGTCCTACCTCAACTGAAGGCGTCTCTTCCATTCCCAAAGTTACCAGGATTCCGCTCAGAATGGCTTCACTAAAAGACGCTAAAGCTGTTGTAGAAGAAGGTAGTTGTACTACTTGGGGTCAGCTTCCTGACATTCCATATAAATCTAACAAATTTGGTTTGGGTTTCACTGCAGAGGGTCAGAGGGTTGTTCTCCATGCTCATGCTGGAAGGCCACCATTCTGCATCAGCAACAATAGAGTCAACATAATAGAAGATACTGACAGTGATTATGATCTTGACAGTTGGATATTTCCTACCATTGGCAACTGGCTCAACAACTGCAAGAAGAAAGACATTATCTCTATCTTCTTCAGCCAGGAGTAATAGCTACATTTATGTTTTTATTGCTTTCAGGTTTTGGCTTTGTAATATTTAAACAATGACTTTAAGCCTTGTGCCTTACCCAGGGCACATTGGTTCATATGTTAAGGGTTGTCATTTCATAAACATGTGTTCATTTAATAAAAGCATTGGACATTTTGCATTCAAATTTTGTGCTCTCTTTCTTTCTTTTTTACTTTGTTCAAATAACTATGTGTTCTTACACACACCTATACAATACATTGTAGTTCCACATCCACTCTGGATCTCGTTAATAACGACTCTGCTATTGCCACTTATGACTTTGAAAGTCTGATCTACCAAGCCGAGGACAAAGGTGAGAAAGATTATGAAATACCTGGAGAACTTCCCAGACTCTTAGTACAAGAAGAGAAAGCTATTCAACCACATGAAGAGCTGATTAAAGTGGTAAATCTGGGTACTGAGACAGACAGAAAAGAAGTCAAGATAGGCGCCTACCTAGAGGACAGTGTCAAGAACAAGTCAATACAAATGTTGCATGAATATGTTGAGATCTTTGATTGGTCAAATGAAGACATGCCAGGGCTCGATACTGATATTGTGTTTCATTTTCTGCCGATGAAAGAGGGTTGTGCTCTGATAAAGCAAAATGTTCGTCGCATGTATCCCGAGATGTTAGAGAAGATCACGATTGAGGTTATGAAACAATTCAACGCAGGTTTCTTAGCAGTGACATTCTGTCCTCAATGGGTTGCAAATGTTGTTCCAGTACCAAAGAGATATGGCAAGGTACGTATGTGTGTAGACTACAGGGATCTGAACAGGGCGAGCCCTAAAGATGACTTCCCACTTCCACATATTGATGCTTTGGTTGATAACACTGCCCAACACAGGGTATTCTCCTTCATGGATGGCTTCTCAGAGTATAATCAGATCAAGATGGAACTTGAAGACATGGAAAAGACTACTTTTGTTACACAGTGGGGCACTTTCTTCTACAAGGTTATGCCTTTTGGGTTGAAGAACGTCGGTGCAACATATCAGTGTGTTATGGTAGCTTTATTCCAGGACATGATTCATCACGAGATAAAAGTCTACGTCGATGATATGATATCTAGATCACAGACCGAAGAAGAGAATCTTGACCATTTGCATAAACTATTTGAAAGACTAAATAAATATAGCTGAGATTGAATCCAAACAAGTGCATCTTTGGGGTGAGATTCGGTAAACTCTTGGGCTTCATCGTTAGCGATAAAGGTATTAAAGTTGACCCCGCCAAAATCAAAGCTATTCAAGAAATGCCCACTCCCAGTACTGAGAAGGAAGTCAGAGGTTTCCTGGGACAACTAAGTTATATTGCCAGTTTAATTTCTCATTTGACCGCTACTTGTGAGCCGATCTTCAAGTTGTTGAAGAAAGACCAGGTAGTAAAATGGAACGACGATTGTCAAACAGCCTTTGACAGAATCAAGGAGTACCTCCAAGAACCTTCGATTATGATGCCACCAATTGAAGGAAGACCTCTGATCAGGTATCTAATAGTGCTAGAGAACTCAATGGGGGTGTGTATTGGGCCAACATGACGAGTCTAGTCGAAAAGACCATGCAATATACTACCTTAGCAAAAAGTTTAGCGACTGTGAAACAAGATACTCATTGCTCGAGAAAACTTGTTGGGCTTTGGAATGGGTTACTCACCGACTAAGATAGTATATGTTGACTCATACTACCTTGTTGATCTCTAAAATAGATCCCATTAAATATATATTCAAGAAGCCAACTCTATCCGAAAGAATAGCCTGATGGAAAATGGTCTTGATAGAATATGACATTCAGTACACCACTCAAAAAGCAATCAAAGGAAGTATATTGACATATCATTTGGCTCATCAAGTTGTAGACGACTACCAATCTATGAACTTCGACTTTCCAGATGAGAACATTTTGCTAGTTACAGATTGTGAAGAACCTGGACCGTATGAAGAACCTGAGCCAGGATCCCGATGGACTATGGTTTTTGATGGAGCTTCAAATGCACTTGGCAACGAAATTGGTGTTGTAATCATCTCTCCTCAGGGTTGCCATACGCCCCTCACCGCCAGATTTTTCTTTGACTGTATCAATAACATGGCTGAATACGAAGCATGCATCACGGGCACCAGAGCTTCTATTGACCTAAGAATCAAGTTCTTGAGTGTTTATGGAGACTCAGTCCTGGTAATCAATCAAATTAAGGGAGAATGTGATACAAAGCATCCAAATATCATTCCTTATAGATAGCATATGCTTACCTTAATCCCATACTTCAAGGAGATCACTTTTGAGAACATCCCAAGAGAAGAGAATCAGCTGGCAGATGCATTGGCTACCATGTCGTCTATGTTCAAGGTTAGATGGGAAAACGAGGCTCCCAGAATTACTATTGAGAGACTAGATGAACCGACACATTCCTACGAGGTTGACACTGACGGAGTAGAAGAGAAGCCTTGGTTTTATGAAGTAAAGAGATATCTTGAGGCTCAAGAGTACCCTGAGGGAGCATCCATTAATGACAAGAAATTCTTACGGAGGTTCTCTGCTAAGTTCTTCCTGAGCAATGAAATTTTGTACAGGCGGAACAATGATTCGACTCTGCTTCGTTGTATGGACAAGAGAGAGAGGCAAAGAAGATTATGGAAGATATGCACAAAGGTATATTCGATACTCATTTGAGTGGACATACTATGGTTAAGAAGATCCTGAGAGCGGGTTACTATTGGTCGACTATGGGAGCCGACTGTCACCACCACTCAAGAACTTGTCACAAGTTCCACATCTATGCTAACAAAGTACATGTGCCTCCAGTACCTCTGAATTTCTTGACTGCTCCTTGGCCATTCGCAACATGGGGCATTGATATGATTGGAGAAATCAAGTATACTGCTTCTAACGGACATAGGTTCATCCTCGTTGCCATCGATTACTTCACTAAATGGGATGAAGCAGCCTCGTTTTCCTCTGTTACTAAGAATGTGATCGCACGATTCATTAAGCATAACCTTATATGTCGGTATGGCATCCCCGAGAGGATTATAATAGAAAATGGCACCAATCTCAACAACACTATGATCACAGAACTCTGCATGCAGTTCAAGATCAAGCACCACAATTATTTTCCGTATCGACCGAAGATGAATGGCATAGTGTAAGCCGCCAATAAGAACATTTAGAATATTATATAGAATATGACAGTGACGTATAAATATTGGCATAAGATGTTACCATTTTCTCTCCATGGCTATCGTACTTCAGCTCGGACATCAACTGGGGCAACCCTGTTTTCTCTAGTTTACAGTATGGAAATTGTCCTACCTGTCGAAGTCCAGATTCCTTCTCTATGGATTATGAAAGACACGGGTTTAGACGAAGACGAATGGATTCAGACTAGGTTAGATCCATTGAATTTGATTGACAAGAAGAGATTGGCGACTGTTTGTCATGGTCAGGTTTATCAGAAGCGTATGTCAAAGCTTTCAATAAGAAAATCAAGCATCGAGTATACCAGGCTGGTGACTTGGAAATAAAGTGCATCATCCTACCGCAGGGTGATCCCAGGGGAAAATGGACTCCCACCAATGAAGGGCCATTTATGATCAAGAAGATATTTTCGAGCGGTGCTATCATACTTACCACCATGGACGGTGAAACAACTGGCTGAAAATCATCAAACAATAAAGTCGCCATCAAACGTCTTTTATCCCACATGGAGGGAAAGGTAAACATCGAGAAAACCTAAGAAGGGAGAAGTCACAGTCTTGCGACCGGGAGATTGGGTAAGGGATCCTTTTACACGAGGGGAAGGTATTAGCACCCCACATGCTCGTAGTACTCCACGACATCCAATCTTGTTGTCTATCTTATGAGTGTGTCTAAACTATGCTTATTGTTTATCACTTCTAAAGGGAGAATGCATGCAAAATAAAGTAGAAAATAATGTAGGGAAAATAAAGTTGTACTTGCTTAGGCCCTACCCCAATGCCCACGTATCCTTTTTGAGGAATCAGAGCTACTGTAGTTCGACTAACATATTTTTGTTTGTTTGTGTTTTTTATGGACGTGTTGTACCCCAATTTTTGCCCCTAAGATCCCTTCATCATACCATATTGTTTCAATCACCATAAAATCACATTAGGGCTTTTGGTTCTTCTCCTTATCTTTAGCCTTGATCTTTGAGGAGTTACCAAGCACCTTGACTTGTTTTCTTTTGTGATCATGGATATTTTGCTTTGATTTTCTCTCTAAATTAACAAAATACAATATTGGTTTGTCTTACTTGTTAATAATGTAGGAAAAGGAAATGAGTTTTAGCAAGTTGCGTCATGGGTTCATGAGTTTTTTTCCATGCCCTAGTCAAAGTCTTGAGAGATTCAAACCTCACCATTGAAGTTGTTTTGAAGTTGGTATGGAAGTAGTTTTTGTGGCCATGATTCCTCATCATCATCCTCAACAAATTCTATTAACAAAGGAAGAATATTGGCACAAAAAGTTTGTTCAAACTTGGAAAATTTCCACCAAGCATTCTCTTGATCTAGAGGCTAGGGTTTTGGACTTCAAAGGGGCATATCTTGCTCATCTTTTGGTATTTTTGAGTGATTCCAAAAGCATTATTCTATTAAAAGAGTTACCAACAAATCTCTTCAAGAGTTCCAATGAGTTTTCATGTGGAAGGAACTTGGTGAAGAAGAAAGATTACAAGTTATCTAGATGAATCCCCAATTTTCCATATGTGACTTCAAATGGTCATAACTTGGTCAATTTTTATCACCTTGAGCCCATTATTTTTTCATGATTACCCTAAGTATGTGTACTTTATGCCTTCTTTTATGTGCAAAGTAAGAAAATGGATGGAAGTTGCCTTAAGAATGCAAATTATTATAGGTCATTTCATGATTTTTGGCCAACTTCAACAAGTCATAACTTGCTCAAATTTTGGAGATTTTGAGTGGTTCAAATTGCAAAATGTCATTCAAGAGATCTACTTCATTCCATCCTTTTTGGTCAAGAGCAAATTCTAAGTGGAAGGCCATGTTTGGATGCAATAGATTATAGGTCATTTTTAAAGAAGAATTTGAAATATTTCTAAGTATGGAAAGTCAACTCTTTTTCTTCAACTTTGACTCCATGTAATTTTCAGCTCAAGCTTCCATTTGATTCCATTCTTTTTCCATTGCAAAGCTTGTTACCTCATATTTCCAAAGCATCAAGAATTTTCCCTAAGACCCCCTGAGGTGGAAATTTCATTGGATTGAACTTGGTAACTTGGAACTAAAGTTTCTCCATAATTCAAAATTTGAAATTCATGTTTTGGCCTCTAAACATAAAATTAGCACGCGTTTGTGATCTAAACATGATTAACCAAGTTTCCAAAGTGGATTAGAGCATTGAAACGCAAGGATTGGATGAGTTTTGATGCAAATCATATCACACTTTGCTCGTGCATCAGGTTCACACGATTTCCCTCCAAACTTCATCATTTCAGATACTTGAACATTCCATTTGATTCCATATAAATAGAGGGTCATCCCCCATTCAATTTCCCAAGCTTAGATAGCCAGAATCATCCTGCCAAACTTACTTCACAACTCAGAATTCAGCTACTTCGAATCCTATTCTCAAGCCTTTTTCAATCCATTTTTTTCATCAATTCACCTTCCTTGATCTTCCCTTAAGCTAACCATATAATCACATTCAAGAATCGTGCCCTATATTGCTCCATAGAAGTCCAGTTTCAGAGTTCTGCAACTCAACTTCAATAGGTAGATTCCTTCATCAATTCTTCAAAACTTTGGTATCATTGTGTTGCTCTCATTGCCCTGGTTCTAGTTGCAACACTTACTTTTATCTGGAAGCACGTTTTGACCATGAATTTTCAAATCCCTTTTCAAAGCTTTCTTTCCAAATTGCTTGAGTTACAGTTTATATAAATTTGGCGCGAGGATGTGGTTGTCTTCATCTTGAAGAGACGAAACGAATGGCATAGGTCTGAGCTTCTGATTTTACAGTTTGAGAGACCTGCAATTCGTGAGGGCTGGAGGTTGAAGATGACCAACGTGTCATCTTCCAACCAATGAAAGCGTGACATTTGTTATTTTCAAATTCTGATATTATTAATGATTCTGTACATTATTCATTAAAGACCATGATATGCACAACGCACCAGATTCTTTGGATTTGATTACTAATGCGTTTTGACTCTCATCCAATGGTCCACATCTTTTTCTTTTTCTGATTTTTATATTTTAATTGTTTTAAATTTCAAAAAAATCATAGAAAATTTATTTTTAGTCCAAAAAATCTAAAAAAATTATGAAAAATATTTTTGATTTTTCTCTTTCTGATTTTTTTTTAACAATTTAATTTTGTGTTTTGATATTTTTTATGAATTTTACACTTATTTGATTTATTTAAAATGTTTAAAAATACTTTTACACATTTTTAAATTCTGAAAAAATTATGGAATGATCCAATGATATTGTGACAAATATTGGTGACCTTATTTTATTTTTGTTTCTGACTTTACTATTTTTTACTATTTTTGTTTATTTTACCCATTTATTTTAATTTTTAAAAATAGTTTCTGACTTTTAAAAATTCCCAAAATTTTTGTAAAATTGTTTGACCTCTGTTTTGATTTTTCTATGGCCTTATTTTTCTTTTTTTGATTAATTTGAATATAATTGGCATTTTCTTCATTATTTTTCATTTTAAATAAAACATTTTTAAACCCTTTAATAAACATATTAATTATATTATTATTTTGTGAATATTTTCTGGCTATCTTGGGTTAATTTTTGGTCTTGGCTTTATTAACATCATTGGATCTATGGTGTTGAGTTTAACTCCACAAAAAATGGATGAATAATTTTAATAATAGTTTGATTAAATATTAATTCAAATGTGGTTTTTTCTTTTTACCCTAATTCCTCTTCATCTCATCCCCTTCTTGTTGCACTAAATGTTGTTAGAGCATGATCTCTATATCATGTCTCAAAACAAATGGTGCATATATTGCTATTGACCGGCCTCAAAATAGGTGCGACTTCTATATAAGTCCACTTACGATTGCTTAACATAGCGCTAAAATTTGTCCCGATTCGAATAAATGATCATTTGTGGCCCAAACTTATGATTGCAAGCCCAAGTATGTTAACTTGATCTCTTTGATCCAATAACCTTGAGATTCATTGTGTGGATTCTTTGGTTCTACCAATCCTTTAATGGATCTACAACACCTTTGGTCAATGTGGATCACTTAAACATTGTTGATCATTAAATGGTACTTGTGAGAATTTCAAATAGATGATATACTTGACAAAAAGCGAATGCAACTTGTTGTATGGAGGCTTTGGTTCTACCAATCCTCTAATGAGTTCCAAATGCAAGTTTCAAGATGGTCATCCAACTAACCACTAATTATTGACTTGCTTATTTTATGCTTTTATTCTTTTATGCTTTATGTACTATTTATTTTTTAGCATTTTACATTTCATGCCATTTTCATCTTTGCTCATTTGAGCATTTATTTTCTTGTCATTTTTACTTTGCTCACTTGAGCTTTTCTTTTTTCCTTTTCCTAAGACACTTAATAACCAACTTAAACCCTAAAAAACTCTTAATGGTACTTGGACTATTTGGTTACTATCCTTGGCATGATGGAGCATGGGACTATTTCTTGGACTTAGGATTAGAAACCTTGGCCTATATTAGAGACCTTATGATCTTATCTGATTATTTTGTCTGGAGTTCTTGAGGTTTACCTCAATACATTGGGTTGCTCGTTTGTTTTTGTGTGCAGGTTTTTGTGATTACACTCTTTGTTTGTAATCTGGAATTCACCCGCATACAGTCGTTACTCTGCCCAATTTTTGTGAAGACTCAATACATTTGAAGAGGTCTAGTATCTTTGCTTGCTTGATTTCACTCCAAAGAATGGGAATTCTATCTTGGCTCAAAATGTAAAATTTTGGCTTCTTGTTGGTTAGATGATCCTTATCCTTAGCTTTTACCTTATGCTTTAGGATAGCCTCTTCTAATCCTCCCATCTTACTTAATTTCAAAAAATCTTCTCCCTCCTTTTGAAAACTCTTCTTTTTTTGAAACTTGAAACACTTTCGTAAATAAACTTGGACTTAGGTCCATGCATTTTCAAAACATTTTCATCAATAAACTTCAATCGATTTAATAATACTTTGAAACTTTTTGTGAGAAGACTAAAATTCAATCAATCTCATTTCAAACCATTTTGTCACTTTGGCTTTTACCTTTAAAATTTTCTTAAAAGATTAGGCTCTTGTCAATCCTTGTAGTGATGCAAACAACTATACTTCTACAACATGTAGTGAAGAGAGATATTTTCCACTTGGGTGTTGAGTGAGGCATTGTTGATTTTAAAATCCAAGCCATATCCTCCATTTTGAGATGATACAAATTCTCCCTTCTCATGATTGTGGGTAGTAAGTATGTTTTCCACACGGACAATGATGATGATGTCTTATCTCATAAAATTAACCAACACACTTGTGTTTCAAATTTTCAAAAGAGGAACTACGTGTACCCTGATCCCCTATTGCATGGAAGGTGGTATGTAGGCACTAAAGGTTCGCAACCGCGGCGGGTGCAAAAATCATAAAAAATATATTTCTTTTCTCACCTCTACCATCCATTTTATATATAACACATTCTTATAGCCAAAATATACAGATTTTACAAAGAGGTTCCTGCGGAGTACCGTAGATTTTTAGGGTGCTAATACCTTCCCTTTGCATAACCAACCCCCTTACCTTGAATCTTTCCCCCCTTTTTTGGGTTATTCGCTCTTTTCTCATTCCTTTGGAAACAATAAAGCGCGGTGGCGATTTTTATTTTGATTTGTATAAAGTCTAGTCAATCTAATGGCTTAGTCTTGAACATTTCTACCGCTACAGAAAAATGGCGACTTCACTGGGGAAAGATTGACATCTTGCTGGTCCATCCCTAAGTAGGTTGAGCCTATCTTTGTTTATACCTGTATATGTGCTATTGTTGTTTATGTGTTATATTTTGTATATATGTTTGTTTGGATTTTCCTGGTTTTCAGGGTGCTTGGTGATTACTCATAAGTCCTATACCCGGAATTGGGCAAACTTTAAGATAGGACGGGCGGTATAGTCATGTTAACTTTGAGGGAGTAATCCCATAAAAGGAGGCATGAGATCCCCCACTCAGTGGAGGCCCCTTTGACTGTAGTGTCATTTACCGAGTAATCGGGAAGACGTACTGCTTTCGACCTGGGAGCCTGCTGAAACTGAGGACCGTAGAATACCAAACCCATCTTGGCCTTTTAAGTGTAGTGCAGAAGCTATGACGGAGTAATTCGGAAATAGTTGTCACGCGATACTATGCTCGGACGAGTCTTTCTTGAGAATATTACTAATTACCGAGTTAATCGGGAAGTTGGTAATATCCGAAGGAAGGATGTAGACTCTGGGAACCTCTAGAACCTTGTTCGGTAGGTGATAACTTTTTAGACCAACACCTTATGGGTAGTGTGATCGGTGGATCTGGAACTGACTGTTTAACGCTGGTTCGCGAAATGTCGCGGAAGCAAGAGTCGCCACCGTCTTTTATTTTCTCCAAATGGAAAGGACAAAAGCACAGAAAAATTCCTTATTGAGATAGTTTCTCGGTTCGGGAGGTAGATTTATAGAAAGGGAAGGTGTTAGCACCCTTTCTATCCATGGTTATCCATGGGCTCTTAGATACTTGCTCATTTGTGTTTTCAAAATTGTTTGTTTGCTTTTCAAGGTGAGTGGGTTTGAAAAAAGTTTCTTTGAAAATTTCAGTTCGACTCTTGTATCAGTCCTCGAGAGTGTTTGAAAAGTTGTTTTTGAAAGCTTTTTGCGAAGTGTCGGTGTGAAAAGAAGTTTTTGTTTGTTTTTTGAAATAGAGCAAGTATCTATGAGTCATCCACCTACCCTAAGGAATTAGTCTGTGTAAATATCCTTAAAGTAGTGCCATCCCACCATTGAGAGGTAGGTAGCACCACCGTTGGAGGTGTTCGGGTCAATTCGAGGGTTCGGGACATTGTGGTCACCAGAGCAATAGGAAGACACCTTAGAAGCTACCCCCATGCCATGTTCATAGACATGAGGACTTACTAAAACGTCCTCTACTCGACGACCACACTTCGAGGGGCAAGGCAACAGTGAGGCGTACCCTAGGGGTGGTGTGTGAATTGTGTGTCATTTTCAGTTATGTTTATCTTGTCATGCGTTGGTGATCTACGCTTTGTTTTTATTTTTGGCATTCATTCTTTCATGTGGTTATTAACAGTTAAAAGGTGCGGGAAGATAAAAGTCCTACGCTATTACAAAGGCGCGGGTCCACATCGCCAAATTAAACCAAGACCCGATTTAAATAAAATACGGAAAATAAATGTCCTAATTAATCTATTACAAGGCTTTGGGGCAATTACATGAACTTTAAAAAAGGAAATAAAAGTAAATGTGCGAAAAGAAATAAAATCGGGAATGCGAGGGCGTTGGACCCTTTTAAAGAAATTAAATCGAAATCATAAATTAATTAACTTAAATAAAAGAAAGAACCCTTTTTTTTGTGGAGTTTTTGTATTTATGGAATTAAGAAAATTAATTGGAATTAAAACCCTAATTCTAAGCGTTTTTAATTATTAAAGAAATAAATTCAAGTTTGACCTAATTTACATTAATTATTTACATGGCATATTTATTTACAATAATAATTAATACTTAATAAATGGTAAAAAGAAAAGACTATTTATTAAGAAAAAGGATAAAAAATGATAAAAGACTTGTTTTTATATTTTTTTAATTTATTTAAGAAAACACTAAACCTAAAAAAACTAAATTGATTATTAAACCTATTTACAAAATGAATATTAATGAATTAAATAATAAACATTTTTTATTTTTGACTTTCTGATTTTTTTTACTTTTTGTGTTATAAAATTATTTTTATGGAATTAAATAAAATAATTAATCAAAAGAAAAAAGAGAATTAAAAAAAAAAAGAAAAATGCAAACCATAGGGGGTTTTCTGGCCAATTATGGAGGTATATAGGAAGCATTTTGGCCCATGGAATGCAGGCCCATGTTGACTTTCCTGGTGCGTGTGGGAAGCAGTTGACTGATGCCCATGGTGATCTGCCAATTCTGACCTTTGGATTGGCCTTTAGAGACATGTGGCGTGCCAAGGCTTTGGGGTGTATGATGGACCACAGGATGAAAGCTGCATAGAAACACATGAAGAAAAATAATATTGGAGAAGGGAGGGACCTGGGAATCGAACCCAGGTCCCAATGTTTAAAGGACAACACATCAACCAACCAGCCAGGCGCGTTTCTTTGTTCCTTTAGTGGGCAATAATCAATATGAGAGAGAAAGAAAGGGTTAGTGGGATAATAAAAAAGGGCGCCAGTTATTCAAACTGGCCAACCAGCATTCAACACGCCAGCATCTTCTTCTTCCTTCTTCGTTTTTGCCTGAAAACATAGAATAGATAGCGGGGGTTTTAAACCCCCACTAAGTGAAGAACACAAAAATAGCGATTAGGCCCTGGGCTCATATAAATTGAGCGCGAGGTATGGAATTAGTTCGTATGAAGGTCACGAATCCAATGGTCCTGGTCTTATGGCTTAATTTTTCCAGATACTCAAAGCCCCAAATGGAAGCTTCTGAAACCCTAGAACATTTCAATGGTATATTTCGCTACAAGCAAGATTAGTTCAATTAACATACACCAAAAGCTTCAGTGAGTCCATATTAGTACAAATCAGCATTTAAAATGTATGAAATATGCATATAAATCAAAGTACGATTATGAGAGTTTTCTTGAAAAGGACTATGGTGTTCTACCGGTTCTCTGCGTGTGGGGATGTGATTTTGATTCAGAAAGCTTCCTTGATGCGTCAGGAATGTAATGGAATTGTTCTCTTGCCTTGAAACACCCTCTAGCTGTGTTTTCAGTTTTGAAATTTTTGACAAAAAATGCAAAGTTTGTATTTGATTCTGAGCGCAACCTCCAGGTTCTTGTGATTAGGTTTAGGTTTGTGTATGTATATGGAATGAATTAGGGTAGAAATCCAAGTCCATAATCCTTTGCATTCATGATTCAAATATTTGGTTTTCAATGATATAAAAACCCAATCTTTTGCCATGAAACCATTGATAATTGCATAGAATCTTTCCCTTTTTGTCATGCACGAAATATTGAGGCTTTAATGGACCTATTAGCTGCATAAAAAGATTTAAAATACATGCTTTAGTATTTTTTCATATTTAATTTTGATTAAGTGAATTAATAACATTAAAAATTCAAATAATTAATAAAAAATAAGAAAATAACTCCCCTTTGGGTCAATGGGTCGTGCATAGCTTTTGGGTGATGATTCTTGGAAGAAATTGAGGCCCATTAGCAATTTTGAGGCATTTGAAGCAAAGTTGACTTTTCAAAATTCCCAAAAATTTCCCAACTTCCACAAGGCATATCTTGCTCAATTATTAAGCTTTGATCATTTTCTTGGACATTTTGGAAAGGTATTGAAGTCCTCTAACCAATGCCTTTGGTCCCATGTCATTTTGATTTATCAATCTCAAGTTATGGTCTTTGACTTAAAGTGCCTTTTTGTTGACTTTTGAAAATGACCTATAATGTTGAGATTGATAACTTTTTGTGAGAGCATTTCTTGGACTTGAAGTGTGAAGATGAGTTGTAGGAAATGTCATTCTCTTCAAAATGAGATTTGGATGGAATTTTTCTGATAAACCATGTGGAAGTTATACCTTGGTCAATTTGCAGTTGACTTTTCAGCTGTCCAAAAATAGAAACTTTTGCATCTTGAGACTTTTTGAGCCATGCTTTGAGAATCATGATCAAGAATTGATCAAATGATTTTTGTGGCTTAAAAATAAGATGTTGACCAAAAATTTGGACTTTTGACCGTCAAATGACCATTTTGCCCCTACAGTTGACTGTTGAGCAATTAGGGTTTTTGACTGTGCAATTTTATGTTGTGAGTCTTGAAACTTGACATGAGGATGCTTGATAATGTTTATAGGCATATGGGACTTGATTGGACCCTTGGAAACTTCAATTTCTTTGCCAGAACCAAAACCCTAGTTTTTGACTGTTAGGAGGCCATTGAACTGTGCAACCCTTGGGAGATTTTGAAGCATGCTCTTTGCAAATCTTGAAGAATATGGGAGGGAAAATTTTGGGGTACAACAGTTGCCCCTGTTCAATCTTCTTAGACCTGAGGATGTAGATTGGCTGACGTGCCTTTCGTAATCCGAAGGTGGAAGATGATTGAACACTAGAGTGCCCAGAAATTTGCGCTCACATATTAGCAGTGTGATGATGGGAATGGGCTTACAGATGCCATTTGGAGATTGATGGATAGGAAGATGGGCTTACAGATGCCATTTGAGAGGTGATGAATAGGTGGCTGGGCTTATAGATGCCATCTGGGTATCGATCGCGTAAGAGATTCCTTAGCGAGAACTTGCATACCTGAAAAAGAAATATGATTACCTGACCTGTTACAGGAGTTAGTCTTCAAACTCTTTGTGTAGATGCGTCCTGACTGGTTACAGGAATTGAATCTCAAAACCTCTTCAGACGTGCCCTGGCGAAATACAGGAATCGAGTCTTAAGTCTCAAAAGGTGATGAATGAATCAGGGATGGTTACTACCTCAACGGGACGGTGAGAGAACCTTGGATGATTACTACCTCAACAGTAACGATGAGAGAATCTGGGGCGATTACTACCTCAACAGTAACGATGAGAGAATCTGGGGCGATTACTACCTCAACAGTAACGATGAGAGAATCTGGGGCGATTACTACCTCAACAGTAACGATGAGAGAATCTGGGGCGATTACTACCTCAACAGTAACGATGAGAGAATCTGGGGCGATTGCTACCTCAATAGTAACGATGAGAGAATCTGGGGCGATTACTACCTCAACAGTAACGATGAGAGAATCTGGGGCAATTACTACCTCAATAGTAACGATGAGAGAATCTGGGGCGATTACTACCTCAACAGTAACAATGAGAGAATCTGGGGCGATTACTACCTCAACAGTAACGATGAGAGAATCTGGGGAGATTACTACCTCAACAGTAACGATGAGAGAATCTGGGGCGATTACTACCTCAACAGTAACGATGAGAGAATCTGGGGCGATTACTACCTCAACAGTAACGATGAGAGAATCTGGGGCGATTACTACCTCAACAGTAACGATGAGAGAATCTGGGGCGATTACTACCTCAACAGTAACGATGAGAGAATCTGGGGCGATTACTACCTCAACAGTAACGATGAGAGAATCTGGGGCGATTACTACCTCAACAGTAACGATGAGAGAATCTGGGGCGATTTCTACCTCAACAGTAATGATGAGAGAATCTGGGGCGATTACTACCTCAACAGTAACGATGAGAGAATCTGGGGCGATTACTACCTCAACAGTAACGATGAGAGAATCTGGGGCGATTACTACCTCAACAGTAACGATGAGAGAATCTAGGATGTCTTCTACTGAGTCTTCATTATGAAAATCTTTAGGAATCGATTTAACTGGACCAGAGAAGGCCTTTGATTGGATAAGAAACAGAAAAATCTTTAGGAGTCGATTTAACTGAACCAGACAAGGTCTTGGAATCTTCAACTGAGTCTTCATCAGGAAAATCTTTAGGAATCGATTTAACTGGACCAGAGAAGGCCTTTGACTGGATAAGAAACAGAAGAATCTTTAGGAGTCGATTTAACTGAACCAGACAAGGTCTTGGAATCTAGCTGAGAACTTAACTGGATCTTTCCTGAAAGGTAAAGGTCAGTCACATGCAATGCATGATATGGATCAAGCCATGATGTTCTCAACCTAAATGAGATTGCATATTTGCATGCTATAATGTATAGAAATGCGATGTTTATGAATGTATGTTTTTGTCTAGGAAAGTAAATCCTTGACGGGTGCTGGGAAGTCACATCCTGGGCTGATGTTGGAGAATAGTGCTTTGTTGTTTCCGCTGGGGATGATAGTTGCAAGAATACCGGCAGGAGAAGATAACTCCGTTAGGGAATAAACTTGGCGAATGGATTACTCTGCGGGGAGAAAATTGTTCTAGCGATCTTGCTGGGGAACAATACTCTGTGGGGAGAGAGGTACTTTGCTGGGATGTTGATGGTAACTTCGCTGGGGATACCGTTGTTATGTCGGAAGTGTTAATAGACTTCGTTGGGGATAGGAAGACTTCGCCGAGGACGATCTTTCCGTGGCTTTTGGCTGAGGATAACCCAGTTATATCCTGGTAGGGAAATAACCTTTGAATAAAGCCGGGGGACGCGTTCGTGCTCTGTAGGAGATAAGCTTCCAGAATCTACTGAGGATAAGCTTCCTGCTGGGGAGATGAATTCAAACTTTCCTGGGGAAATCTTCAGACTGGACTCTCCTGGGGAAATTTTTGAGGTATATTGGGGAAGAGATTCCACTGAATGTCTGGTATACCGCCGGGGAACAATCTTAGATCAAGATTGCCGGGGATGCTTGTTAAGAATGTTAGTATATTATGCTGGGGAATGTTGAGATCTGCGGGAGGATACTCAACTTCCTTAAGGCTGATGGGGTAACTCTGCTTGGGGAGAGTGTATTGACTTGCAGACTCGCTCTCTGGGGAATTAAGATATACTGGTTACGTTCTTCAGCTGAACTTACCTTGGTACCTTGGTGAATAGAGCAATTAGAACGCCTGGACCACTCATTATTGCCCCAGTTTCTGTTGGAGAAGAAAGTACCTGTGAAGGTGTTTGATAACTGCCGATTTGACCAATCTTCTGGTAGACAGATGACGAGATGCCAGGACATAGTCGTACGCTTAAATCCCTAATTTTTGCCTGGACCGCCCTTTCGGGTTTTCAGTCCACCGGGATACCCATTTATGCCCAAGCCGCCTTTTCAGGTTTTCGACTTGCCGGGTGTACAGATTTTTCCATTTTCATCCCTTATTTTGCCCGAACCCTTTTGGTTCGCCGGGAAGCCCTAATTTTTGCCTAGGTATGTCAACCTAGCGGGTCTTTGATCGTGCGTAGTATTTTTTTCGACTATGTCCATGCCCTCAGAATGTAGGGAGGTGCCCCTGGCTGCTTGTGTTGCCATGTTACCAGAAGATATCTGATCGTGCAAGATTCGTTGCTGGAATACCCCAAGTGACTCAGGCAAAGATTTGCCCCAAGCTATTTGGCCTCTGAGAGATTCCCCGAATCTTGACTGGTCTGCCCCAGATAATGGATAAGGATCATGCCATGCCCCTTGATTGGAAGTGCTTCTGTTCATTAGGCATTCGTCGTGCGAATTTCTATGTTGTTCAAACAAATAGTCATATGCCAACAAAGTTATGTTAAAAATGCAAAGCTTATGTCTGTCTTGAAGATTTTGAAGATGCATTATTTTTCATAAAACAAGTGAATGTTTGTAAGACGTGATGTCAGCTCCGTATTTACCGTAGGCGTTAAGGAGTCAGGATACCTTTCGTAACAGTATGCTTTCAAACTAACCCATGCTTCAGCTAGGACTTTTAAGGGTTATAGCGTGGCTTGGTTCTCGGTTTAAGAACAAAGGATAAAGGCTCAAATTATTTGTACCCACCCGCTCTTCGTGATGTTCTTCAATCCTAAACTCAGCTGATCGCGCGTTAAACCTTGTTCGAGTCTTTGTCTTGATGTTCCAATGATGGTTCAGATATTGATGATTTATTCTGAATAGGCAGTCATTTTTGTTTTTGTTGAGGGTTTGTATGACCTTTTTCTTTTTGATTTCGCTATCCCTAAATTTTGCCTGAACTGTTTCTTTTGTGATTACAGTCAGCGGGATGCCCCAGTTTTGTAAGTCTCCTTCATAGGTTTTGACTTATTGGGTTTTTATTTTTTTAGATATAATGACTGCCTATCCTTATGATTATTCGGAATTATCACTGTCTTCTTTTTTTGTAAGGACCTCTTTGGTGCCATTTGTTATGCACTTGGATCAACTGAGAGAACTACCCTGCCCCAGGTTATGATAAAGGGTTTCAATTTTCGAAAAGAAAAACTCCTACTTCTTTGGCTCAGAGGGGTTGACGAGGGATTATCTTCCTTATAACTCCAGTGTTTAGGGATTGAAACAATGCCTGTACCTCATCATCGGGGTCTATTCAAAAGCATATTGTAGATTATGGTATCGTTTTCGTCATCCTCCCTCAAGAGGCTTAGAATTATTGATCGAGCGTTGATCATCAGAAAAAATATGAGAATAATTTGCATATAGTGAATTGCTTCAAAATAGACATATGCGATGCATTAATGAAATAACAACGTTTAACATGAGTAAATGTTTGAACAAAAGAAAATTACAACTTGAAAATCCTAATGAACAAAAGTCTTTTCATCTCAGGGCTTGTTACTTCAACTGGTGCATCCGATAGGGATGGAAGGAGCATTCAGCCTGGCCCATCTGGGTGAAATCCACAGCTCCTTCCTCAATCAGGTCTTGGATCTTATTCTTCAGAGCCCAGCAGTCGTCGGTGTCATGGCCTGGACTGCCAGAGTGGTATGCACATCTTTCCTTAGAATTGTATTTTGGGGAGGCTGTGTTGAGATTCTTAGGAGGGTCCCTTAACGTCACCAGATTCAACCTCAACAATTGTTGTAAAGCCTGAGACTGTAACACGTTGAGCTTGGTGAACTGCCTTTTAGGCTTGCCTGGCTTGCTCTGATCAGTCCGTTGTTCTTGGCGAGGTCGTTGTTGGACCTGTGAAGTAGTAGCAGCTTGGAGAGGTCTATTCATTGGACCAGACCTTTGACTTCTTGGAGGCTGATTAATGACTTGATCCCTGACTTGGGCTTGTTGCTTCATGTCTTGATGAAGCTGACTGATCATGACCCTCAGCTCTCCTTGCTCCTGAGCTAAACTTTGGATGAGAGCCCTTTTCCCCAGCATCTGGTTTTTCAATGTGTCTACCTCACCTTGTAGACGTTTCAGCCGTTCGTCCTTGTCGTCCTCAGCACTGTTCCTGACCAAAGTCCCCGTGAGGAGTGTTCTTAGCTCTTCCTGCCCCTTGGATAGATTCAGGAGAATTTCCCCGAACTGGGTCTCTTGAGCATGAGGTCCCTGGTTATCTTGTTGGGAAGTCATTGCTGAAATAAACAGCGACAAAGGTAAGTGACCTGCAAAAGGGATACCTGTAATGCAATGATGTGTATATATGCATGCAATGTTTTCAAGGATCTCGCGGGGTAAACAAGAAATTTGTTAGAGCTGGGATCCGATAGCTTGATTGAAGGAACTTCCTGTTGTTGAGAGTCCTTCTTCAAGAGTCAGGGCTCACCATATCGAGTGGGTCATAGCCCCTGACAACCTTGGCTAGAGGAAAATAAATCCCCTTTGCCCCTTGCTAGACATTTTAATTCATCATGACCTGCACCACGGACCCTTGAGATCCTTGAAATGGATTAGTCCTTATGCAGGATGTATGCAATGGTATGATGGTATGATGCTTATGCTATGCGTGGGGTGTGTGATCGGTGGATCTGGAACTGACTGTTTAACGTTGGTTCGTGAAATGTCGCGGAAGCAAGAGTCGCCACCGTCTTTTATTTTCTCCAAATGGAAAGGACAAAAGCACAGAAAAATTCCTTAAAGAGATTGCTCTCGGTTCGGGAGGTAGATTATAGAAAGGGAAGGTGTTAGCACCCTTTCTATCCATGGTTATCCATGGGCTCTTAGATACTTGCTCATTTGTGTTTTCAAAAATGGTTTGTTTGCTTTTCAATTGTGGGTTTTAAAAAGTTCCTTTGAAAATTCCAGTTCGACTCTTGTATCAGTCCTCAAGAGTGTTTGAAAAATTGCTTTCGAAAGCTTTTTGAAAATGTGTTGGTGTGAAAAGTATTTTTTATTTGTTTTGTTTTGAATTAGAGCAAGTATCCACGAGAACCTACCTACCCTAAGGAATTCGTCTGTGTAAATGTCCTTTAAAGTAATGCCATCCCACCATTGAGAGGTAGGTAGCACCACCGTTGGAGGTGTTCGGGTCAATTCGAGGTTCGGGACATGGTGATCACCAGAGCAATGGGAAGACACCTTAGAAGCTACCCTCATGCCAGGTTCCCGGATCATGAGGACTTACTAAGACATCCTCTACTCGACGATCACCTTTCGAGGCAAGGCAACAGTGAGGCGTACCCTAGGGGTGGTGTGTGATTTGTGTGTCAGATTCATTTATTTTTGTCTTGTTCATGTTAAAGTGATCTAAGCGTTTGTTTTTATTTTTTGTCCATTCATTCTTGCATGCATTTAATTACAGTTAAAAAAAAGTGCGAAAGAGGTAAAGTTCTAGACTATTACAAAAGGCGCGGGTCCACATCGCCAAAATTTCCAGGACCCGATTTGACAGAAAAATAAATAGAGATAAAGTGAGAAAGATTAAAATGTCCGAGTTTACAAGGCCTTAGGAGAGGTACATAAAAATTATACGAAAAAGAAATAAACACGCGAATTAAATAAGAATTAAAAACGAGGGCGTTGGACCCTTTTTGCAAAATTAAATTAAATGATTAAATTAATTAAAATTAAAATGAAAGGAAGTTATTTTTGGTATTTTTGTATTTTATGATTTTAATGAAAAAGATTAATTGAAATTAAAATACTAACCCTAATTCTAATTGTTTTTTTAGTTTATTAAGAAAGTATTAAAATTAAACCTAAATTAACCTAATTATTTACATGCAATTTTAATTTATGGAAATAATAGAAAATATTTAATTATTATGAAAGAAAAGAAAAAAGGATAAAAATTATTACAAACCCTAATTCTACCAAGTTTTAAGTTTATTAAAAAAATATTATTAAGATTAACCCTAGATTAAAACTAATTAATTAATAAAGGTTTTATTTACAAAAAATATCAATTAAATAAATATATTTTAAATTTTGTCTTTTCTGATTTTTTTTTATGTTTTTTATATTATTGTGAAAATATTTAAATTAAATAATATATTAAAAATAATAATTAGATCAAAATAAAAATGAAAAAAATATAAAGAGAAATTTGCAAACCTAGGGGGGTCTGTCCCCAAATGGAGGTTTTGATTAGTATTTTTGGGCCCATTTAGACCTTGGCCTGTTTGACTTTTGCGCTGGCCTGAGTGTCTGTTGACTGATGTCTACCATGTCCTTCAACTCATAGCCTTCTGATCGTTCCATTGGGCACGTGGATGGCTTGATTTTGTGAACGTACGGTGGGCGCTAGCATTGAAACCACACATAAGCATTAACTGAAAAATAACATGGAAAGGGTGAGGGACCTGGGGCTCGAACCCAGGTCCTGAAGATTACCAACCAAGTGCCTTGCCAGACGCGCTGCTTTACTTCTTTGTTTATCATATGACCAATAAACATAATATAATAAAACAATCGTTAGTGCTCAAATTCAGCGTGAAATTCAAATAACCCAATTACCACTGGACACCTCATCTTCTTCTTCTTCGTTGTATTTTTTTCCTGAAAACAAAAGAAAGTTAGCGGGGGTTTTTAACCCCCCCAAAACATGCTTGATTTGATAATAGCGAATAGGCCATATGGCCTCAGAAATTAGGCGTGAGGGTTTCATTATTTTCGTCCAAACGCCCTGAATCTGTTCATGGTATTATGAGGCTCTAATTTTATGGCTTTTGGAAACGCCTAATTTGGAACTCAAGGAACCCTAGCCTGCATCAATGGTGGAATCGTGTATAGCGCATAAAAATTCAATCAAAGTACACTGTTAGCTTCAGAATGATATAATGAGTACAAATCCAATATTAGAATTTACAAATAATGCATGAATGATGTTTCAAGAATCTGAAAAAAAGCTTGAACCGGCCATGGTTGTGCTACCTATTTCTTGTGTTAGGGACGTTGATTTTGATCTGTATATGTTCCTTGAAGCCTCAGGAACACAATGGAATCAATATTATGGCTTGAATCGACCTAGAAATTGGTTTTCAGTATTGGACTTTTCTTGAAAAATTTCAAGTTTGCTTAGGGATTTCTGGCGCAGCTGGGAGTCCATTCTGAATAGGTTTAGCATGTATATGTATCTATGAACGATTAGGGTTGGAAAAGAGGTCCAAGGAATCAAAGAATTGATGGAGAGGATATTGATTTTCATGGCAAAATATTTTCTAATCTTTTTGTGCAAACTTAGTTCAAATCATGGCCAATTAACAAGATTCTTACCAAATCTGATTATACACAAAATCTTGAGATTATTTCATGCACAAAAAGATTCAAAAAATTAGGCTTAGTATTTTTCATGTATTTATTTTAATTAAATGAATTATTGATAATTAAAAATCCGAATAAATAAAATAAAAATGATAAAAACTTCCCTTTGGGCCAAATGGTCGTGCACATGCCTTGGATGATGAATTGTGGAAGAAAAAGAGGCCCATTAACAATTTTAGGTCATTTGAAGCAATGTTGACTTTTCAAAATATCCAAAAATTTCCCAACTTCCACAAGGCATAACTTGCTCAATTTTTAAGCTTTGCTCATGTTCTTGGACATTTTGGAAAGGTCTTTGAGTCCTCTAACCAATGCCTTTGGTCTAATGTCATTTTGATTTACCAATACCAAGTTATGGCCTTTGACTTAAAGTCCCTTTTTGTTGACTTTTGAAAATGACCTATAATGTTGAAATTGATAACTTTTTGTGAGAGCATTTCTTGGACTTGAAGTATGAAGGGGAGTTGTAGGAAATGTCTTTCTCTTCAAAATGAGCTTTGGATGGAATTTTTCTGATAATCCATGTGGAAGTTATGCCCTGGTCAATTTACAGTTGACTTTTTCAACTGTCCAAATATGGAAACTTTTGCATCTTGATGATTTTTGAGCCAAGCTTTGAGAATCATGATCAAGCATTGATCAAATGATGTTTGTGGCTTCAAAATGAGATGTTGACCAAAAATTTGGACTTTTGACTGTCAAATGACCATTTTGCCCCTACAGTTGACTGTAGTGCAATTAGGGTTTTTGACTGTGCAATTTTGTGCTGTAAGTCTTGAAACTTTGTATGAGGATGCTTGACCATGTTTGTAGGCATGTGGGGCTTGATTGGACCCTTGGAAACTTCATTTTCTTGATCAGAACCAAAACCCTAATTTTGACTGTTTAGGAGGCCCTTGAACTGTGCAACCCTTGGGTAATTTTGAAGCATGACTTGGCAATTTCTTGAATAATATGGGAGGGCAAATTTTGGGGTACAACAGTTGCCCCTGTTCAATCTTCTTAGACCTGAGGATGCAGATTGGCTGACGTGCCTTTCGTAATCTGAGGGTGGAAGATGATTGAACACTAGAGTGCCCAGAAATTTGCGCTCATATAGTAGCAGTGTGATGGTGGAATGGGCTTATAGATGCCATTTGGAGATTGATGGATAGGGTGATGGGCTTATAGATGCCATCTGGATGTCAATCGCATAAGATATTCCTTAGCGAGAACTTGCGTACCTGCAAGAGAAAAATGAGTACCTGACATGTTGCAGGATCTGGTCTTCAGATGCTTTGTATAGATGTGTCCTGACTGGTTACAGGAGCTGAATCTGGAGCTTCAAACGATGATGAATGAACCAGGGATGGTTACTACCTCAACAGGAACGGTGAGAGAACCTTGGATGACTTTAACCTCAACAGCAATCATTGAGATAATCTTGGGATTACCACCTCCGCAGTATCGGGGACAGAACCATAGGCGATTACCACCTCAACAGCAAACATTGAGAGAACCTTGGATAACTTCAACTTCAACAGCAATCGTTGAGCGAAATCTGGGATTACCACCTCCGCAATATCGGGGAGAGAACCATAGGCGATTACCACCTCAACAGCAAACATTGAGAGAACCTTGGGTAACTTCAACTTCAACAACAATCGTTGAGCGAAATCTGGGATTACCACCTCCGCAGTATCGGGGAGAGAACCATAGGCGATTACCACCTCAACAGCAAACATTGAGAGAACCTTGGATAACTTCAACTTCAACATCAATCGTTGAGCGAAATCTGGGATTACCACCTCCGCAAGATCGGGGAGAGAACCATAGGCGACTACAACCTCAACAGCAATCATTGAGAGAATCTTGGATAACTTCTACTGAGTCTTTATCAGAAAAATCTGTTTGGGGTCGATTTAACTGGACCAGAGAAAGCCTTTGACTGGATAAGAAATCTTTGGAGTCGATTTAACTGAACCGGTCTAGGTCTTGGAATGTCTTCAACTGGGGTTTTTATCAGAAAAATCTGTTTGGGGTCGATTTAACTGGACCAGAGAAGGCCTTTGACTGGATAAGAAATCTTTGGAGTCGATTTAACTGAACCGGTCTAGGTCTTGAAATATGATTGAGAATTTAACTGAATCTTTCCTGAAAGGTAAAGGTCAGTCATATGCAATGCATGATATGGATCAAGCAATGATGTTCTCAACATAAATGAGATTTGTAAGATATGATGCGTCTATGCATGCTACAATGATGTATGGAAGTGCGATGTTTATGAATGTATTTTTCGTCTTTAGGAAAATAAATCCTTGACGGGTGCCGGGAAATCACTCCTGGGCTGATGTTGCAGAACAGATTTTGCTTCCGCTGGATGATAGTTGCAAGAATACCGGTAGGAGAAGAGGACCCCGTTGGGGAATAAACTTGGCGAACGGATCACTCTGCGGGGAGAAAAGTACTCTAATGATCTTGCTGGGAAGCAATGCTCTGTGGGGAGAGGGATACTCTGCTGAGTGTTGATCATAACTTGCTGGGGATACCCTTGTTGTGTTGATAGACTTCGCTGGGGATGAGAAGACTTCGTCGAGGACGCTCTTTCCGTGGCTTTCGGCTGAGGATAACCCAGTTATATCCTGGTAGGGAAATAACTCTTTGAATAAAGCCGGGGGACGCGTTCGTGCTCTGCGGGGGTAAGCTTCAAAAATCTACTGGGGATAAGCTTATTGCTTGGGGAGATGGATTCCAACTTTCCTGGGGAAACTGGATTGGACTCTCCTGGGGAAGCTTTGAACTGTATCGGGGAAGTAACTCCACTGAATCTTTGATGTACCACCGGGGAACAATCTTTAGACCAAGATTGCCGGGGATGCTTGTTAAGACTGCATATATATACTGCCGGGGAATGTTGAGATCTGCTGGGGGATACCCAACCTCTTTTAAGGCTTGATAGTAACTTTGCTGGAGAGTGCTCTGACTGGCTGGCTTACTCTCTGGGGAATTAGGATATCTGGTTATGTTCTTTAGTTGAACCTACCTTGGTACCTTGGTGGACGGAACAATTAGATTGCTTAGACAACTCCTTATTGCCCCTGTTTCTAATGTTACCTGTAATTAATCCTTTGTTTCGTATGCAAATATTTATGAGTTAGCAAATTATTGTCAATGCTTATATCACAAATTGAACCTTGGACGTTCTTCGCAAAACAAAACAAAACAAAGGAAAAACAATTGGCACTTTTAACTAAAAAGTATATTTGTATTGATTTTTGAATGGCCTGTAAATAGGCGTTTTGTGTACAAGAGGCTGACGTCCTAGTAAGAGAACGCCGCCGAGCAAAAGAGTTTATACAAATTTTGTACAAGAGAAAATAAAACAGATGTGTGAAATGAATGATCCCACTGGGTTTCAACTCTGCTATTGCCTTTATAACTTTGAGTGTCTCATCACTTGATGACCTTGGTTGAAAGTGAAGCTGACTGATCGATGCCGTCTGAACTTGATGTAGATACCGGATTCTGGATGCAAAGTGATCCAATGAGACATAGTATTACGCTTTATCCCTAACTTTTGCCTGGACTGCCCTTTCGGGTTTTCAGTCCACCGGGATACCCATTTTTGCCCAAGCCGCCTTTTCAGGTTTTCGACTTGCTGGGTGTACAGATTTTTTTCATTTCATCCCTTCATTTTGCCCGAACCCTTTTGGTTCGCCGGGAAGCCCTAATTTTTGCCTAGGCATGTCAGCCTAGCGGGTCTTTGATTATGCGTAGTATCTTTTTACTATGTCTGCATTGGCGGGGTGAGGAAGGTCGTCACCATCCATGTTGGTTAGAATCATGGCTCCTCCTGAGAACACATGTTTAACCACAAATGGCCCTTCGTATGTAGGGGTCCATTTTCCCCTTGGATCACTCTGAGGAAGGATGATTCGTTTGATTACCAGATCCCTAACTTGATATTCCTGTGGTCTGACCTTTTTGTTAAATGCCCTGATCATCCGTTTCTGATACGTCTGACCATGACAGATAGCAGCAAGCCTCTTTTCATCAATAAGATTTAACTGATCAAGCCGTGTCTGGATCCAATCATCTTCATCCAGATCTGCATCCTTCATTATCCGGAGAGAGGGTATTTGCACTTCGATCGGTAAGACTGCCTCCATACCATAAACCAAAGAGAAAGGAGTTGCCCCGGTTGACGTCCTAGCTGAGGTACGGTACCCATGTAGAGCAAACGGTAACATCTCGTGCCAATCTTTATAAGTCACTGTCATCTTCTGCACGATTTTCTTGATATTCTTATTTGCTGCTTCTACAGCCCCATTCATCTTCGGTCTGTAAGGAGAAGAATTGTGGTGCTGTATTTTGAATTGCTCGCAGAGCTCAGTGATCATCTTATTATTCAGATTGGTACCGTTGTCTGTAATGATCCTCTCTGGGACGCCGTATCGACAGATCAGGTTATGCCGAATGAACCGTGCCACAACAGTCTTGGTTACCGTAGCGTAGGAAGCTGCTTCAACCCACTTTGTAAAATAATCGATCGCCACTAGGATAAAGCGATGCCCATTAGATGCCGTAGGTTTAATCTCACCGATCATGTCTATGCCCCACATTGCAAATGGCCAAGGCGCAGTCAGAACATTCAGAGGAACTGGAGGAACATGCACCTTGTCTGCATAGATCTGGCACTTATGGCATGTCCTGGAATGTTGGTAGCAGTCAGCTTCCATTGTGGACCAGTAATACCCTGCCCGAAGGATCTTCTTTGCCATTGTATGTCCACTGGAATGTGTACCAAAGGTCCCTTCATGTAGCTCTTCCATGATCCTTTCTGCTTCAGTCTTATCCACACAACGCAGTAAGGTTGAATCATGGTTTCGCTTGTACAAGATGCCGCTGCTAAGGAAGAACTTTGCCGCGAACCTTCTCAAGAACTTCTTATCATTGACGGAGGCACCTTCTGGGTATTCCTGAGCTTCCAAGTATCTCTTCACCTCATGGTACCAAGGCTTCTCAGTCACCAATTCAGTCTCGAGATCGCAACAGTATGCCGGTTCGTCCAGTTTCCAGATGATGATCCGGGGAGCCTCATTATCCCATTTGACCTTGAACATAGAAGACATTGTAGCTAACGTGTCCGCCAACTGATTCTCTTCTCTTGGAAAGTGTTCAAAGGTTATCTTCGTGAAGTGGGGGATCAAGGTCAACACACATTCTCTGTAAGGAATAAGATTCGGATGTTTCGTATCCCACTCTCCTTTGATCTGATTGATCACAAGAGCGGAATCTCCGAAGACACTCAGAAACTTGATCCTTAGATCGATCGCAGCTTGAAGACCCATGATGCACGCCTCATACTCCGCCATGTTGTTGGTACAGTTGAAACATAGCCGGGCAGTGAGTGGAGTATGAGTGCCTTGAGGAGATATGATTATGGCGCCGATACCGTTACCCAAAGAATTAGAGGCTCCGTCAAAATGCATAGACCATCGGGATCCTTCCTCAGGTCCTTCATCCGGTCCAGGTACTTCACAATCAGTTACTATCATTATGCTTTCATCTGGAAACTCGAAGTTCATTGACTGATAGTCATCTACGGCCTGATGTGCCAAGTGGTCTGCCAATACACTTCCCTTGATGGCTTTCTGGGTCGTGTACTGAATGTCGTATTCCGTCAAGATCATTTGCCATCTTGCAATTCTCCCAGACAGAGCAGGCTTTTCAAATATATACTTTATAGGATCCATCTTTGAGATCAACAAGGTAGTGTGAGTCAGCATATACTGTCTCAGCCGGCGAGCAGCCCATACCAAAGCACAGCAAGTTTTCTCAAGCAGTGAGTATCGGGTCTCACAGTCGGTAAACTTTTTGCTACGGTAATAAATGGCGTGCTCTTTTCGGCCAGACTCGTCATGCTGCCCCAGCACACACCCCATTGAGTTGTCAAGCACTGTCAGGTATAATATCAGAGGTCTCCCTTCAACCGGTGGCATAAGGATAGGTGGTTCTTGGAGATACTCTTTAATTCTGTCAAAAGCAGCTTGACATTCATCATTCCAACGTACTACCTGATCTTTCTTTAGCAGCTTGAAGATTGGCTCACAGGTAGCAGTCAGGTGTGAGATGAAGCGAGCAATGTAATTCAGGCGTCCTAAAAAGCCTCTGACTTCCTTCTCTGTCTTAGGAACTGGCATCTCTTGAATAGCTTTAACTTTGGCAGGGTCCACTTGAATACCTTTATCACTTACCACGAAGCCTAGCAACTTCCCAGATCTTACCCCGAAAGTGCATTTGTTCGGGTTCAATCTCAGCTTGTACAGTTTCAATCTGTCAAACAATTTCTGCAGATGATCTAGGTGCTCTTCCTCAGTCTGGGACCTTGCGATCATGTCGTCCACGTACACTTCTATCTCATGATGGATCATGTCATGAAATAAAGCAACCATGGCACGTTGGTAGGCTGCCCTAGTGTTCTTCAGTCCGAAAGGCATGACCTTGTAGCAGAAGGTGCCCCACTGAGTAACAAATGTAGTCTTTTCCATATCTTCAGGAGCCATCTTGATCTGATTGTAACCTGAAAAGCCATCCATGAAAGAGAACACCATATGCTGAGCTGTATTATCAACAAGGACATCAATGTGAGGTAGAGGGAAGTCATCCTTGGGGCTGGCCCTGTTCAGATCCTTGTAGTCGACACACATTCTGACCTTACCGTCCTTCTTCGGTACCGACACCACATTAGCAACCCACTGAGGGTAAGAAGTCACTGCAAGAAACCCGGCATCAAACTGCTTCATAACCTCGGCTTTGATCTTCTCAGACATCTCTGGACGCATACGGCGGACCTTTTGCTTAACCGGAGGGCAGTCTTTCTTAGTAGGCAAGTGATGGACCACAATATCGGTGTCCAACCCGGGCATGTCTTCGTAGGACCAGGCAAATATCTCCACATAATCATGTAGCATCTTAGTCAACCGTTGCTTCACGCTGAGCTCTAGGTTGGCACCAATCTTTACCTCTTTCTTGTATGCCTCAGTACCCAAGTTTATTGTTTCCACTGGCTCTTCATGTGGTTGAATTGCCCTCTCTTCCTGAAGCAACAGTCTTGCAAGCTCGCCAGGCACTTCGCAATCATCTTCACCTTCGTCTTCGGCTAAGTTGATCGGATTTTCGAAGTAATAATTGGCAGTAGCAGAGTCGTTATCAGTGAGATCCAGAGTGGATTGAAACCTGTATGAGTGAGTGTGTGTGTAAATACAGCTGTTTTGAAATATGTATAAAGGAAGGAAAGACAGAAAAGGAGCATAATATTTGAAATGCGAGAAAACGTCCAAGATTTTCATTTATGATATATGAAATGACAATTTATATGCCCTCACAAATGAAGCCACGGTGCCCCGGGTAAGACACCGGGCCATAAAGTTCGATTTATTGTTTATTACAAATAACAAAACAAAGAAGTTTATTACTGCGTAGCAAAGGTAACAGGAGTATGGTCTTTGACAATCCAATTGGTCAATCCGCCTTCAGTCGTCGGATAGATCCAACTATTGAACTCAGCTTCATCCACTTCATTATCTTCCCCAACAGCATTTACTCCTGGATTTGTAATGAACACAGGAGGTCTTCTGGTCTTCTCCTTCCGCATAGCTTTCTGACCCTCTGCAGTAAAACCCAATCCAAATTTGTCAGTTTTCTATGTAAAGTCGGGAAGCCTGCCCCAGTTAGCACATTCACCTTTCTGAACCACAGCCCGGGCATCTTTCAGAGAAGCCATCTTCAAAGGAACCTTCTCTTCGACTGCTGTTTTTGCTGCTGCTGAAATTGGAAACACCTCCTCGAAATGCTGAAAGGGGGTTTCAATAAACTCCCCATCCATCTCAATGTACCTGAAGGAATTCAAATGGCTCACCATATACTCCTCCTCTCCCTGCACAGTGACGATCTTCCCTCTGACAGGGTATTTCAGCTTCTGGTGCAAGGTAGAGGTCACTGCCCCAGCTTTATGGATCCAAGGTCGACCCAGTAGACAAGAGTACGATGGACGGATATCCATCGCATAAAAAGTAGAGTCAAACACCTGAGAGCCCACACAAATAGGAATGTCAACCTCTCCATGAACCATCCTTTTTGAACCGACAAAGGCCCTGACAATGATATTGCTGGGTTTTAATTCCAGGCCTTCACAATCCAAACGGTCTAAAGCCTTCTTTAGTAAAACATTCAAGGAAGAACCAGTGTCCACCAACACATGCGCCAGAGTAGTGCCCCTGCATTCAATAGAGACATGCAGAGCATCATTGTGGTCTCTTCCTTTCGCAGTCAGGTCAGCATCTGAGAAACCCAAGCCATTGTCCGCTGTCAGATTTGCTACACAGTCAGTGAACTGGACTGCAGATGTCTCCTGTGGCACATGGGCCGTCTTGAGAAATGAGATCAAGGCCTTAGCATGGGCCTCGGAGCATAGCAATAAGGAGAGCATGGAGATTTTGGAGGGTGTATGCCCCAGCTGTTCCACAACATTGAAGTCACTCTTCTTTATTATTTTCAGGATTTCCTCCATCTCTTGTTGGGAGGCCTCAGCATTTATAGGTATCGGTGCCTCCATCCGGGCAGGCTCATCTTCAATTCCCTTGCCCCGAGTATTGGATGACTCGGCAGCAGGGGAAACAACTTGATCAGCAACAGGAACAGGTACACTTGTAGGTGTTATAAGGAGGGGTCTTCGAGTAGCGGGCGGTGTGATGTCAGGCGAGAAGAGCCTGCCACTGCGGGTAACCTTGGCTGGGCCAGTGATATCGCAGATACTGGCGCCAGTGTTGAATTCTTGTTTGATTCCATTCACATATACGTCTGCCCCATAATGCCAGGGGACAGCCTTATCAGATACGTAGGGAAGAGGCCCCGGAACAGTGATAACAACGGGTGCGACAATCATGATTTGAACAGGCTTCTTCGGGAGAGCCTTGATTAGATTATTGAAGATGGTAACCACAGAAACTTCTTCTACCGGAACCAACTGAACAGCAGACTTTTTGAACAGAATCTCCTTACTGTCCATCAGGCTTTGGATGCCTGACTTCAGCAAGGGACAACCAGATAGGGAAACAGCACAGAACAGGTAACCCTCACTGCAACCCAGAAATAAACCGGCCAGCAGTAGGTTCCTCTTGACAGTCTTTAAGGGAGTGGCTTGATCATCCACAGAAACAGCGTACACTTCTTCATCAACAGCATTTACCCCATGCTGAGGCATAGGAGCAGTCACCACATTCGTCCTCTCAGGCGCTTCGAACTGTATCTCTTTCGCGTCAATAAGGTCTTGCACCTTACTCCTTAATGCCCAACAGTCATCAGTGGAATGCCCCGGGCTATCAGAATGGTAAGCACAACGAGCATTTGGGTTGTACTTGGGGGAGGCAGTGTTCACAGCTTTTGGTGCCTCTCTGACAGTCACTAGATTGGTGGATAGCAACTGTGGCAAGATATGCGATAAGGTCATGCTCAAACGGGTAAACTCTCTCCGGGGTCTTTCAGCCCTTTGAGGATTGGTTGGCCGAGGAGCGGCAGCAGGCTTGGCAATCATTACCGCACTGACAGATTGGCGGCGCTCAGATTTCTCTTGTCTTCTAGAGCCATATACAGCACTAGCCTCCTTCTTGAAGGGTTTCTTCTCAGAACTAGACGATGCACCCTTCGGAATCTTACCAGACTTCAACCCAGCCTCAATTCTCTCTCCAGTCAGAATAAGATCAGTGAATCCAGCAGAAGAATTACCGATAAGATGGTTGAAAAATGGCCCAGATAGGGTCCCCAAGAACATGTCCACCAACTCCCGATCAGTCAACGGAGGCTGCACCCTGCCAGCCAGATCCCTCCACTTCTGAGCGTACTCTTTAAAACCTTCACTTGAACCTAACGACATACCCCAGAGTTGGGTACGTGTAGGGGCAAGGTCGGCATTATACTGATACTGCTTATAGAAAGCAGTAGCCAACTCCTCCCAGTTACGAACCTTGGTCCCATCCAGCTGATAGAACCATTCGAGATGAGTCCCTGAAAGACTCTCCTGGAAGAAGTGGATCCACAAATTCTTATCCACTGAGTACGGTTGAATCTTCCGAACATAGGACCTTAGATGTAGCTTGGGACAAGACGCCCCGTCGTACTTAGTGAAAGATGGTGCTTTGAATTTACGAGGAATAATCACACCAGTTGACAAACCCAGATCTCCAAAATCTAGCCCAGGTACCTGTTGTATCTCCATAGCATTCAACCTGTCTTCCAACTATTTGTATCTGTCCTCTGCAGGAGGATACTGCTCTTCATCAAAATCAGTCTCGTTGTCAGAGACTACCGGACTAGGACCTTTTTCCGCTTGAGGAGTACCCTTGCCAATAGAAGAACCAGCCTCTTCATTCTGCAGAGTATTGCCAAACCTTCGGCCCGAGTTGAACAGAACAGTTCTTCTCTTCTTCTTCTTTTCCTTCTTCATGAGCAGAGCCTTCAGCTCTTCTTGGCCCTGAGCCAAACCCATGATTAATTCCTGAAATTGCGCATTCTGCGCCTGAAGAGCCTTGATGGACATCTCAGTTGAGGATGAGTCAAGATTCATGATGGCTGAAATAAACAGCGAAGAACTGTAAGCAACCTGAAAAGAGGAAAACATGTTATGCACATGATGAATGATATGTGTTTATGCAATGCATTCAAGGGTTCGAAAGTTCAAATTTGTTGTAGACAAAAAGGAACACACGTTATCATTAAGGAAATAATTGTTCAGTACATCAAAGCCTCAGTGGCAAAATAATACAAAAGCAAATCAGTCCCAAAATATACTACGCATCCTCTTTGGAGCTATGTAAGTGTTGATATTCCTCTCCTCATGCAACAGGCGGGTGAGCTCCAGGACCTTCTTTTCACTGGCATGTAGATTGGTCTCAAGAGAATTATGTTCCTCCTTAAGCTGGATCCAACTCTTCTGCATCTCTTCCCAGGATGTGGGCATATCAGGGTGCTGAATGGTGTAGGACACTTCTCCTTCCAAGACCGGCTCTTTGATTACTGGGAGCATATGAGGATAAGGCATCACTAACTTCTGGGAGCGGGCTCGTACCCACTTGAGATAAGGTTCCAACGGGATGGAGTTCCTGTGCCCCAGTGTCTTGCTGTCTATCCTACTTGGCATCCTCCAGGCTCTGATAAATCTCTGGCGAAGTCCTTGAGTATCGTTGTCGAAGTCAAAAACTATGTCCGGAATTAACATGTCATGAGGGTCATCCCTCCGAGCATAACCAAACTGTCTCCAAGCCAGGCATGGGCTGTAAGTAATACCTCCTCTGATTCCAAGTAAAGGAACATTAGGGTACTCCCCGCAACGATCAATGATAGTGACATCCTCTCTGGACCTAGGGCACCAATGTATATCTGCATGTGTAAGAGTCATCAACCGTTGTGACCATCTCAAACCCCGCTCGTTCTTCAAAACTGATTGTGGAAGGTGCGAAATAAACCACCTTCCCAGGAGAGGAGTGCAACACATAAGGACACCTCTTTTTCTCATGGTTCGAGTGTAACATGAGTGGAGGATGTCCCCCAGCAACGTAGGTATAGGATTCCTGGACATGAAGATCTGGACAGCACTGATATCTATAAGCTGATCTGGGTTAGGGAACAACACCAAACCATAGACAAGGAGGGCCACCACTTCTTCAAAAGCTTGCAAATCAAGGGAGTTCCAACATTCATGGGCCTTTTCAAACAGAAACTTGGCTAAGAACCCTTTGATACCACTTCTAACTTCCCAATGTCCCTTGAGGTCAGATGACTGTAGGTGCAAGGCTTTAGCAATCTCTTCAAGCTTAGGTTCCTTTTCCGTACCGTTGTAGGGTAGTTGATCAAGGATAGGGATCCTCAGGAGCCGGGAGAACTCCTCCAATGTAGGTACCAACTGATAATCCAAGAAGGTGAAACAGTGATGCAGAGGGTCAAAGAATTGGAACAGGACCTTTATCATGTCTTCCTCAATGTTGGTATTGACCAAGCTGATGAGTCTTCCATGTCTTTCACTGAATGAAGAGCTCTCGGGAATCCTGGATATAAGTTCCTTAAGCTGAGGAGGGATCCTTACTAGACTGATTTGAATTGTATTTCTACGAACAGTTTCCATGTCCTACAAAACAAGAACAAAGATGAAGATTCGAACCCCTGAAATGGTTAGTCAATGCATATGATGCTGGATGATGTCATGATGCTATGATTAAACACACCACAGATATTCATAGAGACAAACATGTAAGGCACACAAGGCACACAAGAAAAGCCCCTAGAGTTTAAGGCCAGCATGGGGTCTGGGTAGTACCCTCTTGAAGTTGGTGGGTTCAACCTGTCCTATTAGAAGTAACCGGGTTCTAAGGGTCCCAATATCACGGGATTGCTTTCATTGTTCATCGTTTCGATTTAGCCACTGAACTGGCGACCGAAATATTCCAGGAGAGCAACCCTCAATTGAGTGTAGTATCGAGTATCAACCAACCTCGGACTGCACCAAAGTCAGTTATCTCACTACCCTAAAGAGGCCAAGATAGTTCAATTAAGGTTCCTAAGGTCTGTTGATGCTTCACGACACCATGCGGAGGCCCCGTACTCTCCTTGACTGAACTCAAGGGTTACCGGTACACACTAAAGTGCCACATCAACGTAGCAGACTGTTTCAACCATGTCGGTATACCCCGCACAGTTCCCTCACAGCCTTGTTGCTACTTCCTAAGAAGGTATCCCCAGATCCGGGTTAGGATCTATAGAACTCCCAAGACAGTCCCACAATTTAAAGCAAGCAAAGAAAGCAATTGAAAACACAGTTATGAACTAACCCTAAGGTACACCTCACTTTATAAAGATTCCCCAGCAGAGTCGCCAGTTCTCTGATCGGTGGATCTGGAACTGACTGTTTAACGCTGGTTCGCGAAATGTCGCGGAAGCAAGAGTCGTCACCGTCTTTTATTTTCTCCAATTGGAAAGGACAAAAGCACAGAAAAATTTCTTAAAGAGATTGCTCTCGGTTTGGGAGGTAGATTATAGAAAGGGAAGGTGTTAGCACCCTTTCTATCCATGGTTATCCATGGGCTCTTAGATACTTGCTCATTTGTGTTTTCAAAAATGGTTTGTTTGCTTTTCAATTGTGGGTTTTAAAAAGTTCCTTTGAAAATTCCAGTTCGACTCTTGTATCAGTCCTCAAGAGTGTTTGAAAAATTGCTTTCGAAAGCTTTTTGAAAATGTGTTGGTGTGAAAAGTATTTTTGATTTGTTTTGTTTTGAATTAGAGCAAGTATCCACGAGAACCTACCTACCCTAAGGAATTCGTCTGTGTAAATGTCCTTTAAAGTAATGCCATCCCACCATTGAGAGGTAGGTAGCACCACCGTTGAAGGTGTTCGGGTCAATTCGAGGTTCGGGACATGGTGATCACCAGAGCAATGGGAAGACACCTTAGAAGCTACCCTCATGCCAGGTTCCCGGATCATGAGGACTTACTAAGACATCCTCTACTCGACGATCACCTTTCAAGGCAAGGCAACAGTGAGGCGTACCCTAGGGGTGGTGTGTGATTTGTGTGTCAGATTCATTTATTTTTGTCTTGTTCATGTTAAAGTGAGCTAAGCGTTTGTTTTTATTTTTTGTCCATTCATTCTTGCATGCATTTAATTACAGTTAAAAAAAAGTGTGAAAGAGGTAAAGTTCTAGACTATTACAAAAGGCGCGGGTCCACATCACCAAAATTTCCAAGACCCGATTTGACAGAAAAATAAATAGAGATAAAGTGCGAAAGATTAAAATGTCCGAGTTTACAAGGCCTTAGGAGAGGTACATAAAAATTATACGAAAAAGAAATAAACACGCGAATTAAATAAGAATTAAAAACGAGGGCGTTGGACCCTTTTTGCAAAATTAAATTAAATGATTAAATTAATTAAAATTAAAATGAAAGGAAGTTATTTTTGGTATTTTTGTATTTTATGATTTTAATGAAAAAGATTAATTGAAATTAAAATACTAACCCTAATTCTAATTGTTTTTTTAGTTTATTAAGAAAGTATTAAAATTAAACCTAAATTAACCTAATTATTTACATGCAATTTTAATTTATGGAAATAATAGGAAATATTTAATTATTATGAAAGAAAAGAAAAAAGGATAAAAATTATTACAAACCCTAATTCTACCAAGTTTTAAGTTTATTAAAAAAATATTATTAAGATTAACCCTAGATTAAAACTAATTAATTAATAAAGGTTTTATTTACAAAAAATATCAATTAAATAAATATATTTTAAATTTTGTCTTTTGTGATTTTTTTTTATGTTTTTTATATTATTGTGAAAATATTTAAATTAAAGAATATATTAAAAATAATAATTAGATCAAAATAAAAATGAAAAAAATATAAAGAGAAATTTGCAAACCTAGGGGGGTCTGTCCCCAAATGGAGGTTTTGATTAGTATTTTTGGGACCATTTAGACCTTGGCCTGTTTGACTTTTGCGCTGGCCTGAGTGTCTGTTGACTGATGTCTACCATGTCCTTCAACTTATAGCCTTCTGATCGTTCCATTGGGCACGTGGATGGCTTGATTTTGTGAACGTACGGTGGGCGCTAGCATTGAAACCACACATAAGCATTAACTGAAAAATAACATGGAAAGGGTGAGGGACCTGGGGCTCGAACCCAGGTCCTGAAGATTACCAACCAAGTGCCTTGCCAGACGCGCTGCTTTACTTCTTTGTTTATCATATGACCAATAAACATAATATAATAAAACAATCGTTAGTGCTCAAATTCAGCGCGAAATTCAAATAACCCAATTACCACTGGACACCTCATCTTCTTCTTCTTCGTTGTATTTTTTTCCTGAAAACAAAAGAAAGTTAGCGGGGGTTTTTAACCCCCCCAAAACATGCTTGATTTGATAATAGCGAATAGGCCATATGGCCTCGGAAATTAGGCGTGAGGGTTTCATTATTTTCGTCCAAACGCCCTGAATCTGTTCATGGTATTATGAGGCTCTAATTTTATGGCTTTTGGAAACGCCTAATTTGGAACTCAAGGAACCCTAGCCTGCATCAATGGTGGAATCGTGTATAGCGCATAAAAATTCAATCAAAGTACACTGTTAGCTTCAGAATGATATAATGAGTACAAATCCAATATTAGAATTTACAAATAATGCATGAATGATGTTTCAAGAATCTGAAAAAAAGCTTGAACCGGCCATGGTCGTGCTACCTATTTCTTGTGTTAGGGACGTTGATTTTGATCTGTATATGTTCCTTGAAGCCTCAGGAACACAATGGAATCAATATTATGGCTTGAATCGACCTAGAAATTGGTTTTCAGTATTGGACTTTTCTTGAAAAATTTCAAGTTTGCTTAGGGATTTCTGGTGCAGCTGGGAGTCCATTCTGAATAGGTTTAGCATGTATATGTATCTATGAACGATTAGGGTTGGAAAAGAGGTCCAAGGAATCAAAGAATTGATGGAGAGGATATTGATTTTCATGGCAAAATATTTTCTAATCTTTTCATGCAAACTTAGTTCAAATCATGGCCAATTAACAAGATTCTTACCAAATCTGATTATGCACAAAATCTTGAGATTATTTCATGCACAAAAAGATTCAAAAAATTAGGTTTAGTATTTTTCATGTATTTATTTTAATTAAATGAATTATTGATAATTAAAAATCCAAATAAATAAAATAAAAATGATAAAAACTTCCCTTTGGGCCAAATGGTCGTGCACATGCCTTGGATGATGAATTGTGGAAGAAAAAGAGGCCCATTAACAATTTTAGGTCATTTGAAGCAATGTTGACTTTTCAAAATATCCAAAAATTTCCCAACTTCCACAAGGCATAACTTGCTCAATTTTTAATCTTTGCTCATGTTCTTGGACATTTTGGAAAGGTCTTTGAGTCCTTTAACCAATATCTTTGGTCCCATGTCATTTTTATTTAACAATCTCAAGTTATGGCCTTTGACTTAAAGTCCCTTTTTGTTGACTTTTGAAAATGACCTATAATGTTGAAATTGATAACTTTTTGTGAGAGCATTTCTTGGACTTGAAGTATGAAGGGGAGTTGTAGGAAATGTCTTTCTCTTCAAAATGAGCTTTGGATGGAATTTTTCTGATAATCCATGTGGAAGTTATGCCCTGGTCAATTTACAGTTGACTTTTTCAACTGTCCAAATATGGAAACTTTTGCATCTTGATGATTTTTGAGCCAAGCTTTGAGAATCATGATCAAGCATTGATCAAATGATGTTTGTGGCTTCAAAATGAGATGTTGACCAAAAATTTGGACTTTTGACTGTCAAATGACCATTTTGCCCCTACAGTTGACTGTAGTGCAATTAGGGTTTTTGACTGTGCAATTTTGTGCTGTAACTCTTGAAACTTTGTATGAGGATGCTTGACCATGTTTGTAGGCATGTGGGGCTTGATTGGACCCTTGGAAACTTCATTTTCTTGATCAGAACCAAAACCCTAATTTTGACTGTTTAGGAGGCCCTTGAACTGTGCAACCCTTGGGGAATTTTGAAGCATGACTTGGCAATTTCTTGAAGAATATGGGAGGGCAAATTTTGGGGTACAACAGGGTGGTATAAGTAAACCCTGTTATGAGTCCAGATTAAGGACTGTAAACAAAAACCTGCAAGAAACTCAAGTGGCAGATAACAAGCATGCAGGTAGTCAGGTACGAAGGCACACAAGTCACACAAGAGAGCCCTTAGAGTTTAGGCCAGCATGGGGTCTGGGTATTACCCTCTTGAAGTTGGTGGGCTCAACCTGTCCTATCAGAAGTAACCGGGTTCTAGAGGATCCAAATATCACTGACTACCCTCAATCGGTCATAACTCCAGCATCGCAATCTTTTCTTGCGGCCAGAACCATCACGAGAGTTTAGCCTCAATGGGCGTAGCATACTGCTACTGTTCTATTGGCCAAGTTGTGTCATTTAAGGTTCTAAGGTCTGTTGGTGCTTAATGACTCCTCAGAAGACCCATATTCTCCTCGTTGCAACACAAGGGATATCGGTACAGACCAAGGTGCCACACCAACGTAGCCACTGTTTCACCTGTGTCGGTCTACGCCGGACAAGTCCCTCACAGCTTATGCTACCTAAACAGGGTATCCCCAGATCCGGGTTAGGATCTATGTAACTCCGATGCAACCCACAATTTAAAGCAAACAAGTCAAAACAATTGAAAACACAGTTATGAACTATCCTAAGGTACACCTCACTTTAAGATATCCCCAGCAGAGTCGCCAGTTCTGTGATCGGTGGATCTGGAACTGATTGTTTAACGCTAGTTCGCGAAATGTCGCGGAAGCAAGAGTCGCCACCGTCTTTTATTTTCTCCAAATGGAAAGGACAAAAGCACAAAAAAATTCCTTATTGAGATAGTTTCTCGGTTCGGGAGGTAGATTTATAGAAAGGGAAGGTGTTAGCACCCTTTCTATCCATGGTTATCCATGGGCTCTTAGATACTTGCTCATTTGTGTTTTCAAAATTGTTTGTTTGCTTTTCAAGGTGAGTGGGTTTGAAAAAAGTTTCTTTGAAAATTTCAGTTCGACTCTTGTATCAGTCCTCGAGAGTGTTTGAAAAGTTGTTTTTGAAAGCTTTTTGCGAAGTGTCGGTGTGAAGAAGTTTTTGTTTGTTTTTTAAAATAGAGCAAGTATCTATGAGTCATCCACCTACCCTAAGGAATTAGTCTGTGTAAATGTCCTTAAAGTAGTGCCATCCCACCATTGAGAGGTAGGTAGCACCACTGTTGGAGGTGTTCGGGTCAATTCGAGGGTTCGGGACATTGTGGTCACCAGAGCAATAGGAAGACACCTTAGAAGCTACCCCCATGCCATGTTCATGGACATGAGGACTTACTAAAACGTCCTCTACTCGACGACCACGCTTCGAGGGGCAAGGCAACAGTGAGGCGTACCCTAGGGGTGGTGTGTGAATTGTGTGTCATTTTCAGTTATGTTTATCTTGTCATGCGTTGGTGATCTACGCTTTGTTTTTATTTTTTGCATTCATTCTTTCATGTGGTTATTAACAGTTAAAAGGTGCGGGAAGATAAAAGTCCTACGCTATTACAAAGGCGCGGGTCCACATTGCCAAATTAAACCAAGACCCGATTTAAATAAAATACGGAAAATAAATGTCCTAATTAATCTATTACAAGGCTTTGGGGCAATTACATGAACTTTAAAAAAGGAAATAAAAGTAAATGTGCGAAAAGAAATAAAATCGGGAATGCGAGGGCGTTGGACCCTTTTAAAGAAATTAAATCGAAATCATAAATTAATTAACTTAAATAAAAGAAAGAACCCTTTTTTTTGTGGAGTTTTTGTATTTATGGAATTAAGAAAATTAATTGGAATTAAAACCCTAATTCTAAGCGTTTTTAATTATTAAAGAAATAAATTCAAGTTTGACCTAATTTACATTAATTATTTACATGGCATATTTATTTACAATAATAATTAATACTTAATAAATGGTAAAAAGAAAAGACTATTTATTAAGAAAAAGGATAAAAAATGATAAAAGACTTGTTTTTATATTTTTTTTAATTTATTTAAGAAAACACTAAACCTAAAAAAACTAAATTGATTATTAAACCTATTTACAAAATGAATATTAATGAATTAAATAATAAACATTTTTTATTTTTGACTTTCTGATTTTTTTTACTTTTTGTGTTATAAAATTATTTTTATGGAATTAAATAAAATAATTAATCAAAAGAAAAAAGAGAATTAAAAAAAAAGAAGAAAAATGCAAACCATAGGGGGTTTTCTGGCCAATTATGGAGGTATATAGGAAGCATTTTGGCCCATGGAATGCAGGCCCATGTTGACTTTCCTGGCGCGTGTGGGAAGCAGTTGACTGATGCCCATGGTGATCTGCCAATTCTGACCTTTGGATTGGCCTTTAGAGACATGTGGCGTGCCAAGGCTTTGGGGTGTATGATGGACCACAGGATGAAAGCTGCATAGAAACACATGAAGAAAAATAATATTGGAGAAGGGAGGGACCTGGGAATCGAACCCAGGTCCCAATGTTTAAAGGACAACACATCAACCAACCAGCCAGGCGCGTTTCTTTGTTCCTTTAGTGGGAAATAATCAATATGAGAGAGAAAGAAAGGGTTAGTGGGATAATAAAAAAGGGCGCCAGTTATTCAAACTGGCCAACCAGCATTCAACACGCCAGCGTCTTCTTCTTCCTTCTTCGTTTTTTCCTGAAAACATAGAATAGATAGCGGGGGTTTTAAACCCCCACTAAGTGAAGAACACAAAAATAGCGATTAGGCCCTGGGCTCATATAAATTGAGCGCGAGGTATGGAATTAGTTCGTATGAAGGTCACGAATCCAATGGTCCTGGTCTTATGGCTTAATTTTTCCAGATACTCAAAGCCCCAAATGGAAGCTTCTGAAACCCTAGAACATTTCAATGGTATATTTCGCTACAAGCAAGATTAGTTCAATTAACATACACCAAAAGCTTCAGTGAGTCCATATTAGTACAAATCAGCATTTAAAATGTATGAAATATGCATATAAATCAAAGTACGATTATGAGAGTTTTCTTGAACAGGACTATGGCGTTCTACCGTTTCTCTGCGTGTGGGGATGTGATTTTGATTCAGAAATCTTCCTTGATGCGTCAGGAATGTAATGGAATTGTTCTCTTGCCTTGAAACACCCTCTAGCTGTGTTTTCAGTTTTGAAATTTTTGACAAAAAATGCAAAGTTTGTATTTGATTCTGAGCGCAGCCTCCAGGTTCTTGTGATTAGGTTTAGGTTTGTGTATGCATATGGAATGAATTAGGGTAGAAATCCAAGTCCATAATCCTTTGCATTCATGATTCAAATATTTGGTTTTCAATGATATAAAAACCCAATCTTTTGCCATGAAACCATTGATAATTGCATAGAATATTTCCCTTTTTGTCATGCACGAAATATTGAGGCTTTAATGGACCTATTAGCTGCATAAAAAGATTTAAAATACATGCTTTAGTATTTTTTTCATATTTAATTTTGATTAAGTGAATTAATAACATTAAAAATTCAAATAATTAATAAAAAATAATAAAATAACTCCCCTTTGGGTCAATGGGTCTTGCATAGCTTTTGGGTGATGATTCTTGGAAGAAATTGAGGCCCATTAGCAATTTTGAGGCATTTGAAGCAAAGTTGACTTTTCAAAATTCCCAAAAATTTCCCAACTTCCACAAGGCATATCTTGCTCAATTTTTAAGCTTTGATCATGTTCTTGGACATTTTGGAAAGGTCTTGAAGTCCTCTAACCAATGCCTTTGGTACCATGTCATTTTGATTTACAAATCTCAAGTTATGGTCTTTGACTTAAAGTGCCTTTTTGTTGACTTTTGAAAATGACCTATAATGTTGAGATTGATAACTTTTTGTGAGAGCATTTCTTGGACTTGAAGTGTGAAGATAAGTTGTAGGAAATGTCATTATCTTAAAAATGAGCTTTGGATGGAATTTTTCTGATAAACCATGTGGAAGTTATGCCTTGGTCAATTTGCAGTTGACTTTTCAGCTGTCCAAAAATAGAAACTTTTGCATCTTGAGACTTTTTGAGCCATGCTTTGAGAATCATGATCAAGAATTGATCAAATGATGTTTGTGGCTTCAAAATAAGATGTTGACCAAAAATTTGGACTTTTGACTGTCAAATGACCATTTTGCCCCTACAGTTGACTGTTGAGCAATTAGGGTTTTTGACTGTGCAATTTTGTGATGTGAGTCTTGAAACTTGACATGAGGATGCTTGACAATGTTTATAGGCATATGGGACTTGATTGGACCCTTGGAAACTTCAATTTCTTTGCCAGAACCAAAACCCTAGTTTTTGACTATTAGGAGGCCATTGAACTGTGCAACCCTTGGGAGATTTTGAAGCATGCTCTTTGCAAATATTGAAGAATATGGGAGGGAAAATTTTGGGGTACAACAGGTAGTACCTTAGACCTCATGCTCGTGACGTTGAACCTATGAACCCTATATGTGTGATCTTGTGTGTGATTGTTGCATCATGCATCCATGCACTCATAATCATATTTTGGAGAAAACAATATTTCAAGGGATTTAAAGGTTGACTATTTGTGAATATCTCATGTACTGTTAACCATGGATTCTGGAAAGAGAAAGACCGGGAAATACAGTTTATAGGATCCCAAGATAGATGATTTGGTCAGTCTAATTCCAGAGATCGAGTGTCCTGCAGACTTTCGGAATAAGTATGGATCCCTTATTCCTCTCATAAAGCTGAAGATGAAGGAGGGTATTCTCTCGAACTTGGTCCAGTTCTATGATCTGGTGTATCACTGCTTTACTTTTCCCGATTATCAGTTGATTCCTACACTGGAGGAGTATTCCTATCTATTGGATATACCCGTTACCAATCGTGTTCCTTTTACTGGTTTGGAGGGTGAGCCAAAGCCACATGAGATCGCTGCTTTAATTCATCTGGGGAAGTCTGAGGTGGAAGCCCATATGACTACAAAAGGAGGGATTAGAGGATTACCAGCTCATTTCTTATTGGAGAAAGCTCGTTACTTTGCCAGAATGAAGAGTACGGTTGCTTTTGAGGCTATCTTTGCTTTACTCGCTTATGGATTGTTCTTATTTCCTAATGTGGACAAGTTTGTCGACATTAATGCTATCAGGATTTTCATGATTGGAAACCCAGTTCCTACACTGTTGGGTGATGCTTATTACTCTATTCATCTTTGGAGTTCTTATCATGGGGGAATGATTATCTGATGCATGCCTTTGTTGTACCGATGGTTCATCTCTCATATGCCTCAGTCTGATGCTTTTTGGGATGTCAAGAAGGAACCCCGTTGAGCTCCTAAGATCATGGAACTTACTCACTCGGATATTGATTGGTACCATCGAGCTTATCATGATGTAGATATTATCGACAGTTGTGGTAGTTTCCCCAATGTACCTATTCTTGGTACAAAGGAAGGAATTGACTATAACCCTGTTCTTGCACGACGACAGCTTGGTTATCCGATGAGGGATAAATCGAACAGTATTCATTTGAGTAGTTTCTTTATGAAGGAAGGAGAAGACCGTAGGGAAGCTAGGGAGCAGATTGCGAAGGCCTGGCGTCACATTCATAAGAAGAGTGGGAAAGATTTGGGACCTAGGGGTGTTGTTTCTTTGGAGCCATATCTTCAGTGGATCCGATCGATAGCCATTCAGTTTAAGATGCCGTATACTCAGGAGACACCCATGCCTGATCTGTTTGTGAATACCACTCCTCCATTATTAGATGATCTAGAAGAAATGCAACTCTCTTTGGTTAGGATGCAACAGGAAAGGGAGGCTTGGAAGAACAAGTTCCAGACTTTAAAGAGTTCCTACATAGCAGACCTGAAGGAGAAAGATGATTTGATTGATATCCTTGAGAGTCGAGCGGTGGAGTCTATGGAGAGGAAAGGGGATTTATTTTCTCCTAAGCCTCAAACAGGTGCTAATTGCTCATTTCCTGATCCAGATGATTGGAAGGAGGTTGCCATCAGACATGTGGAAGTAAACCAAAGGTTGAGAGCTCAGATTGCCAGGCTCACAGGGAAGCGCCAGCGTACAGATTGATCTCTATCAATTTCTTTCTCTCATGATTTTTAGATTATATTTTCATCTTTTACTTGGGATCATTGAAACTTGTAACCCATTTTAAAGTTATTATAATAAAAGTTTCAAGTATTTCAAATGCGTCATTATTTTGATGTTTGCAATATGTCTATAAACGTTAAATCCGTTGAAATATTAAATGATAAGGTAAAAATAATCATATGTGTTGCATATCATGCATCATATTGCACATATGTCTTACATTTATTATGCATATCCAGATGCCTTACCCAACTTTTTGCTTCGTTCAGCAAGCTGACTCATCACTACAACACTCGGGCTAACTTCAAAAAGAAGATGGACAACTTGGAACAGGAGAATCGCGAGCTACGCGAAGAAGTTTCTGCTTTGAAGGATGGCTTGTCCAATTTGACTACTCTGATGGAAGCTCTGGTGGTTGCTCAGAATCATCCACCGAGTGTTCAGCCTCAACCAACAAGGCTAAATGCGGAAGTTCCTACTGTTCCTGTATCCGCTACTCCAACTGTTGTTCAAAACCGTATGCCTCAGGGTTATCCGTGGGGAATGCCGGAGAATTTTGCACCTGAAGGTTTCAATTTGGGCCCCCAAGATGCTCCAGTAGTTCCAAATGTTATTACTCCAGCACCTCTTGTGGTTCATATTGTTCCTGCTGCACCTTCTTCGGTGAATTTGGTTCTGTTTTTTAATGAAGATGTATGTCGTCCTTTCCCTCCACCGAGTGAAGACTTGGGTCTTTATGACAGAATGGATGATTTCCAAGAGCAGTTTGATAGAATGCAAAGAGAGATGAAGGCTCTTAGGGGAAAAGAGTTATATGGGCAGAATGTGAATGAGTTGTGTTTGGTCCCAAATGTTAAAGTGCCTGCTAAGTTCAAGATCCCAGAGTTTGAGAAGTACAAGGGAAACACTTGCCCTCGTGCTCACTTGGTGATGTATGTAAGGAGAATGTCTACCCACACCGATGATCAGCGTCTGCTGATTCACTTTTTCCAGGATAGTCTGACCGGCGCAGCATTGAAATGGTACATGAGTTTAGACAGCGCCAACATCCATACCTTTAATGATTTGGGAGAAGCATTCATAAAACAGTACAAGTACAATATGGACATGGCGCCTGACCGTGACCAGCTTCGGGCCATGGTTCAGAAAGACAGAGAATCGTTCAAAGAGTATGCGCAAAGATGGCACAAAGTGGCTGCACAAGTGATTCCTCCCATGGAGGAGAAGGAAATGACTAAAATTTTTCTGAAAACGCTAAGCACTTTCAACTACGAAAGAATGGTAGCAAGCCCCCCAAGTGATTTTACAGAGATGGTGGGAATGGGTGTCTACCTAGAAGAGGCAGTAAGAGAAGGCCGTTTGACAAAGGGTGAAGGATCAGGAGGTGCGAAGAAGCCAGCTTATGGGTTTACAAAGAAGAAAGAGGGGGATACCAATGTTGTTATGCAAGAGAGGAGAGTAAAAGCTCCTAGAAGGAATTATCAGCGTCACCAGCAAGTTGCTTCAGTGACTCCTGTTATGAATGCCGCTCCGACTACCGTTGCTTATCAAAGACAGTCCCAGCAGGGGAACCAAGGGAATAATCATAGAAGGGAGAACTATGACCCTATTCCCATGAGCTATTCAAAGCTACTACCAGTATTGAGTCCGAAGAAATTGGTCCATACATGACCACCTCCAGCAGTACCATCACCATTGCCTTGGTATTACAAAGCAGACCAGACGTGTGCCTTTCATCAGGGAGCACCAGGGCATAGTGTTGAAAATTGTTATCCTTTGAGGACTGAAGTGCAAAGGTTGGTGAAGTCCGGAATTTTATCTTTCAAAGACATGGGACCTAATGTGAAAGACAATCCTCTACCCAAGCACGGGGAGTGAATGTTGTGAATATGGTGGCCGGTTGTCCAGGTGACTTCCGGATTTTTGACATTAATTTGGTTAGAGGAGATTTGGTGAAGATGAACTCAGACCTCTGTAAATTCAGTTATTATACGCATGACTATGCCGGTTGTGCTATTTGCAGTATAAACATACAGGGTTGTGAGAAGATAAAGGTTGATTTACAGGAGATGGTGGATGAAGGTCTAATTCATATAATCAGGCCTAGGGCAGAATATGAAGAGGAAGTTAATATGGTTTCTGGATGTCCGAGTAAATTCAAAATTTTTGAAGTAGAGCATTTGAATGAAGATCTCATACAGTTACATGCTACTTTCTGCCATACTGCTGGTCAGGTGGAACACCAATATGGGTCTTGCATAGTTTGTTGTCGAGACCCACGAGGATGTTCTATTGTGAGAGAGGGTGTTCAATTGTTGTTAGACAATGGAATTATCAAAATCACAGGTCAGAGAGATGATTATCACGAGATTGATATGGTTGAAGTTTGTTTAACGGAAGAAGAGTCAGAGGAAGAATATGCCTCCGCGGATGAGTATTTCTCTTCATACGAAGATTTATTTGCCGGAAATGGCCTTTTGAGGGCTGATTGTGTCAAGGAAGGTGTAAACGTCATTGTACCTTGTTTTGGTGCACCCGCTCATTTTGAGATGGAGTACCATAGTAAACCAACTGTTACCCCATTGGTAATTAGCCTGCCAGGACCTGTTCTCTATAAATCAGATAAGGTTGTGCCTTACAAATACAATGCTACAATCTTAGAAGATGGGTGGAAGTTCCCATCCAGCCCATGCCAGATGTTGGAAATATAGCTGATAATAGCAGGGTGACCCGTAGTGGTCGTGTGTTTGTGTCGGTTATTCGAAGAGATGTTGTTGCTGGAAAGAAAATTGCTGAGAACGATGAGCCTAAGAAGACTGCAGGAGAGACTAGTGGAGCCACAATAGAGAAAGAAGTGGATGATATCTTGAAGATAATTAAGATGAGCGGCTGCAAAATTGTAGATCAGCTATTGCAGACTCCTTCAAAGATATCCATCATAGCTTTATTGATGAATTCCTCCGCTCATAGAGAATCACTGATGAGAGTATTAGACCAAGCTTTTGTAGAGAATGACATGCCGTTAGATCAATTCAGCAGCGTAATTGGAAACATTACATCATGTAACAACTTGAGTTTCTGCGATGATGAGTTACCAGATGAAGGGAGGAATCACAACCTGGCCCTCCACATATCTATGAACTACAATAATAATTCTCTATCCAATGTGCTGATTGATAACGGATCTGCATTGAATGTTATACTGAGAAGTACCCTCATGAAGTTAAAGTATCATGGAACAACTATGCGCCAGAGTGGCATCATTGTGAAGGCTTTTGATGGGTCGAGGAAATCTGTCATCGGTGAGGTAGACTTACCCATCCACATAGGACCACATTTGATCTTGATAACCTTCCAGGTAATAGACATTATTCCCGCATATAGTTGTTTTCCAGGAAGGCCATGGATACACGAAGCAGGGGCTATCACTTCAACTCTGCATCAGAAGCTAAAATTTGTGCGTGAAGGGAAGGTAGTGATCATAAATGGGGAGCAGGCGTTGTTAATATCCCATTTATCCTCTTTCAGTATTGTAGAAGCGGATGAGGCTGCTGTTGGAACCCAGTTCCAAGCCCTATCCATTGAAAACATAAGGAAGAATGAGAATTTTGTGGTCTCCCTGAAGGATGCACAGCAGGTTGTGCGCAATGGTCATAATGCAGTTTGGGGACGACTTGTGGATCCACCTGTGAACAAGAACAAAACTGGTTTGGGTTTCTCTTCGAGGAATGGAAAAGGGCGAAAGTTTGAAGTCAAAGTCTTCTGTGAACAGTTATCATGATGTTTTCCGCAGCGGAGGCTACCTCCATCCAATTGGTTCTGGAATTAATGTTGTTGAAGAGGATGAAGCAGAGCAGGAAGCACCGAATTATGTGACGCATGGAGTCCGAGTTCAGAACTGGGTCACCATTGATGTTCCTTCTTGCATACATATTTCAAAGTAATTTGTTTTGTTAATATGTTTCTTTCTTTTGAAAAGCTTTCACTCTGCCCAAGGTGGAAGTATTGATGTTGTAGGGCTTATCTATTTGCTATAACTGTTAAGATCGTTAATAAAAGTTGTCTTTTCTTTCAAATTATGTCTTTTTTATTTTATGCTTTTTCCTGGGAAATGGTAATAAATAAAAAAAACCTTTCAAAATAAATAATAACTGAAAATTAATCTGCATGATCACTTGTTATATGTGTCAGTTTCTAAAAACAATCATAAATCACAAGTGCAGATTAATTAAAAAACACGTTGAATACAATGACCCTGCACCCTCTCCCAACTTTGATTGTCCTGTGTTTGGGGCTGAAGAAGAAGATTATGATGAGATTCCAGAAGAGGTCTCACGGTTTCTTGAGAAAGAGGAAAATACCATTCAGCCATATAAGGAGCCTTTGGAAGTGGTTCATTTGGGTTCAGAAGAAGATCCGAAGGAATTTAAGATTGGAGCATCGTTGCATCCTGATGTAAAGAGCGGGTTGATTGAGCTGTTGAAAGAGTATGTGGATATTTTTGCTTGGTCTTATCAAGATATGCCTGGTCTAGATACAGACATTGTCGGGTATCGTTTGCCGTTGAAGCCAGAGTGTCCGCCAGTTAAACAAAAGTTAAGAAAAACCCACCCGGATATGGCAGTAAAGATCAAAGAGGAGGTCCTAAAACAGATTAATGTTGGTTTTCTTGTGACATCAGTGTATCCTCAATGGATTGCCAATATTGTCCCAGTACCAAAAAAAGAATGAAAAGTCTGCATGTGCGTAGATTACAGAGATCTAAATAAAGCTAGTCCAAAAGATGATTTTCCATTGCCTCACATTGACATGTTAGTGGATAGCACAGCAAAATTCAAGGTATTCTCATTCATGGACGGATTTTCCGGGTATAATAAAATAAGAATGGCTCCAGAGGACATGGAAAAAACAACATTTATCACACCCTAGGGAATATTCTGTTACAGAGTGATGCCCTTCGGGTTGAAGAACGCTGGTGCAACATACCAGAGGGCTATGACAACCCTATTCCTTGATCTGATGCACAAAGAAATCGAAGTATATGTTGATGATATGATTTCCAAATCCCAAACTGAAGAAGGGCATATAGAAGATTTGTTGAAGTTGTTTCGGCGTTTGAGGAAGTATCATCTCCGCTTGAATCCAAATAAATGCACCTTCGGAGTTAGATCGAGGAAATTGTTGGGTTTTATTGTTAGCCAGAAAGGAATTAAAGTTGACCCTGATAAAGTCAAAGCAATTCAAGAAATTCCAGCACCAAGAACTAAAAAGCAATTCAGGGGTTTCCTCGGGCGTTTGAATTATATCTCCAGATTTATTTCCCACATGACTACAACGTGTGAACTGATCTTTAAGTTGTTAAAGAAAGATCAAGGTTGTGTGTGGACAGATGACTGCCAAAGGACATTTGAAAGTATTAAAGAATATCTACTTGAACCTCCTATCTTGCTCCCTCCCGTAGAAGGAAGACCGTTGATTATGTATCTAATAGTGTTAGATAAAACCATGGGTTGTATTCTGGGACAACAGGATGAAACGGGAAAGAAAGAGTTCTCCATTTATTATCTCAGCAAAAAGTTCACTGATTGTGATTCGCGATATTCTTTGCTAGAAAAAACATGTTGTGCTTTGGCCTGGGCGGAAAAGCATTTGCGGCAGTATATGTTGAATCATACTACTTGGTTGATCTCCAAAATGGATCCAATCAAGTATATTTTTGAAAATATTTCCCTTAATGGGAGAATTTCCCGTTGGCAGATGTTGCTATTTGAATATGATATCGAGTACTGCACTCAAAAGGCTATCAAAAGTAGTGTGTTGGCAGATTACCTTGCTCACCAGCTGGTGGAAGATCATCAGTCTGCAGAATATGAATTCCCCGATGAAGATGTGATGTTCTTGAAAGTGAAAGATTGTGATGAACCATTTCCCGAGGAGGGCCCCGACCCTGAATCTTGTTGGAGTATGGTATTTGATGTAGCTGTGAATGCTTATGGTAAAGGAATTGGTGTTGTGATTGTTACTCCTCATGGATCGCACATTCCTTTTACTACAAGGTTAACATTTAATTGCACTACTAATATGGAGGAATATGAGGCTTGCATCATGGGTCTTGAAGAAGCTATTGATCTCAGAATCAAGATTCTAGATGTGTATGGTGATTTGGCTTTAGTAATAAATCAGATTAAAGGAGAATGGGACACTCGTCACCCTGGCTTGATCCCTTACAAAGATTATGCTAGAAGAGTACTACCCTTCTTCAATAAAGTTGAATTCCATCACATTCCTAGGGATGAAAATCAAATGGCGGATGCTCTGGAAACTCTGGCTTCCATGTGCCAAGTAAATGCTTGGAATGATATACCCCGAATTACAGTTCGACGGCTAGATAGGCCCGCTCATGTGTTCGCGACAGAGGAGGTAGCAGATGAAAAACCTTGGTATTATGATATCAAGCATTTTCTTCATACTCAGGAATACCCGTTTGGTGCGTCAAAGAAAGATAGAAAGACACTAAGAAGATTGGTAGGCAGTTTCTTCCTCAGTGAAAATGTGTTATACAAGAGAAATTTTGACATGGTCTTGCTCAGATGCGTGGATGGACACGAAGCAGACATGTTGATGCATGAGATCCATGAAGGTTCATTTGGCACTCATGCTAATGGACATTCAATGGCTAAAAGGATGCTAAGGGCAGGTTATTATTGGTTGACAATGGAATCCGATTGTTACAAATTTGCAAAGAAGTGCCATAAATGCCAGATTTACGCAGATAAGATCCACGTACCTCCGACACTTCTCAATGTGATTTCCTCCCCGTGGCCTTTCTCTATGTGGGGCATTGACATGATCGGGATGATAGAACCCAAAGCTTTGAATGGACACCGTTTCATCTTGGTAGAAATGGACTACTTTACCAAATGGGTAGAGGCTACTTCTTATGCCAATGTTACCAAACAGGTGGTTGTGCGCTTCATCAAAAACAATCTTATATGTCGGTATGGTGTGCCGAGCAGAATCATCACTGACAATGGCTCGAATTTGAACAACAAGATGATGACTGAACTGTGCGAAGAATTCAAGATTTTCCATCACAATTCATCTCCATACATGCCAAAGATGAATAGGGCTGTTGAAGCTGCTAATAAGAATATCAAGAGAATTATCTAGAAATGGTTGTCACTTATAAGGATTGGCATGAAATTCTCCCTTTTGCTCTGCATGGATAACGAACATCTGTTCACACTTCAACAGGAGCAACCCCGTTTTCTCTAGTGTATGGAATGGAAGTTGTACTCCCTGTCGAGGTAGAGATTCCCTCGTTGCGTGTGATAATGGAATCCAAATTGACATAGGTTGAATGGGTTCAGAACAGGTTTGACCAATTGAATTTGATTGAAGAGAAGAGAATGACAGCTTTGTGTCATGGGCAGTTATATCAGAAAAGAATGAAGAAATCATTTGACAAAAAGGTCAAACCTCGTGAATTCAGAGAAGGCGATCTCGTGCTCGGGAAAATTATGTCTTTCAACACTGATTCTAGGGGCAAGTGGACTCCCAATTTTGAAGGCCCGTATGTTGTCAATAAAGCCTTCTCTGGTGGGGCATTAATTCTTGAAACTATGGATGGCGAGGAGTTCCCACGTCCCATGAATGCTAATGCAGTCAAGAAATACTTCTCCTAAAGAAATAAAAGAACAGCTCGCTAAGTTGAAAACCCGAAAGGGCAGCTTCGGCAAAAAAGAGCGTCTCGGTAGGCCGAAAACCCGAAAGGGCGGTCTAGGCAAAAATTAGAGACATAAACAGAATAAATTTCCTGCTAAGTTGAAAACCCGCAAGGGAAGCTTAGGCAAAAGTTAGGGATTTTCTTGGCAAGTAACTACGTTAGACGAGACTTGATCGTTGAAGCAACAATCTTCTCAGATCCTCACCATACTTCAATGGAAGCTGCTGCTCAGGATTTCAAAAAGTTGTTAGGGGGATAGTGGTCATTGTATCTCAATGTATCTTTTCCATTATGTATTACCATTTCCCAAACTTTGTAATCATCCATGGAGTCTCGCCATTCGCAGACTACCATTCTATTAATGAAAGTCGAGCTTTTACCCAACTCTTTGTGTTCTTATTTTTATTTATCTTGCAAAGACTTCATTTATTACTGATAATAACTGTTAAAGCAAAAAGATTAAAAAAGCAAACTTGACTTTTCAAAAAAAAGAGATCTTTACAATTCAATTTACTTTGGTATTTATGATGAAACAATGACAACAAGAATTGTGATCCCAAGAATGAATAAACTCCGGTTGTTTTAAGAAGATTTACTCCCTTCATGAAAGTTTTCTCAGGTCCTTTTGCTGGTAGGTGCGCAATCTTTGTGTGTTTCTCAGATAGTTAAAGACGATATCAGTGGGTGCAAGGTACAATATTGGGTTTACGATCCCATTATCCCCAGTCAAGTCTTGGTTCGCTTTTGATTTGGGTTTGCATGGTCAGAAGCCTCCATCCCAGATTCCCCAGCGAAGTCTTCCCTCATATAATGAAAGGTTTTATTCCCTTGGTGTGCTGAGATGTCGCTCTTTTTGCAGTATTAGCACTAGTGTTGACTTCTTGATTTCTCGGGAAGATTATCCCAGGGCATCTCTTGTTGGAATGAGTATTCGTGATGAAAATTTTCAATCCGCAGTTTTTTCTCCAGGGAGGTATACTTGAATCCCCCAGTGAGGCTTGGTTGTTTTAACGTCAGTCTGCTTTATTTGAGATTGATCTTGCAATCCCCAGTAGGCATGTTGCTTTTGGAAAACTGTTCCTCCGATGAAACCCGAAGAAGGATGTTCTATCCCGGTATCTGTTTGATTTAGCTACATCTAAATTATGTTTCTCCTCAGTGAAGTTAAAACAATAAGTTTGGTTTCTGCAGTTACCTTCCTTAGATTGATCTTTCTGGTTGAAGCGTAGCCCAATGTTGTTAATACCTGAGGCGGTTTCATTTGTCTGCATTGATTATGTATCCTTTTTGCCAGCATATGCACAATAACACTCATACATTCATGCATACATCAGGCATTGCTAAAAATCATCATTCATTGACATTGTGTTCTGACCTTTCTGACAACGCTCTTTGCTTAGTTGAATTTGGTTTTCCCTCTTGAGTTTATTTCTCAAAGGATGAATTTGCATTGGCTGTCTTGCTCTAGTTTATTTCTGAATTGGATTTGTGGTTTTCTGAAAACTTTGGGTTTTGGTTTGTGCATTTATTTTTCACAGGAAGACTTTATCGCCTCAGTAGGAATATCATGGAACTTCCCCAGGAAGTCATATTTCTATCCCTAGAAAGTCATTTCTCTTTGCAAATCCCCTTGACAATAAGTGGAGGTCTCTTTATTTGAGACAGGTTACGTATTACCCTTTCCAGGCAGATTTCCTTGGTTAAAGAAGAAGTTGAGACCCGTTCTTGGCAAAACACCAGAATCTTGGGGAAACTTGATATATTTTCTCTTTCTACATTCAGTGAATATTGGTAGTACATTGGCAGTGAACGTTGGTGTTTGTTATCTTTTTTCTATCTTCAGTGAACGTTGATAGTTCATCGTCAGTGAATGGTGGTGATATGATATATTTTGTCTTTCTACCTTCAGTGAACGTTGGTAGTACATCGGCAGTGAACGTCGGTGTTTGTTATCTTTTTGCTATCTTCAGTGAACGTTGATAGTTCATCGTCAGTGAACGGCGGTGATATGATATATTTTCTCTTTCTACCTTCAGTGAATGTTGGTAGTACATCGGCAGTAAACGTCGGTGTTTGTTATCTCTTTGCTATCTTCAGTGAATATTGATAGTTCATTGTCAGTGAACGGCAATGATATGATATATTTTCTCTTTCTACCTTCAGTGAACGTTGGTAGTACATCGACAGTGAATGTCGGTGTTTGTTATCTTTTTGCTATCTTCAGTGAACGTTGATAGTTCATCATCAGTGAACGGCGGTGATATGATATATTTTCTCTTTCTACCTTCAGTGAATGTTGGTAGTACGTCGGCAGTGAACGTTGGTGTTTGTTATCTTTTTTATATCTTTAGTGAACGTTGATAGTTCATCTTCAGTGAACGGCGGTGATATGATATATTTTCTCTTTCTACCTTCAGTGAACGTTGGTAGTACATCGGCAGTGAACGTCGGTGTTTGTTATCTTTTTGCTATCTTCAGTGAACGTTGATAGTTCATTGTCAGTGAACGGCGATGATATGATATATTTTCACTTTCTACCTTCAGTGAACGTTGGTAGTACATCGGCAGTGAACGTCGGTGTTTGTTATCTTTTTGCTATCTTTAGTGAACATTGATAGTTCATTGTCAGTGAACGGTGGTGATATGATATATTTTCTCTTTCTACCTTCAGTGAATGTTGGTAGTATATTGGTCGTGAACGTCGGTGTTTGTTATCTTTTTTATATCTTCAGTGAACGTTGATAGTTCATCGTCAGTGAACGGCGGTGATATGATATATTTTCTCTTTCTATCTTCAGTGAACGTTGGTAGTACATCGGCAGTGAACATCAGTGTTTGTTATATTTTTGCTATCTTCAGTGAACGTTGATAGTTCATCTTCAGTGAACGGCAGTGATATGATATATTTTCTCTTTCTACCTTCAGTGAACATTGGTAGTACATTGGCAGTGAATGTCGATGCTTGTTATCCTCCTCTCTGATTCTGTTCTCATGGTTTTCAAGTGATTTATTTTCCTGGTGGGATTGCTCCTTTGTTTCTACATTTTATGTTGCATCCCTAATGCTACTTTGCGTCTCTTTTGTTCCGTTCATATGCATTCATATGCATAAATGTTTCATGGCATCTTAGGGCCAAAAACAGGTTTTTTTTTATATTTAAGTGTCTTCGATCACGTCGCCACGAAGATTTTTAACCTTCGTATCTCCGGATAGAAGAAACTTAAATAAGGGCAGCTGTTGTACCCCAATTTTTCCCCCTAAGATCCCTTCATCATACCATATTGTTTCAATCACCACAAAATCACATTAGGGCTTTTGGTTCTTCTCCCTATCTTTAGCCTTGCTCTTTGAGGAGTTACCAAGCAGCTTGACTTGTTTTCTTTTGTGATCATGGATATTTTGCTTTGATTTTCTCTCTAAATTAACAAAATACAATATTGGTTTGTCTTACTTGTTAATAATGTAGGAAAAGGCAATGAGGTTTAGCAAGTTGCATCATGGGTTCATGAGTTTATTTCTATGCCCTAGTCAAAGTCTTGAGAGATTCAATCCTCACCATTGAAGTTGTTTTGAAGTTGGTATGGAAGTAGTTTTGGTGGCCATGAGTCCTCATCATCATCCTCAACAATTCTATTCACAAAGGAAGAATATTGGCACAAAAATTTTGTTCAAACTTGGCAAAGTTCCACCAAGCATTCTCTTGATCTAGAGGCTAGGGTTTTGGACTTCAAAGGGGCATATCTTGCTCATCTTTTGGTATTTTTGAGTGATTCCAAAAGAATTCTTCTCTTCAAAGAGTTACCAATAAATCACTTCAATAGTTCCAAGGAGTTTTAATGTTGTAGGAACTTGGTGAAGAAGAAAGATTACAAGTCATCCAGATGAATCCCCAATTTTCCATATGTGACTTCAAATGGTCAAAACTTGGTCAATTTTTATCACCTTGAGCCCATTCTTTTTTCATGATGACCCTATTACTGTGTTATGAAGCTCATGCATAGGATTTAGTAAAATTCTTGAAGACTGATCACGTCCCACAAGAGATTTTTGTCGATCAATTTGGAAGCTATGTTGCTAGCTTAACGACTGACAATGGATTAGGTTTCTCTGACGCTGATCTGACTTCGGAAGGAAGAAACTATAATAAGGCCTTGTATGTCTCCATTGAATGCAAGGGCACTACTCTGGATCATGTTTTGGTTGATATTGGTTCCTCGTTAAATGTTCTACCGAAAGGCTCTCTTGACAGACTTGATTACAAAAGGGTCGTACTGAAACCCATTGATATTATAGTTCGAGCTTTTGATGGGTAAAAAAGGATGGTACACGGAGAAGAGGATATTCCGATCAAAGTGGGTTCAGAGATATTTGAATCAACCTTCTATGTAATGGATATTCGACCATCTTATTCTTGCTTATTGGGGCACCCCTGGATCCATAAGGTATGTGTTGTCACCTCGACCCTACATTAGAAGTTAAAGTATCATGTGAACGGAAAGATTGTTATTGTCTGCGGCGAAGAAGAGTATATGGTTAGCCACTTGAACTCTTTCTGGTATGTAGAAATGGATGACGAATTCATTGAGACTCCCTGTTAGACTTTTGAAGTCCTCCCTCCTACCTCAACTGAAGGCGTCTCTTCCATTCCCAAAGTTACCAGGGTTCCACTCAGAATGGCTTCACTAAAAGATGCTAAAGATGTTGTAGAAGAAGGTAGTTGTACTACTTGGGGTCAGCTTCCTGACATTCCATATAAATCTAACAAATTTGGTTTGGGTTTCACTGCAGAGGGTCATAGGGTTGTTCTCCATGCTCGTGCTGGAAGGCCGCCATTCCGCATCAGCAACAACAGAGTCAACGTAATAGAAGATACTGACAGTGATTATGATCTTGACAGTTGGATATTTCCTACCATTGGCAACTGGCTCAACAACTGCAAGAAGAAAGACATTATCTCTATCTCCTTTAGCCAGGAGTAATATCTACATTTATGTTTTTATTGCTTTCAAGTTTTGGCTTTGTAATATTTAAACAATGACTTTAAGCCTTGTGCCTTACCCAGGGCACATTGGTTCATTTGTTAAGGGTTGTCATTTCATAAACATGTGTTCATTTAATAAAAGAATTGGACATTTTGCATTCAAATTGTGTGCTCTCTTTCTTTCTTTTTTACTTTGTTCAAATAACTATGTGTTCTTACACACACCCATACAATACATTGTAGATCCACATCCACTCTGGATCTCGTTGATAACGACTCTGCTATTGCCACTTATGACTTTGAAAGTATGATCTACCAAGCCAAGGACAAAGGTGAGGAAGATTATGAAATACCTGGAGAACTTCTCAGACTCTTAGTACAAGAAGAGAAAGCTATTCAACCACATGAAGAGTTGATTGAAGTGGTAAATCTGGGTACTGAGACAGACAGAAAAGAAGTCAAGATAGACGCCTACCTAGAGGACAGTGTCAAGAACAAGTCAATACAGATGTTGCATGAATATGTTGAGATCTTTGATTGGTCAAATGAAGACATGCCAGGGCTCGATACTGATATTGTGTTTCATTTTCTGCCGATGAAAGAGGGTTGTGCTTCGATAAAGCAAAAGGTTTGTCGCATGTGTCCCGAGATGTTAGAGAAGATCAAGGTTGAGGTTATGAAACAATTCAATGCAAGTTTCTTAGCAGTGAAATCCTATCCTCAATGGGTTGCAAATGTTGTTCCAGTACCAAAGAGATATGGCAAGGTACGTATGTGTGTAGACTACAGGGATCTGAACAGGGAGAGCGCTAAAGATGACTTCCCACTTCCACATATTGATGCTTTGGTTGATAACACTGCCCAACACAAGGTATTCTCCTTCATGGATGGCTTCTCAGAGTATAATCAGATCAAGATGGAACTTGAAGACATGGAAAAGACTACTTTTGTTACACAGTGGGGCACTTTCTTCTACAAGGTTATGCCTTTTGGGTTGAAGAACGTCGGTGCAACATATCAGCGTGCTATGGTAGCTTTATTCCAGGACATGATTCTTCACGAGATAAAAGTCTACGTCGATGATATGATATCTAGATCACAGACCGAAGAAGAGAATCTTGACCATCTACATAAACTATTTGAAAGACTAAATAAATATAGCTGAGATTGAATCCGAACAAGTGCATCTTTGGGGTGAGATTCGGTAAACTCTTAGGCTTCGTCGTTAGCGATAAAGGTATTAAAGTTGACCCCACCAAAATTAAAGTTATTCAAGAAATGCCCACTCCCGGTACTGAGAAGGAAGTCAGAGGTTTCCTGGGACAACTAAGTTATATTTCCAGATTAATTTCTCATTTGACCGCTACTTGTGAGCCGATCTTCAAGTTGTTGAAGAAAGACCAGGTAGTAAAATGGAACGAAGATTGTCAAACAGCCTTTGACAAAATCAAAGAGTACCTCCAAGAACCTTCGATTCTGATGCCACCAATTGAAGGAAGACCTCTAATCAGGTATCTAATAGTGCTAGAGAACTCAATGGGGGTGTGTATTGGGCCAACATGACGAGTCTAGTCGAAAAGACCATGCAATATACTACCTTAGAAAAAATTTTAGCGACTGTGAAACAAGATACTCATTGCTCGAGAAAACTTGTTGCGCTTTGGAATGGGTTACTCACCGACTAAGACAGTATATGTTGACTCATACTACCTTATTGATCTCTAAAATGGATCCCATCAAATATATATTCGAGAAGCCAACTCTATCCGGAAGAATAACCTGATGCAAAATGGTCTTGATAGAATATGACATTCAGTACACCACTCAAAAAGTAATCAAAGGAAGTATATTGACATATCATTTGGCTTATCAAGTTGTAGACGACTACCAATCTATAAACTTCGACTTTCCAGATGAGAACATTATGCTAGTTACAGATTGTGAAGAACCTGGACCGTATGAAGAACCTGAGCCAGGATCCCGATGGACTATGGTTTTTGATGGAGCTTCAAATGCACTTGGCAACGAAATTGGTGATGTAATTATCTCTCCTCAGGGTTGCCATACGCCCTTCACCGCCAGATTTTTCTTTGACTGTATCAATAATATGGCTGAATATGAAGCATGCATCATGGGCACCAAAGCTTCTATTGACCTAAGAATCAAGTTCTTGAGTGTTTATGGAGACTCAGCCCTGGTAATCAATCAAATTAAGGGAGAATGTGATACAAAGCATCCAAATATCATTCCTTATAGATAGCATATGCTTACCTTAATACCATACTTCGAGGAGATCACTTTTGAGAACATCCCAAGAGAAGAGAATCAGCTGACAGATGCATTGGCTACCGTGTCGTCTATGTTCAAGGTTAGATGGGAAAACGAGGCTCCCAAAATTACTATTGAGAGACTAGATGAACCGACACATTCCTACGAGGTTGACACTGACGGAGTAGAAGAGAAGCCTTGGTTTTATGAAGTAAAGAGATATCTTGAGGCTCAAGAGTACCCTGAGGGAGCATCCATTAAGGACAAGAAATTCTTACGGAGGTTCTCTGCTAAGTTCTTCCTGAGCAACGAAATTTTGTACAGGCGGAACCATGATTCGACTCTGCTTCTTTGTGTGGACAAGAGAGAGGCAGAGAAGATTATGGAAGATATGCACAAAGGTATATTCAATACTCATTTGAGTGGACATACTATGGTTAAGAAGATCCTGAGATCGGGTTACTATTGGTCGACTATGGGAGCCGACTGTCACCACCACTCAAGAACTTGTCACAAGTGCCAGATCTATGCTAACAAAGTACATGTGCCTCTAGTACCTCTGAATTTCTTGACTACTCCTTGGCCATTCGCAACATGGGGAATTGATATGATTAGAGAAATCAAGTATACTGCTTCTAACGGACATAGGTTCATCCTCGTTGCCATCGATTACTTCACTAAATAGGATGAAGCAGCCTCGTTTTCCTCTGTTGCTAAGAATATGATCACAGGATTCATTAAGCATAACCTTATATGTCGGTATGGCATCCCCGAGAGGATTATAATAGAAAATGGCACCAATCTCAACAACACTATGATCACAGAACTCTGCATGCAGTTCAAGATCAAGCACCACAATTCTTTTTCGTATCGACCGAAGATGAATGGCGTAGTGGAAGTCTCCAATAAGAACATTTAGAATATTATATAGAAGATGACAGTGACATATAAGTATTGGCATAAGATGTTACCATTTTCTCTCCATGGCTATCGTACTTCAGCTCAGACATCAACTGGGGCAACCCCGTTTTCTCTAGTTTACAGTATGGAAATTGTCCTACCTGTCGAAGTCCATATTCCTTCTCTATGGATTATGAAAGACACAGGTTTAGACGAAGACGAGTGGATTCAGACTAGGTTGGATCCGTTGAATTTGATTGACAAGAAGAGATTGGTGACTGTTTGTCATGGTCAGGTTTATCAGAAGCGTATGTCAAAGCTTTCAATAAGAAAATCAAGCATCGAGTATACCAGTCTGGTGACTTGGTAATAAAGTGCATCATCCTACCGCAGGATGACCCCAGGGGAAAATGGACTCCCACCAATGAAGGGTCATTTATGATCAAGAAGATATTTTCGGGCGGTGCTATCATACTTACCACCATGGACGATGAAACAACTGGCTAAAAATCATCAAACAATGAAGTCGCCATCGATTGTATTTTATCCCACATGGAGGGAAAGGTAAACATTGAGAAAACCTAAGAAGGGAGAAGTCACAGTCTTGCGACCGGGGATCCTGTTACACGAGGGGAAGGTATTAGCACCCCACACGCCCGTAGTACTCTACGGCATCCAATCTTGTTGTCTATCTTATGAGTGTGTCTAAACTATGCTTACTGTTTATCACTTCTAAAGGGAGAATGCATGCAAAATAAAGGAGAAAAGAATGTAGGGAAAATAAATTTGTACTTGCTTGGGCCCTACCCCAATGCCTACGTATCCTTTTTGAGGAATCAGAGCTACTGTAGTTCGGCTAACATATTTTTGTTTGTTTGTGTTTTTTATGGACGTGTTGTACCCCAATTTTTGCCCCAAAGATCCCTTCATCATACCATATTGTTTCAATCACCACAAAATCACATTAGGGCTTTTGGTTCTTCTCCCTATCTTTAGCCTTGCTCTTTGAGGAAATACCAAGCACCTTGACTTGTTTTCTTTTGTGATCATGGATATTTTGCTTTGATTTTCTCTCTAAATTAACAAAATACAATATTGGTTTGTCTTACTTGTTAATAATGTAGGAAAAGGCAATGAGGTTTAGCAAGTTGCATCATGGGTTCATGAGTTTATTTCCATGCCTTAGTCAAAGTCTTGAGAGATTCAAACCTCACCATTGAAGTTGTTTTGAAGTTGGTATGGAAGTATTTTTTGTGGCCATTAATCCTCATCATCATCCTCAACAAATTCTATTAACAAAGGAAGAATATTGGCACAAAAAGTTTATTCAAACTTGGCAAATTTCCACCAAGCATTCTCTTGATCTAGAGGCTAGGGTTTTGGACTTCAAAGGGGCATATCTTGCTCATCTTTTGGTATTTTTGAGTGATTCCAAAAGCATTATTCTCTTAAAAGAGTTACCAACAAATCACTTCAAGAGTTACAAGGAGTTTTCATGTGGAAGGAAGTTGGTGAAGAAGAAAGATTACAAGTCATCCAGATGAATCCCCAATTTTCTATATGTGACTTCAAATGGTCATAACTTCGTCAATTTTTATCACCTTGAGCCCATTATTTTTTCATGATTACCCTAAGGATGTGTACTTAATTCCTTCTTTTATGTGAAAAGTAAGAAAATAGATGGAAGTTGCCTTAAGAATGCAAAATTTTATAGGTTATTTCATGATTTTTGGCCAACTTCAACAAGTCATAACTTGCTCAATTTTTGGATATTTTGAGTGGTTCAAATTGAAAAATGTCATTCAAGAGATCTACTTCATTCCATATTTTTGGTCAAGAGAAAATTCTAAGTGGAAGGCCATGTTTGGATGCAAGAGATTATAGGTCATTTTTAAAGAAGAATTTGAAATATTTCTAAGTATGGAAAGTCAACTCTTTTTCTTCAACTTTGACTCCATGTAATTTTAAGCTCAAGCTTCCATTTGATTCCATTATTTTTCCATCGCAAATCTTGTTACCTCATCTTTCCAAAGCATCAAGAATTTTGCCTTAAGACCTTCTGAGGTGGAAATTCCATTGGATTGAACTTGGTAACTTAGAACTGAAGTTTCTCCATAAGTCAGAATTTGAAATTCATGTTTTGGCCTCTAAACATCAAATTAGCACGCGTTTGTGATCTAAACATGATTAACCAAGTTGCCAAAGTGGATTAGAGCCTTGAAACGCAAGGATTGGATGAGTTTTGATGCAAATCAAGATCACACTTTGCTCGTGCATCAAGTTCACACGATTTCCCTCCAAACTTCATCATTTCACATGCTTGAACATTCCATTTGATTCCCTATAAATAGAGGGTCATCCCCCATTCAATTTCCCATGCTTAGATAGCCAGAATCACCCTGCCAAACTTGCTTCACAACTCAGAATTCAGCTACTTCGAATCCTATTCTCAATCCTTTTTCAATCCATTTTTTTCATCAATTCACCTTCCTTGATCTTCCCTGAAGCTAACCATATAATCACATTCAAGAATCGTGCCCTATATTGCTCCATAGAAGTCCAGTTTCAGAGCTCTACAACTCAACTTCAATAGGTAGATTCCTTCATCAATTCTTCAAAACTTTGGTATCATTGTGTTGCTCTCATTGCCCTGGTTCTAGTCGCAACACTTACTTTTATCTGGAAGCACGTTTTGACCATGAATTTTCAAATCCCTTTTCAAAACTTTCTTTCCAAATTGCTTGAGTTACAGTTTTTATAAATTTGGCGCGAGGATGTGGTTGACTTTGTCTTGAAGAGACGAAGCGAATGGCATAAGTCTAAGCTTCTGATTTTACAGTTTGAGAGACCTGCAATTCCTGAGGGCTGGAGGTCAAAGATGACCAACGTGTCATTTTCCAACCAATGAAAGCGTGACATTTGTTATTTTCAAATTCTAATTTTATTAATGATTCTGTACATTATTCATTAAAGACCATGATATGCACAGCACGCCAGATCCTTTGGATTTGATTACTAATGCGTTTTGACTCTCATCCAATGGTCCACATATTTTTATTTTATTTTCTTTTTCTGATTTTTATATCTTAATTGTTTTAAATTTCAAAAAAATCATAGAAAATTCATTTTTAGTCCAAAAAATCTAAAAAAATTATGAAAAATATTTTTGATTATTCTCTTTCTGATTTTTATTTTTTCACAATTTAATTTTGTGTTTTGATATTTTTTTATGAATTTTACACTTATTTGATTTATTTAAAATGTTTAAAAATACTTTTACACATTTTTAAATTCTGAAAAAATTATGGAATGATCCAATGATATTTGACAAATATTGGTGACCTTATTTTATTTGTTTCTGACTTTACTATTTTTTACTATTTTTGTTTATTTTACCCATTTATTTTAATTTTTAAAAATAGTTTCTGACTTTTAAAAATTCCCAAAATTTTTGTAAAATTGCTTGACCTCTTTTCTGATTTTTCTATGGCCTTATTTTTCTTTTTTTGATTAATTTGAATATAACTGGAATTTTCTTCATTATTTTTCATTTTAAAAAACATTTTTAAACCCTTTAATAAACATATTAATTATATTATTATTTTTTGAATATTTTCTGGCTGTCTTGGGTTGATTTTTTGGTCATGGATTTATTAACATCATTGGATCCATGGTGTTGAGTTTAACTCCGCAAAAAAATGGATGAATGGTTTTAATAATAGTTTGATTAAGTATTAATTCAAATGTGGTTTTTTCTTTTTACCCTAATTCCTCTTCATCTCATCCCCTTCTTGTTGCACTAAATGTTGTTAGAGCATGATCTCTATATCATGTCTCAAAACAAATGGTGCATATATTGCTATTGACCGACCTCAAAATAGGTGCGACTTCTATATAAGTCCACTTACGATTGCTTAACATAACGCTAAATTTTGTCCCGATTCGAATAAATGATCATTCGTGGCCCAAACTTATGATTGCAAGCCCAAGTATGTTAACTTGATCTCTTTTATCCAATAACCTTGAGATTCATTGTGTGGAGGCTTTGGTTCTACCAATCCTCTAATGGATCTACAACATCTTTGGTCAATGCGGATCACTTAAACATCGTTGATCATTAAATGGTACTTGTGAGAATTTCAAATGGATGATATACTTGACAAAAAGCAAATGCAACTTGTTGTGTGGAGGCTTTGGTTCTACCAATCCTCTAATGAGTTCCAAATGCAAGTTTCAAGATGGTCATCCAACTAACCACTAATTATTGACTTGCTTATTTTGTGCTTTTATTCTTTTATGCTTTATGTACTATTTATTTTTTAGCATTTTACATTTCATGCCATTTTCATCTTTGCTCATTTGAGCATTTATTTTCTTGTCATTTTTACTTTGCTCACTTGAGCTTTTCTTTTTTCCTTTTCCTAAGATACTTAAAAACCAACTTAAACCCTAAAAAAATCTTAATGGTACTTGGACTATTTGGTTACTATCCTTGGCATGATGGAGCATGGGACTACTTCTTGGACTTAGGATTAGAAACCTTGGCCTATATTAGAGACCTTATGATCTTATCTGATTATTTTGTCTAGAGTTCTTGAGGTTTACCTCAAGAAATTGGGTTGCTTGTTTGTTTTTGTGTGCAGGTTTTTGTGATTACACTCTTTGTTTGTAATCTGGAATTCACCCGCATACAGCCATTACTCTGCCCAATTTTTGTGAAGACTAAATACATTTGAAGAGGTCTAGTATCTTTGCTTGCTTGGTTTCACTCCAAAGAATGGGAATTCTATCTTGGATCATAATGTCAAATTTTGGCTTCTTGTTGGTTAGATGGTCCTTATCCTTAGCTTTTACCTTATGCTTTAGGATAGCCTCTTTTACTCCTCCCATCTTCTTTAATTTCAAAAAATCTTCTCCCTCCTTTTGAAAACTCTTCTTGTTTTGAAACTTGAAACACTTTCATAAATAAACTTGGACTTAGGTCCATGCATTTTCAAAACATTTTACTCAATAAACTTCAATCAATTTAATAATACTTTGACACTTTTTGTGAGAATACTGAAAGTCAATCAATCTCATTTCAAATCATTTTGCCACTTTGTCTTTTACCTTTAAAATTTTCTTAAAAGATTAGGCTCTTGTCAATCCTTGTAGTGATGCAAACAACTATACTTCTACAACATGTAGTGAATAGAGATATTTTCCACTTGGGTGTTGAGTGAGGCATTGTTGATTTTAAAATTCAAGCCATATCCTCCACTTTGAGATGATGCAAATTCTCCTTTCTCATGATTGTGGGTAGTAAGTATGTTTTCCACATGGATAATGACGATGATGTCTTATATCATAAAATTAACCAACACACTTGTGTTTCAAATTTTCAAAAGAGGAACTACGTGTACCCTGCGCCCCTATTTCACGAAAGGTGGTACGTAGGCACTAAAGGTTCGCAACCGCGACGGGTGCAAAAATCATAAAAAATATATTTCTTTTCTCACCTCCACCATCCATTTTATATATAACACATTTTTATAGCCAAAATATACAAATTTTACAAAGAGGTTCCTGCGGAGTACCGTAGATGTTTAGGGTGCTAATACCTTCCCTTTGCATAACCAACCCCTTACCTTGAATCTTTCCCCCCTTTTTTGGGTTATTCGCTCTTTTCCCATTCCTTTGGAAACAATAAAGCGCGGTAGTGATTTTTATTTTGATTTGTATAAAGTCTAGTCAATCCAATGGCTTAGTATTGAACATTTCTACCGCTACAGGACGATGTTAATCCCGTCTTTTGCCGCAGCTCGACCTTTGGAGACTCGCGCGTTGGCATATAAGCAAATTAATCACGTCCTTGCTGAAAGTTATTCGAGTTACGCCATCGAGGCAAGATGCCACATTTGATTGGTTTGTATTTTGTTACCTTGAAAAAGGGTTTAAGTATGATTAGCATGTTTTGTGATTTTCTAAGAAAATGCTTTAGTTTTAAATGCATATGCAAAAGGGGAAGAAAAGAGTCTACAGGGGACTAGCATATTTCTAACCTAATGTTATCATACAATGGTATCCCTACGATTTGGATTAACAAGAGGGAAACGTCTACCTAATGTTAGCATGCATGGTTTGCAACCTAAGGTCTAACTTGCGTCCGATGAAATAAGCACATCCTAAGGGAATATGGTATGTACAAGGATAAAGCAAGCAAGCTTAAAGAAGCACACATATAAATAGTAAGGAAAAGAAGAGAAATGCTTTATTCAAGGGGAGCGTATCACCCGAGATAAACAAGTGGTAGTAAGATGTAAAACAAAAAGGTGATGTCCAAAGCGATTGAACAACTAACCAAGATATAGGAGATCGAGGTAGGCGACATAAGCCAATATGAACAATAATGAAGTATCAGAATCAGCCAATGTGAACTCCTGACGAAGCGTGGGGGTTCGATTGTGGAACCCTTCCCCACTTGACGACTTTATACACAAGAGCAGGCACAACTCCGAAGCATCATGGTGCATCACAAGCGAAGGATGACACAAATGAAATTACGGGGGTTGATTGCTAACCCTCACTGCTCACCTCTTTTTGAGGACTTATCATATGTACATATGTGGGAACAAATATAAACACACCTGCAGAATACCTACTCAAAGGTAGGGTTTTAAACAAACCACACACAAGTAGCACACAATGACAACCAATGCGGAATTTCCCTAAACGGGTCTTTAAATAAACTAGAGGGGTTCCTGACATGATCATCAATGGAGACCCCCATCATACATCTCTACCCTACTTCTCATGGCATCAGAAAGCAGTAAAGCCCTACTTCTCATGATATCTAGAAAAGCGGTAAAGAAATGTAGTAAAGTGCAAAGAAGTACGAAGGTAGTAGCGGCGACTACCAAAAGCGAGCAAATCATCAAGAATGGATGAAAGCTATGGAGAAGTAGGGAGTACGCGTTGAGCAAACTTCACTAAGAAGCAAACAAAGTCAGAAATAGATATCCAACTAAGATAAAGGCAAACACATGTTGCTAATGCAACACGTAATCAGAAGTTCATGCACAAAGTATCATAAAGTATCACAAGCATCAGGAGAACATATAATACGATATGAATTTCCCAGGATGACGAGAAATAAGGCGTGTCACGTCAAAAGCGAGCATAAGTCGTATGCTTCGATCACCTAACTACCTGTTATGTTACATGATTGAAAGCACAAAAATGTACCTTGCACAATTAACAAACATGTTAAAAATAACAAGGAAAGTATATGGAAGAAAGAGTAGAATAGTGCTTGGAGAAAGCAAGGCGAAAGCAAGGCACTTCCTGCAAGTGGCCAAAATTAGTTTTTGTTCAGTTTGCGTTGACTCAAAGCACTATATGCATCGATGCACAGGTTTGAGTCGACTCATAGGGTCAGCGCGACACTTCCCGCAGGTGGAAAAGTGGTTTTTGTTCATTTTTTGTTCGACCGGAGCTAAGTTTGAGTCGATTCAAACTGCCTGATAGTGCAATTTTGTGCAATTTTTGCAACTTTGAAGCAACATTACTTTTGTGTCAAGTATTGGTTTCGTGCGTGGTTCGAATCATTGGAAAGCTTGAAAATCGTAGAATATCCACAACACGAAACAGAAAACAAATCGACAAATGCACACACGAAAAAACTCTCCTTGATCATTTCATAATCGAAGTATGAACTCATAATCCGTTTTTACGATTTTCGACATGTTTTTACCAGATTAGAAAACCGAATTCACACTAATTATGCAATCATCATAGAAAAGGATTTATGTGTATTCAAAAATTGGTGATCTCATGCCTTAAGGCCAAGATGTCATGACTCGAGCATTATGTCGAGCACATAATCTACACAAGATTGCACATGGATTTTGATTCACAAAGCAAGGCTCTAGTCTATGTCAAATCACATACAAATTCAGATTTCTCATCAATTCTCAAAGGCAACAATGTTAAACAACATGAGTAAGCACTTTTCCTGAGAATCATTAATTGTAAAGGTGATTAGTAATCATCTAATTCAGGATCTAAGCATTTTGATCAATCAGTTTACAATTCCACCACTAAATCCACAATCACAATTCAATTCTCTATTCAAAACTCACTTCAATTATCAATTCTAGAAAAGTGCTTATTTCAAGAATCAATTATGCAAGAGTTCTTAAATCAAGAAAACCAACAGTGGAATCGAAGAGGAGGTTGAGGAGAAGAGATTGCTGATGTCGGATCAAAGATCGGAGAACTCTAGCAAGAGAGGGAGGGGCGGAATTCTTGAGGAGAGAGAGAGATATTTCTTTAACTTCCTTTATGTTCTTGAGAAAACTTGAGAGAAAAGTTGCTTTGATCTTCTTTCCCTTGAGAGGGAATCCAGATTAGTGTTTTTTGTGTTTGTGAAATTATGAGAGAGAAGAAAAAGAATCAGGTTGTTGTATGGAAGAGAGCGAGAGGAGTTACGGTCTAGTGAGAGAGAAAAAGTGAGGTTCTGTTATCATTGTGAGAGAACAAGAGTTTCCTATTATGGTTTTTGAAAGTTGAAGAATCGGTTAGAAACAATTAGGGGGTTGTTAGAATGGTTGGAAATAGTTTTTGTTTTCTGTTTGAATGAGTTGGCATGTGGTTAACTCAGTTAGGCAGTTGTGAATTGGTTTCAATTAGATATTATGCATGTTTATGAATTAGTCCTAAGGTTAGTGAATACAATTAGGCGTTAAATGGTAAGTAGGGTGGAGTAATCGTGTATTGCATTATGCTGACTTGAATTGTTTGGATTGAAATATGTGTAGGTTTCAAATGAAAATTGGCAAAGGTTTATGTTTCAAATTGGCTTGAATCATGAAGAAGGTCAATGAAGAAAGTTGGAGCTCTAAAGGAAGAAGTGAAAATTAGGATGATCATTTGAAGAAGGGACTATATCGTGAACGCATGATAAAGAACAAGACTCATGGATACTTCTTTGGCTCATGGGAAATAGACTTTTAGGAAGATGTAGTAGCTTAGAATATGAAAATTTTGTGTAATTTTTTTTTGTATGTATACGGTTTTGTTTTAAACTTGTAATGATTTTGGTATTTGGAAGATGGAATTGCTTTTGAGGTGATGGCTAAATGTAGTTACCTGAACTATGCTTTGAATTTGTACTTGCTCTTGAATAAGTCTTGAAATACACTTGAGTTTTGATTGAATGAGATGTCTCTTTGTAACTTTGTTTATTTAAATTCCAAGAAATCTAAATACTTTCTTTCCAAGTTTACAAGTTTCAACCAACTTTGACATTTTTTGATCCTATCTTGAATTTACTTTATAGTACCAAGTTTGCATAATGGAACCACTTGAATTGACTTCAAATCCAAATTATCTTGCATTCTCAACGAATCTCTAATTTTAACTCTCCAAATCTGAGCTAAACTCAACTTGCATGACAAGCAAGTGATATCTTAAAGAGCGATGGTGTTTTGAATCCACAAACCATATCTTGTAACATTATCCTACACAACCAATGTATCACTAAAGCATCCTCAAGTACATATACTCTCACCATAGATCCAACCCTTGAAATGATGAAGATAAGTACAACAACCTTAATTCGAAGCCTCCTCTTTTGATTCTGAGTCATTGAGGAGATCGTAAACACTTGATACTTTTTAATGAACCTTAAAGATGAAAGTCTTGTAATATCCTTGAATGAAAGTGAGACTCTCAAAGATAAAGAGAAAGCCTACACCTCAAGATCTTTGATCCCATGCCAAGTTATTGACCAATGATGCATGACGTGTAAAATGACCTAACGGGAGTTATATATGTGAGAATGGTGTGAGATTCAAATGAAAATGGAAGGGCAGGACAAATTAGGGGTATTATAGCTGCCCCTATTTAATCGTCTTAAACCTGAAAGTACGATTGGCGTGTGCCTTTCGTAAGTTCAAGGTAGAAGATGATTAAATACCAATGCCAAAAATTTGTTCTGATGGAAAGTGTGAGTATTTGTTTATGTGATATCTATTGGGGAAAGAATTTTTCGTTTTCTGGTGAGTAAGATTTAAGGGTTTATGGATGAACCTGGAAGGTGATTACTCGTAACGTGGCAACAGTGTTGAAACGGGGTTTAGAAACTGATATGAAGAGTACTTGAAAACTAACATGATGAGTGTTTAAAAGTTGATGATGATGAGTGTTTAGAAATTGACACGACGAGTGTTTAGAAACTTTAACATAGCGTGATTCCAATACAAGGGATAGACAAGACTTGTAACGTAGCGTGATGCCAATAAAAGGAAGATATCTGAATTGTAACATAGCATGATGCCAATACAAGGAAACTATAACACATACGGGTGTTTGAATCGATACCGATGACTATCAAAAAAAGGTTAAACACATATGAGTATTTGAATCAATACGGACGAGTATCGAGGAAATATTTAACACGGACGAGTGTTTGAATGAATACATACGAGTATTGAAAAAAGTTACAGACGAGTATCAATGAAAGATTTAACACAAATGAGTGTTTGAATCAATATGGACATGTATTGAAAGAAGATGCAGACGAGTATCAAGGAAAGATTTAACACGTACGAGTGTTTGAATCAATACGGATGGGTATTGAAAGAAGATACGGACGAGTATCAAGGAAAGGTTAAACACGGATGAGTGTTTGAATCAATACGGATGAGTATTGAAAGAAGATATAGATAAGTATCAATGAAAGATTTAACATGGACGAGTGTTTGAAGAAACTGACACAGACGAGTGTCGGAAGAAGATACGGACGGGTATCAAGGAAAGATTTAACATGGACGAGTGTTTTAATCAATACAGACGGGTATTGAAAGAAGATATAGACGAGTATCAAGGAAAGGTTAAACACCGACGAGTGTTTGAATCAATACGAACGGGTATTGAAAGAAGATACAAACGAGTATCAAGGAAATATTTAACATGGACGAGAGTTTGAATCAATACGGACGGGTATTGAAAGAAGACACAGACAAGTGTTTGGGAAAGGTTAAACATGGATGAGTGTTTGAATCAATACAGACGGGTATTGAAAGAAGATATAGATGAGTATCAAATAAAGGTTTTAACGCGTAGGAGTGTTTGAATTAATACGGACGAGTATCGAAAGAAGATATGTACAAGTATCAAGGAAAGATTTAACACATACGAGTGTTTGGATCATTACGGACGGGTATTGAAAGAAGATACGGACGGGTATCAAGGAAAGGTTAAACATGGACGAGTGTTTGAATTAATACGGGCGGGTATTGAAAGAAGATACATATGAGTATCAAGGAAATATTTAACACGGACGAGTGTTTGAATCAATACAGATGGGTATTGAAAGAAGATACAGACGAGTATCAAGGAAAGGTTAAACACGGAAGAGTGTTTGAATCAATACGGAAGGGTATTGAAAGAAGATACAGACGAGTATCAAGGAAAGATTTAACACATATGAGTGTTTGAATAAATTGACACGAACGAGTTTCGAAAGAAGATACGGACGGGTATCAAGGAAAGATTTAACATGGATGAGTGTTTGAATCAATACAGACGGGTATTGAAAGAATATACGAATGAGTATCAAGGAAAGGTTAAACACGGACGAGTGTTTGAATCAATACGAACGAGTATTGAAAGAAGATACATAAGAGTATCAAGGAAAGATTTAACATAGACGAGTGTTTGAATCAATACAGACGGGTATTGAAAGAACATTCGGATAAGTGTTTGGGAAAGGTTAAACACGAACGATTGTTTGAATCATTACAGAAGGGTATTGAAAGAAGATATGGTCGAGTATCAAAGAAAGGTTTTAACATGGACGAGTGTTTGAATTAATATGGACGAGTATCAAGTAAAGATTTAACACAGACGAGTGTTTGAATCAATACGATCGGGTATTGAAAGAAGATATGAATGAGTATCAAGGAAAGGTTAAACGTGGACGAGTGTTTGAATCAATATAGATGTGTATTGAAAGAAGCTACATATGAGTATTAAGGAAATATTTAACATGGACGAGTGTTTGAATCTATGCAGACGGGTATTGAAAGAAGATACGGACGAGTGTTTGAATCAATATGGACATGTATTAAAAGAAGACACATACGAGTATCAAGGAAAGATTTAACACAGACGAGTGTTTGAAGAAACTAACATGGACGAGTGTCAAAAGAAGATATGGACGGGTATCAAGGAAAGATTTAACACCAAAGAGTGTTTGAATGAATACGGACGGGTATTGAAAGAAGATACTGATGAGTATCAAGGAAAGGTTAAACACGGACGAGTGTTTGAATGAATACGGACAGGTATTGAAAGAAGATATGGACGAGTGTTTGGGAAAGACTAAACATGGATGAGTGTTTGAGTCAATACGGACGGGTATTGAAAGAAGATACAGACGAGTATCAAGGTAAGATTTAACATGGATGAGTGTTTGAATCAATATGGACGGGTATTAAAAGAAGATATGAATGAGTATCAAGGAAAGGTTAAACACGGACGAGTAATTGAATCGATACGGATGGGTATTGAAAGAAGATAAAGACGAGTATCAAGGAAATATTTAACACGGACGAGTGTTTGAAGAAACTGACACGGACAAGTGTCAAAAGAAGATACGGATGGGTATCAATGAAAGATTTAACACGGACGAGTGTTTGAATCAATACGGACGGGTATTGAAAGAAGATACGGACAAGTATCAAGGAAAAGTTAAACACGGGCGAGTGTTTTAATCAATACGGACGAGTATTGAAAGAAGATAGAAACGAGTATCAAAGAAAGATTTAACACATACGAGTGTTTGAATCAATACGGACGGGGATTGAAAGAACATACGAACGAATGTTTGGGAAAGGTTAAACATAGACGAGTGTTTAAATCAATACGGATAAGTATTGAAAGAATATACAGGTGAGTATCAAAGAAAGGTTTTAACACGAACGAGTGTTTGAATCAATACCGACGAGTATCGAAAGAAAATACATACGAGTATCAAGGAAAGATTTAACACAGATGAGTGTTAGAATCAATATGGACGAGTATTGAAACAAGATACGAACGAGTATCAAGGTAAGGTTAAACATGGAGGAGTGTTTGAATCAATACAGATGGGTATTGAAAGAAGATACAGACGAGTATTAAGGAAAGATTTAACACGGGCGAGTGTTTGATTCAATACATATGGGTATTGAAAGAAGATACCGACGAGTATTAAGAAAAGGTTAAACACGGACGGGTGTTTGAATCAATACGGACGGGTATTGAAAAAAGCTACAGACGAGTATCAAGGAAAGATTTAACACGGACGAGTGTTTGAAGAAACTGACACAGACGAGTGTCAAAAGAAGATACATACGAGTATCAAGGAAAGATTTAACACAGACGAGTGTTTGAATTAATACGGACGGGTATTGAAAGAAGATAGGGATGAGTATCAAGGAAAGGTTAAATACGGACGAGTGTTTGAATCAATACGGACGAGTATTGAAAGAAGATATGGACGAGTGTTTAGGAAAGGTTAAATACAGACGATTGTTTGAATCAATACGGACGGGTATTGAAAGAAGATACAATTGAGTATCAAAGAAAGGTTTTAACACGAACAAGTATTTTAATCAATATGGACGAGTATCAAAGAAAAGGTTAAACACAGATGAGTGTTTTGATTAATACAAATGAGTATCGAAAGAAGATACGGATGATTATCAAGAAAATGCTTAACACGGACGAGTGTTTGATCAATACGGACGAGTATCGAAAGAAGATACGGGCGAGTGTTTAGGAATGGTTAAACATGGAAGAGTTTTGAATCAATACGAATGGGTATTGAAATAAGATACAGATGAGTATCAAAAAAAGGTTTTAACACGGACGAGTGTTTGAATCAATATAGATGAGTATCGAAAGAAGATACAGATGAGTATAAAAGAAAAGGTTAAACACAGACGAGTGTTTGGATCAATACGAACGAGTATCGAAAGAAGATACGAACGAGTATCAAGAAAATGCTTAACACATACGGGTGTTTGGATAATTGACACGGACGAGTGTTGAAAGATGATACGGACGGGTATCAAAGAAATGTTTAACACAGACGGGTGTTTAGATAACTGACACGGACGAGTGTCGAAAGAAGATACGGATGGGTATCAAAGAATTTTTTAACACAGACAGGTGTTTAGGATAATGCAGGTTGACACATATAAGTGTTTGTAGAGCTGAAACATACGAGTGTTTAGAGATTTGACACAGACGAGTGTTTAGAGAACTGACACATACGAGTGTTGGGAGGACTGGGACAGACACGTGTTTAGGAAGACTGAATGATTTCAAATGGGAACTGGGTTTAGAATGATTGTCAGACGAGGACCGACTACCAGACGAGAGTTGGGTTTATATGACAAGGTGTATTGATTTTGCTGGGCATTGTGAAGGTGAAGGTCATCAGCTGAAGGTTTGAGGTGATATCCTCTTATGGTTGAATTATTCAAGTCTTTTGTGTAAGGTACCTGATCTGGCTTATGCTTCATATGCATGTTTAAATTTCTTTTGCCCCAAAGTACTATTATAATGGGTCTGCTATGCGCTTTTGAAGATTCAATGTTATGTAATGATAAATATATGCAAATGCAAAGAAATAGACTTCATAGGGATAAGAGAAGGCTCTTCTGGAATTGTTGCTCACTGGGGATGCCAATACATATTGGCACTGGAAATCTAAAGTGCCAAGGATCACTGGGGATACTGATAAAACTTTGCACTGGGGAGCCCATGATGTCGAAGATTATTGATGACTCCGCTGAAGATTGAATAACTGACAAAGTGAGTCTTCAGGTACACCACTAAATTCTGAATTGTGTTGTTGGGGAAGGGATACTCTGGACCAACTTCCCTACATCTCAAACCGCTTGGAGGATGGTAGAACTGAATACGCCGAAGAATGGATAATGAACACCATATGGATCTTTTCGAATACATGCCCCAAGTTTACGTCACACTGGGGAATTACCTCTTAAATCACTTGGGGATGAAAGATGGGCGTGGACACTTGCGAATGCCCCTATTTAGATATGCGAATGCCCCAATTTACTCCACTAGGGATGTGCACTTGCGCGTGCCAGTCAAATGGTGACTCTGAACTTTTTGAATTCACTTGGGGAATCAGGCTTGAAATTGTCTATAGCAGATGAAGGAGGCTTCATGCGCTGGCTAGGTCTGGGTGACCGTTATGACACTTTTAGCTTGATTGTAGTCGTGCAACATAGTTGGCTTGAACAACTTTGCGAGTACGAATGAGGAATGCCCCTGCCTGGAGTATCTCTTGAGAAGATATATGCTGAATAAAAGACTAGAATATCCATGCCACAATACGATATGAGGTGGTCTTCCCCAATCTCTCGAGTCATGAAAATCGTTCTTGATTACAGCTTTCATGGAGAGATTTGTCGAATCTCAATGTAACTTCCCCAGGTTGAATAAATTCTGAATAGATTTGTCGATGTGATAGCCTCTGATTTAGTATAGCTTGAAGAGATTTATTGACGTGATAGCCTCTAATTGACGAAATCTGCTAACTTCATCCCTAAAGGGTACTCAGGCCGTGAAGCACCAAGATGCTTTCGCTTAACAGAATCTCTGGTTAACGTGCCTCTGGATCAATCATTTCTCTTGTGACAACTGACTCTTGCAGAGTATTCAAGTCTCTCTTCTCTGACAAGATTGAGCTCTTTACCGATTGTTCATTTTGTAAACTTACTTGATGTCAATCAATTGTTTTATATGCAGAAGAATGGTTATTATTAGAATGATAATTATAATGCAACACATATGTAAGTCTTGAAGTTTGAAACAACTTTGAATGAAATGATGTCACAACTCTGTTGTGAACGAGTCACTAGCTAGAGAGCAACATTTGCAAATTCTTTTTTATGAAAGATAATGCAAGCACATGATGGCAACATAAATATTCAAACACACCTCTTAGGAGTCAGTTAAACACTATCTCGTTGTAGCACGCTTTCAAATTGACACATGCTTCAATTAGGACTTTTAAGGGTTGTAACATAGTCTAGTTCACGATTTTAGAAAAAATGATTTGAGGCTCAAAATTATTTGGTGCCCACCCATTCTCCATGATATTCTCCATTCCTATGTTCAGTTAACTCGACATAAGCATTCATCTCTCGAGAAGAGTTTGTGATGGTTGGGGAACCATTGGGGATTCTTGGAAACAACAATCACTAACTTCTAATTTTGGTGTCTGATCACACGCCCTTGTTCTCTCAATAGGGACTTTTATTGGTAATTCTTTTCTCGTATTTTAGGCTTTTTTTTCAATTTCTTTCTTGCTTTTGCCTGGACAAATTCTTTTGAATTTCAATTTGGAACAAGTTTTGACTTAGCAGGGCTTTTTGTTTCTTTCTTATCCATAATTTCCATTCCAAACAAGCCGTTGATCTTTACACTGTTTCTGATTTGTTGGAAGTGATCGTGACTATCTGAGTCTTTGGTAGATGAGGGATAGCCATTGTTGTATCGTCATATGTTGACCTCCTGATGTGCGAGAGATACCCATTGGGATATCGTTAATTGACGCACGTTGCTGATAGATGAGGGTTAACCATTGTGGTTTTGACTTTCCTCAACCTTTTCATGGATAAACATTGTTATATCCTTGGATGCACACTCTTGATGAGTTCTGAACACTTGATCAGATTAACTGAACACTACCCGCCCCAGGGTTAAAATGAGGTTTTTTTATGAACATAAAAGAAACTCCTACTTTGAAGGCTCAGAGGGGTTAGCAAGGGTCTATCTCCCTTATATCTCCGGTGTTTAGGAATATAAACAAGGCTTGTACATCTTCAGCAGAGTCTTACTCAAAAGTGTATCAACTAGAGATTTTTGCATTTTTAGATTATCGCCATTCTCCATCCAATCTTTACCTAAGCATAAGACTTGGAAACTTGGCATCAATATGCAAGTAAAACATTTAAAGAGTGATAATGAATGCATGATAAAAACAAAAGGAACACTTCAAGACAAGCATACTTATTGCATTAAGATTTTCATTCAAAAATAGACAAGTTTCTACATGCAAGCAATGTTTAAACAAAAAAGCAAGAATGCAAATGAAAATGCGGTAAAGAAACCAATGATTACCATCGTTGAGGAGACTTGGTTGCATATGGGCTTCTTCATTCTGATGACTTTCTGCAGATTTCATGCTTGAATGGGTGAGAGGATTCCCTTTCTGATCTGATGTGAACACAACAGTCTTTGAGTGGATCCAGTCTTGGACCTTGTCTCTGACATACCCTCTTCAATCAAATGGCCAGGTGCCCTAGAATATTATGCATAGAATATTCTTCCAGGAGAACAAATGAATTCTTTACCAAGCGAATTGGTATGAACTGCATCACCAAGCATCTTACGCCACAAAGGAACACATCTTCTATCACAACAAAAGAGACATCCAACTGGTGAGAAGGAGTCTGGAAGTTGGCCACATGGAAATTGGACTTTTGGAAGAGACGTCAGACTGGACTTTATACTTCAACCCCTTTACAATCTTCAATATCAAAATCGGGTGCCTCAGAACAAGAGACACATCTAGCATGTGTATCGCAATTAGAAGAGATGTTCACGGGAGGAGGACCCCAAAGATTAGAGCATTATCAATTGAACTTCCACCGGGCAAGGAAATAACTGGGTGTGATGCACTAGGATTGCATCAATATGCATTATCTTTGCTTAAAAGCTTTTCCCCGTGAATTCACTTGGGGAATAAAGACTGGTTGTTGTCGAACAAATCAGGGAACGCAAAGCTGTGGAGAGTGCCCCTGATTGAACAGTCGGATGCCCCAATGTGGTAACCACATTTGACGTTGGTATCATGATCTAGAAGGGAATTTATAGGCGGTACCGAAGTACATGGTCTAACCCACTGAAGCTCAAACAAGTGTGGAAACCAATGATAATGAAACACTGATATTCTGTAACTGATATCTGAACATGTGAAAGCAAGAATTCCAAATCTATAACTCTGAAGAGAGCACACGGTCTGTATAAGAGTCTTAAATCTTTGAATTCCTGTTATGGGTGCATGAATATGAATGGGGTGCATGAATAGATTCCATGTCATGTTCCGTTGTTTCCAATGAATTTACATGCTTTTGATTTTGATTTTACGCAAGTAAGGGATGGAAAAGTTCAACACAAGACTTACAAATATGATTCCCTAGAAATAATCGAACATGTATGTGAATCATGTGGTTAACCATGTTATGTATGCAAATACATGAGATCAAATGGGATCAAAGTTCCATCATTTCTGAATATGATTGCTGCACTGTTTCTAAACCATATGAATATCACCTGATCAAAAGTTGACATAGCTTCCGCATATATAAGAACATGGTACCATGTAGATTATCAATTGTACGGGATCAAGGCTTCTGGAACCGGATACTATTGAGCATTTTCTGAACATGTTGGGAATATCAAGATCAAAGGACCGAATGAACCTCCAAATAAACAAGTCAGGAACTCAAAAAATAAATCTAAAAACCATACGGTCACCAACAGAATATAGAATCTGAATAAGTCACCAACAGAAATCCAGAACATAATCATTAGAATAAATAGCCACCATCTGAACATGAGTAACCATCTGATCATGAGTAACCATCTGAACATAGTCACTATATGTACCTGTGATAAAGTATTTCCGCCTCACTCACGGGTGAAGGACTAGGTTAGGGTAAGGCAATGGTAACTCAAAATCACGGGTTCGCTTGAGAGTACTATCATCGTACACCTACATGATAATGATAGCACCTCTTTAAAACCTCATCTGAGTGTGGACGACACAACCGTCTAGGGTATTATACATCCCATATCCATCGTGTTCCACTCTATTCCTAGTGTTCCTATAGTGCACTCTGGCCTGGGTATTGGGCCTTTTACCTCATAGTAACACCCACCCAACAAGAAGCAGATCCAGTACAACAGAAGCATATGAAGAATAGCAAAATGCAATGCATACACATGCTCAGGTATATACAAAATGAATAAGATATAAGGCATATAAATAAACACCCAAATAGAAGAAAACAAGAGCTAGGAGAGACTCTGAGATGGACTAGCATTTGGTTGATCTGTCCCCAGTGAAGTCGCCAGCTGAAAAAACCGGCTGAAAATCATCAAACAATGAAGTCACCATTGAACGTATTTTATCCCACGTGGAGGGAAAGGTAAACATCGAGAAAACTTGAGAAGGGAGAAGTCACAGACTTGGGACTGAGAGATCGGGTAAGGGAGTCTGTTACGCGAGGGGATGGTATTAGCACCCCACACGCCTGTAGTACTCTATGGTATCCACTCTTGTTGTCTATCTTATGGGTGTGTCTAAACTATGCTTACTATTTATTACTGCTAAAGGGAGAATGCATGCAAAATAAAGGATAAAAGAATGTAGGGAAAATAAAGTTGTACTCGCTTGGCCCCTACCCCAATGCTGACGTATCCTTTTTGAGGAATCAGTGCTACCGTAGTTCAGCTAACATGTTTTTGTTTGTTTGTATTTTTATGGACGATGTTAACCCCGCCTTCTTCCGCAGCTCAACCTTTGGAGAATCACGCCTTGGAACATAAGTAAATTAATCACGTCCTTGCTGAAAACGATTTCGAGTTACGCCCTCGAGGAAAGATGCCACATTTGATTGGTTTGTATTTTGTTACCTTGAAAAAGGGTTTAAGTATGATTAGCATGTTTTGTGATTTGCTAAGTAAATACTTTAGTTTTAAATGCATATGCAAAAGGAGAAGAAAAGAGTCTACAGGGGACTAGCCTATTTATAACCTAATGTTATCATACAATGGTAGCCCTACGATTTGGATTAATGAAAGGGAAACGTCTACCTAATGTTAGCATGCATGGCTTGCAACCTAAGGTCTAACTTGCGTTCGAAGAAATAATCACATCCTAAGGGAACATGGTATGTACAAGGATAAAGAAAGCTTAAAGAAGCACACACATAAAATAGTAAGGATAAGAAGAGAAATTCTTTAGTCAAGGGGAGCATATCACCCGAGACAAACAAGCGGAAGTGAGATGTAAAACAAAAAGGTGATGTCAAAAGCGACTTAACACCTAAACAAGATATAGGAGATCAAGGTAGGCAACAGAAGGAAATATGAACAATCATAGAGTATCAGCATCGGCCAATGCGAAGCATGGGGGTTTGATTGCGGAACCCTTCCCCACTTGACGACTCTATACACAAGAGCAGACACAACTCCAATCATCATGGTACCTCACAAGCTAAGGGTGACACATATGAAATTGCAGGGGTTGATTGCTAACCCTCCTCGCTCACCTCTTTTTGAGGACTTATCATCTATACATATGCGGGCACAAATATAAACACACATGCAGAATACATACTCAAAGATAGGGTTTTAAACAAACCACACACAAGTAGCACACAATGGCAAACAATGCGGAATTACCTTAAACGGGTCTTTAAATAAACCAGAGGGGTTCCTGACATGATCATCAACGGAGACCCTGTCATACTTCTCTACCCTAATTCTCATAGCATCAAAAATAAGTAAAGCCCTAATTCTCATGATATCTAGAAAAGTGGTAAAGAAATGTAGTAAAGTGCGAAGAAGTACGAAGGTAGTAGCGACGACTACCAAAAGCGAGCAAATCGTCAAGAGTGGACGAAAGCAATGGAGAAGAAGGGAGTATTCATCGAGAAAGCTTCACCAAGAAGAAAACATAGTCAGAAATAGATATCCAACTAAGATAAAGGCAAACGCATGTTGCAAATGCAACACGTAATCAAAAGTTTCTGCATAAAGTATCATAAAGTATCACACGCATTAGGACAACATATAATAAGATATGAATTTCTCAAGATGATGAGAAATAAGGCTTGTCACATCGGGAGCGAGCATAAGCCATATGCTTTGATCACCTAACTACATGTTCTGTTACATGATCGAAAGCATAAAGATGTACCTTGCACAATTAATAAACATGTTAAAAATAACAAGGAAAATATATGGAAGAAAGAGTAGAAGAGTGCTTGGAGAAAGAAAGGCCAAAGCAAGGCAAAAGAAATGGGAAAAAAAGCAATGCTGGCAGTTTGAGCCGACTCAAAGAGTGAGCGCAACACTTTCTGCGAGTGGCCAGAATTGGTTTTTGTTCAGTTTGCGTCGACTCAAAGCACTGTATGCATCGACGCACAGGTTTGAGTCGACTCATAGGGTCAACGCGACACTTCTCGCGGGTGGAAAAATGGTTTTTGTTCATTTTTGCATCGACCGGAGCTAAGTTTGAGTCGACTCAAACTGTCTGATAGTGCAATTTTGTGAAATCTTTGCAACTTTGAAGCAACATAACTTTTGCATCAAGTATCCGTTTTGTGTGTGGTTTGAATCGTTGGAAAGCTTGAAAATCATAGAATATCCACAACACGAAACGAAAAACAAATCAATGAATGCACACACGAAACACTCTCCTTGATCATTTCATAATTGAAGTATGAACTCATAATCCATTTTTATGAGTTTCAACATGTTTGAACATGTTTTTACCGGATTAGAAAACTGAATTCACACCAATTATGAAATCATCATAGCAAAGAGGATTTATGTGCATTCAAAAATTGGTGATCTCATGCGTTAAGGCCAAGATGTCATGACTCGAGCATTGTATCGAGCACATAATCTACACAAGATTGCACATGGATTTTGATTCATAAAGCAAGGCTCTAGTCTATGTCAAATCACATGCAAGTTCAGATTTCACATCAATTCTCAAAGGCAACAATGTTAAACAGCATGAATAAGAACTTTTCTTGAGAATCAATTAATTGTAAAGGTGATTATTGATCAGTTAATTCCGGAGCTAAGCATTTTGATCAATCAGTTTACAACTCCACCACTAAATCCAAAATCACAATTCAATTCTCTATTCAAAACTCACTTCAGTTATCAATTCTAGAAAAGTGCTTATTTCAAGAATCAATTATGCAAGAGTGCTTAAATCAAGAAAGCCAATCGTGGAATCGAAGAGGAGGTTGAGGAGAAGAGATCACCGGAGTTGAATAGAAGATCAGAGAACTCTAGCAAGAGAGGGAGGGGAGAAATTCTTGAGGAGAGAGACAGAGAGAGAGAGATATTTCTTCAACTTCCTTTGTGTTCTTGAGCAAACTTGAGAGAAAAGTTGCTTTGATCTTCTTTCCTTTGAGAGGGAATCCAGAGTAGTGTTTTTTGTGTTTGTGAAATTATGAGAGAGAAGAAAAAGAATCAGGTTGTTGCATGGAAGAGAGAAAGAGGAGTTGCGGTCCAGTGAGAGAGAAAGAGTGAGGTTCTGTTATCATTGTGAGAGAACGAGAGTTTTCTGTTATAGTTTTTGAAAGTTGCAGAATCGGTTAGAAATATTTAGGGGGTTGTTAGAATGGTTGGAAATAGTTTTTGTTTTCTGTTTGAATGAGCTGGCGGGTGGTTAACTATGTAGGCAGTTGTGAATTGGTTCAATTAGATATTATGCAGGTTTATGAATTAGTCCTAAGGATAGTGAATATAATTAGGAGTTAAATGGTGAATAGGGTGGAGTAATCATGTATTACATTATGCTGAATTGAATTGTTTGGATTGAAATATGTGCAGGTTTCAAATGAAAATTGACAAAGGTTTATGTTTCAAATTGGCTTGAATCATGAAGAAGGTCAATGAAGAAAGTTGGAGCTCTAAAGGAAGAAGTGCAAAGTAGGATGATCATTTGAAGAAGGGACTATATCATGAACGCATGATAAAGAACAATACTCATGGATACTTCTTTGGATCATGGGAAATAGACTCTTAGCAAGATGTAGTAGCTTATAATATGAAAATTTTGTGTAATTTTCTTTGTATGTATACGGTTTTGTTTTAAATTTGTGATGATTTTGGTATTTGGAAGATGGACTTACTTTTGAGGTGATGGCTAAATGTAGTTACCTGAACTATGCTTTGAATTTGTACTTGCTTTTGAATAAGTCTTGAAGTACACTTGGATTTTGATTGAATGAGATGTCTCTTTGTAACTTTGTTTATTTAAATTCCAAGAAATCTAAATACTTTCTTTCCAAGTTTTCAAGTTTCAACCAACTTTGACATTTTTGATCCGATCTTGAATTTACTTTATAGTACCAAGTTTTCTTAATGGAACCATTTGAATCAACTTCAAATCCAAATTATCTTGCATTCTCAATGAACCTCTAATTTTAACTCTCCAAATCTGAGCCAAACTCAACTTGCATGACAAGAAACTGATATCTGAAAGAGTGATGGTGTTTTGAATCTACAAACCGTATCTTGTAACCTATATCCTATGCAACCGATGTATCACCAAAGCATCCTCAAGCTCATAGACTCTCAACATGGATCCAACCCTTGCAATGATGAAGATAAGTACAACAAACTTAATTTGAAGCCTCCTCATTTGATTCTGAGTCATTGAGGAGATCGTAAACACTTGATACTTTTGAAGGAACCTTAAAGATGAAAGTCTTGTAATATCCTTGAATGAAAGTGAGACTCTCAAAGCCAAAGAGAAACCCTACACCTCAAGATCTTTGATCCAACGCCAAGTTATTGACTAATGATGCGTGACGTGTAAAATGACATAACTGGAGTTATATACGTGAGAAGGGTGCGAGATTCATATGAAAATGGAAGGGTAGGACAAATTTGGGGTATTACAGACAGTGAAGATCTTCCACACCCTGTGAACACGGACATAGTTTAAGGATACTACGCATGAAAAAGGACCTGCTAGGTTGACTGGCCTAGGAAAAAATAAGGGCATCCTGAAGACCAAAAGGGTTCAGGAAAAAATCAAGGATATATATGTAAAAGACTGTACACCTAGCAAGTCAAAAAGCTGAAAAGGAGGCTTGGGCAAAAAAGGGTATCCCGGTGGACTGAAAACCCGAAAGGGAGGTCCAGGCCAAAATTAGGGATTGAAGCGTGTGACTATGTCCTGTTTGAACACTTGCAACATTAAGTTCAAATGGTACATATTAATTCAATCAACTTCTTCCGACAGTAAGAGATGAGATGCTCGAAGACACAACAAAAATAGAAGAGCTAGAACCCGACGAGATCATTTACACATAGCTATATATATTTTTTTCACTTTGTACTCCTTTCATTTCATGGCGATTTCCTCTTACTAGGACTTTTGTATCTTTGTATAACCATCGCCTGTTTATAGGCAAATTATCAATATAAACACAATTTCAAAATTCAAATTTTGTTTTACTTTTTCTGTTTTGTTTGCAAAAACGTCCAGTGACTAAATTGAATGAACATATGCATATGAATATGATTAATGTTAACAAATGTATGCATAAAAATAGGAATAAGTATTTATTCAAGACTCCAGGAGACGGGATAACGTTCAAGTCGTCCACGAATCCCCATGGAACAACCTCCATGGAATAATCCCCATAGAGCAGTTCCCATAAGATTATCCCCCACAAAGTCATCTTCATAAATCCGACACATTCCCCGCAAGTCTGAAATATCCTAATTATACCCACCAACAAATCCCCCTAGTAGATAAAGGATTATGATCTTTTCCCCGACAATGTCGCCAACCTACGGAGTCCCAATCCTCGTTAAAGAGTATGTCACCAGCACAGTTCACAGAAATGCTCTTCCCCAGCTAAGTTTATTTCTCCAACACTGTAAAAACCTCAACAGAATATATTATTCCAGTGGGTTTATTTCCTCAGCAGAGTGTTCTCAAGCAGGGTTTATTTCCCCAACAGGGTTTATTTCCCTAACAAGATACAGTCTCCCCAGCTTGAGTCTATCACTTTGACTGCCATAAATCACCGGAAAAATTTCTCTCTCCAGCAAAGGATAGTCCAGATTTCCTTCCCTAGAGAGTTGCTACACAATCTAAAATCTGACCATATATCAGTTAATCTTATCCTCCTCAAATGAGTCGGCATCCATATTGAAAACTCGGTCAAGCCACACCTCGAAAGGTTATCCATCTCTTTTATCCCCAGTCAGGGTATATAAGAATTAAAATTCCCCAGTAGATCGATGAACAACCAATGTTTCCGAACTTTTCTCCCCAAGAAGAAATCACATTCCCCATCGGAGTTTCCTCGAACAGAAAGTAGGAATTCCCAATGGAAATATCCTAGACAGGATTGAAGATTACACATATTCTTCATCCTCAACAACAGTCGGAGATTTATTTTCCTTGGTCAGAAACATTATACGGAGCTGCCGAGACGTTTCCACAACATCCTACATTTATACATCATTTACATGTCATAGTATATGCATATGAAATGCATATAAAACATTCTCATTTACTTTGACAACATCAGTACGCAATGCATTTCATACATCATGACATTGCATACAACTAACTCTTCATCTTTTCAGGTAAAGTCTACAAACAGACAAATATCATCAATAATTCTCAAACAGGTCCAAGATTAATTCTCGAAACAAAATGGGGAAACTATCTATGTGACAAGGTCATAGATTAATTCCCGAAACAAGACGAGGCAACTATATCTACGGCCAACAAAAAGCAGGTCCCAGGTTAATTCCCGAAACAAGACGGGGCATCTATCTAGATGATTAGACACAAATTAATTACTGAAACAAGACATAGCAACTATTAGTGAAATTAAATTATAGATCAATTCCCGAAACAAGACGGGGCGAGTATCTACATGAACAGGTTAAAGATTAACTCCCGAAATAGGACAGGGAAACTATCTATAGATAAGATTAACTCCCGAAATAGGACATGTAAACTATATTTCTATCTTTATGAATAGGTGAAGATCAACTCCTGAAACCATACGGGGCGACTATCTTTATCACCATGTGGTATGAATTCCCGAAACAGGATGGGTTTACCAACAAAAATAGATTGTAAATCAATTCCTGAAACAGGACGGGGCGACTATCTACATGACAAACACTTATCTTCAGATCTTCATTTTGAAAAGCACTTCCATCAAATCAAGTCGAGCGTAGACTCATTCTGGTACTTCTATCAACAATTACTTTGGATGGAATCTGGAAGCCCATCCCCGACAACATGATATCATCTTCCTGAATGGCATCTTCAATCCCATTCAAGCAATATTATCAACCAACAATGTTATCTCCTTCACACGCGAGTGCAAATTTTTGGACACTTAAGTGTTCAATCCTCTTCCACCTTCAGATCACGAATGGCGGACATGCCAATCTAACTCCTCAGGTTTAAGAAGATTGAACAGGGGCACCAGTCAAAAAAGGAAAAACACAACTGAAAGTTTGAGAAAGTAATTGCTTATTGATTAATATGCCTCTGAATAGGTGAGACTACAAGATGTAATTCCTTAAAAGAGGTCATTACAGAAAGATTTAAAATTGAAAATGGAAACGAAAATGATAATTGCTACTGTTGTTTCTCCAATGTCCTTTTGATAGCTCCAATATCCTTTACTTATGAGTCAAATGATTAAAATCAATCCCTCTCCTTCAGGTCATAGTTGTGGTTCTTAGATCATAATCTCTTGTTCTTTATTTCTGAGAAAGATCCCTAACTTTTGTCTGGATCACCCTTTCGGGTTTTCAATCTACCGGAATTTTTTTTTGTATGTCCCTAATCTTTGCCTGGATCACCCTTTAGGGTTTTCAATCCACCAGGACGCTCCTTTTTGCCTAAGTTGCTTGTTTAGGGTTTGAACTTAGCGATCTTTTTATACATGGTATTTTTTTACTATGTATGAATTTTCCGGATGTGGCAGTTCTTCCCCATCCATTGTTGTGAGGATAAGACCACCACCTGAGAATATTGTTTTTGCAATGTACAAACCTTCGTAGTTGAGTGTCCATTTACCACATGAATCAAGGTGAGGTAGTAGAATTTTCTTGAGCACCAAATCTCTTTCTTTAAACACTCGAGGACGAACCTTCTTGTCAAATGCTTTCTTCATCCGCTTTCGGTACAATTGACCATGGCACAAAGCTGTCAAATGTTTTTCTTCAAAGAGGTTAAGTTTATCAAGTTGCGTATGAATCCACTCTTCTTATTCAAGCTTTGTTTCCATTATAACTCGAAGTGATGGAATCTCTACTTCAATGGGAGTACTACCTCCATGCCATATACTAGAGAGAAAGGAGTTGCACCTGTTAATGTACGTACAGAAGTACGATAGCCATGTAGAGTGAAAGGGAGTATCTCATGCCAATCTTTGTATGTAATTACCATTTTTTGAATGATTTTCTTGATGTTATTATTGGCAGCTTCAACAGCCCCATCCATCTTGGGTCAATAAGGTGAGGAATTATGATGCTCGATCTTAAAATCATCGCATAACTCCTTCATCATTTTGTTGTTTAAATTAGACCCGTTGTCTGTAATGATTCTACTGGGAACCCTATATCTGCATATAAGATTTAGTTTGATGAACTGGGTAACCACTTGTCTTGTTACATTAGCGTATGACGCTGCTTCCACCCATTTAGTGAAGTAATCGATGGCAACTAGTATGAACTGGTATCCGTTAGAGGCCTTCGGCTTGATCATTCCTATCATATCAATTACCCATATTGAAAATGGCCAAGGAGAACTTAGGAAATTCAAAGGAGTCGGTGGCACATGCATTTTGCCAGTGTAGATTTGAAATTTGTGACATGTCTTTGTGTAATGGTAGAAATCAGCTTTCATCATCAACTAATAATAACTTGCTCGCAAGATCCTTCCGGCTATGTCATGTCCGTTTGCTTGAGCTCCAAAAGTGCCTTCATGGATTTCCGTCGTAAGTGTATCCGCTTCATGTTTCTCCATGCACCTGAGCAACACCATATCATAGTTTCTTTTGTATAATACTTCACCATTTAGAAAGAACATTGAATCTAGTTTCGTAGAGTTCGTTAATCACAAAGGCATTTTCTGGATATTATTGTTTCTCGAGATACCTTTTGATGTCATAGAACTAAGGCTTGATATCCGGTCCTTCTTTAATAGAAAGGTAATGTGCAAGTTCTTTAAAATATCTTACTGTAATGTGTGGTTCGTTGTTTGGCCAAGTTACCTTGAACATGGTTGATAAAGTTGCCAAAGCGTCTTCCATCTGATTTTCTTCTTGCGAAATATGACTGAATGTAATCTCGGTAAATTCTGTAGCTAGCTTCAAAACATGATCCCGATATGGAATTAATCTAGGATGTTTAGTGTCTCATTCACCGTTGACTTGGTATCTGACTAACACTGAGTCTTTGAACACTTTGAGATGTTTAATTCTTAGATCGACAGTGGCTTCTAAACCTAAGATACAAGCTTCATATTCTGCAATATTATTGGTGCATTCAAAACATAACCTTTCAGTATAAGGTTTGTGAAAATTCTTTGGGGAAGTCAAAATTGCTCCAATATCGTGCCCTTGTGCATTTGAAGCCTCGTCAAACATGAGTGTCCAACGTGCCCCTGGTTCAGGTCCTTTGTCGGGCTCTGGTATTTCTAGTCACCTATCACCATGACATCTTCGTCTGGAAAGTCGAACTTCATTGGTTGGTATTCTAGAAATAGATGATGAGATAGATGTTTAGCCAGTACACTACCCTTGATGGCCTTTCGAGTAGCGTATTAGATGTCTTACTCTGATAGTAACATCTTACATCGGGAAATTCTTCCTGTAAGAGCTAGTTTTTCAAACACATACTTTAAAGGATCCATTCTTGATATTAACCACATGGTGTGAGTTAACATATACTGCCTCAATCTTTTAGTAGCCCAAGCCAATGCACAAAAAGTTTTCTCTAAAAGCGAGTACCTGGCTTCGTAGTCGGTGAATTTCTTGCTGAGGTAGTAGATTGCATGCTCTTTTCTACCCATTTTATCATGTTGTCCCAATACACACCCCATTGATCCTTCAAGCACTGTCAGATACATTATGAGTGGTCTTCCGGAAATTGGTGGCTCTTGTAAATATTTCTTTATTGTCTCGAAAGTCGTCTGACAATCATTATTCCATACCACCGTCTGATCTTTTCGCAGTAATTTGAATATAGGCTCGCACGTAGCAGTTAGGTGTGATATGAACCTTGAAATTTAATTCAATCATCCTAAGAAACCATAAAACATCTTTCTTTGTCCTCGGAGCTGGCATTTCTTGTATGGCTTTTACCTTGTTGAGGTCTACCTTAATACCACACTGACTTACAATAAAACCCAGCAACTTGCCTGACCTGACACTAAATGTACATTTGTTTGGATTAAATCTCAGTTTGAACTTTCGCAGATGCTCAAAATTTTTTTGTAAGTGTATGATGTGATCCTCCTCTGTATGAGATTTGGTAATCAAATCATCCACGTATACCCCCAACTCTTTATGAATCATATCATAGAATAGTGTGACCATGGTTCGTTGATTGGTTTCCCCTGCATTCTTTAGACGGAAAGGCATCACCTTGTAGCAGAAAGTGCCCCAAGGAGTCATGAAGGTAGTCTTTTCCATATCATCGGGTGCCATTTTGATTTGGTTATAACCTGAGAAACCATCCATGAACGAGAATACTGAAGCTTGAGTTGTATTATCCACCAAAACATCTATGTGAGGTAACAAGAAATCTTCTTTGGGACTTGCTTTGTTCAGATCCCGATAGTCTACACACATGCGTACTTTTCCATCCTTCTTGGGCACTGACACGATGTTAGCTATCCAAGGGGGATAATCTAGCACCGTTAAGAACCCTACATCAAATTTTTTAAGGACTTCTTCTCGAATCTTGCTAGACATGTCTGGATGAGTTCTTCTGAGCTTTTGTCTAACTGGGGAGAAATCTTCCTTGAGAGGTAGTTTGTGCACCACAGTGTTTGTATCCAATCCTTTCATATCTCTATAAGACCAGGAAAATATATCCACATATTCATGCAATAACTTGATCAGTATTTCTTTGACGCTTTTATCCAATGTTTCCCCTAGCTTGATCTCTTTGGGATCCTCCTTTGTGCCAAGATTAATGGTCTCAATCAATTCTAGGTATGGTTGTATATTATTAGCTTTTTGCTCTAACTCCAACGCCAATTCTTTAAAAAGTTCAATATCTTCATAATCTTCCTCTTCTGCTTGGTTGATGGGTGCATCAAAGTTATATCGGATAGCAGCATTAACATTATCGGTGATTTTAGGCATGGATCTGCACATTTATCATGTTTTGGCACAGTTTAGTATGTTAATTTTGAAAATGAATATGAAGAAAAGTATTTCCATTTTTAAATATAAGAGATAAATGTAAGAGAAAGAAAGGGATCTTAACTGAATTTGAAATATAACTTTTATTAATTATGAATAATGTCTGAAACAAATTGGGGGACCCTTACAAGTAACCCCTATGCCTCGGGCTTGACATAGGTTCTTTCAAAAACAAGAAAAATTAATTTTGAAATAAAAAGATCTCTGGAATCTCCACAATTGTCCAATTCTTAAGTTCTTCTCCTGGGGCGCATTCATGGATGAAGTTAGATGCCTTCTTGGTATTACTTTTGTAAAATATCATTGCCACTTGTCTGTCATGCTCTATTCCTTTATTGATGAAAGTCTCCTGGATATGAGGAAATTGTGCCTTGCCTTTCAGAGTAGCCTTTTATAATTCGTAGCCCAAACCAAAATGATTCTTCTTCTCAGGTATTTCCGAAAGTTTACCCTAACCCTTTGAGGTACCATTTTCCATATCGATTTGTAAATATCTCCACGAAGTCACCGTAGGTTTCTTGATAGGTTACCATTGAAGCAACCTCTAGGACTTGAAATGGCGTCACTATACAGTCTTCATCAACACTGATATACCTGCAGGAATCTATGTGACTTACAAAGATGTCCTCTTCACCATCGATTATAACCAATCTTCCTTCAATGAAGAACTTAATTTTCTGATGTAAAGTTGAAGTGACTTCCCATTCTGCATGAATCCAGGGTCGTCCAAGTAAACATGTATATGCTAGTTCTATATCCATGACTTGAAAAGTGATATAAAACATATGTGGCCCGATCTTGAAAGGAAGGTTCGCTTCTCCAAATATTGAACTTTGGCAATCGTTGAATGCTTTGACTATCGTAGAACTTGTTCTTATAAAAACACCATCTAGTGTTAACTTCATTAAGCTAGATTTTGGCAACACATTGAGGGTGGAACCAGTATCAGTGAGTACCCTGGACAGACTTGTGGTACCTATCTGAATGGAAATATGCAACGCCTTATTGTGAGCTCGGCCTTATGGAGGCAGCTCACTGTCATTAAAACCTAGATATGATCCAGATGTCAGATTAGCTAAAATATTGTCAAATTGGTTCACAGTAATCTCTTATGTGACATGAGCAGAACTTAGACCTTTTAATAGAGAGTCTCGATGTGCTTCCTAGTTGAGGAGCAACGAGAGTATTGAAATCATGGTTGGGGTTTGGTAAAGCTGATCCACCACCCTATAATCACTTCTCTTGATTATTTTCGAAAATTCTTCCCCTTCTTGGTTGGTAAAATTCTTGCTTGAAGGCTCTTTTTCTTGATTCACCTCCACCACTGATTTCCCTTTATCCAAAACATCAATCTTATCTTTAACCATAACATCGTTTTTTTTTGTGGTTCGGGACCGTAGATTCAGCCACTGCGAGTTGTGCCCCCTGTTCCTGCTATATTTGAGATTGCATGTCCTTGACTTTTTGATGGCTCACATTCTTGCTTTAAACCATTTATGTATATAGTAGAATCATAACTCCATGGTATTGCTTTGTCACTTTCGTAAGGGGTAGGAGATGGTCCTCTAATCATCATCGTAGTCTTTGGCACTAATGGTATCCTCAGAGTTTGTCTTGATGTCATTACTGGTGTTTCTATTGACTATCCCCATGGAATCATAAGATTCTTCTTATTAAGGTTCAGCCTTTGGCAAGGAATTACCAATAGCTTCTTTGTACTTCCCTTGATTGTAGCTACATATTCTCCTTTAGGGTATGACCCAAATTGGACTATCCTCTGATCCACCAATTTTTGTAATGTCTTCTCAAAAGATTCATTATGTTCCAATAGGAACCCACACTCCAACATATATTCCTTCAACAGCTTTGTTGGGGCCTTTACTCGTCTAGCTTCCCCAAAGTCAGTAACCAATTCAATTTCATTTATTTCTGGTCCACCATGCGGGGGCATGGGATTTGTCTTGATGTTCGGTTTATCGAAAGTGATATCCTAAGAGTCTAACAAATATTTTACCTTGTGTTTAAAGGCCCAACATTTCTCTATAGTATGCCCGGAAGAATTGGCGTGATACTCGCATCTGGCATTTGCATCATATCTTGGTGGGAGTGCCCCGATTGGAGGAGCTAGAGGTTTTAGCTCTACCAAAGATTCCTTGACTAAGTGTTGTAATAATTTACTGTGGAACATGGGGAATGGACCAAACTTTCTCGGTAGCCTTTCAAACTTGTTCTGTTGTTGTTCTCGTGGAATTATTAATGGTTGTTATGCCCTTGGATGTGAGACTACAACATTAATTTCTCCCTCTTTCTTCTTCTAGAAGTTAGGAACATGTCTTTTTGTATTATAAGGGGTACTAGATGAAACCCCTTGTATCTTCCTTCTCTTTATGCCAGCTTCAATTCTTTCACCAATAATAACTAAATCAGAAAATCCAAAAGAGACGCTTCCTACCATCTTTTCATAGTACAACCCTTGTAAGGTTCCCATGAACATATCGACTAATTCTTTCTCCAGAAGTGGTGGTTGTACTTGGGCGGCCATTTCTCTTCACCTTTGAGCGTACTCCTTAAAAGACTCCTCCTTTTTCTGAAATAAGTTTTGGATTTGCATGCGGTTAGGCACCATGTCTAAATTGTACTTGTATTGTCTCAGGAAAGTGTTAGCAAGATCTGCCCATGTTTGGATATGAACTCATTCAAACTACATGTACCAATCCAGGGATGCCCCACTTAGACTGTCTTGAAAACAATTGATCATAAGCTTTTGGTCTTGAGCATATGCATGCATCTTTCTGCAATACATGCGTAGATGGTTTCTTGGACATATGAGTCCCTTTTATTTTTCAAAGCCAAGTACTTTGAATTTAGGCGGGATCACCATATTAGGAACTAGGCCCATTTCGAGAGCGTTGACATCGAAAGCATCGTAACCCTCCATATCTTTTAATATTTCTTCAAGAGTTTTCTATTGATTAAGCGCCAGTGAATTTTCAGTAGCATGCGTATGGGTTGTCCTTTGGGGTGTTTGGTTGACATCTTATAAGTCATGGTCTCCATACTGCAAATCTATGTAGTTATCCGCGTTATTGATCGGAATTTACAAGGTATGAGATGCCCCTACCTTTGGTGGAGATGGGACAAACCCTTCAGTATCAGCTTGTCTTATTTCTTGTTGTGCCACAGTCGACTTCAAAGGTCCTGATTCTGGTTCTCTTCTTGGTTGGTGACCACTTGATGCACCAATGGTTTGGGATACTTCTTTCAATGATGTTATTCAAGGCTAGAAGAACTTGACTCATATCTCCTTTCATTGAGTCAATCTTACCCTTGACTTGCTCTAAATCCTCCTTGAATGCCGCTTGGTTCTCTTTGATTTGTTCCATCACTTTCTGCTGATGGGCTCTTGTCTGGTATGGTGGTCGGAGAGGCGGTGCTTCTCTAGCTCTTCTACCAATGGTTTAACTGAAGATGTTTTGAAAAATTATGAGTTTTTTTTGTATGAGTTTATGAGATGAAAATGTTTGTGATATCATGAATGTGTATGAATATGCTAAGAGTTTCGTTTTTGAATATGAATTACAATTTAACAAAAGAAACTTGCTGATAATAGTTCATTGCAAGAAGAAGGTACTGCCGACATAGTCTTTCAAATGAGTAATAGAGGAAAAGCTATGATTAAAGATGTGCTTTATGTACCTGGAATAAAGTGCAACTTGCTAAGTGTTGGACAACTAGTCGAAAAGAGTTTCTCAATTGTCATGAAAGATGGAGTTTTGAGATTGTTCGACACCAAGAATAATTTAGTCTTAAAATCTCTGTTGTCGAAAAACAGGACATTTAAGACAATGATCAATTCGACAGAAGTTCAATGTTTGAAAACTGTTTGACCACAAGGATAGTTGGTTATGGCATTTAAAATTTGGACATTTGAACTTTCGACCACTTAATCAACTGATTACTCAAGATATGGTTACTGGTATTCCAAGTCTTGAGATGCCTGAAAAAACTTTGTGAAGTTTATTTAATAGGAAAGCAATCCAGAAATTCTTTCATTTCGACTATGCCAATGAGATCATCTTTCATACTCAAGGTGGAACATTTAGATGAAAGTGGTCCATTCGAAGAACATATAATTGGTGGAAACAAGTATTGTTTTGTCTGTTGATAAATTTGGTCGAAAGTTGTGGATCTATGTGATAGAAACGAAAGGATGGAGTATTCGACATCTTTAAGAGATTCAAGATGCTTGTCGAAAACCAGAGTAAGAAAAAAATCAAAGTTCTACAGATATTCAAGATCTTTGTAGAATGAATCAAGTTGAAGACAGAATTTTGAAGAACATTGATCAAATCCATAGGCCATGCTACACGATCTTGCTTTGCAGGCCTCGATGCTTGTGTTTCACTCCATAATAATTGTTTACACAATGAATTAAGCTCTTACCCAAATATTTAAAGTATTGTCCAAGCCAATTTTCTCTTAATGGCACAAAGTTACCATTGCCATTTTAGAAAAGCAAGCTTTATGCAAATTGTCAATGCATTGAGCCTTGTGACCTTTATCTCTGATTGCAAGCAATATCAAAAGCATGAGTCAAGTCTTCTGCACCCAACAAACATCAGGCCATGCTTGTACTTGAACATTGGAACCATAAAAATCCATTCAACTTGATTTTTTCATTTTCAACTAAACCATAACATTTTATCTCAAGATTCTGGTTACTACAAGATATCAAACCTCTTACCTATAAATAGAGACATTATTTGAAACATAAAGGAGGGGATTACCAGCCTTAGAACACTCCAAAAACTCACAAAAACTCAGAACCTGCACACAAGCAAAAAACTTGGCACATCCTGACTTTACACATAAAATCTCCAATCCCTTCATGCGTTTTTTGGCCTTTTGATTCACTAAGCTTCCATATACAACATAGAAAATATTCCAACCCTTAAACCACTTATGTAACTCCTCCTTCCTCATCCACCATTTTCAAAATCCACCATTGCAGCTTGACTTGTCCAAAGAATTTGGGCAAGCTACAAGACATTCTAACAATTGGAATAGCTTCAGGGAGGTCCAGGTAAGCTTAATCCATCATCAAACCATTTCTGGAAGTCGTGTAGGAGTCATTCGAGTTTCAATGCAAGAGGTAAGTTTTTTAAACTCATAGCTCTTCATTCAAGCATCATTTGTATATACATTGTGAAGAAAAGATGTAGATATCATGTCTAGGAAGCTGACTATGTCCATAGTTTTGATTATCATTGCTTATACATTGAGAATTTCATCTATGATCAGTTAGGTCTTAATTTTGGTACTGAACAAAATTCATACTAACCTTTGACCCATAACTTTTGAAAATTATGTGGTTAGATTCGTATTAAAATTTTAGGCAGGTTTGATGTTTACATTTTCTGATTTGGCTGAGAAATGAAGCTTTTAGAAGCTTAACAATGGAGTTATCATGGCCTGCGCGCGCAAGGAAGAAGAAGCTAGGCATTTAAAATTTTCAGAAATGAGTTTATTTTATATTTAATTCAAGCTGGATAACTAACGGATGAAATAGACCACCCCAGTGGTACAAACAGCGCGCGCGTAAGGCATTTATGTATAAGGTCCTGGGTTCGAGCCCCAGCGAGAGCTTTTGTATTTATTTTGTCATTTTTTCCAAACTAACATGCAGGTTTATAATATATTGAGTGTTGGTTGTTTTCTTTCAATGAAAGGTGTGGCGAACCTGGGTTCAAACCTTGGCAGGATCAAAACAAATTTTTATCACTTGTTTGTTTTCATTTTTTAACAAACTTCAACATTTTTTTCCAACCCATCAAAACAAATCATTTTTAGTTTATTTTTTGCATACTATTTATTTACAATGTCTATTTTATAAATATATAAAAAATATCACAAAAAATATTTTATTTTCATATTTATTTTAATTAACCAAAATCCTTCTATAAAAAACCCTAAAAAATGATTTAGTGATTAATTTGATTTCCTTTTAACTTAGTGTTGTACCCCAAAATTTGCCCTCCCATATTCTTCAAGAAATTGCCAAGTCAAGTCACAAAATTCCCCAAGGGTTGCACAGTGCAAAGGTCTCCTACACAGTCAAGACTAGGGTTTGTGTTCTGATCAAGAAGATGAAGTTTTCAAGGGCCCAATCAAGTCTCACACGCCCACAAATATGGTCAAGTATCCTCATATCAAGTTTCAAGGCATTCAGCTCAAAATTGCACAGTCAAAACCCTAAGTTGCACTACAGTCAACTGTAGGGGCAAAATGGTCATTTGACAGTCAAAAGTTCAAATTTTTGGTCAACATATCATTTTGAAGCCACAAACATCATTTGATCAATACTTGATCATGATTCTCAAAATTTGGCTCAGAAATCATCAAGATGCAAAAGTTTCCTTATTTGGACAAGTTGAAAAAGTCAACTGAAATTGACCAGGGCATAACTTTCACATGGATTATCAGAAAAATTCCATCCAAAGCTCATTTTGAAGAGAAAGACATTTCCTACAACTCATCTTCATACTTCAAGACCAAGAAATGCTCTCACAAAAAGTTATCAATTTCAACATTATAGGTCATTTTCAAAAGTCAACAAAAAGGGACTTTAAGTCAAAGGCCATAACTTGAGATTGGTAAATAAAAATGACATGGGACCAAAGGCATTGCTTAGAGGACTCAAAGACCTTTCCAAAATGTCCAAGAACATGAGAAAAGCTTAAAAATTGAGCAAGTTATGCCTTGTGGAAGTTGGGAAATTTTTGGATATTTTGAAAAGTCAACATTGGTTCAAATGACCTAAAATTGCTAATGGGCCCATTTTTCTTCCACAATTCATCATTATAAGCATATGCACGACCACTTGGCCCAAAGGGAAGTATTTTCTCATTTTTTATTTATTTATTTGAATTTTTATATTAATTCATTTAAATCATTTAAATATATGAAAAATATCTAACTTAACCTAATCAATCTTTTTATACATGTTTTAGACTCAATATTTCGTGCACATGCAAATGTGGAAAGATTTGGCTTGATTGGATCCTAATTGACACAAAGAACACATGGAAAAGATATGAAAAAGATCCTTAAAATCAAATTTCCAAAAACCATCATTGCATTGGATTTGATTGAGTTTTGTTAACCTAATGGACTCACTACATATGCCTGATCATAAACCTAATCACAAGAGACACGCAGCAGCTCAGAAGAGGCCATTGCAAACTTGAATTTTTCTCTAAAGAACTCAAAACTGAAATCATTGTTACAGGTCGATTCAAAGCACAAAACTTGTTTCAATAGCTTCCTCAAGGTTCCCTGAACACATTCCAATCAAAAACATCCATTCAAACTCCAAGAACTGGTATATTGAGCCGGAACTGCATCAAGGAAAATTCACAATCGTGCATCATGATTCACGCATCCTTTGCATTTTTTATTCATTGATTCATGTTCATTATGATATTCTGATGCTAACCAACATATTCAATTGCGTTTTTATGCTATGTATACGATTCCACCATGTTTGATTTTTAGGGTTTACAAAGATTCAAATTAGGGATTCTTAAAAGAGGAAAAATTAGCCTCCCAGACCCATGCCATTCTAATCAATGCATCTGGACGAAGAAGATACAACAATCGCGCTTAATTTATATGGCCTTATGGCCTATTCGTTATTTTTTCTAATGGTGCATTATAGAACGGTTCAAAAACCGTTGTCTATTGCTTTTGTGTTTCAGGAAAATCCAACACCATGAAGAAGATGAGTCCGTGGCATGATTTGGTTGGTTGATTTGAAATTCGCGCGTTTTATCCCACTAACGCGTAGTTTCATATTTTATTATTGGCTGTTTATTTATTTAACAAAAGAGTTTCATGGTTCAGCTGGCAAGCGCTCATTGTGTTGACATCTAAGACCTGGGTTCGAGCCCCAGGTCTGTATAATTTCCATACTATTTTTCATTAACAATTCCCATGCAGCGCCCAAGGTCAAGACGTACCATGCATCCTCAAGAATCAACAGCCACGCGTCCCATGGAATCAAACCAAAGGTTGAGATTGGGAGAGCACCATAAACCCTAGTCAACGCGCAGCACGCTACTCAGAAAAGTCCACCAGGCCATGCTCAAGTGGGCCAGATTGCTGAGTCCATACCTCCTAATTTGGGACTACCACCCCCTTGGTTTGCAATTTTTTACTTTCTTTTTGTTTTCTTATTTTTATTCTTTGATTATTATCTTTAATTAATTAATCATTTTTTTTTACAAAATACAAAAACCTCATAAAAATCAGAAAAGATAAAAAAAACATAATAAATATTTTATTTTAATATTTTCTTGTAAATAAATGCATGTAAATTAATTAGCTTAAATTAGGGTTTTTAATTTTTATTCTTTTAATAACAAAAATACAAAATAATATAGAATTAGATTTAATTAATTTTTATTCCTTTTTAATTTTTTTTCTTTCTTTTTTCCCAATAATATTATTTCTTTTATTTATTTTTATAATTAAACTTGTAAATTAATTAGGGTTTCATTTAGGTTAAAAAACTCCAATATTTTTCTTAATAACTTAAAAAATAATTAGAACTAGGTTTAATATTTTATTTTAGTTTTAATTAATTCTTTTTCTATTAAATCTTAAAATACTAAAAAACACCAAAAAATAAGTTCCTTTTCTTCTAATTTTAATTTTAATTCCTTATTAATTTAATTTTGCAAAAGGGTCCAACGCCCTCGTTTCGATTTAATTTCGCATATTTATTTTATGTCGTTTAAATAATTATGTACCTCTCCCGAAGCCTTGTAATTACTTCTTGCACTGTTAATTCTTTTAATTTCTTTTATTTTCCGTCAAATCGGGTCCTGGTTAATTTTGGCGATGTGGACCCGCGCCATTTGTAATAGCTTTAGATTTACTTTTCCGCACTCTCTTAACTGTTAAACAAAGCATGAAAGACTGTATGGGTAAAATAAAAACAAGCGTAGAACACCAACAACATGGCAAGACAAATGCAAATGAAAACGACACACGAATCGCACACACCACCCCTAGGGTACGCCTCACTGTTGCCTTGCCTCGAAAGGTGATCGTCGAGTAGAGGATGTCTTAGTAAGTCCTCATGATCCGGGAACCTGGCATGAGGGTAGCTTCTAAGGTGTCTTCCTATTGCTCCGGTGATCACCATGTCCCGAACCTCGAATTGACCCGAACACCTCCAACGGTGGTGCTACCTACCTCTCAATGGTGGGATGGCACTACTTTAAAGGACATTTACACAGACGAATTTCTTAGGGTAGGTAGACGACTCTAGATACTTGCTCTAAATTTCAAAACAAAACAAAATACTTTTCACACCGACACCCTTTTCAAAAAGCTTTCGAAAGCAATTTTTCAAACACTCTTGAGGACCGATACAAGAGTCGAACTGGAATTTTCAAAGAAACTTTTTTAAAAACCCACATTGAAAAGCAAACAAACCATTTTTGAAAACACAATGAGCAAGTATCTAAGAGCCCATGGATAACCATGGATAGAAAGGGTGCTAACACCTTCCCTTTCTATAACCTACCTCCCGAACCGAGAGCGATCTCTTTAAGGAATTTTTCTGTGCTTTTGTCCTTTCCATTTGGAGAAAATAAAAGACGGTGGCGACTCTTGCTTCCGCGACATTTCGCGATCCAGCGTTAAACAGTCAGTTCCAGATCCACCGATCACAGAACTGGCGACTATGCTGGGGAATAAAACTTAAAGTGAGGTGTACCTTAGGGCTAGTTCATAACTGTGTTTTCAATTGTATTGATTTGCTTGCTTTACTATTGTGGGTTGCATCGGAGTTACATAGATCCTAACCCGGATCTGGGGATACCCTGTTTAGGTAGCATAAGCTGTGAGGGACCTGTCCGGCATAGACCGACACGGGTGAAGCAGTGGCTACGTTGGTGTGGCACCTTGGTCTGTACCGATATCCCTTGTGTTGCAACGAGGAGAATATGGGTCTTCCAAGGAGTCATTAAGCACCAACAACCTTAGAACCTTAATTGACACAACTTGGCCATTAGAACAGTAGCAGCATGCTACGCCCATTGAGGCTAAACTCTCGTGATGGTTCTGGCTGCAAGAAAAGATTGCGATGTTGGAGTTATGACCGATTGAGGGTAGTCAATGATATTGGGATCCTCTAAGAACTCGGTTACTTTGATAGGACAGGTATGAACCAACAAACTGAAAGAGGGTAATACCTAGACCCCATGCTGGCCTAAACTCTAAGGGCTTCTCTTGTGTGACTTGTGTGCCTTCGTACTTGCCTACTTGCATGCTTGTTATCTGACATATGAACTACTTGCAGGTTTTGTTTATAGTCCTTGACTGGGACTCATAACAGGGTTTACTGAGTGTTTTGCAGGTTTTATTTAGTCCTTAATTAGGACTCATGACAGGTTTTACTTAGGTTTCTTGCAGGTTTTGGTTTGTAGTCCTTAATTAGGACTCATAACAGGGTTTACCCACATTACTCCATGCATAGCATACCATCATACCATTGCATACATCCTAATCCATTTCAAGGATCTCAAGGGTCTGTGATGCAGGTCATGATGAATCAAAATGTCTAGCAAGGGGCGAAGGGGATTTATTTTCCTCTAGCCAAGGTTGTCAGGGGCTATGACCCACTGGATATGGTGAGCCTTTGACCCTTGAAAAAGGACTCTCAACAAATATGAAGTTCCTTCAATCAAGCTACCAGATCCCAATTCTAACAAATTTTCTTGTTTACCCCGCGGGATCCTTGAAAACATTACATGCATGTCATACATCTCATTGCATTGCAGGTATCCCTTTGACAGGTTGCTTACCCTTCTTCGCTGTTTATTTCAGCCGATCGTCATGAATCCTGAATCATCAGCTGAGCAGTCCATCAAGGCCCTCCAGGCTCAGAATGCCCAGTTCCAAGAGCTGATCATGAATTTGGCCCAGGGGCAACAAGACCTGAAGACTCTGCTCTTGAAAAAGAAGAAGAAGAGGATTGTTTTCTTCAACCCCAGGCGCAGATCTGGGAATACACCGCAGATTGAAACTGAGAGGACAACTCCATCTGTGAGGGAAGGTAGTCATCAGAAGGAAAGGGTTCCCAGTCCAGTGGTCTCCGACAACGAGACAGATTTCAACGACGAACAATACCCTCCTGCCGAAGACAAGTACAAACAGTTGGAGGATAGGCTGAATGCTATGGAGATCCAACAGGTACCTGGGCTGGATTTTGGAGATCTGGGTTTGTCAACTGGTGTGATTATTCCTCGGAAGTTCAAAGCACCATCCTTTACCAAGTATGACGGGGCGTCTTGTCCCAAGTTACATCTCAGGTCCTATGTTCGGAAGATTCAACCATATACAATGGACAAGAATTTGTGGATCCACTTCTTCCAGGAGAGTCTTTCAGGGACTCGTCTCGAATGGTTCTATCAGCTAGATGGGACCAAGGTTCGTAACTGGGAGGAGTTGGCTAATGCTTTCTACAAGCAGTATCAATATAATGCCGACCTTGCTCCTACGCGTACCCAACTCCAGGGTATGTCGTTAGGATCAAGTGAAGGTTTTAAAGAATATGCGCAGAAATGGAGGGATCTTGCTGGAAGGGTACAACCACCATTGACTGATCGGGAACTTGTCGATATGTTCTTGGGGACCCTGTCTGGTCCGTTCTACAACCACCTAATTGGGAATTCGTCTGCTGGATTCACAGATCTTATCTTGACTGGAGAGCAAATAGAAGCTGGCATCCGGTCTGGGAAAATTCAAGAGGCTGCACCTTCTGATAAAAAGCCTCATCATGGAAAGAAAGAATCCAATGCTGTGCACGGTAAAAAGAGCCGTCATGAGGTAGGGGCAATCCAGATCTCCAATCCCGGACCTGCTCAACAAGGACAGGGGCAGCAGCGAAAGGAGAAACGACAGTACACCAAAATCAACATGTCGCTGGATCAAGCACTGCAACAAATGTTGAAGGCAGGGCTGATCACCTTAAGGGCTCCTCTCCGGAATCCGAACACTTCTGCTCCCAACTATCATCCCAATGATAGGTGCGCATATCATTCTGATAGCCCGGGGCATACTACGGACAACTGCTGGCCTCTCAAGAACAAGATTCAAGACATGATCGACGCCGGGGAGATTCAGTTTGAAGTGCCTGAGACTCCGAACATAATCACAGCTCCGTTGCCCAATCATTGAAGCCTTTTGTTTATTGGAATTTTTAAGTTGTATTTTTCTTTGCTTATACAAACAATTAATGTCATAGCAAACTCTTTTATTCTATTAATGCATCGCATACGTCTGTTTTGGGAATTAATACAATTGTTTTCATTATGTTCAAATTTCTTTTCATATTTTTTCTGATGTCAACTCTGGATCTAAAATTCTAAGCCTCTTGAGGGAGGATGACGAAAACGATACCATAATCTACAGTATGCTTTTGAACAGACCCCGCTGATGAGGTACAGGCATTGTTTCAATCCCTAAACACTGGAGTTATAAGGATGATAATCCCTCGTCAACCCCTCTGAGCCAAAGAAGTAGGAGTTTTTCTTTTCGAAATTTAAAACCCTTTATCATAACCTGGGGCAGGGTAGTTCTTTCAGTTGATCCAAGTGCATAACAAATGGCACCAAAGGAGTCCTTACAAAACAAAAGACAGTGATGGTTCTGAATAAATCACAAGGACAGGCAGTCATTATCTCAAAAAATGAAAAACCCATTAAGTCAAAACCCATGAAGGAGACTTACACAACTAGGGCATCCCGCTGACTGTAATTCCAAAAAAGGAAACAGTTCAGGCAAAAAAAAAGAAAGGGATAACAAAAATCAAGAAAGAGGTCTCACAAACCAAAGCAAAAAATGACTTCCTATTCAAAAGAAATCATCAACATCTGAACCATTATTGGAACATCAAAGCAAAGACTCAAGCAAGGTCTAACGCACGATCAACTGAGTTTAGGTTTGGAGAACATCACGAAGAGCGGGTGGGTACAAATAATTTGAGCCTTTATCCTTTGTTTCTTAAACCGTGAACCAGGCCACGTTATAACCCTCAAAAGTCCTAGCTGAAGCATGGGTTAGCTCGAAAGCATACTGTCACGAAGGGTATCCTGACTCCTTAAGGCCTACGGTAAATACGGGTTGACATCACGTTTTACAAACATTCACTTGTTTTATGAAAAAAGAATGCATTTTCAAAATCTTCGAGACAGACATAAGCTTTGCATTTTTAACATAACTTTGTTTGCATATGACTTTTTGTTTGAACAGCATAGAAATTCGCATGACGAAAGTCTAATGAACAAGAGTATCTCCAATCAAGGGGCACGGCATGATCATGGTCTACCATCTGGGGAAGTTAAGTCAAGATCCAGAGAATCTCTCAAAAGGCCAAAAAGCCTGGGGCAAATCTCTGCCTGAGTCACTTGGGGCACTCCAGCAACGAATCTTGCACGATCAGACATCTTCTGGTAATATGGCAACACAAGCAGCCAGGGGCACCTACCTGCATTCTAAGAGCGTGGACATAGTCGAAAAATACTACGCAAAATCAAAGACCCGCTAGGTTGACACACCTAGGCAAAAATAAGGGCTTCCCGGCGAACCAAAAGGGTTCGGGCAAAATGAAGGGATGAAATGAAAAAATCTGTACACCCGGCAAGTCGAAAACCTGAAAAGGCGGCTTGAGCAAAAATAGGTATCCCGGTGGACTGAAAACCCGAAAGGGCGGTCCAGGCAAAAGTTAGGGATTAAAGCGTACGACTATGTCCTGCCATCTGTCTACCAGAAGAAGGTTTGTCCATCAACAACTATCAGCACCCCACAAGTGCCTCCCCCATAGAAACAGGGGCAATAAAGAGTGGTCTAAGCGATCTAACTGTTCCATCCTCCAAGGTACCAAGGTAGGTTCAGCTAAAGAACATAACCAGACATCTTGATTCCCCAGAGAGTAAGTCAGCAGCAATACACTTTCCCCGAGCAAAGCTACAATCAAACTTAAAGAAGTTGGGTATCCTCCAGCAGATCTCAACCTTCCCCAGCAGCATATGTATTCTTAACAAGCATCCCCGGCAGTCTTGGCCTAAAGATTGTTCCCCGACGGTATATCAACATTCAAAGGAATCACTTCTCCCGCAGTTCAAAACTTCCCCAGGAGAGTCCAATCTAGTTTCCCCAGGAAAATTGGAATCCATCTCCCCAAGCAGTAAGCTTATCCCCAGTAGATTCTGGAAGCCTATCCCTCGCGGAGCACGAACGCGTCGTCTGGCTTTATGCAAAGAGTTATTCCCTCAACAGGATATAACTGGGTTATCCTCAGCCAAAAGCCACGGAAAGAGCGTCATCGACAAAGTCTTCCTATCCCCAGCAAACTATTATCAACACTCAACAAGACATCCCTCTTCCCACAGAGTATTGCTTCCCAGCATGGTCGCTAGAGTATCTTTTCTCCCCGCAGAATCCTCCATTTGCCAAGATTATTCCGCAACGGAGTCATTTTCTCCTACCGGTATTCTTGCAGTTATCATCCCCAGCGGAAGCAAAATCTATTCCAACATCAGCCCAGGATATGACTTCCCGGCGCCCGTCAAGGATTCACTTTCCTAGACGAAAACATACATAAACATCACATACATCATTATAGCATGCATAGACGCATCATATCATACAAATATCATTCATGTTGAGAACATCATTGCTTGATCCATATCATGCATTGCATATGACTGACCTTTACCTTTCAGGAAAGATCCAGTTAAATTCTCAGCTATATTCCAAGACCTTGTCCGGTTCAGTTAAATCGACCCTAAGATTTTCCTGATGCTTATCCAGTCCAAGGCCTTCTCTGGTTCAGTCAGATCGACCCAAAGATCTCCCTGATGCTTATCCAGTTGAAGATATTCCAAGACCTTGTCCGGTTCAGTTAAATCGACCCTAAGATTTTCCTGATGCTTATCCAGTCAAAGGCCTTCTCTGGTTCAGTCAGATCGACCCTAAGATCTCCCTGATGCTTATCCAGTTGAAGATATTCCAAGACCTTGTCCGGTTCAGATAAATCGACCCTAAGATTTTCCTGATGCTTATCCAGTCAAAGGCCTTCTCTGGTTCAGTCAGATCGACCCTAAGATCTCCCTGATGCTTATCCAGTTGAAGATTTCAAGACCTCGTCCGGTTCAGTTAAATCGACCCTAAGATTTTCCTGATGCTTATCCAGTCCAAGGCCTTCTCTGGTTCAGTCAGATCGACCCTAAGATCTCCCTGATGCTTATCCAGTTGAAGATATTCCAAGACCTTGTCCGGTTCAGTTAAATCGACCCTAAGATTTTCCTGATGCTTATCCAGTCAAAGGCCTTCTCTGGTTCAGTCAGATCGACCCTAAGATCTCCCTGATGCTTATCCAGTTGAAGATATTCCAAGACCTTGTCCGGTTCAGTTAAATCGACCCTAAGATTTTCCTGATGCTTATCCAGTCAAAGGCCTTCTCTGGTTCAGTCAGATCGACCCTAAGATCTCCCTGATTCTTACCCCAGTAGAAGACACCCAAGATTTTTTTTGACGAGCGTTGTTGAAGTTAATCGTCCAAGATTCTCTTACCATTCATGCTAAGGCAGTAACCATCCCTGGTTCATTCATCGCCGTTTAAAGCTCCAGATTCAGCTCCTGTAACCAGTCAGGACACATCTATACCGAGCATCTGAAAACCAACTCCTGCGACGTGTCAGGTACTCATTTTCTTTTGCATGTATGCAGGTTCTCGCTAAGGAATCTCCTACGCGATCAACATCCAGATGGCATCTATAAGCCCATCATCCTATCCAGTAACCTCCAAATGGCATCTATAAGCCCATTCCCCCCATCACACTGCTAACATGTGAGCGCAAATTTCTGGGCACTCTCGTGTTCAATCATCTTCCACCTTCGGATTACGAAAGGCACGTCAGCCAATCTGCATCCTCAGGTCTAAGAAGATTGAACAGGGGCAACTGTTGTACCCCAAAATTTGCCCTCCCATATTCTTCAACAAATTGCCAAGTCAAGTCACAAAATTCCCCAAGGGTTGCACAGTGCAAAGGTCTCCTACACAGTCAAGACTAGGGTTTGTGTTCTGATCAAGAAGATGAAGTTTTCAAGGGCCCAATCAAGTCTCACACGCCCACAAATATGGTCAAGTATCCTCATATCAAGTTTCAAGGCATTCAGCTCAAAATTGCACAGTCAAAACCCTAAGTTGCACTACAGTCAACTGTAGGGGCAAAATGGTCATTTGACAGTCAAAAGTTCAAATTTTTGGTCAACATATCATTTTGAAGCCACAAACATCATTTGATCAATACTTGATCATGATTCTCAAAATTTGGCTCAGAAATCATCAAGATGCAAAAGTTTCCTTATTTGGACAAGTTGAAAAAGTCAACTGAAATTGACCAGGGCATAACTTTCACATGGATTATCAGAAAAATTCCATCCAAAGCTCATTTTGAAGAGAAAGACATTTCCTACAACTCATCTTCATACTTCAAGACCAAGAAATGCTCTCACAAAAAGTTATCAATTTCAACATTATAGGTCATTTTCAAAAGTCAACAAAAAGGGACTTTAAGTCAAAGGCCATAACTTGAGATTGGTAAATAAAAATGACATGGGACCAAAGGCATTGCTTAGAGGACTCAAAGACCTTTCCAAAATGTCCAAGAACATGAGAAAAGCTTAAAAATTGAGCAAGTTATGCCTTGTGGAAGTTGGGAAATTTTTGGATATTTTGAAAAGTCAACATTGGTTCAAATGACCTAAAATTGCTAATGGGCCCATTTTTCTTCCACAATTCATCATTATAAGCATATGCACGACCACTTGGCCCAAAGGGAAGTATTTTCTCATTTTTTATTTATTTATTTGAATTTTTATATTAATTCATTTAAATCATTTAAATATATGAAAAATATCTAACTTAACCTAATCAATCTTTTTATACATGTTTTAGACTCAATATTTCGTGCACATGCAAATGTGGAAAGATTTGGCTTGATTGGATCCTAATTGACACAAAGAACACATGGAAAAGATATGAAAAAGATCCTTAAAATCAAATTTCCAAAAACCATCATTGCATTGGATTTGATTGAGTTTTGTTAACCTAATGGACTCACTACATATGCCTGATCATAAACCTAATCACAAGAGACACGCAGCAGCTCAGAAGAGGCCATTGCAAACTTGAATTTTTCTCTAAAGAACTCAAAACTGAAATCATTGTTACAGGTCGATTCAAAGCACAAAACTTGTTTCAATAGCTTCCTCAAGGTTCCCTGAACACATTCCAATCAAAAACATCCATTCAAACTCCAAGAACTGGTATATTGAGCCGGAACTGCATCAAGGAAAATTCACAATCGTGCATCATGATTCACGCATCCTTTGCATTTTTTATTCATTGATTCATGTTCATTATGATATTCTGATGCTAACCAACATATTCAATTGCGTTTTTATGCTATGTATACGATTCCACCATGTTTGATTTTTAGGGTTTACAAAGATTCAAATTAGGGATTCTTAAAAGAGGAAAAATTAGCCTCCCAGACCCATGCCATTCTAATCAATGCATCTGGACGAAGAAGATACAACAATCGCGCTTAATTTATATGGCCTTATGGCCTATTCGTTATTTTTTCTAATGGTGCATTATAGAACGGTTCAAAAACCGTTGTCTATTGCTTTTGTGTTTCAGGAAAATCCAACACCATGAAGAAGATGAGTCCGTGGCATGATTTGGTTGGTTGATTTGAAATTCGCGCGTTTTATCCCACTAACGCGTAGTTTCATATTTTATTATTGGCTGTTTATTTATTTAACAAAAGAGTTTCATGGTTCAGCTGGCAAGCGCTCATTGTGTTGACATCTAAGACCTGGGTTCGAGCCCCAGGTCTGTATAATTTCCATACTATTTTTCATTAACAATTCCCATGCAGCGCCCAAGGTCAAGACGTACCATGCATCCTCAAGAATCAACAGCCACGCGTCCCATGGAATCAAACCAAAGGTTGAGATTGGGAGAGCACCATAAACCCTAGTCAACGCGCAGCACGCTACTCAGAAAAGTCCACCAGGCCATGCTCAAGTGGGCCAGATTGCTGAGTCCATACCTCCTAATTTGGGACTACCACCCCCTTGGTTTGCAATTTTTTACTTTCTTTTTGTTTTCTTATTTTTATTCTTTGATTATTATCTTTAATTAATTAATCATTTTTTTTTTACAAAATACAAAAACCTCATAAAAATCAGAAAAGATAAAAAAAACATAATAAATATTTTATTTTAATATTTTCTTGTAAATAAATGCATGTAAATTAATTAGCTTAAATTAGGGTTTTTAATTTTTATTCTTTTAATAACAAAAATACAAAATAATATAGAATTAGATTTAATTAAGTTTTATTCCTTTTTAATTTTTTTTCTTTCTTTTTTCCCAATAATATTATTTCTTTTATTTATTTTTATAATTAAACTTGTAAATTAATTAGGGTTTCATTTAGGTTAAAAAACTCCAATATTTTTCTTAATAACTTAAAAAATAATTAGAACTAGGTTTAATATTTTATTTTAGTTTTAATTAATTCTTTTTCTATTAAATCTTAAAATACTAAAAAACACCAAAAAATAAGTTCCTTTTCTTCTAATTTTAATTTTAATTCCTTATTAATTTAATTTTGCAAAAGGGTCCAACGCCCTCGTTTCGATTTAATTTCGCATATTTATTTTATGTCGTTTAAATAATTATGTACCTCTCCCGAAGCCTTGTAATTACTTCTTGCACTGTTAATTCTTTTAATTTCTTTTATTTTCCGTCAAATCGGGTCCTGGTTAATTTTGGCGATGTGGACCCGCGCCATTTGTAATAGCTTTAGATTTACTTTTCCGCACTCTCTTAACTGTTAAACAAAGCATGAAAGACTGTATGGGTAAAATAAAAACAAGCGTAGAACACCAACAACATGGCAAGACAAATGCAAATGAAAACGACACACGAATCGCACACACCACCCCTAGGGTACGCCTCACTGTTGCCTTGCCTCGAAAGGTGATCGTCGAGTAGAGGATGTCTTAGTAAGTCCTCATGATCCGGGAACCTGGCATGAGGGTAGCTTCTAAGGTGTCTTCCTATTGCTCCGGTGATCACCATGTCCCGAACCTCGAATTGACCCGAACACCTCCAACGGTGGTGCTACCTACCTCTCAATGGTGGGATGGCACTACTTTAAAGGACATTTACACAGACGAATTCCTTAGGGTAGGTAGACGACTCTAGATACTTGCTCTAAATTTCAAAACAAAACAAAATACTTTTCACACCAACACCCTTTTCAAAAAGCTTTCGAAAGCAATTTTTCAAACACTCTTGAGGACCGATACAAGAGTCGAACTGGAATTTTCAAAGAAACTTTTTTAAAAACCCACATTGAAAAGCAAACAAACCATTTTTGAAAACACAATGAGCAAGTATCTAAGAGCCCATGGATAACCATGGATAGAAAGGGTGCTAACACCTTCCCTTTCTATAACCTACCTCCCGAACCGAGAGCGATCTCTTTAAGGAATTTTTCTGTGCTTTTGTCCTTTCCATTTGGAGAAAATAAAAGACGATGGCGACTCTTGCTTCCGCGACATTTCGCGATCCAGCGTTAAACAGTCAGTTCCAGATCCACCGATCACACTTAGGGTTAATTTTTCTATTTTTATTAATCATATCCCTTTAGGTTAATTAGGTCAAAACAATTTTTCTAAAAAAAATCCAAAACAAAATCCATTTCTTTTTATATTCCTTGTACATTATATTCATGTCATTTCTTGTACAAATTCAATATGGTTGTAATAGATAATTAGGGTTTAATTTCTTGCAATCCCCATTTGTAAATTTGCATACCCCATCCCCCAAATAATGTAATAGCATAGAACATTTATTTTCCGCAATTTATCATTTTCATATAAATGCTAGTAATTAGGGTTTGTATGGAAAGATAAAATCAATGCTTAGAGAAACCTAATTCAAGATAAACTGAGCATGAAAAAATAAACACTTGCACACTTACACCTCTAGGGTTAACTCCACTTGTTGCCTTGAGAAAATGGTCATGATATGCATGTGAGACATCTTAGCAAAAACAATCGAAACACAATATCATAGCCCCTCGATGACGCTACGAATGTTGCCTTCAAAATGATCTTAGTCCCTTAAGAAAAATGCTAAGGTATCCCATAATATTGCTATCCGTGACTATACGATGACCCACGCCCATCCCTTTACATCTAAAGATAAGGCTACTTACCAATCAATGGTGAGATAACAATATCAAAGAAGGAAGAAATGAACAAAAGACTTTTGAGTAGGTAGAACGTTCTAAGTTGCTTGCTCACAGTCCATCTTCAAAACAAACATATTTTCAAACACACTAAACAAGTTCAAAACATGAAATATTTTCAAAAGTCCAACACTTTGTATGCATTCTTATAGAGACGAGAATCATTACAAAGTTTGCCTAAACGAAGGCGGTTTTCACAAATACTTTCAAAACCCACCACAAACACATTTCACACAAAGCAATTTCAAAAGTGATCTAGAAAGAAACTAAGATCCTGTAGATAACTACAAATGAAAAGGGTGCTAACACCTTCCCTTTTCATAACCTACCCCCCGAACTCAAGAAAATATCTCAAAGGTCTTTTTTGTTCTTTTCACCCTTTCCTTATTGGATAAAAGAAAATTCGGTGGTGACTCTTGCTATCCACAACAATTGCGATCAAACGCAAAACAACCAAGTCAGTTCTCACACCGTATTACACTTTCCTTTTAGAGAAATTCAAAAGTCTATCAAATTCTTCCAGAGTCGGTGCTAGCTGAAAGTCTTAGAAGGTAAAGCACATCAATGGAGAGTTGTAGAACAGAGTTAAGGAAGAAACAACATCCAATTGTACTTCCACTTTTGTTAATTTAAGGATATCCTCATAACGCGAGTAAACATCTTCAAAGCTATTCCAGATAGTTTCCCTCTTATAGACTTGATCTTCGTCATGTCTGGCTTGATGGCATTAATACGGACAAGTTTTTCCCTATGGCATTTATTTTTTAGGACACTTCACCAAAAACTTTTTTTTTTGATGTTGTGGATAAGAAAAACAAAAAGAAATGGAGGGTAATGAATATATGAAATGCAATACGTATGAATGCATGATTGTATGGCTTAATGACGAGGTTTCATGAAAGGTATCCTTATATGGTAGGTTCCTAGTGTTGGCTTATGGATATTCTGCCCTCCTCATAAGGTGGTTTCCTTAAGGGTATCATGGATAACACTATAGGGAAAGGCACAAGGGCCTCCCTTAAGTGGAGCCTCTTTGCAGACCGAAACTTTCGTCTCTAGGTCATGAAAGGTCTCGCCATGAGATTTTGGTTTAAGGGTTATACAAAGAGTCATAGGTTTCATTCCAAAGTGTTACCCCCCAAGAGGATGTCTCTTGAGACGTATTCCTTTCGTGGAATTCCACCGACTCTAGGCGAAGTCGTCACATAAACTCATAGGGCTGATGTATCCCCTTGGCTAATAGACGGACCTTCTTTCTAAGGGTTTTTAAAAACATTTCTATTTAAAATAATGAAAATCCCCTTCATCAAATGAATATAATATGATAAAACACATAAATTAAAATAATAAATGTTTGCAAATGAATAAATAAAATCAAATATTGAAAACAGTAAAAAAACCAAACAAAAACCCTAAACCTAAGAGAGAGGCTTATAAACCCTAGGGTTGCATCCCCAACAGAGTCGCCAGTTGTTGTAACAGATTTTAAATTGAGAGTTGCCACCCTTAATTTTCATTTTTAAGAAGGGAATATAAAGAATAATCCTAATTTGGTCAGAGATTCTAAGTTGTTGAACTCGTTTTTAGACGAAGGGAAGGTGTTAGGACCCCCTCATCTACCTTGTTCACAAGGATACTAGGGTTTAGAATTACGGCTTAGGAAATAAAGTTTTAATTTTTTATTAGGGGAACTCACTACAATTTTAGTCGTAGGCCTACGTATCCTCTTATGAGGAATCAGAGTCCCAATTCGTAGTTCAAAGTTGGTTGGTGTTTTTTTATGGATTACGAAGATGTTTTGCATTTCCCTGTACTAAGTTTGAGTGTGTGAATAGGGGAATTGTTAGACGAAGTTCACAGTCGATTTAAAGCACCTTCACAATCCTTTTTGAAAATCATCTTGGATTTAATTAAATTATATACAAAATTTGGTGTTGGTTAGGTATTTTTTAAATGTATTAATATATAAAAATCTTTTTAATGCATGACAAAAATAATTTTAAATGCAATAAAAATATTTAGATGGATTAGAAAAATAAATATTTGATTTTTATAATAATAGTAAATATTTTAGAATTTATAATTATATCAAATATAAAATTATTAATTATAATATAAAAATAGATAAAGTAAAAAAGTAAAATAAAATAATTAATAAAACGTAGGGGGTGTATTCTGTTTGGGCTAAGTAAATCAGGGGGGTATGGAAAGTAGGGCCCTGAATTCAGATGTTGAATTCAGGTCCAAATGCAGGAAGGGTGAATAATTGTACAGGGCAATAAAAGTGGGGGTTTGATTTAGCAAGGGGTCCAAGTTCAGATATTGAACTGGGCCTAGTAGCGCATGGGGGTGAGAATTATGTTGGCATAGCAAAAACTAAAAGCAGGGAGGTGTGAATATCATGGGCTTGGGCCCAAAACAATATGGGATACATTAGGCAAGGTGTGGGAGAGATCACAGTCACGCGCTTATGGAGCATTGGATTGTAATCAGAGGATGCCTAACAAAGGTATATGATAAGGGTGCGTGGTAGTGTTAGCACGGGATCAACGAGGTTTATAAAAACACATCATTGGGATGAGAACCCATTTTTTCCTTTTCTTTCTCTCTCTTCGCCAAACAAATAAACTCTTTTATTATTTCTAGAGAAAGAGGCTTTGCCTTCTCTCTAGAATTCCATCGCGCTAGAAATTGCGCAGCCGGTGGTCACCACCCCAAGCCTCCACCAACCACCCTATCTCCCCAGTTTTCTGATTGACATTCAACCGGAAACTTCATACATTCAACAATTTCTAGAAAATGGCATGAACCCTAGGTATAACCCTAAGGGTTCATGATGAACCCTAATCAAACCAAAACCAAAAACACACAACAATGATGAACCCTAACCCTAATCGGAAGAACCCTAACCCCAAACCTAAGAAACCTAACCTAACCTAACCCTAGAAACCCCATAAACCCAAAATTAAACCCCAATCAAATAGTTAACATCAATTAACATGCAATCAAACACTATGATCTAAGTGGTTTCAGGCTTACCTCTCCTTGTTGTGATTCCTGATTTATGGTTTTCTAATTCTCCTCTCTAATCTCTTTCTCCTCTCTTTCTATTTGACAAGTACGAAGGTGGATGGTAGTGTAGCGGCGGCGCGACGAAGAACTTTAGGGTTTCATATATTGAAGCCTTAAACTTATCTTCTTCTTCTTTCTCTTCTCTGTCAACTTGTTCGTCTCAATTTTTCTCTTCCTCCCTTAGAATTTTTAGGGTTCTATTTATAGTCTTAGGTTATAGATATATTAGGAAATTTGTTTATGATTGTCTTTACAAATTGTAATTGATTTAGGGTAGACAAATTCTGTTAGGAATTAGAAGATTTTATTTGTTGTAATTGCTTCTACATTTGATTCTGTTTGTAAGTTTTTTGGACAATTTGTCAAGTAAAGATTTGATTATGTATAAATTGATATAATTTGATTTGTAGTTGATACGGTGAATTTTAGTTGATTTGATTCATAAAATATGTGTTTCTTTTGTTTGGATCTGAACGATGGATGTTTGTGGGCTTGGTTTACTTAGTGTGGAGAACAAGGTGCCGCTGGGTAATATTTAGGGTTTCAGAATAAAATCCCTAATTGGATTTAGTTAACCCCAATCAACGTATTTCAAAAAAATGAAAAAAAAACAAATACAATTAATAAATAACAATAACGTTTTAATAATGCCTATATACTGGCAATTAATTGTAACCAAATAATAACAACAATTAATAAAATCTAAAATAAGAATATAAATAGGTAATATTATTAAATAATGATTAATTAAAAAATACAGGCTCTCCAAAAAATAGTCCGGACTGGGCCAATTCTATCGAGTTATTGGGCCCTTCAAAAACGCACCCTCCTTTCTATTGTTTGAAAAGAGTGGGCCTTGAAAAACACACCCCCTCTTTCTGTTAACTTCTAAATGGGATGAAATATATCAACAAATACACCCCCTTTCTTAATTATAAGAACCAAATTAATGGGCCATCAGTTTTTTATGGTCCATCCTGAAATAATACACTCCCCTTTATAACTTAAACCCCACAATAATTTGACAACAATCTAATCCTTTATAAAAGTGATAACTTTAATAGGGAATAAATTGTTAGAAATCTATAGGGAAAATTTTGGGTATGACACTATCCCCTGATCCACCAATTTTTATAATGTCTTCTCAAAATATTCATTATGTTCCAAAAGGAACCCACACTCCAATAGATATTCTTTCAAAAGGTTTATCGGGGCCTTCACTTGTCTAGCTGCCCCAAAGTTAGTAACCACTTCAATTGCATTTACCGTTGGTCCAGCATGTTGAGGCATGGGATTTATCTAGATGTTCAGTTTTTCAAAAGTAATATCTTGGGAGTACAACAAATCTTGAACCTTATGTTTGAAGGCCCAACATTTTTCTATGGTATTCCCCGGAGAATTTGCATGATACTCCCACCTGGCATTTGCATCGTACTTTGGTGGAAGTGCCCCAATTGGAGGAGCTAGAGGTTTTAGCTCTACCAAAGATGCCTTGACTAAGTGTTGTAATAATTGACTATGCGGCATAGGTGTTGTACCCCAAAATTCTCCCTCTTCATTAATCCTAATTGGCTTGTATTTCATTTCCATATGCATACATACATGTCATTGGGTTTATGGCCATGGGATCAAGGATATCAAGGAATTAGGGTTTCTTTGTGCTTTTAGGCTCTCGTCTTCATTCAAGGTTGAATCAATGGGTATCTTCAACAATATTGGTTTGGAGCTAGGTTTTGTGTTCATGATCATTAGGAGCTTCTTTCATCAAGCTACAAGGTTCTCACCATCATCAAGGTTCGTCGAGAGCATCAAGTTCCTAAGATTTCATCAAGGACTCCATCTCAAATATTTGGGTTGGTTCATGATGTGAAGTATCTATTTGCATTGTTGATTGAAGTTCAAGTCATTCAATTGGATTTCATTCAAAGGGATAACTTGACCAGACTAGATTTTCGATCGATTGAATCGCAAGGATGGATTATGGTATAAAGGATGAGATCGTGATCAAGACATTTATCATTCTTTCATTCGTTTGATGTTGGTTTATTCGAATTTGAGATTGAAGTTTGGATTTGAGAATTAAATTGAGATTCATTGGTTGAAATGGTTCATTTGATGCCAAAAGTTCAAGTTATTCAAGTGTGTTAAGATGGCATTAAGGTTACAGTTTTTCTCACTAAACATATAAGACTAAAAATATATGAATTTCTTGAAATCAAGTAACAAAGGCATATTCATTCATTTACCATCAAGTACCATTCTCCATCATCTATTATTCAAGTTCCGAGTTCAAGAGTGATTCAAAATCCATTCAAGTGCTTGTTTTGATTATAGTTTGACAATTGGATCCGTATTCTAAAGATTGAGATATTTGTTCACAATTATAATAAATTTAGAGGCATATCCCAAATTCATCTACAAATTTCGAGAAAACTCCATTCATGATTCAAGAGTCACAAACTTTGTGCATTACAAGTTCAAATCCAATACGTTTAAGCTATATTTTATTTAGCCATTACATCATCACAAGTACTTTACATCATACAAAGAAAAACATTACACAAAACTCTTCATAAACCTACTCCCTAATTACTATCCAAGTAAGCCTCCAAACTTGTGCTTAGTTGGAACCAGCGTCTACGCTCCTTTCTCCAAGACACTTTCTTAAGCCTCGTACTACTATATCCGTTTAATGAGTTGCAAAGAGTTAGCAGAAAGTTAAGTTGGTCCATCATTATAAACCTGCTACTGCTGAATCGAAAGCGCATCACTGTAATCATGCCACACTCTCAGGCATCACGATGCACTCACCAAAAGTTGCCAAATATTAAGACGGTATGCTAATGCGTTGGTACACGCTTATGCACAAGAAACCGGACCTGCATCATAGTTCACAACACATTCAAAGTGTAGCATCCATACAAACTGTACCGTATTCATCATTCAAATAAGCCAATATTTCAAAATTGTTCCATACAATTTCATCATCTTTTTAACATAATAGAACCTCAAACGAGCATAACTGAATTTTCTAAATAGTTTAATAACTAACAGCTTTGTTTTATAAACTAACATTTTCTTTTTTAACTATCTTTTAGTTACTTGCACTAAAAGAGAATACTGACTTCCTCATTGTCTAACTATTAACAGTTTTTACTGTACTAATTATTTAACGGTAGTCCACTAACATTTAACTAAGCTGGTCCTAACAATTCATTAAAAACTAATAACTTGTAACAAAATTTCAAACTAATTCTCTAGATCTTTATAACTAACTTGTACCAGTTTCTCACCCTAACAGAATTTCTTAAACCGACTAACTCAATAACAGAACTAATTGCCAGCTAAGCCATAATAGAATTTGGAAGTTAGAAATGGGATGGAATCTCACCATTAATCTCTAACCATATCTCTAATCCAAGGGCTCTCAAGGCTTCCAATTGTTACAAACTTCCTCCAAACTCACCAATTCACGATTCATTCTTCAATTTCTGCAAAAGAATCACACAAAAACCTCCATATAAAATATATCTCTCTGTAATCTTCATCTCTCACACCCCTTTCTGAACCTCGTTCCTCATCTCTTTCACTCCACCTTCCATCAAAAAACTTAACTGCTTCATCTATTCACATTCACGTAGAATCTTTAACTTTCTTCTTCTCTGAACATTGATCTTCTTCAATCATCAGTGAATTATCAACAACTTCAAATCTCTGCAACCTCCCCCTTCAATCGTCATTTTATCTTCATAATCGTCATCATCTTCATCGTCTCATACCTGTAAATCGTTTCCACCTTTCTCTGCAAAAACCTTCATCAACGCAGCAACACACAATTTCAGTATCAAAGAAATCCGCAAGATCAACACAACATGCGCAAGTCAAGATGACATCTCGCAACAGAAAAATCGTAGGACAAAACACATAGAAATATGAAACTCCACAAGGAGAAGAAGAAAAGAAAATCTAACTTGAAGTGTATTCACCGTCGTAATCAATATCACCTCGGCGTCGCTGGAGGTAAGCCTTCATGTTCGTCCTTTTTTCTCCTTCTTGATACTACAAGATCTAGGTTTTTTTTTAAATTGGAGATATGAGAGGGCGTGAATCAGATATTTGTATCAGAGAGAAGTTTGAGGCGTCGTCAAAGAAGAAAGTCAAAGAAGAGACAAATCTGTTGAACTCCACGGTGGCGGAAGGCTGTGTTGGAGAGAGATCGGAGAAAGCAGAAGAAGAATGTCGCACCGCCGTTTGAAAGTGAAGAAGGAATTACGTGGAAGATGAAAAGCCACAATGACTTGAACCCTATCCTCTCAAGCAAAACGTGTTGTTTTACTATCTTTCCCTTTATTTATTATTATTTTTTTTATTTTCAAGTGTTGACAAATATTGAACAATCAGCATGGATATTTGCTTTGGATGGGTGATTGAATGGGCCCTGGGTTGAATCATGCTTGCAGAAAGCCCGTTGATTATTTTTGTGTACAAGTGGATTAAACTACACACAAAAATAGGCCTAGTGGACCACTGCTTGGGCTCAGCTCCTGTTACTAGCTCACACCATCTGGATTACTGGCTTGCACCTCCCGAGATTATTCTATTAGTAATTTCTTTTAAATAATTTTGTGGATTGTTTGGATTTGTTTTTGAACTTTTTCCACATGATAAAAAAATTACAAAATCAAATATAAATTTGGTAGAGTTTTTTATTATTTGATTTTAGGGATAAATTCATGATTATCTGATTGCCCGAGACTGGCGACTCACCTTTGTTTGTCGAGATTTGAGCCTTATGCACGTTTATCTTGTGATATGAGGATGTGCTTGATATTTCAATTGTGATTTATTTTCACATTGATGATGCTTCGACACTTATGACGAGCATTCAACTTTCAACTCTTATTTGTTGCTTGGTGAAGCTTACTCGAAGTTTTCTTGGTTTCTCTTCTTTGCTTGCTCTGCTAGGAACTATTGTCTGTTTGGTATCACTCTGATCCTAATTTATCTTTTCCGCATTTGTAATGCTTTCTAGATATAATGAGAAGTAGGAAATAAAGAGTGTGCGCTCAAAATCGTTGTTTAAAGACTTGTAGCAGGCATTGCGCACTTATTTCCTACTTGTGTGTTGTGCTTATGTTTGCCTCCTTTTTTTACGATCGATGATGTCTGTAATACGGTGAGAGAACTGACTTTTACGGCTTTTGTGTTTTTATCGCAAATGTTGCGGTTAGCAAGAGTCAACACCGACTTTTATTTTATCCAACAAAGGAAATGGTGAAAAGAACAGGAAATACCTTTTTTTAAAGATTTTGAGTTCAGGGGGTAGGTTATGGAAAGGGAAGGTATTAACACCCTTTCCATCTGTAGTTATCTACGGGCTCTTAGTTGCTAGTCCACTTTTGAAAATGCTTTGTGTTCATGTATTTTGAAAATATTTTTGAAAAGACGCCTTAGTGCGACGAACTCTGTAATGTTTCTCCTATCGTTGAGAACGTATACAAAGTGCTTTCTCTTTGAAAATATTTTAGAGAAAAGTTTGTGCATGTGTGAAAAATTGTTTTATTTGTTTTTGTAAGCAAGCAACTATGAACTGTCTACCTACTCGAACAGTCTTTGTTCTTATCCTCTTTTCCTTTAGACAATGTTATCCTACTATTAGTCAGTAGGTAGCCCTATCATTGGATATTTTGAGGGACATGTGCTGGTCTTCGTACAGTCATAAAGACAACTCGTAGGGCACTTTAGCAATTTTATCGTAAGGGACTAGATCGTTTACCGAAGGCAGTATCAGAGGGTCATCGAGGGACTACGATCTTTTTAACCGAGGGTCTTTGCTAAAGTGTCCCACGTTCAAGGGACATGACTGTTTATTTTTCCGAAGGTAACAAGTGGAGGTACCTTAGAGGTGTGCGTGCGCGAGTGTGTTGTGTTTCAGTTAAATTTATCTTTGAATATTAGGTTTTCTAACGTTTACTTTTAAGTCTTTTCATACAAACCTATTTGCATTCATCTAACAGTTAATTGTATAAGTACAGAAAATAAAATGTGGGAATTTAAAGACCTACAACTATTATATCACATAAGCAGTTACATAATAGAAAAAAATGCGAGGAAATGTAAACTACGACTATTACAAAATTATCTGTGCGACCTATACATTTGTTTTCTAGAATTTAAATAGCAAAAGAATAAATAAAAAGAAATTAAAGGACAAAATAAAAGAACTAAAATTCTAAGCAAGAAAATGTTTTTGGTTTTTTTTATGAGAAAAAAGAATTTTGTGTTAATAATAATTGGAATTTGATTTATGAAAATAAATTAATTATAAAACCATAATTCTAATTAATTAATTAATTAAAAAAGTATTAAAAATAATTAGTTAAAATTAATCTTAACAAAACAAAACAAAGAAACTAATTCTAATATTTTTGTGGTTTTGATTTTAATGATGTTTTTATGATTTTTTTAATAAAAAGAAATTAATTGAAAAAGAAAAATGTAAATTAAACAAAACAAAAAAATAGAAAAAGAAAATATGGGCTTGCTGTAAGAAAGTTAGGGGTGAGAATCTGAAATTTGCTAAGCCCAACTTGGTTGAACCCAACAACTGCGTATGATTTGGTGTGCATATCCCTTGAGGTTCCATGGTAGGAGCGCATCCTTGAGAAGCTGGATCTGAAACTCAAAAGTTCTTGAGCCCTAACAATGGCATCATGCAATCTAATCACTTAAACTCACGTGTGATACGTTAGATCCATTCCAAACATTGATAACAACATGGATATATGCATAGAATTAATTTAAATCGTATAATGAAAGAGTTTAGGATCCAGAATTTTAACCAAAAACTGGTGGGCTTGGTATGGATGTTTTGGTGTGTTTGAGAGTGAACAACAGATATGTATGGCCTACTGGAACCTTCGGGAAGATGGTACGAAGCGTGAAATTGCTCGAATATGGCCGAAAATTGCTATACCAAATTACAAATTTCTTTGAAAAATATGAAGAATTCGGGCAAGCTTTTGGAGAGCTTTTTGAAGAGATTTCTGAAGAGGAATTTTGTGTCCTCTTTGGTATTGCAATGCATTGTATTTATAGAGGAGTGAGTGAGGGTGGAAACAAGGCAAGAGATCAAGGCATTAAACCATGGTTTCATGATAAAATAAAAATTTGAAAAATTGCCTAAACGGTGTGATTCTTGCCACGTTTGTTTAGAGCATGAACCTGGACATATTTCATGTGTTTTGCACGAATTAATGGGCTCCAAAGTGGATCAAAACCAGCTCATATGCATAGCCCATGATTTCCTTGTGTTTTTATTTAATTTATTTGATTTAATTCATATTTAAATGAATAATAACTCAAATAAATAGAAATAAAAAAAAATAGTGCATGTTTAGGTTTAGAGGTTCTTGGGTATGTCATAAACATGTTTGAACCCTAAAAGTTAGGTCCATTAACCTAAAAATGCATTTTTGCTCAAAGTTGACTTCATGCATTTTCACAAATTTGTCCAACTTGTGCAACCCATAACATGCTCAATTTTTATCCTTTGGAGATTATCTTGGACTTTTTGGAAAGCCCAAGATGTCCTTTATACTTTCTCTTTTAATCATTTTTGCATTTTGAGATATTATCTTGATGTAAGTTGCCTTGACAAAAAGTGTCTTTTGTTGACTTTTTGAAAATGACCTATAATGTATGAGATCATATCTTCCAAATGAAGCATTTTTTGGACTTGAGAACAAAAAAAAGTTGTAGAGAATTAAATTTTCTTAAAATTGGATTTGGTTGGGGAAAAGTTGATGAAGCATGCGAAAGTTATGCCTGGTCAAAGTTTAGTTGACTTCTCCTAAGGAAACCCTAAATTGGCAATTGTTGACTTTTAATGATATGAGGGCTTTCCTTGGGGAATCATGATCAACCCTTGATCAAATGATGAATATCACTTCAAAAAGTTGATGTTGACCAAAAATCTTGAAGTTTGACTATATGTTGACCATAGTTGACTTTTTGACCAATACAGTGGATTTTCAAACATTTGAGTCATTGACTGAGCAAACTTGTGATGCAAGGCATGAAACTTGGCATGAGCATTCTTGATGACATATTAGTGTCATACCCCAAATTTGTCCCCCCAATTCAAACAATCTTTAGCCAACTAATCTAGGTTTGGGATCAATAAATTTAGGGTTCCACATGGTTTGAAGGCTCCTTTTATTAGACAAGCCTAGTTCACCTGCCTATTTTTGGGCATTGGCTTGTGTTACTAGGAAGCTTTGTCATGATCATTTTCGAGTTCCTATTTTTAGTAGGTTACAAGGTTTTCATCTGTTAACAAGGGAAATGTGTGATGCGGTGGGAGAACTGACTTGAGGTTTTGCGTTTGTGTTCGCAAATGTTGCGGTTTAGCAAGAGTCGCCACCGACTTTTATTTTATCCAAAAGGAAAGGTAAAAAAGCACAGGAAAGACCTTTGAGATTGTTTTTGGGTTCGAGGGGTAGATTATGAAAAGGGAAGGTGATAGCACCCTTTACATCTATGGTTTTCCATGGGCTCTTAGTTACTTGTTTTAGATCACTTGCTTTGCTTTTCCAATTGTTTGAAATGGTGCTTTGTGTGGTTTAGAAAGTATTTTGAAAAGAGGCCTTTGTTTAGGCAATCTTTGTAATGATTCTTGTTTGTAAGAATGTATACAAAGATGTTTGTCTTTTGAAAAATGTTTCAATGTTTTGAAAGTTGTTTGGAAATTGTTTTGAAATTATGTGTGTTTGTTTGAAAATAGCAAGGATTGTTTGAAATAGATCAAGTAACTAGGAACTATCTATCCTCTCAAAAGTCTTTCCTACACATTTTTATTCCTTTGACATTGTTAACCTACCATTGTTTTGATAGATAACCCTATCTTTGAATGTTAAACGGGACGGACGTGGGTCATCGTATGACCATGATAACAATATTTCCAAGTATCTTAGCAAGTTTTGAGGGACTAAGATCATTTGTTTTTTAGGCAACTTGTGATAGCGTCATCGAGGGACTATGATCTTTTGTTTTTGTTTTGTTTTGCCAAGATACCTAGCATGCATACCATGGCCATGTTTTAAGGAAACCAAGTGGGTGAAACCCTAGGGGTGCTTGTGTGCAAGGTGTTGTCATTTTTCATGCATTTGTTTGTCTTTGAATTAGGTCATGCTATTTGTTTGATTTTGTCTTATCATACAAACCCTAGTTTTTACTAAACATGCATATAATGCGATAAATTGCATAATGTAAATCTAAACTATTACAACAATATTATGGGAGGGGGGACACAAGTTTTGAATGGGGATATTTGCACAAAATAAAACCTTAATTTACTATTACAACCCAATTGAATTTATTGTACAAATAAATAAATAAATAATTATTCAAATATGCAATAAAATGTAAATATGCAAAAATGTTTTTTTGTATTAATTTTATGTATGTAAAGATAAAATTACTTAAGTCTAAAATAAGAAAAAATATTGTGATTATTTTTGAAAGGGTAAAAAACCCTAATTTTTGTTTAAAAGAAAATATATTCTATATTATTCATTTTATTCAAGAAAAATAATAAAAATATATACAAAATGTTAAATAATTAAAATATGCATGAAAATAATATTTTAAGTGTATGAATAATAAAAATAAAAATATATGATATTTTTAAATTATTTACAAGTTATTTTAATAAAATGATTTCCATTAATTAAAATAAAACTATTTTTATATGCAAAAAATAAGACAAAAAATTAAATAAAATGCAAAAAAAAAATTAAGAAAATATTTTTGGGATTTTTTAATGTTCAGAAAAAAATAATAAAAGTAAAAAATATAAAAAGAAATGAAAAATATGCAAAATATAGAAAATGGGCCAAGGGGTGCAAAAAGGAAACAGGGGGGGTGCAAAAAGTAGGACAAACAGGCCCAAGGCGCGCCAGGCCCAGAACCTGTCCTCCCTGTCCTCCAGCCAGAACAAAACGCGCTCTTCTGCCTTCAAATCCTGTTCTTGCTCATGCTTGCATGAAATAAAAAACTTACAACATGAAACTTATAGCATTTTTGATCACGATTCTAATGATATAAAATATGTGACCTAACTCTAAAAGACCAAGGAAAATTTTAATGACCCTAATTTATGACCTAGTTTTTTCAGCATGTTCAACATCCAAATACTCTTAGCTCAGTTAATATAAATGGAAACTAAGTATATGTACAACTCAAGCATGTTAAGGACTACATTTTTGCTTCACAAACCTAAGCTTAAGGATGCCTAAATAGAGAGATAGAAACTTGACAAATACCTTGTTCAGTTGAGTTTGGATATGGCAATGTGGGAACTTTGAGTGAGGCCTGAAGTTCTTGTGAGCTTCCTTGAAGTCCTCTCAAGCTTCTCCAATGCTCAGCTTGCCTTGAAGTTGCATGAATCTCCCTGTAGAAGTCAACCTGCAAACCTTCAAAGTGAAAATGGTGATCCTTGAAACAGGGGTTACAGTTGCAAAACAAAGGTCTGGATAGTTTAGGTAGGAGATATGGAATGTGTTTGAAGTGATTCAAAGCAAAACGCACGAGGCAATATGGAAATGGCTTGTGATTTGCAGAGATTGCCCTGTTTTGGACAGAAATGGTGTTTTTTTTTTGTGTTTTGGAGTGTTTGAGAGGTTGGCAATTCGTGTTTCTTGCTTGTCACAATGTTATGATATTGTTTGAAATGAAGCTAAGGCTTGCCTTTATCAGATACACAAGTTGTATTGACTTTTGCAAGTTTCTTGCTTTTGAAGAAAAGTTAGAAGTGACAATGCCAAAGCCTGTACAGGATTGCTTGCTAGCTGCACATAGTTGGTACAAGTTTCCTGATATTTATGGATATTGTTTGCAGCAAAATATTAGGTCCATGGCTCAAGATTTGCAAAGTTGCATAAAGCATGCTTTATCAAAGTAGCAATGTGAACTTTATGCCATTTTTGGATTAATTCAATGGGCAATGCTTCAAAGATCAGAACAAGACCATTATCCAATGTGTTTGCATTTAATTATGGAGTGTAGAAGGTATTAGGACCTTTAAAACCAAGTACAAGCATGTTTGAAACTAATTTGCAACTTGAACCATTGTGAAAAATGCCTTGAACAAAAGTGATAAATTGCCATTTTCATTTCTTCGATTATCCCTAACCATAAATGATCTTGGAGAGTTATTAGACATTTTAGAAAGCTTGTAACATGATCTACAATCCATATTTGAAATGAATTTTGATATTCCTCTTGGAACTAGGTGAAAAGTTGCCATGAAGTTAGGTCAAAAATCTACCTAAACTAGGGTAAAATTTCACTAAGTTAAAAGTTTATGGACCCCTATTCACAAAATCATAACTTGAGATCCAAGAATCTTTTGGGAAAACTTTGTGAATCAAAGTTGTATATTTCATGGATGACTACAACTTTCATGTTTGAAGTTTTCTTTGAATCCAATTGAATCATGGTGAAAAAGTTGTGGAAAGTTGGGAAAAATAAGAAATTTCCATAACTTAGAAAAATTCTAAGTTATGAAAATTTTTCAAATTAAACCCTAATTTGAAAATTTAGGTTTCTTGGTCAACAAGTTTCACATTTTGACATATCTTGATGAATTATGACCCTTGGCACTTGATTTTGACCAAAAAGTCAAAGTTTGACTTTTCAGTGTACAGTTGATTTCTGATCAGTTGACTGCAAAATTCATCTGTCAATCCTATGCATTTGAGATCTTTTGAACTATGTGATTATGTCAAGATGATGCTATTGAGTCCTTGAAATCATGATTGAACCCCATTGGCCATTGGCTAGGTTAAAAATCAGAAATTGCCCTTTCTTAGTCAAAACCCTAATTTTGACCATTTTGCCCTTTTGATGATCTGATCAAATTTTTTTAGGAGTTGTGGTCCAAACTTGATCAAATGGTACATAGGAGCCTATAATGTTGATGTGGATAAAAAATTATGAAGTTTTACTGTAGATTGGCCATGGTTGACTTTTCCCCCAATACAGTTGATTTTTAGGTCAACTGTCCAATTGACTGGGCAAAAATGTGATTCAAGGCTTGAAACTTGGTATGGAAAATCTTAGGGGTCCAAGATGGTGTATGAATTTCACATGAAGCAATGTTGGCCATAAAATCCTTGTGCAAACTCAAACCCTAATTTCAGGTCAACAGTGCAAGGAGATGTCTTGAGCTAAGCCAACCTTAATCTTGTCTGGAGCCCAAGAGGTCTTGTGAGGAAGATCTTGATAATATGAGATGGAAAATTTTGGGGTACAACACAACTTCCCCTATTCAATCTTCTTGAACCTGAAGAGTTAGATTGGCGAGTTTACTGTTCGTGACTCGAAGGTAAAAGTTGATTGGACACTAGAGTGCCTGTAAATTTGCACTCGTCAAAATGTAGTTGAGGAAATGGGCTTAAAGATGCCATTTGGAGATGTGATGGAGTCTTGCTGGAGATGGGCTTAAAGATGCCATCCAAGAATGTTTGTTGAATTGTATGTTGTAAGTCAGAAGAATACGTATCAGAATGGTATCCGTGTCTGAAACGTATTTGCACTGTATCTGGGGACTGAATCTGAATGAGTGAAGGAATAACATATGTGTCTGGAGCGTATCCAAGTTGTATCTGAATGTTGAATCTGAATAAGCAATAGAATAGCATCCGTGTCTGGAGCGTCTCTGAGCTGGGGGAAATCAGAAAAGGTGACAGAATGGCAACCGTGTCTGGAGCGTATCTGGACTGGAGTCTGAAGTTTGAAATCTGAATGAATAGTAGAATGACTTCCGTGTCTGGAGTGTATCTAAACTGTATCTGAGATCTGAATCTGAATGAGCAATAAAATAGCATTCGTGTCTAGAGTGTATCCGTACTGTATCTGAATCGGAAAACTGAATAAGGGCCAGAATGGCATCTGCGTCTGGAGCGTATCTGAACTAGAATCTGAATAAGTGACAGAATGACTTCCGTGTCTGGAGTGTATCTGGACTTGAAACTGATATCTGAATCTGAATGAGAAATAGAATGGCTTCCGTGTCTGGAGTGTATCTAATATGTATCTGAGGTTGAAATCTGAATGAGTAATAGAATGACTTAAGTGTCTGGAGTGTATCTTTACTGTATCTGAAATCTTTGAATATTGTTAATGATAGCTGTTAATCTTATCCTGAAAAGGGTAAAATGTTAGCTGAAACATAGAGTTATGTTTCATGACATGCATGATGCAACATATGTGTTTTATCAGTGTTTATGATATATGGATGTAATGTATGCGTATGTAAGCTGATTAGCTGTCTTGCTGAGGAAAATAAGTCCTTGACGGCTGGGGATAATGAAACCCTTGACTGCTGCCGGGGAAAATAAATCCCCGACCGCTGCTGGAGATTCAAAATTTGTGACTGTTGAGGATGAGAAATCCTTGTTGACTGTTGGAGATTAAAAAACCTGGACAACTTCTGTGGGGATATGAGGATCCTTCCTGTCTTGAAGTTGGAGTATTAACAGAATCTATTGTGAGAGTAATGCCAAACTGCTTGAGAAATCTGCTTGGGAAATCCAGAGAACTTGATGATTTCTACTGGGGGTTACACAATGGGAATCCTTACTCAGCCGGGGAATAGGGAAAATTCTGATGATTTCTGTGGAGAATTAAGAAAGAGAATCTTCATTCTGTTGAGGAGTAATGAAAACATTGGTGACTTCATGCTAGGGAGTAATGAAGACTCTGGCAACTTTACTGGGGAATCAAGAATGAGAATCTTCATTCTGTTGGGGAGTAAAAACTCTGACGACTTCATGCTGGGGAGTAATGAAGACTATGTGGGGAAGAGTTTACTGCTAGGAGTAAGTTCAAGAGTTTTGGTCGTCTGCCACTTTACTAGGAGTTATCCTAGGTTGAGGAGAGACAAAAGTTAACTGTTATCTGGTTGATTTCTAGGCTTCAAGATAGCTTGTTGGGGAAATTGGATGGTTACCGCTGGGGATTAAAAGTCTTGACTCGACTGGGGATGAAGGTTTCAGCTCCGTTGGGGATCTGTAACTCAAAGTTTTGGCTCCGCTGGGGATTGGGAGCTTGAAGTTTTAACTCTGGTGGGAATTAAGGGTTTGAAATTTAGCTCCGCTGGGGATATATATTTCAAGGTTTTAGCTCCGCTGGGGATCTGGATGATGTACTGCAGGGGATGTTCATGGAATAGCCCTAAGACGTTTTCCTATCCTTTCAGTCTGTCAGTAATTGTTCTTTTCCATCCTGTTTATTTGTAAACAGTAATTATGTTCAAATGCATATGTTCATCAATGAATCATTGGATGTTTTTGCAAATAAAAACACAAGTTTAAAAGAAAAAGGCAAATAGTTTTCTGTACTTTGAAAGAGATATCTTTGTATTACTTTGAGTAAGTGTTTTGTACAAAGGAGACGGACATCCTAGTAAGAGGATGGTGCCATAAAAGTAAGAAAATTTTATACAAAGAAAGATAGCTTTGTGTGTAAAAATCCCATGGGGTTCCCATTCCGCTATAGCCTTCGTAACTCCGAATATCTTGTCCATCTGCTGCTTCGTCCGAAGATGATTAGATTGATCAGAAGCTCAGAGTTTGTTCGTGAAGAGATTGTCCTTAAAGTGATCCGACGAGACATAGTCATACGCTTTAATTCCCTAACTTTTATCTTGACCGCTCTTTCGTGTTTTCAGTCCACCGGGAAACCCTTTTTTGCCCAAGTCGCCCTTTCGGATTTTCAACTTGCCGGGTGTACAGATTTTCTTATTTATCCCTAATTTTTGCATGAACCTCCCTTTCGGGTTTTCGATTCACCAGGATGCCCTTGTTTTGCCTAGGTGTGTCAACCTAGCGGGTCGTTTATGCGTAGTATTTTTTGACTATGTCTGCATTCGCAGGGTGCGGAAAGTCATCGCCGTCCATGGTGGTTAAGATCATTGCCCCACCAGAAAAGATGTTCTTGATCACAAATGGTCCTTTGTAGCTAGGAGTCCATTTTCCCCTGGGATCACTTTGTGGCAAGATGATGCACTTGATTACAAGATCCCCGACTTGATATGTCTGGCGTCTGACTTTATTGTTGAAAGCTTTGATCATCCGCTTTTGATACGTCTGACTGTGGCAAACAACAGTAAGTCTCTTTTCGTCAATTAAGTTCAACTGATCAAGCCGGGTTTGGATCCAATCGTCTTCACTCAAACCAGCATCTTTCATGATTCTCAAGGAGGGAATCTGAACCTTGATAGGTAAAACAGCTCCCATGCCATCTACCAAGGAATAGGGTGTTTCCCCAGTTGATGTGCGTGCCGTGGTACGGTACCCATGGAGAGAAAACGGTAACATCTCGTGCCAGTCCTTGTAGGTGACTGTCATCTTTTGTATGGTCTTCTTGATATTTTTGTTCGCAGCTTCGACAACACCGTTTATCTTTGGTCGATAAGGGGATGAATTGTGATGTTGAATCCTGAACTGCTCGCACAAAGCGGTGATCATGGTATTGTTAAGGTTTGTACCATTATCAGTGATAATCCTTTTGGGGATACCGTACCGGCAAATAAGATTCTGCTTGATAAAGTGGGAAACAAAATTCTTTGTAACGGATGCGAAGGAAGCTGCTTCGACCCACTTGGTGAAGTAGTCAATGGCCACCAGAATGAAGCGGTGTCCATTGGATGTTGTAGGCTTGATCTCTCCAATCATGTCGATTCCCCACATAGCGAATGACCAAGGAGTTGTTAGGACATTTAGAGGAACAGGAGGCACGTGTACCTTGTCGGCATATATTTGACATTTATGGCATGTGCGGGAGTGTTGATAACAATCAGCTTCCATGATAAACCAGTAGTAACCTGCCCTTAGAATCTTCTTATCCATCGTATGCCTGCTAGAGTGAGTGCCGAAGGTACCTTCATGCAATTCAGCCATGATCTTTTCATCTTCAGCTTTGTCCATACAACGGAGCAGAACAGAATCTTGATTGCGCTTGTATAGGATGCCATTACTCAAGAAGAACTTAGCCGAGAATCTCCTTAAGAACTTTTTATCGTTGACTGAAGCTCCTTCAGGATATTCTTGCGCCTCGAGATACCTTTTGACTTCATGAAACCATGGCTGGTCCACTACTTCTTCGGTATTAATCTCGTGACAATGTGCAGGTTTGTCCATCCGTTCAATGGTGATTTGGGGAGCCTCATTATCCCAGTTAAGTTTAAACATGGATGACATCGTAGCTAGAGCATCTGCTAGCTGATTTTCTTCTCGCAGGAAGTGCTCGAAGGTAATCTGCTCGAAATGTGGTAACAATGTCAAGACATGTTCTTTGTAAGGGGTGAGGTTATGATGTTTAATATCCCACTCTCCTTTGATCTGACTGATGACCAAAGCTGAGTCCCCAAACACATCTAAGGATTTGATTCCCAAGTCTATGGTAGCCTTGAGTCCAAAGATGCAAGCTTCATACTCTGCCATGTTGTTTGTACAGTTGAAGCAAAGTCGGGAAGTGAAAGGTGTATGGCAACCTTCTGGGGAGATGAGTACCGCGTCGATACCGTTGTCAAGTGCATTGGAGGCCCCATCAAAGTACAGGGTCCATCGGGATCCATTTTCAGGTCCGTCATACGGTCTGATACCTTCAATGTTGTCCAATGTCATGATGTCCTCGTCAGGGAAGTCGAATCTCATAGATTGGTAATCTTCAACAACTTGATGAGCTAGATGGTCAGCTAGCACACTCCCCTTTATAGCTTTTTGGGTTGTGTACTGTATGTCGTATTCCATTAGGATCATCTGCCATCTAGCTATTCTTCCATATAAAGCAGGCTTCTCAAAGATGTACTTGATCGGATCCATCTTAGATATCAGCAAAGTGGTATGAGTCAACATGTACTGCATTAGCCGGCGAGCAGCCCATACCAAAGCGCAACAAGTTTTCTCGAGCAGTGAGTATCGGGTCTCACAGTCGGTAAACTTTTTGCTAAGGTAATAAATGGCATGCTCTTTTCGGCCAGACTTGTCATGTTGGCCCAGTACGCACCCCATTGAATTCTCTAGGACGGTCAGATACATGATTAGCGGTCTTCCTTCGACGGGTGGCATTAAGATAGGAGGTTCTAGCAAATACTCCTTGATTTTATCGAAAGCAATTTGACAGTCATCATTCCATTTAAATATATGATCTTTCTTCAACATCTTGAAGATTGGTTCACAGGTAGATGTTAGGTGAGAAATGAACCTTGCAATGTAGTTTAGGCGTCCAAAGAAACCTCTGACCTCCTTCTCAGTGCGAGGAGCAAGCATTTCTTGTATAGCTTTGACTTTGGCAAGATCAACCTTGATGCCTTTGTTGCTGATAATGAAACGTAAGAGTTTACCGGACCGGACTCCGAATGTACACTTGTTTGGATTCAGTCTGAGCTTGTAATCCTTCAACCTGACAAACAACTTTTGCAAGTGATCAAGGTGTTCTTCTTCAGTTTGTGATCGGGCTATCATGTCATATACGTAGACCTATATCTCATGATGTATCATATCATGAAACAAATCTACCATGGTGCGTTGATAGGTTGCCCCGGCATTCTTCAGTCCGAATGGCATCACTTTGTAGCAGAACGTACCCCACTGTGTAACAAAAGTAGTTTTCTCCATGTCCTCAGGCGCCATTTTGATCTGGTTATAGCCTGAGAATCCATCCATGAAAGAAAATACTTTGTGCTGAGTTGTGTTGTCAACCAGGATGTCAATGTACGGAAGTGGAAAGTCATATTTAGGGCTGGCCCTGTTTAAGTCTCTGTAATCCATGCACATTCTGACTTTGCCGTCCTTCTTAGGCATGGGCACAATGTTAGAAACCCATTATGGATAGGAAGTAACAGCCAGAAATTTAGCATTGAACTGCTTCATAACTTCTGCTTTGATCTTTTCAGACATGTCAGGTCTCATGCGGCGGACCTTCTGTTTCACTGGTGGACAATCTTCTCTTGTGGGGAGACGGTGTACCACAATGTCTGTATCGAGTCCCAGCATGTCTTTGTATGACCAGGCGAAGATCTCAACATAATCATGCAGTAGCTGAATTAGGCGCTCCTTGACACTCGGCTCTAGATTGGCACCTATCTTGATTTCCTTTATGTCTTCCTCAGTTTTCAAGTTGATCGTATCCAACTGTTCCTCATGAGGCTGAATTGCTCTTTCCTCTTGCTGTAGTAATCTAGCCAATTCCCCTGGCACCTCACAATCTTCCTCACCTTCGTATTCGGCTTGGTTGATCAGATCTTCAGAGTCACTGAATGCTATAGCAGTATCGTTACCCATGGGTTCCGGAATGGAAGGGTACCTGCATTTGTGTGTGTGGGTGTGTGTAAAGGCATAACCATCTTAAAACAACAAAATGTAAAAGAAAGACAATGAGCACAAAAAGGTTTAAATATGAAAAGAGTCCATGATTCGTTAAAATGACATATGAAATGAAAATAAGAACCCTTACAAATGGACCTATGTGCCTCGGGTAAGACACAAGGTTGAAAAAAGTATGAATTGTTTGTGAATTATTACAGTCCAACATAAATGGAAAAGATAAATTACTGATTTATGAAAGTAATCGGGACAAACTCTTTTGCTTCCCAGTTGCACAATCCTCCGTCAACAGTAGGAAAAATCCAGTCTTCCAGGCTGCCCTCTTCTTCATTGTCCTCTAGTGCATTAACCCCTCGGTGGCTGATCTTGACAGGTGGCCCTCCGGCACGGGAGCGACGCACGTCCTTCTGACCAGTCGAAGTAAATCCCAAGCCGAATTTATCTGCTTTGAAGGGAAAGTCGGGAAGCTGCCCCCAGATTGTGGATCCGCCTTCTTCCACAACTGCCCTAGCATCCTTGAGAGACGACATCCGAGGTGGAGGTCTTGTGATCACAGGAGTTGAGGACACTGCCTTGGTTGCCGCTATTTCTTCAGAAACTACCTCAAAGTGTTGTAAAGGGGTCTCTATGAATTCTCCATCCAATTCTATATAACGGAAAGAATTAAGATGACTGATCATGTATTCCTATTCGCCATGAACAATTATAATTTTCCCCTAGACATAGTACTTGAGCTTTTGATGCAGAGTGGAAGTGACAGCTCCAGCATGGTGGATCCAAGGTCTTCCCAACAGGAAAGAATAGGAAGGACGGATGTCCATCACGTAGAATGTTGAATTGAACGTCTGGGTACCCACCTTGATCGGGATGTCCACCTCTCCATGGACCATCCTCTTAGAACCGTCAAAGGCTCTGACAATGATGTTGCTGGGTTTCAGGGTTAGGCCTTAACAATCCAACCTATTCAAGGCTTTCTTCGGCAAGACATTTAGAGACGACCCAGTATCAACCAAAACATGAGCTAGGGTGGTTCCCCTACACTCCACCGAGACATGCAAAGCGTCATTATGTTTTCTCCCTTTGGAGGTCAAGTCTGCATCGTAGAATCCTAGACCAATGTCAACTGTTAAGCTAGCCACACAATCCTGGAATTGATCAGCGGAGGTTTCTTGTGGCACGTGGGCCATCTTCAAAAACTTTATCAAAGCTTTAGCATGTGCCTCAGAGCACAACAACAAGGTTAACATAGATATTTTGGAGGGGGTCTTCCCCAGTTGTTCAACAACATTGTAATCACTTTTCTTAATAATCCTCAGAATCTCTTCCACCTCTTTCTAGGATGTTTCAGGAATGACTAATGACTGAGCCTTCGTTAAGACAGGCTCCTCTTGAACATTCTTTCCTTTTTTCTCAGCATCGGAAACAAGGATGGGAATTGCATTGTCATTGTTGGCGGGTACACTTGTAGGTACAATTACTGGTATAGGTGTAATCTTCGGGATGGCCGTGGGTCCAAAGACTGCTGTTGGAGGAGCAATCTCTGGAGAAAAGATTATCCCACTACGAGTAATTTTGCTTGTTCCGGCAATGTTACTGATGTCGGGATTATCTTTCTCAGAGCTTTCTTCAATGGTTTGTTCAATCTGTTTGACACCATGGTAGTAGATTTCTCCACCATAGTTCCACGGTACCATTTTATCGGTTTTGTAAGAGGTTAGCCCTGGCATTGTTATCTTCAACGGAGTAGTCATAGAAGCAGATGAAATCCTAACGGGTTTTTTAGGAACCCTGGAAGAATTGGCGTATATGGTTATTATTGAAACTTCGGGAACTAGAATGGGTGAGACAAGAGCTTTCTAAAACAAAATTTCCTTGTTATCAATCAATTTTTGGATTATTTTCTTCAAAAGAGGACAGTCAAAAGGGGAGGACAGGCAAGCATGACAATCTTGGTCACAACCTGGGAACACCCCAGCCTTCAACAAATTCAACTTGATGGTTAAGAGAGGAGTTGACAGTTCATCCACAGCAAAAACAAATAGATCTTCTTCCACAGCATTAGCATTATGCCCATGCCTCGACATCGGTGTGGAGATAACATTCGGCTTTTCAGGGGCTTCAAATTTAACTTCCTTGGCGTCAATTAGATCCTGAATCTTGTTCTTCAGGGCCCAACAGTTGTTGGTGTCGTGCCCTGGACTTTCTGAGTGGTACGCGCATCTGGCATTGGGATGGTAGTATGGAGATGAAGTGTTAGGATTTTTAGGGGCCTCCTTCAGCATGGCCAGGTTCAACTTCAAGAGATGGGGTAAGACTTGAGCAGGAGTCATGTTTATCTTGGTGAATTACCTTACAGGCCTTTCCACCCTTTGCTTGTTATTCCCCGGCTGATCATTTCTCGGCTGATTGTTTCTCGGTTGCTTTAATGCAGACTTTTGAATCATTACGACCCCCACAGTTGGTCGTCTTTCAATTCTTCCCTGATTTCTCTAGGCATAGACAGCTGACACCTCCTTATTTCCAGTGAAGGGCTTCTTTGCAGTAGCAGAGATAGATGCATCTTTCTGAATTTTTCCGCTTCTAATACCGACTTCCACCCTTTCGCCAGTTAGAATCAACTCAGTGAAACCTACAGAGGAGCTTCCAATCAGGTGATTAAAGAAAGGACCTGAAAGAGTCCCCAAGAACATGTCCACAAGCTCTCTTTCAGATAAAGGTGGTTTCACCCTTGCGGCCAAATCCCTCCATTTCTGGGCGTAGTCTTTGAAACCCTCGTTGGTAGCCATGGCCATACTCTGTAGCTGAGTACGGGTTGGTGCCAAGTCAGAATTATATTGATACTGTTTATAGAATGCGGCTGCTAAATCTTCCCAATTATGCACATCAGACCTCTCTAACTGGTAGAACCAATCAAGCTGTGTCTCCGATAAACTATCTTGGAAAAAGTGGACCCACAGGTCTTTGTTAGAAGAATGTGGTTGAATTTTCCTGACATAAGATCGTAGGTGCATCTTTGGGCAAGACACCCCATCATACTTAGCAAACAGAGGTACTTTAAATTTAGGAGGGATTACAATTCCAGATACCAGCCCTAACTATTCAAAGTCCAGCCCAGGCACTCTCTGTATCTCCATAGCAGCTAGACGTTCTTCCAGGTTCTTGTATTTGTCATCGGCCGGAGGATACTACTGTTCAGAATAATCCTCATCTTCTTCTTCTTCTTCTTCCTCCTCAGAATCAGATGGTATTGCCGCTCCCTTTCCTTTTCCTACCCCTTCATCAGATGTTGAGGGGAATTCCAAAGTCCGTATGGCTTGTTCTTCAAACCTTCTTCCCATGAGAACCACACCAGCTCTCTTTTTCTTCTTTTTCTCTTTCTCTTTCTCTAGAAAGGTCTTGAGCTCCTCCTGCCACTTAGCCAAGGTCAGAAGTAACTATTGAAATTGTGAATTATGCGCTTGCAAATCTTTGACCGTTTGTTCAATATCCATCTTGCTGAAATAAACAGTAGAGAGATGAGGAAACTTGGTGTGAAGACCTGCTTATGCATATGATGAATGATATGTATTCATGTAAAGCTTTCAAGGATTCATAAATTCAAATTTGTTTTAAACAAAAAAGGAACACACGTCATATTAATAAGATAGAATTTGTTAGTACATCAATGCCCCATGGGCAAAATAATAATAAATTCTAATGTAAAAAGACGTTGCACATCCTCTTTGGTGCAATGTAGGTGTTGAGAGTCTTCTCTTCGTGAAGTTGACGAGTGAGTTTCAAAACCTTCTTCTCGCTTGCGTAGAATTGGGCTTCAAAAGTATCGCGCTCTCCCTTGAGCTGTATCCAACTCCTTTGTAGATCTTCGAGTGATGTTGGCATGTCAGGATGTAGGAGGGTGTATGGAACCTCTCCTTCCATAACAGGCTCTATAATCACAGGGAGAATGGAGGGGTAATGCATCATAAGACTTTGGGCGCGGGTTCGTACCCACTTGAGGTAAGGCTCAAGAGGGATGGAATTCTTGTGTCCCAAGGTCTTACTGTCTACCTTTTTGGGCATCCTCCAAGCTCGAATGAACCTTTGTCGGAGTCCTTGGTTGTCGTGGGGGTGCAAAAAGGAAACAGGGGGGGTGCAAAAAGTAGGACAAACAGGCCCAAGGCGCGCCAGGCCCAGAACCTGTCATCCCTGTCCTCCAGCCAGAATAAAACGCGCGCTTCTGCCTACAAATCTTGTTCTTGCTCATGCTTGCATGAAATCAAAAACTTACAACATGAAACTTATAGCATTTTTTATTACGATTCCAATGATATAAAAAACGTGACCTAACTCTAAAAGACCAAGGAAAATTTTAATGGCCCTAATTTCTGACCTAGTTTTTTCAGCATGTTCAACATCCAAATACTCTTAGCTCAGTTAATATAAATGGAAACTAAGCATATGTACAGCTCAAGCATGTTAAGGACTACATTTTTGCTTCACAAACCTAAGCTTAAGGATGCCTAAATAGAGAGATAGAAACTTGACAAATACCTTGTTCAGTTGAGTTTGGATATGGCAATGTGGGAACTTTGAGTGAGGCCTGAAGTTCTTGTGAGCTTTCTTGAAGTCCTCTCAAGCTTCTCCAATGCTCAGCTTGCCTTAAAGTTGCATGAATCTCCCTATAGAAGTCAACCTGCAAACCTATAAAGTGAAAATGGTGATCCTTGAAACAGGGGTTACAGTTGCAAAACAAAGGCCTGGATAGTTTAGGTAGGAGATATGGAATGTGTTTGAAGTGATTCAAAGCAAAACGCACGAGGCAATATGGAAATGGCTTGTGATTTGCAGAGATTTCCCTGTTTTAGGTAGAAATGGTGTTTTTTTGTGTTTTGGAGTGTTTGAGAGGTTGGCAATTCGTGTTTCTTGCTTGTCACAATGTTCTGAGATTGTTTGAAATGAAGCTAAGGCTTGCCTTTATCAAATACACAAGTTGTATTGACTTTTGCAAGTTTATTGCTTTTGAAGAAAAGTTGGAAGTGACAATACCAAAGCCTGTACAGGCTTGCTTGCTAGCTGCACATAGTTGGTACAAGTTGCCTGATATTTGTGGATATTGTTTGCAGCAAAAGATTAGGTCCATGGCTCAAGATTTGCAAAGTTGCATAAAGCATGCTTTATCAAAGTAGCAATGTGAACTTTATGCCATTTTTGGATTAATTCAATGTGCAATGCTTCAAAGATCAGAACAAGACCATTGTCCAATGTGTTTGCATTTAATTATGGAGTTTAGAAGGGATTAGGACCTGTAAAACCAAGTACAATCATGTTTGAAACTGATTTGCAACTTGAACCATTGTGAAAAATGCCTTGAACAAAAGTGATAAATTGCCATTTTTATTTCTTCGATTCTCCATAACCATAAATAATCTTGGAGAGTTCTGGGACATTTTGGAAATATTGTATCATTCTATACAATCCATCTTTGAAATGAATTTTTATATTCCTCTTTGAACTAGGTGAAAAGTTGCCATGAAGTTAGGTCAAAAATCTGCCTAAACTAGGGCAAAATTTCACTAAGTTAAAAGTTTATGGACCCCTATTCACAAAATCATAACTTGAGATACAAGCATATTTTGGGAAAACTTTGTGAATCAAAGTTTTAGATTTCATGGAGGACTACAACTTTCATGTTGGAAGTTTTCTTTGAATCCAATTGCATCATGGTGAAAAAGTTATGGAAAGTTGGGGAAAAATAAGAAATTTCCATAGCTTAGAAAAATTCTAAGTTATGAAAATTTTTCAAATTAAACCCTAATTTGCAAATTTAGGTTTCTTGGTCAACAAGTTTCACATTTTGACATATCTTGATTAATTATGACCCTTGGCACTTGATTTTGACCAAAAAGTCAAAGTTTGACTTTTCAGTGTACAGTTGATTTCTGATCAGTTGACTGCAAAATTCATCTGTCAATCCTATGCATTTGAGATATTTTGAACTATGTTATTAGGTCAATATTATTCTACTTAGTCCTTGAAATCATGCTTGAACCCCATTGGCCATTGTCTAGGTTAAAAATCAGAAATTTCTCTTTCTCAGTCAAAACCCTAATTTTGACCATTTTGCCCTTTTGATGATCTGATCAAATTTCTTGAGGAGTTGTGGTTCAAACTTGATCAAATGGTACATAGGGTCCTAGAATGTTTATTTGGATCAAAAATTATGAATTTTGACTGTAAATTGGCCATGGTTGACTTTTTCCCCAATACAACTGATTTTTAGGTTAAATGTCCAATTGACTGGGCAAAAATGTGATTCAAGGCTTGAAACTTGGTATGGGCAATCTTAGGGGTCCAAGATGGTGTATGAATGTCACATGAAGCATTTATGGTCATAAAATCCTTGTGCAAACTCAAACCCTAATTTCAGGTCAACAGTGCAAGGAGATGTCTTGAGCTGAGCCAACCCTAATCCTGTCTGGAGCCCAAGAGGTCTTGTGAGGAAGATCTTGATAATATGAGAGGGCAAATTTTGGGGTACAACAAAATTTTATTAAGGTTTTTAATATTTGACTTTCAATTTAAAATTGTGAATTAAGACATGGTGCAAGAGGTGACGGGTTCATCATGGTCTTTTTATCTTTGTGTTTCCTTCATTGACTAATGAATTGATTACTTAAAAGACAACTTAATATATATTTAGGGTTGAATTCCCTTCAAAATGGAAATGGAGACTAAATTTGGGGTTAGCATCTTTTCTAAAGTTCATGAGGTGATCAAATATAATTCCATCAAAGACATGAGATTTTTCTCAAAGTAACATTTTTCCAAGTATGAGCACAAACTTCTAGCAGTCTCTCCATTTATTAAATTCATTCAAACCTATCTAAGTCCAGCATAAAGGCTATCCATATATGATTATCCAAAGGCAGAAGGAGGAGTTTTTTAATGTAAAGGAGAATTTTTGAATATTTTTACTCTTGAATTAATACAAGGTGTAACTAATTTCTTGTTCACTTACAGTAAAAATAAGAAGAGGAAACGTTTCAAATTCAAAACCAGTATTGAATTACAATGTCATATATACAGGGGTTTACAATATGAGAGATTTACGTAAAACTACTTATCCTAAAACCTAATCAGTAGGATATCTCTTTTTCCTAACAGTGACAAGACAACTTCAACCTCCCCTGGGCCAGACTTCCAATCTTTGATCTATCTTTATGATTTTTCTCCTTTAAAATTTGAAGCCTTCCCCGTAACAGACTTCTGGTCATGTCATCACACCTACCAGAAAGGCCCTGCATCAATATCAGGAAAAATAGAATCAAGTCAAATAGATAATTAACTGGGACAATTCACTGAGCAACTTACTCAGTTAACACCTCGTGCTTGCCAAGGCTTATGCATCCAATATACATATGAAAACCTGTCACAAAATTACCCAACTAAAATCACAGTTCTAATTACAAAGAGTCGTAAAAGAGTAGTCAAAACAAAACTAAACTCAGCCTCATCCTTTTTCTCCTTGATCCTAGAATTTCTGAAACTCTGAAAATACACTCATTCTTACCTGCACCAGTACGTGTAAAATCAAGCTTCTCGAATGCACTTTTGTTTTGATGAAGAAAAACCATTTTGACAAGAAGGAAAAGATTATTGATCAAGCTAAAAGCATTTGTGGATAAAGTCTTTGGTTCAAGCACTTAGCAAATTTCAAGGTATAATGATAATACTTACTTTGAACTTAAGATATAGATGCTCAATGGTCAAAAGAAATATTTTATATTGTCCAAATCTTTACTCAAGTTTTTCTAAGCAAAAATTCAATTTTCACTTGAGTGCAATCGATTTTCATATTGGTGCAATCGATTGCATGCTTCAATTTTTCAAAACATTTGCTATTGTTTCTAAGTGCAATCGATTTGCATGTTTGTGTAATCGATTGCTCTCAATCAATTTTTGCCACTGACTTTATGTGCAATTGATTTACACACTTGTGCAACGATTGCACACTCAAAATATTTGAATTTCTAGATGTTAAAACCTCGTGCAATCGATTTACACAAGGGTGCAATTAATTGTATACTGAACGATTTTGAAAAACAGCAGCTTTACTCATGCATGTTCATAACACCAATTCATGGAAACCTTTCACTCAATTGTGGCAATTGTTCATGATTCATTTACAGAATTTTATGTCGTTTCAAAAGGGTGCTATGAACATATAAATACTCATTTTCAAAATCATTTTAAGTACCTCTTCCAATCATATTTTCTGAATTTTCAAAAATCAAACTCAAGCTGTTATACATTATCATACACAAGTTTTCTGCACACTTTCACATATTGTTAACCAGAAAACTTTAAGCATTATATATCTCGAGTCATTGTATACTATTATCATTGGAAGAAAAGAATCAATTCATTTATTAAATCACTCAAAGTGATCATTGCTACTCAAACTCACTCAAATCAAATATTGCTATATACTTGCTTATTTTTCAGGATTGTTGAAAATAAGTTTAAGTGGTTTTATAAATCTTGTTTTTCCAGGATTGTTAGATACAAGTAATGTCACTTTGAGAGGATTGTTCTCATTGTTGACATAGTTAAAATACAAGATGATTGTTCTTGGTCCAAGAGGATTATTCTTGGTTTTGGGTAGTTCTTGTTTAAGTTTGCCACAATAAGGAAATCTTTTTCATGTTGAAAGGGGACTAGAGTACTCTCGGACTATGAGGGGAACCAGGATATATCGCTTGTGTCTCTTTATTTTTCTACACTTTACTCTTTCATAAACTCACCATAAACCAGAAAAATAATATCCATCATCACTAAAACCAGAAAAATTTAAAGTACCTAATTCACCCCCCCCCCCTCTTAGGCGCACTTCGTACTTACAATTGGTATCAGAACAAGTTATAGGTAACCTATTCCTAAAAGATCCAGAATGGCTTCCGCAAATCAAAATCCCGTTTTCAGATATGGTGGTAGTAACAACAAGCCTCCTCTATTTTGTGGTGAATATTTTGACTTCTGGAAATTACGCATGAAGGCACATCTAGAAGCACAAGGAGAAGAAATATGGGATGCCGTCGAGAATGGTCCATTTACTCCTATAACGGTAATCAATGGTGCTGGCTCATCAAAGCCAAAGCTGCATGGGATGAAGATGATAAGAATAAGGTTCTCTATGATAAAACGACAATAAATCTTCTTCAAGGTGCACTTAGCATGGATGAATTCTTCTGTGTCTCAGTATGCAAAACAGCGAAAGAAATATGGGATACCTTGGTACAAACTCTTGAAGGAACTGTTGAAGTTAAAAGATCAAGACTAAATACTTTGAGTCAATAATACGAATTATTTCGAATGCAGCCCAGAGAAACCATACTTGACTTGCAAAAGAGATTCATACACTTGACAAATCATCTAAGTGCTCTTGGTAAGACTTTGATGAATGATGAACTAAATCTGAAAGTACTTAGGTCCTTAACTAGGGAATGGAAACCAAAGGTAACGACAATTTCAGAAAAGAAAAGTCTCTCCTCAATGACTTCCGCAATGTTGTTTGGAAAACTTCAAGAATATGAAACGGAACTCGGAAGACTTGAAAAGAATGAAAACCAAGAGAAGAAATCCAAGAATATTGCCTTAAAGATTGATTCCAAGGAAGTTGAAAAGGAAGACAATCCGGAAGAAGATGAAAATTTCATGCTTCTTGTTAAAAGGCTTGGTAAGTTTTTTGGTAGAAATGACAAATCCCTTTTTTCATGCAAAAAGAAAGAAACAATTTAAGAAAAGGGAATCTTCCACATCAGCATAAGAAGTCACATGTTATGAATGTGGTAAGCAAGGTCATATCAAGCCGGATTGTCAGAAACTCTCCAAGAAAGGTGGCTACAAAAGCAAAAAGGAATTAAAGAACAAAAAGGCCTGTGTTGCATGGAAGGATAATGAAATAACTTCTTCATCTGATTCCGATAGTGATGAAAGTGCAAATCTAGCATTGATGGCCTCATACCATTCCGATAATGAAGATGATGAAGTTAGTAATGAATTTTCTCTTTTTGATAGTGATGCACAAGGTGCTATAGATGAACTATTAAATGAATGCAAAATTATGTATAAAACTATCTCATCTGAAAAGAAACAAATTTCATATTTAGAAGAAAAATGTGAAACTATGGAAAAAGATTTCAAAGAAGAAAAACAAAAATTAAGTGATGAACAAAAACAAAATTTTGTATGCAAAAATTGTGAATCACTCTCTTTCCAAATTGTACAATTAAAAAGAGTTATTGAAATATATGAAAAAGGTAAAATTGGATTGGAAGGTGTTCTTAGCCAACAAAGATATTCCAATGATAAAAGTGGACTTGGATATTCAAAGTTTTCAAAACCAAGTTCTAATAAAACTATCTTTGTTAAGGCTAGTGATCAATCATCCAAAGAGAAAGTGAACAAACCTAAAATGGTTCATCACTATCCTAAAAAGAAAACATTTCCTAAGAAGAAATTTTATCCTTCTAGATATAGAAGTAACTTCGAACCTACTTGTTTTTATTGTGGTATTAAAGGCCATACACCTAATGCTTGCTATGTTAGAAAATTTAGTGTGGAAAGTGGGCATTATGTGTGGGTAAAGAAAGGTACTAATTATGAAGGACCCAAAGCAACTTGGGTACCTAAAAAAACCTAATTTTTTTGTAGGTATGCTTGAAGACCACATGCAATCTTTGGTATCTTGATAGTGGTTGTTCAAAGCATATGACGGGAGACTTAAATCAATTTTTAAATCTAGTTTTAAAGGCTAAGGGTTTTGTCACTTATGGAGAAAATAATAAGGGAAGAATTATTGGCAAAGGTAAAGTTGGTGCTCCATATTTCACATCCATTGAAGATGTTCTTTATGTTGAAGGACTAAAGCACAATCTTCTTAGTATTAGCCAACTTTGTGACAAAGGCTTCAAGATCAAGTTCACCAGAGAAGAATGCTTGATAGAAGACGAAGTCACACATGAGGTTATACTTAAAGGTAAAAGAATCAATAATATATTCATGATTCCTCTTGGTGATATATCTTTGAAGGTAAAATGTCTCATGGAGAACAACGATGATTCATGGTTGTGGCACAAAAGAATTGCTCATATTCACATGGAACACTTGAATAAACTAATCAAGCATGATCTTGTCATTGGGTTGCCTTAGAGAAATTTTGTCAAAGATAGACTTTGATATGCTTGTCAAAAAGGGAAACAAACAAAATCAACTTTCAAATCTAAGAATGTGGTGTCTACTACAAAGGCACTACAATTGTTGCATATGGACTTATTTGGTCCATCAAGAATAAGAAGTTTCGGAGGTAATGTATATGCTTTGGTTATTGTTGAAGATTTCTCTAGATATACTTGGACATTCTTTTTAGTGCAAAAAAGTGATGCATTCAAGGCGTTCAAGAAATATGCTAAAAAATTCAAAATGAGAAGTCTCTAACAATTGCCTCCATAAGAAGTGATCATGGCGGAGAATTTCAAAATGATCTATTTGAAGAATTTTGTGGAGAACATGGAATATCTCACAACTTCTCGGCACCAAGGACTCCTCAACAAAACGGAGTGGTGGAAAGAAAGAATAGTTATCTTGTAGAGATTGCAAGAACGATGCTTAGAGATTCAAATCTTCCAAAATATTTTTGGGCGGATGCGGTGAGCACGACATGTTTTGTTAGCAATAGAGTTAACATAAGATCGATCTTGAAGAAAATCCATATGAACTTTTCAAAGGGAGGAAACCAAACATTGCTTTCTTTCACATTTTTTATTGCAGATGCTTTGTCTTAAACAACGACAAAGATAACCTTGGTAAGTTTGATGAAAAATCCGATGAAGGTATTTTTCTTGGCTACTGTCTTTCTAGTAAGGCATATAGAATTTATAACAAAAGAACTTTAACAATTGAAGAATTAATGCATGTATCTTTTGATGAATCTAACCCCTCCAAAGAGGATAATATTGTTTGTAATGATGATGATGATGAAATATTAGAATGTCCTCAAGAAAATACTTCCAAAGATCAACCAATTCAACAAGAAGAATCACCCCAACAAAAATCAAATTTAAATGATCTACCAAAAGAATGGAGAACTCATAGAGATCATCCTATCGATAAAGTAATTGGTGATATAAGTCAAGGTGTGACAATAAGACTAAATCTCAAAGATGCTTGTCTAAACATGGTGTTTGTCTCCCAAATTGAACCTTCCAAAGTTGATGAAGCCTTAGGCGATGACCAATGGATTATTGCTATGCAAGAAGAGTTAAATCAATTTGAAAGGAATCAAGTTTGGGAACTTGTCCCTAGGCCAAGAAACAAACACATTATTGGAACAAGATGGGTGTTTAAAAACAAACTTGACGAAAATGGAATAATTGTTTGGAACGAAGAAAGGTTGGTAGAACAAGGCTACAATCAAGAAGAAGGAACAGATTTTGAAGAAACTTTCGCTCCGGTGGCAAGGTTAGAAGTTATTCGTCTTTTACTTGCCTATGCTTGTTCATTAAATTTTTAGCTTTTCCAAATGGATGTCAAAAGCACATTCTTGAATGGATATATCAATGAAGAAGTCTATGTTAACCAACCCCCGGGGTTCGAAGATTTCAAGAATCCATCTCATGTATTTAAATTGAGAAAAGCTCTCTATGGTTTGAAACAAGCACCAAGGGCATGGTATGATCGACTAAGTAACTTCCTACGCGAAAAAGGTTTTGAAAAGGGTAAAGTTGACAAGACATTGTTTATCAAGAAAATAAAATGTGACACTTTGCTAGTTCAAGTCTATGTTGACGATATCATTTTCGGCTCTTCAAACAAAGAAATATATGAAGAATTTTCAGCAATGATGCAAGGAGAATTTGATATGTCCATGATGGGTAAAATGAATTATTTTCTTGGACTTCAAATCAAGCAATTAAAGTATGGCATCTTCATCAACCAATCCATGTATTGCAAGGAACTATTAAAAAGATTTGACATGGATAACTATAAAGCAATGTCTACACCAATGGGTTCTGGTACATATGTTGATCAAGATGAGTCAGGTGTTTCCATCGACATTACAAAATATCGAGGTATGATTGGCTCCTTATTATATTTGACGGTAAGCCATCCTGACATAATGTTTAGTGTTTGCCTATGTGCTCGCTTTCAAGCAAATCCAAAGGATCTCATCTCATGGAGGTGAAACGGACCATGAAGTATCTCAAAGGAACAACAAATGTTGGATTATGGTATCCTAAAGGTAGTTTTTGTAATTTAGTTGGTTATTCTGGCGCGAATTATGCAGGTTTTAAAACTCATAGAAAAAGCATAAGTGGCACTTGTCATATCCTTGGAAATGCATTAGTATCATGGGCCTGCAAGAAACAAGCATGTGTTGCTCTTAGCACTTCCGAAGTAGAATATATTACAACGGGTAGTAGTTGCACTCAAACATTGTGGCTCAAGAAACAACTTCGTGACTATGGACTCGATCTAGGATGCATTCCTCTACGTTGTGATAATACAAGTGCAATAAACATTACAAAGAATCCGGTCATGCATTCAAGAACCAAACACATAGATATACGACATCATTTCCTTCGTGATCATGTACTTCAAGGATATGTCGAGGTCACATTTGTAGATACTCATAATAAACTTGCCAATATCTTCACTAAACATTTGGCAAGAGAACCATTTTACAAGATTCAGAAAGAACTTGGCATTCTTGATGAACATGACATATAAGGTGCTTTCTATCCTTTTATGCTTTTATATACTTGTTTTAACCTTGTTATATGTGAATATATATGTTAAGTGGTGTTCAAGTTTAAGAAAAATATGTTTTTGGTCATTTTTGGTTGATGCAAATCGATTGCACAATAGTGTAAATCAATTGCTCACTGTATGTTTTTATTTTTTGACCTTTCTGTTTTAGTGCAAATCGATTTCACCATACTGCAAATCAATTGCACACTGTGCGTTTCAGTTTTCTTTTGCTTCTGTTTTGTATGCAAATCGATTGCACCCACTATAACATGCTTTTATGATAAATATTGGTTGGTCAGAATTCCTCTCTCTCTCTCTCTCTCATATTCCCAAGCTCACCTCTATTATTGAAAAGTCAATTAAACTTCATTACATATAATACAACCCACTCATTTCTATTTACTCACAAATCATATCCAAATTTCAGCTCATCAAATATCTTCCTCTCAAAACCTAAAACCTTCTGAACCCTAAAAACACCTTACTTATGGCATCGAGGCAAAAAAGAAAGCTTCCAGCTTCAGAGAAAGGGAAGAAAAAGGTTGGTTCATGCTCTGCAGAGAATCCATTAATCTCAACCCTCACTCAAGATCAAGAAGCAAGATTTACAAAGGATTTTCAAAGAAAGATAGTGTCCACTCCTAAATATGGTATGCTATCATCTTTTCCTCAGGAATGTTTTTATTTTCAGAATGATTTAACGGCATATGGACTGGAACCATTAATTTCATCATTTGGTCCATACTATCCGGATCTGGTAAGAGTATTCTTCAGCAATTTGACTCCTCACAAAGGCAAGATGGTTACATATGTGTTGGGTACAAGAATCTCTCTAACCCCTGAGATTGTTGGTGAGATTCTACATATTCCCTATACTGGAAGCTCTTTGTACGACCCTGAAAACGAGGCATGGGATGATTACAGGAAAAAGGAATTTTATTACAGCATTGGCAGATTGAGCGAAGTTGAATTCTGTGCCAAAAGAATTCGTGGTCTAGGAGGAGTGATTCCATCTAGAGACTCATGGAGTGCAGGTAACTTTTTTATAGACGATCGACTATTTCATTATTTCATGGTCTATATTATGTTTCCGCAGGCTGGAAACCACTGCACCCTGACTGATCTGGAAATGCAGTTGATCTACGCAAGGAAGAGAGGTATAAGTGTTAATTGGGCAAAGCTCATAATGGTTCATATGCTGAGGGTTGATGCAAAATCAAAATTTCTACCATATGCTTACTTTGTTACATTAATTGTGGAACAATTTAGAGTTGATTTTGCTAGTTTTGAGAAAGTTAATATGGATCCAAATGTGCATAATATTTCAATTAAGAATGTTGACTCAAGAATGGGTGTTCATTATAATCCGGAAACAAAAACTATAACTTACATCGGTGAAAATGTGGTTGGTGATGAAGGAAACAATCAAGAAGTTGAAGGTGGTGAAGTTGTACCTCCTCTACCTACTTCTCCCTCTGATCCAAGCAATCAAGATCTTATGGATTTTATGTCTCAACAATTTGCTTTCGTGAATACCAACATCAACAACCAATGGAATTCTATCAACGATTCTACAATGACTAGGATTAATGACTTTCGCACATATGTGAATCAAAAATTTTCCTACCTTTACTCTCACCTTCACATTCCTCCATATGACCCAAATAATCCTGTTGCACCTCCACAACATTACACAAAATCTCCTCTACAACAACAATTTCCCAATCAAGGATCTTGGTTCTATAACAACCGGGACATGAATCAACCATAAAGTTTTTGTCCAACTTTGTTATGTCTACTGTTTTTTTTGTTATGTCCTTGTTCAGTTATGCTACGTTTTGTTTGTTGTTGCTCAGATTTCTTTGTAATCGTTATGTTACTATGACTATATCTATGACTATTTGTGATGCATGATTTATTAAGTTTTTTCAATGTTGTTTTATTATTATCCATTGTTATTGCATCTTTCCCTTCTTTTTGATAATGTCAATGGGGGAGAAGGATGTGGCACTTTATGCTTTTATATTTCCTGTCTTAAATTTTTAAGGTACTCTTCAACCAAGATGAACAAATTCAAAGGATTCCAACCTTCTCATACAAAGGGGGAGTTATGCATCTTAGGGGGAGAAGCTTCTTTCCGGAAATTACAACGCATCAAGCAAGATCATTTGTCATCATCAAAAAGGGGGAGAATGTAAAATCAAGCTTCTCAAATTCACTTTTGTTTTGATGAAGATAAACCATTTTTACAAGAAGGAAAATATTATTAATCAAGCTAAAAGCATATGTGGATAAAGTATTTGATTCAAGCACTTAGCAAATTTCAAGGTATAATGATAATACTTACTTTGAACTTAAGATATAGATGCTCAATGGTCAAAAGAAATATTTTATATTATCCAAATCTTTAATCAAGTTTTTCTAAGAAAAAATTATATTTTCACTTGAGTGCAATCAATTTTCATATTGGTGCAATCGATTGCATGCTTCAATTTTTCAAAACATTTGCTACTGTTTCTAAGTGCAATCAATTTTCATGTTTGTGCAATCGATTGCTCTCAATCAATTTTTTCCAATGACTTCAAGTGCAATCGATTTACACACTTGTGCAATCGATTGCACACTCAAAATATTTGAATTTCTAGCTGTTAAAACCACGTGCAATCGATTTACACAAGGGTGCAATCGATTGTATGCTGAATGATTTTGAAAAACAGCAGCTTTACTCATGCCTGTTCATAACACCAATCCATGGAAACCTTTCACTCAATCTTGGTAATTATTCATGATTCATTTACAGATTTTTATGTTGTTTCAAAAGGGTGTTATTAACATATAAATACTCATTTTCAAAATCATTTTAAGTACCTCTTCCAATCATATTTTCTTAATTTTCAAAAATCAAAGTCAAGTTGTTATACCTTTTCATACACAAGTTTTCTGCACACTTTCACATATTGTTACTCAGAAAACTTTGAGCATTATATATCTTGAGTCATTGTATACTATTATCATTAGAAGAGAAGAATCAATTCATTGATTAAATCACTTAAAGTGATCATTGCTACTCAAACTCACTCAAATCAAATATTGCTATATACTTGCTTATTTTTCAGGATTGTTGAAAATAAGTTTAAGTGGTTTTATAAATCTTGTTTTTCCAGGATTGGTGGATACAAGTAAATCCACTTTAAGAGGATTGTTCTTGGTCTTGGGTAGTTCTGGTTTAAGTTTTCCATAATAAGGAAATCTCTTTCATGTTGAAAGGGGATTGAAGTACTCTCAGACTGTGAGGGGAACTAGCATATATCTCTTATGTCTATTTATTTTTCTGCACTTTACTCTTTCATAAACTCACCATAAACCATAAAAATAATATCCATCATCACTAAAAACTGAAAAATTTAAAGTACTTAATTCACCCCCCCCCCCCTCTTAGGCGCACTTCGTACTTACAGTACGAGGGCAAGAATTATTTTTAGCCCACAAACCCAACAAGTTGTGAACGATTAGGAAGTGTTAGGTTTCATACCGTGATTCAGGTTGAAACTCTCCAAGCTTTTCCCTGTACTGATAAATTGAATTAGCACCCTGTATGAAGAAAATAAGTGCAGTGAATCGGTTAATTTCATAAACCAGTAAAAAACCATTCGTGATAAATAAATCAGTGCATGATTCATCAAAATGGATATCCCTTGCATATCAGAATTAGAAGAAAGGAATTAAACCAAGATAGTTAAGTGTTGACCCAAAACAGAAACTTAACAATTATGCTATAACAGAACAATATTCAAAAATCAAGGGACATTAACATCTGAATTAATGCTCGGCAAACAAAAATGGCAAGTGCAGAAACATAATCAGAGCATTTGTGGAAACATTTTGAAAAAAGCTTTGAAATTAATAAATGCCTGAAACTCCTTTAATCGTAATCAAGAGCAAATCAAAAGCAAAAAGGAAACAATTCAAATTCGTAGCATATGATTGCAGACAGGGTAATGGCTTTCCAAAGAACCTAATTTGTGGAAACACTATAAATTGAAGCGTAATTGGTATATTCAAAGGAAAGAAATAAGATACAGAGTAAAAAATTTCTTACCAAGAAGAAGAAAGTTGCTGCAAGGGAGAGTTTATTTCGCAGAAGAAGAAATTAGAATTTCTTAATATGAAACCCTAATTTCCCTATCCGAAATCCGTTGTTCGAATCACGACCGCTCCAAGCTCCCATGCCTTGGTACCTGTCCAAACAAGAGAGAAAGGATCAGAAGAATGCCAAATCGGAAATAGTACAAAGAACCAAGGTGAGTTTGCAAATTACGTAGCTTTTTTTATCTCTTTCTTGTTTTGTGTGACTTGATTGTGTGTATATCTGGATCTGGGAGAAGTTTGATTGTGTTTTAGGGTGATGGGGAGGGAGAGAGGCAAGCGGCGCCGATCGTGGGAGGATTAGGGTTACAGGGGGGGTGAGAGAGAAGGAGAAAGGTTAAGAAGAAGGGTGAGGGGCGTGAGAGAGAGAGAGAGAGAGAGAAATAGCTTGTTGTAACTAAAACAAAATAATGAGAAATGAATTCAAACAAATGTTTTGTCTGTCCCAATCACGCACGCCGCATCCATGATAATTAACGTGATCCCTCATTATGTACCGCGTGATCATAATTAGACGGCCATAGGCTAAGTCCTTACCATGCTCCCCTGCACCCTTGCAACACCCAACCCAACCAGCCTTCTCCAATTCGCATAATGGGCTTAGGCCCAGTGATTTTAACACCCCTATTCTAGAATTAGTAAACCGCATAATGATTCACGCACCCCCCTGTCCAGAATCATTTTGCGCTTACCCCAGTATTCTTTTGGCGCCACCATATTTTACTACACAACTGAAACTACACCCCCTCTCCAATTATTTATATCTTTTATAGATTTATTCTTATATTTACTTATTTAATTATATCTTTGTATTTATTTATTTATATTTTATTTTAATAACTATAATTTCATATATATATTATTTACTTATTATCATAATGAATTATTGATTTTTAGACTTAGTAAAAATATTGATTTGTTGATGTTAAAACCTCGCGCTTAAGAACAATTTTTGCGGCATAGTTTAGGTTAATGTTTTATACTCGAATATTAGAACCCTTATTTTTATTAAGCTATAATATTTGTAAGCGACACGTGGCCAATATCTGGCCACGTGATAAGAGAGCTATATCAGACTATTTGATTATAGACGCCTAAAAAATACATAAACAAACGTCAAACTATTTTTGTAATAAACAGTCAATTTTTTCAAAAAGAAATACAAAGAGTTTTTAATTAACTTCACGCTTAGTTCAAAATCTCAGCTATCTACACATTCTAACTAAGTGCGGGGAAAATTAAAATATCTATGTAATCCGTAAAAAATACAAACCAACCGCGAACTACGAAAATGGGACTCTGATTCCTCCTAAGAGGATACGTAGGCATACGATTAAAATCATGGCGAGTCCCCTTAACTAAAACTCAAATATTTCCCCTAATAAAATAACTAAAAACCCTATTTCCTAAGAACATGCTTCTAAACCTAGTATCCTTGAGAGCAAGGTAGATAAGGGGTGCCTAACACCTTCCCCTCGTCTAGAACCGAGTCAAACCTATAATCTCTGAAAGTTTTAAGGGTTATTCCTTTATACTCCCTTCCTTTAGGATAAAAGTTTAGGGTGGCGACTCTGATTAAAAAACTAGTTACAACAGCTGACGACTCTGCTGGGGACTCAACCCTTGGTTCAGAGGCCTTGTCTATTAGTTTTTAGGGTTTTCTTATTTTTGAGTTTTTGTATTTATTTAATTATTGTTTATTTATTTTATTTATTTATTTTCTTGCTTTTTATTTTTCATTATATTTATTTGTCTATGGCAGGATTTTAAATTTTTTGCAAAATATTTTTAAATAAACCTTAGAAAGAAGGTTCGTCTATTAGCCAAGGGGATATATCATCCCTATGAGTTTATGTGACGACTTCACCTAGAGTTGGTGGAATTCTGTAAAAGAAATACGTCTCAAGAGACATCCTCTTGGGAAGTAGGACTTTGGAACGACACCTTTGGCTCTTTGTATAACCTTAAACTAAAATCTCATGATGAGACCTTTCACTACCTAGAGACGAAAGTTTTGGTCTGCAAAGAGACTCCGCTTAAGGGAGGCCCTTGCGCCTTTCCCTCTAGCGTTATTCATGATACCCTTAAGGAAATTACCGTATGGGGAGGGTAGAACATCCATAAAACCAAACTAGAGCCACCTTCTAAGGGTTACTGTTCACTAAATCCCGTCATTTAAACATTTTATTTGTATGTTCATACATATCTACATTTCACATGTTCATCATACATTGTTTGCTTGTCTTATTCACACGGTATAAAAAAAAGAGTAAAGGTTTTTGTGTAAGTGTCTGAAAATGAATGCCAAAGGAAAAAATTTCGTCCGTATCAATGCTACCAAGCCAGATGTAACTCAAATCAAAGCTGTAAAGGAAATATTGTCTGAAAGGGCCATGAAAACATTTTCTCGTCGTTATGGGGATATCTTGGACTTAATTAAAGTCGAAGTACAGTTGGATACCATTTTTGCTCTAGTACAGTTCTATGATCCTCCACTGAGATGCTTCAAATTTCAAGATTTCCAGTTAGCCCCAACCTTAGAGGAACTGGATAGAATTTAGAACTTCTCCAAAGAGAAGGCTTATACAGGTATTGGACAGACCATTGATACCAAGATACTGGCCGAAGGTTTGGGAATCCCTTATCCTAAATTTTCCCTTAACTATAAGAAAGAAGGAGAAGTGCGAGGGATTAAAATGTGTTATTTGGAAAGTTAAACCCTTGATTTAGAAAATAATAAGGAATGGCAATCTTGTGTCGAGTGTCTTGGTTTGCTTATATTTGGTGTCGTCTTGTTCCACGCACTATAGATTATATTGACCCTGCATCCATCAGTGTGTTTTGGGGTACAAAGGCTTTTAATACAGACCCCACTTCGGCTCTACTCGCTGATATCTACTATGCTATTCATACGCGGTACGAAAAGAAGAGAGGTACTCTGACTTGCTGTGTTCCATTACTATACTCTCGGTTCATGACTCACCTTTACAAAGAGGATCACTTAATCCCAAAAGTTAAGGTCTCTCACTGCTAGCTCGGTGTTGTGGTATGCTAGGAAGTTAGATATTGGGGATATTGTGTGTAGTTGTGGGGATTTTCCTAATGTCCCACTAATCGGGTCACAAGGCTACATTTATTACAATCCCACCTTGGCCTTACGACAACTAGGGTTTCCTCTGGAAGACAAACCTTCAGATGAGCAACTTTAGCAAGTAATTGTTCACGACATGGGAAGAAATGACAGAGAACTACTCAACAAAATCATCCGGGCTTAGAGCATGATCAACAAAAGAAAAGTAGAGAAGAAGAATGCAGTGGCAAAAGAACCTTACACTCAATGGATTCTAAACAAGGTGCAGTTTATCAAACTCCCTTTTGATATTAATCCTGAGTATAAGCAAGATGCCCTAATTACTCCTCCTATGTCTTTAGAAGAGGTAGATGATCTAAAGAAGGTAGTGAAGCAGGCTCAGAGAGAGAAGGAAGAACTAGAGCTCAATTTCCTTAATCTGACCAAGCAGAAAAGACAAATGCAACGTATACTCGAATCAAAAGATCAACAGATCTAAAAAGAGCGTGAAGCATTTGAAAAGGAAATTTTTGAAAAGGAAGCGGTCAACCGAAGGGTTTTTAAGTGCTACCTTTAATCTAGATTCCCATAACCAGAGGCTGGAAGATGCTGCCAATGAAATCGGAAAGTTGAATAGATGGTATGAAAAGGCTGTGCAGGAGAAGAAGGTGCTAGAGGAAGAGTTAAGGGCTCAAATCCAAATCTTGGCCCAGGCATCCTTAGACCAAGAAGAACAGTTGAAGTACATCACTACTAAACTGTAGGATAGCCAAGAGTCAGAAGTCCCAGAGCGCCTGATGAAAATGAGGGTAGAAAGACACCAGACTCAGAAGACTGATGAGTATGAGCAAGTATGCCTCGAACTGGAGGGGATCCGGAAGAACTTCCTGATACAACGAAGACTCTACACCGAGCTGAGAGCTGGAAAGATGTATTGGGAAGGGAAATATGCAAAAATTACACAAGCAGGAAGGGATGACCACAAGATAATTCCACACCTCTATCAAGAGTACCGATACTACAAAGATAAGCACGAGAAGCTCGCATTCTTGGCCAACAACCTTATCAAAGACATTCCCAGAAGCTTAAAAGACACAAAAAGTGTAATGGTCCCTCTCCCAGAGGATGTCGACAACTTTCTCAAGTTGTGTAGGACAACGGTGGATCGTTTCAGAGAAGATATTCACAAACGGGCTTAGAATATTGTTTTCCTTTGGTGTATTTTCTTTCCTGCAAATTTACTGTTTTAGAATTGTAATATTTTTAAGTATCTGAGATGTATTATCTTTTAAAGATAGTTGATGTTTCAATAAAAGATTTGTGTTTCCTATCTTGTTTGTGTATTCATTTTTCAGATACTTACTAAATAAAAATGAAAAAAGCAAAAACCTAAAAAATATATATACACCCAGGTGAATAAGACACGCAAGGCATAAATCTTAAACACCACGCGTACATAATCATGCATTCATAAAACATTACATCTCATGTGTTTTCCATTCAGAAACTCATCGTTTTTCAAAAATATTCTCCAGTTGAACCATTGGTAGAAGGAAACCACCACCTCCTTGGCCGCCGTATCAAACAAGAGCTCACCAACTAAGAGCCATGGAACAAATAGAAGAAAATCAGGCAGCCTTAAAGTTAGATCTGGAATAAGTTAAGAGCAACGTCGACTCAATAATGGGAGATATGAGTCAGGTTCTTCTAGCCTTGAAGAACATCATTAATAGGCAAGAACAGATTCCCATAGTAGCTTTCGAATAAATAACCCAAGCTATTGGTGCATCGGGCGGTCACTAACCAAGAAAAGGACTAGAAGAAGGGCCACAAAAATCTGTTATGGCTCAACACGAGACCAGACAAGAATCTGAAGGGTTTATCCCACCGCCACCAAAGGCATGGGCATATCGTACCCTGCAAATTCCGATTATTCGTGTTGACGATTACTTGGATTTACAATACGAAGATCTATATTTGGAGGATGTTAATCAAACATCGCAAAAGGTGAACAACACTCCTTATGTTGAAAACTCACAGGCACTAGATCCATACAAAACTCTAGAAGAAAGGTTGAAAGCTGTGGAAAGATATGATGCTTTTGACATCAATGCCCTCGCGATGGGTCTCATTCCAGATGTGATAATTCCACCAAAGTTCAAAGTACCTGACTTTGGAAGATATAAAGGGCTCACTTGTCCAAGAAACCACTTGCGCATGTACTACGGGAAAATGTATGCCTACGCTCAGAACCAGAAGCTAATGATCCTTTGCTTTCAGGATAGTTTAAGTGGAGCATCACTGGATTGGTATGTACAGTTAGAAAGGACACATATAAAAACGTGGGCAGATCTTGCCAATGCATTCTTGAAACAGTACAAGTACAACCTGGATATGGCACCTACCCGCACCCAGCTCCAGAACCTATCCCAGAAGAAGGAAGAGTCCTTCAAGGAATACGCTCAAAGGTGGAGAGAGATGGCATCTCGAGTACAACCACCACTTCTGGAGAAGGAATTGGTCGACATGTTCATGGGAACTCTGTAAGGGGTATACTATGATAAGATGGTAGGAAGCATTTCTTCAGGATTTTCTGACTTAGTGACCATTGGAGAAAGAATTGAGGCAGGGATACATAATGGAAAAATTCAAGGGGGTTCATCAAATGCTCCTTTTAACATAAAAAGGCTGATGCCTAACTTTACAAAGAGGAAAGAGGGTGAAGTTAATGTTGTGGCTTTGCAACCAAGGACACAACAATCGTTAATCATCCCGCGGGGACCACAACAAAACAAATTTTAGAAGCCGCTAAAAAAATTGGATCCACTCCCTATGCCACCCAGCCAATTGCTACAACATCTGATCAAAGCATCTTTAATAGAGCTGAAACCTTTAGCTCCCCCAATTGGGCCATTGCCTCCCAAGTACAACGCCAATGCCAAATGTGAGTACCATGCCAATTCTCTAGGGCATACCATAGATCAATGTTGGGATTTCAAGCATAAAGTACAAGATCTAGTAGACTCCTAAGACATTACTTTTGAAAAACAAAACATCAAATCAAACCCCATGCCTTCGCATGGTGGTCCAATAATAAACACAAACGAAGCAGTCACCAACTACAGACTGGAAGACAAGAAAAGTCTCTGATAAGACTATTGAAGGAATACTTATTAGAATGTGGGTTCCTGTTGGAACATAACAAAGCTTTTGAGAAGACCTTACAACAATTGGTGGATCAGGGGATAGTCCAGTTCAGACCATACCCTGAGGTGGAATATATAGCAGCAATCGAAGGAAGTACGAAGAAACCATTGGTGATTCCTTATCAAGACAAGAAAAATCTCGTGATCCCATGGGGAGATTCGACAGAAATCCCAGTAAAGCATTCTCTAAGAATTTTGGTAGAACCAAAGACTACAATGGTAATTAAAAGGCCATCTCCTACCCCCTACAAAACTGATAAGGCAGTGCCATGGGATTATGATATGACTGTGTATATCAATGGCTCGAAACAAGAATGTGAGTCATCATCAAGTCAAGAACTTGCAATCTTAAACATAGCAAGGACAGGGGGCATGACCCATAGTGGCCGAGTATTCGGATCTAAACCATCGGAAGAGAACGACATTGTGTTAAATAATCAAAATAACTTATTGACAAAAGAAAAAGGAAAAGCAATAGAAGAGGCTAATCAAGATCCTGCAAATAAAAGTTTCACCAATCAAGAGGTCGATGAATTCTTGAAGATAATTAAGAGAAGTGATTATAGGGTGGTAGACCAATTGCACCAAAAATCAGCCAAGATCTTCATACTCTCATTACTCATCAATTCGGAAGCACATCGGGATTCTTTAATGAAGGTCCTAAGTTTTTCTCATGTTGCAGAAGAAATCACTGTAAACAAATTTGATAATATGGTAGCAAATCTGGCGTTCGGGTCCTATTTGGGTTTCAACGACAGTGAGTTACCGCCACAGGACCGAGCTCACAATCAAGCACTACACATTTCAATACAAATAGGTACTACGAGTCTATCCAGGGTAGTTATTGATATTGGTTCTTCTCTCAACGTGTTACCTAAATCTAGCCTAACGAAGTTAACACTGGGCGGTATTGTGATAAGACCGAGTTCTACGATAGTCAAAGCCTTTGATGGTTCTCAGAGTACGATATTCGGAGAAGTAGACCTCCCCATTAAGATCGGTCTGCACATGTTCTACATTACTTTTCAAGTCATGGATATAGCACTGACATATACGTGTTTACTCTGACGAACCTGGATTCATGCGGCGGGGGCAATCACCTCGACTTTACATCAAAAGTTGAAATTCTTTGTTGAAGGGAGATTGCTCATAATTGGTGGGGAAGAGGACATCTTCGTAAGTCACATTGAGTCCTACAGGTATATCAGTGCTGATGAAGATTGCATAGCTACACCATTTCAAGTACTGGAGGTTGCTTCCATAATAACTTTACCGGTAGAAAAAATCAACAAGCCCAATATGACTTCATGGAGATACTTACAAATGGTAGTGGAGAATGGTGATTCGAAAGGTTAGGAAAAACTCCTCGAGATGCTTGAGAAGAAGAATTGTTTTGGCTTGGGTTTTGAGTTGTAAAAGGCTACTATCAAAGGGAAAGCAAGGTTTCCACCAATCCATGAAGTCTTCATCAGCAAAGGAGTGGAGCATGGAGAACAAGTGGAAATGGTATCCCATAAAAATACCATCAAAAAGGCGACATGTTTCATTCGTGAATACGCCCCAGACGAAGAGTTAAAGAACTAGACAGTTGTGGAAATTCCTGAAATTTTCTTTCCAAAGTAATTTTATTTATTTTTAAAAGAACCTATATCAAGCCCGAGGCATAGGGGTTATTTGTAAGGGTCCCCATATGTTTCAATCAATATTTATGATTAATAAAAATGTGTTTCGTATTCAATTAAGATCCTTGTTTTTTTCTTCCTGCATTTATCCTATATGTTTTATAAATATGGAAATACATTTTCTCATATGCATTTTCCAAATTCCTGTACTAAATAAAAACTGCACCAAAACATGATAATGTGCAGATCCATGCCCAAATCCACCGATGATGTTACTGCTACTATCCGATATGATTTTGATAATCCTGTCAACCAAGCTGAAGAAGAAGATGTTGAGGATCTTGAACTTTCTAAAGAACTGGCGAGAAGCATAGAACAAAAGGCCGACAACATACAACCATATCAAGAACCTATCGAGACCATTAATCTCGGCACAACAGAAGATCCGAAAGAAGTCAAACTAGGGGCAGCATTAGAAGAAAGCGTAAAGAAAGATTGATCAAGTTATTGCACGAGTATATGGATATATTCGCCTGGTCCTACAAAGACATGCCAGGGTTGGATAAAGATATTGTGGTACACAAGTTACCTCTCAAAGAAGGTTGTCCTCCGGTCCAACAAAAGCTTAGAAGAACTCGTCCAGATATGTCCAGCAAAATTCGAGAAGAGGTTCTTAAACAATTCGACGTAAGGTTCTTGGAAGTGGTAGACTTTCCACCTTGGATAGCTAATATTGTGCCAGTACCCAAAAAAGATGGTAAAGTACGCATGTGTATGGACTATTAGGATATTAATAGGGCAATCCCTAAATACGACTTCCCATTACCTCACATAGATGTTCTTGTAGACAACACAACTCAGGCTTCAGTATTTTCATTCATGGACGGCTTCTCAGGTTACAATCAAATCAAAATGGCACCTGAAGACATGGAGAAAAATACCTTCATGACACCCTGGGGCACTTTCTGCTACAAGGTAATGCCATTCGGTTTGAAAAATGCAGGGGCAACCTATCAACGAGCAATGGTGACACTGTTCCATGATATGATTCACAAGGAGGTTGAGGTGTACGTAGATGATATGATCGCCAAATCTCAAACAGAGGAGGACCACATCATACATTTACATAAGTTATTTTATCGATTATGAAGGTTTAAACTAAGGTTGAACCCAAACAAGTGTACCTTTGTTGTCAGATCATGCAAGTTATTAGGTTTTATTGTAAGCCAGCGTGGTATCGAAGTGGACCCTGCCAAAGTAAAAGCTATACTAGAAATGCCGGCACCAGGAACGGAAAAATAGGTTTGTGGGTTTTTAGGTCGCTTGAACTACATTTCAAGGTTCATATCACACCTAGCTGCCACATGCGAGCCTATATTCAGATTACTGCGAAAAGATCAAACGATAACATGGAATGAGGATTTCCAGACAGCTTTCGAAGAAATAAAGCAATATTTGCAAGAGCCACCAATATTGATGCCACCAGTCCCGGGGAGACCTCTCATTATGTACCTAACTATACTTGAAGGATCGATGGGATGTGTATTGGGCCAGCAAGACGAAATAGGTAGAAAAGAGCATGCAATCTACTACCTTAGTAAGAAATTCACTGACTGTGAGACCAGGTACTCACTCCTTGAGAAAACTTGTTGCGCTTTGGCTTGGGCCACTAAAATATTGAGGAAATACATGGTGATGTTGTTGTACCCCAAAATTTTCCCTCCCATTTCTCATTGATTTCTCACCACAAAGCCCTTGAAGCTCAAGATTCAGTTAGGGTTTCATCTGCTCAAGACTTCTCCTTGCATTGTTGACCCAAATTAGGGTTTGCGTTTGCACAAAGATGTTTTGACCTAAAATGCCTAAGATGACTTTCATGCTTCATATTGGACTCCCAAGTTTATCCATACCAAGTTTCAAGCCTTGATTCCAAGTTTTGCCCAGTCAATTGGACAGTTGATCTAGAAATCAGCTGTATTGGGGAAAAAGTCAACTGTGGCCAATTGACAGTCAAACCTCATGAAAATTGACCCACATCAACATTATGAACTCATATGAACCATTTGATCAAGTTTGGATCACAATTCTACAAGAAATTTGATCAGATCACTAAAAGGGCAAAATGGTCATTTTTAGGGTTTTGACTGCACAAAGGTAATTTTTGACTGTTTGACCCAACCAATGGCAAACCAAGCTCACATATGGACTCAAGGACCCCATGGAATTATCTTGACATGCTAAACAAACTCAAAAGATCCCAAATACACAAAATTGACAGTTGAATTTCCCAGTCAATTGATCAATTTTGACTGTACACTGAAAAGTCAAACTTTGACTTTTTGATCAAAATCAAGAGTCAAGATTCATTTTTCATCAAAACATGCCAAATCATGAAACTTGTTCATCAAGAAATCACAAAATGCAAATTGGGGTTAGAAATTAGAATTTTTCATAACTTAGAATTTTTCTAAGTTATGAAAAACCCTAATTTTTTCCCAACTTTGCCCCACTTTCTCACCAAGATCCATTTGGATTCAAACAAAAGTCAAAACATGAAAGTTGTAGCTTGTTGTATAATCTACAACTTTGATTCAAAAAGTTTTCCCATTTGAGGCTTGTATCTCAAGTTACAAATTTTTGAATAAGGGCACTAAACCATTCTTAACTTAGTGAAATTTTAACCTATTTTGACAAGGTTTTCTACCCAACTTCAAGGCCATTTTCCATACACTTCCACTTGGAATTTAAATTTTCATTTCAAAGATGGATTGTAGTACACATTCCAAGCTTTCCAAAATGTCCAAGAACTTCTCAAACAACCTCATAACTTGAGAGAATCGAATTTCACAATATGGCAAAAACTCACTTTTGAATTGATCATGAACATGTTCATAACTTAGGCCATTTTCAAGTCAGCATAGTTTGTGCTAAATTACAGGTCCTAAAACCCTTTGACACTCAATAATTCAATGTAAAACCTTTGTGCCAAGACCATGTTTTTTGTGTTCAAGCATTGCCTAGAGGATTAATCCCAAAATAGATAAAGCATTTCTTCCATTTTTACAAAAGGTAGCTTTATGTCCAATTGAAAATCCAAGCAGTACAAATGAGATCTAATTGGCACAAGATTATGAGAAAAACACTCTGATCAAGGAGAGATTATGCAGCTCATTAGGGGGCTTCTACTGACCTAGAACACAACTTGGGCATTTGTTGCTTAAAGTGTAAGTAACTTGGCATATTGCAACACAACTCTCATATCAGCTTACAAACACTAAAGCAAACTTGTAAAACACATCCAGGACATCAAGACCAAGCTAGTACACGACCCTAACATCCCTCATACACCTCAAATCCCATAATCACCTTCAAACTGCAAGAACAGGGCAAGGCCTGCAGTTTGAGTGCCATCTCTCATTCCTCTCAAGCTTTCTTGCCCAAACCAATTCACACACATTCCCTAGCATCAGTGCAAGCTAACCATGACCTGAAACACGATCTGTAATCCCTCTAACAAGTTCCACCATTTTCACTTTTTCATTTTGCAGTTGAAGTTCCACAGCTCGATTCAAGGTGTCTCAAGGCAAAGTAAATATTAGAATAGCATCACCACACCTCAAGGAAGCTATACCAACCATTATCTTGCACTGAGAGCTTCTCCATTGCCAGATAGAACTTCAACTGAACAGGTAAGTTTTTGAATTCGTATCTCCCTTATTAGGCATTGTTAGCTTTAGGTTTGTGAAGAGAATATGTCATAATCATTGCCCTGAACATGCCCATATAATTAGATTTCATTTATATTATGTCTACTTAGAGAATTTGATGCCTGAACTTTGAACAAAAATTAGGTTAAGAATTGGGAGAGAAGAAATTCTCTCTCATTTCTGAGAGTTAAAACATGTTTTTTATATGTGTGAATTCGTGGGAAGATGCTTAACAGTTTTGATGTTGGAAGTTTTTGCTAAAACTCAAGGAATCAGGACCTTGCAATGGAAGAAAGTGGCGCGTGTTTTGTTCAAACAGAAGGCTGAAGGTTGAAGAAAGGTCTTCATGGGCTGGGCTTGTGTTGACTTTTCTTTTTGCACCATACAATTGCTTCTGAACCCCCTGAGCCCATTTGCTTTATTTTTAATGTTTTTTGACTTTTTCTTTTTTTAATTGACTCATTTATTTTTTCTCAGCATATTAAAAATATAAAAATATTTTTTCTCATCATTTTTGAATTTATTAGGTATTTATTTGATTTTTTCTTTTAGTTTGTACATAAATAAATAAATATATACTTTTTGTTTAATATACTAAAATAGTACAAATATATTTTTATACATTTTTATCTTATTTTTACTTCCTGAAAATATTTTATAGAAAAAATACTTTTTTTATTAAATATTAAATATTATTAATTAGTATATATAATACATATTTTATAAATAATATAAATGAATATGTATATATTAATACACTTAGGACAAAATACCAAAATATACATATTTTTATTTTATTAATATTTAATACTAAAAAATACATTTTTATAAATATACTATATTTTATTTTTGTATGTAAATAATAAGTATTATATATATTAAGTGATTAATACCCTTTTGATTAAAATTAGGGTTTTGCCTTAAATATGAAAATACTCCAAAAAAATAATACCTTTTTATTTTTCCCTTTTTTATTTTTACATAAATAATACTTTTTCATACACATAAAAATTCTTTTTACATTTTTGCATATTTATTTCATTTCCATTTAATCATGCAATTATTTGTTTTTTTGTAAATATTCAAAGAAAATGATGTAATAGCTAGGTTTAATTTCTTGTCTAAATATACCCCATTTGAAACATTGTACCCCCCTCCCCATATTATTGTGTTGTAATAGTGTAGGAATTTAAATTTCGCACTTTAACGCTTTCTAAACATACCATGCTAGAATTAGGGTTTGTATGCGAATAAAACGAACAAAATAGTTTGACCTAATCTCAAGATAAACAAGCATGAAAATGGACAACACATTTCACACTCGCACCCCTAGGATATTCCACTTTGTTGCCTTCAAATAATTGGGCCATGTTGCATGTTAGGTTTCTTTGGGTAAAACAAATAAATCAAATGATCATAAGTCCCTCAAAATGTTGCCTAAACAAATGATCAAGTCCCTTTCAAAGAAAAATTGCCCAAAGACATTTAACATTATTGCAATTATGGTCTAAAAGATGACCCGCGCCTGTCCCTTTCACCTCCTAATACAAGATTGTCCACCAAATGCAATGGTGGAACAAAATTGTCAAAAGGTTTAAAACATAACAAAAATCTTTGAGAAAACTTTAGGGTAGATAACTCTTAAGTACTTGTCAATTTGCAAAGAAAACACTTGCCTAATTTCAAACCACACTTCACAAACACTTCCAAAATAAACTTTCAAAAAAAACCTTGAAACATCTTTTCAAAAGACAAAACACCTTTTGTAAAACATTCGAGTAAAGAATTGTTACAAGGGTAGCCTATACAAGGCATCTTTTCAAAAACATTTTCAAAACCACACACCAAGCACCATTTCAAACAATTGAAAACCAAGGCAAGTTGATCTAAGCAAGTACCTAAGAGCCCATGGATAACCATGGATAGAAAGGGTGCTAATACCTTCCCTTTCTATAATCTACTCCCCGAACCCAAGAAAAATCTCAAAGGTTTTTGCTGTGCTTTTTAAACCTTTCCTTAGGATAAAATAAAAAGTCGGTGGCGACTCTTGCTCAACCGAAACATTTGCGAAAACAAACGCAAAACCCTAGTCAGTTCTCCCACCGTATCACAGAACTGGCGACTCTGCTGGGGAAAATTTTAAAAAGAAGTGGAGTAACCTTAGGGCTTAGATCACCCTCTTGCATGACAAATTGTTTGAATTGTTTGCTTTATATCTTGGCTCTATTGTTTGGGTTTACAAATCCTACACCCGGATTTTGGGAAACATTCATAGATAGCAATACGTTGTGGAAACTGTGCGGGGTATACCGACACGGTCGAAGCAATAGCTATATTAGTGCGACATATTTGTGAGTACCGGTAACCCTTGAGTTCAATCAAGGAGAGTACGGGGCCGCTGAGTGATGTCACTAAGCACTAATGACCTAGAACCTTACTTGACCATCTTGGCCTTTTATTAGGGGTAGTGAGATGACCGGCTTTGGTGTAGTCTGAAGTTGGTAGATACTCGATACTACACTCATTGAGGGTTGTGTTCTTGGAATATTTTGGTTGCTAGTTAAGTGGCTAAACCAAAACAATGAACAATGAAAACAATCCAATGATATTGAGCTCCTTAGAACCCGGTTACTATTTATAGGACAGGTTTTTAAGCCAACTACACTCAAGAGGGTACTTACCTATGAAACCCCATGCAAGCCTGAAACTAGGGTTTGGTGTGATTTGCTTGTACATATGTTTTGTGCATACATCATAAACATCATAAACATCATAAAACATCATATGCATTCACTAACCATTTCAAGGGTTTTGGATCTTCATCTTTGTTCTTATTTTGTAGGACATGGAAATTCCTTGCAGAAACACCATTCAAGTCAACCTTGTGAAAATCTCTCCTCAACTCAAGGAGCTCACCTCAAGAATTCCGGAAAATTCATCCTTCAGTGAAAGACATGGTAGACTGCTCAGCCTAGTCAACACCACCATTGAAGAAGACATGATAAAAGTGCTATTCCAGTTCTTTGACCCTCTTCACCACTGTTTCACTTTCCCTGATTATCAGTTGGTACCCACTTTGGAGGAGTTTTCTCAACTCCTGAGAATTCCTATCCTTAATCAACTACCATTCAACGGTACGGAAAAGGAACCAAAGCCAAAAGATGTTGCTCGAGCATTACATCTACAACCATCCGACATCAAGGGGCATTGGGAAACCAGAAGCGGCGTCAAAGGATTCTTTGCAAAATTTTTGTTTGAAAAGGCACAAGAATGTTGGAATTCATTGGACCTACAAGCCTTTGAAGAGATTGTGGCACTCCTTATCTATGGATTGGTCTTGTTCCCAAATCCTGACCAATTGGTAGATGTCAACGCCGTCAAAATCTTCTTGTCCAGAAATCCAATACCAACCTTGCTTGGGGACATCCTTCACTCATTTTACACACGAACAATGAGAAAGAGGGGTGTTCTCATGTGCTGTACTCCTATCCTTGCAAGGTGGTTTATTTCGCACCTTCCACAATCTGTCCTGAAGAATGACCAAGGTTCAAGGTGGTCCCAACGGTTGATGACTCGTACTCATTCTGATGTGCATTGGTGTTCTCGGTCCAGAGAAAATGTCATCATTGTCGATCGTTACGGAGAATTTCCTAATGTTCCTTTACTTGGAATCAGGGGAGGTATCACCTACAACCCTTGCCTAGCTTTGAGGCAATTTGGATATGCACGAAGGGATGGCCCTCATGACATGTTGATTCCTAACCTAGTTTTTGACTTCGACAACGATGAACAAGGACTTCGCCAGAGATTCATCAGAGCTTGGGGAAAACTCAACAAGGTTGATAGCAAGACTCTGGGACACAAGAATTCCATCCCTCTTGAGCCCTATCTCAAGTGGGTACGAGCTCGAGCCCAAAGTCTAATGATGCCTTATCCTCATGTACTCCCAGTGATTAAAGAGCCCGTCAATGAAGGAGAGGTTCCCTACACCATCCTACACCCAGACATGCCTACATCGTGGGAGGAAATGCAGAAAAGTTGGATTCAGCTCAAGGAGGAACGAAATACTTTTGAAGCTAGCTTCTACGCCAGTGAGAAAAAGGTTCTAGAGCTTACCCGCCGACTCCATGAGCAAGAGGCCCTCAACACCTACATCGCACCAAAGAGGATGCGCAATGTCTTTTTTCCTTAAAAAGTTATTTTGTAATATTTGGCCCATGGGGCATTTATGTACTAACAACTTTCTTCTTATTAATATGACGTGCGTTCTTCTTTGTCTAAAATAATTTTGAATGTCCTAAATCCTTGAATGCATTGCATACATAAGCATGCCATTCATCATGTGCATAAGCAGGTCTCACTCCAGGTTTCCTTATCTGTCTGCTATTTATTTCAGTAGGATGGATCTCGAGCAAACAGTCAAAGACCTACAAGCTCAGAATGCACAGTTCCAGCAACTCCTGATGACCTTGGCTAAGGGTCAGGAGGATATCAAGACTCAATTGGGGAATAAGGACCCAGTGAAAAAGAAGAAAAAGAGGATTGGGGTGGCTACTTTGGGGAGAAGATTTGACGGAGAAGCTCGGAGAGTGCTTGAATTTCCTCCTACTTCTGATGAGGGGACTAGTAAAAGAGATGGAGCTACGGTGCCTTCCGAGTCTGATGCGGAAGAAGAAGAGGTTGAAGAGGATGAAGATTATTCCGATCAGCAATACCCTCCAGCTGATGACAAATACAAAGGTTTAGAAGACAGATTGGCCGCCATGGAATTACAAAGAGTACCGGGTTTGGATTTTGAAGACTTGGGTTTGGTTGCCGGGATTGTGATTCCCCCAAAATTCAAAGTTCCAGTGTTTGTAAGGTATGATGGGTTGTCCTGTCCCAAAATGCATCTCAGGTCCTACGTGAGAAAGATTCAACCCTATACGGCAGACAAAAACCTCTGGATTCATTTCTTTCAAGACAGCCTTTCGGGAGCTCAGTTGGAGTGGTTTTATCAGCTAGAAGGAACCAGTGTCAGAAATTGGGAAGATTTGGCCACCGCTTTCTACAAATAATAACAATATAATTCTGACCTTGCTCCTACTCGTACCCAACTTCAGGGTATGTCACTAGGAACGAGCGAGGGATTCAAAGAATATGCACAAAAATGGAGGGATTTGGCTGGCAGGGTGCAGCCTCCTTTAACCGACCGTGAACTTGTTGATATGTTTCTTGGGACCCTATCTGGGCCATTTTTCAATCATTTAATTGGTAACTCTTCCGCGGGGTTTACCGATTTGATCTTAACAGGCGAGAGAATAGAAGCTGGCATCAAGTCAGGAAAGATTCAGAAGAGTGTTGCTGCAAGTATTGAGAAGAAGCCTTTTAAGAAGGAAACAACTGTGGTATATTCTCAGAGAAGAGCAGGGAAGACGGAGCGTAGGCCAACTGTGGGGGCCGTAATGATTCAAAACACTCAGAGTGAGCAGCCTCGCTATAACCAGTCCAGACCAAATCAACAACGAGTGGAACGGCCACAACGGCAGTTCACCCGTATTAACATGACTCCAGCGCAAGTGCTTCCCCATCTGTTGAAGTTGAATCTTGCCACCATCAAGGAGGCACCAAAGAATGTGAATACATCCTCTCCGCATTATCATGCCAATGCTAAATGCGCCTACCATTCAGACAGTGTTGGACACGATACCAACGATTGTTGGGCACTCAAGCACAAAATCCAAGACCTGATAGAGGCTAAGGAGGTAGAGTTTGACGCTCCAGAGAAGCCTAATGTGATATCTGCACCCCTGCCGAAGCACAGCCGAAATGTCAATGCCATTGAAGAAGATTTGTATGTTGCTGATGTCAGTGATCTGACTACTCCATTGCTAACCATTAAGTTGAATTTGTTAAGGGCCGGGATCTTCCCGGGATGTAAGGAAGACTGCTATTGTTGTTACTCTCTGCCGTTTGATTGTCCGTTACTGAAGAAAGTCATCCAAGGCCTTATGGATAGTCGACAAATTTTGTTTGAAAAAGTTTCTGCTGTTCCAGTTCATACTGAAGATGTCTCAATCATAACCATTCACGCCAATCTTTCCAAGGCCGTCAAAAAGCTTGTTAAGATTACACCAGCTACGAAATCTGTTCCTTTGAAGATAACAATGCCAGGGCCTGTTCCCTATGTTTCTGAGAAGTCGATACCTTGGAACTATGGCGGCGACGTCTACTACCATGGTATCAAACAAATCGAAATAATTGAAGAAAGTTCGGACGATGAAGAAGCCAGCGTTAGTAACATTGTGGGCACTAGCAAAATCACCAGGAGCGGGAGAATATTTTCTCCAGAGATTGCCCCTCCAAGAGCAGTCTTTGGACCCTCATCAGCTGGTAAGGTCACCCCGGCACCAATAAAACTCTCTGCTGGAACTCCTTTGATTGAAGACGTTGTTGTTCCTAGTGCTGTCTCTCCTACCGCTGCTGGCAAAGGTAAGGGAATCCAAGATGAGTCCGTCAGGACGAGGGCTCAACCCTTGGTAATCCCGGAAACCTCTAAGAAGGAAATGGATGAGATTTTGAGGATAATCAAAAGAAGCGATTACGATGTAGTAGAACAGCTGGGGCAAACCCCCTCCAAGATTTCCATGCTGGCAGTATTACTTTGCTCAGAAGCGCATGCTAAAGCTCTGATAAAGTTTCTGAAGGCAGCTCATGTGCCCCAAGAAACCTCTGCGGATCAATTTCAAAATTGCGTGGCTAGCCTGACTGCGGACAACGGATTAGGTTTTTCTGATGCCGACCTAACTCCTAAAGGCAGGAATCACAATGATGCTTTGCACATTTCAGTCGAGTGTCGAGGAACTACTCTCGCGCACGTCTTGGTCGACACTGGTTCGTCGCTGAATGTATTGCCTAAAAAGGCCTTGGACCGACTAGATTGTGAGGGGTTGGAATTGAAGCCGAGTGATATTGTTGTCAGAGCTTTCGATGGTTCGAAGAGAATGGTCCATGGAGAGGTTGAAATTCCCATCAAGATAGGCACTGAGGTGTTTAAATCCACTTTCTATGTGATGGACATCCGTCCGTCATACTCTTGCTTGCTGGGTAGGCCTTGGATACACCATGCTGGGGCAGTCACCTCCTCCTTACATCTGATGTTGAAGTATCCTGTTAAGGGAAAGATCATTACCATCCATGGCGAAGAAGAGTACATGATTAGCCACTTAAATTCTTTCCGGTATGTGGAGGTTGAAGGAGAGTTCATTGAGACACCGTTTCAACATTTCGAAGAAGTCCTTCCCGAAATAGCAGTAGCAAAGTTGGCAGCTGAGACACCGAGACAGATGGCCAGGATGGCATCTCTGGAGGACGCGAGGGCCGCAATAAAAGAAGGGAAGAATTCAGCATGGGGGCAGTTACCTGACATTCCACATAAGACTGACAAATTTGGATTAGGGTTCACAGCCGCAGGCCAGAAAGCTATGCGCCGTTCGAAGATTGAAAGGGCGCCAGTCAAAATTTCTCCCTACGGAATCAACGCCTTGGAAGACGAAGACAAAGAGAGCAACATTGAAGAGTGGATTTATCCAACTGTCAGAGGAGGATTGAGCAACTGGGAGGCAAAAGACTTTGTCCCCATCACTTTTATTCATCAGTAATTTATCTGTTAAACATTTCCTATTTGGTCTGTAATATTTACTTTCAAACAATCCGTACACTATCTTTTCACCCCATGCCTTGCCCGGGGCATGTAGGTCCACTTGTAAGGGTTTTGATTATTTTTCATATCCATATGCCATGTTTAATGATTCATTGGACGTTTTTCATTTGATAAACTGCTTATGTTCATTTTCTTTCCTTTTGCATTTTTTGTTTAAGGATGGATATCCCTTACACACACCCACACTCACCAATGCAGGTACCCATCCACTCCGGATTCCATGGGTGACTACTCTGCTATATCTCTCAATAACTCTGAAGATCTGGTCAATCTAGCCGAGTATGAAGATGACGAAGGTTGTGAAGTACCCGGGGAACTAGCCAGACTTCTGCAACAAGAGGAAAGGGCCATCTTACCGCACGAAGAGTCATTGGAAACTGTCAACTTAGGGACCGAGGAAGACCAGAAGGAGGTGCAAGTAGGTGCCAATCTGGAACCAAGAGTCAAGAAGCGCTTGGTACAGTTGTTGAATGAGTATGTTGAAATCTTCGCTTGGTCTTATGAAGACATGCCGGGTTTAGACACAGACATCGTGGTTCACCGTCTCCCCACAAGAGAGGATTGTCCACCGATCAAGCAAAAAGTTCGCCGAATGAGGCCCGACATGTTCGAAAAGATCAAAGCAGAAGTAATGAAGCAATTCGATGCTGGCTTTCTGGCCGTTACGTCCTATCCTCAATGGGTCGCTAACATTGTGCCAGTACCTAAGAAAGATGGCAAAGTCAGGATGTGTGTAGACTACTGGGATTTGAATAGGGCCAGCCCCAAAGATGATTTCCCGCTACCTCACATTGACATTTTGATCGACAATACAGCTCAACACAAAGTGTTTTCCTTCATGGATGGATTCTCGGGCTACAATCAAATCAAAATGGCCCCCGAGGATATGGAGAAAACAACTTTTGTCACACAATGGGGCACTTTCTGTTATAAGGTTATGTCGTTCGGGCTGAAGAACGCAGGGGCAACTTATCAACGCACCATGGTAGCTTTATTTCATGATATGATACATCATGAGATTGAAGTTTACGTAGACGATATGATAGCTCGGTCACAAACAGAGGAAGAGCACCTTGAACATCTAGAGAAGCTATTCGCCAGATTAAGAGAATACAAGCTCAGGCTGAATCCAAGTAAATGCACTTTTGGAGTTAGGTCTGGTAAACTCCTGGGATTCATTGTAAGCAACAAAGGAATTGAAGTCGATCCCGCAAAAGTAAAAGCAATACAAGAGATGCCTGCTCCCCGTACTGAGAAGGAAGTTAGAGGATTCTTGGGGCGCTTAAACTATATTTCCAGATTCATCTCACATATGACTTCTACCTGTGAACCAATTTTCAAACTCTTGAAGAAAGATCAGGTAGTTGAATGGAACGACGATTGTCAAGCTGCTTTTGATAGAATCAAGGAGTATTTGCTAGAACCTCCTATTCTGATGCCACCCGTCGAAGGAAGACCATTGATCATATATTTGACCGTCTTGGATAACTCAATGGGGTGTGTTTTGGGCCAGCATGACAAGTCTGGTCGAAAAGAGCATGCTATTTATTACCTTAACAAAAAGTTTACCGACTGTGAGACTCGCTACTCACTGCTCGAGAAAACTTGTTGCGCTTTGGTATGGGCTGCTCGCCGACTAAGACAGTATATGTTGACTCATACCACCTTGTTGATTTCCAAAATGGATCCTATCAAGTATATCTTCGAAAAGCCCGCTTTATCTGGAAGAATAGCTAGATGGCAAATGATCCTGACTGAGTATGACATCCAGTACACCACCCAAAAAGCTATAAAAGGGAGTGTACTAGCTGACCATCTGGCTCATCAAGCTATCGAAGATTATCAACCCATGAGATTTGACTTCCCAGACGAGGACATCATGAATCTGGACAACATTGAAGGTAGCGGACCGTATGACGGACCCGAAAAGGGATCCCGATGGACCCTGTACTTTGATGGTGCTTCAAATGCACTTGGAAACGGTATTGGCGCAATACTCATTTCTCCAGAAGGTTGTCACACACCTTTCACGGCCCGACTTTGCTTCAACTGCACAAACAACATGGCTGAGTATGAAGCTTGCATCTTTGGTCTCAAGGCTGCTATAGACTTGGGGATCAAATCTTTGATCGTATTCGGGGACTCGGCTTTGGTCATCAGCCAAATCAAAGGAGAGTGGGATACCAAGCATCCTAATCTTATCCCATACAAAGAACATGTCCTAACATTGTTGCCTCATTTCGAGCAAATTACCTTCGAGCATTTCCCGCGAGAAGAGAAACAACTAGCAGATGCTCTGGCCATAATGTCCTCCATGTTTAAACTCAACTGGGATAACGAGGCTCCCCAAATCACCATCGAGCGAATGGATGAACCTGCGCATTGTCACGAGATTAATACCGAAGAAATGGTGGAACAACCTTGGTTCCATGAAATCAAAAGGTATCTCGAGACTAGAGATTATCCCAAAGGAGCTTCCGTAAATGATAAGAAGTTCTTAAGGAAATTCGCCGCTAAATTCTTCCTGAGCAACGACATTCTTTACAAGCGAAGCCATGATTGTGTACTACTCCGATGCGTAGACAAAGCTGAAGCGGAGTTGATTATGACTGACATACACAGCGGCACATTTGGAACTCACTTGAGCGGGCATACAATGGCTAAGAAGATCCTAAGGGCAGGCTATTACTGGTCTACCATGGAAGCTGACTGCCATCAACATTCCCGTACTTGCCACAAGTGCCAAGTCTACGCCGATAAAGTTCATATCCCTCCGGTTCCTCTCAACGTTCTGACTGCTCCTTGGCCATTTGCAATGTGGGGCATTGACATGATTGGAGAGATCAAGCCCACGACTTCCAACGGACATCGCTTCATCCTGGTTGCCATTGACTATTTCACCAAATGGGTCGAAGCAGCTTCCTTCGCCTCTGTTACTAAAAATGTGGTTGCCCGCTTTATTAAGCAAAATCTCATATATCAGTATGGTGTTCCAGACAGGATCATCACAGACAACGGTACAAATCTGAATAACACGATGATCACTGCATTGTGCGAACAATTCAAGATTTATCATCACAATTCATCTCCCTATCGGCCGAAGATGAACGGTGCTGTTGAAGCTGCGAACAAAAACATTAAGAAGATCATTCAGAAAATGACAGTCACTTACAAAGACTGGCATGAGATGTTACCGTTTGCTCTGCATGGATACCGTACGACGACACGTACTTCAACTGGGGCAACCCCATTTTCTTTGGTTTATGGCATGGAAGCTGTTTTGCCTATGGAAGTCCAGATTCCTTCTCTAAGGATTATGAAGGATGCAGGTTTGAATGAAGATGATTGGATGCAGACCCGACTTGATCAACTCAACCTGATCGACGAAAAACGACTCGCTGCTATATGCCATGGTCAGGCGTATCAAAAACGGATGATCAAGGCCTTCAATAAGAAAGTCAGACGTCAAGTGTATCAAGTCGGAGATCTCGTAATCAAGCGGATTATCTTGACGCAAAGTGATCCCAGGGGTAAATGGACTCCTACATATGAAGGACCATTTGTGATCAAGGGCATATTTTCTGGTGGCGCAATGATTCTGACCACCATGGACGGCGACGATTTGCCGCACCCTGCGAACGCAGACATAGTCAAAAGATACTACGCATAAGATAACCCGGCAAGTTGAAAACCCGAAAGGGCGACTTGGGCAAAAGTGGGTATCCCGGTGAACCGAAAACCCGAAAGGGCGGTTCAGGCAAAAATTAGGGATAAAAACAAAAAAATCTGTACACCCGGCAAGTTGAAAACCCGAAAGGGCGGCTTGGGCAAAAAGGTGTTTCCCGGTGGATCGAAAACCCGAAAGGGAGATTCAAGAAAAAGTTAGGGAATCAAAGCGTATGACTATGTCTCGTCGGATCACTTCAAGGAAAATCTCTTCATCAACCGGTTCCAGGCTTCTGATCAATCCAGTCATCGTCAAACGAGGCATTGAATGGACAGATGTTCAGAGTTATGAAAGCTATAGCGGAATGGAATCCCATGGAATTATTGCACATAGCCATCTTTATTTTGTATAAATCTTTCAAATATTTACGGCAAAATCCTCTTACTAGGATGATTGTCTCCTTTGTAGAAATATACTCATAGAAAATCAATACAAATACTTTTCCCAGAAATTTGTGTCATTTCCTTTTCTTTTCTCTTGCACTATTTGTTTTATTTTGAGAAACGTCCAATGTTTTGTTAAATAGGCATATGCATTTGAAACATAATCATTTTCTTATGAGTCGGGAAAGAGGATTACTGATAGGTCAAAGGAACAGTTGGATATCTTGATACCCTTCAAAGGAAACCCCCGGGAGATTTGGAACCCCTATCCCTAGCAAGGGTTGTAGGTGATACCTCCCCTGATTCCAAGTAAAGGAACATTAGGAAATTCTCCGCAACGATCGACAATGATGACATTTTCTCTGGACCGAGAACACCAATGCACATCAGAATGAGTAAGAGTCATCAACTGTTGGGACCACCTTGAACCTTGGTCATTCTTCAGGACAGATTGTGGAAGGTGCGAAATAAACCACCTTGCAAGGATAGGAGTACAACACATGAGAACACCCCTCTTTCTCATTGTTCATGTGTAAAATGAGTGAAGGATGTCCCCAAGCAAGGTTGGTATTGGATTTCTGGACAAGAAGATTTTGAAGACGTTGACATCTACCAATTGGTCAGGATTTGGGAACAAGACCAATCCATAGATAAGGAGTGCCACAATCTCTTCAAAGGCTTGTAGGTCCAATGAATTCCAACATTCTTGTGCCTTTTCAAACAAGAATTTTGCTAAGAATCCTTTGATGCCGCTTCTGGTTTCCCAATGCCCCTTGATGTCGGATGGTTGTAGATGTAATGCTCGAGCAACATCTTCTGGCTTTGGTTCCTTTTCCGTACCGTTGAATGGTAGTTGATTAAGGATAGGAATTCTCAGGAGTTGAGAAAACTCCTCCAAAGTGGGTACCAACTGATAATCAGGGAAAGTGAAACAGTGGTGAAGAGGGTCAAAGAACTGGAATAGCACTTTTATCATGTCTTCTTCAATGGTGGTGTTGACTAGGCTGAGCAGTCTACCATGTCTTTCACTGAAGGATGAATTTTCCGGAATTCTTGAGGTGAGCTCCTTGAGTTGAGGAGAGATTCTCACAAGGTTGACTTGAATGGTGTTTCTGCGAGGAATTTCCATGTCCTACAAAATAAGAACAAAGATGAAGATTCAAAACCCTTGAAATGGTTAGTGAATGCATATGATGTTTTATGATGTTTATGATGTTTATGATGTATGCACAAAACATATGTACAAGCAAATCACACCAAACCCTAGTTTCAGGCTTGCATGGGGTTTCATAGGTAAGTACCCTCTTGAGTGTAGTTGGCTTAAAAACCTGTCCTATAAATAGTAACCGGGTTCTAAGGAGCTCAATATCATTGGATTGTTTTCATTGTTCATTGTTTTGGTTTAGCCACTTAACTAGCAACCAAAATATTCCAAGAACACAACCCTCAATGAGTGTAGTATCGAGTATCTACCAACTTCAGACTACACCAAAGCCGGTCATGTCACTACCCCTAATAAAAGGCCAAGATGGTCAAGTAAGGTTCTAGGTCATTAGTGCTTAGTGACATCACTCAGCGGCCCCGTACTCTCCTTGATTGAACTCAAGGGTTACCGGTACTTACAAATATGTCGCACTAATATAGCTATTGCTTCGACCGTGTCGGTATACCCCGCACAGTTTCCACAACGTATTGCTATCTATGAATGTTTCCCAAAATCCGGGTGTAGGATTTGTAAACCCAAACAATAGAGCCAAGATATAAAGCAAACAATTCAAACAATTTGTCATGCAAGAGGGTGATCTAAGCCCTAAGGTTACTCCACTTTTTTTTAAAATTGTCCCCAGCAGAGTTGCCAGTTCTGTGATACGATGGGAGAACTGACTAGGGTTTTGCGTTTGTTTTCGCAAATGTTTCGGTTGAGCAAGAGTCGCCACCGACTTTTTATTTTATCCTAAGGAAAGGTTTAAAAAGCACAGCAAAAACCTTTGAGATTTTTCTTGGGTTCGGGGAGTAGATTATAGAAAGGGAAGGTATTAGCACCCTTTCTATCCATGGTTATCCATGGGCTCTTAGGTACTTGCTTAGATCAACTTGCCTTGGTTTTCAATTGTTTGAAATGGTGCTTGGTGTGTGGTTTTGAAAATGTTTTTGAAAAGATGCCTTGTATAGGCTACCCTTGTAACAATTCTTTACTCGAATGTTTTACAAAAGGTGTTTTGTCTTTTGAAAAGATGTTTCAAGGTTTTTTTTGAAAGTTTATTTTGGAAGTGTTTGTGAAGTGTGGTTTGAAATTAGGCAAGTGTTTTCTTTGCAAATTGACAAGTACTTAAGAGTTATCTACCCTAAAGTTTTCTCAAAGATTTTTGTTATGTTTTAAACCTTTTGACAATTTTGTTCCACCATTGCATTTGGTGGACAATCTTGTATTAGGAGGTGAAAGGGACAGGCGCGGGTCATCTTTTAGACCATAATTGCAATAGTGTTAAATGTCTTTGGGCAATTTTTCTTTGAAAGGGACTTGATCATTTGTTTAGGCAACATTTTGAGGGACTTATGATCATTTGATTTATTTGTTTTACCCAAAGAAACCTAACATGCAACATGGCCCAATTATTTGAAGGCAACAAAGTGGAATATCCTAGGGGTGCAAGTGTGAAATGTGTTGTCCATTTTCATGCTTGTTTATCTTGAGATTAGGTCAAACTATTTTGTTCGTTTTATTCGCATACAAACCCTAATTCTAGCATGGTATGTTTAGAAAGCGTTAAAGTGCGAAATTTAAATTCCTACACTATTACAACACAATAATATAGGGAGGGGGTACAATGTTTCAAATGGGGTATATTTAGACAAGAAATTAAACCTAGCTATTACATCATTTTCTTTGAATATTTACAAAAAAACAAATAATTGCATGATTAAATGGAAATGAAATAAATATGCAAAAATGTAAAAAGAATTTTTATGTGTATGAAAAAGTATTATTTATGTAAAAATAGAAAAGGGAAAAATAAAAAGGTATTATTTTTTTGGAGTATTTTCATATTTAAGGCAAAACCCTAATTTTAATCAAAAGGGTATTAATCACTTAATATATATAATACTTATTATTTACATACAAAAATAAAATATAGTATATTTATAAAAATGTATTTTTTAGTATTAAATATTAATAAAATAAAAATATGTATATTTTGGTATTTTGTCCTAAGTGTATTAATATATACATATTCATTTATATTATTTATAAAATATGTATTATATATACTAATTAATAATATTTAATATTTAATAAAAAAAGTATTTTTTCTATAAAATATTTTCAGGAAGTAAAAATAAGATAAAAATGTATAAAAATATATTTGTACTATTTTAGTATTTTAAACAAAAAGTATATATTTATTTATTTATGTACAAACTAAAAGAAAAAATCAAATAAATACCTAATAAATTCAAAAATGATGAGAAAAAATATTTTTATATTTTTAATATGCTGAGAAAAAATAAATGAGTCAATTAAAAAAAGAAAAAGTCAAAAAACATTAAAAATAAAGCAAATGGGCTCAGGGGGTTCAGAAGCAATTGTATGGTGCAAAAAGAAAAGTCAACACAAGCCCAGCCCATGAAGACCTTTCTTCAACCTTCAGCCTTCTGTTTGAACAAAACACGCGCCACTTTCTTCCATTGCAAGGTCCTGATTCCTTGAGTTTTAGCAAAAACTTCCAACATCAAAACTGTTAAGCATCTTCCCACGAATTCACACATATAAAAAACATGTTTTAACTCTTAGAAATGAGAGAGAATTTCTTCTCTCCCAATTCTTAACCTAATTTTTGTTCAAAGTTCAGGCATCAAATTCTCTAAGTAGACATAATATAAATGAAATCTAATTATATGGGCATGTTCAGGGCAATGATTATGACATATTCTCTTCACAAACCTAAAGCTAACAATGCCTAATAAGGGAGATACGAATTCAAAAACTTACCTGTTCAGTTGAAGTTCTATCTGGCAATGGAGAAGCTCTCAGTGCAAGATAATGGTTGGTATAGCTTCCTTGAGGTGTGGTGATGCTATTCCAATATTTACTTTTCCTTGAGACACCTTGAATCGAGCTGTGGAACTTCAACTGCAAAATGAAAAAGTGAAAATGGTGGAACTTGTTAGAGGGATTACAGATCGTGTTTCAGGTCATGGTTAGCTTGCACTGATGCTAGGGAATGTGTGTGAACTGGTTTGGGCAAGAAAGCTTGAGAGGAATGAGAGATGGCACTCAAACTGCAGGCCTTGCCCTGTTCTTGCAGTTTGAAGGTGATTATGGGATTTGAGGTGTATGAGGGATGTTAGGGTCGTGTACTAGCTTGGTCTTGATGTCCTGGATGTGTTTTACAAGTTTACTTTAGTGTTTGTAAGCTGATATGAGAGTTGTGTTGCAATATGCCAAGTTACTTACACTTTAAGCAACAAATGCCCAAGTTGTGTTCTAGGTCAGTAGAGGCCCCCTAATGAGCTGCATAATCTCTCCTTGATCAGAGTGTTTTGCTCATAATCTTGTGCCAATTAGATCTCATTTGTACTGCTTGGATTTTCAATTGGACATAAAGCTACCTTTTGCAAAAATGGAAGAAATGCTTTATCTATTTTGGGATTAATCCTCTAGGCAATGCTTGAACACACAAAACATGGTCTTGGCACAAAGGTTTTGCATTGAATTATTGAGTGACAAAGGGTTTTAGGACCTGTAATTTAGCACAAACTATGCTGACTTGAAAATGGCCTAAGTTATGAACATGTTCATGATCAATTCAAAAGTGAGTTTTTGCCATATTGTGAAATTCGATTCTCTCAAGTTATGAGGTTGTTTGAGAAGTTCTTGGACATTTTGGAAATCTTGGAATGTGTACTACAATCCATATTTGAAATGAAAATTGAAATTCCAAGTGGAAGTGTATGGAAAATGGCCTTGAAGTTGGGTAGAAAACCTTGTCAAAATAGGTTAAAATTTCACTAAGTTAAGAATGGTTTAGTGCCCTTATTCAAAAATTTGTAACTTGAGATACAAGCCTCAAATGGGAAAACTTTGTGAATAAAAGTTGTAGATTATGCAACAAGCTACAACTTTCATGTTTTGACTATTGTTTGAATCCAAATGGATCTTGGTGAGAAAGTGGGGCAAAGTTGGGAAAAAATTAGGGTTTTTCATAACTTGGAAAAATTCTAAGTTATGAAAAATTCTAATTTCTAACCCCAATTTGCATTTTGTGATTTCTTGATGAACAAGTTTCATGATTTGGCATGTTTTGATGAAAAATGAATCTTGACTCTTGATTTTGATCAAAAAGACAAAGTTTGACTTTTCAGTGTACAGTCAAAATTGATCAATTGACTGGGAAATTCAATTGTCAATTTTGTGTATTTGGGATCTTTTGAGTTTGTTGAGCATGTAAAGATAATTCCATGGGGTCCTTGAGTCCATATGTGAGCTTGGTTTGCCATTGGTTGGGTCAAACAGTCAAAAATTACCTTTGTGCAGTCAAAACCCTAAAAATGACCATTTTGCCCTTTTAGTGATCTGATCAAATTTCTTGTAGAATTGTGATCCAAACTTGATAAAATGGTTCATATGAGTTCATAATGTTGATGTGGGTCAATTTTCATGAGGTTTGACTGTCAATTGGCCATAGTTGACTTTTTCCCCAATACAGCTGATTTCTAGGTCAACTGTCCAATTGACTGGGCAAAACTTGGAATCAAGGCTTGAAACTTGGTATGGATAAACTTGGGAGTCCAATATGAAGCATGAAAGTCATCTTAGGCATTTTAGGTCAAAACATCTTTGTGCAAACGCAAACCCTAATTTGGGTCAACAGATGCATACCACATGGTTAATAGCAAGGATGGATCCTTTAAAATATGTGTTCAAGAAACCAGCTCTTACGGGAAGGATTGCTCGATGGAAGATGTTACTATCAGAGTATGATATACTGTATGTTACCCAAAAGGCCATCAAGGGTAGTGTATTGGTTGATCATATAGCCCATCAACCATTTCCAGAATATCAACCCATGAAATTTGACTTCTCGGACGAAGATGTTATGGCTATCGATGACTACGTAATACCAAGACCTAACGAAGGACCTGAGCCAGGGGAACGGTGGATACTCATATTCGACGGAGCTTCAAATGCATTGGGACATGGTATCGGGCAGTCTTAACTTCCCCAAAGAACTATCATAAACCTTATACCGCAAGGTTATATTTCGACTGCACCAATAATATCGCTGAGTCAAGTCTGGAAGCTGCCATCGACTTGAGAATCAAATGTCTTGAAGTATTTGGAGACTCTGCGTTAGTCATATGCCAAGTCAAAGGTGAATGGGACACCAAACACACAAACTTAATTCCATATCGGGGCCACGTCTTAAAGCTGGCTGCAGAATTTACCGAAATCACTTTCAATCATATCCCCGCGAGAAGAAAATCAAATGGCAGATGCATTAACAACCTTGTCGGATATGTTTAAGTAACTTGGCCCAATCACGAGCCACACATCATTATCATACATTTTAAAGAACCAGCGCACTGCCTCGCTATTGAAGAAGGGCCGAATGACAAACTTTGGTGATACGACATCAAGAGGTATCTTGAAAAGCAAGAATACCCTGAAGATTCCTCTATCATCAAAAAACGAACCCTGCGAAGTCTAGCATCAAAATTCTTTCTGAGCGGTAATATAATGTACAAAAGGAATTATGATATGGTGTTGCTCAGGTGCGTAGAGAAACAGGAAGCGGACACACATATGAGAGAAATCCATGAAGGCACCTTCGGAACCCATACAAATGGGCATGCTATGGCAAGAAAGATTCTACGGGTAGGGTACTACTGGTTAACGATGAAGGCAGACTGTTATAATTATACAAAAACCTGTCACAAATGCCAAAGCTATGCTGATAAATGAATGTACCGCCTACTCCTCTGAATGTCATGAGCTCTCCTTGGTCGTTCTCAATGTGGGTAATCGATATGATAAGTATGATCGAATCGAAGGCATCTAACGGACACCGGTTTATACTGGTTGCCATTGATTACTTCACCAAATGGGTAGAGGCCGCATCATACGCAAATGTGATGAGCCAAGTGGTCACTCGCTTCATCAAGCAAAATCTCATATGTAGATATGGGATTCCAAACAAGATCATAACTGATAATGGGTCTAATTTAAATAAAAAAATGATGAAAGAATTATGCGACAATTTCAAGATCGAGCATCATAATTCCTCACCGTACCGACCCAAGATGAATGGGGCCGTCGAAGCTGCGAACAAGAATATCAAGAAAATAATTCAGAAGATGGTAAAGACATACAAAGATTGGCATGAAATGCTTCATTTTGCTTTACATGGATATCATACCTCTGTACGTACGTCAAATGATGCAACTCCTTTTTCTCTAGTATACGGCATGGAGGCGGTACTCCCAGTCGAGATAGAAATTCCATCACTCTGAGTGCTAATGGAAACTAAGCTTGAAGAAGCCGAGTGGGTTCAAACACAACTTAATCAACTCAACCTCATCGAAGGAAAATGCTTGACAACTGTGTATCATGATCAATTATATCAAAAACGGATGAAGAAAGCCTTCGACAAGAAGGTTCATCCTCGTATATTCAAAGAAGGGGACTTAGTACTCAAAAACATTATGCTACCCCGTCTCGATTCATGTGGTAAATGGACACCCAATTACGAGGGTCCATTTGTGGTAAAAACAACATTCTCCGATGGTGGTCTTATCCTCACAACAATGGATGGGGAAGAGTCACCGCACCCGGAAAATAGAAACACAGTCAAAAAATACTATCTATAATAAAGCTCGCTAAGCTTGATCCCTAAAAAGGAGACTTAGGCAAAAAGGAGCATCCTGTTGGATTGAAAACCCTAAAAAGGGCGATCCAGGAAAAATTAGGGACATACAAAAAAACTATCCCGGTGGATTGAAAACCCGAAAGGGCGATCCAGGCAAAAATTAGGGATTTCATTCAAAGAAATAAAGAACAAAAAGACTGCAATCTACGATCCACGAAGGGAGGAATCGGTCTAAATCATCCGACTCAAAAGCAAAGAAGATTGGAGCTATCAAGAGAGCATTGGGGAAATAGAAGTAGCAACCATCATTTTTATTGCCATTTACAACTTTTTATCAAAATTTTTTGTAATTATCTCTTTTTAGGGATTACATCTTATATACTCGCCTATTTAGAGGCATATTTATCAATAAAACATTGAAGTCTTCTTCAAATATTTCAAATGTGTTTCTTTCTTTTAAGACTTGTTTGCAAAATACTGTATTTATTTTTGCAAATATCATTTCAAATCATGTTGAGGAATTGACATACCAATAAAAGAACTCGACAAAACATCGAAAAATATTTTTGTTATGAGAACATTAAAGGAATAGCCACGCTTACATATGCGACTATGTCAATATTCATGTCGACAATGTCCATGTCTACATCTATACCCACACTTGCACCCACGCCACAAATATCAAGACCTATGTTCAAATTAAATTCAAAAAAATACCACGACGTCGAAAAAGGGTTGACATCTTAAAAACCAATGGTTTAAAGAGGAGAATACAAAAGCATTTCCTCAACATTTAGGACATATGGTTTACACCAATATATGTTTAAGACATACGCTCATTCGCCACATTCGCATTTCAAAATCCAACATCCATTCACGCATTATCCAAGTCATTCATCGCATCCAATCATCACATCACATGCATCAATCAATCATTACACATCATACATCGCATATAGCATTCCTCGAAATCCACTTCGAACAAAGCCAGTACCTTAAGGGTCCTCTAATCAATTCTTACCTCGGTTAGAAGCAAATAACCAGCAAAATCCGTTCCCAGTTTCGGTTAAACTAAGATATGATCACTCGTGATAGTTTCTTCTTCATTTAAACATGTTGTGTCAGTCTCCATGCGACAATGTGTGAATTATTCTACATATTGTGTCAGTCTCCATGCAGCGATATGTTTTTCCTTTGCGATCTAGCTCATTGTGTCAGACTCTAGGCAGCAATGTTGCGAAATCAACAATTCCACTCATTGTGTCAGTCTCTACGCGACAATGTGTGAAATTTTCTATATTTAACTTATTGTGACAATATCTACGCAGCAATATGTTTCTTTCTTAGCTCGTTGTGTCAGACCCCAGGCAACAATGTTGCGAAGTCAGCAATTCCACCCATTATGTCAGTCTCTTTGCGACAATGTGTGATTTTTCTATACTTAGTTTATTGTGTCAGTTTCCACGGAGCAATATGTCTTTTCTTTGTGATTCAAACATGTTGTGTCAGTCTCTACGCGGCAATATGATTCTTTCTTAGCTCATTGTGTCAGACCTTAGGCAACAATGTTGTGAAGTCAGAAATTCCATCCATTGTGTCAGTCTCTATGCGAAAATGTGTGATTTTTCTATACTTAATTTATTGTGTCAGTCTCCATGCAACAACATGTCTTTTCTTTGCGATTCAAACATGTTATGTCAGTCTCCACGCAGCAATATGTTCTTTGTTCACGATATAGCCCATTGTGTCAGGCTCCATGCAGTAATGTGAGAAATCTACAAATCGACTTATTTCGTCAGTCCCCATACAGAAATGTCATTATCAAACCTTTTTCATTTGCATCAGTCTCCATGCAGCAATTTTATTACCAAACCCGCTTTTGCGACATAACTCGTCACATCAATCTTCAGGCAGTAATGTTACAAAATCAGCAACATAATACATTTCATCAGTCTCCATACAGCGATGTCATTATCAAATTTAATTCATTGCATCAGTCTCCATGCAACAATCTATTATTGGACTTTGTTCTATTCGTCCCCTAGGTTGTGATGAATGGACAAAACCAAATCAAACTAGAACTCACTATGTCAGTCTCAAAGCATTAATAAGTCAACTTTTTCAAACCCACATCATTTACCTCCTAGGTAACGGTAAGTACGCAGAATTTTACAATCTCCTTTAGATACTGACGAGTTATCTGCATCGTCATATCTAAACCTAATCAACTTTGGTTCAAAACGCCGGTTATATGATGCATCATCATCTACACCTATTCTTGGTATCCATGGGAGCGCTGTACACTGTATCCTTATAATTTTTCGGACAATTTTTGGGGCCTTCTAATATTTAATAAAATTTCGACTGAACATGTGAGACCTGCATATTCCCACATTATCCATTCGGAAGATGATTAAATAGGGGCAACTGTCATACCCCAAATTTGTCCCGCCAATTCAAAGAATCTTTAGCCAACTAAACTAGGTTTGGGATCAAGAAATTTAGGGTTCCACATGGTTTGAAGGCTCCTTTTATCAGATAAGCCTAGTTCATCTGCCTATTTTTGGGCATTGGTTTGTGTTACTAGGATTCTTTTCATGATCATTTTAGAATTCCTATTTTCAGTAGGCTACAAAGTTTTCATCTGTTAATAAGGGCAATGTTATTAAGGTTTTTATCTTTGTGTTTCCTTCATTGACTAATGAAATGATTACTTAAAAGACAAGTTAATATAGATTTAGGGTTGAATTCCCTTCAAAAGGGAAATGGAGACTAAATTTGGGGTTGGCATCTTTTCTAAAGTTCATGAGTGTTGTACCCCAAAATTTGCCCTCCCATTTTCTTCAAGATTTGCCAAGATCAAGGTTCAAAATCTCTCAAGGGTTGCACAGTTCAATGGCCTCCTAACAGTCAAAAATTAGGGTTTTGGTTCTGGAAAAGAAGTTGAAGTTTCCAAGGGTCCAAACAAGTCCCACATGCCTATAAACATTGTCAAGCATCCTTATGCCAAGTTTCAAGACTCACAGCACAAAATTGTACAGTCAAAAACCCTAATTGCTCAACAGTCAACTACAGGGGCAAAATGGTCATTTGACAGTCAAAAGTCAAAATTTTTGGTCAACATCTTATTTTGAAGCCACAAACATCATTTGATCAATTCTTGATCATGATTCTCAAAGCATGGCTCAAAAAGTCTCAAGATGCAAAAGTTTCTATTTTTGGACAGTTGGAAAAGTCAACTGCAAATTGACCAAGGCATAACTTCCACATGGTTTATCAGAAAAATTCCATCCAAATCTCATTTTGAATAGAATGACATTTCCTACAACTCATCTTCACACTTCAAGTCCAAGAAATGCTCTCACAAAAAGTTATCAATCTCAACATTATAGGTCATTTTCAAAAGTCAACAAAAAGGCACTTTAAGTCAAAGACCATAACTTGAGATTGTTAAATCAAAATGACATGATACCAAAGGAATTGGTTAGAGGACTTCAATACCTTTCCAAAATGTCAAAGAACATGATCAAAGCTTAAAAATTGAGCAAGATATGCCTTGTGGAAGTTGGGAAATTTTTGGGAATTTTGAAAAGTCAACTTTGCTTCAAATGCCTCAAAATTGCTAATGGGCCTCAATTTCTTCCATGAATCATCACCCAAAGGCCATGCACGACCCATTGACATCCAAGGGAGTTATTTTATCATTTTTGATTAATTATTTGAATTATTATTATTATTAATTCATTTAATTAAAATAAAATATGACAAAAATAGCAAATCATGTTTTCCAAATCTTTTTATACAGCATATTCACTCTTTATGAGCTCAAGATTTCGTGCACACTCAAAAGGGAAAGAATCTTCAATGGTTGGCATAAGATTGGTATGGAAAAGATTGAAAAAAAGATGCTTGAAAATCAAATATCGAAAGGCATTAAAACATGGATCATGGGCTTTGTTTTTGACCTAGAATAATTCCTCATACATATGCAAACAGAACCCTAAGGCTAAAAAACAAGCAAGCTGCGCCCAAACTCAAAGAACAACTTTGCATTTTTTCCAAAAAAATTGAAAACTGTTTTCACAGCTAGAGTGCGTTTCAAAGCCTACAATCGATTCCAAAGGCTTGCTGGGACTTTCTTGGACGTGTCTCAATCCTTTTCCACTCTCCACGCGTAAAGAATTCGTAGAACAGAGTTGCTTCCCTTTCAAAATTATGCATAATCGTGTTTTGATTTTTGGACATTTTTCATGCATTTAAATTATTGATTTATACTAACCATGACCTTCTGAAGCTAATGGTATTACTCAATTGAAGAATAGCTGTCTGAACACGAATTCACCATGGACATTGCTTAGGGTTTCAGAGCTCTAATTTTGGGGCTTTGCATATCTGGAATAATTGGACCATAAGACCTATACCAATGAAATCAGGACCTTCAAACAAGTAGAAACCAACCATCGCGCCCTTTTTCTTTTTGATTATATGTTATTCACTATTTTTCAGGTTTAGGGTTAGTGGGGGTTTAAAACCCCCGCTATCTATCTTATGTTTTCAGGTAAAACGAAGAAGAAGGTAGACGTGTCTCAGCCAGATTGGACGGTTTGAATTTAGCGCGTTTTTTCAAGCCACCAGCACTTTCTCACATATCTTATTCATTGTCCATTATGATATCAAAGTGACTCAATGGCACGGTTGGTAAACACGCTGGCAGGCAGGTATTGGGACCTGGGTTCGATTCCCAGGTCCTCTTATACATTTCATATTTTATTCATTTACATGTTCCAGCGTAGCGCCTCTCTCCAAGGACCATCATGTGTCCTCACCATCTGGCTTGCCACGCGCCCAGAGGCTCCATCCAATGACCAGGACGTGCAGTTCCACATACGCATCAGTAAAATGCTCCTCACATGATCACTAAAAGTCAAAAGGGCCTTGCATTTCAATGGGCCTAATTGCTGCAAATTAACCTCCATAATTGGGCCAGAACCCCCCCCCCCCCCCTGTTTGTATTTTCTTTCCCTCTTTTTTTTATTCTCTTCTATTTATTTTAATTTATTTTGATTATTTTAATTAATTCTCATAATACAAAAAAACATAAAAAAAATCAGAAAAGTCAAAAAATAAAATATGTTCATTTAATTTTTTTATTCATAAATAATTTTGAAAATAAATTCAATAATCCATTTAGGTTAATTTAGGCTTTTTTAACTTTAACATTTTTTTTCTTAAATAAACTAAAAAAACATAAAATTAGGTTTTAGCATTGTTATTCTTCTTTCTTAATAAATAATTTATTTCCTTATCATCATTATTATTAATAATTAATTATTTTTGTAAATAAATTTGTAATTAAATAATTAGTGTAAATTAGGTTAAACTTAAACATTTTTCTTTAATAATTAAAAACAATTTAGAATTAGGGTTTTATTTAATTTCAAACTTTAATTAATTTTCTTTATTTCCATAAAATACCAAAAAACATAAAAAATAACTTCCTTTTCCCATTAAATCATTAATTAACCTTTAATTTAAATTTAATTTCTTTAAAGGGTCCAACGCCCTCGCACCTTCGATTATAATTCCTTTTCGCGCGTTTGCTTTTATTTTTCTTTTTTTAATCTTATGTAATTGCCCCAAAGCCTTGTAATAGATAATTAGGACATTTATTTTCCGCATTTTATTTATTCAAATCGGGTCTTTGTTTAATTTGGCGATGTATAGACCCGCGCCTTGTAATAGCGTAGGACTTTTACTTTCCGCACTTTAAATTCCGCACCTTTAAACTGATAATCACATAAAAGAATGAATGCCCAAATACAATCAAAGCGTAGATCACCAAATGCATGACAAGACAAACATAAACTGAAAATGACACACAATTCACACACCACTCCTAGGGTACGTCTCACTGTTGCCTTGCCCCTCGAAACGTGGTCGTCGAGTATAGGACGTTTTAGTAAGTCCTCATGTCCATGAACATGGCATGGGGTTAGCTTCTAAGGTGTCCTACTATTGCTCTGGTGACCACACTGTCCCTAAACTCGAATTGACCCGAACACCTCCAACGGTGGTGCTACCTACCTCTCAATGGTGGGATGGCACTATCTCAAGGACACTTACACAGACTAATTCCTTAGGGTAGGTAGATGACTCGTAGATACTTGCTCTAATTCAAAACGAATCAAAAACTTCTTTTCACACCGACACTTTGCAAAAAGCTTTCAAAAACAACTTTTCAAACACTCTTGAGGACTGATACAAGAGTCGATCTGAAACTTTAAACGAAACTTTTTCAAACCCACTCACTTTGAAAAGCAAACAAACATTTTGAAAACACAAATGAGCAAGTATCTAAGAGCCCATGGATAACCATGGATAGAAAGGGTGCTAACACCTTCCCTTTCTATAAATCTACCTCCCGAACCGAGAGCTAATCTCAATAAGGAATTTTTCTGTGCTTTTGTCCTTTCCTTATTGGAGAAAATAAAAGACGATGGCGACTCTTGCTTCCGCGACATTTCGCGAACCAGCGTTAAATAGTCAGTTCCAGATCCACCGATCACAGAACTGGCGACTCTGCTGGGGATATCTTAAAGTGAGGTGTACCTTAGGATAATTCATAACTGTGTTTTCAATTGTTTTGACTTGTTTGCTTTAAATTGTGGGTTGCATCGGAGTTACATAGATCCTAACCCGGATCTGGGGATACCCTGTTTAGGTAGCATAAGCTGTGAGGGACCTGTCCGGCGTAGAACGACATGGGTGAAATAGTGGCTACGTTGGTGTGGCGCCTTGGTCTGTACCGATATCCCTTGTGTTGCAACGAGGAGAATATGGGTCTTCTGAGGAGTCATTAAACACCAACAGACCTTAGAACCTTAAATGACACAACTTGGCCAATAGAACAGTAGCAGTATGCTACACCCATTGAGGCTAAACTCTCGTGATGGTTCTGGCCGCAAGAAAAGATTGCGATGCTGGAGTTATGACCGATTGAGGGTAGTTAATGATATTGGGATCCTCTAAGAACCCGGTTACTTTTGATAGGACAGGTATGAACCAACAAACTGAAAGAGGGTAATACCTAGACCTCATGCTAGCCTAAACTCTAAGGGCTTGTCTTGTGTGACTTGTATGCCTTATCATGTTTGCCTTTGTAAATATTGGTGGTGTGCTCTATCATAACATCATGCCATCATGAGCATTGCATGCATCCTGCATAAGGACTGACTATTTCAAAGACAAGAGGGTTTCACCTTTGCTCTGTTTTGTAGGACATCATGATGCCTATGCGAAGGAATACTATCCGGTTCAACTTTGTTCACCCACCTGAGTTACTTGAAGAATTGGTTAGCAGAATTCCAAACAGCACTTCCTTCATCCAGAGGCATGGTTCTCTTCTCAGTTTAGTCACTGCAAAGCGGGATCAACAATTGATGAGTGTCCTGACCCAGTTCTATGACCCTCTGTACCAGTGCTTCACCTTTCAAGACTTCCAGCTGGTCCCTACCCTGGAAGAGTTCTCTGATTTGCTTGGTATCCCTATCTTGGATCAGACTCCCTACACTGGTTGGGAAAAGACCCTCAGGCTTGAGGAGGTTGCTGCAGCTCTTCCCTTGACCCATCAAGAAGTAATGGACAACTGGGTGACTAGAAGCGGAGTTAAGGGTTTCTTGGCCAAGTTTCTGATTGGTAAAGCTAACAATTTATGGAATGACTTGGACTTTAGGGCATATGAAGACATCCTGGCTCTCTTAATCTATGGTCTAGTCTTGTTTCCTAATCCTGACAACTTCATCAATGTCACTGCCATAAGGATCTTCATGTCTCAGAATCCTGTGCCCACTCTCTTGGGTGACATCCTGCAACAACTTTATGCTCGTACTGCCCGAAGACAAGGAACTCTGTGGTGTTGTATCCCTTTGTTGGTGAGGTGGTTTATTTCGCACCTCCCTAAGTTCGTGCTGAAGAACCAAGAAGGAAGAGGTTGGGCTCATAGGTTGATGTCTCTCACTAATAAGGACATCATTTGGACTTTCAGAGGTTTGGATGAGATAGTTGTTATTGATCGTTGCGGAGAATACCCTAATGTTCCTTTGATTGGTACTCAAGGAGGAATCTCTTACAATCCATGTCTAACGCTCCGTCAGTTTGGAAGGGCCAGAAGAGCAGGGCCTCATGAGATGTTGGTGCCTCACATCAGTTTTGAGTTTCAGGTGGATAGTGACGAGCTGCGTCGGAGGTTCATCAAGGCTTGGGACAGAGTTCATAAAGCTGACCCACAAGAGTTGGGGCCAAAGACTTCTCTACCTATGGAAGCCTACTACAAATGGGTTCGCATCCGCGCTCAGAAGTTAGGTATGCCATACGAAGCTGTCAGACCCGTCATTCTTGAGTATCCTGACAAAGATGGGGCTCCTCCAACTGTCCTCCCTCCTCAGATACCTACTGATTATGAGACATTAAAGAGGTCTTGGTCGCAACTGCGAGAAGAACGGGATTCTTATCGGGAAAAGTTCAACGAGCAGGAATTGAAGATCCAGAAGCTGACAAAGCAGTTGGAGAATGAGCGAGCTCTGAATGACTATATCCGTACTGAGAAGAGGAGACCATGGGATCAATGATGAGCTTTGGATGTTCTTTTACAGTTTTATTTCCCTTTTCAGTATTTCCACTTTTATGTAACGCCTAAGGGCAATCTGTTGAACAATTTAAATTTCAAAGTTGAATCTAATGAAGTGTGTTCCTTTTTGTTTACAAAGTTGATTCCCGATTGTCTTTGAAAACATAAATCATACGCATTCCATTCATCATCTGCATAGCAGGTACTCTTCTTTTCAGGTTGCTTACTGTTCTTCGCTGTTTATTTCAGCATCATGAACCCTGAATCATCAACCGAGATGTCTATCAAGGCCCTTCAGGCGCAGAACGCACAATTTCAAGAGCTGATCATGGGTCTGGCCCAAGGTCAAGAAGAGCTGAAGGCTTTGCTCCTGAAGAAGGAGAAGAAGAAGAAGAGAACTGTTCTTTTCAACTCAGGCCGGAGGTTTGGTAATACTCTGCAGAATGAGGAAGCTGGTTCTTCTGTAGGCAAAGACAGTCCCCAGGGGGGAAAGGCTCCAAGTCCAGTAGTCTCTAACAACGAGACTGATTTTAATGAGGAACAGTATCCTTCGGCTGAAGACCGGTATAAGCAGTTAGAAGACCGTCTGAACGCCATGGAGATCCAAGTGCCTGGGCTGGATTTCGGAGACTTGGGCTTATCTACTGGTGTGATCATTCCTCACAAGTTTAAAGCACCATCTTTCACCAAGTATGACGGGGCGTCTTGCCCTAAGCTACACCTCAGATCTTATGTGCGGAAGATTCAGCCGTACACAGTGGATAAGAACTTGTGGATCCACTTCTTCCAGGAGAGTCTTTCAGGGACTCATCTCGAATGGTTCTATCAGCTGGATGGGACCAAAGTCCGTAACTGGGAGGAGTTGGTTACTGCTTTTTACAAGCAGTATCAATATAATGCCGACCTTGCTCCTACACGTACCCAACTCCAGGGTATGTCGCTAGGATCAAGCGAAGGTTTTAAAGAGTATGCGCAAAAGTGGAGGGACCTGGCTGGCAGGGTGCAGCCTCCGTTAACAGACCGTGAGCTAGTGGATATGTTCTTGGGGACCCTCTCTGGGCCGTTCTTTAATCATCTTATTGGCAATTCATCTGCAGGGTTCACAGACCTCATTCTGACTGGGGAAAGGATAGAGGCTGGTATGAAGTCCGGTAAAATTCAGAAAGGTGCGTCTTCAAGTTCTGAGAAGAAACCTTTTAAAAAGGAGGCCAGTGTTGTGTATGGGCCTAGAAGGCAAGATAAACCAGAGCGCCGCCAATCTGTCAACGCGGTGGTGATTGCTAAGCCTGCTGCCGCTCCTCAGCAAACCAATCAACAAAGGGCTGAAAGACCCAGAAGAGAGTTTACCCGGCTGAGTATGACCTTATCACAAATCTTGCCACAGTTGCTATCCACAAACTTGGTGACTGTCAGAGAGGCTCCAAAGGTTGTGAATACTGCCTCTCCTAAGTATAATCCAAATGCCCGCTATGCTTATCACTCCGATAGCCCGGGGCATTCCACTGATGATTGTTGGGCCCTAAGGAACAAGGTGCAAGACCTTATTGATGCAAAGGAGGTACAGTTTGAGGCACCTGAGAAGCCCAATGTGGTGACTGCTCCCATGCCTAACCATGGAGTGAATGCTATCAGGGAGGATGATGAAGTGGAAGAATCTGAGTTCGACAGCTGGATTTATCCGACGGTTGACAGTGGACCTAGCAATTGGACTGCAAAGGACAACCTACCTGTTACTTTTGTTACGCAGTAATGAATTCCTTTGTTTTTTTTATTTGTAATAAACAATGATTTGAAACTTTATGGCCCGGTGTCTTACCCGGGGCACCGTGGCTTCATTTGTGAGGGCATATTAATTGTCATTTCATATATCATGAATAAAGACCTTGCACGTTTTCTCGCATTTCAAATCTTGTGCTCCCTTTCTTTCTTTCTTTCTTTATATATTGCAAAACAGCTGTATTTACACACACTCACCTACACAGGTTTCAATCCACTCTGGATCTCACTGGTAACGACTCTGCTACTGCCAGTTATGACTTCGAAAATCCGATCAACTTAGCCGAAGACAAAGGTGAAGATGATTGCGAAGTGCCTGGCGAGCTTGCAAGACTGTTACTCCAGGAAGAGAGGGCAATTCAACCACATGAAGAGCCAGTGGAAACGATAAATCTGGGTACTGAGACAGATAGGAAAGAAGTTAAGATTGGTGCCAACCTAGAGCTCAGCGTGAAGCAACGGTTGACTCAGATGTTACATGATTATGTGGAGATCTTTGCCTGGTCCTACGAAGACATGCCTGGGTTGGATACCGACATTGTGGTCCACCATTTGCCTACCAAGGAAGACTGCCCTCCGGTTAAGCAAAAGGTCCGCCGTATGCGTCCAGAGATGTCTGAGAAGATCAAAGCTGAGATTATGAAACAGTTCGATACCGGGTTTCTTGCAGTGACCTCTTACCCTCAGTGGGTTGCCAATGTGGTGCCGGTACCGAAGAAGGATGGTAAGGTCAGAATGTGTGTCGATTACAGGGATCTGAACAGGGCAAGCCCCAAGGATGACTTCCCCTACCTCACATTGACGTTCTGGTTGATAATACTGCGCAGCATAAGGTGTTCTCTTTCATGGATGGTTTTTCAGGGTATAATCAGATCAAGATGGCTCATGAAGACATGGAAAAGACTACCTTTGTTACTCAGTGGGGCACCTTCTGCTACAAGGTCATGCCTTTTGGGCTGAAAAATGCTGGGGCAACCTACCAACGTGCCATGGTTGCTTTATTTCATGACATGATCCATCATGAGATTGAAGTCTATGTCGATGATATGATTGCAAGGTCCCAAACTGAGGAGGAACACCTTGACCATCTGCAGAAGCTCTTTGACCGTCTGAAACTGTACAAGCTGAGGTTGAACCCGAACAAGTGCACCTTCGGGGTAAGATCTGGAAAGTTGCTAGGCTTCGTCGTAAGTGATAAGGGTATCCAAGTGGACCCTGCCAAGGTTAAAGCCATTCAAGAGATGCCAGTTCCTAAGACAGAGAAAGAGGTCAGAGGCTTTTTAGGACGCCTGAATTACATTGCTCGATTCATCTCGCACCTGACTGCTACCTGTGAGCCAATCTTCAAGCTGCTGAAGAAAGATCAGGTAGTACGTTGGAACGATGAATGTCAGGCCGCTTTTGACAGAATCAAAGAGTATCTCCAAGAACCATCCATCCTTATGCCACCGGTTGAAGGGAAACCTATGATACTATACCTGACAGTACTCGATAACTCAATGGGGTGTGTGCTGGGGCAGCATGACGAGTCTGGCCGAAAATAGCATGCCATCTATTACCTTAGCAAAAAGTTTACCGACTGTGAGACCCGATACTCACTGCTCGAGAAAACTTGTTGCGCTTTGGTATGGACTGCTCGCCGGCTGAGACAGTATATGCTGACTCACACCACCTTGTTGATCTCAAAGATGGATCCTATAAAGTACATATTCGAAAAGCCTGCTCTGTCTGGGAGAATAACAAGATGGCAAATGATCTTGACGGAATGCAACATCCAGTACACGACCCAGAAAGCTATCAAGGGGAGTGTATTGGCAGACCACTTGGCACATCAGGCAGTAGACGACTATCAGTCAATGAACTTCGAGTTTCCAGACGAGAGTATCATGATAGTGACTGATTGCAAAGTACCTGGACCGGATGAAGGACCTGAGGAAGGATCCTGATGGTCTATTCACTTTGACGGAGCCTCCAACGCTTTGGGTAACGGTATCGGTGCTGTGATCATATCCCCTCAAGGCACTCATACTCCACTCACTGCCCGGCTATGTTTCAACTGCACCAACAACATGGCAGAGTATGAGGCATGCATCATGGGTCTCCAAGCTGCGATTGACTTAAGGATCAAGTTTCTGAGTGTCTTCGGAGATTCCGCTCTCGTGATCAATCAGATCAAAGGGGAGTGGGATACGAAACATCTGAATCTTATTCCTTATAGAGAATGTGTGTTGACATTGATCCCCCACTTCACAGAGATAACTTTTAAACACTTCCCGAGAGAGGAGAATCAGTTGGCGGACGCGTTAGCTACAATGTCTTCCATGTTCAAAGTCAAATGGGACAATGAGGCTCCCCGGGTCATCATCTGGAAACTGGACGAACCGACATACTGTTGTGATCTTGAGGCTGAGATAGCAACTGAGAAACCTTGGTACCATGAGGTGAAGAGATACCTGGAAGCTCAGGAATACCCTGAAGGTGCATCTGTCAATGATAAGAAGTTTCTGAGAAGGTTCGCAGCGAAGTTCTTCCTCAGCAATGGCATTCTGTACAAGCGAAACCATGATTCGACCTTACTGCGTTGTGTGGATAAGACTGAGGCAGAAAGGATCATGGCGGAGCTACATGAGGGTACCTTCGGAATACATTCCAGTGGACACACTATGGCAAAGAAGATCCTTCGGGCAGGGTATTTCTGGTCCACAATGGAAGCCGACTGCTACCAACACTCTCGGACATGTCATAAATTCCAGATTTATGCAGATAATGTGCATGTTCCTCCAGTTCCTCTGAACGTCCTGACTGCACCTTGGCCTTTTGCAACGTGGGGCATAGATATGATCAGCGAGATTAAACCTACGGCATCCAATGGGCATCGCTTCATCCTGGTAGCGATTGATTACTTCACGAAGTGGGTTGAAGCAGCTTCCTACGCTACAGTAACCAAGAACGTTGTGGCACGGTTCATTCGGCATAACCTGATCTGTCGATACGGTGTCCCTGAAAGAATCATTACAGACAACGGTACCAATCTCAATAACAAGATGGTCACTGAGCTCTGCGAGCAATTTAAGATACATCACCACAACTCTTCTCCTTACCGGCCGAAGATGAATGGGGCTGTAGAAGCAGCGAATAAAAATATCAAGAAAATTGTGCAGAAGATGACAGTGACTTATAAAGATTGGCACGAGATGTTACCGTTTGCTCTTCATGGATACCGTACTTCAGCAAGGAAGTCAACCGGGGCAACTCCTTTCTCCTTGGTCTACGGTATGGAGGCAGTCTTACCGATCGAAGTGCAGATACCCTCTCTCCGGATAATGAAGGATGCAGATCTTAGCGAAGATGATTGGATCCAGACACGACTTGACCAGTTAAATCTAATCGACGAGAAGAGACTCACTGCTATTTGTCATGGTCAGACGTATCAAAAACGGATGATCAGGGCATTTAACAAAAAGGTCAGACCACAAGAATATCAAGTTGGAGACCTGGTAATCAAGCGCATCATCCTTCCTCAGAGTGATCCAAGGGGCAAATGGACCCCTACGTACGAAGGGCCATTTGTGGTTAAACATGTGTTCTCAGGAGGAGCCATGATCCTAACCACCATGGATGGTGACGACCTTCCTCACCCCGCCAATGCAGACATAGTAAAAAGATACTACGCATGAAAAAAGACCCGCTAGGTTGACATACCTAGGCAAAAATTAGGGCTTCCCGGCGAACCAAAAGGGTTCGGGCAAAATGAAGGGATGAAATGAAAAAATCTGTACACCTGGCAAGTCGAAAACCTAAAAAGGTGGCTTGGGCAAAAATGGGTATCCCGGTGGACTGAAAACCCGAAAGGGCGGTCCAGGCAAAAGTTAGGGATAAAGCGTAATACTATGTCTCATTGGATCACGTTGCATCCAGAATCCGGTATCTACATCAAGTTCAGACGACATCAATCAATCAGCTTCATCTTCAACTAGGTCATCAAGTGATGAGACACTCGAAGATATAAAGGCGATAGCAGAGTTGGAACCCAGTGGGATTATTCTTTTCACATAGCTGTTTTGTTTTCCCTTTGTACAAATTTGTATAAACTATTTCATTCGGCGGCGTTCCCTTACTAGGACGTCAGCCTCTTGTACATAAACGCCTATTTACAGGCAAATTCAAAATCAATATAAATTCACTTTTCAGATCAATTGCCAATTGTTTTTCCTTTTTCTGTTTTGTTTTGCAAAGAACGTCCAAGGTTCAATTTGTGATATATGCATTTGACAATAATTGCTAACTCATAAATATTTGCATACGAAACAAAGGATTAATTACAGGTAACATTAGAAACAGGGGCAATAATGAGTTGTCTAAACGGTCTAATGGTTCTGTCCATCAAGGTACCAAGGTAAGTTCAGCCGAAGAACATAACCAGTATATCTTAATTCCCCAGAGAGTGAGTCAGCAAGTCAATGCACTCTCCCCAAGCAAAGTTATACAATCAGCCTTAAGGAAGTTGGGTATCCCCCGCAGATCTCAACATTCCCCAGCACAATATACGAATATTCTTAACAAGCATCCCCGGCAGTCTTGGTCTAAGACTGTTCCCCGGCGGTATACCAGGCATTCAGTGGAGTCACTCCCAGTACATCTCAAAATTTCCCCAGGAGAGTCCAATCAAAGATTTCCCCAGGAAAGTTTGGATCCATCCCCCAGCAGGAAGCTTATCCCCAGTAGATTCTGGAAGCTTCTTCCCCACAGAACACGAACGCGTCCCCTGGCTTTATTCAAAGGTTATTTCCCTACCGGGATATAACTGGGTTATCCTCAACCAAAAGCCACGAGAAGATCGTCCTCGGCGAAGTCTTCTTATCCCCAGCAAAGTCTATTAACACTTCCAACATCAACGGTATCCCCAGCGAGGTTACCATCAACATCCCAGCAAAGTACCTCTCTCCCCACAGAGTATTGTTCCCCAGCAAGATCGCTAGAATAATTTTCTCCCCGCAGAGTAATCCATTCGCCAAGTTTATTCCCTAACGGAGTTATCTTCTCCCCACCGGTATTCTTGCAACTATCATCCCCAGCGGAAATAACAAAGCACTATTCTCCAACATCAGCCCAGGATGTGACTTCCCGGCACCCGTCAAGGATTTACTTTCCTAGACAAAAACATACATTCATAAACATCGCATTTCCATACATTATAGCATGCATATATGCATCATGAACATACAATCTCATTTATGTTGAGAACATCATGACTTGATCCATATCATGCATTGCATATGACTGACCTTTACCTTTCAGGAAAGATCCAGTTAAGTTCTCAAAGATATTCCAAGACTTTCGTCTGGTTCAGTTAAATCGACCCTAAGATTTTTCTGATTCTTATCCAGTCAAAGTTAATCCAAGGCCTTCTCTGGTTCAGTCAGATCGACTCTAAGATCTCCCTGATTCTTATTCCAGTTGAAGATTCCAAGACCTTGCCTGGTTCAGTTAAATCGACTCCTAAAGATTTTTCTGATGCCGATCCAGTCAAAGGCCTTCTCTGGTTCAGTCAAATCGACCCTAAGATCTCCCTGATTCTTATTCCAGTTGAAGATTCCAGGACCTTGCCTGGTTCAGTTAAATCGACTCCTAAAGATTTTTCTGATGCCGATCCAGTCAAAGGCCTTTTCTGGTCCAGTTAAATTGATTCCTAAAGATTTTCCTAAAGAAGACTCAGTAGAAGACATCCAAGATTCTCTCATCGTTACTGTTGAGATAGTAATTGCCCCAGATTCTCTCATCGTTACTGATGAGGTAGTAATCTCCCCAGGTTCTCTCATTGTTGTTGTTGAGATAGTAATCGTCCAAGGTTCTCTCAGCATCCCGTTGAGGTAGTAACCATCCCTGATTCATTCATCACCTTTTGAAGCTCCAGACTCGATTCCTGTATCTCGCTAGGGCACGTCTGAAGAGGTTGAAGATTCGATTCTTGTAACCAACCAGGGTGCGTCCATACAAAGAGTTTGAAGACCAACTCCTGTAACAGGCCAGGTAATCATTTTCTTTTTCAGGTACGCAAGTTCTCGCTAAGGAAACCCTTACGCGATCGACACCCAGATGGCATCTATAAGCCCATCCACCTATCCATCACCTCTCAACATGGCATCCGTAAGCCCATCTTCCTATCCATCAATCTCCAAATGGCATCTGTAAGCCCATTCCCACCATCACACTGCTAACATGTGAGCGCAAATTTCTGGGCACTCTAGTGTTCAATCATCTTCCACCTTCGGATCACGAAAGGCACGTCAGCCAATCTACATCCTCAGGTTTAAGAAGATTGAACAGGGGCAACTGTTGTACCCCAAAATTTGCCCTCCCATTTTCTTCAAGATTTTCCAAGATCAAGGTTCAAAATCTCTCAAGGGTTGCACAGTTCAATGGCCTCCTAACAGTAAAAAATTAGGGTTTTGGTTATGGCAAAGAAGTTGAAGTTTCCAAGGGTCCAAACAAGTCCCACATGCCTATAAACATTATCAAGCATCCTTATGCCAAGTTTCAAGACTCACAGCACAAAATTGTACAGTCAAAAACCCTAATTGCTCAACAGTCAACTGCAGGGGCAAAATGGTCATTTGACAGTCAAAAGTCAAAAATTTTGGTCAACATCTTATTTTGAAGCCACAAACATCATTTGATCAATTCTTGATCATGATTCTCAAAGCATGGCTCAAAAAGTCTCAAGATGCAAAAGTTTCTATTTTTGGACAGTTGGAAAAGTCAACTGCAAATTGACCAAAGCATAACTTCCACATGGTTTATCAGAAAAATTCCATCCAAAGCTCATTTTGAAGAGAATGAAATTTCCTACAACTCATCTTCACACTTCAAGTCCAATAAATGCTCTCACAAAAGTTATCAATCTCAACATTATAGGTCATTTTCAAAAGTCAACAAAAAGGCACTTTAAGCCAAAGACCATAACTTGAGATTGGTAAATAAAAATGACATGGTACCAAAGGCATTGGTTAGAGGACTTCAGGACCTTTCCAAAATGTCCAAGAACATGATCAAAGCTTAAAAATTGAGCAAGATATGCCTTGTGGAAGTTGGGAAATTTTTGGGAATTTTGAAAAGTCAACTTTGCTTCAAATGCCTCAAAATTGCTAATGGGCCTCAATTTCTTCCATGAATCATCACCCAAAGGCCATGCACGACCCATTGACATCCAAGGGAGTTATTTTATCATTTTTGATTAATTATTTGAATTATTATTATTATTAATTCATTTAATTAAAATAAAATATGACAAAAATAGCAAATCATGTTTTCCAAATCTTTTTATACAGCATATTCACTCTTTATGAGCTCAAGATTTCGTGCACACTCAAAAGGGAAAGAATATTCAATGATTGGCATAAGATTGGTATGGAAAATATTGAAAAAAAGATGCTTGAAAATCAAATATCGAAAGGCATTAAAACATGGATCATGGACTTTGTTTTTTACCTAGAATAATTCCTCATACATATGCAAACAGAACCCTAAGGCTAAAAAACAAGCAAGTTGCGCCCAAACTCAAAAACAACTTTGCATTTTTTCCAAAAAAATTGAAAACTGTTTTCAAAGCTAGAGTGCGTTTCAAAGCCTACAATCGATTCCAAAGGCTTGTTGGGACTTTCTTGGACGTGTCTCAATCCTTTTCCACTCTCCACGCGTAAAGAATTGGTAGAACAGAGTTGCTTCCCTTTCAAAATTATGCACAATCGTGTTTTGATTTTTGGACATTTTTCATGCATTTAAATTATTGATTTATACTAACCATGACCTTCTGAAGCTAATGGTATTACTCAATTGAAGAATAGCTGTCTGAACACGAATTCACCATGGACATTGCTTAGGGTTTCAGAGCTCTAATTTTGGGGCTTTGCATATCTGGAATAATTGGACCATAAGACCTATACCAATGAAATCAGGACCTTCAAACAAGTAGAAACCAACCATCGCGCCCTTTTTCTTTTTGATTATATGCTATTCGCTATTTTTCAGGTTTAGGGTTAGTGGGGGTTTAAAACCCCCGCTATCTATCTTATGTTTTCAGGTAAAACGAAGAAGAAGGTAGACGTGTCTCAGCCAGATTGGACGGTTTGAATTTAGCGCGTTTTTTCAAGCCACCAGCACTTTCTCACATATCTTATTCATTGTCCATTATGATATCAAAGTGACTCAATGGCACGGTTGGTAAACACGCTGGCAGGCAGGTATTGGGACCTGGGTTCGATTCCCAGGTCCTCTTATACATTTCATATTTTATTCATTTACATGTTCCAGCGTAGCGCCTCTCTCCAAGGACCATCATGTGTCCTCACCATCTGGCTTGCCATGCGCCCAGAGGCTCCATCCAATGACCAGGACGTGCAATTCCACATACACATCAGTAAAATGCTCCTCACATGATCACTAAAAGTCAAAAGGGCCTTGCATTTCAATGGGCCTAATTGCTGCAAATTAACCTCCATAATTGGGCCAGAACCCCCCCCTGTTTGTATTTTCTTTCCCTCTTTTTTTTATTCTCTTCTATTTATTTTAATTTATTTTGATTATTTTAATTAATTCTCATAATACAAAAAAACATAAAAAAAATCAGAAAAGTCAAAAAATAAAATATGTTCATTTAATTTTTTTATTCATAAATAGTTTTGAAAATAAATTCAATAATCCATTTAGGTTAATTTAGGCTTTTTTAACTTTAACATTTTTTTTCTTAAATAAACTAAAATAACATAAAATTAGGTTTTAGCATTGTTATTCTTCTTTCTTAATAAATAATTTATTTCCTTATCATCATTATTATTAATAATTAATTATTTTTGTAAATAAATTTGTAATTAAATAATTAGTGTAAATTAGGTTAAACTTAAACATTTTTCTTTAATAATTAAAAACAATTTAGAATTAGGGTTTTATTTAATTTCAAACTTTAATTAATTTTCTTTATTTCCATAAAATACCAAAAAACATAAAAAATAACTTCCTTTTCCCATTAAATCATTAATTAACCTTTAATTTTAATTTAATTTCTTTAAAGGGTCCAACGCCCTCGCACCTTCGATTATAATTCCTTTTCGCGCGTTTGCTTTTATTTTTCTTTTTTTAATCTTATGTAATTGCCCCAAAGCCTTGTAATAGATAATTAGGACATTTATTTTCCGCATTTTATTTATTCAAATCGGGTCTTTGTTTAATTTGGCGATGTATAGACCCGCGCCTTGTAATAGCGTAGGACTTTTACTTTCCGCACTTTAAATTCCGCACCTTTAAACTGCTAATCACATGAAAGAATGAATGCCCAAATAAAATCAAAGCGTAGATCACCAAATGCATGACAAGACAAACATAAACTGAAAATGACACACAATTCACACACCACTCCTAGGGTACGTCTCACTGTTGCCTTGCCCCTCGAAACGTGGTCGTCGAGTATAGGACGTTTTAGTAAGTCCTCATGTCCATGAACATGGCATGGGGTTAGCTTCTAAGGTGTCCTACTATTGCTCTGGTGACCACATTGTCCCTAAACTCGAATTGACCCGAACACCTCCAACGGTGGTGCTACCTACCTCTCAATGGTGGGATGGCACTATCTCAAGGACACTTACACAGACTAATTCCTTAGGGTAGGTAGATGACTCGTAGATACTTGCTCTAATTCAAAACGAATCAAAAACTTCTTTTCACACCGACACTTTGCAAAAAGCTTTCAAAAACAACTTTTCAAACACTCTTGAGGACTGATACAAGAGTCGATCTGAAACTTTAAACGAAACTTTTTCAAACCCACTCACTTTGAAAAGCAAACAAACATTTTGAAAACACAAATGAGCAAGTATCTAAGAGCCCATGGATAACCATGGATAGAAAGGGTGCTAACACCTTCCCTTTCTATAAATCTACCTCCTGAACCGAGAGCTAATCTCAATAAGGAATTTTTTTGTGCTTTTGTCCTTTCCTTATTGGAGAAAATAAAAGACGATGGCGACTCTTGCTTCCGCGACATTTCGCGAACCAGCGTTAAACAGTCAGTTCCAGATCCACCGATCACAGAACTGGCGACTCTGCTGGGGATATCTTAAAGTGAGGTGTACCTTAGGATAATTCATAACTGTGTTTTCAATTGTTTTGACTTGTTTGCTTTAAATTGTGGGTTGCATCGGAGTTACATAGATCCTAACCCGGATCTGGGGATACCCTGTTTAGGTAGCATAAGCTGTGAGGGACCTGTCCGGAGTAGACCGACATGGGTGAAATAGTGGCTACGTTGGTGTGGCGCCTTGGTCTGTACCGATATCCCTTGTGTTGCAACGAGGAGAATATGGGTCTTCTGAGGAGTCATTAAACACCAACAGACCTTAGAACCTTAAATGACACAACTTGGCCAATAGAACAGTAGCAGTATGCTACACCCATTGAGGCTAAACTCTCGTGATGGTTCTGGCCGCAAGAAAAGATTGCGATGCTGGAGTTATGACCGATTGAGGGTAGTTAATGATATTGGGATCCTCTAAGAACCCGGTTACTTTTGATAGGACAGGTATGAACCAACAAACTGAAAGAGGGTAATACCTAGACCTCATGCTAGCCTAAACTCTAAGGGCTTGTCTTGTGTGACTTGTATGCCTTATCATGTTTGCCTTTGTAAATATTGGTGGTGTGCTCTAACATAACATCATGCCATCATGAGCATTGCATGCATCCTGCATAAGGACTGACTATTTCAAAGACAAGAGGGTTTCACCTTTGCTCTGTTTTGTAGGACATCATGATGCCTATGCGAAGGAATACTATCCGGTTCAACTTTGTTCACCCACCTGAGTTACTTGAAGAATTGGTTAGCAGAATTACAAACATCACTTCCTTCATCCAGAGGCATGGTTCTCTTCTCAGTTTAGTCACTGCAAAGCGGGATCAACAATTGATGAGTGTCCTGACCCAGTTCTATGACCCTCTGTACCAGTGCTTCACCTTTCAAGACTTCCAGCTGGTCCCTACCCTGGAAGAGTTCTCTGATTTGCTTGGTATCCCTATCTTGGATCAGACTCCCTACACTGGTTGGGAAAAGACCCTCAGGCTTGAGGAGGTTGCTGCAGCTCTTCCCTTGACCCATCAAGAAGTAATGGACAACTGGGTGACTAGAAGCGGAGTTAAGGGTTTCTTGGCCAAGTTTCTGATTGGTAAAGCTAACAATTTCTGGAATGACTTGGACTTTAGGGCATATGAAGACATCCTGGCTCTCTTAATCTATGGTCTAGTCTTGTTTCCTAATCCTGACAACTTCATCAATGTCACTGCCATAAGGATCTTCATGTCTCAGAATCCTGTGCCCACTCTCTTGGGTGACATCCTGCAACAACTTTATGCTCGTACTGCCCGAAGACAAGGAACTCTGTGGTGTTGTATCCCTTTGTTGGTGAGGTGGTTTATTTCGCACCTCCCTAAGTTCGTGCTGAAGAACCAAGAAGGAAGAGGTTGGGCTCATAGGTTGATGTCTCTCACTGATAAGGACATCATTTGGACTTTCAGAGGTTTGGATGAGATAGTTGTTATTGATCGTTGCGGAGAATACCCTAATGTTCCTTTGATTGGTACTCAAGGAGGAATCTCTTACAATCCATGTCTAACGCTCCGTCAGTTTGGAAGGGCCAGAAGAGCAGGGCCTCATGAGATGTTGGTGCCTCACATCAGTTTTGAGTTTCAGGTGGATAGTGACGAGCTGCGTCGGAGGTTCATCAAGGCTTGGGACAGAGTTCATAAAGCTGACCCACAAGAGTTGGGGCCAAAGACTTCTCTACCTATGGAAGCCTACTACAAATGGGTTCGCATCCGTGCTCAAAAGTTAGGTATGCCATACGAAGCTGTCAGACCCGTCATTCTTGAGTATCCTGACAAAGATGGGGCTCCTCCAACTGTCCTCCCTCCTCAGATACCTACTGATTATGAGACATTAAAGAGGTATTGGTCGCAACTGCGAGAAGAACGGGATTCTTATCGGGAAAAGTTCAACGAGCAGGAATTGAAGATCCAGAAGCTGACAAAGCAGTTGGAGAATGAGCGAGCTCTGAATGACTATATCCGTACTGAGAAGAGGAGACCATGGGATCAATGATGAGCTTTGGATGTTCTTTTACAGTTTTATTTCCCTTTTCAGTATTTCCACTTTTATGTAACGCCTAAGGGCAACCTGTTGAACAATTTAAATTTCAAAGTTGAATCTAATGAAGTGTGTTCCTTTTTGTTTACAAAGTTGATTCCCGATTGTCTTTGAAAACATAAATCATACGCATTCCATTCATCATCTGCATAGCAGGTACTCTTCTTTTCAGGTTGCTTACTGTTCTTCGCTGTTTATTTCAGCATCATGAACCCTGAATCATCAACCGAGATGTCTATCAAGGCCCTTCAGGCGCAGAACGCACAATTTCAAGAGCTGATCATGGGTCTGGCCCAAGGTCAAGAAGAGCTGAAGGCTTTGCTCCTGAAGAAGGAGAAGAAGAAGAAGAGAACTGTTCTTTTCAACTCAGGCCGGAGGTTTGGTAATACTCTGCAGAATGAGGAAGCTGGTTCTTCTGTAGGCAAAGACAGTCCCCAGGGGGGAAAGGCTCCAAGTCCAGTAGTCTCTAACAACGAGACTGATTTTAATGAGGAACAGTATCCTTCGGCTGAAGACCGGTATAAGCAGTTAGAAGACCGTCTGAACGCCATGGAGATCCAAGTGCCTGGGCTGGATTTCGGAGACTTGGGCTTATCTACTGGTGTGATCATTCCTCACAAGTTTAAAGCACCATCTTTCACCAAGTATGACGGGGCGTCTTGCCCTAAGCTACACCTCAGATCTTATGTGCGGAAGATTCAGCCGTACACAGTGGATAAGAACTTGTGGATCCACTTCTTCCAGGAGAGTCTTTCAGGGACTCATCTCGAATGGTTCTATCAGCTGGATGGGACCAAAGTCCGTAACTGGGAGGAGTTGGTTACTGCTTTTTACAAGCAGTATCAATATAATGCCGACCTTGCTCCTACACGTACCCAACTCCAGGGTATGTCGCTAGGATCAAGCGAAGGTTTTAAAGAGTATGCGCAAAAGTGGAGGGACCTGGCTGGCAGGGTGCAGCCTCCGTTAACAGACCGTGAGCTAGTGGATATGTTCTTGGGGACCCTCTCTGGGCCGTTCTTTAATCATCTTATTGGCAATTCATCTGCAGGGTTCACAGACCTCATTCTGACTGGGGAAAGGATAGAGGCTGGTATGAAGTCCGGTAAAATTCAGAAAGGTGCGTCTTCAAGTTCTGAGAAGAAACCTTTTAAAAAGGAGGCCAGTGTTGTGTATGGGCCTAGAAGGCAAGATAAACCAGAGCGCCGCCAATCTGTCAACGCGGTGGTGATTGCTAAGCCTGCTGCCGCTCCTCAGCAAACCAATCAACAAAGGGCTGAAAGACCCAGAAGAGAGTTTACCCGGCTGAGTATGACCTTATCACAAATCTTGCCACAGTTGCTATCCACAAACTTGGTGACTGTCAGAGAGGCTCCAAAGGTTGTGAATATTGCCTCTCCTAAGTATAATCCAAATGCCCGCTATGCTTATCACTCCGATAGCCCGGGGCATTCCACTGATGATTGTTGGGCCCTAAGGAACAAGGTGCAAGACCTTATTGATGCAAAGGAGGTACAGTTTGAGGCACCTGAGAAGCCCAATGTGGTGACTGCTCCCATGCCTAACCATGGAGTGAATGCTATCAGGGAGGATGATGAAGTGGAAGAATCTGAGTTCGACAGCTGGATTTATCCGACGGTTGACAGTGGACCTAGCAATTGGACTGCAAAGGACAACCTACCTGTTACTTTTGTTACGCAGTAATGAATTCCTTTGTTTTTGTTATTTGTAATAAACAATGATTTGAAACTTTATGGCCCGGTGTCTTACCCGGGGCACCGTGGCTTCATTTGTGAGGGCATATTAATTGTCATTTCATATATCATGAATAAAGACCTTGCACGTTTTCTCGCATTTCAAATCTTGTGCTCCCTTTCTTTCTTTCTTTCTTTATATATTGCAAAACAGCTGTATTTACACACACTCACCTACACAGGTTTCAATCCACTCTGGATCTCACTGGTAACGACTCTGCTACTGCCAGTTATGACTTCGAAAATCCGATCAACTTAGCCGAAGACAAAGGTGAAGATGATTGCGAAGTGCCTGGCGAGCTTGCAAGACTGTTACTCCAGGAAGAGAGGGCAATTCAACCACATGAAGAGCCAGTGGAAACGATAAATCTGGGTACTGAGACAGATAGGAAAGAAGTTAAGATTGGTGCCAACCTAGAGCTCAGCGTGAAGCAACGGTTGACTCAGATGTTACATGATTATGTGGAGATCTTTGCCTGGTCCTACGAAGACATGCCTGGGTTGGATACCGACATTGTGGTCCACCATTTGCCTACCAAGGAAGACTGCCCTCCGGTTAAGCAAAAGGTCCGCCGTATGCGTCCAGAGATGTCTGAGAAGATCAAAGCTGAGATTATGAAACAGTTCGATACCGGGTTTCTTGCAGTGACCTCTTACCCTCAGTGGGTTGCCAATGTGGTGCCGGTACCGAAGAAGGATGGTAAGGTCAGAATGTGTGTCGATTACAGGGATCTGAACAGGGCAAGCCCCAAGGATGACTTCCCCCTACCTCACATTGACGTTCTGGTTGATAATACTGCACAGCATAAGGTGTTCTCTTTCATGGATGGTTTTTCAGGGTATAATCAGATCAAGATGGCTCATGAAGACATGGAAAAGACTACCTTTGTTACTCAGTGGGGCACCTTCTGCTACAAGGTCATGCCTTTTGGGCTGAAAAATGCTGGGGAAACCTACCAACGTGCCATGGTTGCTTTATTTCATGACATGATCCATCATGAGATTGAAGTCTATGTCGATGATATGATTGCAAGGTCCCAAACTAAGGAGGAACACCTTGACCATCTGCAGAAGCTCTTTGACCGTCTGAAACTGTACAAGCTGAGGTTGAACCCGAACAAGTGCACCTTCGGGGTAAGATCTGGAAAGTTGCTAGGCTTCGTCGTAAGTGATAAGGGTATCCAAGTGGACCCTGCCAAGGTTAAAGCCATTCAAGAGATGCCAGTTCCTAAGACAGAGAAAGAGGTCAGAGGCTTTTTAGGACGCCTGAATTACATTGCTCGATTCATCTCGCACCTGACTGCTACCTGTGAGCCAATCTTCAAGCTGCTGAAGAAAGATCAGGTAGTACGTTGGAACGATGAATGTCAGGCCGCTTTTGACAGAATCAAAGAGTATCTCCAAGAACCATCCATCCTTATGCCACCGGTTGAAGGGAAACCTATGATACTATACCTGACAGTACTCGATAACTCAATGGGGTGTGTGCTGGGGCAGCATGACGAGTCTGGCCGAAAATAGCATGCCATCTATTACCTTAGCAAAAAGTTTACCGACTGTGAGACCCGATACTCACTGCTCGAGAAAACTTGTTGCGCTTTGGTATGGGCTGCTCGCCGGCTGAGACAGTATATGCTGACTCACACCACCTTGTTGATCTCAAAGATGGATCCTATAAAGTACATATTCGAAAAGCCTGCTCTGTCTGGGAGAATAACAAGATGGCAAATGATCTTGACGGAATGCAACATCCAGTACACGACCCAGAAAGCTATCAAGGGGAGTGTATTGGCAGACCACTTGGCACATCAGGCAGTAGACGACTATCAGTCAATGAACTTCGAGTTTCCAGACGAGAGTATCATGATAGTGACTGATTGCAAAGTACCTGGACCGGATGAAGGACCTGAGGAAGGATCCCGATGGTCTATGCACTTTGACGGAGCCTCCAACGCTTTGGGTAACGGTATCGGCGCTGTGATCATATCCCCTCAAGGCACTCATACTCCACTCACTGCCCGGCTATGTTTCAACTGCACCAACAACATGGCAGAGTATGAGGCATGCATCATGGGTCTCCAAGCTGCGATTGACTTAAGGATCAAGTTTATGAGTGTCTTCGGAGATTCCGCTCTCGTGATCAATCAGATCAAAGGGGAGTGGGATACGAAACATCTGAATCTTATTCCTTACAGAGAATGTGTGTTGACATTGATCCCCCACTTCACAGAGATAACTTTTAAACACTTCCCGAGAGAGGAGAATCAGTTGGCGGACGCGTTAGCTACAATGTCTTCCATGTTCAAAGTCAAATGGGACAATGAGGCTCCCCGGGTCATCATCTGGAAACTGGACGAACCGACATACTGTTATGATCTTGAGGCTGAGATAGCAACTGAGAAACCTCGGTACCATGAGGTGAAGAGATACCTGGAAGCTCAGGAATACCCTGAAGGTGCATCTGTCAATGATAAGAAGTTTCTGAGAAGGTTCGCAGCGAAGTTCTTCCTCAGCAATGGCATTCTGTACAAGCGAAACCATGATTCGACCTTACTGCGTTGTGTGGATAAGACTGAGGCAGAAAGGATCATGGTGGAGCTACATGAGGGTACCTTCGGAATACATTCTAGTGGACACACTATGGCAAAGAAGATCCTTCGAGCAGGGTATTTCTGGTCCACAATGGAAGCCGACTGCTACCAACACTCTCGGACATGTCATAAATGCCAGATTTATGCAGATAATGTGTATGTTCCTCGAGTTCCTCTGAACGTCCTGACTGCACCTTGGCCTTTTGCAACGTGGGGCATAGATATGATCAGCGAGATTAAACCTACGGCATCCAATGGGCATCGCTTCATCCTGGTAGCGATTGATTACTTCACGAAGTGGGTTGAAGCAGCTTCCTACGCTACAGTAACCAAGAACGTTGTGGCACGGTTCATTCGGCATAACCTGATCTGTCGATACGGTGTCCCTGAAAGAATCATTACAGACAACGGTACCAATCTCAATAACAAGATGGTCACTGAGCTCTGCGAGCAATTTAAGATACATCACCACAACTCTTCTCCTTACCGGCCGAAGATGAATGGGGCTGTAGAAGCAGCGAATAAAAATATCAAGAAAATTGTGCAGAAGATGACAGTGACTTATAAAGATTGGCACGAGATGTTACCGTTTGCTCTTCATGGATACCGTACTTCAGCAAGGAAGTCAACCGGGGCAACTCCTTTCTCCTTGGTCTACGGTATGGAGGCAGTCTTACCGATCGAAGTGCAGATACCCTCTCTCCGGATAATGAAGGATGCAGATCTTAGCGAAGATGATTGGATCCAGACACGACTTGACCAGTTAAATCTAATCGACGAGAAGAGACTCACTGCTATTTGTCATGGTCAGACGTATCAAAAACGGATGATCAGGGCATTTAACAAAAAGGTCAGACCACAAGAATATCAAGTTGGAGACCTGGTAATCAAGCGCATCATCCTTCCTCAGAGTGATCCAAGGGGCAAATGGACCCCTGCGTACGAAGGGCCATTTGTGGTTAAACATGTGTTCTCAGGAGGAGCCATGATCCTAACCACCATGGATGGTGACGACCTTCCTCACCCCGCCAATGCAGACATAGTAAAAAGATACTACGCATGAAAAAAGACCCGCTAGGTTGACATACCTAGGCAAAAATTAGGGCTTCCCGGCGAACCAAAAGGGTTCGGGCAAAATGAAGGGATGAAATGAAAAAATCTGTACACCCGGCAAGTCGAAAACCTAAAAAGGTGGCTTGGGCAAAAATGGGTATCCCGGTGGACTGAAAACCCGAAAGGGCGGTCCAGGCAAAAGTTAGGGATAAAGCGTAATACTATGTCTCATTGGATCACGTTGCATCCAGAATCCGGTATCTACATCAAGTTCAGACGACATCAATCAATCAGCTTCATCTTCAACTAGGTCATCAAGTGATGAGACACTCGAAGATATAAAGGCGATAGCAGAGTTGGAACCCAGTGGGATTATTCTTTTCACATAGCTGTTTTGTTTTCCCTTTGTACAAATTTGTATAAACTATTTCATTCGGCGGCGTTCCCTTACTAGGACGTCAGCCTCTTGTACATAAACGCCTATTTACAGGCAAATTCAAAATCAATATAAATTCACTTTTCAGATCAATTGCCAATTGTTTTTCCTTTTTCTGTTTTGTTTTGCAAAGAACGTCCAAGGTTCAATTTGTGATATATGCATTTGACAATAATTGCTAACTCATAAATATTTGCATACGAAACAAAGGATTAATTACAGGTAACATTAGAAACAGGGGCAATAATGAGTTGTCTAAATGGTCTAATGGTTCTGTCCATCAAGGTACCAAGGTAAGTTCAGCCGAAGAAAATAACCAGTATATCTTAATTCCCCAGAGAGTGAGTCAGCAAGTCAATGCACTCTCCCCAAGCAAAGTTATACAATCAGCCTTAAGGAAGTTGGGTATCCCCCGCAGATCTCAACATTCCCCAGCACAATATACGAATATTCTTAACAAGCATCCCTGGCAGTCTTGGTCTAAGACTGTTCCCCGGCGGTATACCAGGCATTCAGTGGAGTCACTCCCAGTACATCTCAAAATTTCCCCAGGAGAGTCCAATCAAAGATTTCCCCAGGAAAGTTTGGATCCATCCCCCAGCAGGAAGCTTATCCCCAGTAGATTCTGGAAGCTTCTTCCCCACAGAACACGAACGCGTCCCCTGGCTTTATTCAAAGGTTATTTCCCTACCGGGATATAACTGGGTTATCCTCAACCAAAAGCCACGAGAAGATCGTCCTCGGCGAAGTCTTCTTATCCCCAGCAAAGTCTATTAACACTTCCAACATCAACGGTATCCCCAGCGAGGTTACCATCAACATCCCAGCAAAGTACCTCTCTCCCCACAGAGTATTGTTCCCCAGCAAGATCGCTAGAATAATTTTCTCCCCGCAGAGTAATCCATTCGCCAAGTTTATTCCCTAACGGAGTTATCTTCTCCCCACCGGTATTCTTGCAACTATCATCCCCAGCGGAAATAACAAAGCACTATTCTCCAACATCAGCCCAGGATGTGACTTCCCGGCACCCGTCAAGGATTTACTTTCCTAGACAAAAACATACATTCATAAACATCGCATTTCCATACATTATAGCATGCATATATGCATCATGAACATACAATCTCATTTATGTTGAGAACATCATGACTTGATCCATATCATGCATTGCATATGACTGACCTTTACCTTTCAGGAAAGATCCAGTTAAGTTCTCAAAGATATTCCAAGACTTTCGTCTGGTTCAGTTAAATCGACCCTAAGATTTTTCTGATTCTTATCCAGTCAAAGTTAATCCAAGGCCTTCTCTGGTTCAGTCAGATCGACCCTAAGATCTCCCTGATTCTTATTCCAGTTGAAGATTCCAAGACCTTGCCTGGTTCAGTTAAATCGACTCCTAAAGATTTTTCTGATGCCGATCCAGTCAAAGGCCTTCTCTGGTTCAGTCAAATCGACCCTAAGATCTCCCTGATTCTTATTCCAGTTGAAGATTCCAGGACCTTGCCTGGTTCAGTTAAATCGACTCCTAAAGATTTTTCTGATGCCGATCCAGTCAAAGGCCTTTTCTGGTCCAGTTAAATTGATTCCTAAAGATTTTCCTAAAGAAGACTCAGTAGAAGACATCCAAGATTCTCTCATCGTTACTGTTGAGATAGTAATTGCCCCAGATTCTCTCATCGTTACTGATGAGGTAGTAATCTCCCCAGGTTCTCTCATTGTTGCTGTTGAGATAGTAATCGTCCAAGGTTCTCTCAGCATCCCGTTGAGGTAGTAACCATCCCTGATTCATTCATCACCTTTTGAAGCTCCAGACTCGATTCCTGTATCTCGCTAGGGCACGTCTGAAGAGGTTGAAGATTCGATTCTTGTAACCAACCAGGGTGCGTCCATACAAAGAGTTTGAAGACCAACTCCTGTAACAGGCCAGGTAATCATTTTCTTTTTCAGGTACGCAAGTTCTCGCTAAGGAAACCCTTACGCGATCGACACCCAGATGGCATCTATAAGCCCATACACCTATCCATCACCTCTCAACATGGCATCCGTAAGCCCATCTTCCTATCCATCAATCTCCAAATGGCATCTGTAAGCCCATTCCCACCATCACACTGCTAACATGTGAGCGCAAATTTCTGGGCACTCTAGTGTTCAATCATCTTCCACCTTCGGATCACGAAAGGCACGTCAGCCAATCTACATCCTCAGGTTTAAGAAGATTGAACAGGGGCAACTGTTGTACCCCAAAATTTGCCCTCCCATTTTCTTCAAGATTTTCCAAGATCAAGGTTCAAAATCTCTCAAGGGTTGCACAGTTCAATGGCCTCCTAACAGTCAAAAATTAGGGTTTTGGTTATGGCAAAGAAGTTGAAGTTTCCAAGGGTCCAAACAAGTCCCACATGCCTATAAACATTGTCAAGCATCCTTATGCCAAGTTTCAAGACTCACAGCACAAAATTGTACAGTCAAAAACCCTAATTGCTCAACAGTCAACTGCAGGGGCAAAATGGTCATTTGACAGTCAAAAGTCAAAAATTTTGGTCAACATCTTATTTTGAAGCCACAAACATCATTTGATCAATTCTTGATCATGATTCTCAAAGCATGGCTCAAAAAGTCTCAAGATGCAAAAGTTTCTATTTTTGGACAGTTGGAAAAGTCAACTGCAAATTGACCAAAGCATAACTTCCACATGGTTTATCAGAAAAATTCCATCCAAAGCTCATTTTGAAGAGAATGACATTTCCTACAACTCATCTTCACACTTCAAGTCCAAGAAATGCTCTCACAAAAGTTATCAATCTCAACATTATAGGTCATTTTCAAAAGTCAACAAAAAGGCACTTTAAGCCAAAGACCATAACTTGAGATTGGTAAATAAAAATGACATGGTACCAAAGGCATTAGTTAGAGGACTTCAGGACCTTTCCAAAATGTCCAAGAACATGATCAAAGCTTAAAAATTGAGCAAGATATGCCTTGTGGAAGTTGGGAAATTTTTGGGAATTTTGAAAAGTCAACTTTGCTTCAAATGCCTCAAAATTGCTAATGGGCCTCAATTTCTTCCATGAATCATCACCCAAAGGCCATGCACGACCCATTGACATCCAAGGGAGTTATTTTATCATTTTTGATTAATTATTTGAATTATTATTATTATTAATTCATTTAATTAAAATAAAATATGACAAAAATAGCAAATCATGTTTTCCAAATCTTTTTATACAGCATATTCACTCTTTATGAGCTCAAGATTTCGTGCACACTCAAAAGGGAAAGAATCTTCAATGATTGGCATAAGATTGGTATGGAAAATATTGAAAAAAAGATGCTTGAAAATCAAATATCGAAAGGCATTAAAACATGGATCATGGGCTTTGTTTTTTACCTAGAATAATTCCTCATACATATGCAAACAGAACCCTAAGGCTAAAAAACAAGCAAGTTGCGCCCAAACTCAAAAACAACTTTGCATTTTTTCCAAAAAAATTGAAAACTGTTTTCAAAGCTAGAGTGCGTTTCAAAGCCTACAATCGATTCCAAAGGATTGTTGGGACTTTCTTGGACGTGTCTCAATCCTTTTCCACTCTCCACGCGTAAAGAATTGGTAGAACAGAGTTGCTTCCCTTTCAAAATTATGCACAATCGTGTTTTAATTTTTGGACATTTTTCATGCATTTAAATTATTGATTTATACTAACCATGACCTTATGAAGCTAATGGTATTAGTCAATTGAAGAATAGCTGTCTGAAAACGAATTCACCATGGACATTGCTTAGGGTTTCAGAGCTCTAATTTTGGGGCTTTGCATATCTGGAATAATTGGACCATAAGACCTATACCAATGAAATCAGGACCTTCAAACAAGTAGAAACCAACCATCGCGCCCTTTTTCTTTTTGATTATATGCTATTCGCTATTTTTCAGGTTTAGGGTTAGTGGGGGTTTAAAACCCCCGCTATCTATCTTATGTTTTCAGGTAAAACAAAGAAGAAGGTAGACGTGTCTCAGCCAGATTGGACTGTTTGAATTTAGCGCGTTTTTTCAAGCCACCAGCACTTTCTCACATATCTTATTCATTGTCCATTATGATATCAAAGTGACTCAATGGCACGGTTGGTAAACACGTTGGCAGGCAGGTATTGGGACCTGGGTTCGATTCCCAAGTCCTCTTATACATTTCATATTTTATTCATTTACATGTTCCAGCGTAGCGCCTCTCTCCAAGGACCATCATGTGTCCTCACCATCTGGCTTGCCACGCGCCCAGAGGCTCCATCCAATGACCAGGACGTGCAGTTCCACATACGCATCAGTCAAACGCTCCTCACATGATCACTAAAAGTCAAAAGGGCCTTGCATTTCAATGGGCCTAATTGCTGCAAATTAACCTCCATAATTGGGCCAGAAACCCCCCCCCCCCTGTTTGTCTTTTCTTTCCCTCTTTTTTTTATTCTCTTCTATTTATTTTAATTTATTTTGATTATTTTAATTAATTCTCATAATACAAAAAAACATAAAAAAATCAGAAAAGTCAAAAAATAAAATATGTTCATTTAATTTTTTTATTCATAAATAGTTTTGTAAATAAATTCAATAATCCATTTAGGTTAATTTAGGCTTTTTTAACTTTAACATTTTTTTTCTTAAATAAACTAAAAAAACATAAAATTAGGTTTTAGCATTGTTATTCTTCTTTCTTAATAAATAATTTATTTCCTTATCATCATTATTATTAATAATTAATTATTTATGTAAATAAATTTGTAATTAAATAATTAGTGTAAATTAGGTTAAACTTAAACATTTTTCTTTAATAATTAAAAACAATTTAGAATTAGGGTTTTATTTAATTTCAAACTTTAATTAATTTTCTTTATTTCCATAAAATACCAAAAAACATAAAAAATAACTTCCTTTTCCCATTAAATCATTAATTAACCTTTAATTTTAATTTAATTTCTTTAAAGGGTCTAACGCCCTCGCACCTTCGATTTCTAATTCCTTTTCGCGCGTTTGCTTTTATTTTTCTTTTTTTAATCTTATGTAATTGCCCCAAAGCCTTGTAATAGATAATTAGGACATTTATTTTCCGCATTTTATTTATTCAAATCGGGTCTTTGTTTAATTTGGCGATGTATAGACCCGCGCCTTGTTATAGCGTAGGACTTTTACTTTCCGCACTTTAAATTCCGCACCTTTAAACTGCTAATCACATGAAAGAATGAATGCCCAAATAAAATCAAAGCGTAGATCACCAAATGCATGACAAGACAAAAATAAACTGAAAATGACACACAATTCACACACCACTCCTAGGGTACGTCTCACTGTTGCCTTGCCCCTCGAAACGTGGTCGTCGAGTATAGGAAATTTTAGTAAGTCCTCATGTCCATGAACATGGCATGGGGGTAGCTTCTAAGGTGTCCTACTATTGCTCTGGTGACCACACTGTCCCTAAACTCGAATTGACCCGAACACCTCCAACGGTGGTGCTACCTACCTCTCAATAGTGGGATGGCACTATCTCAAGGACACTTACACAGACTAATTCCTTAGGGTAGGTAGATGACTCGTAGATACTTGCTCTAATTCAAAATGAATCAAAAACTTCTTTTCACACCGACACTTTGCAAAAAGCTTTCAAAAACAACTTTTCAAACACTCTTGAGGACTGATACAAGAGTCGATCTGAAACTTTAAACGAAACTTTTTCAAACCCACTCACTTTGAAAAGCAAACAAACATTTTGAAAACACAAATGAGCAAGTATCTAAGAGCCCATGGATAACCATGGATAGAAAGGGTGCTAACACCTTCCCTTTCTATAAATCTACCTCCCGAACCGAGAGCTAATCTCAATAAGGAATTTTTCTGTGCTTTTGTCCTTTCCATATTGGAGAAAATAGAAGTCGGTGGCGACTCTTGCTTCCGCGACATTTCGCGAACCAGCGTTAAACAGTCAGTTCCAGATCCACCGATCACAATGAGGTGATCAAATATTATTCCATCAAAGACATGAGATTTTTCTCAAAGTAACATTTTTCCAAGTATGAGCACAAACTTCTAGCAGTCTCGCCATTTATTAAATTCATTCAAACCTATCTAAGTCCAGCATAAAGGCTATCCATATATGATTATCCAAAGGCAGAATGGGGAGTTTTCTAATGTAAAAGAGAATTTTTGAATATTTTTACTCTTGAATTAATACAAGGTGTGACTACTTTCTTGTTCACTTACAGTAAAAATAAGAAGAGGGAATGTTTCAAATTCAAAACCAGTATTGAATTACAATGCCATATATACAGGGGTTTACAAGATGAGAGATTTACATAAAACTACTTATCCTAAAACCTAATCAGTAGGATATCTCTTTTTCCTAATAGTGACAAGACAACTTCAACCTCCCCAGGGCCAGACTTCCAATCTTTGATCTATCTTTATGCTTTTTCTCCTTTAAAATTTGAAGCCTTCCCCGTGACAGACTTCTGGTCATGTTATCACACCTGCCAGAAAGGCCCTGCATCAATATCAGGCAAAGCAGAATCAAGTCAAATAGATAATTAACTGGGGTAATTCACGAGCAACTTATTCAGTTAACACCTCGTGCTTGCAAAGGCTTATGCATCCAATATACATATGCAAACCTGTCATAAAATTACCCAACTAAAATCACAATTCTAATTACAAAGAATGGCAAAAGAACAATCAAAATAAAACTTAACTCAGCCTCATCCTTCTTCTCCTTGATCCTAGAATTTCTGAAACTCTGAAAACACACTAATTCTTGACCTGCATCAGTACAAGGGCAAGAATTATTTTCAGCCCACAAACCCAACAAGTTGTGAATGATTAGGAAGTGTTAGGTTTCATACCATGATTCAGGTTGAAACTCTCCAAGCTTTTCCTTGTACTGATAAATTGAATTAGCACCCTGTATTAAGAAAACAAGTGCAGTGGACCGGTTAATTATAAACCATTAAAAAACCATTCGCGATAAATAAATCAGTGCACGATTCATTAAAATGGACATCCCTTGCATATCAGAATTAGAAGAAAGGAATTAAACCAAGATAGTTAAGTGTTGACCCAAAACAGAAACTTAACAATTATGTTATAATAGAAAAATATTAAAAAATCAAGGGACATTAACATCTGAATCAATGCTCAGCAAACAAAAATGGCAAGTGCAGAAACATAATCAGGGCATTTGTTGAAACATTTTGAAAAAAGATTTAAAATCAATAAATGCCTGAAACTCCTTTAATTGTAATCAAGAGAAAATCAAAAGCAAAAAGGAAACAATTCAAATTGGTAGCATATGATTGCAGACAGAGTAAAGGCTTTCCAAAAAACCTAATTTGTGGAAACGCTATAAATTGAAGCAAAATTGACAGATTTAAAGGGGAAAAAAAGTTAAAGAGTAAAAATTTTCTTACCAAGAAGAAGAAAGTTGCTGCAAAGGAGAGTTGATTTCGCAGAAAAAGAAATTAGAGTTTCATAATCTAAAACCCTAATTTCCCTATCTGCAATCTGTTGTTCGAATCACCTATGCTCCAACTCCCATCCCTTGGTACCTGTCCAAACAAGAGAGAAAGGATCATAGGAATCCCAAATTGGAAATAGTACGAAGAACCGCAGTAAGTTTGCAAATTACGTAGATTTTTTTATCTCTTTCTTGTTTTGTGTGAATTGATTGTGCGTATATCCGGATCTTGGAGGAGTTTCATTGTGTTTTAGGGTGATGAAGAGGGAGAGAGGCGAGAGGCTTCGGCCGTGGGAGGATTAGGGTTACAGGGGGTGAGAGAGAAGGAGAAAGGTTAAGAAGAAGGGTTAGGGGCGTGAGAGAGAGAAATAGCTTGTTGTAACTAAAACAAAATAATGAGAAATGAATTCAAACAAAGGTTTTGTCCGTCCTAATCACGTACGATGCATCCATGATAATTAACATGATCCCTCATTCTGTACCATGCGATCATAATTGAACGGCCATAGGCGAAGTCCTTACCATGCTCCCCTGCTCCCTTGCAACACCCAACCCAACCAGCCTTCTCCAATTCGCATAATGGGCCTAGGCCCAGCGCTTTTAACACCCCCATTCTGGAATTACTAAACCGCGGAATGATTCACACCCCCCTTATCCAGAAAAGTTTTGGGCTTAGCCCAGTATTCTTTTGGCGCCCCCATATTTTACTACACAACTGAAACTACACCCCCTCTCCAATTATTTATATATTTTATTTCTTTTATAGACTTATTCTTATATTTACTTATTTAATTATATCTTTGTATTTACTTATTTATATTTTAATAATTATAATTTCATATATATATATATATATATATATATATATATATATATATATATATATATATATATATATATATATATATATATATATATATATATATATTATTTACTTATTATCATAATTAATTATTGATTTTTAGACTTAGTAAAAATATTGATTTGTTGATGTTAAAACCTCACACTTAAGAACAATTTTTACGGCATAGTTTAGGTTAATGTTTTATACTCGAATATTAGAACCCGTATTTTTATTAAGTTATAATAATTGTAAGCGATATGTGGCCAATATCTGGCCACGTGATAAGAGAGTTATATCAGACTCTTTGATTATATACGCCTAAAAAATACATAAACAAACGTCAAACTATTTTTGTAATAAACAACCAATCTTTTCAAAAAGGAATACAAAGAGTTTTTAATTAACTTCGCGCTTAGTTCAAAATCTCCTCAATCTACACATTCGATCTAAGTGCGGGGAAAATTAAAATATCTATGTAATCCGTAAAAAATACAAACCAACCGCGAACTACAAAAATGGGACTCTGATTCATCCTAGGAGGATGTGTAGGCATACGATTAAAATCATGGCGAGTCCCCCTAAATAAAACTCAAACCTTTCCCCTAATAAAATAATTAAAAACCCGATTGCCTAAAAACGCGCTTCTAAACCTAGTATCCTTGAGAACAAGGTAGATAAGGGGTGCCTAACACCTTTCCCTCGTCCAGAACCCAGTCAAACCTAGAATCTCTGAAACTTTTAGGGTTATTCCTTTATACTCCCTTCCTTTAGGATAAAAATTAAGGGTGGCGAGTCTGATTAAAAAACTAGTTACAACAATTAGGAACCATGGAAATAACTTGAGGCCTTTGAAACCCAATCTTCCTTGTGAAAAGTGAAATCCTAGTTGGATGTCTATTTCTTAGGAGGAGAATTTGTCTGGTCAATTGTTGGTCAATCTTGAGCACTTAGGGACCTCTAGGAGTATGTTTTGAATAAGATAGAGAGCACAAATTTTGGGGTACAACAACTGCCCCTGTTCAATTGTCTTATACCTGAGGATTTTAGATTGGCTTGTCTGCCTTTCGTGATCTGAAGGTGGACGATGATTGAACACTAAAGTGCCCAGAAATTTTCCCCCTCGCCAGTACACAGAGTAACATTGTCAGCTGATAGTATGCTTGAATGGGCTTAGAAGATGCCGTTCGGAGATATGATTGATATTCGGTGGAGATGGGCTTATAGATGCCATCCAAAGTAAATATTAACTTCAAACTGGAAGAAGTATTAGAATAAATCATTGGTTTATTTTATCTGAGCCAGGAAATATTTATGCTTATTTTTATCTGGATGGAGTATCAGAATAAATCTTTGGTTGATTTATCTGAGCAAGAAAATGTCTACGACTGGAAGAAGCATCAGAATAAACCATTGGTCGATTTACCCTGATCCAGAAGATGATCTATTGGAAGAAGTATCAGAATAAATCATTGGTCGATTTACCCTGAGCCAAAATATATTTATGTCTGACTTCAACTGGAAGAAGTTTCAGAATAAATCATTGGTCGATTTAATCTGATCCAAAAGAGGTCTCTGTTGTCTTTTAACTGGAGGAAGTATCAGAATAAATCATTTGTCGATTTAATCTGAGCCAGAAAAAAGGTCTACTGGAAGAAGTATCAAAATAAATCAATGGTCGATTTAATCTGAGCCAATGACTTTGTACGACCGTCTTCAACTGGAAGAAACATCAGAATAAGTCATTGGTCGATTTAATCTAAGCCAGGAAAGGTCTCTGTTGTCTTTTAACTGAAGGAATTATCAGAATAAATCATTGGTCGATTTAATCTGAGCTAAAAAAGAGGTCTACTAGAAGAAGTATCAGAATATATCAATGGTCAATTTAATCTGAGCCAGCGACTATGTACAACCGTCTTCAACTGGAAGAAGTATCAAAATAAATCATTGGTCGATTTAATATGAGCCAGTGACTATGTACGACCGTCTTCAACTGGAAGAAGTATCATAATAAATCATTGGTCGATTTAATATGAGCCAGAAGAGGTCTCGGTTGTCTTTTAACTGGAGGAAGTATCAGAATAAATCATTGGTCGATTTAATCCGAGAAAAAAAAAGGTCTACTGGAAGAAGTATCAGAATAAATCAATGGTCGATTTAATCTGAGCCAGCGGCTATGTACGATTGTCTTAAACTAGAAGAAGTATCAGAATTAATCATTAGTCAATTTAATTTGTGCCAGAAGAGGTCTCTGTTGTCTTTTAACTAGAGGAAGTATCAGAATAAATCATTGGTCGATTTAATCTGTGCCAGAAAAAAGGTCTACTGGCAGAAGTATCAGAATAAATCATTGGTCGATTTAATCTGAGCCAGAAGAGGTCTCTGTGGTCTTTTAACTGGAGGAATTATAAGAATAAATCATTGTTCGATTTAATCTGAGCCAAAAAAAGGTCTACTGGAAGAAGTATCAGAATAAATCAATGGTCGATTTAATCTGAGCCAGTGACTATGTACGGCCGTCTTCAATTGGAAAAAGCATCAGAATAAATCATTGGTCGATTTAATCTGAGCCAGAAGAGGTCTCTGTTATCTTTTAGCTGGAGGAAGTATCACAATAAATCATTGGCTGATTTAATCTGAGCCAGAAAAAAGGTCTACTAGAAGAAGTATAAGAATAAATCAATGGTCGATTTAATCTGAGCCAGCGACTATGTATGCTTATTTTTTATCTGGAAGAAGTATTAGATTAAATCCTTGTTTGATTTAATCTGAGCCAGAAAATGTCTTCAACTGGAAGAATTATTAAAATAGATCTACACTCGATCTAAGTTGATCCAGAAGAATGTTAACTGGAAGAAGTATCAGAATAAAACCTTTGGTTGATATATTCTAAGCCAGAAGACGTTTTCTTTGATAAGACTATCTGTTCCTATCAGTAGTTGATGATGTTGGTCTTGTTGATTGTTCTTTTCCTGAAAAGGTAAAGAGTTAGCCGGATGCAATGTCATGACGTATGAAATGCATTGCGTGATAATGTTCTCAAAATAAATGAGATTGCGCCATATGCGTTTGGTATGCATATGCTATGACATTTGGTAACTAATCTATGAATATATAATGTTAATGAAATGCATTTGTAAACTTCAGCGGCATCTTCGATTGGGGAAAATAAATCCCTGACTGTAGCTTGGGAAGAGTATGCGTAATCTTCTGGGAATTGTTTCTGTTGGGGATTCCTACTTGCTATTTGAAAAAACTCGATTGGGGGTCATTGATTTCTTTTCTGAGGGATTTTTGCTGGGGAGTGTTTACTTCTGCTTGGGGAAGAAGAGGTTAAAATGTTGGTTGTTTTTTACTCTAGTGGGAAGTTATGAGTCCTTGTATACCCTGATTAGGGATAACATCGATGGATAACTTTCTGGCTCATCTGAGAAGGATAAGGTTGACTGAAATTTGATCCAATTTTAGATTCAGTAGCAACTCTCTGGTATAGTAATGACTTCACTGGGGAAGGGAGTTTTGTCGGTGACTCATGGCCATCTGAGGAAAAGACTCAAACTAGGGAGATTGGACTTCATTGGGGAAATAAACCCTGTTGATGGAAGTCTGGACTCCGCTGGGAAGTAAACCCTGTTGATGGAGGAATATCCCGCTGAGGGGAACTCTTTGCTGAGGAGAATGAGCTTTGATGGAGAGAAGTAGTCTGCAGAGGCTTTTACAGTTTTGAAAACTTAGCTAGTGAGAAGAATTCCCATAAACTGTAATGATTGGGATCCCGTAGATGGACAATATTACTGGGAACAAGACTACTCTCCTTTGCTTGCCAGAGCAATCTACTAGGAAAATTGCGGGGAATGTGTGACTTTGTGAAGATTCCTTTGTAGGGATAATCTCTTGAAGCGGCTTTGTGGGAATTTATGGACGGCTTGGACATCATCAACTTCTAAAGCCCTTGGTGAATATTGATCAGGGCGATAAGTCTTCTAATGATAGACAAGTGACAAGATGACGGGACATAGTCATACGCTTTAATCCCTAACTTTTGCCTGGACTATCCTTTCAGATTTTCAGTCCACCGGGATACCTTTTTTTTCCGAAGCCGCCTTTTCAGGTTTTCGAATTATCGGGTGTACAGTTTTATTTATATATCCCTAATTTTTTCCTGAACTCTTTTGGTTCGCCGGGATGCCATTATTTTTGTCTAGGCCAATCAACCTAGCGGGTCTTTTTTCATGCATAGTATTTTTCGACTATGTCCATGTTCATAGGGTGTGGAGAATTGTCACTATCCATAGTAGTAAGTGTTGCAGCACTGCCAGAAAATGTTTGCTTGATCGTACGTGGCCCTTTGCTGAAATTCATGTTCAATGCCCCAAGTGATTCAGATAGAGGTCAACCCCTGGCTATTTGGCACTTTTGAGAGATTCCTTGAATCTTGACTCGACTTCCCCAGATCAGTTAGACACCATGTCATGCCCCTTGATTATGAAAGGTCTGTTACTAGAAATTTCTTTCCATATGAGGTGATTCTATTCATTGAGAGGATTTATGTTCATTGAATATCCTTTGTGCGAATTTCTCTGATGTCGAACAATTAGTCATATGCAAACAATGGAATTTAAAAATGCAAAGCTTATGTCTGTCTTGAAGTTTCGAATATGCATCTTTAGTAAAAAACAAGATTTGTAAGAATATGAATTTAAATCAGGATTTATAGTAAACCTTACAGGAGTTAGGATACCTTTTTATAACAGTATGCCTTCGAACTAACCCATGCTTCAGCTAGAAATTTTAAGGGTTGTAACGTGGCCTGGTTTACTGTTTAAGAAACAAAGGATAAAGGCTCAAACTTTATTTGTACCTAACCTGTTCTTCGTGATGTTCTTCAGCCCTATACTCAGTTAATTGTGTGTTTAGATCCCAATTGAGTCTGTAATCATTGCTTTGATACTTGGTGATGGTTCAGAAATTGAATGTTTGCTTGAGAAGGCAGTCATTTTTTGTAATATTTTTTTATTTTGTCGAGGATTTGCAATGACCTATTTTTTTATTTTATTATCCCTTGTTGTACCCCAAAATTTTCCCTCCCATATTTCTCAAGACATTGCAAAAATAATCCCCAAGTTGCTCAAAATTGCTCAAGAGTTAGACAGTCAAATCATCTCCTAAGGCAGTCAATCTCAAATTAGGGTTTTGTGTTGCATCAAGGTCCTTACATCCAAATGACCTCAAGTGCTCCCCAATGTCCTAATAAGTTCTCAAGTTCATCCATGTCAAATTTCAAGCCTTGCAGAGGAAGTTTGCTCAGTCAATTGCTCAAAGGGTCCCAAAATCGACTGTGCTAGGGCAAAAGTCAACAGTGACCTACAAATAGTCAAACCTCAAGATTTTTTGTCAACATTCTCATTTTGAAGGATAATTCATAATTTTATCAAGGTTTTATCATGATTCATCAAGGATTGCTCAAAATTCATCAAGATTCAAAAGTTGCTAAATTTGGGTTTTGTAGGAAAAGTCAACTCAACTTTGACCAAGCATAACTTTCTCATACTTTATGAGAAATGACCCATCCAAATCTCATTTTTAATAGGATGCAATTTCCTACAATCCATCTTCACACCCCAAGATCAAGAAATTCACTCACAAAAAGTTACAAATTTGGACATTATAGGTCATTTTTGAAAGTCAACAAAAACACCTTTTTTTCCAAAGCTTGTAACTTGAGCATGGAATATCAAAATGAGATGAGACCAAAATGGTTGGTTAGTGGAAATATCAAGGTTTCTAAAAAGTCCCAGAACACCTCCAAAAGTTCAAAATTTAAGGAGTTATGCATTATTGAAGTTGGGCATTTTTCCAAAATTGCCAAAAGTCAACTATCCCCAAAACTTCAAATTTTGTCAAATGGGCCCACTTTTTTCCACTTGATTTGATCTTGTCACACTCCACGCGTGTCCTGTCTTCAGCCTCATGTCCATTTATTGATTTTTCTATTTGATTTGATTTTTATTGAATTAATTCATTTTTAATCAATTTAAATCCAAATAAAATCTAAAAATTGATCACTTGGTATATTTTTTATTAATGCAGGCTTTAATTATCATCATGGACAAGATCAAACTCGTATCAAGCCATATTATGCACAAAATATTGGATTTTTGATCAAATTGGAAAGGTTTTCATGGAGGATCATATCAAATCTTAAATCATCAATGCACAAAGATTGGATCCACAAAACTTGACCTAATGCATTGCTTTATACATATACAAACCAAAGGCACATGATTTGAGACCTAGAGGCTGCATAATCACCAATACAAAACTTGGAAAAAAGCTTGAAAAGTTGGTAACTGAAAACACATCTAGAGGCTGATTCAAAGCAAAATCTCCATGCTATCTTCTTGCTAGACATCCACTGAGTCGATTGCAATCAAAATTAAGCCCTCTCATCCCCTGAATTGCACTGTAAGTCTTCCTGAACATACCCCTGCACATGAAATCGTATTCTCATATTCATGCGTTTTTTTGCCAAAATCTATGCATAATCATGCTAATCGATCCATTTAGAGACTTTCTGCAATATTTGATTTTGTTTTTGTAGCCTGTAAAGCCCTACCCGAAACTAGGGTTTGGTTTTCTTGTTTTTAGGCATTTTAGTTTCAGGTAAAATCAGCACTATCAATGGCCATGGATACGTTCAGGAGGAAGAGACGATCATGGATATGGTCTTAGTTTGCATTTTTATGGCTTAGGGCTCGTTTTAGGATGAAGCCATGGATCTTGCTGCGGATAAAATTCCGCACGTAAATGTCCAGGGGTCAACGAAGAAGATGATCACGTGGCTATATCCCATTCGTCCATTCAAAATATTTGCGCTTATTTTTTTTTAATTTTCAGGCATAATAGTTTGTTTTCCATATAATAATTGCTGTTTATTATAATAACAAAAGCAACACAGTGGTCCAGTGGTGGAAGTGTTAGTGCATAGTCCAATGGGACCTGAGTTCGAATCCCAGGTCCCCCATATTTGCTTTGCCTTTTTTCTTCAGGAAATCCAACGCGCTTCAGGAGTTGTGGTTCACCATACGCCCTCATCCAGATACTTGCCAGATGGCCTCCAGGCCAAATCTGATGGTCTAGATGGGAGACCCACCATGGTGCCCAGCCAACGTGTCACATGGGATTGCAAAGGTCAAACGCAGGCTTGCATTATTGGGCCCTCAGAATTGCCAATTTCACTCCTTTTTCAGGCCCAACACCCCCTTGGTTTATTTCTTTTCCTTTTCATTATAGTTATTTATTTATTTTATTATTTTTATTTTTTATTATTAATCACTAACCAATTGAATTTTTTCTCATAAAATCAAAAACACAAAAATTATATTTTATTTATTAGAATTAAATTCAACTTTATTTTTGTAAATAAATTAATTTAATTAATTTAGCTTTAATTAGGTTTAACTTTTAACATTTTTGCAATATTAAAATCAATTTAGATAATTAGGTTTTATTAACTTTTAATCAATTTATTTTATTTCTTTAAATACTCAAAAATCCAAAAATATTTTAATTAATTAATTAATTTAATTGTTAATTTAGATTTAATTTCTTTTAATTCAAAAATAACAAAAAATGCTTTCTTTTCAAAAAGGGTCAAAACCCTAAAAATGCGCCGTTTTAATTTTCTCGCACGCGATCTATTTTACCAATATTGTAATTGCTTCCGGAATGTAATAGCTTTGAATAGGACTTTGAATTATTTTATCGCTTTCTTTTATTTTCCGCAATTTAAATTTAAAGGGTTGTTTTTGGCGATGTAAATACCCGACGCCTTGTAATAGTTTAGATTTAATTCGTAATTTAAATTCCACGATTATTAACTGCTAGATGTTTGATAATAGGGAATGCATGACAAGATCAAATCTTTAACCTAAAATCAACATAGCTCACCCATGACATGTACAAAGATAAAATAACCGAAATAACACACTCGCACATGCGCACTCTTAGGGTACACCCCACTTGGTTGCCTTCGTACGTGGTTATTGAGTATAGGAAGTTTTAGAGGTCGCCCTCTTGTCCAAAGATCATAGTTGCCTCGAAACGGTTGCCTCGGAAAAATGATCTAAGACATTAGGGTTACCGCTAAGGCGTCCTAACATTGCTTTAGTGACCACACGTCCCTTAATTGAATTGACCCTTAAAACTTCAACGACGGTGCTACCTATTCCTCAATAGTAGGATAGAATTGTCTAAAGGACATTTGTACAGATTAATTCCTTTTTCGAGTAGGTAGATGGTTCTTAAGTACTTTCTCATTCTAAAACAAAACAAAAACTTTTCGCACTTACACCTTTTCAAACAAAAAACTCCTTTCAAACCCACAAACACAAAGAAAAGCAAATTTTGAAAACACTTTGAGCAAGTACCTAAGAGCCCATGGATAACCACTGATAGAAAGGGTGCTAACACCTTCCCTTTCTATAATCTACCCCCCGAACCCGAGAAATATCTCAAAAAAGGAATTTTTCTGTGCTTTTTTCCTTTCCTCGTTGGATAAAATGAAAGACGGTGGCGACTCTTGCTTACCGCGACATTTTGCAAAAACAAACGCAAAACACAAACCAGTATTCCGAAAAACAGTCAGTTCTCTCCCACCGTATCAAAGAACTGGCGACTCTGCTGGGGACTTATAAGTGGGGTGTACCTTAGGATTAGATCACTGTGTTTTCAATTGTTTTCTTTGTATGCTTTAATTTTGTGGGCTTGTATCGGAGTTTCTATAGATCCTAACCCAGACCTGGGGGTACCCTTTAGGTAAGTAGCAATAAACTGTGAGGGAACTGTCCGGCGTAGACCGACACGGTTGAAGCAGTAGCTACATTGGTGTGGCACTTTAGTCTGTACTGATATCCCTTGTGTTAGAACGAGGAGAATATGGGTCTTCTAAGGGGTCATTAAGCACCAACTGACCTTAGAACCTTAAATTGACCAACTTGGCCATAGAACAGTAGCAGTATGCTACACTCATTGAGACTAAACTCTCACGATGATTCTGACCGCAAGAAAAGGTTGCTAAACTGGAATTATGACCGATTGAGGGTAGTCAGTGATATTGAGATCCTCTAGATCCCGGTTACTATTTTTAGGACAGGTTTAAACCAACTAAACTGAAAGAGGGTAGTACTTAAGCTCCTTGCCAGCCTGAAATCTAAGGGCTCTCTGTGTGACTTGTGTGCCTTTACCATGTTTGTTATTTGTGGATACTTGTGGTGTGCTTACTATCATGACATCATGACATCATAACATTGCATACATCTTGCATTGGACTAACCTATTTCAAAGACAGGAGGGATTCATCTTTGTTCTGTTTTGTAGGTGATCATGATGCCCATGCGTAAGAATACCATTCGGATCAACTTTGTCCAGGTTCCCACCTTGCTTAAAGAGTTGGTTGCCAAGATGCCTGACACTACTTCCTTCATCAGGAGGCATGGTTATCTTCTCAGTTTGGTCACCTCCAAATTGGACGAGTAGATGATGAGTGTCCTAGTCCAGTTCTATGATCCATTGTACCATTGCTTTACTTTTCAGGACTACTAGCTGGTTCCCACCCTAGAAGTGTTCTCTGAGCTGCTCGGTATCTCTGTTCTGGAGCAGACCCCGTTTATGGTTGGGAGAAGATTCTGAGACCGGAAGAGATTGCTGCAGCCCTTCATTTGACCAAGGAAGAGGTAATGGCTAATTGGGAGACTAGAAGTGGAGCAAAGGGCTTTTTGACTAAATTCTTGGTTGGTAAGGCTAACTATTTCTGGGATAGTCTAGACTTCAAGGCATTCGAGGATATTCTGGCTCTTTTGATATATGGCTTGGTATTGTTTCTGAATCCTGACACTTTTGTTGATGTGAATGCGATAAAAATCTTCATCTCTCGCAATCCGGTACCCACTCTCTTGGGTGATATTCTTCATCAGCTTTATGCTCGTACTGCCCGAAAGCGGGGAACCTTGATGTGTTGTGCTCCATTATTGTCGAGGTGGTTTATTTGGCACCTTCCCAAGTCAGTGATGAAGAACAAAGAAGGCATGGGCTGGGCCTATAGAGTTATGTCTCTCTCTCATAATGACATCATCTGGACTCTCAAGGGTATGGACGAGGTGACTATCATTTATCGATGTGGGGAGTATCCTAATGTTCCATTGATAGGAACCCATGGAGGAATTTCTTATAATCCGTGCTTAGCCTTACGCCAGTTTGGGCGTTCCAGAAGAGAAGGACCTCATGAGCTGCTAATGCCTCATATCATCTTTGACTTTCAAGGGGATGGCGACGAGCTACGCCGCAGATTCGTAAGGGCTTGGGATAGAGTTCACCAATCTGATCCACATGAGCTGGGCCCAAAGACTTCACTTCCGATGGAGCCATATCTCAGATGGGTTCGTATCCGTGCCCAAAAGCTAGGTATGCCTTATGAAGTTGTCCTGCCTATCATTGTTGAAGTTGCTAATGAAGAAGGGGTTCCTCCAACCATCACCCATCCTCATATGCCCACTGAAATTGGGGCACTGAAAAGGTCTTGGATGCAGCTGAGAGAAGAACGGGATTATTACCGGGAAAAGTTCAACGAGCAAGAGCAGAAGATCCAGAAGTTGACTAGGCAGTTGGAGAACGAGCGGATTCTCAATGACTATGTCCGCACTGATAAGAAGAGACCATGGGAGCATTGATTGACCTTTGATGATTTCCTTTCCAGTTTTTATTTACTTTTCAGTATTTCCATTCTTGTAACGCCTTAATGGCATCAGTTGAACAATTTGAATTTGGAATTTTATCTAATAAAGTGTGTTTCCTTTCTGGTTTACAAATTTGAATTTCCCGATTGTCTTTGAAATCATGTCATACACATTTCATCCCATGCACTTCATAAACAGGTAGCCTTTACAGGTCTCTTATCTTCTTCGTTGTTTATTTCAGCACTCATCATGTCTGTTGAACCTTCAACTGAGCAAGCCATCAAGGCCCTCCAGGCCCAGAATGCCCAATTCCAAGAGTTGTTCATGAATCTAGCTAAGGGTCAGCAAGATCTGAAGACCCTGATTCTGGAAGAGAAGAAGAAGAAGAAGAGGACAATCCTGTTCAACACTGGGCACAGGTTTGGAAACAGGCTTCAGAATGAAGTTGATTTGACCACCTCATCTGGAGGGAAAGATAGTCAAGAGGAAAGGAGGGCTCCTAGCCCCGTGGTCTCCGACAACGAGACGGACTTCGATGAAGAACAGTATCCTCCTGCTGAGGACATATACAAGCAACTGGAAGACCGGTTGAGTGCTATGGAGGTTCAAAAGGTGCCTGTTCTGGACTTTGGTGATCTAGGTCTATCATTTGGGGTAGTGATTCCCCATAAATTCAAGGCGCCAGCCTTTGCTAAGTATGACGGAGTTTCTTGTCCGAAGTTGCACCTCTGGTCATATGTGAGGAAGATTCAGCCGTATACCGCTGATAAAAACCTATGGATCCATTTCTTTCAAGACAACCTCTCAGGGACTCATCTTGAATGGTTCTATCAGTTGGACAGAACCAGTATCCGCAGTTGGGAAGATTTGGCTACTGCTTTCTATAGGCAGTATCAATACAACTCCGACCTCGCTCCTATGCGTACCCAACTCCAGGGTGTGTCAATGGGAACGGGTGAAGGATTCAGATATTATGCTCAGAAGTGGAGGGACCTCGCCGGAAGAGTACAACCACCCTTGGTTGATCGGGAGCTTGTGGATATGTTTCTGGGGACCCTGTCTAGTCCATTCTTCAACCATCTGATTGGAAGCTCGTCGTCTGGGTTTACAGAGCTCATTTTGACCGATGAGAGGATTGAGGCTAGTATTAAGGCTGGGAAGATACAGAAGGGTGCTTCATCAAGCACCGAGAAAAAGCCATTTAAGAAAGAGTCTAGTGTTGTCTACAGTTCGAAAAGACAGAGTAGACATGAACACCGCCAAGCTGTCAATGCGGTTGTAATTTCAAAACCTGCTGGTGCTCCTCAGCACAAAAACCAACAAAAGGACGAGAGACCTCGAAGGCAATTCACCCGTATCAACACGACCTTATCTCAGATTCTGCCACAGTTGCTGAAGACCGATCTGGTGATTCCAAAGGAAGCCCCGAAGAATCCAAATACAACGTCACCAAAGTACAACCCTAATGCCCGCTATGCTTTTCACTCTGATAGCCCGAGGCATAATATAGATGATTGTTGGGTTTTGAAGAACAAGGTACAGGATTTGATCGATGTGAAGGAGATTGAGTTCGGAGCACCAGAGAAGCCTAAACAAGATACATGGGTGAATTCTATCGGGGATGACGATGATGAAGAGTTCGATATTGACAGTTGGATCTACCCGACTGCCAACGGTGGATTAAGCAACTGGACAACAAAGGATTCCATGCCCGTTTCTATTATCACCTAGTAATGAAACTTTTTGTTTTGAATTTGTAACAGACAATGTTTTAAACTTTATGGCCCGATGTCTTACTCGGGGCACCGTGGCTTCATTTGTGAGGGATTTATGTGTGTCATTTTCATATATCATTAATAAAAGCATTGGACGTTCTTGCATTTCAAATTTTGCGCTCCCTGTTTTTCTTTATTATATATTGCAAAACAGCTATTTTACACACACTCACGTATACAAGTCCACATCCACTCTGGATCTCACTGGTAACGACTCTGCTACTGCCAGTTATGATTTCGAAAACCCGATCAACTTAGCCGAAGAAAAAGGTGAAGATGATTGCGAAGTGCCTGGTGAACTTGCAAGATTGTTACTTCAAGAAGAGAGGGTCATTCAGCCGCACGAAGAGCCGGTGGAATCAGTGAATCTGGGTACTGAGACAGACAAGAAAGAAGTCAAGGTGGATGCAAATCTGGAGCTTAGTGTGAAGCAACGGTTGATTCAGATGTTGCGTGACTACGTTGAGATCTTCGCCTGGTCTTACAAAGATATGCCTGGTTTGGATACTGATATTGTGGTCACCGCCTGCCTACCAAGGAAGACTGTCCTCCAGTGAAATAGAAGGTCTGTCGAATGCGCCCGGAGATGTCTGAGAAAATCAAGGCTGAAGTTATGAAACAATTTGACGCCGGTTTTCTAGCAGTTACTTCTTACCCTCAGTGGATGGCCAATGTGGTTCCTGTGCCAAAGAAGGATGGTAAGGTTCAAATGTGTGTTGATTACAGGGATCTGAACAGGGCAAGCCCTAAGGATGATTTCCCTCTACCTCATATCGACGTCTTGGTCGAAAATACCGCTCAGCACAAGGTATTCTCCTTTATGGATGGTTTCTCCGGTTATAATCATATTAAGATGGCTCCCGAAGACATGGAAAAGACAACCTTTGTTACTCAGTGGGGTACCTTTTGCTACAAGGTCATGCCTTTTGGACTGAAGAACGCTGGGGCAACGTATCAGCGTGCCATGGTTGCTTTGTTTCATGACATGATCCATCATGAGATTGAAGTATACGTCGACGATATGATTGCAAGGTCCCAGACTGAGGAAGAACACCTTGACCATCTGCAGAAGCTGTTTGATAGGCTGAGGTTGTACAAGCTGAGGTTAAATCCGAACAAGTGCACTTTGGGGTGAGATCTGGTAAACTGCTGGGTTTTGTCGTAAGCGACAAAGGTATTCAAGTTGATCCGGCAAAGGTGAAAGCTATACAAGAGATGCCAGCTCCCAAAACAGAGAAAGAAGTCAGAGGTTTTCGGGGATGACTGGATTACATTGCCCGATTCATCTCACACCTGACTGCTACTTGTGAGCCAATCTTCAAGCTACTGAAGAAAGATCAAGTAGTACATTGGAATGATGAATGCCATGCCGCTTTTGAAAGGATCAAAGAGTATCTCCAAGAGCCACCCCTCTTAATGCCACCAGTTGAAGGGAGACCTTTGATCTTATACTTGACAGTACTTGACAACTCAATGGGATGTGTGCTGGGTCAGCATGACGAGTCTGGCCGAAAATAGCATGCTATTTATTACCTTAGCAAAAAGTTTACTGACTGTGAGACCCGATACTCACTGCTCGAGAAAACTTGTTGCGCTTTGGCATGGGCTGCTCGCCGGATGAGGTAGTATATGTTGACTCACACTACTCTGATGATATCAAAGATGGATCCAATCAAATATATCTTCGAAAAGCCTGCCTTGTCCGGAAGAATAGAAAGATGGAAGATGATCTTGACTGAGTATGACATCCAGTACACGACCCAAAAGGCAATCAAGGGAAGTGTGTTGGCAGACCATTTAGCACATCAGGCAGTGGATGATTACCAGTCTATAAACTTTGAGTTTCTGGACGAGAATATCATGTTGGTAACTGATTGTGAGACACCTGGACCGGATGAAGGACCTGAGGAAGGATCCTGATGGTCTATGTACTTTGATGGAGCTTCAAATGCTTTGGGTAACAGCATCGGCGCTGTGATCATATCTCCTAAAGGCTCTCATACTCCGTTTACCGCCCGACTATGTTTCAACTGCACCAACAATATGGCGGAGTATGAAGCCTGCATCATGGGTCTTCGAGCAGCAATTGACCTAAGGATTAAGTTTCTGAGTATCTTCAGAGATTCTGCTCTCGTGATCAGTCAGATCAAAGGCGAGTGGGATACGAAACACCCAAATCTTATTCCTTACAAGGAATATGTGTTGACATTGCTTCCCCATTTCGAGGAGATAAGCTTTGAACACTTCCCTAGAGAGGAGAATCAGTTAGCGAACACGCTGGCTATGATGTCTTCTATGTTCAAAGTCAATTGGGACAACGAGGCTCCCCGGATCATCATTGAAAGATTGGATGAACCTGCACATTGCTGTGATCTTGAGACTGAAGAGGTGACAGAAAAGCCCTGGTTTCATGAAGTAAAGAGGTATCTTGAAACTCAGAAGTAACCCGAGGGGGCATCTGTTAATGACAAAAAGTTTCTGAGGAGGTTCACGGCGAAGTTCTTCATCAGCAATGGCATTCTTTACAAGTGTAACCATGATTCAACCTTACTGCGATGTGTGGATAAGAACGAGGCAGAAAGGATCATGGCAGATTTACATGAAGGTACTTTCGGAACTCATTCCAGTGGTGACACCATGGCAAAGAAGATCCTTCGGGCAGGATATTTTTGGTCCATAATGGAAGCCGATTGTTATCAGCATTCTCGGACATGTCACAAGTGCCAAGTCTATGCTGATAAGGTGCACATACCTCTGGTTCCTCTAAACGTCTTGACGGCACCTTGGCCTTTTGCAATGTGGGGTATTGATATGATCGGCGAGATCAGACCTACAACATCCAACGGGTATCGTTTCATCCTGGTAGCAATTGATTACTTTACGTAGTGGGTTGAAGCAGCTTCTTTTGCTACAGTAACCAAGAACGTCGTGGCACGGTTCATTCGGCATAATCTGATCTATCGATACGGTGTACCAGAGAGGATCATTACGGACAATGGTACCAATCTCAACAACAAGATGATCACCGAACTCTGCGAGCAATTCAAGATACAACATCATAACTCTTCTCCCTATCGGCCGAAGATAAATGGGGTTGTCGAAGCGACTAATAAGAACATTAAGAAGATCGTGCAGAAGATGACAGTGACATACAAAGATTGGCACGATATGTTACCGTTTGCTCTTCATGGGTACCGTACCTCATCTCGGACGTCAACAGGGGCAACACCCAATTCCTTGGTATATGGTATGGAGGCAGTCTTGCCCATTGAAGTTCAGATACCCTCTCTTCGGATCATGAAGGATGCGGGTTTGAGTGAAGATGACTGGATTCAGACCCGGCTTGATTAGCTGAACTTAATAGATGAAAAGAGACTTACCGCTATTTGTCATGGTCAGACGTACCAAAAACGGATGATCAAGGCATTTAACAAGAAAGTCAGACGACAAGAGTATCAAGTTGGGGATCTGGTAATCAAGCGCATTATCCTACCTCAAGGTGATCCCAGGGGCAAATGGACCCCTACTTATGAAGGGCCATTTGTGGTTAAGAACATTTTCTCAAGAAGAGCTATGATTCTAACCACCATGGATGGTGACGACCTTCCTCACCCCGTCAATGCAGACATAGTGAAAAGATACTACGCCTAATCAAAGACCCGCTAGGTTGATTGGCCTAGGCAAAAATAAGGGCTTCCCGGCGAACCAAAAGGGTTCGGGCAAAAATAAGGGATGAAAATGAAAAAATTTGTACACCCGGCAAGTCGAAAACCTGAAAAGGCGGCTTGGGCAAAAAAGGGTATCTCGGTGGACTGAAAACCCGAAAGGGCGGTCCAGGCAAAAGTTATGGATCAAAGCGTAACACTATGTCTCATTGGATCACCTTGCATCCAGACTTCGGTATCGACTATCAGGCTCGAACGACACCAATCAATCTGATTCATCTTCAACTAGTAGCAAAGTGATGAGATGCTCAAGGGCATAAGGGTAATAGCAGAGTTGGAACCCAGTGGGATCATTCACATAGCTGTTTTGTTTTCTTTTCACAAATTGTATAAATTCTATTATTCGACGGTGTTCTCTTACTAGGACGTCGGCCTCTTGTACAAAAGCGCTTGTTTACAGGCCAAACTTCAAAATCAATACAAATTTATTTTCAGACAAATTTCAAACAGTTTTCTTTTATCTATTTTGTTTTGCAAAGAACGTCCAATGTTCATTTTTTATATATGCATTTGACATTAATTGATGCTCATAAATATTTGCATGCGAAACAAAAGACGAATTACTGGTAATAGCAGAAACAGGGGCAATAAGAAGTGTCCAAACTGTGTAGTTGCTTTGTCCACCAGGTACAGGGTGAATTTAGCTGAAGAATATGGCTCAGATACCTTCACTCCCTGCAGAGTAAGACATTAATGGTAGCTCTCTCAGCTGAGACTTGCAACTGTGAACGAATCAGCAATACTCTCCCCAAGCAGAGTTGGTCTACCATCAGCACTAAAAAGGTCTTAATATTCCCCAGCGGAGTATAAGAATGTCCCTCAGCAAGTATAAGAGTATCCCCGACAGTCTTAATATTCCTCAACGGAGTATAAGAATGTTCCCCGACAGAATACAAGATACCCCAGTGGAGTTAATATTTCCCCAGCACGGTCTAAAAAAGCTTCCCCAACGGAGTTGAATCATCTTCCCCAGTAGACTCTGGAATTTTATCCCCAGTGGAGTACAAAAATAAATCTCCCCAGCCGAGTTCAAAGGATCATTCCCAACCCAAACTCAGAGGTTTATCCCCATAAAAGTCTAACAGGGTTATCCTTAGCAAGTTGCAACTGAAAGATCATCCCCATTGGAGTCCTTTCCTTTCATAAACAGGAATTCAATCCTCGACAGATTTAATATCACCAGCAACGGTAATCCATCCCCAGTGGAGTTTATCGTTGAAATCCCCAGCGGAGTTTATCAGCGGAATCCCTTACGGAGTTTATCGTTAAAATCCTCAGCAGAGCATCTCTTCCCCACAGAGTAATTCCCCACAAGGTAATCTCCTCATCAGTTTATTCCCCAACGGAGTTATCTTATCCTGCAGGTTTATTCTCGCAATTACCTTCGTGCATCATCCCCAACAGAAACGAAGAATTCAACTCTATTCTCCAGCAGTTATCCGGGATTTATTTTCCCCAGCTAAAGCATCACATTTCCATACATCATGATACATGTATATACGCATTATATCATACAATCTCATTTATGTTGAGAACATCATTGCTTGATCCATATCATGCATTGCATATGACTGACCTTTACCTTTCAGGAGAGATGCAGTTAAATTCTCAACTATGAGGAAGGCCTTGCCTGGTCCAGTTAAATCGATTTCTAAAGATTTTTCTGAGGCCAACCCAGTCAAAGGAGACAAAACCAGTTACATCGATTCCTAAAGATTTTTCTGATGCTAAGCCAGTCAAAGGAGACAAAACCAGTTAAATTGATTCCTAAAGATTTTTCTGAGGCCAAGCCAAACAAAGGAGACAAAACCAGTTAAATCAATTCCTAAAGATTTTTCTGAGGCCAAGCCAGTCAAAGGAGACAAAACCAGTTAAATAGATTCCTAAATATTTTTCTGAGGCCAAGCCAGTCAAAGGAGACAAAACCAGTTAAATCGATTCCTAAAGATTTTTCTGATGCTAATCCATGTCAAAGGAGACAAAACCAGTTAAATCAATTCCTAAAGATTTTTCCGAGGCCAAGCCAGTCAAAGGAGACAAAACCAGTTAAATAGATTCCTAAGGATTTTTCTGAGGCCAACCCAGTCAAAAGAGACAAAACCAGTTAAATCGATTCCTAAAGATTTTTCTGATGGCAACCCAGTCAAAAGAGACAAAACCCCCTCTGGCCCAGTTAAGTCAATTCCTAAAGATTTTTCTGATGCCAATCCAGTCAAAGAAGACAAGACCACCTACCAACAATCTCCAAATGGCATCCGTAAGCCCATTCCCATCATCACCAGGCTGATACCACTTCATGCGAGTGCAAATTTCTAGGCACTCTAGTGTTCAATCATCTTCCACCTTCGGATCACGAAAGGCCCGAAAGCCAATCTATATCCTCAGGTTTAAGAAGATTAAACAGGGGCAACTGTTGTATCCCAAAATTTTCCCTCCCATATTTCTCAAGACATTGCAAAAATAATCTCCAAGTTGCTCAAAATTGCTCAAGAGTTAGACAGTCAAATCATCTCCTAAGGCAGTCAATCTTAAATTAGGGTTTTGTGTTGCATCAAGGTCCTTACATCCAAATGACCTCAAGTGCTCCAAAATGTCCTAATATGTTCTCAAGTTCATCCATGTCAAATTTCAAGCCTTGCAGAGGAAGTTTGGTCAGTCAATTGCTCAAAGGGTCCCAAAATCAACTGTGCTAGGGCAAAAGTCAATTGTGACCTACAAATAGTCAAACCTCAAGATTTTTTGACAACATTATCATTTTGAATGATAATTCATCATTTTATCAAGGGTTGATCATGATTCATCAAGGATTTCTCAAAATTCATCAAGATTCAAAAGTTGCTAAATTACAGTTTTGTAGGAAAAGTCAACTCAACTTTGACCAAGCATAACTTTCTCATACTTTATGATAAATGACCCATCCAAATCTCATTTTGAAGAGGATGCAATTTCCTACAATCCATATTCACACCCCAAGATCAAGAAATACACTCACAAAAATTTACAAATTTGGACATTATAGGTCATTTTTGAAAGTCAACAAAAACACCTTTTTTTCCAAAGCTTGTAACTTGAGCATGGAATATAAAAATGAGATGATACAAAAAGGGTTGGTTATAGGACATCTCAAGGTTTCTAAAAAGTCCAATAACACCTCCAAAAGTTCAAAATTGAAGGAGTTATGCATTGTTGAAGTTGGGCATTTTTCCAAAATTGCCAAAAGTCAACTATCCCCAAATCTTCAAATTTTTTCAAATGGGCCCACTTTTTCCACTTGATTTGATCTTGCCACACTCCACACATGTTCTGTCTTCAGCCTCATGCCCGTTTATTGATTTTTCTATTTGATTTGATTTTTATTGAATTAATTCATTTTTAATCAATTTAAATCCAAATAAAATCTAAAAATTGATCACTTGATATCTTTTTGATTGATGCAGGCTTTAATTATCATCATGGACAAGATCAAACTCGTATCAAGCCATATTATACACAAAATATTAGATTTTTGATCAAATTGGAAAGGTTTTCATGGAGGATCATATCAAATCTTAAATCATCAATGCACAAAGATTGGATCCACAAAATTTGACCTAATGCATTGCTTTATACATATACAAACCAAAGGCACACGATTTGAGACCTAGAGGCTGCATAATCACCAATACAAAACTTGGAAAAAAGCTTGAAAAGTTGGAAACTGAAAACACATCTAGAGGTCGATTCAAAGCAAAATCTCCATGCTATCTTCTTGCTAGACATCCACTGAGTCGATTGCAATCAAAATTAAGCCCTCTTATCCCCTGAATCGCACTGTAAGTCTTCCTGAACATACCCCTGTACATGAAATCGTATTCTCATATTCATGTGTTTTTTTGCCAAAATCTTTGCATAATCATGCTAATCGGTCTATTTAGAGACTTTCTGCAATATTTGATTTTGTTTTTGTAGCCTGTAAAGCCCTACCCGAAACTAGGGTTTGGTTTTCTTGTTTTTAGGCGTTTCAGTTTCAGGTAAAATCAGCACTATCAATGGCCATGGATACGTTCATGAGGAAGAGACGATCATGAATATGGTCTTAGTTTGCATTTTTATGGCTTAGGGCTCGTTTTAGGATGAAGCCACGGATCTTGTTGCGGATAAAATTCCGCAGGTAAATGTCCAGGGGCCAACGAAGAAGACGATCACGTGGCTATATCCCATTCTTCCATTCAAAATATTTGCGCTTATTTTTTTATTTTCAAGCATAATAGTTTGTTTTCCATATAATAATTGTTGTTTATTATAATAACAAAAGCAACACAGTGGTCCAGTGGTGGAAGCGTTAGTGCATAGTCCAATGGGACCTGGGTTCGAATCCCAAGTCCCCCATATTTGCTTTGTCTTTTTTCTTCAGGAAATCCAACGCGCTTTAGGAGTTGTGGCTCACTATACGCCCTCATCCAGATACTTGCCAGATGGCCTCCAGGTCAAATCTGATGGTCTAGATGGGAGACCCACCATGGTGCTCAGTCAACGTGTCACATGGGATTACAAAGGTCAAACGCAGGCTTGCATTATTGGGCCCTCAGAATTGCCAATTTCACTCCTTTTTCAGGCCCAACACCCCCCTTGGTTTATTTCTTTTCCTTTTCATTATAGTTATTTATTTGTTTTATTATTATTATTTTTTATTATTAATCACTAACCAATTGAATTTTTTCTCATAAAATCAAAAACACAAAAATTATATTTTATTTATTAGAATTAAATTCAACTTTATTTTTGTAAATTAATTAATTTGATTAATTTAGCTTTAATTAGGTTTAACTTTTAACATTTTTGCAATATTAAAATCAATTTAGATAATTAGGTTTTATTAACTTTTAATCAATATTTTATTTCTTTAAATACTCAAAAACCCAAAAATATTTTAATTAATTAATTAATTTAATTGTTAATTTAGATTTAATTTCTTTTAATTCAAAAATAACAAAAAATGCTTTCTTTTCAAAAAGGGTCAAAACCCTAAAAATGCGTCGTTTTAATTTTCTCGCACGCGATCTATTTTACCAATATTGTAATTGCTTCCGGAATGTAATAGCTTTGAATAGGACTTTGAATTATTTTATCGCTTTCTTTTATTTTCTGCAATTTAAATTTAAAGGGTTGTTTTTGGCGATGTAAATACCCGACGCCTTGTAATAGTTTAGATTTAATTCGTAATTTAAATTCTGCAATTATTAACTGCTAGATGTTTGATAATAAAGAATGCATGACAAGATCAAATCTTTAACCTAAAATCAACATAGCTCACCCATGACATGTACAAAGATAAAATAATCGAAATAACACACTCGCACATGCGCGCTCTTACGGTACACCCCACTTGGTTGCCTTCGTATGTGGTCATTGAGTATAGGAAGTTTTAGAGGTCGCCCTTTTATCCAAAGATCATAGTTGCCTCGAAACGGTTGCCTCGGAAAAATGATCTAAGACATTAGGGTTACCGCTAAGGCGTCCTAACATTGCTTTAGTGACCATACGTCCCTTAATCGAATTGACCCTTAAAACTCCAACGACGGTGCTACCTACTCCTCAATAGTAGGATAGCATTGTCTAAAGGATATTTGTGCAGATTAATTCCTTTTTCGAGTAGGTAGATGGTTCTTAAGTACTTGCTCATTCTAAAACAAAACAAAAACTTTTCGCACTTACACCTTTTCAAACAAAAAACTCCTTTCAAACCCACAAACACAAAGAAAAGCAAATTTTGAAAACACTTTGAGCAAGTACCTAAGAGCTCGTGGATAACCACGGATAGAAAGGGTGCTAACACCTTCCCTTTATATAATCTACCCCCCGAACCCGAGAAATATCTCGAAAAAGGAATTTTTTTGTGCTTTTTTCCTTTCCTCGTTGGATAAAATAAAAGACGGTGGCGACTCTTGCTTACCGCGACATTTTGCAAAAACAAACGCAAACCAGCATTCCGAAAAATAGTCAGTTCTCTCCCACCGTATCACATCCCTATTATTTGCCTGAACTATTTCTTTTGTGATTGCAGTCAGCGGGATGCCCCAGTTTTTTTCTTAAGTCTCCTTCGTAAGTTTTGACTTAGCGTTCTTTTCTTTTTAGAGATAATGATTGCCTGACTTTTTATTATTATTTCGGGGCCCCATCACCAGTTTTTTGATTTGGAATAGAATCTTCAACATTATTTGCCGTGTACGCAAGAAAAGCTTGTGATTAAACGCACCATTAAATTAATTGAGAAACTACTCTGCCCCAGGTTATGATTAAGGGTTTTAATTTGTGTGAAAATAAATACTCCTACTTCTTAGGCTCAAAGGGGTTGACTAGGGATTATCTTCCTTATAACTCCACTGTTTAGGATTTGAAAGAACGCTTGTACATCGTCAGCAAGGTCTATTTAAAATCATACTGTAGAGATTATGGTATCATTTTTGTCATCCTCCCTCTAAAGGCTTATAGTTTTGTAATCGAGAGTTGAATGTCACAAAAGTAAAAACATAGTAGAGTGAAAACGAATGGATCACTTCAAGACAAACATATGCAATGCATTAATGGAATAACAAAGTTTTACATAAAATAAGTGTTCGAACAATCAAAAGAAAATTACAATTTGAAAATTCTAATGAATAAAAAGCCTTTTCGTCTGAACTCGTCACTTCAGATGGTGTGCCTTTGAGGGATGGCAGAAGAATTCAGTATGACCATCTTGTGTGAACTCCGGCACACCTTCGTCGATCAAGTCCTGAATCTTATTTTTTAATGCCCAACAGCTATTAGAGTCATGCTCCGGACTATTGGAATGATAATTGCATCTCACATTGGGTTGTACTGAGGAAAGGCGGTGTCGGGATTCTGAGGAGGATCCTTCAATGTTATCAACTCCATCTTCAACATGTGTTGTAATACTTGAGTCGAAGACATGTTGATTTTGGTAAATTTCCTTTTGGGTGCATCCTGTTTATGCTGATTGCCTTGTCGTTGTTGTTGCACCGGTGCTGGATTAGAGATCTGCACTGCCCCTAAAGATTGGTTGAGATCACTCTTATTACGACCTTCTGGTCGTACACGGTACTGGACTCCTTCTTTCCGTTGTATGATCTATTTTGAATACTTGAAGATGCAGTCCCCTAAATTTCACCGCTGCTGAGTTTATTTTTAACATGTTCCCGCATGAACATGTCACCCGATTCCCCGTTTACCAAGAGAGATTGATCATTGATTAGGCCCCAAATTCTAGTAGTTTGCCTCAAACGGTCGTATCTGTCCTGATGAAGCTTACTCGTGAGAATCCTCAAATCTTCTTGCCCCCGAGCTAAATTTTGGATAAGAGCCATCTGACTATTCATCTGGATTCTCATCCTTTTCATCTCATCTTGCAGTTTTTCCAACTGGTCATCCTTATTATCGTCAGGATTTTTCTTGGTCAAGTTCCTAGCGAGGAGTGCTTTCAATTCTTATTTCCCCTTGGATAGATTTAGGAACATTTCCTTGAACTGAGCATCTTGATTTTGGAGATCTTTGTCGTTCTGTTTGAGATCCATATTCCTTGCTGAAATAAACAGCGAGAATATGAGAAACCTGTCTTGAGATTACCTGTTATGTAATGATATGCATACAATGTTTCCAAGGATCTTGCGGGGGAAACACAAGAGAAAGTTAGCAACTGAATTTGACTGCAACTTCGATTGAAGAACTTTGTATCATTGAATATCCTTTTATGAGAATCAAGCTCACCATGTCGAGTGGGTCATAATCGCTGACTCAAGACATCGTGATTTGCAGCATTGGCTAGAGGAAAATAAATCCCATTTCCCCTTGCTAGACGTCTGGTTCACCATAACCTGCATCACAGGCCCTTTGAGATCCTTGGAATGGTTAACAAATTGTTATGGCATGATGTCATGATGTGTATGATATGCACCAATCAAAAGTGTAAGGTGACATAAACAAGTAAATCTTGAAAGAAATCCAGGTTATTGGATAATGGATATAAATAGGTCCTGCAAGGAACTCACGTCATTAGGTAATGAAAACAATCAAGCCCTGCAAGGAGTTCAAGTTGTTAGGTAATGAAAGCAAACAAGTCTCATAAGTAGCCTTAGGTTCAGGCTTGCACAGAGTTTGTAGGTAAGTACCCTATTGAAGTTTTAGTTGGTTCAACCTGTCTTAGAAAGTAACTGGGTTCTAAGTAGTATCAATATCACTGATCTTTCTTTATCGGGCATTGTTTCAGCTCAGGCGATCTTTTCTCACGGCCGAAATATCCCGAAAGTACGATCTCAATGAGTGTAGTATCGAGTATCAACCAATCCTCAACTTTATACCAAAGCCGGCTATCTCACTACTTTTCTAATGGCTAAGTTTGTTCAACTAAGGTTCTAAGGTCAGTTAGTGCTTTATGACACCACACAGCGGCCTCGTATTCTCCTCGATTTAACACAATGGATACCGGTACCAACAAATGTGTCAAACTAACGGAGACATCACTTCAACCATACTAGTATACATCGTACAGTCTCCACGATCTATTGCTTCTTACCTAAAAGTGCCCCAGATCCGGGTATAGGATCTTTACAAGAATACCCAAACATAAACCCAAAATGTAAAGCAAGCAAGTCGGACAGGTAAAGCATTTAAATGTGAACTATCTCTAAGGTAACCTCACTTTTTTTAGTCATCACTATTCCCCAACAGAGTCGCCAGTTCTGTAATACAGTGGGAGAACTGACTTTTACTGGTTTTTGCATTTTTACCGCAAATGTTGCGGTTAGCAATAGTCGCCACCGACTTTTCTTTTATCCAACAAAGGAAAGGGTGAAAAGAATAGGAAATACCTTTTTTAAAGATTTTGAGTTCGGGGGATAGGTTATGGAAAGGGAAGGTATTAGCACCCTTTCCATCCGTAGTTATCTACGGGCTATTAGTTGTTAGCTCACTTTTTAAAATGCTTTGTGTTTGTGTGTTTTGAAAATATTTTTGAAAAGACGCATTAGTGTGGCAATTTTTGTAATGTTTCTCCTATCGTTGAGAACGTATACAAAGTTCTTTGTCTTTGAAAATATTTTAGAGAAAAGTTTGGGCATGTGTGAAAATTTGTTTTATTTGTTCTTGTGAGCAAGCAACTATGAATTGTCTACCTACTCGAACGGTCTTTATTCTTTTCCTCTTTTCCTTTAGACAGTGTTATCCTACTATTAGTCAGTAGGTAGCCATGATGTTGGATGTTTTCAGGGATAGGCGCAGGTCATCGTACAATCATAAAGGCAACTTGTAGGGCACTTTAGCAATTTTATCGTAAGGGACTAGATTGTTTACCGAAGGCAGCATCGGATGGTCATCGAGGGACTACGATATTTTTAACCTAGGGTCTTTGCTAAAGTGTCTGACGTTCAAGGGACATGACTGTTTGTTTTTCCGAAGGTAACAAGTGGAGGTACCTTAGAGGTGTGTGTGTGCGAGTGTGTTGTGTTTCAGTTAAATTTATCTTTGAATATTAAGTTTGCTAACGTTTGTTTTTAAGTCTTTTCATACAAACCTATTTGCATTCATCTAACAGTTAATTGTATAAGTACGGAAAATAAAATGCGGGAATTTAAAAACCTACAGTTATTACATCCCATAAGCAGTTACATAATAGAAAAAAATGCGAGGAAATGTAAACTACGACTATTACAAAATTATCTATGCGACCTATACATTTTTTTTCTAGAATTTAAATAGCAAAAGAATAAATAAAAAGAAATTAAAGGACAAAATAAAAGAACTAAAATCCTAAGCAAGAAAATGTTTTTGGTTTTTTTATGAGAAAAAGGAATTTTGTGTTAATAATAATTGGAATTTGATTTATGAAAATAAGTTAATTATAAAATCCTAATTCTAATTAATTAATTAATTAAAAAAGTTAGTAAAAATAACTAATTAAAATTAATCTTAACAAAACAAAACAAAGAAACTAATTCTAATATTTTTGTGGTTTTGATTTTAATGATGTTTTTAGGATTTTTTTAATAAAAGGAAATTAATTGGAAAAAAAACTAAATTAAACAAAACAAAAAAAATTAGAAAAAGAAAAGATGGGATTGCTGTAAGAAAACTGGGGGTGAGAATCTGAAATTTGCTAAGCCCAACTTGGTTGGACCCAACAACTGCGTATGATTTGGTGTGCATAGCCCTTGAGGTTCCATGGTAGGAGTGCATCCTTAAGAAGCTGGATCTGAAACTCAAAAGTTCTTGAGTCCTAACAATGGAATCCTGCAATCTAAGCACTTAAACTCACATGTGATACGTTAGATCCATTACAAACATTGATAACAACATGGATGTATGCATAGAATTAATTTAAATAGTATAATGAAAGAGTTTAGGATCTAGAATTTTTACCAAAAACTGGTGGGCTTGGTGTGGCTGTTCTGGCGTGTTTGAGAGTGAACTACAAATATGTATAGCCTCCTGGAACACCTTCAGGAAGATGGTACAAGGCTTGAAATTGCTCGAATATGACCGGAAATTGCTATACGAAATTGCAAATTTCTTTGAAAAATATGAAGAATTCGGGCAAGCTTTTGGAGAGCTTTTTGAAGAGATTTTTAAAGAGGAATTTTGTGTCCTCTTTGGGATTGAAATGCATTATATTTATAGAGGAGTGAGTGAGGGTGGAAACAAGGCAAGAGATCAAGGCATTAAACCATGGTTTCATGACAAAATAAAAATTTGAAAAATTGCCTAAATGGTGTGATTCTTGCCACTTTTGTTTGGAGCATGGACATATTTCATGTGTTTTTCATGAATTAATGGGCTCCAAAGTGGATCAAATTCATCCCATATGCATAGCCCATGATTTCCTTGTGTTTTTATTTAATTTATTTGATTTAATTCATATTTAAATGAATAAAAATTCAAATAAATAGAAATATAAAAAAATAGTGCATTATTAGGTTTAGAGGTCCTTGGGTATGTCATAAACGTGTTTTAACCCTAAAAGTTGGATCCATTAACCTAAAAATGCAATTTTGTTCAAAGTTGACTTCATGCATTTTTCACAAATTTGCCCAACTTGTGCAAACCATAACATGCTCAATTTTCATCTTTTGGAGATTATCTTTGACTTTTTGGAAATACTAATATGTCCTCTATACTTTCTATTTTTAATCGTTTTTGCATTTGGAGACATTATCTTGATGTAAGTTGCGTTGACAAAAAGTGTCTTTTGTTGACTTGTTGAAAATGACCTATAATGTATGAGATCATATCTTCCAAATGAAGCATTTTTTGGACATGAGAACAAAAGAAAAGTTGTAGAGAATTTAATTATATTCAAAATAGGCTTTGGTTGGGGAATAGTTGATGAAGCATGTGAAAGTTATGCCTGGTCAAAGTTCAGTTGACTTCTCCTAAGGAAACTCTAATTTGGCAATTCTTGACTTTTGATGATCTGAGGGCTTTTCTTGAGGAATCATGATCAACCCTTGATCAAATAATGAATATCACTTCAAAATGTTGATGTTGACCAAAAATCTTGAAGTTTGACTGTATGTTGACCATAGTTGACTTTTTGACCAATACAGTTTATTTTTAAACATTTGAGCCATTGACTGAGCAAACTTGTGATGCAAGGCATGAAACTTGGCATGAGAATTCTTGATGACATATTAGGAACCATGGAAATCACTTGAGACCTTTGAAACCCAAACTTCTTTGTGAAAAGTGAAACCCTAGTTGGAAGTCTATTGCTTAGGAGGAGAATTTGTCTGGTCAATTATTGGTCAACCATGAGCACTTGGGGACCTCTAGGAGTATGTTTTGAATAAGAATGACATGTGAAATTTTGGGGTACAATAGCTGCCCCTATTCAATCGTCTCACACCTGAGGATTTTAGATTGGCTTGTCTTCCTTTTGTGATCTGAAGGTGGAAGATGATAGAACACTAAAGTGCCCAGAAATTTGCGCTCGCAAGTGTACGGAGTAACATTGTCAGCTGATAGTATGCTAGAATGGGCTTATAAAATGTCGTTTAGAGATATGACTGAGAGTCGTCGGAGATGGGCTTATAGATGACATCCAAAGTAAATATTAAATTCAAACTGGAAGAAATGTCAAAATAAATCATTGGTCGATTTTATCTGAGCCAATAGATATTTATGTTTGTTTTCATTTGGAAGGAGTATCAAAATAAATCTTTGGTTGATTTATCTGAGCCAGAAAATGTCTACGATTGGAAGAAGTATTAGAATAAATCACTGATCGATTTACCCTGAGCCAGAAGATGATCTGCTGAGAAGTATAAGAATAAATAATTGGTCGATTTACCCTGAGCCAGAAGATATTTATGTCTGACTTCAACTGGAAGAAGTATAAGAATAAATCAGTGGTCGATTTAATCTATGCCAGAAGAGGTCTATGTTGTCTTTTAATGGAGGAAGTATCAGAGTAAATTAATGGTCGATTTAATAAGAGCCATAAAATATGTCTACTGGAAGAAGTATCAGAATAAATTAATGGTCGATTTATTCTGAGCCAACGACTATGTATGACCGTCTTCAACTGGAAGAAGCATCAGAATAAATCATTGGTCGATTTAATTTGAGCCAGAAAAGGTCTTTGTTGTCTTTTAACTAGACGAAGCATCAGAATAAATCATTGGTCGGTTTAATCTGGGCCTGAAAAAAGGTCCACTGGAAGAAGTATCAGAATAAATCAATGGTCGATTTAATATGAGCCAGTGACTATGTACAACCATCTTCAACTGGAAGAAGTATCAGAATAAATTATTGGTCGATTTAATATGAGCCCGCGACTATGTATAACCGTCTTCAACTGGAAGAAGTATCAGAATAAATCATTGGCCGGTTTAATCTGATCCAGAAGAGGTCTCTGTTGTCTTTTAACTGGAGGAAGTATCAAAATAAATCATTGATCGATTTAATATGATCCAGAAAAAAGGTCTAGTAGATGAAGTATAAGAATAAATCAATGGTCGATTTAATCTGAGCTAGCGATGATGTACAACAGTCTTCAACTGGAAGAAGTATCAGAATAAATCATTGGTAGATTTAATCTAAGCCAGAAGAGGTATCTATTGTCTTTTAACCGTAGGAAGTATCAGAATAAATCATTGGTGGATTTAATCTGAGCCAGAAAAAGTCTACTGGAAGAAGAATTAGAATAAATCATTGGTCGATTTAATCTGATCTAGAAGAGGTCTCTATTGTCTTTTAACTGGAGGAAGTATCAGAATAAATCATTGGTAGATTTAATCTGAGCCAGAAAAAAGGTCTACTGGAAGAAGTATCAGAATAAATCAATGGCGGATTACTCCGAGCCAGCGACTATGTACGACCGTCTTCAACTGGAAAAAGCATCAGTATAAATAATTGGCCGATTTAGTCTGAGCCAGAAGAGGTCTCTGTTGAATTTTAACTGGATGACGTATCATAATAAATCATTGGTCGATTTAATCTGAGCCAGAAAAAAGGTCTACTAGAAGAAGTATTAGAATAAATCAATGGTCGATTTAATCTGAGCCAGCGACTATGTATGCTTGTTTTTTATATGGAAGAATATCAGAATAAATCTTTGGTTTATATAATCTGAGCCAGAAAATATCTTCAACTGGAAGAAGTATCAAAATAGATCTACACCCGATCTAAGCTGAGCTAGAAGAATGTCCACTAGAAGAAGTATCAGAATAAAACCTTTGGTTGATTTATTCTAATCCATAAGACATTTTCTTTATTAAGACTGTCTGGTCCTACCAGTATTTGATGATGTTTGTCTTGTTGATTGATATTTTCCTAAAAAGGTATAGAGTTAGCCGTATGCAATGTCATGATGTATGAAATGCATTGGGTAATAATGTTCTCAAAATAAATGAGATTGCACCATATGTGTTCCGTATGCATATGCTATGACATTTTTTAACTAATGTATGAATATGTAATTTTAATAAAGTGCATTTGTAAACTTAAACGGTATCTTTGTCTGTGGAAAATAAATCTCTGACTATCGCTAGGGATGAAGAGTATGCGTAATCTTCTGGGAATTGTTTCTGTTGGGGATTCCTACTTGCTATTTGAGGAAACTCAATTGGGGAACATTGTTTTCTGCTCTCTGAGGGAACTTTGTTGGGGAGTGTTTACTCCTGCTTGGGGAAGAAGAGGTCAAAACTTTGGTTGTTTTTTGCTCTACTGGGAAATCATGATTCCTTGTATACCCTAATTGGGGATAACATTGATGGATAACTTTATGGCTCGTCTGAGAAGGTTAAGGTTGACTGACATCCGATCCAATTTTAGATTCAGTAGCAACTCTCTAGGATAGTAATGACTTCACTAGGGAAGGGAGTTTTGTCGGTGACTCATGGCCATATGAGGAAAAGACTCAAACTAGGGAGATTGGAACTCATTGGGGAAATAAACCCTGTTGACGGAAGTCTGGACTCTGTTGGGAAGTGAAACCTATTTATGGAGGAATATCCTGCTAAGGGGAACTCTTTGCTGAGGAGAATGAGCTCTGCTGGAGAGAAGTAGTCTGCAGAGGCTTTTACAGTTTTATAAACTTAACTGGGGAGAAGAATTACCATAAACTGCAATGATTGGGATCCCGTAGATGGGAAATATTACTGGGAACAAGACTACACTCCTTTGCCTGCCGGAGCAATCTACTGGGAAAATTGAGGGGAATGTATGACTTTGTGAAGATTACTTTGTAAGGATATTATCTTGAAGCGGCTCTGTGGAGATTTATGGACGGCTTGGACGTCATCAACTTCTAGAGCCCTTGGTGAATGATGATCAAGGCAATAAGTCTTCTACTGATAGACAAGTGATGAGATGACAAGACATAGTCGTACGCTTTAATCCTTGACTTTTGCCTAGACTGTCCTTTCAGATTTTCAGTCCACCGGGATACCCTTTTTTACCCAAGCCACCTTTTCAGGTTTTCGACTTGCTGGGTGTACAGTTTTATTTATATATCCCTAATTTTTTCCCAAACTCTTTTGGTTCGTTGGGATGCCATTATTTTTGCCTAGGCCAATCAACCTAGCGGGTCGTTTTTCATGCGTAGTATTTTTCGACTTTGTCTGCGTTCATAGGGTGCGGAGAATTGTCATTGTCCATAGTAATAAGTGTTGCAACAATGCCAGAAAATGTTTGCTTGATCATACGTGGCCCTTTTCTGAAATTCATGTTCAATTCCCCAAGTGATTCAGATGGAGGTTTGCCCCTGGCTATTCAGCACTTTTGAGAGATTCCTTAAATCTTAACTCAACTGCCCCAGATCAGTTAAACACCATATCATGCCCCTTGATCATGAAAGGTTTGTTACTGGAAATGTCTTTCCATATGAGGTGATTCTGTTTATTGAGAGGATTTCTGTTCATTGAATATCTGTCGTGCGAATTTCTCTAATGTCGAACATTTAGTCATATGCAAACAATGGCATTTAAAAATGCAAAGCTTATGTCTGTCTTGAAATTTCAAAAATGCATCTTTAGTAAAAAAATAGGAATTGTAAGAATATGAATTTAACTCAGGATTTATAGTAAGCCTTACAGGAGTCTAGGTACCTTTTTGCAACAATATGCTTTTGAACTAACCCATGCTTCATCTAGGACTTTTAAGGGTTGTAACTTGGCTTGGTTCACGGTTTAAGAAACAAAGGATAAAGGCTCAAACTTTATTTGTACCCAACTCGTTCTTCACGATGTTCTTCAGTCCTATACTCAATTAATTGTGTGTTTAGATCCCAATTGAGTCTGGAATCATTGCTCGGATACTTGGTGATGGTTCAGAAATTGAACGTTTGTTTGAGAAGGTAGTCATTTTTTGTAATATTTTTTTATGTTGTCGAGGATTTGTAACAACCTCTTTTTTTGATTTTATTATCCCTGTTATTTGCCTGAACTGTTTCTTTTGTGATTGCAGTCAGCGGGATGCCCTAGTTTTTTTCTTAAGTCTCCTTCGTAAGTTTTGACTTAGCGGCCTTTTCTTTTGAGAGATAATGATTTCCTGGCCTTTTTTTTTATTTCGGGGAACCATCACCAGTTTTTTGATTTGGAAAAGAATCTTCAACACTATTCATCGTGTACGCAGAAAAAGATTCTGCGTGAATGCGCAATTAAATTAACTGAGAAACTACCATGCCCCAGGTTATGATTAAGAGTTTTAATTTGTGTGAAAAGAAAAACTCCTACTTATTAGGCTCAAAGGGGTTGACTAGGGATTATCTTCCTTATAACTCCACTGTTTAGGATTTGAAAGAACACATGTACATCGTCAGCAAGGTCTGTTCAAAAGCATACTGTAGAGATTATGGTATCATTTTCGTTATCCTCCCTCTAAAGGCTTATAGTTTTTTAATCGAGAGTTGAATGTCACAAAAGTAAAAACATAGTAGAGTGAAAATGAATGGATTACTTAAAGACAAACATATGCAATTCATTAATGGTATAGCAAAGTTTGACATAAAATAAGTGTTCGAACAATCAAAAGAAAATTACAATTTGAAAATTCTAATGAACAAAAAGCCTTTTCGTCTGAACTTGTCACTTCAGATGGTGTGCCTTTGAGGGATGGCTGGAGAATTCAGTCTGACCATCTTGTGTGAACTCCAGCACCCCTTCATCGATAAAGTCCTGAATCTTATTTTTCAATGCCCAACATCTATTAGTGTTATACTCCGGACTATTGGAATGATAAGTGTGTCTCACATTAGGGTTGTACCGAGGAATGGTGGTGTTGGGATTCAGAAGAGGATCCTTCAATGTTATCAACTCCATCTTAAACATGTGTTGCAATACTTGAACCGAGGACATGTTGATTTTGGTGAATTTCCTTTTAGGTGCGTCCTTCTTACGCTGATTTCCTTGTCGTTGTTATTGCACCAGTGCTGGATTAGAGATACGCACCGCCCCTACATATTGGTTAGGATCACTCTTATTACGACCCTTCTGGTTGTACACGGTACTAGACTCCTTCTTTCCGTTGTATGATCTCTTTTGAGTACTTGAAGATGCAGTCCCCTGAATTTCACCGCCCCTGAGTTTATTTTCAACATGTTCCTGCATGAACATGTCACACGATTCCTCGTCTTCTAAGAGAGATTGATCGTTGATTAGGCCCCAAGTTCTAGCAGTTTTCCCCAGATAGTCGTATCTGTCCTGATGAAGCTTACTGATGAGAACTCTTCTGTTCCCCGAGATAAATTTTGGATAAGAGCCATTTGATTATTCATCTTGATTCTCATCCTTTCCGTCTCAGCTTGCAGTTGTTCCAACTGGTCATCCTTGTTGTCGTCAGGATTTTTCTTGGTCAAGTTCCCAGCGAGGAGTGCTTTCAATTATTCTTACCCCTTGGATAGACTTAGGAACATTTCCTTGAAATGAGCATCTTGAGTTTGGACATCTCTGTTGTTCTGTTTGAGAGCCATTTTCCTTGCTGAAATAAACAGTGAGAAAATGAGAAACTTGTCTTGAGAATACCTGTTATGTAATGATATGCATGCAATGTTTTCAAGGATCTCCTGGGGAAAACACAAGAAAATGTTAGCAACAGAATTTGACTGCAGCTTCAATTGAAGAACTTCGTATCATTGAATGTCCTTTTAGGAGAATCAAGCTCACCATGTCGAGTGGGTCATAGCCACTAACTCAAGACATCGTGATTTGCGGCATTGGCTAGAGGAAAATAAATCCCCTTGCCCTTTTCTAGGCGTCTGGTTCATCATAACCTGCATCACAGGCCCTTTGAGATCCTTGAAATGGTTAACAAAATTCTATGTCATGATGTCATGATGTGTATTCTATTCACCAATCAAAAGTGTAAGGTGACATAATCAAGTAAATCTTGTAAGAAATCTAGGTTATTGGATAATGGATACAAATAGGTCCTGTAAGGAACTCACGTCGTTAGGTAATGAAAACAAACAAGCCCTGCAAGGAGTTCAAGTTGTTAGATAATTAAAGCAAACAAGTCACACAAGTAGCCTTAGGTTCAGGCTTGCATGGAGTTTGTAGGTAAGTACCCTCTTGAAGTTTTAGTTGGTTCAACTTGTCCTAGAAAGTAACCGGGTTCTAAGGAGTCTTAATATCACTGATATTTCTTTATCGGGCATTGTTTCAGCTCATGCGATCTTTTCTCGCGGCCGAAATATCCTGAAAGTCCGATCTCAATGAGTGTAGTATCGAGTATCAACCAATCCTCAACTTTATGTCGAAGCCGGCTATCTCACTACTTTTCTAATGGCCAAGTTTGTTCAAATAAGGTTCTAAAATCAGTTAGTGCTTTATGACACCACACAGCGGCCATGTATTCTCCTCGATTTAACATAAGGGATACCGGTACTAACAAATGTGTCACACTAATGCAGCCATTGCTTCAATCATATCGGTCTACACTGTACAGTCTCCATGATCTATTGCTACTTACCTAAAAGTGCCCCAGATCCGAGTATAAGATCTTTACAAGAATCCCAAACATAAACCCAAAATGTAAAGCAAGCAAGTCAGACAGGTAAAGCATTTAAATGTGAACCATCTCTAAGGTAACCCCACTTTTTTTAGTCATCATTATTCCCCAGCAGAGTAACCAGTTCTGTAATACGGTGAGAGAACTGACTTTTACTGGTTTTGCATTTTTATCGCAAATGTTGTAGTTAGCAAAAGTCGCCACCGACTTTTATTTTATCCAACAAAGGAAAGGGTGAAAAGAACAGGAAATGCCTTTTTTAAAGATTTTGAGTTTGGGGGGTAGGTTATGGAAAGGGAAGGTATTAACACCCTTTTCATCCTTAGTTATCTACGGGCTCTTAGTTGCTAGCTCACTTTTGAAAATGCTTTGTATTTGTGTGTTTTGAAAATATTTTTGAAAAGATGCCTTAGTGTGGCGAAGTTTGTAAGAAAACTGGGGGTGAGAATCTAAAATTTGCTAAGCCCAACTTGGTTGGACCCAACAAATGCGTATGATTTGGTGTGTATAGCCCTTGAGGTTCCATAGTAGGAGCGCATCCTTGAGAAGCTGGATCTGAAACTCAAAAGTTCTTGAGCTCTAAGAATGGCATCCTGCAATCTAAGCACTTAAAATCACGTCTGATACGTTAGATCCATTCCAAACATTGATAACAACATGTATGTATGCATATAATTAATTTAAATCGTATAATGAAAGAGTTTAGGATCCATATTTTTTACCAAAAAATGGTGGGCTCTGTGTGGCTGTTCTGGCGTGTTTGAGAGTGAACTACAGATATGTATGACCTCCTGGAACCTTCAGGAAGATGGTACGAGGCTTGAAATTTCTTGAATATTGCCAGAAATTGCTATACGAAATTGCAAATTTCTTTGAAAAATGTGAATAATTCAGGAAAGCTTTTGGAGAGCTTTTTGAAGAGATTTTTGAAGAGGAATTTTGTGTCCTCTTTTGAATTGCAATGCATTATATTTATAGAGGAGTGAGTGAGGGTGGAAACAAGTCAAGAGATCAAGGCATTGAACTGTGATCATGACAAAATAAATATTTGAAAATTGCCTAAATGGTATGATTCTTGCCACTTTTGTTTGGAGCATGAACCTGGACATATTTCATGTGTTTTACACGAATTAATGGACTCCAAAGTGGATCCAATCCAGCCCATATGCATAGCCCATGATTTCCTTGTGTTTTAATTTAATTTATTTGATTTAATTCATAGTTAAATGAATACAAATTTAAATAAATAGAAATAAAAATAAAACATAGTGCATGCTTAGGTTTAGAGGTCCTTGGGTATGTCATAAACATGTTTGAACCCTAAAATTTAGGTCAATTAACCTAAAAATGCAATTTTGCTCAAAGTTGACTTCATGCATTTTCACAAATTTTCCCAACTTATGCAAACCATAACATGCTCAATTTTCATCCTTTTGAGATTATCTTGGACTTTTTGGAAATACCAATATGTTCTCTATACTTTCTATTTTAATCATTTTTGCATTTGGAGACATTATCTAGATGTAAGTTGCCTTGACAAAAAGTGTCTTTTGTTGACTTTTTGAAAATGACCTATAATGTATGAGATCATATCTTCCAAATGAAGCATTTTTTGCTCTTGAGAACAAAAGAAAAGTTATACAGAATTGAATTTTCTTCAAAATGGGATTTGGTTGGGGAAAAGTTGATGAAGCATGTGAAAGTTATGCCTGGTCAAAATTCAGTTGACTTCTCCTAAGGAAACCATAATTTGGCAATTCTTCACATTTGATGATCTGAGGGTTTTCCTTGGGGAATCATAATCAACCCTTGATCAAATGATGAATATCACTTCAAAATGTTGATGTTCACCAAAAATCTTGAAGTTTGACTGTATGTTGACCATAGTTGACTTTTTGACCAATACAATTTATTTTCAAACATTTGAGCCATTGACTGAGCAAACTTGTGATGCAAGTCGTGAAACTTGGCATGAGTATTCTTGATGACATATTAGGAACCATGTAAATCACTTGAGGCCTTTGAAACCCAAACTTATTTGTGAAAAGTGAAACCCTAGTTGGAAGTCTATTTGTCTGGTCAATTCTTGGTCAACCTTGAGCACTTGGGGACCTCTAGGAGTATGTTTTAAATAAGAATGAGAGGCAAATTTTGGGGTACAACAACTTCCCCTGTTTAATCATCATACACCTGAGGATTTTAGATTGGCTTATCTTCCTTTCGTGATCTGAAGGTGGAAGCTGATTGAACACTAAAGTGCCCAGAAATTTGCGCTCGCTAGTGCACGGAGTAACGTTGTCAGCTGATAGTATGTTTGAACGGGCTTAGAAGATTCCGTTTGGAGAGATGACTGAGAGTCGTCGGAGATGGGCTTATAGATGCCATCTAAAGTAAATATTGACTTCAAACTAGAATAAGTATCAGAATAAATTATTGGTCGGTTTTATCTGAGCCAGCTGATATTTATGCTTGTTTTTATCTGGAAAGAGTATCAAAATAAATATTTGGTTGATTTATTTGAGCCAGAAAATGTCTATGACTAGAAGAAGTATCAAAATAAATCATTGTTCGATTTACCCTGAGCCAGAAGATGATCTACTGGAAGAAGTATCAGAATAAATCATTGGTCAATTTACCCTGAGCCAGAAGATATTTATGTCCGACTTCAACTGGAAGAAGTATTAGAATAAATCATTGGTTAATTTAATCTGAGCCAGAAGAGGTCTCAGTTTTCTTTTAACTGGAGGAAGTATCAGAATAAATCATTGGTCGATTTAATCTGAGCCAAAAAAAAGGTCTACTTGAAGAAGTATCAGAATAAATCAATGGTCGATTTAATCTAAGCCAGCGACTATTTACGACCGTCTTTAACTGGAAGAAGCATCAGAATAAATCATTGGTCGATTTAATCTGAGCCAGAAGAGATCTTTGTTGTCTTTTAACTGGAGGAAGTATCAGAATAAATCATTGGTCAATTTAATCTGAGCCAGAAAAAAGGTCTACTAGAAGAAGTATCAGAATAAATCAATGGTCGATTTAATCTGAGCCAGCGACTATGTATGACTGTCTTCAACTAGAAGAAGTATCAGAATAAATCATTAGTCGATTTAATCTGAGCCAGCGACTATGTACAACCATCTTTAACTGGAAGAAGTATCAGAATAAATCATTGGTCGATTTAATCTGAGCCAGAAGAGGTCTATGTTGTATTTTAATTGGAGGAAGTATCAGAATAAATCATTGGTCGATTTAAAATGAACCAGAAAAAAGGTCTACTGGAAGAAGTATCAGAATAAATAAATGGTTGATTTAATTTGAGCCAGCGACTATGTACGACCGTCTTCAACTGGAAGAAGTATCAGAATAAATCATTGGTCGATTTAATCTGAGTCAGAAGAGGTCTGTGTTGTCTTTTAACTAGAGGAAGTTTAACAATAAATCATTGGTCAATTTAATTTGAGCCAGAAAAAAGATCTATTGGAAATAGAATCAGAATAAATCATTGTTCAATTTAATCTGAGCTAGAAGAGGTCTCTGTTGTCTTTTAACTGGAGGAAGTATCAGAATAAATCACCGATCGATTTAATCTGAGACAGAAAAAAGGTCTACTAGAAGAAGTATTAGAATAAATCAATGGTCGATTTAATCTAAGCCAGCGATTATGTACGACCATCTTCAACTGGAAAAAGCATCAGAATAAATCATTGGTCGATTAATCTGAGCCATAAGAGGTCTCTATTATCTTTTAACTGGAGGAATTATCACAATAAATCATTGGTCTATTTAATCTGAGCCAGAAAAAAGGTCTACTGGAAGAAGTATAAGAATAAATCAATGGTCGATTTAATCTGAGCCAACGAATTTATATGCTTGTTTTTTATCTGGAAGAAGTATCAGAATAAATCTTTGGTTGATTTAATCTGAGCTAGAAGATTTTTTCTACTGAAAGAAGTATCAAAATAGATCTACACCCGATCTAAGCTGATCCAGAAGAATGTCCACTGGAAGAAGTATCAGAATAAAACCTTTGGTTGATTTATTCTAAGCCAGAAGACGATTTCTTTGATAAGACTGTCTGGTCCTACCAGTAGTTGATGATGTTGGTCTTGTTGATTGATCTTTTCCTAAAAAGGTAAAGAGTTAGTTGTATGCAATGTCCTACCATTAGGTATGGATTTCCTTTGTGTGTTCTCTCTTGAGCTTGTTAATTACTTGCTTTCCATCCTTGTGTACATGTTTTCTTAGGTTGTGAACCTTTGGCATGTTCCGTTATGAGCTCTTGATTCACCCTTTGGTGGTGATTCAAGATAGACGTAGATTTAGGTTGTGAACCTTTGCTATGTTCCCTTAGGAGTTCTTGATTCATCCTTTGGTGGTGATTCCAGATAGACATTAGGATTGTAATTCGTGCATGCTAACTTAGTTAGGACTTCCCTTTTATCCTCAACCATAGGACCATCATTGTATTGCAACATTAGGGATAGATTTAGGATAGTCTGCCTTAGATGTTTTTCTTTTCTTTTTGCATCATTGCATTAAGACTAAAACTCTTTTATTGGAAAATGCATAAAAAATCTAACAACTTTCAAATCCTTTTTCAAGGTAAAAAACATCAACCAATGCAAGCTCTTCTCGACTTCGGGCCTTTCATTCAAACTTCAAAAGGATGTGTTAATTCTACTCTACACAACACAACGTGTAAATCCCCAAAGGTTGGGTGGCACTATGTCTAAATTGCTAGAGCACGAATGTAGCATTATCTGCCTTCGGGAATTTTTCTTTGCAAATACCTTGTTAGGTAGAACATGTTAATTCACTTATGTGCTAACGCGTGAGTCTCCAAAGGTCGAGTTGCGGCAGAAGGTGAAATTAATATTGTTCATTAAAAAACACAAAACAAACCGAAACATGTGAGCCGAACTACGACGCTTTAATTCCTTAAAAGGGATACATAGGCATCTGGTCCCGGGGCTCAGTCGAGCGAAACTTTGTAAATACTTCCTTTTTTTTCCCTGTGTTTTCTTTTGCATGCATTCCCTCTTTGCATTTTTCTTTTAGCTCGTAAGTTTATATTTGAACACACCATTTGATTAGAACAACAAGAGTGGATACCGTAGAATACTACGGGTGTGTGGGGTGCTAATACTTTTCCCTCACGTAATAGACTCCCATACCCGTATATATTGGTCGTTCGACCTTGAGTTCACCTATCTCAGGTTTACTCGATGTTTACCTTTCCCTTCCCTTGGGATAAAAAACGTTCGATGGTGACTTCATTGATTTCATCTTTAAGATTTGTTCAAAAGGTTGTTTCAGTTGGCGACTTCACTAGGGATAGGTCGACCAATTTCTGGTCCATCCCGGAGTGTCTCCTAGCTCTTATTTTCCTTTCTTTGGGTTTTTATTTGTATGCTTTATGGCTTGTTCATTTTGTACATGTTTATCTGAGCATATGTATGCATTGAATCTTATTGATTTCCATATTGATTATCTGTTGGGCGAGATTCTGGTTCTCCATGTTGGGGGTGTTATTATTGAGGTAAAATACCCAGCACCCAGGCCAGAGTGCACTATCTAGGAAACCTAGGAATATAGAAGAACATGACGGCTATTGGACGAAGGTCCTACCAGCATGGTCATGTCATATATGCTCATATGAGGTTCAAATGGGGTGTTATCGTCATCCATATATGTGGCTTGATGGTAGTGCTTTCAGTCGAACCCGTGATTTTGAGTTACCATTGACCTACCATGACCTAGTCTTTACCCTTGAGTGGGGAGAGAATAATCTTTACAGGTACAGATGGTGACTATTTGTTCTGATGGTGACCGTATCCTCTATTGGTGACCTGGTTTTCTTTGGTTATGCTCCAGACCTTTGATCCTGATATATCCAAGTTGTTTAGAGATCATACAATAATTATTCATGGTACTTGGTTCCATTGTGTTCTGAAATTGGTGATGAACCTTTGATCCTGCGATATTCGGATTATTCAGAAGATTGATACAATAGTTATCTAGAGGATTTTACAGTTGTTATGTTGAACTTTTGAACCTATAGTATTGCACTTGCATCATAGCATATTTATTTTCACAAAAAAAGAAATGTGTAAAAATGTATGCATGAAAAAATTTACCACACATGTTTTTTCTATTTCCAAGGAATCGTGCTTGTGAATATTATGTTGTGTTTGTCCATTTCCTACTAGATCAAAATCAAAATTAGAAGCATGCGGGTTCCTTGAAAATGATTGAACATGGCATTCTATTCACTCATTCACCTCATTGATCTTCATGCATTGATAATAGGTACTCAGAGTTGGGGAAATTCTTATTCAGGTCCAGTATTCTTTTCAGAATTGTGAATTTTGACTTCTCGTCGCTCTGTGATCAGAACTAAGCCATGAAGAAACTTCGTGGGGAATTGGATGAATTGAAAAATAATATGGGGCTGTTTATTGTAGACATGTAGGCCTTGGTACATGGTCAGGGATTCCTAAAAGAAGAGAATCGCCATTTGAAGACTCAGCTGAGTTTTGTCGTGGAAGTACTGAAGACAGTGTTGAGAAAGGAAGACGATCATATACTTGATACAACAATAGAGGTGACCATTCCTCCCAATACTATATTGACTCCTTCCATTCATGGAGCAGTTCATGTACCTCCTTCATCACCTTGTGTTCCGGGGTCTTCCCGTCCACAACCATTTGTTGTTCTCCGAGAAGTTCCAAAGGGTAAGGCTCCTCAGCAAAGACAAGAGCCATCTGAGAGGTCCTTTGATCTCATTTAGATTTCATATGCTCAGTTACTTCATCGTTTGCTTGGGCTTAGATTGGTTTAGCTTCATACGTTGGTTCATTCTTCCATGAAAATTCCACTTGATTATGATGCTAACGTCCAATGTGAGTTCCATTATGGAGCACCTGGTCATGATGTTGAGAAATGATATGCATGGAAACACAAATTCCAAGATTTGATAGATGTGGGGGCATTTATGTTTACTCCCAATGGTCGAGATGTGAGAGTCAATTTCATTCCCACAACTGTAGGAGAAAAGGCTAATCGTGTTCTCCATCCAGGGTCTATTCCTAATCAGAATTCTTCTCACATCTGTGATGTAGCTTCCAACCAGGCATCAGTTTAATTTGTTAATTCAAAGCTAGTTTCTTATGTGCAGCCAATACAGTATGCTCCTCAAAAGAAAGCATATGAACCAAGAAGGGATAGTCAACAGAGGCCGAGGCGGCTTCCCTAAAACTTTGATGCGCTTCTTATGTCTTGTGCTGAATTGCTACCCTAGTTACTTGAACTGAAGTTGGTAGAATTACGCCCTTGGAAGTTTGATCCAGAGAAATTACCATACAACTTAGATGCAAATTCCCGATGTGATTTCTAGTATGGTGGGAAAGGACATACTTTTGAGAACTATATGGCTTTCAAGCACGAGGTGTAATACCTGCTTGACGCAAAGGCTATCAATTTCGGGCCAGCCATTCAAATTTGAAGTCTCCTTTGACTCAGCGAATGTCAAGACTACTAGAGTATCTTTTGAAGCAACAAGTCCATAAGGAGACTAGTCACCTCAACATGGCAATTTCAAATTATATTTGCATTCCCATTTGTAATCTTTCTTGTTTGGTTAAGTACTTTCCTGTATGCAAAACTTTATTATTTTAATGCATTAAATATGTTTTTCTGGAATTAATCCATTCGTATTCACTCTTAAATGCTTTTTTATTTTCTTTATATTTTTTCTTTTGATACTAAACTCTTGCGAACAAAGAAAAAACCTCTGGAGGGAGGATGATGAGAAATATACCAAAAATCTCAAATGGTGTGCTTTTGAGTAAAACACACATGCATTATTTTAAATTCCCAAACACTGGAGATATAAGGGAGATAGAACCTCGTCAACCCCTTTGAGCCTTGAAGTAGGAGTTTATTTTCTTGTCATTAAAAACCCTCACATTTAACTCGGGGCAGGGTAGATTTCAGTTAATCTGATCGAGCGCTCAGAACTCATTAGGAGTTCACATCTAAGGATACAACAATGGTTATCCATCAAAAGGATGGGGAAAGTCAAAACCGCAATGGTTAACCCTCATCTATCAGCAACGTGCATCAAAGAGAACAATATCCCAATGGGTATCTCTCTCACATTAGGAGGTCAACAGATGGTGATACAATAATGGTTATCCCTCATCTACCAAGGACTGAGGCAGCCACAATCCTTCCAACAAAGTCGAAAATGACTTGAAGTCACACGATTTGAAAAAAGAAAGAGACAAAAAGCCCCGCTAAGCCGAAACTTGAAAAGAAAGTTGCTTAGAAAAAAGTCAGGGCATCCCACTGGAGTTCAGAGTCAAATTCAAAAGGAATTGTCTAGGAAAAAGTTATCGAAAGAGAGGAAGAATAGAGAAACTTGAAAGGCGAGAAAGGATTACCAAATAAAGATCCTCGGCAAAGAACAAAGTTGTGTGACCAGAAACACAAAAGAAGCAAAGTTGATTGACTTTCATGTGCAAAAAACCTCGTTTGACTCCTCAACCATTCCAAACTTCTATTAAGAGATGAGTGCTCATATCGAGTTAACTGGACATAGGAATGGAGAACATCATGGAGAATGGGTGGGCACCAAATATTTTGAGCCTTAAATCCTTTTTTCTAAAAACCGTGAACCAGAATATGTTACAACCCTTGAAATCCCTAACTGAAGCATGGGTTAATTTGAAGCAAAACTGTAACAAGATTATGATAATCTTACTCCTATGAGGCTTGATAAAACTTTTGAGTTGGTATCTCTCCATCTTTTTACTTTCTTTTATACAGAAAAAATTCGATGTTTCGACATCTCTTCAATAAAAAGTTTTTAAACTTCAAGACAAGCATAGGATTTGCATTAGAATTATCATCCTTGGAATAAACATTCTTTGCATATGAACAAGTGCTTAAACATCAAGTGAGTTTGCATAATGAGCATCAGATGGAAGTTTGATTATCTCAAGGGACAAATTGCTTCAGGATACCGTTGAAAGGTAAATCATTTTTAAAAATGACCTTAATCTGGGGTAGACCTTCTATTGACTTTGTTGAGTAAAAGAATACCAGTTTGAGAAATGATCTGAAGCAGATTGCAAAAGTTGATTGCCCATAGGCTCTGTCGAGCAGCGTTGCATTACTTTCAGTTGGTCCTGAGGGATGTATTGCTTCAAGTATTTTCTTAAACATGAGGCAGTTCAAGTTGACAAACACAGTCGTGTACTAACCTACTTTCAATATGTAAGCCATCCACCCTAAGGTTGTGTTGTCTTCATAACTCCGTGAGTTTCTCATTTCTCCGTGAGCATGAGATGAAGAAAATGTTTGTCAAGACTTTGTTGAGCAGGGGAAAGCATGTTGAATACTCTGTTGAGTAAGTGTTCATCCAATCTAAGGCACTCAAGTCGGGATTTGATCCCTCAAAGTACAGTCAAACTGGGGCAGTTATGTCGAGATTTGATAAATTTCTCCAAGAATCCATTGATTAGAGGAGAATATTTTCAGAATCTGAAGATGCATGGGCATTCACTCAAGCATGTCTGAAACCATATCCAACTTTGGTTATCCAGGAGCCTTTTTCCAAATTTCATAATACTGGGGTTGTTTATCTTGCTGGTACATATCTCAGAAAGTCCTCTCGAGGCAATTTTATTCAAAAGGCCCTATAGACAGGGGAAAAAAATTATGCAGGGGCATTTCCTCATCTTTAAGGGTTGATCAAATCAAGTCCATATGCAGGCTAAACATCTTGTGAATTTGAAGAGCATGTCGGGAAGTTAGGATCATTATCTCCAATTGAAGTTTAGATTGTTATCCTCTGCAGGGTACGAGAAATAGAGTGAGAAGTGTGTGAGGTTATTACTCATATGAGGTTCATGATGGAAATGATGTTTCCTAAAAGGACTCCTTTCCCCATTAAAATATCCATTGCTACTTGAAAAAAGTATGTCTACCAAGGGGTTTCTCTTTCAAGATCTTTTTCCCCAGCGAAGCATCCTCATTTCTCTGCAGGAGGAGAATGGTTCTTCTCCCCATAAATTTAGAAGTTGTTTGAAGTCAATATAGTTTCTTTTCAATGGAGTGAAATTCATCTTTGAAGCATCTTCTCCAAAGTCCACTTTTTAGTGGTATTTCTCCTCGGAATTGACATGTTGGAGTTGCAATCTTGCATCACAGTTTTTACCCAGTGGTCGGTAGTTCAAAGTGTTTATTCCTTAATAGAGGGTGACATTCCAAATATAGGGCATATTGCCACAATTTCTCTTTTTGCAAGTATTGTTGGTCTTTCATAAAAAGAAGCATACCAGCAAATGAATCAAGAAGGGTCTGTATGCGACCAACATGAGGATTTCCGTAGAATGGGATCCAATTTCCCTAATGAATGCTCACTTCTTCTCAAGACATAATCACTCATCCCTAGTGAAGGCATACTCTTGTCCGAGTATGATTCCTCCTTCTCAATGCAATTTGTTTCTTTCCAGTTTTTCTCGGAAGAATCATTTTATTCACCAACCAGAGATTCTTGATATACTCCCCTTGAAGTCGACATTTTGCGGCTTCCCTAGTGAGGTTCACACTCATTCTCCCCATGAAGTATGCATTCTCCTCTTCAGTGAGAGGTGAACCCTCTCTCTCTAATGCGGCCTGCCTATATCAGAGTTTCTAGAAGAGATTCATGTTTACCTATGGGAGATTCTGGTTTAGTACCCTCATGAGGAAGACCATCATCCCAAATGAAGTGATTTCTGCTTCCTAGTATAAAAATCCTTCCCGTCTTGAATCTTGCAGAGATGGCTACACCCAGTGTAATGGGTCTTGTTGATGTTACCATCTAAAGTTTTTTGGCTCCCTAATGTAAGAGGTAGTCTTTATCCTCAATCGAAGTCGAATTTCGAGGACCTACCGGAGTAACTTATCTATTATTCCCCAGTGGAGCAAGTTTTCTTTCCCTAGCAAGTGTCTTGTCTCCCCAGTGTGGTGTACATGGGAGTTCCAGTCATAACTCTTTAATCCCCGATGATAGAAGATTTTGTTGAGACATCCCCAGTGGAGTTTCTGTCCCAGGATGTTTGTTTATTCCCCAAGTGAAGATTTTTTGCCCCCCGGGGGTGTTATCCCCAGTGTGGTATGAGTAGAATTCTTTTTATTTAACAATTTCTATACTCCCTAGTAGAAGTTATCTTCGTCAAGAAATTCTACACGAGAAAGTTTCCATCCCCAACGAAGCTCTTATATTTATAGAAGATAAAGAATTTGTTCCCCAGAAAGTTGGAAGTTTGATCAGAATTCAAGATTTTCTTTGAAGTGCAATTTATTTTTGCAGTATTGCTCTCCAGGAAGTTACTTCCTCAGTGATATCAATCTTTAGAGGTTGGTGGTTCCAAATCTCGGTTCCCCATTGAAGTTCAGATTTCCTTTTCTCTTTATAAGATCTGATGTGCAAGAATAATTGTTCGGAAGCTCATTGTCTTCTCAGCAGCCAATTATTGGCGTGCTTTCCCAAGTGTATTGCTAAACATGCATCATTACATTGCATCTACCAAAAACAAAAAAAAATCAATCATGCATAAGTACAAGCCAATTATGTTTACTTGCAGTAACCGGATTCTTATGCACTCAACTTTGAATTATCTCCACAGCAAGCCTAGGGTGATCCTATCATATTTCTCTGATGGAGTCTGTTTTGGTTTACCACCAATCGAATATTTGGTATCTTCTATTTCCCCAATAAGTTGTGGTTTTCTCTTACCCTTGCAAGCCCTTGGTTATTTTACCCATGTTTTCTTTTCTGTCAGAGTGTGAGCAAGAGTCGGTGTATAACCTTTCTTATTTCTCAAGTATTTGAGTATCCATACTTTGTGTGTGGTAATTCAGATGATTTCCACTCTTGAAGAATTAAACCCCGCCTTTAGCCTAAGGGATTTTGTAGTTCTTCCGTATTTTCAATCTCTTAAAGTCCAACGCGTTTTGGCAACCCTTGTTTAGAGTCCTCATAGTTGGTCTCTTTTTGTTTGCAAGTTCGCCCTCGACCAGTGTTCTATTCTGGTTCAATACAAACGTGAATCCCCAGTAAGTTCTTTCCCCGAGAGTCTACCTTCAGTTGGTCTCCTTGTCATTGCAGGCTCGCCTGTGTTCAAGCTTTCTTCGTTAGAGTCTGCTTTGGTCGGTCTCTTCCTTGTATGTGTCTAATTCTGACCAAACATGTATATCTTATCCCCTGTAATTCTTCCTTCAGCTGGCGCATTGTTCCAATGTTATTTGTTAGAGGTTGTTTTAACCAAGTTTCTTGGTATGTGTCCAATATCCTTATCGTACATGTACATTCGAGTTCACCTTTAATCGACGTTCTCCGATTGAGATCGCTTTGTTAGATCTCTTCCATCTTCAATATCTTTGGTTGAGTTTGCTATGTTAGGTATCTCCCATCTTTGATATCTTTGGTTGAAATCGTTGTGTTAGATTTCTTCCTTCTTTTATATCTTTGGTTGAAACCGCTGTGTTAGGTCTCTTCCCTTTTTGATATTGTAATACGGTGGGAGACCTGACTTGGGTGTTTGCGTTTTATCACAAATGTTGCAGATAGCAAGAGTCGCCACCAACTTTTCTTTTATCAAATAAAGGAAAGGGTGAAAAGAACAGGAAAGACCTTTTGAGAATTTTTCTTGAGTTCGGGGGGTGGGTTATGAAAAGGGAAGGTGTTAGCATCCTTTCCATCTGTAGTTATTGAAATTCTGGCTGCAGATACTCAATGTCACGTTCAATGTTATGACACCGTATCTGACTTTCTATAAGACAGTAAATACAAAAACAGTAAAGAACACAGTCAATTGTTTACCCAGTTCAGTGTGCAACAACACCTACTCTGGGGGCTACCAAGCCAGGGAGGAAATCCACTATAAGAGATATTAATTCAGGAATAAACCAACCAGTTTATCTCCTTCACTTAAGACCTACCCAATGCAACTTCAATCTAAGTACAACTTAAACTTGAGTTCCTACTCACTCCCCCTCAATCACAGCAGTGATACATAAAACAATTTGACTAATGAATGGATGAAGACACTCTTCAAAACATACACTTGATTATGCTTCACAGCTTTTTAATCAAGCAACACAAACACTCTTTCTTCATAGCTTTGAGTGATACACAAACCTAACTTGACTTTGCTTCAAAGCTTTAGTCAAGAGACATACAAACACTCTTGCTTCAAAGCTTTGAGTGATACACAACCCTTACAATTAACACCTATTCCAAGTCACTTATCACCATGATAATTGCTTGGATTACAATAGTTAAAACTATACAGCTTCTAAATGATCTTCTGTCTAAAAGGGATGTTTTTCAAAACAGCAGCTCTGTTGAATATATAGCAGCTGCATCTTCAGTTAGGGTTTCCACAAAAAGCTAGGGTTAATTCCGTTTGACCTTAAGACTAGGTCACAGGACTTTATCAACCAGGTTAGGGTTGAGCTAGGTTAACCCCCAAGTCCACGACATTTTCTGTTCTGGAAAGACTGAGTCATAATCCTGAAAAAACTCAGAATTACCCAAACTGCATAGTTGTTAGTTCAGAACAGGATGTCTTAACATTTGTTATGACATCTGAAAACCTGTCTACTGATTTAGGTAAATGTGATCTTTTTGCAAAATGCTCAGATACACACTTATAAACAGCAGCACCTGTATGACAATATTTTTCTGCAAAGGTACCTAATGAAACAGTACATACTAAACTAGAATGTTATGACATCAGTCATGACATTCACACACACACACACCTGGTTTTACCAAAAATGCAAGCCAATAACTAAACAACTACAAACTCCCCCTTTGGCAGATTTTTGGCTAAAGACCCTAAGCAATCAGAGATAGATAGCAGCAGAATAAATATGACTGCAGAAAAATAGAATGTCTAATAAAGTACCAAAATATATCTCCCCCTCTTTAGCCACAAATGGGCCAAAGATACATGTTCTTAAAATTTATACAGTCATCCAGAAGAAGTAATGAGAGCAGAACTAAAAACTGAACACACTTCCAAACTCTACCAGGGACCAGCATCAACTCCACCAATCAGCAACTCCACCAACCTTTAAGCATTGTCATCAGACTCAGAGGAGCTAGTTTCTTCAGTATTGAGATAGCCTTCAGCTTCTACACCCTCTTCCCTTCTGTTTCCTTCAGTTTCCTCCTTTTCTAACCTGGCAATTAGGTTTTCTAGGGTCTTTTTCCTAGCTTCCAATTCTTTGCAGGTCTCTTTTAAAACAGCTATAACATCAGATGTTTTGGACTGGGTCTTCACAGACGATGTCTCAGCTGATGTTATGACAATATCAGGAGCATGAGATCCCTGAAACAGTTTGTAGTGCAACCCAAGGGCAGGAGCTCTTTTGCAAGTAGTATCTCTTGCCACCAGGATATTAGGGTATTGTGCAAGGATAATTCCACAAAGGAGGGAGGGAAAGGCAATTGGTCCTTTGACAGCATAACTACCAGCATGTTTTAAAGTTTATTCAAAAATATACCTGCCATAGTCAAAAGCAGTCTTGGTTCCCACATCATAAATAAATCTCCCCAATCCTGTGGAGATAGTTGATTTATGGTTTGTAGGAACCCAGTTGGCTGCACCAATCTTGTGCAGGATGGCAAATTTCATGCTAAGTTTGCTGGCATTCAGCTTGCCTTTCAAGGGCCAGCACTTCACTTGCCTTGCTGTGATGGTTTGACAAACTTCATTGTCAGTGACTTCCAGATCAGGACAATCCTCATTTGATCTTCCAAGAAATTTGTTAATTTCTGATGGAGAGAAATTAACCCTTCTTCCTCTAACAAAAACACTTTCAAAGTCAGTTGACCTTCCATCAGCACAACCATTAGACAAGTTAACTATGAACTCCTTGACTAGATTTTCATAACACTTGGTAAATTTTATCACTGTCTTCATCAGTCCAGCATTCTTGATCAGGTCCATGATGTCCTTGCACTCCATGGCATCATTGTTGAGTTCTCTTTCTAAAGCTATTCTCTTCAAGCAAACATACTTCCATCTGTTTGCATTGTCAGGATGGTGGAAAGAGATGTTGTCTGTTGGGACTTCAGGAACTCTAGCAATTTTGCTGGAGGGCAGTTTCCTTTTGATAGGAATTTCTTCAGCATCAATCTCATACTCTGATTCCTCATCAGAATCAGAAGATTCAGGTTCTTTTCTCTTCTTTGTAATTGGTTGTCTACCAGTAAACACCTGGGCTTTCACCTTCCCTTTGGACTGACCAGTTTTCACTGATTCTACCCCAGCCTTGCCTTCAGTCTTGGATTTCTTAACAGCAGGTTTATCTTTGGACATACATTTTGCATCATTCTGATTACCCTTTCTTTTCATCATTCTCCTAGCTATGCTAGGGTTTACATTGGCAATCAGATCATTGTCTGAGTATTCCTCATCCACATCAATGATAGGTGGATCAGCAGTCTTTTCTGAAGGGTTCTGAATGTTGTCATTTTGTGTCATAACATTCTCAGAGACATCTACATTCTCAGAGACATCCACATTTGGGCTTCCTGATTGATTTAAAGGGACAGAAATCCCCGGTACAGGTTGGTTTCCGCTTAGAATACTAGTAACAAGCCTAGCAATAGCTTGATGAACTTGAACTGATCCTTCTATATTTGGTACAGAAGAAGAAGGATGAGAAGGATTACCAGAGGCAGCAGCTTGAGCTCTTCCTGCATGTCTAGTTCTCAGCTTTTTGACTTTGGCGGGGTCAGTTGCCATCTCTCTGAGAGGAGTGATCTCAAGAACTTCAGATTCTATGCATGTGGTGATTGCTCGAGAGTCTTGGTCAGATGATGAAGATGAAGAGGTCGCCTTGGTTGAAGATGATGTTTGAGACATTTTGATTGACTTAGAGCACCAGTAGCAATTTGAGAAAAAACTTTGATTGAGATAAGGGAACAGGTTGCAAAGTCGAGAGAGGTAGGAGCCAAAAGAGAGTCTTTTCAACTTCTTAAAGATTTTGAAAGAATTGGGAAAACATATGATTAACCCACTAAAAATAGACTTAACAAAATTAACTCCTTCAACCCTTGTTTTAAGCAAAATTAATTGCTATAATTTCTCATGTTGGCAAATACCCAACCTGCCCCTCAAGTTTTCAAGTTTATTTCCAACAAGAGCCTTGGTAGAAGAATCAGCCAGCTGAAGCTTAATGATACCATGTTCCAGTTTAATTGACTTCTTCTCTACAAAGTCAAAGTGCTTGGTCCTGCTATGCTGAATAAGGTTCATGGAAATATTGATTGTATTCAGATTGTCACAATACAATGTCATAACATCTTGTGAGACATTATACTCAGTGAGCATCTGTTTTGTCCAGATATTTTGAGAACAGTTACTACTAGCTGCAACCATTTCAGCATAGAGTTGGGAAGGCATTCTTTTGACATGAATCATAGCTCTGGCAGATTCCTGTATGTTCCTATTTTTCTTTTTGTCAACTCCATTTTGATGATGAGTTATAGGAGAAGAGACTTCATGACTCATTTTTTTGGGAAACAGAATTTATTAAACTTGTTGTTTCCAAATTCTTTGTCATGATTACTTCTGGTTCTGACAACACATCCTTCTTCAAGTTTATTCATCACATCACAGACATGTCTCTTTTTACCAAGCCTTTCAATTTGAAGTTCACCACAAACCCTTCTTTTATCAATCTGTAGTCTTGGAGTCCTTCTGACTGCTTCCATAGAGATAGCTCTTTTCATTCTTCTTAGATGAAGATGACCAAGCTTCTGGTGCCACAGTTTCATCTCTTTTTCTTCTTTGGTAATGGAACACATAGTGGAGATAATAGTGTTCTCAGGCTGCCACAAGTAACAGCCATCTTTGGATCTGATTCCTTTCATTACCACCTCTAGTTTTTCATTAATTACTAGACATTCAAATTTTGCGAAGATGACCTTGAATCCTAGATCACACAATTGACTGATACTAATGAGATTAGCAGTCAGCCCTTTTACTAGCAGTACTTCACTCAGACTTGGAACTTCAGGGCAGTCCAAATTACCAACTCCTTTGATTTCACCTTTAGCACCATCTCCAAAGGTCACATAACTAGTGGTGTGAGGTTTAACATGATTGAGAATGTTCTTTATTCCAGTCATGTGCTTAGAGCACCCACTGTCAAAGTACCAGCCTTCCCTTGCAGAGACTCTCAGGGAAGTGTGGGCTATCAGGGCAGTAGCCTTTTTCTTCCATTGAGGAGTATGTGGTACCCTTTTTGACTTAGGTTTAACACCTGAGTTTTGATTAGGGTAGCCATGCAATTTGAAGCAGAAGGGCTTTATATGGCCATACCTCCCACAATGATGACATCTCCATCTTTGGTACTTTTTCTTCATATATCTCTGTTTCTGATGTTGAGAGTTGTGTTGAGACATCTGCTTTAACATTTATTTAACAGGCCTGATCTTCTTGTCTGTACTAGATTTCTTGGCTTCCACAAATCCTAGTCCAGATTTGTTTCCCACATTTTGTCCAACTTGAAGAATCTCTTCCAATTTATCTGTTCCATTAGTCAGCATCTTGACAGATTTGGTCATTTGGTTCAGTTGTGAGTTCAGCAATTGAACTTCCCCTTCTAGATGACTTATAGTTTCAAGATCTGCCCTTTTTTCAGCCTCCAGCTTTATGATGAGTTTTGCTTGTTTCTCATTCTGCACACAGACTTCAGCATTTCTGATACACAATTTCTTGTAGGTATCAGCCAGTTCTTCAAATGTCACTTCTTCATCACTAGTGTCACTTTCAGAGGAACAAACACTAGTTAGAGCAGTAACTAGTTTGGCAGATTCTTCTTCAGAATTACTTTCTGAATCACAGTCAGACCAAGTAACAGTCATTCCTTTCTTTTGTTTCTTAAGAAAGGTAGGACATTCAGCTCGAATATGCCCATATCCTTCACAGCCATGGCATTGAATATCTCTGCCTTGATTTCCCTTCTCTTCTGACCTTGGTCTTCTGCTGGAACTGTCAATGTCAGAGGGAATGTTATGAACATTAGACCTTGACTTTGGATCTATTCTTTTGATGAGTTTGTTGAACTGTCTTCCAAGCATGGCTACAGCTTCTGAAATATTTTCTTCTTCATCCTCCTTGTTTTCAACATCAGTGTTGGATACAAGTGTTATGCTCTTGTTCTTCTTGTCACCATTTTCAGTGATCCCCATCTCAAAAGTCTGAAGAGACCCAATTAGTTCATCCAATTTCAACTTGCTGATGTCCTGGGCTTCCTCTATGGCAGTTACCTTCATAGAAAATCTTTTAGGCAAGGATCTGAGAATCTTTCTCACCAATTTTTCTTCTGACATCTTTTCTCCCAGTGCTCCTGAGGTGTTGGCAATCTCCAAGATGTTCATGTGAAACTCATGAATGGTTTCATCTTCCATCATTTTTAGATTCTCAAACTTGGTAGTCAACATCTGAAGCCTTGACATTTTCACTTTGGAAGTGCCCTCATGAGTAGTTTTGAGAGTGTCCTAAACTTCCTTGGCCAATTCATATTGATGTACTAGTCTGAAAATGTTTCTATCAATTCCATTGAACAAGGCATTTAAAGCTTTGGAATTTCCCAGGGCTAACTCATCTTCTTCTTTACTCCAATCTTCCTCAGGCTTCAAACTGATTATCCCATCTTTCTCAGTTATGGTGGGATGGATCCATCCTTTGTCAGCAGCTCTCCAAGCCTTTTTGTCCAGAGATTTTAAGAAGGCAATCATACGAGGTTTCCAGTAGTCATAATTAGTTCCATCCAAAATGGGTGGTCTATTTCCAAAAACTCCTTCTTTGTCCATAGTGCCAGAAAGTGATATCCCTAGATCTCACCCAGTAATACAGGAAGGGTGCCTGCTCTGATGCCAATTGAAATTCTGGCTGCAGATACTCAATGTCACGTTCAATGTTATGACACCATATCTGACTTTCTATAAGACGGTAAATACAAAAACAGTAAAGAACACAGTCAATTGTTTACCCAGTTCAGTGTGCAACAACACCTACTCTGGGGGCTACCAAGCCAAGGAGGAAATCCACTATAAGAGATATTAATTCAGGAATAAACCAACCAGGTTATCTCCTTAACTTAAGACCTACCCAATGCAACTTCAATCTAAGTACAACTTAAACTTGAGTTCCTACTTACTCCCCCTCAATCACAGCAGTGATACATAAAACAATTTGACTAATGAATGGATGAAGACACTCTTCAAAACATACACTTGATTATGCTTCACAACTTTTTAATCAAGCAACACAAACACTCTTGCTTCACAGCTTTGAGTGATACACAAACCTAACTTGACTTTGCTTCAAAGCTTTAGTCAAGAGACATACAAACACTCTTGCTTCAAAGCTTTGAGTGATACACAACCCTTACAATTAACACCTATTCCAAGTCACTTATCACCATGATAATTGCTTGGATTAGAATAGTTAAAACTATACAGCTTCTAAATGATCTTCTGTCTAAAAGAGATGTTTTTCAAAACAGCAGCTCTGTTGAATATATAGCAGCTGCATCTTCAGTTAGGGTTTCCATAAAAAGCTAGGGTTAATTCCGTTTGACCTTAAGACTAGGTCACAGGACTTTATCAACCAGGTTAGGGTTGAGCTAGGTTAACCCCCAAGTCCACGACATTTTCTGTTCTGGAAAGACTGAGTCATAATCCTGAAAAAACTCAGAATTACCCAAACTGCATAGTTGTTAGTTCAGAACAGGATCTCTTAACATTTGTTATGACATCTGAAAACCTGTCTACTGATTTAGGTAAATGTGATCTTTTTGCAAAATGCTCAGATACACACTTATAAACAGCAGCACCTGTATGACAATATTTTTCTACAAAGGTACCTAATGAAACAGTACATACTAAACTAGAATGTTATGACATCAGTCATGACATTCACACACACACACACCTGGTTTTACCAAAAATGCAAGCCAATAACTAAACAACTACAGTTATCTACGGGCTCTTAATTTCTAGCTCACTTTGAAATGCTTTCTGTCTTGTATATGTTTGAAAATATTTTGAAAATGTTCTGAAAGTGATAATTTTGTAATGATTCACGTATCGTTGAGAATGTATACAAAATGTTTGTTTTTTGGAAATATTTTGAAAACGCCTTAGTGCGGAAATTTTGCAATGATTCTCGTATCGTTGAGAATGTATACAAAATGTTTATTTTGAAAATATTTGTTGAAAAAGGAGTGTTTGGAAAGATGTTTGAAAAGTGCCAATGTAAGGCAATTTTGTAATGATTCTCGTATCGTTGAGAATGTATACAAAATGTATGTTTTGAAAAGTGTTTTGAAAATAGTTGTTTTTTGAAAGTGTGAGGTGTAAAGATTGTTTTGGTTTGTGAGCAAGCAATTATGAGCAATCTACCTACTCAAAAAGTCTTTGTTCTTTTCCTCCTCCTTTAGATAGTGCTACTTTACCATTGGTTGGCAGGGAGCCATATCATTGGATGTGAGGGACGGGCGTGGGTCATCATACAGTCATAGAAGGAAACTTGTAAGATACTTTAACAATTTGTCGTAAGGGACTAAGATCGTTTATCGAAGGAAACATTGAAGGGTCGTCGAGGGACTACGATCTTTTAATCGAGGGTCTTTGCTAAAGCATCTCACGTTCGAGGGACATGACTATTTTTATCTGAGGCAACAAGTGAGGTTATCCTAGAGATATAAGTGTGCAAAGTGTGTTTGATTCAATTAGTTTTCTTGAATTAGGGTTTTGCTATGTTTGCTTTTAGTATTGTCATGCAAACCCTAATTACTAACAATAATAAGGAAAGCGATAAATTGCAGAATTTAAATGTCCTACGCTATTACAACGCTTTGGGAATGAGTTTGTGAATGAGAGGAGGAAAGCAATAAAGCCTAATTATCTATTACAGACTATTGAATAGTTAATAATGCAAAATAATAAAATGCGTGAGAATGTAAAGTAGAGAAAAAGAAAACGAAATTGTTTTTTTGATGAAAAATATTTGATAATTTTAACCTAATAAACTAATTAGTTCTAATTACCAGAGAATTTAATTAATTATTTAACAAAACCTAGAAATCTTAGTTAATTTAAATTAAAGAGAAAATAAAACCTAAGTCAAATACAGTGTTTGTAAGAATAATTTGAATATTAATGTCAATTTGGAAAAAAAGTATTTTATAGTGTGAAAAATAATAACACCTAGTTCTAAATATTTTAATTAACAAAAATATAATAAAGTGTTTAAATTAATAAAATAAAACCTAAAACTATTTTTTATGATTTTATGATTTTAATATTTTTATTAAATAATATAGATGAATAAAAATAATAAAAAAGAAAATATCAAAAAAGAAAATAAAAATAATTGGGCCATGGGTAAGAAGAAAAAGGGGGTGAGAAAATATTTTTGTTAGGCCCAAAATATTTTGTGTTAAAATCATAAATAAAAATAAAAAATAAATGGGTCTGTGTCATGAGAAATTTGGGGGAGTATAACAAATAAAAACAAAAAAAGAAGGCCTAAGTTTAGGGAGGCCCGAGCGCCTGATTGAGGTTCCAGTGTAGCTGACTTATGATGGTGTATCATGCACTTGCTTTATGGGACGCGTGATCTTTGTTGCTTGCAGATTTGATGGTATTAATGTGAGACCCATGATAGACGCGCTAGGTTTGCTTGCACTAGATCTGTGAGAAACAAATATGAAAAGAAAAATGTCCCATGCTTGGCTCGAACCCGTGACCAGGCATATGAATGACTTATACGCGCGCGCTCTGCCACTGGGGTGGCTGTTACATCCGGTGATAGAATAACAACCACTAAATATATTTTAAACTCGTTCCTGATTGTAACTTCATCCCTACCTCGCGCCAGAATTCATGGACAATATTTTTGAATTTCCAAACTTGCTCATTTCTCAACCATTTTCAAAAGTGTAAACATGAAAGTTGCTTGGTTTTTCACCACGAATTCAACCATGTAAATAACTTAAGCTATAAATCAAAGATGAGCATGAATTTCTATTGGTACCAAAATAAACCCTAATTTTTCATAAAGTTGAACTTCAAAATTCGCATCACTCAGGCAATATAAATGAAAACTAAAGGCATGGTTAGCTTCAGGGTAATGATGTCTACATTTTTCATTCACAAGGTAACCATTAATGATGCTTGTATTGGAAGTTCAAAGTTGAGAAAACTTACCTCAAAACTGGAAATTGTGTTTGAAGTTGGAGCACTCCTAGAGGTGTTGTGATGATCTGGATAGCTTCACTAAACTCTCAGGAAGCTATTACAATGCTTACTTTGGATTGAGAGTGGCTGGATTCTTCTGGAGAAGTCAAGTTGCAGGTTGTTGTTTTGGGAAATGGAGGATGATGAAGATATTGTTACATTTGTGTAGAAATTGTTTGGATAGCCTCTATATGAGTTATAGAAGCTTTGTGATTGATTAAAAGTGAAAACGCACGAAGAGATTTGGTGTTTGATATGTAAGGTTATAAATCCCATGTAATGGAGTTTTTATTTAAGTTCTGACTTAAGCGAGTTTGAGGGGGTTAAATGGTTTGTTAACTCGTCCTTTAGCTTGCAAATACTTCCTCTATTTATAGAGAGAAGGTTTTAGAGGCTGAGATGGCTTGGTTCACAAAGTCACGTGTTATGGCTAGGTTACTTAATTTTGAAGCAACCTTGAAGAACATGGTTCTAATGCTTGTACCAAGCCCTCTAGAGTGGTTGAACACTTTAAACATGTTTCTTCTGATCTTGTAGGTTAAGTGTGTGCATAAGAAACGAGTTAGAGACTCAAGACAAGTTGACTTTGTGACTAACGCAACTTTACAAGAATGGCAATGGTAACATTGTTCCAAAAATGGGAAATTGGTTTGGACAATGGCTTAATCACTTGCATCATACCTCAATAAAGTGAGTAAGCATTAAATTATGGAGTGATTTTCAAGTTAGAAGCCTGCAAAGCAAGATTTATGCAGCATTGCTTGAGATTTGATCATGTGTTCATCACAAAATGACCTATAATTCAAGAATGGATGCCCAACTTCATCTCTTCGAATTCTTAATTAAAGCATGATAAAAATGTGTTCTTGGACATTTTGGAAAGCTTGAAACGTTGTCTATAACCTTCATGTTGACCACTTTGTCTAAATCAACTTGGAACTTGGTTAAAAATTGCCAAGAAGTTGAGACAAAAATCTGACCAAACTTGTTGAAAATTTCACTAAGTGTTTTGATAAAAATGTCATGACTTCATGGGCCTATATCTCTTAATCCAGGCATTTTTTGTACATCAACCCTTAAGTATAAAGTTTTAGAATTCATATTATCTACAATTTTCATGTTGAAAGTTTTCCTTGAATCATCTTGCATCATAGTGAAAAATGGTCATGAAGTAGTGAATTTAATAAGGATAAAAACACTTAGAATTTTTATAAGTATTGGAAATCTTGACTTTTTGTTGACTTTGTTGATTCTTGATGATCAATTTTGATATTCTTGAATATCTTGGTGATTATTGTTCTTTGAAATTCAATGTTGACTAAAAAGTCAAAGTTTGACTTTTTGTGTGACTGTTGACTTTTCATCAATTGGTCCAAATTTCAACTATCAATCCCTTGATCTTTAGAAATGATTTGAGCCTTGGAATTAGGTTAATATATTGTGTTTGAGTCCTTGAGGTCATGCTTCAAGCCATTAGATCATGTACTAGGTCAAAATTCAATGATCAGTCATTCTCAGTCAAAAATCTAATTTTTGACAATTTTGCCCCTTTGGTGATCTGAGGGTTTTTCTTGAGGAATTATGATCAACCTTTGATCAAATGTTGAATATAACTTCAAAATGTTGATGTTGGCCAAAAATCTTGAATTTTGACTGTATGTTGACCATAATTGACTTTTTTACCCAATACAGTTAATTTTCAGTCATCTTAGCAATTGACTGAGCAAATTTGTGATGCAAGACTTGAAAACTGGTATGAGAATTCTTGGAGACATATAATGAACCATGAAAGTCACTTGGGGCATTATAATTCCAATTTTCTTTGAGAAAACCAAAACCCTAATTATGGACTTAGTGCTTAGGATGTGAGCTTGTCTGATAAACTCTTGAGCATCCTTGAGCATTGAAGAACCTTTGTGAGAAATGTCTTGAAGAAAAGGGAGGGCAGATTTTGGGGTACAACAATCGCCCATGTTCAGTCTTCTTTAACTTGAAGATTTAGATTGGCTCGTTCACCATTCGTGACTTGAAGGTAGAAGATGATTGAACACTTAAGTGCCCATAAATTTGCACTCGCTTGTGCATAAAGTAATGTTGTCGGTTGATTATACCAAGAATGGGTTTAAAGATGCAATTCCGAGAGGTGACAGGGAGTCGTCATAGATGGTCTTATAGTTTCCATTCAAAGGTAACTGTTGATAGAAGTATCAGAATAAGTTTATGCTTAATTATATCTGGAGAATGCTTTCCAGAATGAACCTCTAGGAAAAGTGTTTGAGTAGCTGGTTGTTATGTAGATAATCGCCCCGTCCTGTTTTGGGATTTGTTCTACAAATAGTTTGTTGGTAAACTCGTGCTATTTTGGGAGTTCATACCATTGGTGATAAAGATAGTCGCCCCGTCCTGTTTCGGGAATTGATCTTTATTTAACCATAAAGAAAGGAAGATAGTTTCACCATCCCATTTTGGGAGTTAATCTTCAATCTGTTTATGTAAATAGTCGCCCCATCCAATTTCGGGAATTGATCTATAATCTAATTTACTGGTAAACTCGTCTTGTTTTGGGAGTTCATACCATTTGTGATAAAGATAGTCGCCCTGTCCTATTTCGGGAATTGATCTTTATCTGACAAAGAGAAAGAAAGATAGTTTCCTCGTCCTGTTTCGGGAATTGATCTTTATCTGACCAAAGAGAAATAAAGATGGTTTCCTCGTCCTATTTCGGGAGTTAATCTTCAATCTCTTCATGTAGATAGTCACCCCATCCTATTTCAGGAATTGATCTACAATCTGCTTTGTTGGTAAACCCATCTTGTTTCGGGAGTTCATACCGTTGGTGATAAAGATATTAGCCCTGTTATATTTCAGGAATTGATCTTTATCAGACCACAAAGAAAGGAAGATAGTTTCCCCATCCTGTTTCGGGAGTTTATCTTTAATCTATTTATGTAGATAGTCACCCTGTCCTATTTCGAGAATTGATCTACAATCTGCTTTACTGGTAAACTCGTCCTGTTTCGGGAGTTCATACCATTGGTGATAAAGATAGTCACCCCGTCCTGTTTAGGGAATTGATCTTTATCTGACCAACAAGAAAGAAAGATATTTTCCCCGTCTTGTTTCAGGAATTGATCTTTATCTGACCAAAGAGAAAGAAATATAGTTTCCCCATCCTGTTTCAGGAGTTAATCTTCAATCTGTTCATGTAGATAGTCATCCCGTCTTGTTTCGGGAATTGATCTACAATCTGCTTTGTTGGTAAACCTGTCTTGTTTTGGGAGTTCATACCGTTGGTTGTAAATATAGTCACCCTGTCTTATTTCGGGAATTGATCTTTATCTAACCATGAAGAAAGGAAGATAATTTTCCCATCTTGTTTCGTGAGTTAATATTCAATTTGTTTATGTAGATAGTCGCCCCTTCCTATTTAGGGAATTGATCTACAATCTACTTTACTAGTAAACTTGTCCTATTTCAGGAGTTCATACCATTGGTGATAAAGATAGTTACCCCGTCCTGTTTTGGGAATTGATATTCAACTTATTCTTCACAGATAGTTGCCCTGTCTTGTTTCAGGAATTAATATATGGTTTATCATCCAGATAGTTGACCTGTCTTGTTTCGGGAATTAATCTAGAACCTACTTTTGTTGGTCATAGAGATAGTTTCCACGTCTTGTTACGGGGATTAATCTCTGACCTGGTGACATAGATAGTCTCCCCGTCTTGTTTCGAGAATTGATCTATAACTTGTTCTTCATAGATAGTTGCCCTGTCTTGTTTTAGGAATTAATATGTGGTTGTTCATCCAGATAGTTGCCCCGTCTTGTTTCAGGAATTAATCTGGAACCTGCTTTTGTTGGTAGTAGAGATAGTTGCCCCGTCTTATTTCGGGAATTAATCTCTGACCTATTTGAGAATTATTGTTGATATTCGCCTGTTGATTGATCTGTCCTGAAAAGGTAAAGAGTTAAATGTATGCAATGTTATGATGTATAAAATGCATTGCGTAATGATGTTCTAAAAATAAAGGGGACCGTGCTATATGCGTTCGTATGCATATGTTATGATGTAAAATGTTGTTGAAGTGTATTTGCAAAGCCGTGCAGTATCTTTGTCGGGGAAAATAAATCCCTGACTGTTTTTGGGGATGAAGAGTAAGTGTATCTTCAATCTCGTCTAGAATGCTTCCGCTGGGGATTCCTGCTTGCTGTTTGAGGAAAATCCGCTGAGGAGTATTGATTTCTGCTTTAGGGATAAGATTTCAAAAACCTTGGGTGTCCATTGCTCTACTGGGGAATTTAATTTGTATATACCCTGACTAGGGATAAAAGAGATGGATAATCTTCTGACTCATCTTGGGAGGATAATTCTTATATACCCTGATTGGGGATAAAAGAGATGGATAACCTTCTAACTCGTCTGGGGAGGATAATTCTTATATACCCTGACTGGGGATGAAAGAGATGGATAACCTTCAGACTCGTCTGGGGAGGATAATTCTTATATACCCTTACTAGGGATAACAGATATGGATAACCTTCTGACTCGTCTAGGGAGGATAAATCTTATATACCCTGACTGGGGATAAAAGAGATGGATCTACCTTCCGACTTGTTTGGGGAGCATAATTCTTACATACTATTGCACCCCAAATTTTTCCCTCTCATTTATCAAATATTTTCTCACAAGATCTCCTTGGGTTCAAGACTGCACAAGGATTGATCAGCTCAAGACACCTCCTTAAGCACTGATGACTGAAATTAGGGTTTGAGATTGCACAAGGATAATTGAACTTTTAATGCCTCATATGAATTTCATGGACCATTATGTACCCCCAAGATTACTCATGTCAAGTCTCAAGCCTTGGATCACATTTTTGCTCAGTCAATTGAGTAGTTGACCTAAAAGTCAGTTGTATTGGGGAAAAATTCAACTGTGCCAATTTACAGTCAAACTTCATAATTTTTGATCCATGTCAACATTATAAACTCATATGTATCATTTGATCAAGTTTGGACCACAATTCCTCAAGAAATTTGATCAAATCATCAAAAGGGCAAAATGGTCAAAATTAGGGTTTTGACTGAGAAAGGCCAATTTTTTATTTTTGACCTAGCAAATGGTCAATTAGTTTGAGGCATGATATCAAGAGTTAAATTTCATCATTTTAACCTAATGGCATGACTCAAAACATTGCTCAGGATCAATTGATTGGTAGTTGATTTTCAGTCAACTGATCAAAAGTCAATTGTACACTGAAAAGTCAAACTTTGACTTTATGGTAAAAAATCAAGTGTCAAAGATCACAATTCATCAAAACATGTCAAAATATGAAACTTTTTCATCAATAAATCAAAAAGTCAAGATTTCATTTTGAAAAGTCAAAGTTTTCAAACTTAGAAATTTTTCTAAGTGTTGAAAACTTCATATTTTTTCACAACTTTGAGCCATTTTTTCACCATGATGCAAGATGATTCAAAAGAAACTTTCAACATGAAAGTTGTAGATATCCATATATCTACAACATTTCTTTACACAACTTCTCCTATAAATGCTTGGATCTCAAGTTATTAATCCATGAAGTCATGGTCTTGAAACTAAACACTTAGTGAAAATTTTGCCCTAGTTTAGGCAGAATTTTGACCTAACTTCATGGCATTTTTTCATATAGTTCCAAGGGGAATTTTCAAAAGTGATTCAAATATGGGTTTTAGAGAACATTACAAGCTTTCTAAAATGTCCAAGAACTCCTTGAGATCATTCTTGAGCATGGAGAATCGAAGAGAGGAAGTTAGGGTTTCAAACTAAAATTATAGATCATTTTCATGATGAACAAAAATGCAATTTCAATGTTAGGCTGCATAATCTTGCTTTGTAGGCCTTCTAACTTGTGTATCTATCCATCATTAATGTATTACACAAACTTTTGAGCTTTAATCCAAGTGGTTTAAGCTTTATCTAATTCACATTTCCATTAATGGCACAAAGTGAACACTTCCATTTTGGAAAAGCAAGCTTTATGCACAAAGTCAATTCTTGAGCCTCTAACTTGTTCCCTTTGATCATACTCCATCTACAAAGTCAGAAGCATAACCACTCTATCTTATCAAGTACACAAAGCTTTGAAACTTGGATTTCTCAAAAAATCACATGTTATGCTTAACTTGTGATTTTGAATTCTGATCAACAACAAGCTTCCAAACTTTTTGCTTATAAATAGAGGCGCTATTTGTGAGCTAGAACACAAGCTAAAGCACCCTGAAACACACCAAAACTCTCTCAAATCATAAATTGCCCAAAAACTCCATTGTTGCACAGTTTCTTACCTTGAACACCAAACTCATAATTCCCTCGTGCGTTTCTTAGCCTTTTTGCTCCTAAAGCTTCCTTACATCAAATACTACTCATCCTCATCCTCATTCCAGAAGTGTAACACCATTTACCATAACCTCCATAACCAAAAAATAGAGTCTGCACATTGACTTCTCCAAGCCATTCCAGCCATCCATTGCTCAAGCTAACCATTGCATTAACTTCCTGGAAACTTGAGGAAGCTAACCTGATTATTGCAGCACCTTGAATCTGGCTCATTTGCATTTCACAGTTTCTAGTTTTGAGGTATTTTTCTTGAACTTCTATCTCATTACTTAGGCATTGTTAGGCTTGCATTTGTGAAGATAAAATGTAGACCTCATTGCCCTGAAACTGTACATATCCTTAGTTTTAATTTACATGGCTTGAGCTTAGAGAATTTTAAGTTTGAAGATTCTGGAAAAATTAGGGTTCAAATTAGGGTCAGAGAAATTCCCATTTACCTTTGATTTATAGCTTTAGTGGTTTACATGGTTAGATTCGTGAGGAAAAATAACATAATTTTTATGTTTACATTTTTCATTTTTGTTGAGAAATGAATGAGATACAAATGGTGTGGATGGCTGAAGGTTGAAGATGAAGTACAGGTCATGGAGATGTTTTACATTATGTATTTGTTCTTTCACATAAGTTAACGAATGTACAGCCACCTTAGTGGTAAGGCAGCGCACATTATTATCAGAGGTCATGGATTCGAACCTCAGCGCGCTACCTTTTGCTTTTCTTCACATTTTCTTACATTTTTTTGACTCTTGCAGCGCCTGGGCCTCCAAGTGATTGGGCCTTATTTTTTTGCTATTTTTGACCCCCCCTGCCTTGTTGTTTACACCCTTGGCCCATTTATTTTTCTTTATCATTTTATTTTCTTTATTTTTCTATTTATTTTTATTTTACATTTTCTTTATTATTAATATTATTATTAATATTTTCATTAATAAAAAATCCAAAAAATATTTATATTTTATTATTTATATTTAGTTAGTTTATTTTTCTTCACAAAAAACAAAAGAACAAAAACATTTTCTTTAATTAATTTCCCTTTTTTTAAATACTTAGATAATTTAATTTTTGATCATTATATTATATTATTTTTTCTTGTAAATTAAAATCAATTTAGAATTTAGGATTTTTATTTAATTATTTTTATTTACTAATTTAATTAAAATCATAAAAACCCTAAAAAACTTGTTTTCTTTAAATTAATTTATTTTACTAACTTAATCTTAATTTTCTTATTTTTAGTTAATTATTTTATTTTAATTAATTAGGTCAAAAAACCCTTTTCATGAAAAACCAAACAAAAATCACATTTTCTTTTACATTTACATTCTTACATTTTTACTTATTCAATTTTGTACATTTATTCAAATTCAATATGGTTGTAATAATTATTTAGATTTAATTTCTTGCAATTCCCCATTTGTAATTTGTACACCCCCTCCCCTAAATGATGTAATAGCATAGTATTTTTATTTTCCGTAATTTAAATGTTTTATATGCAAATGCTAGTAATTAGGGTCATGTATGGAAAGATTAAAACCAACAAATAGTAAATCCTAATCAAGACAAATCAAGAATGTAAACCAATACACTTGCACACTTACACCCTTAGGGTAAACCCACTTTGTTGCCTTACAAAATGGTCATATTACGCATGTGAGGTATCTTAGCAAAAACAAGCAAATACAAGATCATAGTCCCTCGATGACGCTATCCATGTTGTCTTTCAAAATGATCTTAGTCCCTAAAGAAAATGCTAAGATATCTTACAACATTGCTAATCGTGGCTATACAATGACCCTTGCTCGTCCCTTTTACATCCAAAGATAGGGTTACTTACCAAACCAATGGTAAGATAACAATGTAAAAGGAAAAAGGAAATGAACATGAAATACTTTTGAGTAGGTAGATTGTTCCTAGTTACTTGCTCAATTTCAAAGCCAAAAAACATCCTAGCTATTTTCAAAACAAACACCAACACTTTCAACAACATCTTTCAAACTTGAAAACATGTTCAAAAGATCAAACACTTTGTATACATTCTTACGAACGAGAATCATTACAAAGTTTGCCTAAACGATGGCATCTTTACTAAATACTTTCAAAAACCACACAAAGCATATATTCAAACAAAAGCAAGTGATCTAGCAAGTAACTAAGAGCCCATGGAAAACCATGGATGAAAAGGGTGCTAATACCTTCCCTTTTCATAATCTACCCTCTTAACTCAAGAAAACATATCAAAGGTCTTTCCTGTTCTTTTTAGCCTTTCCTTTTGGATAAAAGAAAAGTCGGTGGCGACTCTTGCTAAACCGTAACAATTGCGATAAAACGCAAAACAACCAAGTCAGTTCTCCCACCGCGTTACAGAACTGGAGAATCTACTAGGGAAGCTATCTTAAAAGTGGGGTTACCTTAGGGCTAGATCACATTTATTTGCCTTCATTGTTTGACTTGTATGTTTTACATTTTGGTTCTTCGTTTGGGTTTGAATCCTCTACCCGGATTTGGGATACCTTATAGGTAAGTAGCAATACATTGTGGAAACTGTGCGGGGTATACCGACATGGTCTAAGAAATAGCTACGTTAGTGTGACATATTTGTGGGTACCGCTAGCCCTTGAGTAGTCAAGGAGAATACGGGGCCGCTGAGTGATGTCAAGAAGCACTAACTAACTTCTGGAACCTTTACTTGACCAACTTGGCCATTAGGACATAGTGAGATGACCGGCTTTGATGCAGTCTGAAGTTGGTAGATACTCGATACTACACTCATTGAGGTTTGGTTTTTTGGGATATTTCAGTCGTCATTAAAGAGGCTTGCGCTGAAACAATGCCCGAGAAAACAAACCTGTGATATTGAGCTCCCTTAGAACCCGGTTACTATTGCTAGGACAGGTTTGAGCCAACTAAAATTCAAGAGGGTACTTAGCTAGGAGACTCCATGCAAGCCTAAACCTAAGGACTTGTTTGTTTTGTTTTTATATATTTACTTATACATAACATCATAAACATCATAACATCATACTCCTACTTACTAACCATTTCAAGGATTTTAGGATTTATCTTTGTTCTGTTTTGTAGGACATGGATTTTGTTCGCAAGAAAACCATTCAAGTCAATCTTGCAAGGATCCCTCCTCAACTTAAAGAGCTAGCATCAAGAATTCCTGAAAATTCTCCATTTACCGAAAGACATGGCTGCCTCCTAAACTTGGTTACCTCCAACACTGATGAGGACATGATGAAGGTGCTCTTCCATTTCTTTGATCCTCTACACCATTGCTTCACATTTCCCGATTATTAACTTGTGCCAACTTTGGAGGAGTTCTCCCAACTCTTGAGGATTCCCATTCTCAATCAACTACCTTTCAACGGTACGGAAAGAGATCTAAAGCTAGAAGAGATTGCTCAAGTCTTACACTTGCAACCATCTGATGTCCCAACTAATTGGGAAACAAGGAGTGGTGTCAAAGGTTTCTTAGCAAAGTTCTTGTTTGAGAAAGCCAAAAACTATTGGTACTCCTTGGATTTTCAAGCTTTTGAGGAAATTGTGGCTCTCCTCATCTATGGGATAGTTTTGTTTCCAAATCCTGACCAACTCATAGATGTGAACACCGTTAAAATCTTCATGTATTGTAACCCGGTGCCTACTTTGTTAGGGGACATCATACATTCTTTTCACACTCTCACTATGAGGAAAATAGGTATCCTTATGTGTTGTACTCCTCCCTTGGCAAGATGGTTTAGTTCACATCTTCCCCAATCTGTATTGAAGAACGAGCAAGGTTCAAGGTGGTCACATAGGTTGATGACGCTCAAACATTCAGACATTTGTTAGTGTTCCCGATCTATAGAGAATGTTACTATCATCGACCGTTATGGAGAATTCCCTAATGTCCCCTTACTTGGTATTAGAGGAGGAATCACTTACAACCCCTGCTTATCCTTAAGACAGTTTGGTTACACCCGAAGGGATGGCCCACATGAGATGCTTATTCAAGGTTTGGTATTTGACTACGAGAATGACGATCAAGGTCATCTCCAGAGGTTTATCCGAGCTTGGAGGATGTTGAACAAGGTAGATAGCAAGACATTGGGGAACAAGATTTCCATCCCTCTTGAGCCTTACCTCAAATGGGTACGAGCTCGTGCTCAAAGTCTTATGATGCCTTACCCCTTCATTCTCCCGGTGATCATAGAGCTTGTTGTGGAAGGAGATGTTCAATACACTATCCTGCATCCTGACATGCCCACCTATCTTGGAGACTTGCAAAGGGATTGGATACAGCTTAAGGGAGAGCAAGACACTTTCTAGGCCCAATTCTACGCCAGCGAGAAGAAGGTTCTGGAACTCACCAAGCAACTTCATGAGGAGTGGAGCCTGAACGCCTACATCGCACCAAAGAGGATGCGTACAACTTTTTTATCTTAGAGTTTTTGTATTTATTTCTAAGCCCAAAAGAGGCATGATGTACTGAAAACTTTGATTTATTAATATGACGTGTGTTCCTTTTTGTCTAAAGAAAATTTAAATCTCTAAATTCCTTGAAATCATTGCATATGCATCTCCATTCATCATAACATAAGCAAGTTTCTTACAACAAGTCTCCTCATCTTTCTACTGTTTATTTCAGTAAGATGGATCTCGAGCAGACAGTAAAAGATCTCCAGGCGCATAATGCTCAGTTTCAGAAAATGTTCTTGACTCTAGCCAAAGGACAAGAGGATTTGAAAAAAATTTTGATCAAAGAAAAGAAGAAGAAAGCTAAGAAAACAACCGAAGTTCTGAATCTAGGAAGAAGGTTCCAAGGATAAGCCAAACGGACCCTAGACTTTAACGTCAAATTGTGAAAAGGATAATCAAGAAGGGAAAGGCAAGGGAGTGACTGCCCAACCAGAATCTTAAGAGGAAGAAGAATAGGATTACTCTGAAGAACAGTATCCTCCGGCCGACGACAAATACAAATATCTTGAAGAGCGTCTAAGTGAAATGGAGATTCAGAAAGTTCCCGGGCTAGACTTTAAAGAGCTGGGTTTGTTGTTTGGGATTGTTATTCCACCAAAATTCAAGGCACCAGTGTTCGCTAAGTACGATGTGGTTTCGTGTCCCAAGATGCACCTCCAATCTTATCTGAGGAAGATACAGCCTCATACTGCCAACAGAGATTTGTGGGTCCACTTCTTTCAAGATAGTCTATTCGGGACTCAGCTAGATTGGTTCTACCAACTGGAAAGGGCCAATATCCTTAACTGGGAAGACCTTTCCGCTGCTTTTTATAAACAGTATCAATACAACGCAGACCTTGCTCCCACCCGTACTCAACGCTAGAGTATAGCTATGGTTTTAAGCGAAGGCTTCAAAGACTACGCTCATAAATGGAGGGACTTAGCAAGAAGAGTCTAGCCTCCCTTGTCTGAAAGAGAGCTAGTAGACATGTTTCTGGGTACCCTGTCCGGTCCTTTCTTCAATCATCTAATTGGAAGCTCCTCAGCAGGCTTCACTGAATTAATCTTGACCGGAGAAATAGTGGAAGCTGGGATTAAGAGTGGGATGATCCAAAAAGACGCATCCTCCAGTGTCGTGAAAAAACCATTTATTAGGAAGAAAGAAGTAGGTGTTGTATACCCTCAAAGAAATCAAGATATAACTGAACGTCGTCCAATGGTAGGGGCTGTCATAATCCCTAAGCCTGCACCTACTCAACAAAGGAGCAATCAACCTAGAACAGAAAGACCGGTAAGACAATTTACCCAGATTAATATGACACTATCTCAAGTCCTGCCACATTTGTTGAGATCTAATATGGTAACTTTGAAGGAAGCCCTGAAGAATCCCAACACCGCATCTCCTCATTACCATCCTAATGCTCGATGTGCTTACCATTCAGAAAGTCCAGGCCATGATACCAACAACTGTTGGGCTTTGAAAAATAGGGTACAAGACCTTCTCGAAGCAAAAGAAATTGAATTTGATGCTTCTGAAATCCCAAATGTTATCACTACTCCTATGCCCAAGCATGGTCGTGATGTTAACGTTGTTGAAGATGATATGTTTGTTACTGTTGTTGATTAACTTGTTACTCCTCTCCTGACTGTCAAGAGGAACCTGTTGAAGGCCGATTTATTTCCTGGTTGTGGCAAAGACTGTCACATTTGTTTATCCCTACCAACTGGTTGTCATTTGTTAGAAGCAGGTGTTCAATGCCTAATGGATGGCAAAGAGATTTTGTTTGAAAAGACTCCCGTTCCAACCATTTCTTACAATGATGTTTCAATAGTAACCATTTCTGCCAATCCTTCCAGGGACTCCACCAAAAGACCCGTTAGGATTACATTAGTTCCTAAAGTGGCTCCACTGATAATTATTATGCCAGGGCCGATCCCGTACTCCTCAGATAAAACTGTCCCATGGAACTATGAGGGCAACTTCTACTATCACAATGTCAAGCAGGATTGGCTGGATGAGGAAGACTCAATTCTTGAGAAGGCTGACCCCGACATCGGAAACAATGCGGGAACCAGCAAGATAACCCAAAGTGGAAGAGTATTCTCTCCTGAGATTTCTCCTCCAAAAAAGGTTACCAGTCCTGTGATCATCCCTGCCTTTGCTCCTACTACTACAGTTCCTATGGTTACTCCTACTGACACTCCTACCACCGAGTCAACCGAGACTCGGGGCAAAGGAATTCTGATTGAGCCTGTCCGGATGAAGGAACAATCAGTATCTATCCCAGAGGCCTCCCAAAAGGAGATGGAAGAAATTCTGAAAATTATAAAGAGAAGCGACTACAACATAGTCGAACAGCTAGGGCAGACTCCGTCAAAGATTTCCATGTTGGCTTTATTGTTGTGCTTCGAGGCTCATGCGAAGTCCTTGGTGAAATTCCTTAAAACTTCCCATGTACCACAAGAAACCTCTGCTGATCAATTTCAAGACTGTGTGGCCACTTTAATAGCTGACAATGGTTTAGGCTTTTCTGATGCTAACTTAACACCTAAAGGGAGGAAGCACAACGACGCATTGCATGTCTCTTTCGAATGTCGGGGCAAAACTTTGGCCCATATCTTGGTTGATACCGATTCGTCTTTGAATGTTCTACCTAAGAAGGCTCTTGATAGACTCGACTATGAAGGTTTGACCTTAAAACCCAGCAACATAGTGGTAAGGGCCTTCGACGGTTCAAAGAGAATGGTGCATGGGGAGGTGGACATCCCCATTAAAGTTGGAACTCAAACCTTTGATTCAACTTTTTACGTGATGGACATTCGCCCTTCCTATTCCTGTTTGTTAGGCCGACCTTGGATTCACAATGTTGGTGTCGTCACTTCTACATTACATCAAATGCTGAAATACCCAACCAAGGGGAAAATCATTATTGTCCATGGAGAAGAGGAATATATGGTCAGTCACTTGAACTCCTTCAGATACGTGGAATTGGATGGTGAATTCATTGAAACTCCATTCAACACTTCGAGGAAGTCCCACAAACAGTGGCAGCTACCAAGATTGTTTCCCAAATCCCAAAGATTATAAGACCTCCGCTAAAGATGTCTTCTCTGAAAGATGCCAAGGCAGTGATCGAAGAAGGTGGGTGTACTATTTAGGGCCAACTCCCAGATATCCCATACAAATCTGAAAATTTTGGTTTGGGTTTCACTTCAGGAGCTCAGAAAGTTGTCTGTCGTGCTCGTGCCGGGGGACCACCTTTGAAGATCAGCAACCACAGAGTCAGCGCAGTGGAGGATGATGATGATGACAGATGCGACCTAGAAGATTGGATTTTCCCAATCATCAATGGAGGACTCGGCAAATGGTAAGCTAAAGATTTGTCCCAATTACTTTTATCCAACAGTAATTGTCTTTAAATTTTTGTCGGACTTATAATAATTAAACAATTCAGACTTTTAAAACCTTGTGTCTTACCCGAGGCACGACGGTTCATTTGTAAGGGTTGTTACCTCATTTTCATATGTCATCAATGGATCATGGATGTTTTTGCATACAAACTTTTTGCGCTTTGTCTTTATTTTTCTACATTTTTATTTCTTTCAAAGATATCTATACTCTTACACACACTCACATTCAAAATGCAGATCTACATCCATTCGGGATCCCATGGGTAACAATTCTGCTATGGCCTTTTGTAACTCTGAAAATCTAATCTACCAAGCCGAAGACGAAGGTGAGGAAGATTATGAAGTGCCAGAGGAACTAGCCAGGTTACTACAACAAGAAGAAAGGACCATACAGCCCCACGAAGAACCAGTTGACATCATTAATCTAGGTACCAAAGAGGAGAAGAAAGAAGTCAAGGTGGGTGCCAATCTGGAACCCAGTGTCAAGAAGCGTCTAACTCAGTTGCTACATGATTATGTTGAGGTCTTTTCCTGGTCGTACGAAGACATGTCAGGACTTGATGCTGATATTGTGGTCCATCGTCTACCGACAAAAGAAGACCGTCCTCCAGTAAAACAGAAAGTCCGTCGCATGCATCCAGACATGTCAGAGAAGATCAAGGCTGAAGTCATGAAACAATTCAACGCCATATTATTAGATGTTACCTCTTATCCATAATGGGTCTCCAATGTTGTTCCAGAACCTAAAAAGGATGGCAAAGTACGCATGTGTGTGGACTACCGAGATTTGAATAGGGCAAGCCCTAAGGATGATTTCCCACTTCCCCACATCGATATTTTGGTTGACAATACCGCACAGCATAAAGTGTTCTCATTTATGGATGGTTTCTCAGGCTACAACCAGATCAAAATGGCACCTGACGACATGGAGAAAATGACCTTCGTCACATAATGGGGCACATTCTTTTACAAGGTTATGCCATTCAGGTTGAAGAATGTTGGGGCAACTTATCAGCGTGCCATGGTAGCTCTATTTCATGACATGATCCATCACGAAATAGAGGTCTATATGGACGACATGATAGCTAGATCTCAAACTGAAGAGGAAAAACTTGACCATTTATAGAAACTATTTGAGAGACTAAAGAAATACAAGCTGAGGTTGAACCCGAATAAATGCACATTTTGGGTGAGGTCCGGTAAACTCCTAGGCTTCGTCGTCAGCGCTAAAGGTATCAAAGTGGATCCTACCAAGGTGAAAGCAATACAAGAAATGCCTGCTCCTCACACCGAGAAGGAAGTCAGAGGATTCTTAGGATGGATAAACTACATTTCCAGATTCATTTCTCACTTAACAGCTACTTGTGAACCAATCTTCAATTTACTGAAGAAGGATCAAGTAGTCAAATGGAATGATGAATGACAATTTTCCTTTGACAAGATCAAAGAGTACCTACAAGAGCCTCCTATTTTGATGCCGCCAGTCGAAGGAAGACCCTTGATCATGTATCTAACTGTCTTGGAAAATTCAATGGGGTGTGTGCTGGGGCAGTATGACGCGCCTGGCCGAAAAGAGCATGTTATTTTTTACCTGAGCAAAAAGTTTACCCAATGTGAAACAATATATTCACTGCTCAAGAAAACTTGTTGCGCTTTGGCATGGGCTTCTCGCCAGCTAAGATAGTATATGTTGACCCATACTACCTTATTGATATCCAATATGGATCCAATAAAATTCATATTCGAGAAGTCTGCCCTCTCTGGGAGAATAGCGAGATGGCAGATGATCCTGACTGAATACGACATTCAGTACACTACCCAAAAAGCAATAAAGGGAAGTGTATTGGCCGATCACCTTTCTCATCAAGTTGTGGATGACTATCAGTCCATGAAATTCGAATTCCCAGATGAAGACATCATGATGGTAAATAATTGTGAAGAACTCGGACCATATGACGGACCTGAACAAGAATCCCAATGGACCCTGGTTTTTAATGGGGCGTCTAACGCACTCGGCAATGGCATAGGTGCTATAATTATATCCCCCTAAGGATGTCATACTCCCTTCACTGCAAGACTTTGCTTCAATTGTACAAATAAAATGGCAGAATACGAAGCGTGTATTTTTGGTCTCAAAGCTGCCATAGATTTGGGAATCAAGTTCTTAAGTGTATTTGGAGATTCAGCCTTGGTCATCAGTCAGATCAAAGTAGAATGGGATACGAAACACCCTAGCCTCATTGCCTAAAAAGAACATGTATTGACATTAATCCCATATTTCGAGGAAATTACCTTTGAGCATTTTCCACGAGAGGAAAATCAACTAGCAGATGCGCTAGCCACCGTGTCATCCATGTTTAAACTCAAATGGGATAACGAGGATCCCCAGATCACCATTGAACGGATGGACGAACCAGCTTACTGTCACGAGATCGATACTGAAGAAGTAGTGGACCAGCCTTAGTTCCATGAAGTCAAGAGGTATCTCAAGGCTTAAGAGTATTCGGTAGGAGCTTCAGTCAATGATAAGAAGTTCTTAAGGAGATTCTCTGCTAAGTTCTTCCTTAGTAATGGCATTCTCTACAAACACAACCATGACTCTGTTTTGCTTCGTTGCATAGACAAGGTTGAGGCAGAAAAGATCATGGCTGATCTACATGAAGGCACTTTTGGCACCCATTCCAGTGGGCATACGATGGCTAAGAAGATCCTACGGGCAGGGTACTACTGGTCTACCATGGAAGAAGATTGCTATCAACATTCACGAACCTGCCACAAGTGTCAGATCTATGCTGACAAAGTGCATGTGCCTCCAGTTCCTCTAAATGTCATGACTTCTCCTTGGCCTTTCGTGATGTGGGGCATCGATATGATTGGAGAAATCAAACCTACAGCTTCTAATAGACACCGCTTCATCTTAGTGACCATTGACTATTTCACGAAGTGGGTTGAGGAAGCTTCTTTCGCTTCCGTTACCAAGAATGTTGTGGCCCGTTTCATCAAACAGAATCTCATCTTTCGGTACGGTATCCCAGAGAAAATCATCACGAACAATGGTACGAATCTCAACAATACTATGATCACCGCATTATATGCGCAATTGAAGATCCAGCACCATAATTCTTCCCCTTACCGACCAAAGATGAATGGCGTTATCGAAGCCGCAAATAAGAACATCAAAAAGATCATACAAAAAATGACCTTAACCTATAAGGACTGGCATGAGATGCTACCATTCGCTCTCCATGATTACCGTACCATGGCGCGCACATCAATAGGGGCAACTCCATTTTCCTTGGTATACGACATGGAAGTTGTTCTACCAATTAAAGTCTAAATACCTTCTTTGAGAATCATAAAGGATGCAAGGCTGAATGAAGATGATTGGATCCAAACTCGGCTTGACCAGTTGAACTTAATTGATGAGAAGAGGCTTACGGTTGTCTGTCACAGCCAGATGTATCAAAAACGTATGACCAAAGCTTTTAACAAAAAGGTCATACGTCAGGTATATCAGGTTGGTGACTTGGTAATAAAGCATATCATATTACCACAAGGTGATCCCAGGGGCAAATGGACTTCTTCGTATGAAGGACCATTTGTGATCAAAAGCATATTCTCTGGTGGAGCAATGATCCTAACCACTATGGATGGCGACGACTTTCCACACCCTGTAAACGCAGACATAGTAAAAAGATACTACACATAAGAGACCCGCTAGGTTGACACACCTAGGCAAAACAATGGCATCTCGGTGAACCACAAAGGTTCGAGCAAAAATTAGGGATAAAACAAAAAAAATATGTACACCCGGCAAGCTAAAAACCTGAAAGGGAGGCTTGGGCAAAAAAGGGTATCCCGGTGGACTGAAAACCCGAAAGGGCGGTCCAGGCAAAATTTAGGAAATTAAAGCGTATGACTATGTCCCATTGGATCACCTTACAGACATCCTTCAGCATCGACTGACAAACTCAACGGGTCTAATCAATCCAATCAACTTCGGACAAGGCAGCAAGTGGATAAGACACTCAGAGACACGAAGGCTATAGCAGAATGGGAATCCCATGGGATTATTGCACATAGCTATCTTTTCTTTGTATCAAATTTTCATTTTTACGACGACATTATCTTACTAGAATGTTCATCTCGTTTTACAAAAGATACTTATTCAAGTTAATACAAAGATATCCCTTTGAAAGTGCAAAACTATCTGTTTTTTCTTTTTGTGTTTTGTTTGCGAAAATGTCCAATGATTTATTTTTGAACATATGCATTTGAACGTAACTCCTGTTTACAAATGAACAAAAAAAAGAACAGAAAATAGAAAGACAATCATTAATGGCTTTAAGAAATAAGATAATATCTTTAGACTATTCCATAAAATCCCCCACAGTGTGCAGCTTAATGATATCATGCTCTCTCACATCCCCGGAGGAACAAAACTTCCAGTTATCACTCCCCAGTAAAAGTCACCTAATTTCTCAGGATTCCCCAGCAGGATTCCACGAGATCTACAAGCAATACACGGTGTTTCCCTTACAACAGAGTTTATTTCTCTAACAAATGGAAGCTCGTCAACTCGTCTGCACTTCAAAACATGAAGACTTTGACTCCTCATACCTAGCAACACTCCGGGATTTATTTTCCCCGACTCCAGCAACATTGCGGCATAACATTTAACATGTCCATACATCGCTCCCATACGTCATAACATTGACAACACAAATACATACAACACAATCTCATTTATTTTGAGAACATCATTACACCATGCATTTCATACATCATGACATTGCATACAACTAACCTTTCATCTTTTTCAGGAAAGATCAATCAACAGAAAATTGTCATCAAATTTTCAACAAGTCAATAACAGATCAATTCCCAAGAAAGGATTGGTCAACCACCTATACAACAAATATTTCTTTCAGACTCTTTCCGGTTCAGTTTAAATATCTCAATAATTTATTCTGATTCTTTTCCCGCATCTGTCTTCTCTGGTTCAGATAAATCTCTCAACGATTTATTCTGATTCTTCTCCAGATCCCTGTCGGTTCAGATAAATCTCTCAATGATTTTTTTTGATTCTTTCTCACAAACGCTTTCTCTGGTTCAAATAAATCTCACAAAGATTTACTCTGATTCTTTCCAGTTAAAGAATATTCAAGATCTCTTTTGGTTCAGTTTAAACCCCTCAACGGTTTATCCTGATACTTTCCAAAAGAAACGCTTCAGGTTCAGATAAATCTCTCAACGGTTTATTCTGATTCTTTCCCGAAAACGCTTTCTCTGGTTCAGATAAATCACACAAAGATTTACTCTGATTATTTCCAGTTTAAGAATATTCAAGATCTCTTTAGGTTCAGTTTAAATCCTTCAACGGTTTATACTGATACTTTCCAAAGGAATATTTTGGATACAGATAAATCTCTCAATGGTTTATTATGATTCTTGCCCCACATGAACTTTCTCTGGTTCAGATAAATCGCACAAAGATTTATTATGATTCTTCCCAGTCAAACAACATACAAGACTTCTTCTGGTCCAGATAAGTAGCTCCAAAGATTTATTCTGATTCTTTTCTAGTTGAAATCAAGTTCACACTTAGTACATTCTCTGTCAATAATCACCTTTGGATGACATCTACAAGCCCATCTCCGGCAGATCTCCATCATTCCTCCAAATGGAATCTATAAGCCCATTCCCATTTCATCTTCGAGTGCAAATTGTTGGCCACTCTAGTGTCCAATCATCTTCCACCTTCAAGTCACGAATGGTGGATCCCCCAATCTAACTCTTCAGGTTTAAGAAGATTGAACAGGGGCAGCTGTTGTACCCCAAAATTTTCCCTCTCATTTATCAAATATTTTCACACAAGATCTCATTGGGCTCAAGACTGCACAAGGATTGATCAGCTTAAGACACCTCCTTAAGCACTGATGACTGAAATTAGGGTTTGAGGTTGCACAAGGATAATTTAACTTTTAATTCCTCATATGACTTTCATGAACCATTATGGACCCCCAAGATTACTCATGTCAAGTCTCAAGCCTTGGATCACATTTTTGCTCAGTCAATTGAGCAGTTGACCTAAAAATCAATTGTATTGGGGAAAAGTCAATTGTGGCTAATTTACAGTCAAACTTCATAAATTTTGATCCATGTAAACATTATAAACTCATATATATCATTTGATCAAGTTTGGACCACAATTCCTCAAGAAATTTGATCAAATCATTAAAAGGGCAAAATGGTCAAAATTATGGTTTTGACTGAGAAAGGGAAATTTTTTATTTTTGACCTAGCAAATGGTCAATTGGTTTGAGGCATGATCTCAAGAGTTCAATTGAATCATTTTGACCTAATTGCATGACTCAAAACATTGCTCAGGATCAATTGATTGATAGTTGATTTTCAGTCAACTGATCAAAAGTCAATTGTACACTGAAAAATCAAACATTGACTATTTGGTCAAAAATCAAGTGTCAAAGATCACAATTCATCAAAAAATGTCAAAATATGAAACTTGTTCATCAAAAAATCAAAAAGTCAAGATTTCATTTTGAAAAGTCAAAGTTTTCAAACTTAGAAATTTTTTTAAGTGTTGAAAACTTCATATTTTTTCACAACTCTGAGCCATTTTTTCACCATGATGCAAGATGATTCAAAAGAAACTTTCAACAAGAAAGTTATAGATCTCCATGATATCTACAACATTGCTTTAAACAACTTCTCCTATAAATTCTTGTATTTCAAGTTATTAATCCATGAAGTCATGGTCTTGAAACTAAACACTTAGTGAAAATTTTGCCCTGGTTTAGGCAGAATTTTCACCTAACTTCATGGCATTTTTTCATATAGTTCCAAGGGGAATTTTCAAAAGTGATTCAAAGAGGGGTTGTATATAACATTACAAGCTTTCTAAAATTTCCAATAACTCCTTGAGATCATTCTTGAGCAGGGAGAATCGAAGAGAGGAAGTTAGGGTTTCAAACTAAAATTATAGGTCATTTTCATGATGAACAAAAATGCAATTTCAATGTTAGGCTGCATAATCTTGCTTTGCAGGCCTTCTAACTTGTGTATCTATCCATCATTAATGGATTACACAAACTTTTTAGCTTTAATCTAATTGGTTTAAGCTTTATCCAATTCACATTTCCATTAATGGCACAAAGTGAACACTTCCATTTTGGAAAAGCAAGCTTTATGCACAAAGTCAATTCTTGAGCCTCTAACTTGTTCCCTCTGATCACACTCCATATACAATGTCAGAAGCAAGTGTGCTTAAAGCATAACCACTCTATCTTAGCAAGTACACGAAGCTTTGAAACTTGGATTTCTTAAAAAATCACATGTTATGCTTAACTTGTGATTTTGAATTCTGATCAACAACAAGCTTCCAAACTTGTTGCTTATAAATAGAGGCACTATTTGTGAGCTAGGACACGAGCTGAAGCAACCTGAAACACACCAAAACCCTCTCAAATTAGAAATTGCCCAAAAACTCCATTGTTGCACAGTTTCTAACCTTGAACACCAAACTCATATTTCTCTCGTGCATTTTTTGGCCTTTTGGCTCCTAAAGCTTCCTTACATCAAATACTACTCATCCCCATCCTTATTCCAGAACTGTAACACCATTTACCATAACCTCCATAACCAAAAAATAGAGTATGCACATTGACTTCTCCAAGCCACTCCAGCCATCCATTGCTCAAGCTAACCATTGCATTAGCTTCCTAGGAACTTGAGGAAGCTAACCTGATCATTGCAGCACCTTGAATCAAGCTCATTTGCATTTCACCATTTCCAGTTTTGAGGTATTTATCTTGAACTTCTATATCATTACTTAGGCATTGTTAGGCTTGCATTTGCGAAGATAAAATGTAGACCTTATTGCCCTGAAACTGTGCATATCCTTAGTTTTCATTTACATGGCTTGAGCTTAGAGAATTTTAAGTTTAAAGTTCCTGGAAAAATTAGGGTTCAAATTAGGGCCATAGAAATTCCCATTTACCTTTGATTTATAGCTTTAGTGGTTTACATGGTTAGATTCGTGAGGAAAAATAGCACAATTTTCATGTTTACATTTTTCATTTTTGTTGAGAAATGAATGAGATACAGATGGTTTGGTTGGCTGAAGGTTGAAGACGAAGTACAGGTCATGGAGATGTTTTACATTATGTATTTGTTCTTTCACATAAGTTAACGGATGGACAGCCACCCCAGTGGTAAGGCAGTGCGCGTTATTGGTAGAGGTCATGGGTTCGAACCTCAGCGCGCTGCCTTTTGCTTTTTTACACATTTTTTTACTCTTGCAGCGCCTGGGCCTCCAAGTGATTGGGCCTTATTTTTTTGCTATTTTTGACCCCCCTTGCCTTGTTGTTTACACCCCTGGCCCACTTATTTTTCTTTATTATTTTATTTTCTTTCTTTTTTTATTTCTATTTCATTTTAAATTTTCTTTATTATTAATATTATTATTAATATTTTCATTAATAAAAAATCCAAAAAAATATTTATATTTTATTATTTATATTTAGTTAGTTTATTTTTCATCACAAAAAACAAAAGAACAAAAACATTTTATTTAATTAATTTCCCTTTTTTAAAATACTTAGATAATTTAATTTTTGATTATTATATTATATTATTTTTTTTTGTAAATTAAAATCAATTTAGAAGTTAGGACTTTTATTTAATTACTTTTATTTACTAATTTAATTAAAATCATAAAAACCCTAAAAAACTTGTTTTCTTTAAATTAATTTATTTTACTAACTTAATCTTAATTTTCTAATTTTTAGTTAATTATTTTATTTTAATTAATTAGGTCAAAAAACCCTTTTCATGAAAAACCAAACAAAAATCACATTTTCTTTTACATTTACATTCTTGCATTTTTACTTATTCAATTTTGTACATTTATTCAAATTCAATATGGTTTTAATAATCATTTAGATTTAATTTCTTGCAATTCCCCATTTGTAATTTGTACACCCCCTCCCCTAAATGATGTAATAGCGTATTATTTTTATTTTCCGCAATTTAAATGCTTTATATATAAATGCTAGTAATTAGGGTCATGTATGGAAAGATTAAAACCAACAAATAGCAAACCCTAATCAAGCATGTAAACCAATACACTTGCATACTTACACCCTTAGGGTAAATCCACTTTGTTGCCTTACAAAATGTCCATATTACACATGTGAGGTATCTTAGCAAAAACAAGCAAATACAAGATCATAGTCCCTCGATGACGCTATCCATGTTGCCTTTCAAAATGATCTTAGTCCCTAAAGAAAATGCTAAGATATCTTACAACATTGCTAATCATGGCTATACAATGATCCTTGCTCGTCCCTTTTACATCCAAAGATATGATTACTTACCAAATCAATGGTAAGATAACAATGTCAAAGGAAAAAGGAAATGAACATGAAATACTTTTGAGTAGGTAGATTGTTCCTAGTTACTTGCTCAATTTCAAAACCAAAAAACATCCTTGCTATTTTCAAAACAAACACCAACACTTTCAACAACATCTTTCAAACTTGAAAACATGTTTAAAAGATCAAACACTTTGTATACATTCTTACGAACGAGAATCATTACAAAGTTTGCCTAAACGATGGCATCTTTACAAAATACTTTCAAAAACCACATAAAGCATATTTTCAAACAAAAGCAAGTGATCTAGCAAGTAACTAAGAGCCCATGGAAAACCATGGATGAAAAGGATGCTAATACCTTTTCTTTTCATAGTCTACCCCAAAACTCAAGAAAACATCTCAAAGGTCTTTTTTGTTCTTTTCAGCCTTTCCTTTTGGATAAAAGAAAAGTCGGTGGCGACTCTTGCTAAACCGCAACAATTGCGATAAAACGCAAAATAACCAAGTCAATTCACCCACCATGTTACACATACCCTGACTGGGGATAAAAGAGATGGATAAACTTATGACTCGTCTGGGGAGGATAATTCTTATATACCCTGACTGTGGATAAAAGAGATGGATAACCGTCCGACTTGTTTGGAGAAGATAAAGTTGACTGATATCTGGTCTGGTTCCAGGTTTCGTAGCGACTCTCTGGAGATAATGGCAATTTCACTGGGGATAATAATTTTTCCGGTGATTCGTAGCAATCCCATGAGACTTTAATCTGTTGGGGAAATAAACCCTGTTGATGGAGAAATACTCTGTTGAGGAGACAAACTCTCCTGGGGAATTTGAATTTGCTAAAGAGAAGAAATCTGCAAGAGTTTTACAGTTTTCAAACTCAACTGGGGAAGAGAATTTCCATGAACTGTACTAATTAGAACTCCGTAGGTGGGCGATATTGTCGTGGAGAAGATCATGCTCCTTTATACTCTAAGGGGTTCTGCTGGTGAGTATGACTATGTTATCAGCTAGAAGATGCCCCACTTTCTGTTTGAAGGCATTTTAGACTTGTCGGGGAATGTATCTTTGTTTAAGATGAGCTGGTGAAGATGACTCTATGGGGATTTATGGATGACTTAAACATTGTCCTATCTCCTAGAGTCCTCGGTAAATGCTGATCAGAGTGATAAGTCTTTTGCTGATAGACAAGTGATAAGATAACGGGACATAGTCGTATGATTTAATCCCTAAATTTTGCTTGGACCGTCTTTTCAGATTTTCAGTCCATCGGGATACCCTTTTTTTTCCAATCCGCCTTTTCAGGTTATATATATATATATATATATATATATATATATATATATATATATATATATATATATATATATATATATATATATATATATATATATATATATATATATATATATATATATATATATATATATATATATATATATATATATATATATATATATATATATATATATCCCTAATTTTTACCCGAACCCTTTTGGTTCGCCAGGATGCCCTTACTTTTGCCTGGGCATATCAACCTAGTGGGTCTCTTTTATGCGTAGTATCTTCCGACATAGTAAGTGTTGTAGCACTGCCAGAAAATGTTTGCTTGGTCGTATGTGACCCTTCATATGCGGGAGTCCCTTTGACACTGGGGTTAGTCTGGTGCACCCGATGTTTGAAGTTATTGATCAACCATAGATTGCTAAGTTTATGATAGTCTTGACCTTCCTCAATATTTTTCTAAGAACTGTCACGGATGAATGACACCATCTGATACTGTTGACATAGACAAGCAATTTGGTGATACTGAATATTCAATTTTTATAGTGGCTTTTTCTGAAACTCATGATCAATGTAACATTCCCTCGGTGACAATTCATGATGTTCTTCAAGGATAGAAGAACTTGACTCATATCTCCTTTCATTGAGTCGATGTTGCCTTTTACCTGGTCCAAATCTTCCCTGAATGCGGCTTAGTTCTCTTCTATTTATTCCATCACCTTCCTTTGATGGATCCTTGTTTGATATGGCAGTCGGAGAGGTGGTGTTTTTCTACCAATGGTTTAACTAGAGATGATTTTGAAAGTTAATTAATTTTTGTTATGAAATGTGAAATGATGCGATGTTTGCGAATGCATGGATACGTATGAGTATGCTAAGATTTTTTTGTTTTTGAATGTCTTATTCACTTGGATTTTCAATATATATTTTTTCTTTTTATATTTTTTTTTTCAGGTTTTGCTTTTTATTGGTGAGTGTCTAAAAAAATAAATACATAATCGAAATGTGGAAACAAAATACTTTTATTGAAATAACCATTTTCTTTAAAAAGGAGAATACAATTCAGACATTGAAAAATATTCAAACTTAAAACATCAAAACTTGCTGAGAGAAATAACAAAGGGAAACATAATCTTCTAAGCGCGCCTGCGAATTTCTGCTCTAAAGCCATCGACCATTGTCCTACAAAGCTTAAGGAAGTCTTCAACGTCTTTCGGGAGAGGGACCATCACATTTTCCACATCTCTCAAACTTCTAGGGATGCCACCAATAAGATTGTTAGCTAAGAAGGCGATTCTTGCATGCTTGTCTTTGTATAATCGATACTCTTGGTAGAGATCTGGAATTATCTTATGATTATCCTCTCCTGCCTTGGCAACCTTTGCATACTGCTTTTCCCAATATAGTTTTTCAGCCCTCATCTCCGTATAAAGTTTTTGTTGTATTAGGAAATTCTTTCGGAAGTCTTCTAACTCGATACATACTCGCTCGTATTCATCAGTCTTTTGGGCGAGAAATATTTCAATTATCATCCTCTTGAGGCATTCCCCTATCTCTGATTCTTGGCTATCTTAGATTCTTGTGGTAAGATACTTCATTTATTCTTCTTGATCTAAAGAAGCTTGTGCCAAAATTTGGATTTGAACCCTCAAATCTTCTTCCATCTCCTTTTTGTCTTGCATTGCCTTTTCGTACCACCTACTTAGTTTCTGGACCTCGCTAACAGCATCCTCTAACCGTTAGTTGTGGGAATCCAAGTTGAAAGTAGCCCTCAACAACCCTTCAGTCGAACGCTTCTGCTTAAGACTCTCCTTTTCAAATGCCTCACGATCTTTCTGAATTTGTTGATCTTTTGATTCAATTATACATTGCATTTGTCTTTTCTCCTTAGTTATGTTATGGAGGTTAAGTGTAACACCCTAATTCTACCCGACAACTATAAATGTAAATAAGAGTTATAAAACATATGCAACTGAATCAGGATGCCACAAATTCAACTTAAAAACCATTGCATTCAACATGGATATATAACACTTTAAAACTTTGGATGAACCAACATCAAAGTAAATTAATCTTTTAAATCAACAACTTGAACAACTACGCAGCGGAATCATAATAACATCTTTATCCAACATTAAGAAACTTCTGAATAACAATTACTTAACCACAATCATCTTAAAGTTCAATAATTGAAATAATCAACAACTAAAAATCAAGCGTTCATCCCCCCGAGTGTTACGTATCAGAGAAATGACACTGACTCGAACTACTGAAGGTAAACCGCCTTCACTCTGGATTACCTGCACGTTACCAACATCAGGGTAACATTCAAACATAAGGGGTGAGATATCGAACATTATAGTAGAACGTATGATAAATATTATATTAGAATCAGTTCATACAAAAATCAACACTTCACAACAACCATCACAACAGCATATCAACAAAATACAACAATTAATTCATCAACGCAACAACTCAATCATAATACTTGGAATGCGACTCAATACTATGCGAATGCATGTGGTACCATTGGAGCAGAACTCCCATCTTAAAAAAATGGAGCAGAACTCCCGTCTTAAAAATTTCCAATAAATAGAGGAATCAATGGGACATAAGCCTTCTTCGCAGTTTACCAATCCAGGCCATCACAGATTATGCAAATGTATATGAATGCACTATCACATACTCACAAAAATCATCATCATCACAACAATCATCATTGTCACAAGGAATAAGCCCACATCACCATTATTACCAGTAAATAGAGGTAATTCGTCATCATTTAAAACATCTCTGCAACTTCGCATCATTGACAAGAATTCACAACAACAATCATAATAACACAACAACATTGGCATGGCCATCAACTTAATCATAATTCAACATAAATCAGCATAGAATAACGTTGGCCATAGGCCTATCACATCAATCAACGGTTCAGTCATTAACATAACCAAAAAAAAACTTAATATTAATTCACACAGCACGGTTAACGACCAAAACACAACATGTACGGGCAAAAGGGATAGAGAACTATGTGCCCCTCGACATGCACAACAACTAAGACAACATACAACTAAATCACACTCCATGACACGCACAAAAAAGAATGGGGTAACGACCAACCTATGCTCCTCGACACGTCCTGCAACCTAGTACTGCTCGACAATCAAACACATACCCTGACACGCCTCACAACCTAAAACGTTGCTCGGTACCTACTACTTCAGTATCCTCCCCGAACTCTAATTCGGCTAACAACACAATCACGATATGACGTCTTAACGACCACACCACTATAAATCATAACTTCCATCCAACAGCTCAGAATAAAACAGCAACGAGAAACTATATTACTATCGACAGATTCATCAACATACAAGACAGTCACATCGAACCTCCCTAAAATGACCACTTCAACAATTATCAACTTTTCCTGCCAATCGCTCGAAATAACCTAACGTCCTAACAACCAGAAATCAACTATCCTGACCTATCCATCAATTAACCGGGCAGTCACACAGATACACCATACATCTACAACACACAATCGGGAAACTCCCTGTAATATCTCCATTAACCAGTCATACAATATTCTTCCCAACGACCACAACATGAATAAAATGGGAAACTTCAATAGCAATTCAGAAACATCTACGCACATCATGTTTACAAACGGCCAATTCCCACATAATACGCATCATAAGTCCCATTATAAGGTCATAACCCCACCCTTACCTGGATTGAAGGTCGCTCGACCAAAGCTTCGGCCGTAATCCTTGATTTGCTCTTGCTCGACACCGGGCAGCTTGCTCCTCGTCCGTGCAGCTCTATCGGTCACCATACAGAATTCTTATTCTCCAACTAAAATAAATCATTGTGTTAGCTTCTCCTTATATATCAGTTCTTAATGGGCCTAACCTACACCCCCACGTTATATTTGCAACCAATAGCTTAAGTCTAATATTATATATATATATATATATATATATATATATATATATATATATATATATATATATATATATATATATATATATATATATATATATATATATATATATATATATATATATATATATATATATATATATATATATATATATTCCCTTAATTCCAACAATATAATTATTATTAATCATCTAATTAATTAATTAATTAATAATCTAACAACTTATACCAATAATTCTCAACATCTTGCAACTTCACAAATAATCCAAGAATAATAATTTAATTAAATACTTAATTAAATTACGGGCGTTACAACTCTCCTGCACTTAGAATATTTTCGTCCTCGAAAATTTACCTTAATCAAACAACTCAGGATAGGAGTCCCTCATCTTGCTTTCCAACTCCCAATTCATGCTTTCTCCAGTAGCTCCTAACCAGACTACTTTCACCAAAGCAATCTCTTTGCCTCTCAGAATCTTCATTTCACGATCCGTGATTCGTACAGGCATCGTCTCAACGGTAAGATTATCCCGTACTTGCACATCATCCATATGAATCACATGAGACGGATCTGAAATATACTTCCAGAGTTGTGACACATGAAACACATCATGCAAATTCGACAGATTAGGCGGTAAAGCCACTCTATAATAAACATTTCCAACTCTTTCTGAAATCTGATACAGACCAATGAAACGAGAAGTAAGCTTCTTAGACTTGAATGCTCGCCTAACACCAGTTATAGGTGTAACTCTCAAAAACACATGGTCACCTACTTGAAATTCTAAGTCCTTCCTTCGCTTATCATGATAACTCTTTTGTCTAATTTGGGAAGCTTTCATATTTTCTCGAATCAACTTCACCTTCTCGGTAGTCTCACGAACAAGTTCAAGTCTAAGCACTACACTTTCTCCAGATTCAAGCTAACATAAAGAAGTTATACATCTTCGACCATACAACGCCTCAAAAGGTGCCATCCCAATACTAGAATAGTAATTTTTATTATAAGTGAACTCAATCAACAAAATATAAGTATCCCACGAACCTCCCTGCTCAAGAACACATGCTCTCAACAAATCTTCCAATGATTGAATAGTCCTTTTCGTCTGACCATCCGTATGAGGATGATACGCTGAACTCAACCTCAACTTAGAACCTAACGCTCCTTGCAAGCTCTTCCAAAAATAAGAAGTAAACCTCGGATCTCTATCCGAAACAATACACAAAGGAACACCATGCAGCTTCACAATTACACTAGTGTAAATCTCAGCCAACTTCGATACTGGAAAACTGATGTTAATAGGAATAAAATGAGCCGACTTCGTAAGCCTATCAGCAATCACCCAAATTGAATCATGTCCTCTTAAAGTATTAGGTAACCCCGTCACAAAGTCCATCGAAATGCTATCCTATTTCCATTCTGGAACTTCTAACGGTTGCATCAACCCTGCAGGCTTCTGATGTTCAACTTTTGAATTCTGACAAGTCAAACATGCATACACAAACCGAGCCACATCACTCTTCATTCCAGGTCACTAAAACAAATTCTTCAAATTCTGATACATCTTTGTAGCTCCTGGATGAATACTCAACTTGCATCTATAACTCTCCTCAAGAATCACTTTCTTCATCTCGGCATCACCAGGAATACAAATCCGATTACGAAATCTCAACACACCTTACGGATCTAACTTAAAATCACTATTCTCAGACTGATCAATCCCAACCATTGAATCTACCAGCTTCACATCTAACTTCTGAGCTTCTCTGATACTATCTAGAAATTCATTATTAATCTTCAACATACCCAACATAAAACTCTATGGTGTCACCTTGCAAACTAAGCTCATATCTATGAACTATTCAATTAATTCCAACTCTTTAACCATCATTGCCGACATATACAGAGTCTTTCGACTCAACGCATTAGCTACCACATTCACTTTTCATGGATGATAATTCAAACTGAAATCATAATCCTTTAACAACTCCAACCATCTTCGTTGCATCATATTCAATTCCTTCTAATCAAATAAATACTTTAAGCTCTTATGGTCACTAAACACTTCAAATCTAGAACCATAAAGATAATGCCTCCAAATTTTCAACACAAAAACAACTGCAGCAAGCTCTAAATCATGCGTAGGATAATTCTTCTCATAAGTCCTCAATTGCCTTGACGCATAAGCAACTACCTCATAATTATGCATAAGCACACCTCCTAAACCCATCTTGGAAGCATCACAATATACCACGAAAGGTTCTCATGGATTAGGCAACATCAAAATCGGAGCCGGCGTCAATCTCTTCTTCAACTCTGCAAAACTCTCTTCACATTGAACATCCCACACAAAAGCTCTACCTTTACAAGTCAACTTAGTCAATGGAAGTTCCAACTTGGAAAAACCTTCGATAAACCTTCTATAGTAACCAGCTAATCCCAAAAAGCTTCTAATCTCAATAGCTGACTTTGGAGTTTCCCATTGCAACACAGCATCAACCTTAGATGGATCTACAGTAATGCCACTACCTGAGATCACATGACCAAGAAAACTAACCTCCTTTAACCAGAATTCACACTTAGACAGCTTTGCATACAACTTCTTCTCTTTCAAAACTTGCAATACTACTCTTAAGTGTTCTGCATGCTCTTCATCTGACTTAGAGTAAATCAAAATGTCATCAATGAACACCACTACAAATCGATCCAAATAAGTATGAAAGATACGATTCATATACTCCATGAATACTCCCGGCGCATTAGTAACACTGAAAGGCATCACCGAATACTCATAATGTCCATAACGCATCCTGAAAGTCGTCTTCTGGATATCTTCATCCTTCACCTTAATCTGATGGTAACCTGACCTCAAATAAATCTTACTAAACACACGAGCATCCATCAATTGATCCATTAAGTCATCTATTCTTGGAAGCGGATACTTGTTCTTAATCGTCACTTTATTCAACTGTCTATAATCAACACAAAGCCTCATACTTCCATCTTTCTTCTTTACTAACAACACTGGAGCTCCCCACAGAGATACACTTGGTCTTCCAAACTTCTTCTCAAGTAACTCTTCCAATTGCTTCTTTAATTTTGACAATTCAAATGCAGATATCATGTATGGTTCCATGGACACAGGTCTGGTACCAGGTACAAGATGAATAGAAAATTCAACCTCCCTCTCTGGCGGTACATCAGGAATTTCATCAAGGAAAACTTCAGGAAATTCACGCACCACCTGCAATTCCTCAATTATAACTTGAGTCTTGACAGACAACAACACCATCAATGAAAATATTTGAGCTTCTTCTTGCATCAACTTCCGCAACTGTCTAGCAGACAACATACTATCTTCCTCTTCTTCCGGAGTAGAAAACCTCACAGACTTGTTATAACAGTTAATATGAACATAGTTATGCTCTAACCAATTCATACCCAGAATTACATCCAACCCTCTTAAAGGCAAAAAAATCAAATCAACAGCAAAGTCTCTGTCAAAAATCGACAAAGGACACCTTAAACACACAAAAGAAGTAGTCACCGACCCCTTGGCTGGAGTATCGACGACCATCTCACCATTCAAGGAAGACAACATAAGACCTAATCTTTCAACACAATCAGCAGCAATAAATCCATGAGTAGCACCAGTATCAATAGTAGTAATTAAATGAGTACTATTAATGAAACATGTACCTCTGATAAGTATGTCCTCAATAGCCGTCTGATCCTTAACCAAAGCGAACACTTTACCACTGGCTTGCGCCTTCTTCAGTTTTTGACACTGACTACCAATGTGTCCCTCTTCGCCACAATTGAAACAAATCACCTCCTTATGCTTGCACTCAGATACAACATGTCCATTCTTACCACAACGGAAACACCTTTTCACCTTAGCAGTACACACATTACTCTTATGCCCAGGTTTTCCATATTTGAAACAAACCACACCAGCAGGAGAATCTCCCCTACTAGTCTTCTGACCCTGAGAAACTTTTTGTTTACCTTTACCAGTTGGGGCATCATAAGGCTTACCACGATTCTGTTGGTGCTTACCCCTCTTCTCACTGATAATCTTATAATGAGAATTATTATCCTCTTCATAAATTCTGCAACTATCAACTAAATCAGCAAAGACATGAATCTTCTGGTATCTAACTGCCTTCTTGATTTCTGGGTGTAACCCATTCTCAAACTTGATACACTTTGAAAACTCAACATTAGCCTCACTATAATGCAGATAAAACTTAGCCAACTCGGCAAACTTTGCAGCATACTCTACAACCGACATACTCCCTTGCTTTAGCTCAAGAAACTCGATTTCCTTCTTACTGCAAACGTCTTCAAGAAAATACTTCCTCAGAAATTCCCTACGGAACACAGCCCAAGTGACATTTTCACCCGCATCTTCCAACCTCTGACAAGTCTCGAGCCTCCAGTCATCAGCCTCGACTGCTAGCATATGAGTACCATACCGAACCTTCTGCACTGGAGTGCAGTCCATCACACAGAAGATTCTCTTAATCTCCTTCAACCAATCCAACACTCTGTCAGGATCATACCTTCCCTTGAACGTAGGCGGATTCTCCCTGTGGACAGTCCTCAAACTATGAGATCCAGCATTCCCGTCAGCATTCAGCTGATTCTCCATAGCACGCGTCATTTCTTTTAAAGCAGCAACAAGTGCAACATCATTCCTTCCAGCCATCTCAACTTATCACTATATCCTAAACAACGGTTAGAACTCAAATTAACAACATTCGATTATTAACTAAAACTACGACTCGACAACTTGGTCGGATGGACCAACTTTGCCCTGATACTAACTTTGTAACACCCTAATTCTACCCAAAAATTATAAATGTAAATCAGAGTTATAAAACATATGCAACTGAATCAGGATGTCACAAATTCAACTTAAAAACCATTTCATTCAACATGGATACATAACACTTTAAAACTTTGGATGAACCAACAACAAAGTAAATTAATCTTTTAAATCAATAACTTGAACAACTACGCAGCGGAATCATAATAACATCTTTATCCAACATTAATCAACTTCTGAATAACAAGTACTTAACCATAATCATCTTAAAGTTCAACAATTGAAATAATCAACAACTAAACATCAAGCGTTCATCCCCCCGAGTATTACGTATCAGAGCAATGACACTGACTCGAACTACTGAAGGTAAACCGCCTTCACTCTGGATTACCTGCACGTTACCAACACCAGGGTAACATTCAAACATAAGGGGTGAGATATCTAACATTATAATAGAACGTATGATAAATATTATATTAGAATCAGTTCATACAAAAATCACCACTTCACAACAACCATCACAACAGCATATCAACAAAATACAACAATTAATTCATCAACACAACAACTCAATCATACTACTTGGAATGCGACTCAATACTATGTGAATGCATGTGGTATCATTGGAGCAGAACTCCCATCTTAAAAAAATGGAACAAAACTCTCATCTTAAAAAAATGGAACAGAATCCCATCTTAAAAATTTCCAATAAATAGAGGCATCAACAAGGCATGAGCCTTCTTCGCAATTTGTCAATCCAGGCCATCATAGAGTATGCAAATGTATATGAATGCACTATCACATACTCATAATAATCATCATCACAAGGCATAAGCCCACATCACCATTATTACCAGTAAATAGAGGTAATTCATCATCATTTAAAACATCCCTGCAACTTCGCATCATCAACAAGAATTCACAACAACAATCATAACAACACAACAACATTGGCATAAGCCCTCAACTTAACCATAATTCAACATAAATAAGCATAGAACAACGTTGGCCATAGGCCTATCACATCAATCAACGGTTCAGTCATTAACATAACCAGACAACAACTTAATATTAATTCATACAACACGGTTAACGACCAAAACACAACATGTACGGGAAAAAGGGATAGGAAACTACGTGCCCCTCGACATGCACAACAACTAAATCACACTCCTCGACACGCACAGAGAAGAACAGGGTAACAACCAACCTATGCTCCTTGACACGTCTTGCAACCTAGTACTGCTCGACAATCCAACACATACCCTAACACGCCTCACAGCCTAAAACGTTGCTTGGTACCTACTACTTAAGTATCTTCCCTGACCTCTAATTCGGACAACAACACAGTCACGATATGACGTCTTAACGACCACACCACTATAAATCATAACTTTCAGCCAAATGTTTGAAATAACACAACAACGGGCAACTATATTACTACCGACAGATTCATCAACATATAAGACAGTCACACTGAACCTCCCTAAAACGACCACTTCAACAATTATCAACTTTTCCTGCCAATCGCTCGGAATAACCTAACGTCCCAATGACCAGAAATAAACTATCCTAACTTATCCATCGATTAACCCGACAGTCACACAGATACACCATACATCTACAACACACAATCGGGCAACTCCCCATAACATCTCCATTAACCAGTCATACAATATTCTTCCCAACGACCACAACATGAATAAAATGGGTAACTTCGATAGCAATTCAGAAACATCAACGCACATCATGTTTACAAACGGCCAATTCCAATATAATACGCATCATAAGTCCCATTATAAGGTCAGAACCCCACCCTTACCTGGATTGAAGGTCGCTCAACCAAAGCTTCGGCCGTAATCCTTGATTTGCTCTTGCTCGACACCGGGAAGCTTGCTCCTCGTCCGCACAGCTCTACCGGTCAGCATACAGAATCCTTATTCTCCAACTAAAATAAATCTTTGTGTTAGATTCTCCTTATATATCAGTTCTTAATGGGCCTAACCTACACCCCCACTTTATTATTTGCAACCAATAGCTTAAGTCCAACATTATATATATATATATATATATATATATATATATATATATATATATATATATATATATATATATATATATATATATATATATATATATATATATATATATATATATATATATATATATATATATATATATATATATATATATATATATATATATATATATATATATATATATATATATATATATATATATATATATATATATATATATATATATATATATATATATATTCCCTTAATTCCAACAATATAATTATTATTAATCAACTAATTAATTAATTAATTAATAATAATCCAATAACTTATACCAATAATTCTCAATATGTTGCAACTTCACAAATAATCCAAGAAGAATAATTTAATTAAATAATTAATTAAATTACGGGCGTTACATTAAGCTTCAATTCTTCTTTCTCCCTTTGAGATTGTTTCAAAGCACTCTTCAAATTGTCTATTTCTTCTAAGGACATAGGTGGAGAATCTAGGACATCGAGCTTGTACTCAGGATCAATGTTAAAAGGTAGCTTCAGAACCTGTACCCTATCCAAAACCCATAGAGTGTAAGGTTCTTTTGCCACATCATTCTTCCTTTTGGCCTTTCTTTTGTTAACCCTACTCCAATCTCGGATGATCTTATTGAGAAACTCTCGGTCATTTTTTCCCATGTCATGAATGATTAATTGTTGAAGTTGTTCATCGGAGGGTTTATCCTCCAAAGGGTACCCTAGTTGTCACAAAGCCAAAGTAGGGATTCAGAAAGTCTCTGCAACTATAGATGATATCTCTAATGTCTAGCTTCCTCACATACCACAACATAAAATTAACAGTAAGAGAACTTAATTTTAGAGTCCACTCGTATCTCGTAAAATTTGGAACCATGTAATATTCCTTGTACATATGAGTCATAAACCAAGAATATAAGAGTGTGATGTAACAATTTAGAGTACCCCTCCCTTTTTCATACTGAGTGTGAATTGCATAATAAACATCAGCAAGTAAAGCATGAGTTGGGTCCGTATTCAAGGATTTTGCGCCCCCAAATACACAAATAGCTGCAGGGTCAATATAGTCCAAAGTCTACGAAAACAAAATTACACCAAAGACAAGTAGCCCTAAAAAAACAACACAAGACTCCCATTCTTTGTTATCGGCAAAACAAAGAGCTTTAGTTTGCAAATAGCATATCTTAATCCCTTGTACATCACCTTATTTTTTATAATTAAGTGACAATTCAAGATAAGGAATCCCTAAACCATTTGCTAAGTCTTTAGTGTCAGTAGTCCGCCCAATTCCCACATAAGATTTTCCCTTAGATAAATTCAAAAACTTATCAAATTCTTTCAAAGTCGGTGCTAGCTGAGAGTCTTGGAAGGTAAAGCACCTCAATGGAGGGTCGTAGAACTGAACCAAGGCAGAAATAGCATCTAATTATACATCCACTTTTATAAACTCATGGGTATCCCCATGACGGCGAGTAAATATCTTCAAAGCTCTTTCAAATAGTTTCCATTTGATGTTCTTGATCTTCGTCATGTCTGGCTTGGCGGCATTAACACGGACAAGTTGTTTCCCTTTGGAATTCATTTTAAGACACTTCACCAAACACCTTTGATTATTTTTTTTAATCATGTGAATAAGACAAACAAAAATAATGGAGGGTAATGAATATGTGAAATGCAAAATGTATGAATGCATGTGTGGCATGGTAAAGGAATTTCATGAAAGGTATCCTTAGTTGGTAGGCTCCTAGTTTTGGACTACGAATATTCTATCCTCTCCATAAGGTGGTTTCCTTAAGGGTATCATGGATAAAACTAGAGGGAAAGGCACAAGGGTCTTCCTTAAGTGGATCCTCTTTGCAGATCGAAACTTTCTTCTCTAGGTCGTGAAAGGTCTCACTATGAGTTTTTAGTTTAGGGTTTATACAAAAAGTCATAGGATTTGTTCCAAAGTGCTACCACCCAAGAGGATATCTCTTGAGACTCTAGGCGAAGTCGTCACAAAAACTCATAGGGATGATGTATCCCCTTGGCCAATAGATGAATCTTCTTTCTAAGGTTTTTTGAAAATAATTTTTTTGAAATAATAAAATCCCGCCATGAATAAATAAAATGAAGATAATAAAGATAAAAAATAAATAAACCAAAATAATAATTAAATGTAAAGAGATAACAAAAATAAATAAACCCTAAATCCAAAGAAAAGGTTCTAACTCTAGGATTGGTTCCCCAGCAGAGTCGCCAACTGTCATAACCGACAAAAAATATGAGAGTCTCCACCATTAATTTTTGAACTAATGACGAGAATATAATGGAATAACTCTAAAGTTGATATAAAGATTCTAAGTTTTGACTCACTTTAGACAAAGGGAAGGTGTTAGGCACCCTTCATCTACCTTGTTCACAAGGATACTAGGGTTTAGGTTTACGGTTTAGGGATAGAATTTTAATTTTTAATTAGGGGAACTCGCCACGGTTTTTAAGTCGTATACCTACGTATCCTCTTATGAGGAATCAGAGTCCTAATTCTTAGTTCGAAGTGTTTGGTTAATTTTATTTTTATGGATTGTCAAAATATTTTGAATTAATCCTTGAACCAAGTCTGGGTTGAAAATAGTAGAATCGTATACGAAGTTCGCAGTTAATGAGAAATATCTCCATAATCCTTTTTGAAAATGATATCTTGGATTTTAAATTATGTTAGTGGAAAATTGTTAGTAATTTGATTGGTTAGATATTTTTTTAATATTTAAAAAGAAAAAAATATTTTTAATGCATGATAAAAAATCTTAATGCAATTTTTAAAAGTGATTAAAGAATGAGTTAGTAAAAAAAAATTGAACTTTATAAAAAAAAATCATTTCATAATTTATACAAATATATTAAATATAAAAAATGTTAATTATAATATAAATAATAAAAAATAGAATTTAAAGAATAAAAATAAAATTTTAATTAAAAATGCCAGGGGGCGTATAATTATTTGGCTAGTAAATTCAGGGGGGTGCAGAAAATAGGACCCTAAATCCAGATATTGGATTCAGGCCCAGATCACAAGGGGGTGCAGATTTGCATTGTGTAGCAAAATTGGGGGGTTTGGTTTAGCAAGGACCCAAGTTCAGATATTGAATTGGGCCCAAAAGCGCAAGGGGGTACAGTTTCTAACGTAGTAGTAAAAATGGGGGGTGGATTACACAATGGGCTAGACCCATAATCACAAATGCTTGGGAGGTCCATTTGGACCTCGTACGGGAAGGCACACACGCTTATGATGGGCGCACATTTTTGGGATGCTTGATGGAGATTAAATGGTGGATATTTAGGGCGCACGATAGGCTGGCACACACAGGATCATGAGGGAGCTATATCATTGTTTTTCTTTTCACTTTGATTCATTTTGTTTTTTCTTTTCTCTCTCAGCTTGTTCTCCCATCTCTCTCCTCCCGTTAACAATGATAACCAAACCATAGGTGTTGTTCCCGACGATGACAATCTTCCTCTCTAACCTCAAATCAAGACCCATCTTATCCATGCTATAACCCAGCAAACCCCAATCGCGGCAGAAAAAACACAAAAAAGATGATTTTTTATGGATATTATCTCTATGTGTTTGTCCTTTGAGCCTTCGTCTTCTTCTCTGTCTAACTCTCTCTCTAATTCCCTTCTTATTTATCTCTTTTGCAGGTAACTGCAGCGCTGATGGAGGCGATAGAGGTGCGGCGATAATGGAAGACAAATCTTAGGGTTTTAGAAATTGAAACCCTAGATTTATGCGACGGGAAGGCTCTAAGTTCTCCGTCTCTTCTTCTTTATGTTTCGAATCATCAATCTCTCCCCGCGTTTTCAATTCTTAGCATTAGGGTTATACAGATTTTTAGGTTTAGATAAACTAGGAAAATATTGTATGATTTCCGTTAGAAATTAGCGTTATTTGATTTAGATTTAGGATTTTAGGTTAGAAGTTGATTGTAGATCTGAAGTTGATTATAAATATTACTTGTAATTTTGAATTGATTTGATTTGTACAATTACAAGATTTGATTTGTTTTTGTTAATGATTTGTTAAGATTTGTGCATTTTAGCTTGACTTTTCCGTTTCTGTTTGATTCTAGGCTTTTGCGTTTATGCGTTCTGGGCTTGGATGGATGAGGACGACAACGAATTAGGGTTGGGGGATGAACAAGGATGAACGATGGCCATGGATTGAAGGGTTTGAAACACTAGTTTCAATTTTGACCAAAGTCAAAGTCTTTCAAAAGATAATAATAATTAATTAATAATTTTAATAATAATTAAGATAATAATAACAATTAATACTTTCCTAATTATAATACTACTAATAAATAAATGACAATGATGGTATAATAACTAAAATAATAATAATTAAAATTTGAAATAATAATAATAATATTAATGAAATTGGTGATTATAATAATGATTTTAATTAGTAAAAATAATTTTTCTTAATAATACTATTAATAGTATTTATATAACAAAAATTATTTTAATCAGATATTGATTAAAATAATAATAATATAATTGATAAAAAAAGAAATATGGGTTTCTCTAAGAAAATTCTAATGGGTCATTAGATGTTAATGGACTATTAAAAAAACAAGCATGGACTCTTAAAAAACACACCCCCTTCTTATTATTTATAACCGAGACAAAAAATGTTTTAATAGGCCATCAGATTTGGATGATCCATTAAGGCAACGCACCCCTCTTATTAATATTTAAACCCCCAATTTATAATATTCAAAACAAATAATTTGAACCATATGATTTAAAGATTTGAAAAATAGTAACATAAAATGATTATCTGATGGATCAAATTTGGGGTATGATAGACCCCATGATGCTCTGAATTGTTAGATGGCTTGGAATCTGACGGAGACTTGTTGTTTATGGTGCGATATCATGGGAAACCCATACTTAAAATATCATTTGTCCATATTGTGATTTGTTTTAACGCAATTGGTGCATAGCTTAGGAGTTTTAGAGGTACCTCATCCTCTTCCACGACCAAAGAAATGAGGGTTGTTAGCAAGTAAAATTGTTAGGGATGGAATTGATTGTAAGGCCACTACTTGTTGGATAATGATAGAGTAGACTCTAGTGATGCTAGGGAGAGGATCAAGAAGAAAGATTTGAGTATGGATGTTGTGGTAGTTATCGTTCAAACCCTTGAGGAAGCATGAAACATATTCCATGTGTTTGTATGTGCGAACTACTTTCGCAAGGCTGCAAGTGCAAGGGATAGATCAAGAACAAGAATGGGTAAGACTAAGATCTTCAAGTTCATCTCAAAGAATTTTTATACCGGTGAAATATTGTGAAAGAGACCTATCACTTTGCTTGATTGAATGTAAGTCACGCAGTAGGTCAGAGAAACGGAAGTGGTTACCTGTAGTGAATCGTTCTCGGAGATCTTCCCAGAGATTGATTCAGAATCGAAGCATATAGTAGTTTGAGCAATGTATGAAGATAGGGTTCAATTAATCTAAGAAAGTACCATTTGTTGGCCCGATAGCTCAAAATTTGAATCAGGAGAATCTGATTTGGGTAGGGTTCCATCGATGAAAACGATTTTGTTCTTCAAAGTGAGATCACAACGCAAGGATTTTCTCTAGTTGTTGTAATTTTCGTCATCGAGGAAGGCTCCACTAGAACAAAACTGGGATTTTCGCTAGGATGGAGGTAATAAGAATTTTTAGGGTTAAAAGTGGGATTTTAGTGACGGTTGTTGTTGAATCTTTAGGGTTGGTAAGGGTTGAATCATTTGTGGTGGTTTCGTTTTTATCGAAATCGTCATTAGAAGACATGGTGGCGGAGGGTTGCAAAGAGATCGTGATTGTAATGTGAAGATGAGACGACGGTGAAAATGATGGTTTAGGGTATAGTCTTTTAATTGTAAGGGTGAATGAATGAAAATGGCCCATTAGTCTTGTATTGAATGATGCAGAAGAAGAAAAAAATGAATAATGTGTTCATTACAAGAGGTTATGCTGAGCTATTTAACAGTAGATGTGTTGAAACTAAACAAGAAGTCTAAAACCCAAAAGAAAAGGAAAAACAATTAAGTTTCTAATAACCACATAATTTTCTCAGCATGTAAGACATTGTCAAGGTCAGATAAATTGAAGCTATAATATAGTCATTAAACACGCCTTCATAACTTATCTTGTTAGATTAAAAACAAAATCCTTATTTTGTTGTCTTGTAAGTCGACTCAGCTGGTAGTTGTGCAACGACATTAAGTGCAGGTCATGGATTCGAACTCGCGACATCCCACTTGTTCATCTTTAAAGGGTGAACTCCAACCACTAAGCTACATGACCAAAAAAAATCCTTCTTTTGTTACGCTGTCCTAATAAGGTTATATATAACATGTTAAAGATCATATGACCAATATTTTAAAAATCAAAAGATCATCAAACCGATGAAGGTATTGGGTTATTGGTTCATTGGTCGAACTACTACTGGGTCATTGGTTAAACTGCTTGACTAAATCAGATATCTCAGTTGAATAAATCAATCTCTATAACAAAACTACATAGTTATTAAACTGGTCGAGTCAGACGACTCTATCTCTAAAAAATCACTACACCTAAAATTTTAAAATATTATAATTTCACAAGTTCATTTGTTAAATTTAAGTTCTAAACATAGTCATCACACACAACAAAATAGTACAAAATACAAATTCAAATAAATTTTGAACAAAATCTAATTGCAACATAACAAAATAATTAAATTAAAGTGTCTACTGAATTTAATTTTAAGGAGAAAAAGTTGTTTCAAATAATTTTTGATCAAAGTCTACTTATATTTTAATTTTATTTTTAAAAAAATTATCAAAACGGCATCATTTTTTTGAAAGAAAAAATAAGCATTTAATCTGTTAATTTCCTAAAATCGCCCGTTCTCAATTTTTTTTACCGGTATTGGTCGGTTTTGACTGATTCCTACCAATTCAATAATTTATCCGATTTAACAATCAAATCAAATAATCTTTCTAATTCCCGATTCGACCGACCAATTTGATTTTTAAAACACCGCATGTAACAATGCATACAAATCATATTTTTAAAATGAAATGGCATAGTATAGAGACGGGCAATCAATGACGAGGAAGCGGACCTTAACCTGTCTCGTAGCCGTTCCTTCTCCGAACGTAACCAGGAGCTCGACATAACCCCAAGGTTTGGAAGTCGAGCCGTTGAAGCCTTGAAGATCCGAACCCACATACGGAGAGAGATGTGAGTCGTCCAGTTGTAAGGTCCGGAATAACTGGTTGTACATCACGTCGACGGAACTCCCTTCGTCGACCAAGATGCGGTGCACGTCAAAATTGGCCATTTTTGCCCTTATCAGTAAGGGGATGACTGCGTTCGGGGCTCCGCCGGGGAGTTCTTCTAGGTAGAAGGTGATGGGCTCTGACCTGCCCTTCACCCTTTCGAACGTTACCGTTTGCGGAGGAGCTATGTCGACCAGCTCGTCCAACTTCCTCTTAGCTGAGTTGATGGTGAGGTCGTTGAACCCGCCCCCGTTGATGACCATGGCGGAGGGGAAGTATTCCCACCTGCTGTGTGTTGTCAGGGGCTTCTGCAGGAGCTCGGGAACGTCGAAATCCTCGGGCCTGGTTACCGAGAAGGCGGTCTGGATAGGCACCGACTCGTCCGATGGTCGGGCGTCTTCTTCGGGCTCCTTGGTTTCATGGGCGTCACGACGGGGAGCGTCGTTTCGCCTGTACTGTGCGAGCCTCCCTCCCTTGATGAGGGTTTCAATGGCGTCCTTGAGGTGGACGCAGTCTTCTGTCAAATGACCATGACTCCTATGGTATTGACAGTATTTATTTTTATCTGCCCCTGGCTTGGCGGGAGCAGGTTGGGGACGCTTGACGCCACCGTCTCTGAAATCTGTACTGGCACACTCCGCCAAAATACGCTCGCGGGAAGCCGTGAGCAGAGTGTACTCGGTGAAACGGCCCGAGGGGCCCTTTATTCCCGGACTTCCCGGGGCCGATCTTCCTTCCTTTTTTCCCCGGTACGTCAGGGAGGAGGCTCTTGTCGTGAGCTGCTGCTGTTGTTGGGAGCGCGAGCCCTGGAGTCTCGGGCCCTGTTGGCAGCTTCTCTCTCCTCGTAGTCCATGTATGCTCGGGCCTTGTCGAGGAGGGCATCAAAAGTTGGAGGTGGCTCAATACCCACAGCCTTTCTGAATTCTGTGTCGGGGAGGAGACCCCTCTCCAGCAAGTATCTTTTCATATGGTCCGCGCAGGGGACCTGTATTGCTTCCCGGTTGAAGCGGTTGATGAATTCCCTCAAGGTTTCATCCTGTCTTTGGATGATGGCCTCGAGGGCTGCCTCGGTCTTCGGATGGCGCCGAGAAGCTGTGAAGGAACTGATGAATTGGTTCTTCAGGTTCCGCCACGACGTAATTGAGCCCGGGGCGAGCCCTTTATCCCAGTCCATGGCCGCCTTCCTGAGAGTCGTGGGGAAAAGACGGCACTTGATGGGCCCCCCGATATTATGATAGTGGAGCATGGCTTCGAACCCGTCAATATGGTCGACCGGGTCCGCTACTCCGTCATACTCCTTCAGATGCGGGGGCTTCTCCATGCCCGGGGGGATAGGTGCATCCATGATGGCCTGCGACAGGGGACCGCGGGGGTCGTCCTCGTCGCTCCTCTCCGGAGAAAGAGAAGGGGTCCTGTAGTTATGTCTGGCACGATAATCGTGCTGAGTTTCCCTCGAGCGTGATGCTCGATGGTTGAAGGTCACACGCCCGTCCCCGGCGTGCCTCTTGTCGTGCCTTGACGGGTCGCGAATGGGTTCTCCGGCAGGGATGGCGGGCTGTCTCTCATGGTAGGGCCGCCTCTGCTTTGGCCGGGGAGAAGGGCTCCTGGAGTTCTCCCTGTAGTGTCTTCGCGGGGGAGAAGGGTGTCGGACTTCCGTGATCCGAGGAGGTGGAGAATGTGGCCTCCGATGCCTCCTCGGGGGTCGTCGATCACCTTCAAGTGCCCTTAATCTTTCTCCTTGGGCGAATATGAGATAATTTGTCTGATTAATGGCCGCGAACAGTGCCTGAGTCGTGGCATCTGCCCCGGCGGGAACTGGGACTTCATAGAACCGGGCAGCTCTGTGATGAGCGAGAGCTACCGGGTCGTCTTCGAGTGCTGGAGGGGTCGTAGAGGATGATGCAGTAGCCCCGTCCCTGTAGGAGGAAGGTCCAGGGGCGGTTGTCACAGGGATGGCACTGTGGCCAGGATCACCGGGGTTATCGAGGTGTCCATTCTTGTCCGCGGTACCGTTATTAGTGTCGGCGACACGGACGGGCTGCTCGTCGCGAGCTGGATCAGCCATGACAGGTAGTTGAATTGAGCTTTGGTCTTTAGAATTGTTCGTTAGACGGGGAAGCTAGTTCCCACAGACGGCGCCACTGATCTGACCTGATCAGAAATGGACCGTCACGGCTGGCTCCGAGCAGAAAGCTTTTTTTGAACGAGGTGGGGGGGGTACCTGCAAGGCACTCCAATGCTGAAGTAAGTAGGAGTACGAGCAGATAATAGCAAGTGTAAGGTTAGAATGATGAATACCTGACCCTCTGGAAGCAGAGGGTATTTATAGCCCCCAGCGCTGGGCCAAGGTTCCTTCATTGGGCCGGGCAGGTTTGGCCCAATGGAGGAACTGCCAGGTTCTACGTGCGTAGTGGGGACCCGCACGTGGTCCCCTTCCTGGATGTTCTGCGTGAAGTGCGGGCGGACGGAGACGCGGTCTTTTCGGAGTATCGTTGGGGGAACAGTGGACTGAGTTTGCCCTAGCTGGGTGCTCGAGGTAACGTCGAGCTGGGCCTCAGACTGTGGTGCTGGACCACCTCATGTCGAGCTGGAGACGTATCGTCGAGCCAGCGACTGCGCGTCGGACACAGTCTTACTCTTTGGTCGGCGTGGCCCTTGTAAGTCCATTTGGACTGGGCCTGTGCAATGCTTTTGGGCCTGTCGGGCCCAGTCCATAACAGTATATTTCACCATTTAATAGTTATTATATTGACAGTAAAAAGTACAAGAATAATTACGAAGGTGTAGAATTGTAACTTAATTAAATAGAAATAAATAAATAAATAAATAAATAAATAAATAAAAGAGAATAATACTATTTTAATCTTCTTCACGAATATAAAATATATTTAAAAAAATTATAGATGTTAACTAGTTCTTGCATGTAAAGCCGGAATTGACCATGTTCACATGAAGTGACTAAACCTTTTATTAATAAAAAATTTATCATTCTTAATATTTAATAAAGGATAATATAGTAAAAATATTATTTTATTTTTTTAATATATGTGAAATGATAAAGTGAGTAATTTATTATATGGGAAAGAGGGAGCATGTATTTCTTGTTTTGTGCAACATAAAAGGAGTGTGTTTATTTTGAAGTCATCAAAATTCCAACAGTTTGTTAATAAGAAATCGCTCGATAGAGAAACAAAACTACGTGTCAAATTTCGGTAACATGAAAACTACGTAAGCACTTTGTTTATGCCTCATCTTTTTATACGTGGACCCCGTCAGTTTGAATCACAGCATTACTCAAGATACAGCGTAAGCATGGTTCCTAAAAACTTAGGCTTTAAACGGAAAGAAAAATATAAGATTTTGCAATAAAAAGTAACAATAATATTGCAATATGTGGCACAGTCAAACATCTTTCCGTTTAAATAGGAAAAAACTGAAAACTTATAGTCACTTTTGTGTGAAAAAGATAGATTTTAGTTAAATTATCGTTAGCCACTTGTCGTCATCACACTGTCATCCTAATGATTTTCTTCTAACAATTTCAACAACCAGTTTAGATCTTAAATCTCTTTATCTTGATGTGAGTACTCTTTTTATCTAATAAGTATGAATATATCTAAAAATAAGTGTATCTCAATCTTAATGTTTGACATTTGTATGATATTTGTACCATGGAAAAATCAGACAACCTTAAAAAAAAAAAGTGAAATATGTGTTTTAAAAAATATTTTTTTCTTTGCTTTAATACTCTTTAAATCAATATCCGACGCTCATATAATAAATGTCACACAATTCAGATGAAATTAATTAATTTTGATTAGAATATATTTTAACTTTTTTAATAATGGATGAAAAAATAAAACCAAATAGTATAATTATATGTAACGGATATCCTATGTTTTTCATAATGTCAATGCAAAGTATTTTTGTTGTGTTCTAGTGTCTGAATTCGTGTTTCATGGTTTTTTTGGTTAGAGAGCTATTGAGAGAAAGTACCAAGTAGCTATCGAGAGAAAGTCAACAAAAGTATTCAAGTTGAAAGGTAACAAATCTTTATCCGTTATATAGGAGAAGATTAGCTAACTTTACTATTTGGTGTCTTTATATCTTTGGTGTATTTAGAAGAAAAATGAGTGATTAAAATAAGTTATATTGATGAGTGTGAAGGAATGGTTAGAGAGCAATTAAGAGAAAGTCACTAAAAGTAGCCAAGTTCAAAGGTAGCAAATCCTTGTCCGTTACACAGAAGAGGATTAACTAATTTAACTATTTGGTGCCTTTGATACATTTGGTGTATTGATGAGTGAAAAAAAATGGTTAGAGAGCAATGGAAAGAAAGTCATCAAAGATAGTCAAAATCAAAGGTAACAAGTCACTAGAGGTAACCAAATTCAAAGGTAACAAATCTTTGTCCATACAACATCACCAAATACACAACCATGCTCTCATCTCGAAAATGGAGAACACTTAAATTTTCTACTAAAAAAAAAACTCAAATTATTTTCTGATATGTTCTTTGGTCCTTTTACTTAACAAGTTAATACTTTCAAGGGAAATTTTGAAATTCTAATAACTGTTTGATGTATTTTACCAAGTTCATCATCATCTTAAATAGTTGTGCTTGTCAGAGTTAACTATCATAGTGAATAAAAGCGAAGTATTCTACACCGAAAGATCTGTTACCCCTTGACAGCGATTGTGGGGAGTCAAGAGTGAAACAGAGGCGGTGATCGGAGTTGACAGGGTGGTTTCAGCCGGTGGACGAACAACCGCAGGCGTGGCACAATGTGGAGCCTGAGATTAATTCACGGTTCATAAGCAGTGAAATACAACCGTAGGCGTGGCACAATGTGGAGCCTGAGATAAATTGATCAAAAAGGCTGAACTTGTGATGTAGAAATAGCCCTAGACACAAATGTTGTCAAGAATCTATGGATGTCTGACATATTACCAGAGCATATCAGCGCATCAGAGAGCACTGAGTATGATAGAAAAGGAAGAAAATAAAATAAGCACTGGTGCATAATCCTCTCATGTTTTGTTTAGGGGTGTTCTTCATACATAGCCACATATTGGGGTTCTATAGACATCTATGCACGACTTTGTTTCACGTCGGCAGATCCCTTAACGAGTATCCAATATGAAGTTCCTGGTTGTAGCTCGTGTCATGGCAAAGAGCCAAAATCCCACCATACCAGAAGCTTTGTGTCGCTGTTATAGCGGATTATGGCAGAAAAATCCACAATATCAGCCAATATTTACCATTGAGGCAAGCCTAAAACCAACATGTATATCTGCTATATTGCTGCAATTGTGGATATTTGATAACACTGCCTGGAACATAAGATATGGCAATCTCACCGTAATCCCAAACAGACACCGAGTATATTAAAACAACTGACCTGTATCAGAAGTAGCCATCTAATTCAATAGCCTTTGTGAGCTCTGGATTATCATACATCTACTTTGATTCTAAACCATCAGAAAACAATGCATTATAACCTTAATCACCAACCACTAATATCATCCCTGTACAAGCTTTGAACTTACATTATATACAAAGGCAAAAGTTAAAAAATCTGAGCTACATGCTTACAAAGATGGTGCTAAGACTTGTAAATGCTTAGCCCAAGAGCAGGATCAACAAAGTACTTAATGGTTCAAGATTAAGCATACAATATAGAAATCCAATTCCTGAATCTTCATCACCGCGCAGAAAATTGCATGTACTCTAGCCAACGGGAGTTAGACAAAAGAAGGATGATATAATAGTTATTAAGTGATTCTCGATCGCATTTTCCGAACTTGGTAAGGTTGAAGCCTTCTGAAAATCATGGCAAGCCTGCATATAAAAACCAAAACAAAAAAATTAAATATTTATTACTAAGGAAAAATTTAATTTCAAACTCGGATCTTTAGAAATAAAAGTTATCTATTAAAGAAAATATCAAGAACCGAATTATTAACAAAACAAAACGAGAAAAGGGAAACAAAATGTATAACAAAGAATGCATCATAAAACACAGGGTATCTAAAGTTTTTAGAGGCTCTGTATTGATTAGCTATAGTTCAACCATGACAATACAAATAGGACTCTGTTTAGTTACGGTTTAATCATGGAAGATCTATTATGAGGCTTTTTTTACCTACAATTATAGTTTGAAAAATTACAGGCTCTGTTGTAACCCATCTTGCACAAGACGGCCCTGATACCACACTTTCAGTTATGCAAGAACAGAGCACCTCATAAATCTGTCCTTGACCCATAGAACAACAACATCAACCAAACTTTATCCCACTAAGTGGAGTCGGCTACATAGATCAATGTTCTATCATTGACCCATTCAGTATATTTATAATTTATAAAACAAAAAATCTGTAATCCAAATGATGATTTACAAACTGTGAGGAAGCAATGAGACATAAAGTGAAACGCGTGAGGAAGTGAGAAGACTAATCCTCTATTTTCTGAGTTAGGGAAGACTAATCCTCTATTTTCTGAGTTAGGGCAAACTAGGCGAAATTCCAGAAAAACTCCTCCAATGTTTATTTTTTTTAAGGGTAAATATTGCTTTTCACATTCAAGACAGATAGAAGATTGAAACCCGCTACGGGCCAGGAAGCCAGGAAGCTCTTCGCTTGTGCGACCCACTCCAAGCCAAAAAGCAGCCCTGGTCTCAAACCAAGACGTGAACTGCTACACCGTAGCGGCCAGCCACCGCTCCACACCACTCTCTTAGGATAACGCCGCTATTCTCCGGGATTAATAATTCTGGCACAAACTACATAAAAGGCTCATATACGAGACTTCTCAATGTTGCCAAATAACGGCAATAGCATTGCAGTATTTGAACAAAACAATGTTGTTCTGTGATACTCTAATTAGTACAATGTGTTGTTATATAGCAGTGCTATAGCATAGCAGAATTTGAACAAGCTATTTTTTTTGCGATTCCCGATAGACAACCATGACAAGAGAACAACCATGATTCTAATCTGTATGGAAAATTAGACACGAGTCAAACAACAACCTAACTATAATAAGTTTATCATAATCCAAAGTATCACAATACTTTTATACCTGTAAATCATCATAATAGTGATAATAATAAAGCATATATTAGAGACAGCACAAACTACCAAATAAGAAGACAGAGAAAAGAAAATGGCAAAAATAGAAAAGTTTATCGATAGAATTAGGATTTACTTCAGCTTTCCATGGGAAAAACTTGGCTTCAGCAACCTTTCAAAACTATAGTTACATACATATAGAGAGTTTTCCCGTCCACTCATCAGCAACTCCATAATCAATGCTTAGCTCTCTCATTGGAGGGATATTCTCCATTGCATATAGCATAACATGAGGAAACATCAAATTGTTGTGATCATACAGAACAAACTGAACAAATACATTTGGACTTGAACTATGGCTTACATAGCAAGCAACATTTCTCATTGTCGACACATCCAGAGAAAAATCTAGAGGAGGAATCGATGGATAGGATGGACGCGCATATTCAGTGTATATCTGAGATAAATCCCCCCATTCTGCCCATCTATCTGAAAACCGATTAGGATATATCAATGAATCACCATTCATTGTTAAAATTTGTGCTTGTTCCCGAGTCAAAACAACTCCTGTATACTCGCAGATAAAGGCTCCAGCCTGAATAAGGTCCAAAGACCGAACTCCCCAACCTGTCTGTGTAGACCTAAACACTTCTAACCTATATTTGAGCCCCTTTTGTGCCACACGATTACGACAATTGGGAGGACATGAGCAAAAAGGGCCACATTCAAAAATCAAAGGCTTCCCTCTCACAAGCAAACCCTGTAGATTATAAGGATGCTCTCCTCCATTCTTCACAGAGCAAAAACAACCATCAGTACAACCATCGACGCACTCACACCCAGTAGCTTTCCCGCTCTGATGAAACACAAACGGCGGGAAACTAGTATTAGGAAGATACTGATAATAAAGAGGTTCCTGACTGTCATCTATGTCATTAGAAAGCCTAATAGGAACCTTCTCCCTCTTGTCCGAAATATCAACGGAAAGACAATACATAGGCTTAAAGTCGAACCCACTTTTCCTAATTTCCCGAGCATCTTTGAGAACAGCACTACCCATCTTAGCCTGGCCCTCAATTCTCAAAAGCTTATACTTATAAACTCCAAAACCAGACTTTCCTACATCAAACCAACACTCAACAATCCTATACACTCCATCATAAACATAAATCTTGTTAGAAGCGGACGCACTCCCTTCATACTTCATCCCGCGAATAACCCTAACCTCGATCCCATAATGCATACTCCTTTCCAAAGCAAGGTTTCCACCCACCAATTTCTGATCACAAATTTGCCTTGATGAGTTCTTCTCCTGCCCTCCATGGCCAGTGTAGATTATAACATCACCATCATCCAACTCCATATCATCCTCATATCCACCCGAAACAATCACACTAGTAGCAATCGGTTCACCATTGGAACACCTACTTTTCGGTAGATAATCAATCCCAGCTTGTATCTGCATATGCAAACCAACCACACACAATTCCATCCTAAAAAGAAACACATCACCAACATAAACTCCAGGTATCGGTCCAACTATCCTCTTATCTCGATACAGCCACAACTGACTCTTCCTCATTAACGCTGCCGCCCTCATATCACCACGAATGCGGATACGCCTCTTTTTTCCACTTGGCGTTTCCATTTCCACCTCCACCCCTGCAGCCATCCCCGTAGCGTTCTTCTCCTCACCTATTCTCATCTCCTCCTCCATAACCGCAACTTCTTCAGCCAATCTCCTCTCCTCAGCCAATCTCTTTTCCTCAGCCACTCTCTTCTCTTCCTCCATAACAGCAACCTCCGCGGCAAATCTCTTTTCCTCTTCAATGCTGGCCAACACGCGAAGCGAATCATAGACCATCCTTGTCCTCCTCATCACCTCCCGACAATTTATATGTTCCTTCATACTCAGATCTGAAACCCTCACAAGCTCCATCACCTGGTTCGCCCTCTTTCTAGTCACCGCAACTGCCGAAGTGGACTCTTGTTCTTGTTTCTCCGGAACCACAACAATAGCCAGATCATTGTTAACATTGTTATCATTATTATCATTGTTATCATACGACTGTGGATGAGAATCCGTAGATTCAATACCTATATTAGGGTTCAGATTTAGGTCTGGGTTACAAACGTTGTTAACGGTAACGATATCCTCAACAACAGAAGGAGCAACATTAACATTGGCCGAATCAACGGTTGCAAAGAAAGGACCCAGAGATGTACCGAAAGTCGCATTGAAAAGCTGAGAAACGCGGTAGAATTCAGTGTAGAGATCAGATTGATCATCTTCTTCGCAAGGAGAGAAATTGGGTTGATGAGAATCCTGGGCAGCCATGAAATCATCGAAAGGTTCGGGTTTTGGGACGAGTAACGTTGGGAGTGATTTATCGGTGGTTGGGGGTGGAGTGAGGTTGAGATTTTGGGGAGAAATGTTGGGGATTTGGTGAGACATGGTGAGATTGGGAGATAGAGAAGGAACATGAACAGGAACATTAACGTTGTTAACGGGAGGAACATGAGATGAAGGAGAAGGTGTTTCAAACGTTAATAAATGATCCATTGAAGCTGACGAGAAGTGATGAAAGTGGAGTTGTTGTTTTTTGTTTCAATGGAGTTTAGAGAAAGAGTGGCACAGGAAATGAGGACATGAAAATATAATAGGAAAGAATAATCTGAGCGTGTTTATGAAAGCACACTTACTCTTTCTAATACATTAAATAGACATTGAATAAAGAAAAAGAATGAAAAAGGCTTAATACAAGGTATATGGATATATTAAAATTAAAATATTTAAACACTTTTTATGAGCTATTTATGGTAACAAAATTTATATTGTGAATTAACTAAACTTGACAATCCAAATATCATTATAAATATTTAATTATAATTATAATCTTATTAATTAAAGTTATTGAATCTCTTAAATTAAATTTTGGAGTCAAAGATTAATTTTATAATTATCAATATTTTTTATTTATTTATTAACTCACTAATTCCATTATCTCTTCTTATATCATTTTTAATTAATAAATTAATATTATTTATTTTAATTAAAATAATTATTCAAAAAATAATTCCATTATCTCGCTTATAAAAAAAAATCATTTTATTTATTATAACTTCCTAAAATATTTTAACTTCCATATAATTATTAAAAAATATAATAATAAATTAACTCTTCATTATTTTCTTCTAAAATTTATAATTTTATTTTTTCCATTCAATTTTAGTTATGTTTTCTTTTGTAGGTGTATGTTTTGAAGCATCACAAAATAATATCGAACATCGATTAGAAGAAATGTCTTTCTCTTTAATTAATGTATTTTTTTAAAATTTTAATGTTACTTTTTATATTTTTTGAAATGTTTTATTTTGTAGGTGTTATGTCCTTATTTTATAATTTCTCATTTTTATTTATTTATTTTATATGTGTATATTTTGTAGCATCACAAAATAATGTTGAATAAGTAAAATTATAGGAGAAGGTAAGTTAAAAGAAGTATCTTTATTTCTAAATATATGATATTAATTCTCTTTATACAATAACTCTCATTTTAATGTTCTTTTACTTTTATTAATTATTAATGTTTGTTAATAATTTTTTTATAGATACATATTTGAAGCACTATAAAATATATTTTTTCCTAAAAAGTTTGTTGAAGAAGTTCGATCGTGGAAAATAAAGAATCAAAAAGATGAATATTATAACATTATTTTTAATTTAACTTTATTATTCGATGTCATAATATATTATATTATTTAAATATATAAGATTAGTTGATTTGTTAAAATAAATTAATATATGGATATATATATATTAATATATATTAATATATATATTAATATGGATAAATATATATATTAATATATATATTAATATGGATAAATATATATTAATATATATATATATAAAATATCACATGAGAATAAATAAGTTATATGAGAATGTGAGAATGAATAAGAACCATTAGATTTTATTATTAATGGTTGAGATTAAAAGATATTTTTAAAAAGAGAATACTTAGATATAATTCTATAGATGTGGTTCATACTTTTCTCTAATAAAAATATGATAAATATACTTAAATATCTTTTAAGGAGTTAAAATATAAAGAAATTATATATATATATATATATATATATAAAAGAGGAAATTATACACTTGTTATATTTTTATTGAAAAAAAACATAAATCACATCTAAGAAAATGCACATAGATCTTATTTATTTTCACATTCTCGTATAATTTAACCATTCTCATATTCTCACACACACACACACACACATATATATATATATATATATATATATATATATATATATATATATATATATATATATATATATATATATATATATATATATATATATATATATATATATATATATATATATATATATATATATATATATATATATATATATATATATATATATATATATATATATATAACTTAAATCCAAATATACACTCATCTATAATATTGACATTCATTTCTGATTTTTCACCACTTAATATTTATTATTCTTAATAAGATTATATTAAGCATGATTAACTGTATAAAAATATTAGATATAAAGTATGAATCTAAACTTGTGACATTCTACTTATTCACTTTTAAATAATAAAATAATTATTTAAAAAGAAAGATTAAGTATGGTTAACAATAACTATTATAGATTTTTCAATGTTGATCTCACATTATATTTTTGTAATCTTGTAAAGAAAACTATATATAGTGTTTTTAGATTGTAATGTAGTATCAATATTTATTAATAACAAGAAAGTGACTATTTCATTCAAATATCTCTTGATCTCTCTTATGTTCTTTAATTCTTTAATTCTTTATTGTTGAAGTTCTATTTATCTTGATTTTAAAGTGGTTGATCAATTGTGCTTTGATCCAAGATTCATAACACATATGTTAGTATAACTTCTGTAAGTTAAGTAGTGTGGTTTGGTTAAATGCATATTAAAATATTTTCTAATGTTGATGTATACAAATTAAATCTTTATTTTAAAATCGTTGAACAATAATAAAATATTAGTGTCTTATTTTTCTTTTAATATGAATATCGGTGATATGTTTTATGATACATCTCATCGTTATAGAATTGTGGTTGTGGTTGTTGTTATTATAGGTGTTGTGATATGCATTAGAGTTATTTTTGTTAGAAATCCACCAAAATATATAGAGAATTTTTATTAATCTTGATGAATAAGATTGTTATCACTACACAATAACGATGAAAAAAAAGAAAATTAAAGAAGAAAATAGATTAGGGTTTATGCAGAGTTTCTTTCTGTTCATAAACGGTAGAAAATCTTTATTTACTTGCAACTGCAAATTCTGTGAATATTCTTTCTAAATTGGTTATAAAAATAGGGGGTTACTCCCTCTATTTATAATGAGCTTGCTTTCTCCCTAAACCAAAAGCCCAAAACTATAAAAGATCAAAATACATATTTTAGATCTAAATCAAAATCTGTGTGTAGCAACCTACTCACAACACTTCGACAACTAACAACTCGACATACTAATCTTTTCAACACACCTTGTGTCGAGCAACAACCATCTTCGACACAAGGAATTACACTTTCAACACACCATCTAATTTATTGTGCCTAAGTTATCTATATTCATCATAGCTCTTAGTCTTCTGAACACTTCGACCCGCACACCCTTTGTCACGATGTCTACAATATGATTCTCAGTTCTGCAGTGTTCCAAATTAATCTTCCCATCTGCTACCTGCTCTCGAAGATAGTAGAACCTTATTTCGATGTGTTTGCTTTGATCATGTGCTATCGTCAGGTTGATAGCTGACATGTTGTCGATCTTCATGGTAATTGCTCCATGATTATTTCCTATTATCTCTTCGACCAAATGCATCATTCATGTTGTTTGACATGCAAAAAGAGAATCAACTATGTACTTTGCTTCGCACGATGATAATGTTACTACTGGTTCCTTTCTTGAACTACAAGCAACTGGTGCCTCACCTAGCATTAACACATATTCTATCGTGGGTTTTCGATCCTTAGCATCACTACACCGACTTGAATCAATGTAGCTCACTAACTTGCATTTTTTCCTTTATCAACTGTAAGAAATAAAATTCTATAGTCAAAAGTTCCTTTCAGATACCTCAGTATCCTCTTCGTTGCTGATAGGTGTGATACCTTTGGCTTCTGTATAAATATACTCACCATACCTACATTGTATGCTAAGTGAGGACTTGTGTGACAAAGTGTCATACTCTAAATTTGTTCGTATTAGTGCTACCGTAAAAATTATTTTCGAACTTGAGTTTTACAGGGTAAAATTCCTTTGGTTTAATTGCATTAATATTTTGGAGTTTTTAATAAATATTTGTTTTCAAGTCTGTGTAAAAATATAATAATTATTTGTATTTTTAAAATAGCAAATAATTGCTCGTCTTCATATACTTTCAATTGGCTTTATATTTCAAACAAATAACATAGCATAATTTGTAAGTAAACAAAGCTTAAAAGCATAAGGTTACGAGTTCAAATCTCACTTGGTACATTTTTTATATTTCTTTGTTTATTGTTACTAATTTTATTTCTATTTATAAAAATCATTATTTAAATATTAAATTTCGTATTTTCAATTAATGAATTTAAAGATAAAAAAAAAATCACCTTTTATTCTAAAAATAACAACAAAAAAATCTAAAATACAAAAAGATTTAAAAATATTTTGTTATCTTTTGTATTTTAGGTAGTAATATTTGTTTTAGGAGAGAATCAATGTAATTGGTTACAATAATTATAAATCCAAAAATTTGTTTTCTTTTTGGGTTTTAATTATTTGAATTGATGATTTATTTTATTCTATTTTTGTTAATTTTATTTTCAAGTTACATTCAAATCTTTCCAAAAATCATGTTTTTTATTATTTAAATATTATTTTCGTTTTTCTATTTTAGGAAATTTTTAATAATAATATTTAATTTATTTTATGCATTTTCATCAAAAAGTGTCTAAAAATTCACTAAAAAAACCATATCTTTTTCGGCGACAATATTATGAATCAATTACCAAATCAAATCCAAATACTATAGAAAACTAAATCTCAATCTTCACTAAAACAAAATCAAATATATTACAGAAAACAATTAACAGAACAAATCCAATACAACAAATATATCAATTAGAATCGATTACAATAATTGAAATCCCTAATTCATTCTCTAATCCCTAAAACTAAGACTAGTTTGTAACAACCCTAAGATACTAAGCTTATAAATACAAGAATCAAATACATAGAAAGGGGGGGGGGGGGGGGGGAGTTTGAAGAACAGAACCGCGGATTTGAACAAAATTGAGAAAGAGACGAAAGCTTGAAGACAGAGGGGGAAGATCCAGTGCCATTGTTAAAGAAGAGAAGGACGATTGGAGTTTCATTATCTGAAACCACAATCGTCGTTGCTAGCCGCTTCCGCCGTACACCATCATCTTCAACCTCTCATCACCGGGAACCACCGCTCGCAAGACCTACGAAATCAAAGAAGGAAAAGAGATTAGTATCGGATCCAAGACAATATCGAAATCGCTACAGAGGGTAACTTAGCTTGTTTTTTCTTTCTTTTTTTATTGTTGATTGGGGATTTAGGAAAAGGGTTTGGTGATCCGCCACCGTGGGTGGATATTTAGGGTTTGGGAGTGAAAGGGAAGAGGATTGTTATGAGAGAGAGAGAGAGAGAGAGAAGGTTGTAAACTGAAGCAACAAATGAATAAAATATAAAAGATAAAAACAAACTCATGTTTCGTTCAAATCAAGTACATGCGCATATATCCTAATTATCATACTCCCTCGTTATCATCCGTTGGATCATGATCGAACGATCGTAGGCCAAGTCCCATCGTAACTTCGATGCTTCCTCACCCACGTAACCCAACCGGCCCTCTCAATTTACTGAATAGGCCAGGCCCAACTAATTTTTACACACCCCTAGATCATAATTAAATTATTTTATTTTACTTTTAATTATATCTTCCCTCGTATTATTTATTTTCTATTTATAATTATTATTATTAGTAATATTAATTATCATATTTTTTTAATATTATTATTATAATTATTATCTTTAATTTCTTTTTTCTATTTCCTATTATTTTATTTACTATGTAAGTATTATGTATTTCTTATCCATGTGTAAATATTAATATCATTTATTATATCATTTAAATTGTTTTATTCCAAAATGCATATTATTTTCTTATACTATTTGCATCAAATATTTTTTAATCATGCATTAATTAAGATTTTTGTGCAATTAATATGATAAAAATACTCAACAAATATCAAACATATTTTTCGCAATCAACTAAGCTAATCATTTGTTTTTACAAAAGGGTTTCAAACAGATTTTGACTAATCGCGCATTTAGCCAAAATCTCCACAATCACTACTCCCGGTCAAAATGCGAGGTGATTCAAAGTAAGTTTGTGACCCCTAAAAAACACCAACCCCATACGAACTACAAATTGGGACTCTGATTCCTCTTAAGAGGATACGTAGCCATATGATCAAAAATCGTAGTGAGTTCTCCTATTAAAAATTAAAACTCTTTCCCCTATTAAAAATTTAAATCCTTTCCCCTAATAAAATTTAAATCCTGTTATCCCAACTCAAACCTAAAACATAGTATCCTTGTGAACAAGGTAGATGAAAGGTGCCTAACACCTTCCTTTCATCTAAAGAAGTCCGAAACCTAGAATCTCTGTCTGCGAATTAGGGTTTTATTTTAGATTCCCTTCCCTAGGATAAAAACTAATAGTGACAGCTCTAATTAAAAAACCAGTCGCAACAGCTGACGACTCTGCTGAGGACTCTCCTTAACCCTAGGTTTTAGGTCTCTTTTGGGTTTTTATTTTTATTTATTTGCATTAATTTTTTTATTGCATTTTTTTATTTCTTGTCTATTTTTCTTTATTATTATATTTACTATGTGGCGGGTTTTTATTTCAAAAAAAATATTTTTGATAACCCTTAGAAAGAAGGTTCGTCTATTAGCTTAGAGGATACATCATCCATGTGAGTTTATGTGACGACTTCGCCTAGAGTCGGTGAACTTCTGAAAAAGGAATACTTATCGAGAGATATCCTCTTGACGAGTAGGACTTTGGAAGGTCACCCATGACTCTTTGTAATGTCCTTAACCTAAAATTTCATGACGAGACCTTTCACGACTTTGAGACGAAAGTTTCGGTCCATAAAGAGGCTCCACCTAAGGGAGGCCCTTGTGCCTTTTTCCTCTGGTGTTATTCATGATACCTTTAAGGAAACCACCTTTTGGGAGGGTAGACTAACTGTAGGTCAAAATTAAGGAGCCTACCTTCTAAGGGTACTTATCACAAAAGCCCCGTCACTGAACCATACATCCCTACCTTATATGGGTACTTATTACAAAAACCAGTCACTCAACCCTACACCTATGCATTCATACATTTCATATATTCGTCATACATTTCATATATTTGTCACCCATTTCTTTCTATCTGTCTTATTCATAGGGGGTATAAAAGATAATAATAAACTCAAGATCTCGGTGACTATCTTTAAAAATGGATATCGAAGGAAACAACTTGTCCGCGTCAGTGCGCCAGACATGTCTGAAATCAAAGCTACAAAAGGGAAATAATATGCTGAAGACTTTCTCAAGCTTTGTCAAGCAAAAGTGGATGGTTTCAAGAGCAGATATCTGCAGGTGCACCTAGAAGACTTATTTCCCTTTGCTTGATTTCACGCAAATAAAGTTTTGGTTTAAGATTGTAATATTTTTCAATATCTGAATTATGTTACCTTCAATAACGGTATTTCGTTCCCTATCTCATTGGCGTATCTATTTTTAAGCTGGTCACCGAATAAAAAATAAGTGAAATACAAATACATACCCAAGTGAATAAGACATTCAAAACAAGTAACCATTTCATATTCATACATATTTATTCGCATGCATGCATTCATAAACACCTGCATATCATATCAAAACTCATTTTTTGAAAAAAAAATCTCTTCAGTTAAGCCATGGATAGAAGAAGATCACCACCTCCTTGGCCTCCATATCAAGTAAGGGCCTATCAACAAAGAACCTTGGAACAAATCGAGGAAAACCAGGCTGCATTCAAGGAAGATCTAGACCAAGTCAAAGGTGATGTGAGTTCGATGAAAGGAGATCTGAGTCAAGTTCTCCTAGCCTTAAAGTACTTCATTGACAAACAAGACCAGATCCCCAGGGTAGTTTTCGAAGAAGTAGCTCAAACGATTGGTGCATCAAGCAGTCACCAACTAAGAAAAGAGCCAGAAGAAGGACCCCTCAATCCAAAAAGGCCTGTTTCAGACCCCCCAAAGAGACAAGAGGGAGAAATTAATTTCGTAGCCTCACAAGTAAGGATACCACGACCATTAGTGATCCCACAAGGACAACAGCAAGGCAGAAGGCCACCCAGAAAATTTGATCTTCTCTTTATGCCACCTAGCCAGTTATTGCAACAGCTGGTTAAGGTATCCTTGGTGGAAATCAAGCCTCTAGCTCTTCTAGTCGGGCCACTCCCACGAAGATACAATACCGATGCCAGATGCGAATACCACACTAACTCTCCGGAGCACACCAAGCTGGGCATTTAAACATAAAGTACAAGACTTATTAGAATCTCAATACATCACTTTTAAGGGACCTAACATCAAATCAAACCCTACGCCTCCACACGGTGGACCAACAATAAAGGCAATTGAAGTCGCCGACTGCGGAGCAACCAAACAAGCAAAAGCCCCAATAAGCTTGTTGAAGGAATATATATGGGAGTGTGGATTCCTATTGGACCATAATGAAGCCTTCGAGAAAACTCCGCTAAAGCTAGCGGACCAGGGGATAGTCTAATTCGGATAATACCCTGAAGAGAAATACGTAGCTACTCTAAGGGATAAAGCATGGGTTTCTCCAATCCAAGAAAAATTTGTTAACAAGGGAAGAGAGCAGGGTGGACATGTGGCAAAGATATCCAACAAATTCAATACCAAAAGGGGACAATGACTTCATTCGAGAATGCACCCCAAGAGAAGAACTAAAAAGATGGACGACCATGGAGATTCCTGAGATCTTTTTTCTTTCCTAAGTAATTTTTCTTGTTTTTTGAAAGAACCTATGTCAAGCCCGGGGCATATGGGTTGCTTGTAAGGGTTCCCCCGTTTTGTTTCAGATAATATTTGCAATTAATAAAAGTTATATTTTGTTTTCAATTAAGATCCTTGTTTTTCTCTTGCATTTATTCCGTAAATTTAAAAATGGCAATACTTTCTCTGCATATGCATTTTCAAATTTCATATACTAAATATGCACCAAAACATGATAAGTGTGCAAATTCATGCCCAGAACCACCGATAATGTTACTGTTGCGACCCAATATAATTTTGATGCTCCCATCAACCAAGCCGGAGAGGAAAGTGATGAAGATCTTGAACTCTCTGAGAAAATGGCGAGGGAAATAAAGCAAAAGGCCGACAACATACAACCGTATCAAGATGCTATTAAGGCTGTTAATCTAGGTACAAAGGAAGAAATCAAGCTAAGGGGCAATGTTAGAGCGGAGCCATAAAGAAGCTGATCAAATTATTGCACATATTTTCTTGTTCCCACAGAAACAGGCCAAGGTTAGATACAGACATGATGGTGTACATATCACCTCTTCAAAGAAGGTTGTTCGCCAGTTAGGCAAAAATAAGTGACTATGAAATACCAGGACCTGACAAAAAACCCGAGCCAGGGGCACGTTGGACATTCACATTCGACGGGGCTTCAAATACACTGAGGCATGATATAGGGGCAGTTTTGGCTTCTCCAAAGAGGGCTTATGAGCCATATACCAAGTCAACAGCAAATGGGATACTAAACATCCAAAACTGATTCCATATCGGGATCATGTTTTGAAAATTGACCGCGAAATTCGCAAAGATCACTTTCAGTCACATCACACGAAAAGGAAATCAAATGACAGACGCCCTGTCAACTATATCGTCTATGTTCAAAGTAACTTGGTCAAACCGCAAACCGTGCATCATAAACAGACACAATCAAGAGCCCACACTTAGTTTTGCTATCAAAGAAGGACCATATGACAAGCCTTGGTTTTAGGACATCCAGAAAATGCCTCCAGCATCGACAAATGAACTCTATGAAAATTAGCCTCAGAATTCTTTCAGAGTAACGGTGTACTGCACAAGATGAACCACGACATGGTCTAATACTCAAGAAGATTCTACTACCTCGCCTCGATTCACATGGTAAATGGACACCCAACTACGAAGGTCCATACATAGTCAAAACAATATTCTCTGGTGGTGGTCTTATCCCCACAACAATGGATGGGGAAGAACTACCGCATCCGGCAAATTTAGACGCAGTCAAAAATACTATGTATAAGAAGCTCGCTAAGCTCGAACCTCAAACAGGCGACTTAGGCAAAAAGGAGCGTCTCGATGGATCGAAAACCCTAAAGGGCAATCCAGGCAAAAATTAGGGGCATATAAACAAAAATATTATCCTGGTGGATTAAAAACCCGGAAGGGAAATCCAAGCAAAAGTTAGGGATTTCATACAAAGAAATAAAGAACAAAAAGATTGTGATCTAAGAACTACGACTACGAACCACGAAGGGAGAGATAGATCTGAATCATACAACTCATAAGCAAATGAGATAAGATCATTAAAAGGATATTGGGGAACACCAGTAGCAATTATCATTTTTATTTCCATTTACAGTTTTAAAACCTTCTGTAATTACCTCTTTCTAGGAATTACATCTTGTATTCTCGCCTACTCAGAGGCATATCAATAAAACATTTGCTTTCTTTGCATCTTTCAAGTTGCATTTTTTCTTTTCTTAGATTTTTTACAAAATACTATGATCATTACTTGTAAATATTGTCTTGAAATCATTTCGGGGGATTAACAAATTAAAAGCATTTAACAAAACATCGAAAAAACATTTTGGGTTAGAAAAACATCAAAAGAAAATCCACGTCTTCATCCACGCACATGTCTACTCATGCGTCTACAATACAAATTCTATACACATGTCCATGTCTACGCCTGCGCTTACAACACAAAAATCTATGCATATCTACTCCTACGTATATGCGTCCGTACACAAAGTCTACATCCATATACATATCAGCACATATGCCTACACTTGCAACACAAAGTCTACGTCCGCACATGCGTCCACGCACATGTGTACTCCTACAAATTCTATACACATGTCCACGTCTACGCCTGCGCTTACAACATAAAAGTCTACACATATGCCAATACATACGTCTATGCTTACGCCTGGGCTTACAACATATGAATCTACACATATGCCAATACATTACGCCCGCGCTTACAACATTAAAGGCTACACATATGCCAATACATGCGTCTACGCCTGTGCTTACAACATACAAATCTATGCATATGCCATTACCTACGTCTACGTCTACACCTGCGCTCACAATATAAAATCAATGTTCAAAATTTTGCTAACGCTTTTTCACCGCATTCAAATCAAATTTAACAAAGCTACGACGACACAACATACAACGCCAGGGGATTGGTAACTCTAGGTCAATGGTTTAAAGGAGAGAATGCCATAAATAGTCTTCATAACATTTTAAGGCATACACACATCTTACACATATTTCATACATACATTTTGCATAGCATACATACACTATACATTTTTGCATACAATACGCATATATTCAGGGTTCCATATCAATGTCAAACATCATACATTTTACATACATCCAAACATCTTAATATCAGACATCATACACATGTATCATGCAGCAAACAAACAGTCTCGCCCTCGATTTAGCTATCTAAGGGTCAACCAACAAAACACTTCTCCTACGATTCAATCCGTCACCTAAGTCTTCATGTCGTGACACGTTCATACCATCGCCTAAGACTTCATGCAGCGATACTCGAAAACTAAACTTAGCTTATCGCCTCAGACTTCACGCAGCGATTTGTGAACCTAACCCATTGCCTCAGACTTCATGCAGCAATGCATTTCCTTATTCCACGACACAGACCGTCGCCTAAGACTTCATGCAGTGATGTTCAAAAACTAAACTTAGCTTATCGCCTCAGACTTCACGAGGCGATTTGCGAACCTAACCCATTGCCTCAGACTTCATGCAGCAATGTGTTTCCTTATTCCATGATACTGACCATCGCCTAAGACTTCATGCAGCGATGCTCGAAAAATATAAAACCCATCCTATCGCCTCAGACTTCACGTAGTGATTTGCGAACCAAGCCCATTACCTTAAACTTCATGCAGTAATGTGTTTCTTTATTCCATAACACAGATCATCGCCTCAGACTTCATGCAGCGATGCTCAAAAAATGCAAAACCCAGCCTATCACCTCAGACTTCATGCAACGATTTGTGAACCTAACCCATTTCCTCAGACTCCATGCAGTAATGCATTTCCTTATTCCACGACACAAACCATCGCCTAAGACTTCATGTAGCGATGCTCGAAAAAATTTTAGCTTATCGCCTCAGACTTCATGCAGTGATTTGTGAACCAAACCCATTGCCTCAGACTTCATGCAGCAATGTGTTTCTTCATTCCACAACACAGACCATCGCCTCAGACTTCATGCAACGATGCTCAAAATACAAAATTTAGCTCATCACCTCAGACATCACGCAACGATTCGCAAACCTAACCCATTGCCTCAGACTTTATGCAGAAATGTATTTCTTTATTCCAAGCTCCAGACCATCGCCTCAGACTTCATGCAGCGATGCTCGAAAACCAAAATCTAGCTTATCGCCTCAGACTTCACACAACGATTTGTGAACCTAAGCTCATTGCCTAAAAACTTCATACAACAATGTATTTCTTTATTTCGCGACACTGATCATCGCCTCAGACTTCATGCAGTGATGCTCAAAAAACAAAAAAATCTAGTCAATCGCCTCAGACGTCATGCAGCGACTCACGAACATAACCCATGGCCTCAGTCTTCAAGCAGCCATGCATCGTCAATTATCGTTGTATTCATCCTTCAAATGTATGAATAATCTAAAGCAAAACCAAGACATACAAGATTGCTCTCTCAAGCTCAAAATCATCGTCCTCATCTTAATTTAAATCTTGGTAAGTGATACATCATCATCTTTGCCTATTCTCTTCAAAACTCTTGGGGATATGCTATATCAGTGTAACCCTATCTAGCCAACTCTTGGGGGTATGCTATATCAGTGCAACCATATCTAGCCAACCATTGGTCAAATTTTGGGGTCTTCTATTATTTAATAAATCTCCGATTAGAATGAACAAAGACCTACGTATTCTCGCGTAATTCAATCAAAGAGTTATTAAATAGGGGCAGCTGTCATACCCCAAATTTTCCCACCTTAGTGCTACCGTCAAAGTTATTTTCGAACTTGGGTTTTACAGGGTAAAATTCCTTTGGTTTAATTTCATTAGTATTTTGGGGTTTTTAATAAATATTCGCTTTCAAGTCTGTGTAAAAATATAATAATTATTTGTATTTTTAAAATAGCAAATAATTACTCGTCTTCATATACTTTCAATTGACTTCTTATTTCAAACAAATAACATAGCACTATTGGTAAGGAAACATAACTTGAAAGCATAAGGTCACAAGTTCAAATCTCACTTGGTACATTTTTTATATTTCTTTGTTTATTGTTACTAATTTTATTTCCATTTATAAAAATCATTAAAAAAATCATTTTTTAAATATCTAAATATTAAATTTCGTATTTTCAATTAATGAATTTAAAAAAAAAAAAGTTTTATTTTTTATTTTTTTCACCTTTTATTCTAAAAATAACCAAAAAAAAAAATCTAAAATACAAAAAGATTTAAAAATATTTTGTTATCTTTTGTATTTTAGGTAGTAATATTTGTTTTAGGAGAGAATCAATGTAATTGGTTACAATAATTATAAATCCAAAAATTTGATTTTTTTTTTGTTTTAATTGGATTGATGATTTATTTTATTTTATTTTTGTTAATTTTATTTTCAAGTTACATTCAAATCTTCCCAAAAATCATTTTTTTTATTATTTAAATATTATTTTCATTTTTCTATTTTAGGCAATTTTTAATAATAATATTTAATTTATTTTATGCATTTTTCATCAAAAAGTGTCTAAAAATTCACTAAAAAACCATATCTTTTTTGGCGACAATATTACGAATCAATTACCAAATCAAATCCAAATACTACAGAAAACTAAATCTCAATCTTCACTAAAACAAAATCAAATATATTACAGAAAACAATTAACAGAACAAATCGAATACAACAAATATATCAATTAGAACAATTATAATAATTAAAATCCTAAGATACTAAGCCTATAAATACAAGAACCAAATACAGAGAAAGGGGGGGGGGGAGTTTGAAGAACAGAACCGCGAATTTGAACAAAATTGAGAAAGAGGCGATAGCTTGAAGACAGAGGGGGAAGATCCAGTACCGTTGTTGAAGAAGAGAAGGACGATTGGGGTTTCATTATCTGAAACCACAATCATCGTTGCTAGCCGCTTCCTCTGCACACCATCATCTTCAACCTCTCATCACCGGGAACCACTGCTCGCAAGACCTACGAAATCAAAGAAGGAAAAGAGATTAGTACCATATCCAAGACAATATCGGAATCACTACAGAGAGTAACTTAGCTTGTTTTTTATTATTTTTTTATTGTTGATTGGGGATTTAGGAAAGGGGTTTTGTGAGCCGCCGTGGGTGGATATTTAGGGTTTGGGAGTGAAAGGGAAGAGGGTTTTATTCGAGAGAGAGAGAGAGAGAGAGAGAGAGAAGGTTGTGAACTGAAGCAACAAATGAATAAAATATAAAAGATAAAAACAAACTCATGTTCCGTTCAAATCCAATACATGCGCATATATCCTAATTATCATACTCCCTCGTTATCATTCGCTAGATCATGATCGGACGACCGTAGGCCAAGTCCCATCGTAACTTTGATGCTCCCTCACCCACGTAACCCAACCGGCCATCTCAATTTACTGAATAGGCCAGGCCCAACTAATTTTTACACACCCCTAGATCATAATTAAATTATTTTATTTTTTACTTTTAATTATATATTTCCTCATATTATTTATTTTCTATTTATAATAATAATTATTAGTAATATTAATTATAATATTTTTTTAATATTATTATTATAATTATTATCTATTAATTTCTTTTTGCTATTTACTATTATTTTATTTACTATGTAAATATTATTTATTTTTTATCCATGTGTAAATATTAATATTATTTATTATATCATTTAAATTTTTTTATTCCAAAATGCATATTATTTTCTTATATTATTTGTATCAAATATTTTTTAATCATGCATTAATTAAGATTTTTGTGCAATTAATATGATAAAAAATACTCAACAAATATCAAACCTATTTTTCGCAATCAACTAAGCTAATCAATTATTTTTGCAAAAGGGTTTCAAACAGATTTTGACTAACCGCTCATTTAGCCAAAATCTCCACAATCACTACTCCCAGTCAAAATGCGAGGTGATTCAAAGTACAATTGTAACCTCTAAAAAACACCAACTCCATACGAACTACGAATTGGGACTCTAATTCCTCTTAAGAGGATACGTAGGCATGCGATAAAAAATCGTAGCAAGTTCTCCTATTAAAAATTAAAACTCTTTCCCCTATTAAAAATTTAAATCCTTTCCCCTAATAAAATTTAAATCCTGTTATCCCAACTCAAACCTAAAACCTAGTATCCTTGTGAACAAAGTAGATGAAAGGTGCCTAACACCTTCCTTTCGTCTAAAGAAGTCTGAAACCTAGAATCTTTGTCTGCGAATTAGGGTTTTCTATTCGATTCCCTTCCCTAGGATAAAAACTAATAGTGGCGGCTCTGATTAAAAAACCAGTCCCAACACAAAGGTATCTTAGTGACTCAATAAGTCTTTTGTATTGGGTTAGGTCAACATCATCTTCACCTAAGTCTTTCGACAGTTGCAACCTTGGTTCAGCAGGTGTCGAAGTCGAGTTACATTCTTCCATCTTAAATATCTCGAGAATTTCTCCTGCATATCTTCTTTGACGCATCATTAAACCTCTACAACTCTTGTAGAATTCGATGCCAAGGAAATATGAAATGTCACCCAAATCCGACATTTTGAATTCCCTGACGAGATCACCTTTGAAGTCTTCGATCTCTTTCTTACAGCTACATGTTATTAACAAGTTGTAATACGGTGGGAGAACTGACTTGAGGGTTTTGTGTTTTATCGCAAATGTTGCGGATAGTAAGAGTCGCCACTGACTTTTATTTTATCTAATAAAGGAAATGGTGAAAAGAACAGGAAAGACCTTTTGAGAATTTTCTTGAGTTCGGGGGGTGTTTACTTTGGAAAATGGTAAACAACCATTGGTCCTCCCAAAGTCCTAAAACTAAGGGTAACTCACAAGATCGACCAGTTGATCTTAAGACATGTGCTAAGAGTTTGGTTATTATACTTATTCTATCGAAATCCTTATCAAGGGAAACAACTTTTCGTGACTAAGGGAACAAGTATAATAGCTTTCCATACTATGAATCGAACGACTGGCTGGTGACTCGTGGCCGACAAAAGGTATTCATATTAAAATAAGGTTCGATAAACTAACTGACTAGTGACTCGTGACCGATAGAGAGCATTGAATTGTTTACGCAAAGTAGAAAATAACGTAAAGACTTTGTTAGATAATACATAGAAAGAAAATAAAGTATTCAAAAGAGATAATTGAAAAATAAAGGATTTGCATTGAAATAAAAGTGGTGATTCATGTACATCAAGAACTTCTTCACTCTTTGTTTCCTAACGCTCGGAATGACAGAGTTTTGACAAGTGATTTGAGTATACAAGTGAACACACCAAAAAACTACACTAAATATGCATATTTATAGTATTTACAATGTAACTATCTAGATGAAATCTACGGACAACATTAAAACCTTGAGACAACCTCTTCACTGGATTTCGCCACCTATTTGGTGCTTAAGCAAATTGTAAACCGCTGGCAACTACTGATGACTTTGAAATCCTAGCTTCTGAAGGTAAACTGCTTCTGACTCACTTCGACACTTTCCCTTTGGCAAGAGTTAAAAATAAACAACAATTCCTCTAAGTCCATAAACCCTTTTGGTTGACAGAAACCAATTTCGACTATTTTCCTTGTCTTTCACTCTTTGGTCTACTAAACCAATTTTGACCATTTCTTAACATTATTCTTTTATTTCCTTTTGGTTGACCTAGCTCAGTTTCTACAGTTTGGCGTGACATTCCTTTAAACATTAAATCTAGTTTGACAAAACCAAATTTTCAAACATTTTGGCTCCAATTTCCTAAAAACCCCCACTTTAGAGGATGACCCTTAGCTTATGAGAATATTCTCATTTAATACACGTGCTTGAATACCTTAAGATTTTTTAAGGTAACAAAATGCCCCCCAGAGATGCCATTTTCAAATTTCGACTCATATGAGATAATGGCATCTTTGAAGTGTCAGTTTTACTATTTGACCAAACCGTTTCCTTCCCTCCAAAAGTGAACGTCACTGTTTCGCATTTTACGTGACGTCATGTAATCATGATAACGTATCACGCTTTTCAGCTTTGATATGCGTGACATTTAATTTTTGCCATCATTGCATTTTTAGTGGGAGATGTGGCCCATTAACTCACGTTGATTTTGCAGCACGTGTCCCTCAAATGGCACGATTTAAACCTAGGAAATCACAAAGATTTTCCCCATTATTTCTTCCTTCCTTTTAGAGTCTATAAATACCCTTATTTCTCATTTTTTTATACTTTTCTTTGCTTCTTCACACCCTTGCTTTAGAAAAATGCAGAACTTGCAAATTTCATCATTGTTCCCCATCTTCATCCTCCTTCAAACTTCTTACAATGGAGAATGTTGTTAATCAAAATTCTTCTCCAGCAATCACTCTTCAACTACGCCTCGTCAACGAGAAAGCTTATATGCCGGAACCTCCATTTGCTGAGGAGAAAGCCAAAATCGTGCAATCTTAAGTACTTACCCCTTTTTCTCTTGAAGAAAAACCCCTAGCTTTTTTAGGGCCACTTCCTACAGACGTACCTTCCAAAATCTATGTAGACGATAAGGAAGTTTTTTTCCTACTAGAACTGTTACCAGACCCATAATTTCTTCTCCAAACCCTATTTCGCTCAAGTATATTGACAGGAACTTTAGAACTGCTCCACCTCTGCATTACCCTAAGTTTCGTGCTTGGATGGCACATTTAGAAACCGACAAAGGAGATCAATGGAAAAGAATGGGCATTTACATTTTGTTAGAACTTTTTCGATATGGCCAGCCTTACTCTAGTGGCATGCTCCTAGTTTCCATACATTTTTGGGAATGGTCGACCAACACTTTTCACATTAAGTGTGGTATGATTACTCCTACCCTGTTCGACTTTGTTACCATCACAGGGTTAAAACCATCTGGCACAGTTTTTAACTATAGAGATGTTAAACCTGTGCCACTAAAGCTCGATGTTGGTGAAGCTGGTAAACCAACATACAACAACTTCATCGACCATCATGCTCAAACTTCTGGCCCCATAATTGATGAAAAGCGTGTAGCATTTTTAACCTTGTGGCTGTCTCGCTTTATTTTTTGCTCCAGGTCGATGCAGGTGGCCAAACAGTTTTCTTATCTGGCTACCCAATTGCACATGGGTGAGAATGTTGCTTTAGGCCATCTGATTTCGGCCTCTGTTTACGCATCCTTGACTGATGCTGCTAATCAAATCAAGCATTTCGACCCTACTAATCCAAAGAAAAAGAATGTCTTGGTCCATGGTCCTTTTTGGCTCTTACAATTATGGTTGAATTCCACTTTTTATAAGGAGATCAAGCCCTTAAGGAATAAAAAAGTAGCATGCCTTCCATCTCAAAACCACATCGTTTGGCAACGCCTTCTTCCTTTGACTCCTATTGACAAGGCTTCCCCAAATCCTGATGTTTTCAAACTATTGTTCAACATTATGTTGACAAGAGTCGATTTCACACCCTCTATGGCCTCGTTTCATGATAGACAAGATGGCCCAGAGTGGTTTACTAGGGCTTTCCCACCTGCAAGATAAGAAGACAGGAAAAATTCCCTAATCCTCTGGAGACATTACTTAACTCCCCAATTTCTGTCTTCTGTGATTGTCAGCGTGAATCTAAGCTTGGTCGCTTATCATCCTAACTTGGTGGCTCGATAATTTGGACTATGTCAACTTGTCCCCAAGTCCTTATTCAATTCTCACGAGCTACTGATAGACATCATATTTGACCAACCTTTCGAAGTTATCAAAGAAGATATCGGAAACATATGGGCACGAAGGCCTACACTTACTCTCACTCATTTCCAACCATCTTTCTACCACACCAAAGAATTTTAGACTTGGTGGTAGTCATATTTTGCTACATTCATTGGTGATCCTGATGCCAATTTGGCTGAACTAACTACAACTTTTTCTAATTTGCAGGCGAAATCGACCAAGTGTAAGGTTACTCATGTTAAAAAAATTTGAGCTTTCCATAATTACTTCCGAGTTGTGTATCGACCTAATAATCTTCGTCGAACCATTTTTGAGGCCACAGTCAAATTAAAGGATAAGGTAACCGATAGGATCTCGACACTTAAAATCCATGGTTATACAAAAGACAAATATCTTTACGCTCTTCACTTTGGAAACATCAAATTTCCTCCTTTGCCATCTAGCCCTTTGGCTTTGGCCTTTGACCCACATATTCCTGACTGGTGGTATTGCTCTTTATCAGAGATGCAAAATGTCTATAAGAAAAAGGCTGATAAAGTGGTACCGATGAAGTATTATCTACCTAAATATTCAGGTAATCTTCATTATGATCTTCGATATGTTAGAGTACTTTTGACCACACAAATCGGTAACGATTCCTAGAAAGCTTACCCCCTGCTTATTTTGATTTGGTTGTTTATTTAATTGTTTTATAATTTCCTTATAGCTATCCCAATAGATCAGGCGGGCACCATTTCTGTCAACAAACCAAAACCTTCAACGAATCAGGTTTAAACTCAACCTTCTGTCAATTATTATTTCTGATTTGGCATATCTGACTTAGCCAATCTCTTGTAGATTATCCCTGACCATACACCTTCCGACGATGAACCCATTTCTTCTTCACTCAAGAAGGCTTCCTCTGTAGGTGTACTTATACACTTCTTGTTTCCATGTATTTTATGCCTTGAACTGTACTAATATTTTCCTTGTTTGCCAGAGTCAAAAACGCTCAGCGGATTTGACTGCTCCCTCTGACAAACCCAAACGGTCCAAGAAGGACATACAACATATTTATGAGAGGGCTGAGGTATATTTTGTCAACTCTCCATTCTAGACTAACAAAATTACTTTGACTTATATCTTTTTCTGATACTAAGCCACCACCTAATGTTCAGTCCCCTAAACGCTGCCAGAAATCCAAAAGCCACGAGAGGGAAAAAGACTCTTCTTCTGAAAATAAGGTGGCGAAAAAGAAGAAGAAGAAGATGAAGGTACCTGTGTCCCAGAATGCTGAAGCAAAGGTTGGCTTAAATCCTATTGATGAAACAGCGAAACTAGATGATGTCGAAGTCCCTCTTGTCACAAGAAGGAGACGTAAAGTGATCTTGGCTAAAACTCCTGAAGCTACCTTAGATTTAGGTGCTGACACTATAGTAGCCGACACAACCATTGTCACTCCGACTCGTGCTCCCAGAGTTGATAAAGCTCCAAACCTAATGGGAGACGTTGTTGATGCTTCAGCTAAGGATGAGTCTGTCGATCTTGATCCGTCGACACAAGTACTAGCTGATTATTTTTTAGTTTATTTTTCCTTTTTATGTTGAATTTGTTTGGCTGATATCTTTTCTTACTTTCTTTAGGTTAATGTATCTGGCCAGCAACCAAGTGTGCTTTACTATACTCATTTGTCAAAATCTTCTTCCCTTCATCATCATGAGAATCCCGACATTGCTGATGGTGAGTTTATTGACCTGACTATTCTGACTACTCTTAGTGACTCTGACTCAGTCACTAGTCTTACCAAACATAAGGGTTATAGTTCGACTAGCTCTGACTCTAGCCTCTCAGATTCCCTGCAGGATTCTGAAGTAAATAAAAATGTTATCACCTTCTGAATCCTTCCCCCTCCTGAAGGCACATAAGGCACGCTTATCACTTCTTCTAGGAAAGCAAAGGTTGACTCACCTACTACACCAAAACACGTGGGAGTCAAGCCTTTTGCTCTAGAAGTAATTTCTAGGTTGTGTCGCTTCGTGAGTTCTCGTACACAATGACAAGCTAAGTCCTGAAGCAATCAAAGGCAAAAATATAATGACTAAAATTCGGACTCATGCTTTGAATCCTGATTTGCCTCATCTGCTTCATTTTGATCCAACTCTTGGCCCAGAACTTCCAGACGCTCTCACTCAAATGAAAGAGCTCAACACTTATGAATCAACCAGGTTTATGATAACGTCATTTGAGAAATTATTTATTCCTCTACTCCAAAATGTCGAAAGTATTAGGGCAAATGAGGAAGCGGTCGAGTCGAAGGAAGCTTTTGTGAAAGAAAATTTGGATATGGTGATACAAGCTACTGAAGAAATCACTGATTTATTAGCAATGATTGAAAAGAAAAAACAGGAACTGGGTCCCAAACAGAAAAGAGTTGCTGAAATACGTGACCAGATTTCTGCTCTCAACAAGGAATTGGAATCGATTGCCAAGAAAGAGGAAGAAATTAATAACGTTATTAATCCAGCTCAAGCAAAGGCTGACCAGATAGCCGTGGATGCTATGGTCCTAAGTGAAGAAATTTCTTCTGTCGAAACGGAGCTTGAAAAACTTAGGACTCAAGCAGAAGATTTTGAATATCAGGCTACAAACCTCCATGGTGAACTGCGGTCATTCCAAAACAAATTTAAACACTTTTAATCATTGTATCAACGATCTTGTGATTTCTTTATGGCTTTAAGACAAATTTTAATGGCACCTTTCTTTATTTGTCTTATATATATATATATATATATATATATATATATATATATATATATATATATATATATATATATATATATATATATATATATATATATATATATATATATATATATATATATATATATATATATATATATATATATATCCCTCTATTGTACACATTTTATGCATGTTTTGAATTTGTTGGTTTCGAACACAATTTTACCAGCTTGTTGATTCGACGAATATTCATTCTGTCGAAATTCTGAATTCTTGAAGAACAAGCTTATACTTTTTTAAGTACTTACCATTTACCCTTAAGATCCGTCGATCTAGGGCTAACTCCTCAAGTTCATAGGCATTGTTTGAAAAAACTTGCATCACCTTAAAAGGCCCTTCCCAATTTGGGGACCATTTTCCTAAGACTCTATCATTTTTGTCCATAGGTAATATTACTTTTCATACTAAATCGTCGACAGCAAATACTTTATCTTTTACTTTTTTATTATAAGCTCTGGAAACTCTTTCTTTCTGTCTTATTAACAAATCAAGGGTCAACATCCTTTCTTCATCTAAGTCGACAAGCTCGTCCGTCATCATATTCCAGTAATCCTCAGATGGTATTTCATGCTGTCTTTGGATTCTTATTGACTGAACATGTATCTCCACTGGTAACATTTCATCATGCCCATATGCAATTCGAAATGGAGCAGTTCCTGTTTCTTCCTTAGTGGAAGTTCTACATGCCCATAAAGCTTGATCTAGTGTTTTATGCCAATTCCTTGGCTTCTTTCCTACATGCTTCTTAATTAGGCTAATTATTACTTTATTGGCAACTTCGACTTGGCCATTTGCCTGAGCATATTAAGGAGTAGAAGTTAACAATTTAATTCCAGCTTCTTGCGTAAATTCTTGCATTTTTCGTCCCGTAAACACTGATCCTTGGTCGGTTGTAATTGTTTCTGGAATCCCAAGCCGACATATAATGTGATTTTGTATAAAATTAATAACAACTTCTTGATTGACATTTGTTAAGGCTACTGCCTTGACCCATTTTGTAAAATAATCAATACCAACTAAAATATACCTTTTCTATTTTGATGACGCTGGTTTTATTTCTCCAATCACATCTAAAGCCCATCCTCTGAATGGCCAGGTGTTGTATCCCAAAATTTTCTCTCTCATGTTCCCCAAGGTTTTCTCTTACATGGGTGGTTACAAACACTTGCCTAAAGAAAATGGAAACTTTTGAATGATGGTTAAGTGTCTTTTGATTGGCATGTCAACAGTGTCCTTCAATTGGAATTTAAACAACGTCCTTCAATTGGCATGTCAACAATATCCTTCAATTGGCAGGTGAACAAAAGGGTCTTCGATTGGCATCTTGGCAAGGAGCTTCGACTGGGATTTTAAAATTCTTCGAGCGATATTTGTCTCATAAGCTTCGATTAGGAATCTAAAACCCTTCGACCAAACATTGGCCCATCAACTTCGATTACGCGTTGGTTCCCCTTTGAGCAAGCCTTAGTCCAAGTTTCATTTAGGCAAGAACCCTCTACAAGTTCCCTTCGATTAACAAGGAAAAGTGCCTCTACAGGTAACCTTCGACTCACTAGGCAAAGGACTCTTCATGCTTGCCTTGGATTCACTAAGTCAAAGACTCCTTTCAACTGGCCTTCGATCCACAAGGGAGAGGCTTCCTCAGACTTGTCTTCAAATGCACAAGGAAAAGACTTCCTGTGTGTTTGCTTTCAATGCACAAGGCCAAGACTCCTCAACACAGTTTCTGCAATATGACACACAATATGACCCCTTCGAAAGAGCATTCCAAAGGTCCAATCGAAGGACACACATTGGTGGCCCATTTGAAGAAGGAACAAGGCATGCATATGGACTATTTGAAAGACACACAAAAGTCCATTTGAAGGATATATAGGTGGTCCATTCGAAGGAGACACATAATTATTGAAAGCAAGTTTTTCTTATGATGAGTCTTGGTCCTACATGTTGCCAGACCCAAGCCTCCTGTGCAATGGCATTCGAAGGAAGTGACAAAGGAGGCTTCGACTGACCAACATGAAGTTATCGTTTGGGCTATTTGAGTTTTCCAGAATCAAGCAGCTAAAGCAAATAGATGGGTCCAATCAAAGGAACCGTGAGGAGCAAGTCATAGCCAATTGAAGACAAAGATAAGGTGTACTTCAAAGGCATGTCAACAAGGTGTCCTTCGATTGGCATATCAGAACAAGATGTCTCTTGATAAGCATATCAATAAGTTGACATTTCGATTGGCCCAAATTGAGGGAAATCAAAGAAGGAAGAATAAAGCTTCGACCAACCCCAAAGTCACTTCAAATGGCCACCTAAAAGAGCAAAGGCATCCCAGGATTTCGATTCCCATCAAGTTGGAGGCCCAAAACAACTCAGAGCAAGCTGGCAGAAACAGATGATTTGATCAAATATGGCAAGTTTTCATGCAAAAATCAAATCAAATCTCTCTCTCTCTCTCTCTCATGATGAGCAAAGATTTGATACACAAATGTTGACCTAAATCTTTGCCTATATAAACCCAACAATCTTAGATGCAAAGGGACGAACATACTGCCTCATACACGCATACACGGCTTAAGAAAAGCATACCAAAAACCCTCAAAATCCAGCAAAGTTGTCAAAATAAAAATACTCTTTGCAGGCTTTTCCATGTCCAATCGAATACCAGCTCTCCTCCAAGCCTGAAGCATGCCCAAAAGCCACGCACCAAGCCCACAAGTCCTTGGTAAAATTCGGGATCACAACCTTTTAGTTACTATTTGGATTATTTTTACATGCATGTTTGTATTATTATTGATCATTCATACGAATAGTGTTGGAAGTACAGGGTTCCATTTTAAGGCTTCAAAGCACCCAGGTTTCCAACTAGGTGATACAAAGATCTTGTGCCAATTTTAACCCCAAATTTGGGTTTAGGAGATGATCATACGTATGGTAGGGTCTTTGGATTTGTTTCGATCCAGGATTTGATCAAATTTATAGGTGTGTGTGCAGGGGAAGGACCTGGGTTCGATACCCAGGCCCTGTATTTCATTTTCTTTCCTAACTATTTCCTTGGAGATTCGATGCTTTAAGTCCAAACACCCTGTGTCCACAAATCACCACCATCAAAGGCTAGTAGATGGAGATCTAACGTTTCAGGTGTGCTGTATATGATGAACCCTCAAAGGGGAGAATCACACTGGATCCATATAGGACCTTGGGCCATACTAGTCCGGGCATGCGTTTTACAGTCTCACACCTTCCAGTTTATTTTCGATACCCAGGCCCATTTGGATTGTGTATTATTTTTATTCTTTTAATTTGTTTGTTTTATTTAATAAGCAAGCTTTTTTTTATTCAAATAAAAAATCAACAAAAATTAGGATTAGTTTTTCTTTTAAATAATTAATTTCTGAAATTAATTAATTAATTAACTTTAACATATTTTTTTCTCAAAAAAAATTAAAATAAGTTAGTACTTAGGATTTAATCTAATTCAAATATTTTCTTAACAAAAATACAAAAATATTAGAATTAGGTTTAATTTTATTTAATATTTATTTTCTTAATTAAATTTAGATTTAGTTTAATTATTTTTCTTAATAAAAAACAACCAAAAAGAAATTTCTTTCCCTTAGAACTTTTTTAGGGCTTAGACATCATTTTAAATCTGCGCACGTTCAATATTTCCTTTCTATTCTTTTTCATATTTTTGTACCTGCTGATGGGATGTAATAGATAATTAACTAGGGCTTTACTGCTTTCTTTATTTTCTTTTCCCCCAATTTAGGACATGTAAAAACCCCCTCCCTAAAAGCATTGTAATAGCGTAGGATTTACGATTCCCGCACTTTAAATTTCTGCAAAATATTAACTGCTTGTAATTAGGCTTGTATGGAAAGACTAAAATCAAACGTTAGCGAACCTAATAACAAAGATAAATGAATTGGATTGAATCACTTACACATATACACCTCTAAGGTACGCCCACTTCGGTTGCCTTCAGAAAATAGTCATAACTCTCGAAACGTGAGAGGTTTTAGTGGCTGCCCTCTGGTTCAAAAAGATCACAAGTCCCTCGATGACCCTCTCGGTGTTGCCTCAGTAAAAATATGATCTTAGAACCCTAGGGTAGTTATTAAAGCTTCTTTCCCAGTTGTCTTCGTGACTATAAAACATCCCTTTGATTGTGCCTCAAACATCCAACAATAGGGCTACCTACTCACTAATAATAGGATAACACTGTCTAAAGGAAAAGAGGAAAATAACGACTTTTTTGAGTACAAGTAGATAGTTGTTAGATGCATGCTCAAAATGAACTTTTACACTTACACATTTCAAAAACAACGTTCAAAAACGTTTTCTTTATCAACACTCTTGAGGACTTATATAAGAGTTATCATAACGCGAATCGCCACACTAAGGCATTTTCAAATAATTTTCAAAAACACACAAAGCACAAGGTATTTCAAAATGAGCTAAGCATCTAAGATCCTGTAGAAAACTAAAGATGGAAATGGTGCTAACACCTTCCCTTTCCATAATCTACCCCCTTACTCAGAATAATCTCGAAAGGTCTTTTTCTGTTCTTTTCACCCTTTCCTTTGTTGGATAAAAGAAAAGTCGGTGGCGACTCTTGCTTACTGCAATATTTGCAAACATAAATGCAAAACTAGTATAACAGTCGGTTCTGCCACCGTATCACAGAACTGGCGACTCTACTGGGGATTATAAAAAGTGGGGTTACCTTAGAGCTTAGATCATATTTAACTTGCTTTCCTTGTATGCTTTTCTTGTTTTATCTTTGAGGGTTTTTATTGGGTTTTCTTGTAAAGATCCTACACCCGGATCTGAGGCACCTTTTAGGTAAGTAGCAATAGATCGCGGGGACTGTGTGGGGTATATCAACATAATTGAAACAATAGCTACATTGATGTGACACATTTGTTGGTACCAATAGCCCTTGAGTAGTCAAGGAGAATACAGGGTCGTTGTGTGGTGTCATGAAGCATCAACTGACCTTAGAACCTTTAATTGAACCAACTTGGCCATTAGGAAGTAGTGAGATAACCGAATTTGGTGCAGTCCGAAGTTAGTTGATACTAGATACTACACTCATTGAGATCTGACTTCTGGGATATTTTGGTCGCTAATAAAGAGGCTTGCACTGAAAGAATTCCCGGTGAAGAAAGATCAATGATATTGAGATTCCCTAGAACCCGGTTACTATTAATAGGACATGCTAAACCAACTATACTTCAAGAGGGAACTTACCTATAGAATCCATGCATGCCTAAACCTGAGGATCTGTTTGTATGATTGTATATATATATATATATATATATATATATATATATATATATATATATATATATATATATATATATATATATATATATATATATATATATATATATATATATATACATAACATCATAACATCAAAACATGGCATATCACACTAACCATTTCAAGGACTTTTAGGACTTATCTTTGTGTCTGTTTAGTAGGACATGACTCCCAATCGCAGAAATACTATCCAAGTCAACCTTGTAAGGGTACCTCCTCAACTCAAAGAGTTAGCATCAAGGGTTCCTGAGAATTCCCCATTCACTAAAAGACATGGTCGACTCCTCAGTTTGGTCACCTCAAGCCCTGATGAAGATATGGTGAAAGTTCTCTTCCAGTTCTTTGACCCGTTACATCACTACTTTACATTTCCCGACTACCAGTTGGTGCCTACCATGGAAGAATTTTCTTAGTTATTGGGTGTACTTATCCTCGATCAGTTACCCTTCAACGGTATGGAAAGAGACCCAAAGCCTGAAGAAATTGCTCAAGCCCTGTATTTACAGTGGTCCGACATCGTAGCAAACTGGGAAATAAAAAGCGGTATTAAAGGGTTTCTATCCAAGTTCTTGTTTGAAAAAACTAACTATTTTTGGGATACTTTGGACTTACAAGCCCTTGAGGAGGTTCTGGCCCTTCTCATATATAGGATGGTACTGTTCCCTAATTCAGACCAACTCATATATGTGAATGTGGTCAAAGTTTTCATGTCTCGTAACCCGATGCCTACTTTGCTTGGAGACATTCTGCACTCTTTTCACACTCACGCCATAAAGAGAAGAGGGAAACTTATGTGTTGTACTCCTTTGTTGGCTAGGTGGTTTATTTTGCACCTACCCCGATCTGTTGTGAAGAACTAACAAAGCTTAAGATGGTCTAGTAAGCTGATGTCTCTCACACATTTGGATATTCATTGGTGTCCTTGATCTGTGGAAGACGTTACCAACATTGATCGATGTGGGAATTCCCTAATGTCCCTCTCCTAGGAATTAGGGTAGGAATCACTTACAAACCTCGTTTTGCATTACGACAGTTTGGGTATGCTAGGAGGGATGGTCCTTATGATGTATTGGTTCAAGGCATTATGTTCAACTACGAGGATGATGTTCAAGGGTACCGTCAGAGGTTCACCCGAGCCTGGGGCATGGTAAACAAAGTGGATAGCAATACACTGGGGCATAAGAACTCCATCCCTTTTGAGCCTTATCTTAATTGGGTGCGAGCTCACGCTCAAAATCTCATGATGCCTTACCCCGCCATTATACCCCTCGTCATGGAACCATTGCAGATACATATGTACCTCATACCATTCTCCATCCTGACATGCCAACTACTCTCGAGGAATTGCAAAAGTCTTGGGTTCAAATTAAAGAGGAACGATATACCTTTGAAGCCCAATTCTATGCAAGTGAGAAAAGGGTTTTGGAGCTTACAAGACAATTACATGAAGAACAAAGTTTGAATGCCTACATTGTACCAAAGAGGATGCGCTTATGGGAAGCTTGAGTCCTGTTAGATTTAGGAGTTTATTTTCAATTTTGTCTCTTCCATTGTAAGCCCAAGGGGCATCGTTGTAATCATTTAAACCTATGAATGCAATTAATGTTTGTTCTTCTCTTTGACTAAGCAAATTTAAGATCTCAAAAGTCCTTGAAAGCATTGCATAAACATTATCATGCATTTCATTGCATAAACAGGTATTTCAAGACAAGTTTCTTATCTTTTCACTATTTATTTCAGCAAAAGATATGGCTCTCGAATAAACAGTAAAAGATCTTCAAGCTTAAAACGCTCAGTTTCAGCAGATGTTCCTGGCTCTGGCCCAGGGGCAAGAAGATCTGAAAGCTTTGGTTGTCAAAGAGAAGACCAAGAAGGCAAAGAAACCAGCTGGTGTACTGAATTTAGGAAGAAGGATCAAAGGACCAGTTAAGTGAGCTATAGATTTCGCAACCCCGTCAAATGAGGGGGGACAATAAAGAAGAGAAGTCAGTGGAAGAAAACAACAATCCATGGTCTGAGAAAGATGAACCTGACTATTATGAGGAGCATTATCCTCTTGCTGATGATAAATACAAACAACTAGAGGATCAAATCAATGTATGGAGATCCAGAGGATACCCGGGATGGATTTTGAGGAGCGGGGTCTGATCTCAAGGGTGGTCATCCCGTGGAAATTCAAGGTCCCTACATTTTCTAAGTATGACAGTGTCTCCTGTCCTAAGCTGCATTTAAGGTCATATGTCAGGACAATTCAACCCCATATTACTGATAGGGATCTGTGGGTACATTTCTACCAGGAGTGTTTGTCGGGGACTCAATTGGAATGGTTTTATCAACTGGAGAGAACCAACATTCGTAATTGGAAGATCTGGCTACTGCTTTCTACAAGTAGTACCAATATAACGATGACCTCGCCCCAACTCGTGCAAAATCGCAAAGTATGGCTATGGGTTCCAGCAAGGGTTTTAAAGATTATTCCCAAAAGTGGAGAGACCTTGCGGGAAGAGTCCAGCCTCCATTGTCTGATAGGGATCTAGTTGACATGTTCTTGGGCACGTTATCTGGTTCGTTCTTTAACCATCTAATTGGAAGTTCGTCTGCTGGGTTCACTTAAATGATGTTGACTGGTGAACGGGTAGAAGCTGGAATTAAGAGTGTTAAAATACAGAGAGATGCATCCTCCAGTGCTGAAAAGAAACCTTTCACAGGAAAGAAGGAGGTCAATACTGCTTATGGCCAAAGAAATCACAACAAAACTGAGCATCATCCGACGGTAGGGGATGTTATGATTTCTAATCCTGTCTCAAACCAACAACGAAACAATCAGCACATACCAGATGCGTCCAGAAGACATTTTACTCGAATCAACATGACCCTATCCCAGGTTTTGCCACACTTGCTGAAGTCCAATTTGGTAACTCTGAAGGAGATCCCAAAGAATCCTAATAATTCCTCTCCCCGCTACAACCTGAACGCTCGATGTGCCTACCATTATGAAACTCTGGGGCATGATACAAACGATTGTTGGGCATTGAAGAACAAGGTGCAAGACCTTATTAATGCAAAGGAGATTGAATTTGATCCCCCTGAGACTCCCAACGTCATAAATGCACCTATGCCCAAGCATGGTCTGGGAGTCAGTGCTATTGATGTTGTCTTCTCTACAGAAGAGGCTGATAATGACTGCGACCTGGACAAGTGGATTTTCCCAACCATCAACGGTGGACTCAGCAATTGGGAGGTCAAAGATTTTGTTCCCATCTCTTTTATTCAAGAGTAATTTGTCTTTTTGTTATTTGTTTTTAAGGATATGTAATATTTGAACAATTGAAACTTTAAAGCCTTGTGTCTTACCCGAGGCACAATGGTCTATTTGTGAGGGTCATTGCTTCATTTTCATATGTCATTAATAAAACATTGGACGTTTTGCATACAAATTTTGCACTCTTTGTTTTTCTTTTCTTCTCTTTACTTTATCAAAAAATATACAGCTATGCTCTTACACACACCCACATGTCAAACTACAGATCCACATCCACTATGGATCCCATTGATAACGTTTCTGCTATTACTCATTATGACTTTGAAAATCTGATCTACCAAGTCGAGGATGAAGGTGAGGAAGATTGTGAGGTACCAGGAGAACTTTCCAGAATCCTACAAGAATAAGAAAGGGCAATATAGCCTCATTGTTGTACCCCAAAATTTGCCCTCCCATATTCTTCAAGATTTGTCAAAAGCATGCTTCAAAGTTCCCCAAGGGTTGCACAGTTCAAAGGCCTCCTAACAGTCAAAATTAGGGTTTTGGTTCTGACAAAGAAAATGAAGTTTCCAAGGGTCCAATCAAGTCCCACATGCCTATAAACATGGTCAAGCATCCTCATACAAAGTTTCAAGACTTACAGCACAAGATTGCACAGTCAAAAACCCTAATTGCACTACAGTCAACTGTAGGGGCAAAATGGTCATTTGACAGTCAAACGTTCAAATTTTTGGTCAACATCTCATTTTGAAGCCACAAACATCATTTGATCAATGTTTGATCATGATTCTCAAAGCTTGGCTCAAAAATCATCAAGATGCAAAAGTTTCCATATTTGGACAGTTGAAAAAGTCAACTGTAAATTGACCAGGGCATAACTTTCACATGGATTATCAGAAAAATTCAATCCAAAGCTCATTTTGAAGATAAAGACATTTCCTACAACTCCTCTTCACACTTCAAGTCCAAGAAATGCTCTCACAAAAAGTTATCAATTTCAACATTATAGGTCATTTTCAAAAGTCAACAAAAAGGGACTTTAAGTCAAAGGCCATAACTTGAGATTGGTAAATCAAAATGACATGGGACCAAAGGCATTGGTTAGAGGACTCAAAGAACTTTCCAAAATGTCCAAGAACATGAGAAAAGCTTAAGAATTGAGCAAGTTATGCCTTGTGGAAGTTGAGAAATTTTTGGATATTTTGAAAAGTCAACATTGCTTCAAATGACCTAAAAATGCTAATGGGCCTCTTTTTCTTCCACAATTCATCATCCAAGGCATGTGCACGACCATTTGGCCCAAAGGGAAGTTTTTATCATTTTTATTTTATTTATTTGGATTTTTAATTATCAATAATTCATTTAATTAAAATAAATAGGTGAAAAATACTAAACCTAATTTTCTAAATCTTTTTGTGCATAGAATAGGCTTAAGATTTCGTGTACAATCAAATATCGAAGGAATTATGGTGATTGGATATGATTGAGACCAAATATGTTTGAAAAAGATTGGAAAAATTATGGCTTGAAAATCAAATATCTTTTTCATCAATTTATGGATTTTCTGATCAAATTCTTTGACCTAATCGTTCACCTATACATACTAATGCAAACCCTACTCCTCAAAAGGTCCAAGCTGCGCAAAAAAAGCCAAGAACAAAACTTGAATTTTCTCAAAAAAGTCAAATACTGAAAACGGTTTTCCAGGGCGATTCAAGCTGAGATAATCATCTCATCACCTTCCTGAGGCATCAAGCAACGTGCCTGAATAGATTTCCACGTCCCTAACGCCCAGAATTGGTGAATAGGATTCAAACTTTTTCACATTTTTTCCATAATCGTGTTCTAATATTTAAGCATTTTCATGGCATTTCTTTCATGGATTCTGACTAATTGGATGATTCTATAACTAACCATGTGATTGAATTGAGTTTTTATGCACTATATGCAAAAACGCCATTGTTGTCTTTTAGGGTTTTCAAAGCTGTGAATTGGGGTTTCCCATTTAAGGAACAATTGAGATTCGAGACCTGGATCATTGAAACAAGCGTGCTTGGACGAAAAGAACCCAACCCTCGCGCCTAATTTATGAGGCCATATGGCCTATTCGCTATTTTCCAGAAAGGTGCATAAGGGAACGGTTCAAAACCGTTGCCAATTTCTGTTATGTTTCAGGCAAAAAACAAAACAAGGAGGAAGATGATGAAGTGTCAGTACGTGGTAGGACGATTTGAATTTACGCGCTAATTTTCCACTAACTTTTGTTTTCCATTATATTATTTGTCTTCCATAGGATAATCAAAATGCGCTCATAGCTCCACTGGTCAAAGGACACGCTGGTAACCCCTGGGACCTGGGTTCGAATCCCAGGTCCCCCACCCCTTCAATATTGTTTTCCTATTAATGATTCTATGCAGTTTCAGCACTAAGGACCACCAGGCGTCCATAATTTCTAGCTTGCCACTTGGCCAATAATGCCAATCCAAGGGACCAGATCTGGTGAATACCATGGGTTGCAGTCAACACTTCCACACGCTGGCAAGGAAAGTCAACTAGGCCATGAGTTTAATGGGCCTCAAATGCTAACAAGCCCTCCAATTTGGGAACAGACCCCCCTAGGTTTGCAACATCTTTTCTATTTTATTTTATTTTTTTATTTTGATTCAATTATTTCTTTTTTTTAATTCAATTCTTTAATTTAATTATTTTTCATAAAAAACATAAAAACAATAAAAAATCAGAAAAAAGACAAAGATAAGTATTTTCAATTAATGTTATTTTTTGTAAATAAACGTCATTAATTGATTTTAGCTTTTAAACTTAGGGTTAAATTTTAATATTTTTCTTAATCAATCTAAAATTTGGTAGAATTAGGGTTTGTAATAATTTTTATCTTTTTTTTTCTTTTCTTTCATAATAATTAATTATTAAAATATAGTTATTTTTATAAATCAAAATTGCATGTAAATAATTAGGTTAATTTAGGTTTAACTTTAATATTTTTTCTTAATAAATAAAAGTTATAGAATTAGGGTTAATATTTTATTTTAATTAATCTTTCTCATTAAAAATTCATAAATACAAAAAATCTCAAAAATAATAATTTCTTTTTTTCTTTTTAATTTTCCTTAATTTAATCATTTAATTTAATTTCGCAAAAAGGGTCCAACGCCCTCGTTTCTAATTTTAATTCAAATCGCGCATTTATTTTCTTTTCGTATAATTTTTATGTACCTCTCCCAAGGCCTTGTAAATTCGGACATTTATCTTTCGTACTTTAATTCTTTATTTGCTTTCTGTCAAAACGGGTCCTGGAAATTTTGGCGATGTGGACCCGCGCCTTTGTAATAGTTTAGAATTTTACCTTTCCGCGCTTTCTTAACTGTTAAATAAATGCATGCAAGAATGAATGATTAAATAAAAACAAACGCATAGATCACTTTGACATGAACAAGATAAATGCAAATGAACATGACACACAAATCACACACCACCCCTAGGGTACGCCTCACTGTTGCCTTGCCTCGAAAGGTGATCGTCGAGTAGAGGATGTCTTAGTAAGTCCTCATGATCCGGGAACCTGGCATGAGGGTAGCTTCTAAGGTGTCTTCCTATTGCTCTGGTGATCACCATGTCCCGAACCTCGAATTGACCCGAATACCTCCAACGGTGGTGCTACCTACCTCTCAATGATGGGATGGCACTACTTTAAAGGACATTTACACAGACGAATTCCTTAGGGTAGGTAGACGACTCTAAATAATTGCTCTAATTTCAAAACAAATTCAAAAAATACTTTTCACACCGACACCTTTTCAAAAAGCTTTCGAAAGCAACTTTTCAAACACTCTTGAGGACCGATACAAGAGTCGAACTGAAATTTTCAAAGAAACTTTTTAAAAACCCACAGTTGAAAAGCAAACAAACCATTTTTGAAAACACAATGAGCAAGTATCTAAGAGCCCATGGATAACCATGGATAGAAAGGGTGCTAACACCTTCCCTTTCTATAACCTACCTCCCGAACCGAGAGCAATATCTATAAGGAATTTTTCTGTGCTTTTGTCCTTTCCATTTGGAGAAAATAAAAGACGGTGGCGACTCTTGCTTCCGCGACATTTCGCGAACCAGCGTTAAACAGTCAGTTCCAGATCCACCGATCACAGAACTGGCGACTCTGCTGGGGACTTACTTAAAGTGAGGTGTACCTTAGGGTTAGTTCATAACTGTGTTTTCAATTGTATTGACTTGTCTGCTTTAAATTTGTGGGTTGCATGGGAGTTACATAGATCCTAACCCGGATCTGGGGATACCCTGTTTAGGTAGCATAAGCTGTGAGGGACCTGTCCGGCGTAGACCGACACGGGTGAAACAGTGGCTACGTTGGTGTGGCACCTTGGTCTGTACCGATATCCCTTATGTTGCAACGTGGAGAATATGGGTTTTCTAAGGAGTCATTAAGCACCAACAACCTTAGAACCTTAAATGACACAACTTGGCCATTAGAAAAGTAGCAGTATGCTACGCCCATTGAGGCTAAACTCTCGTGATGGTTCTGGCTGCAAGAAAAGATTGCGATGCTGGAGTTATGACCGATTGAGGGTAGTCAATGATATTGGGATCCTCTAAGAACCCGGTTACTTTGATAGGACAGGTATGAACCAACAAACTGAAAGAGGGTAGTACCTAGACCTCATGCTGGCCTAAACTTTAGGGGCTTGCCTTGTGTGACTTGTGTGCCTTACCATGTTTGCCTTTGTATCTATTTGTGGTGTGCTTTATCATAACATCATAACATCATGAGCATTGCATGTATCCTGCATAAGGACTGACCATTTCAAAGACAAGAGGGTTTCACCTTTGCTCTGTTTTGTAGGATATCATGATGCCTGTGCGAAGGAATACTATCCGGTTCAACTTTGTGCACCCATCTGAGTTGCTTGAAGAGTTGGTTAGCAGAATTCCAAATACCACTTCCTTCATTCAGAGGCATGGTTCTCTTCTCAGTTTAGTCACTGCAAAGCGGGATCAACAGTTGATGAGTGTTCTGACCCAGTTCTATGACCCTCTGTACCAGTGCTTCACCTTTCAAGACTTCCAGCTGGTCCCTACCCTGGAAGAGTTCTCTGATTTGCTTGGTATCCCTATCTTGGATCAGACTCCCTTCACTGGTTGGGAAAAGACCCTCGGGCTTGAGGATGTTGCTGCAGCTCTTCCCTTGACACATCAAGAGGTAATGGACAACTGGGTAGCTAGAAGCGGAGTTAAGGGTTTCTTGGCCAAGTTTCTGATTGGTAAGGCTAACAGTTTCTGGAATGACCTGGACTTTAGGGCATATGAAGACATCTTGGCTCTCTTAATCTATGGGCTAGTCTTGTTTCCTAATCCTGACAACTTCATCAATGTCACTGCCATAAGGATCTTTATGTCTCAGAATCCCGTGCCCACTCTCTTGGGTGACATCTTGCAACAACTTCATGCTCGTACTACCCGAAGACGAGGAACCCTATGGTGTTGTATCCCTTTGTTGGTGAGGTGGTTTATTTCGCACCTCCCTAAGTTCGTACTGAAGAACCAAGAAGGAAGAGGTTGGGCTCATAGGTTAATGTCTCTCACCGATAAAGACATCATTTGGACTTGCAGAGGTTTGGATGAGATAGCTGTTATTAATCGATGCGGGGAATACCCTAATGTTCCTCTGATTGGTACCCAAGGAGGGATCTCTTACAATCCATGTCTAGCACTCCGTCAGTTTGGAAGAGCAAGAAGAGCAGGGCCTCATGAAATGTTGGTGCCTCACATCAGTTTTGAGTTTCAGGTGGATAGTGACGAGCTGCGTCGTAGGTTCATCAAGGCTTGGGACAAAGTTCATAAAGCTGACCCACAAGAGTTGGGGCCAAAGACTTCTTTACCTATGGAAGCCTACTACAAATGGATTCGCATCCGAGCTCAGAAGTTAGGTATGCCATATGAAGCTGTCAGACCCGTCATTCTTGAGTGTCCTGACAAAGATGGTGTTCCTCCAACTGTCCTTCCTCCTCAGATACCTACTGATTATGAGACATTAAAGAGGTCTTGGTCGCAACTGCGAGAAGAACGGGATTCTTACCGGGAAAAGTTCAACGAGCAGGAATTAAAGATCCAGAAGCTGACAAAGCAGTTGGAGAATGAGCGAGCTCTGAATGCCTACATCCGTACTGAGAAGAGGAGACCATGGGATCAATAAGGAGCTCTGGATATTCTTTTACAGTTTTACTTCCCTTTGTAGTATTTCCTTTCATGTAATGCCTAAGGGCAACCTGTTGAACAATTTAAGTTTCAAAGTTGAATCTAATGAAGTGTGTTCCTTTTTGTTTACAAAGTTGATTCCCGATTGTCTTTGAAAACATAAATCATACGCATTCCATTCATCATGTGCATAACAGGTTTTCTTCTTTTCAGGTTGCTTACCGTTCTTCGCTGTTTATTTCAGCATCATGAATCCTGACTCATCATCAACTGAGATGTCCATCAAGGCTCTTCAGGCGCAAAATGCGCAATTTCAGGAATTAATCATGGGTTTGGCTCAGGGCCAAGAAGAGCTGAAGGCTCTGCTCCTGAAGAAGGAAAAGAAGAAGAAGAGAAGGACTGTTCTGTTCAGCTCGGACCGAAGGTTTGGCAACACTCTGCAGAATGAAGAGGCTGGTTCTTCTATTGGCAAGGGTACTCCTTAAGAGGGAAAAGGTCCAAGTCCGGTAGTCTCCGACAACGAGACTGATTTTGATGAAGAGCAATATCCTCCGGCAGAAGACCGTTACAAGCAGTTGGAGGACAGGTTGAATGCTATGGAGATACAACAGGTACCTGGGCTGGATTTTGGAGATTTGGGTTTGTCTACTGGTGTGATCATTCCTCGTAAGTTCAAAGCACCATCTTTCACTAAGTACGACGGGGCGTCTTGTCCCAAGCTACACCTCAGGTCTTATGTGCGGAAGATTCAACCGTACTCAGTGGATAAGAATTTGTGGATCCACTTCTTCCAGGAGAGTCTTTCAGGGACTCATCTCGAATGGTTCTATCAGCTGGATGGGACCAAGGTTCGTAACTGGGAGGAGTTGGCTACTGCTTTCTATAAGCAGTATCAATATAATGCTGACCTTGCCCCTACACGTACCCAACTCCAGGGTATGTCGTTAGGTTCAAGTGAAGGTTTTAAGGAGTACGCTCAGAAGTGGAGGGATCTGGCTGGCAGGGTGCAACCTCCGTTGACTGATCGGGAGTTGGTAGACATGTTCTTGGGGACCCTATCCGGGCCGTTTTTCAACCATCTTATCGGTAACTCGTCTGCAGGGTTTACCGATCTTATTCTGACTGGAGAGAGAATTGAGGCTGGGTTAAAGTCTGGTAAGATTCCGAAGGGCGCATCTACAAGTTCAGAGAAGAAACCCTTCAAGAAGGAGGCTAGTGCTGTATATGGCTCTAGAAGACAAGAGAAATCTGAGCGCCGCCAATCTGTCAGTGCGGTGATGATTGCTAAGCCTGCTGCCGCTCCTCGGCCAACCAATCCTCAAAGGGCTGAAAGACCCCGGAGAGAGTTTACCCGTTTGAGCATGACCTTATCGCAGATCTTGCCACAGTTGCTGTCCACCAATCTAGTGACTGTCAGAGAGGCCCTAAAAGCTGTGAACACTGCCTCCCCCAAATACAACCCAAATGCACGTTGTGCTTATCATTCTGATAGCCCGGGGCATTCCACTGATGACTGTTGGGCATTAAGGAATAAGGTGCAAGACCTTATTGACGCAAAGGAGATACAGTTTGAAGCGCCTGAGAGGCCGAATGTGGTTACTGCTCCTATGCCTCAGAATGGGGTAAATGCTGTTGATGAAGAGGTGTACGTTGTTTCTGTGGATGATCTAGCCACTCCCTTAATAACTATCAAGAAGAACCTACTGCTGGCCGGTTTATTTCCGGGTTGCAGTGAGGGTTGCCTGTTCTGTGCTGTTTCCCTATCTGGTTGTCCCTTGCTGAAGTTGGGCATCCAAAGCCTGATGGACAGTAAGGAGATTCTGTTCAAGAAGTCTGTTGTTCAGTTGGTTCCGGTAGAAGAAGTTTCTGTGGTTACCATCTTCAATAATCCAATCAAGGCTCTCCCGAAGAAGCCTGTCCAAATCATGACTGTCGCACCTGTTGTTATCACTGTTCTGGGGCCTCTTCCCTACGTATCTGATAAAGCTGTCCCCTGGCATTATGGGGCAGACGTATATGTGAATGGAATCAAACAAGAATTCAACACTGGAGCCAGTATCTGCGATATCACTGGCCCAACCAAGGTTACCCGCAGTGGCAGGCTCTTCTCGCCTGACATTGCACCGCCCGCTACTCGAAGACCCCTCCTTATAACACCTACAAGTGTACCTGTTCCTGTCACTGATCAAGTTGTTTCCCCTGCTGCCGAGTCATTCAATGCTCGGGGCAAGGGAATTGAAGATGAGCCTGCCCGGATGGAGGCACCGATACCTATAAATGCTGAGGCCTCCTGTGATCGGTGGATCTGGAACTGACTGTTTAACGCTGGTTCGCGAAATGTCGCGGAAGCAAGAGTCGCCACCGTCTTTTATTTTCTCCAAATGGAAAGGACAAAAGCACAGAAAAATTCCTTAAAGAGATTGCTCTCGGTTCGGGAGGTAGGTTATAGAAAGGGAAGGTGTTAGCACCCTTTCTATCCATGGTTATCCATGGGCTCTTAGATACTTGCTCTTTTGTGTTTTCAAAATTGGTTTGTTTGCTTTTCAATTGTGGGTTTTAAAAAGTTTCTTTGAAAATTTCAGTTCGACTCTTGTATCGGTCCTCAAGAGTGTTTGAAAAATTGCTTTCGAAAGCTTTTTGAAAATGTGTTGGTGTGAAAAGTATTTTTGAATTTGTTTTTGAGATTAGAGCAAGTATCTACGAGAACCTACCTACCCTAAGGAATTCGTCTGTGTAAATGTCCTTTAAAGTAGTGCCATCCCACCATTGAGAGGTAGGTAGCACCACCGTTGGAGGTGTTCGGGTCAATTCGAGGTTCGGGACATGGTGATCACCAGAGCAATGGGAAGACACCTTAGAAGCTACCCTCATGCCAGGTTCCCGGATCATGAGGACTTACTAAGACATCCTCTACTCGACGATCACCTTTCGAGGCAAGGCAACAGTGAGGCGTACCCTATGGGTGGTGTGTGATTTGTGTGTCATGTTCAGTTATTTTGCATTTATCTTGTTCATGTCAAAGTGATCTATGCGTTTGTTTTTATTTTTATTCATTCATTCTTGCATGCATTTATTAACAGTTAAAAAAAGTGCGGGAAATGTAAAATTCTAAACTATTACAAAAGGCGCGGGTCCACATCGCCAAAATTTCCAGGACCCGATTTGACAGAAAGTAAATAAAGAATTAAGGAAAAGGTAAAATGCGAGAAATTAATTACATGGCCTTGGGAGAATTACATCAATATTTAAAAGAAGGAATAAATAAAATGCGCGAATTGAATTGAAATTGAAAACGAGGGCGTTGGACCCTTTTGAAGTTAAATTGAAATTGAAAATTAATTAATTATTTATTGAAATAAAAGAAGTGTTTTTTAGGTTTTTTTGTATTTATGAAATAAGAAAATTAAAATTAAAATTAAAAGAAACCCTAATTCTAAGTTATTTTTAATTATTTGAGAAAAATGTTAAAGTTTAACTTAATTTACTAAAGAATTTATGTACATGTTTATTTACAAAATAAATTAGTAATTAATAATAATAATAATGATGAGAAAATTATTTATTAAAAAAAATGATGAAAAAGTTAAAAACCCTAATTTCTACATATTTAATTTATTAAGAAAAATATTAAAGTTTTAAAACCTAATTTAACTAAATTAATTATTTAACATTTATTTACAAAAATATTTAATAAGTAAATTAATTAACATATTCTTAGTTTTTGATTTTCTGGTTTTATATTATAAAAATTAATTCATGAATTTAAAGAAAACAATTAAAACAATTAAAAGAATGAAAAAGGAAAATCAAATAAAAAATAAAAATGATGCAAACCATGGGGTGTCTGGCCCTTTTTGGAGGTGAATTGGAGTGGTTTGGCCTCAACGTTCCTTAACCTTCTCAAGATGTCTGCCTCGCCATGTATTGGGGTCATGTGTAAAATGTTCTGTTTTGGCCATTTGGCTTTTGGCTTTTGGCCATTTGTGTCTTGACCTCAACGTTCCTTAATGAACCTGTATGGGATCCTGTCTAAATCTGCAACCTCATGAACACATTAAATAAAATCATAAAAACTCAAATAAAACCAACATATGAAGAAATTTAATGTTTAGGCACAATATGACATGTATGAATGATTATACCCTTTTGATCATGGAGATCAAATCAATCTTACCCTTACTGGAAAATTAGTGACCTGAATGCTTTTATGCCTTACTGGAAAATTAGGATCATGGAGATCAAGCCAGCCTTATCCTTACTAAAGAAGTAGTGAGATATTGGTTTGTAACTGTGATGGCTTGTTTGTAGTGAGAGAGGGATTTGTAATAAGGATTTCAAGGTTTTAGGGTTCTTGAAAGAGTTTGATATTCTAACAGTGTTGTGGCAAAGTTTTTTTCTCTCTTTTTTTTTTCCCTCTGCGGTTTGTGTGAAAAGAATGTGATTATATAATGAAAATTAGGGTAAAGCAAATGGGCTTTGAATGTGCAATTGGGCCTCCAATATTCACTTGAATTCGTCACTTTCCAGGCTAAATCGCAGGGACTTAAGTGCATTTTTTGAAGTTAAAATATGAAAACAAAATGTAGCTGACATCGAGATCTAACTCCTGTCCGAAAATCGACTCAATCGGATAAACGGTGAATTAGTTATGAATTTTTGAAGTTTCAGCTCAGACAAACTTATTTTGGGCTTCAGTGTCGACTCTGACACGTTCTTCAATAAAAAAACTGGTATTGATAGGTGCATAATTTGGTCTCGACTTTTGAAGCAAAGTTGTAGATCTATGAGTCAGTAACCTTGTGTAAAAATATGAATCCAATCCGATAAAAATTGACCGAGTTATGAATTTTCGAAGTTTCGGCTTAGATGAAATAATATTCAGCATTCAGGATTTTCAGCGTGTCACGCACTCTGAGTAAAAAACGAAGGCCTTTTGAATACCGTTTGAACTCAATGCCTTCTGTGAAAATATAGCCAACTCAATTTGTGAAATTTTGGCACCGGAACCAGCTCGATACGATGAAAATCGACCAAGTTATGATTTTCTGAACATGACGCAAATAAACTTCTGTCACCAATTTTCTGCACGAAAATACTTGATAAATCCACATTTTTGAAGACCTTCTGATCGAAATTGGCTTCCAGCCGTGAGAGATGAAAACGTAGATAATGTCAAGACGGAATTTTGGCCACCAGAACGGGTTCAAAACGAGTCACGATCTTCAAGTTATGAATTTTTTAGCGCGTAAAAACTGCACTTTCAGCACACTTTTTCACTATATTTCTTCAAGAAAACTCACACATTCGGATACCTTCTTTAAAGAATTGACTCTTGAGCCGAACCTGAATTTGAGAATACGTTATCAGAGATATCTTGGCGAAAGAACACCTGAATATAACGCGCCGGGTTGGACTTGTGAATTTTCTTGAAATGTTTTGAGAAATATGGGAGGGCAAATTTTGGGGTACAACAGTTGCCCCTGTTCAATCTTCTTAGACCTAAGGATGCAGATTGGCTGACGTGCCTTTCGTAATCCGAAGGTGGAAGATGATTGAATACTAGAGTGCCCAGAAATTTGCGCTCACATAGTAGCAGTGTGATGGTGGAATGGGCTTATAGATGCCATTTAGAGATTGATGGATAGGATGATGGGCTTATAGATGCCATCTGGATGTTGATCGCGTAAGAGATTCCTTAGCGAGAACTTGCGTACCTGCAAAAGAAAGATGAGTACCTGACATGTTGCAGGAGCTGGTTTTCAGATGCTTTGTATAGATGTGTCCTGACTGGTTACAGGAGCTGAATCTTTAAACTCCTCAGACGTGCCCTGGCGAGATACAAGAATCGAGTCTGGTAATGTTAGTCTTCAACGGATACACCCTGGCCAGATTCAGGTATCGGATCCTCGAACTCTTCAGACACACCCTGGCAAGATACAGGAATCGGATCTGGTAATGTTAGTCTTCAACGGATACACCATGGCAAGATTCAGGCATCGAACCCTCGAACTCTTCAGACACACCCTGGCAAGATACAGGAATCGGATCTGGTAATGCTAGTCTTCAACGGATACACCCTGGCAAGATTCAGGTATCGGATCCTAGAACTCTTCAGACACACCCTGGCAAGATACATGAATCGGATCTGGTAATGCTAGTCTTCAACGGATACACCCTGGCAAGATTCAGGCATCGGACCCTCGAACTCTTCAGACACACCCTGGCAAGATACAGGAATCGGATCTGGTAATGCTAGTCTTCAACGGATACACCCTGGCAAGATTCAGGTATCGGATCCTCGAACTCTTCAGACACACCCTGGCAAGATAAAGGAATCGGATCTGGTAATGCTAGTCTTCAACGAATACACCCTGGCAAGATTCAGGTATCGGATCCTCGAACTCTTCAGACACACCCTGGCAAGATACAGGAATCGGATCTGGTAATGTTAGTCTTCAACGGATACACCCTGGCAAGATTCAGGTATCGGATCCTCGAACTCTTCAGACACACCCTGGCAAGATACAGGAATCGGATCTGGTAATGCTAGTCTTCAACGGATACACCCTGGCAAGATTCAGGTATCGGATCCTCGAACTCTTCAGACACACCCTGGCAAGATACAGGAATCGGATATGGTAATGTTAGTCTTCAACGGATACACCCTGGCAAGATTCAGGTATCAGATCCTCGAACTCCTCAGACACACCCTGGCAAGATACAGGAATCAGATCTGGTAATGCTAGTCTTCAACGGATACACCCTGGCAAGATTCAGGTATCGGATCCTCGAACTCTTCAGACACACCCTGGCAAGATACAGGAATCGGATCTGGTAATGCTAGTCTTCAACGGATACACCCTGGCAAGATTCAGGTATCGGATCCTCGAACTCTTCAGACACACCCTGGCAAGATACAGGAATCGGATCTGGTAATGTTAGTCTTCAACGGATACACCCTGGCAAGATTCAGGTATCGGATCCTCGAACTCTTCAGACACACCCTGGCAAGATACAGGAATCGGATCTGGTAATGTTAGTCTTCAACGGATACACCCTGGCAAGATTCAGGTATCGGATCCTCGAACTCTTCAGACACACCCTGGCAAGATACAGGAATCGAATCTGGTAATGCTAGTCTTCAACGGATACACCCTGGCAAGATTCAGGTATCGGATCCTCGAACTCTTCAGACACACCCTGGCAAGATACAGGAATCGGATCTGGTAATGTTAGTCTTCAACGGATACACCCTGGCAAGATTCAGGTATCGGATCCTCGAACTCTTCAGACACACCCTGGCAAGATACAGGAATCGGATCTGGTAATTGGTCATCAACAGATACACCCTGGTAAGATTCAGGAATCAGATCTTTAGTTGCGACCATTGATGGGAATCATTTTTGTACTTTTGTCCTGAAAAGACAAGCGTTAGTTGTATGCGATGTCATGTGGTATGACATGCGAGATGCTCTCTGAATACGTGAGATTGTATGTTCATGATGCGTATATGCAGGCTATAATGTATGAAGATGTTTATGAATGTATTTTTCGTCTAGGAAAGTAAATCCTTGACGGGTGCCGGGAAGTCACTCCTGGGCTGATGTTTGAAGAATGGATTTTGCTTCCGCTGGGGATGATAATTGCAAGGATACCGGTTGGGAGAAGATAACTCCATTGGGGAATAAACTTGGCGAATGGATTACTTTGCAGGGAGGAAAGTACTCTAACGATCTTGTTGGGAAGCAATACTCTGTGGGGAGAGAGATACTTTGCTGAGTTGTTGATAATAACTTGCTGGGGATACCATTGTTGTATCGGAAGTGTTAATAGACTTCGCTGGGGATAAGAAAGAACTGTGTTGACGACGACCTTTCTGTGGCTTTTGGCTGAGGATAACCCAGTTATATCCTAGTAGGGAAATAACTCTTTGAATAAAGCCGGGCGACGCGTTCGTGCTCTGCGAGGATAAGCTTCCAGAATTTACTGGGGATAAGCTTACTGCTTGGGAGAAATGGATTCCAACTTTCCTGGGGGACTGGATTGGACTCTCCTGGGGAAGTTTTGAACTGCGGGGAAAGTGATTCCTTTGAATGTCTGGTATACCGCCGGGGAACAATCTTTAGACCAAGACCGCCGGGGATGCTTATTAAGAATATGCATATTGCTGGGGAGATGTTGAGATCCACTGGAGGATACTCAACTTCCTTAAGATTTGATAACTTTGCTTGAGGAGAGTGCACTGACTTGCTGGCTCACTCTCTGGGGAATTAAGATGCCTGGTTATGTTTTTTAGCTGAACCTACCTTGGTACCTTGGAGGACAGAACAATTAGATTGCTTAGACAACTCCTCATTGCCCCTGTTTCTGAAGTAGGAGAGGAAGACCTATGAGGTGCTGATAGTTGTTGATGGACAAACCTTCTTCTGGTAGGCAGGTGACAAGATGACGGGTCATAGCCGTACGCTTTGGTCCCTAACTTTTGCCTGGACCGCCCTTTCGGGTTTTCAGTCCACCGGGATACCCATTTTTGCACAAGCCGCCTTTTCAGGTTTTCGACTTGCCGGGTGTACAGACTTTTTCATTTCATCCCTTCATTTTGCCCGAACCCTTTTGGTTCGCCGGGAAGCCCTTATTTTTGCCTAGGTGTGTCAACCTAGCGGGTCTTTGATTATGCGTAGTATTTTTTCGACTATGTCCACGCTCTTAGAATGCAGGGAGGTGCCCCTGGCTGCTTGTGTTGCCATAGTACCAGAAGATGTCTGATCGTGCAAGATTCGTTGCTGGAGTGCCCCAAGTGACTTAGGCGGAGATTTGCCCCAGGCTGTTTGGCCTTTGAGAGATTCTCCAAATCTTGACTTAACTGCCCCAGATGATGGACAATAGTTATGCCATGCCCCTTGATTGGAGGTACTTCTGTTCATTAGGCATTCGTCGTGCGAACTTCTATGCTGTTCAAACAAAAAGTCATATGCAAACAAAGTTATGTTAAAAATGCAAAGCCTATGTCTGTCTTGAAGATTTTGAAAATGCATTCTTTTTTCATAAAACAAATGAATGTTTGTAAAACGTGATGTCAACTCCGTATTTACCGTAAGCCTTAAGGAGTCAGGATACCTTTCGTCACAGTATGCTTTCGAACTAACCCATGCTTCAGCTAGGACTTTTAAGGGTTATAACGTGGCCTGGTTCACGGTTTAAGAAACAAAAGGATAAAGGCTCAAATTTTATTTGTACCCACCCGCTCTTCGTGATGTTCTCCAAACCTAAACTCAGTTGATCATACGTTAGACCTTGTTTGAGTCTTTACTTTGATTTTCCGGTGATGATTCCGATGTTGACAATTTATTTTGAATAGGCAGTCATTCTTTTTTTTGTTGAGGGTTTATAGGACCTCTTTCTTTCTCTTTTTTTTTTTGTTATTCCCCTTTTTTTTTTGCCTGAACTGTTTCCCTTTTTGGAATTACAGTCAGCGGGATGCCCCAGTTTCGTAAGTCTCCTTCATAGGTTTTGACTTAATGGGTTTTTTATTTTATTTTGAAAGATAATGACTGTCTTTCTTTATTGATCATTCGGAACCATCACTGTCTTTCTTTTTTTTGTAAGGACCTTTTTGGTGCCATTCGTTATGCACTTGGATCAACTGAGAGACTACCCTGCCCCAGGTTATGATTAAGGGTTTTAAATTTCGAAAAGAAAAACTCCTACTTCTTTGACTCAGAGGGGTTGACGAGAGATTATCTTCCTTATAACTCCAGTGTTTAGGGATTGAAACAATGTCTGTACTTCATCAGCGGGGTCTGTTCAAAAGCATACTGTAAAGATCGTGGTATCGTTTTCGTCATCCTCCCTCAAGAGGCTTAGAATTATTAATTGAGAGTTGACATCAGGAAAAAAATGAAAATAATTTGCATTTAGTGAATACGAATATATTATTTTAGAACAGACATATGCGATGCATTAATGAAATAACAATGTTTAACATGAGTAAATGTTTGAACAAAAGAAAGTTACAACTTGAAAATCCTAATGAACAAAAGTCTTTTCATCTCAGGGTTTGTCACTTCAAATGGTGAGTCTTGCAGGGATAGTAGAAGAACTCGGCCTGACCATCTTGGGTGAATTCCGCTGCTCCTTCGTCAATCAGGTCCTGAATCTTGTTCTTCAGAGACCAACAGTCGTTTGTATTATGCCCCGGGCTGTCGGAATGATAAGCGCAGCGGGCGTTGGGATTATACTTTGGTGACGCTATATTCTGATTCTTAGGAGGGTCCCTTAATGTAATCAGATTCAGTCTCAACAAGTGTTGTAGGGCTTGAGACAGCGACGTGTTGAGCTGGGTAAATTGCCTCCTGGGCTTGTTTGGCTCACTCTGATCAACCCTTTGCTCTGGGCGAGGTTGTTGTTGGACCTAAGAAGTAGTAGCAACTCGGAGAGGTCTATTCATTGGACCTGACCTTTGCCCTCTTGGAAGCTGTTCCATGACCTGGTCCCTGATTTGGGCTGGTTGCTTCATGCCTTGAGGAAGTTGGCTGATCATGGCTCTCAGCTCTCCTTGCTCCTGAGCTAAACCTTGAATGAGGGCCCTTTGCCCCAGCATCTGGGTTTTCAATGTGTCTACCTCAGCTTGTAGACGTTTCAGCTGTTCGTCCTTGTCATCTTCAGGACTCTTTCTGATCAGATTCCCCATGAGGAGTGTCCTCAACTCTTCCTGCCCCTTGGATAGGCTTAGGAAGATCTCTTTGAACTGAGTCTCTTGGGCAAGAAGGTCCTGGTTATCTTGTCGGGAAGCCATTGCTGAAATAAACAGCGGAGATGGTAAGTGACCTGTCAAAAGGGTACCTGTTATGCAATGATGTGTATGTATGCATGTAATATTTTCAAGGACCTCGCAGGGTAAACAAGAAAATTGCTAGCATTGGAATTTATAGCTTGGTTGAAGGACACCCGTGTTGTTGAGAATTCTTCTTCAAGGGTCAAAGGCTCACCATATCCAGTGGGTCATAGCCTCTGACTTTAGTCATCATGTCTGGTTTTGATTTCCAAACAACCTTGGTTAAGGGAACCTTCTTCAAGAGTCAGAGCTCACCATATCAAGTGGGTCATAGCCCCTGACAGCTTTGGCTAGAGGAAAATAAATCCTCTCTCCCCCTTGCTAGGTGTTTGATTTATCATGACCTGCATCACAAGCCTTAGAGATCCTTGAAATGGGTTAGGATGTATGCAATGGTATGATGTCATGATGCATGGGGTAATGTAGATAACCCTGTTATGAGTCCCAATTAAGGACTATAAACAAAACCTGCAAGAAACTTGGTAAACTTTATTACGAGTCCTAATTAAGGACTGCAAACCAAAACCTGCAAGAAATTTAGTAAACCCTGTTATGAGTCCCAATTAAGGACTATAAACAAAACCTGCAAGTAGTTCATGTGTCAGATAACAAATATGCAAATAGTCAAGTACGAAGGCACACAAGTCACACAAGAGAAGCCCTTAGAGTTTAGGCCAGCATGGGGGCTGGGTATTACCCTCTTGAAGTTAGTGGGCTCAACCTGTCCTATTAGAAGTAACCGGGTTCTAAGGGTCCCAATATCACGGGATTGCTTTCATTGTTCATCGTTTCGATTTAGCCACTGAACTGGCGACCGAAATATTCCAGGAGAGCAACCCTCAATTGAGTGTAGTATCGAGTATCAACCAACCTCGGACTGCACCAAAGTCAGTTATCTCACTACCCTAAAGAGGCCAAGATAGTTCAATTAAGGTTCCTAAGGTCTGTTGATGCTTCACGACACCACGCGGAGGCCCCGTACTCTCCTTGACTGAACTCAAGGGTTACCGGTACACACCAAAGTGCCACATCAACGTAGCAGACTGTTTCAACCATGTCGATATACCCCGCACAGTTCCCTCACAACCTTGTTGCTACTTTCTAAGAAGGTATCCCCCAGATCTGGGTTAGGATCTATAGAACTCCCAAGACAGTCCCACAATTTAAAGCAAACAAGGAAAGCAATTGAAAACACAGTTATAAACTAACCCTAAGGTACACCTCACTTTAAGTTAAGTCCCCAGCAGAGTCGCCAGTTCTGTGATCGGTGGATCTGGAACTGACTGTTTAACGCTGGTTCGCGAAATGTCGCGGAAGCAAGAGTCGCCACCGTCTTTTATTTTCTCCAAATGGAAAGGACAAAAGCACAGAAAAATTCCTTAAAGAGATTGCTCTCGGTTCGGGAGGTAGGTTATAGAAAGGGAAGGTGTTAGCACCCTTTCTATCCATGGTTATCCATGGGCTCTTAGATACTTGCTCTTTTGTGTTTTCAAAATTGGTTTGTTTGCTTTTCAACTGTGGGTTTTAAAAAGTTTCTTTGAAAATTTCAGTTCGACTCTTGTATCGGTCCTCAAGAGTGTTTGAAAAATTGCTTTCGAAAGCTTTTTGAAAATGTGTTGGTGTGAAAAGTATTTTTGAATTTGTTTTTGAGATTAGAGCAAGTATCTACGAGAACCTACCTACCCTAAGGAATTCGTCTGTGTAAATGTCCTTTAAAGTAGTGCCATCCCACCATTGAGAGGTAGGTAGCACCACCGTTGGAGGTGTTCGGGTCAATTCGAGGTTCGGGACATGGTGATCACCAGAGCAATGGGAAGACACCTTAGAAGCTACCCTCATGCCAGGTTCCCGGATCATGAGGACTTACTAAGACATCCTCTACTCGACGATCACCTTTCGAGGCAAGGCAACAGTGAGGCGTACCCTATGGGTGGTGTGTGATTTGTGTGTCATGTTCAGTTATTTTGCATTTATCTTGTTCATGTCAAAGTGATCTATGCGTTTGTTTTTATTTTTATTCATTCATTCTTGCATGCATTTATTAACAGTTAAAAAAAGTGCGGGAAATGTAAAATTCTAAACTATTACAAAAGGCGCGGGTCCACATCGCCAAAATTTCCAGGACCCGATTTGACAGAAAGTAAATAAAGAATTAAGGAAAAGGTAAAATGCGAGAAATTAATTACATGGCCTTGGGAGAATTACATCAATATTTAAAAGAAGGAATAAATAAAATGCGCGAATTGAATTGAAATTGAAAACGAGGGCGTTGGACCCTTTTGAAGTTAAATTGAAATTGAAAATTAATTAATTATTTATTGAAATAAAAGAAGTGTTTTTTAGGTTTTTTTGTATTTATGAAATAAGAAAATTAAAATTAAAATTAAAAGAAACCCTAATTCTAAGTTATTTTTAATTATTTGAGAAAAATGTTAAAGTTTAACTTAATTTACTAAAGAATTTATGTACATGTTTATTTACAAAATAAATTAGTAATTAATAATAATAATAATGATGAGAAAATTATTTATTAAAAAAAATGATGAAAAAGTTAAAAACCCTAATTTCTACATATTTAATTTATTAAGAAAAATATTAAAGTTTTAAAACCTAATTTAACTAAATTAATTATTTAACATTTATTTACAAAAATATTTAATAAGTAAATTAATTAACATATTCTTAGTTTTTGATTTTCTGGTTTTATATTATAAAAATTAATTCATGAATTTAAAGAAAACAATTAAAACAATTAAAAGAATGAAAAAGGAAAATCAAATAAAAAATAAAAATGATGCAAACCATGGGGATGTCTGGCCCTTTTTGGAGGTGAATTGGAGTGGTTTGGCCTCAACGTTCCTTAACCTTCTCAAGATGTCTGCCTCGCCATGTATTGGGGTCATGTGTAAAATGTTCTGTTTTGGCCATTTGGCTTTTGGCTTTTGGCCATTTGTGTCTTGGCCTCAACGTTTCTTAATGAACCTGTATGGGATCCTGTCTAAATCTGCAACCTCATGAACACATTAAATAAAATCATAAAAATTCAAATAAAACCAACATATGAAGAAATTTAATGTTTAGGCACAATATGACATGTATGAATGATTATACCCTTTTGATCATGGAGATCAAATCAATCTTACCCTTACTGGAAAATTAGTGACCTGAATGCTTTTATGCCTTACTGGAAAATTAGGATCATGGAGATCAAGCCAGCCTTATCCTTACTAAAGAAGTAGTGAGGTATTGGTTTGTAACTGTGATGACTTGTTTGTAGTGAGAGAGGGATTTGTAATAAGGATTTCAAGGTTTTAGGGTTCTTGAAAGAGTTTGATATTCTAACAGTGTTGTGGCAAAGTTTTTTTCTCTCTTTTTTTTCCCTCTGCGGTTTGTGTGAAAAGAATGTGATTATATAATGAAAATTAGGGTAAAGCAAATGGGCTTTGAATGTGCAATTGGGCCTCCAATATTCACTTGAATTCGTCACTTTCCAGGCTAAATCGCAGGGACTTAAGTGCATTTTTTGAAGTTGAAATGTGAAAACAAAATGTAGCCGACATCGAGAACTAACTCCTGTCCGAAAATCGACTCAATCGGATAAACGGTGAATTAGTTATGAATTTTTGAAGTTTCAGCTCAGACAAACTTATTTTGGGCTTCAGTGTCGACTCTGACACGTTCTTCAATAAAAAAACTGGTATTGATAGGTGCATAATTTGGTCTCGACTTTTGAAGCAAAGTTGTAGATCTATGAGTCAGTAACCTTGTGTAAAAATATGAGTCCAATCCGATAAAAATTGACCGAGTTATGAATTTTCGAAGTTTCGGCTCAGATGAAATAATATTCAGCATTCAGGATTTTCAGCGTGTCACGCACTCTGAGTAAAAAACGAAGGCCTTTTGAATACCGTTTGAACTCAATGCCTTCTGTGAAAATGTAGCCAACTCAATTTGTGAATTTTTGGCACCGGAACCAGCTCGATACGATGAAAATCGACCAAGTTATGATTTTCTGAACATGACGCAAATAAACTTCTGTCACCAATTTTCTGCACGAAAATACTTGATAAATCCACATTTTTGAAGACCTTCTGATCGAAATTGGCTTCCAGCCGTGAGAGATGAAAACGTAGATAATGTCAAGACGGAATTTTGGCCACCGGAACGGGTTCAAAACGAGTCATGATCTTCAAGTTATGAATTTTTTAGCGCGTAAAAACTGCACTTTCAGCACACTTTTTCACTATATTTCTTCAAGAAAACTCACACATTCGGATACCTTCTTTAAAGAATTGACTCTTGAGCCGAACCTGAATTTGAGAATACGTTATCAGAGATATCTTGGTGAAAGAACACCTGAATATAACGCGCCGGGTTGGACTTGTGAATTTTCTTGAAATGTTTTGAGAAATATGGGAGGGCAAATTTTGGGGTACAACACCTCCCAACAAGAGATGGAGGAAATCCTGAAAATAATAAAGAAGAGTGATTTCAATGTTGTCGAGCAGCTGGGGCATACGCCCTCCAAGATCTCCATGCTCTCCTTATTGCTATGCTCCGAGGCCCATGCTAAGGCCTTGATCTCATTTCTCAAGACGACCCATGTGCCACAGGAGACATCTGCAGTCCAGTTCACTGACTGCGTAGCAAATCTGACAGCGGACAATGGCTTGGGTTTCTCAGACGCTGACCTGACTGCAAAAGGAAGAGACCACAATGACGCCCTGCATGTCTCTATTGAATGCAGGGGCACTACTCTGGCGCATGTATTGGTGGATACTGGTTCTTCTTTGAATGTGCTACCCAAGAAGGCTTTAGACCGTTTGGATTGTGAAGGCCTGGAACTGAAACCCAGCAATATCATCGTCAGGGCCTTTGACGGTTCAAAAAGGATGGTTCATGGAGAGGTTGACATCCCTATTCGTGTGGGCTCTCAGGTGTTTGACTCTACTTTTTATGTGATGGATATCCGTCCATCGTACTCTTGTCTACTGGGTCGACCTTGGATCCATAAAGCTGGAGCAGTGACCTCTACCTTGCACCAGAAGCTGAAATACCCCGTCAGAGGGAAGATCGTCACTGTGCAAGGAGAGGAGGAGTATATGGTGAGCCACTTGAATTCCTTCAGATATATTGAGATGGACAGGGAGTTTATTGAAACCCCCTTTCAGCATTTCGAAGAAGTATTTCCAATTGCAGCAGCAACAGAAACAGCGGTCGAAGAGGAGGTTCCTTTGAAGATGGCTTCTCTAAAGGATGCCCGGGCTGTGGTTCAGAAAGGTGAATGTACTAACTGGGGCAGGCTTCCCGACTTTACACAGAAAACTGATAAATTTGGACTGGGTTTTACTGCAGAGGGTCAGAAAGCTATGCGGAAGGCGAAGATCAGAAGACCTCCTGTGCTCATTACAAATCTAGGAGTGAATGTTGTTGGGGAGGACAATGAAGTGGACAAAGCTGAGTTCAATAGCTGGATCTACCCGACGACCGAAGGCGGATTGACCAATTGGATTGTCAAAGACCATACTCCTGTTACTTTTGTTACGCAGTAATAAACTTCTTTGTTTTGTTATTTGTAATAAGCAATAAATAAACTCTATGGCCCGGTGTCTTACCCGAGGCACCGTGGTTTCATTTGTGAGGGCATATAAATTGTCATTCCATATATCATAAATGAAAATCTTGGACGTTTTCTCGCATTTCAAATCTTATGCTCCTTTTCTGTCTTTCTTTCCTTTACATATATTGCAAAACAACTGTATTTACACACACTCACTCATACAGGTTTCAATCCACTCTGGATCTCACTGATAACGACTCTGCTACTGCCAATTATGACTTCGAAAATTCGATCAACTTAGCCGAAGACGAAGGTGAAGATGATTGCGAAGTGCCTGGCAAGCTTGCAAGACTGTTACTTCAGGAAGAGAGGGCAATTCAACCACATGAAGAGCCAGTGGAGATAATAAACTTGGGTACTGAGGCAGACAGGAAAGAGGTAAAGATTGGTGCCAACCTAGAGCTCAGCGTGAAGCAACGGTTGACTAAAATGCTACATGATTATATGGAGATCGTTGCCTGGTCCTACGAAGACATGCCCGGGTTGGATACCGATATTGTGGTCCATCACTTGCCTACTAAGGAAGACTGCCCTCCGGTTAAGCAAAAGGTCCGCCGTATGCGTCCAGAGATGTCTGAGAAGATTAAAGCCGAGGTTATGAAACAGTTTGATGCTGGGTTTCTCGCAGTGACTTCTTATCCTCAGTGGGTTGCTAATGTGGTGCCGGTACCAAAGAAAGACGGTAAGGTCAGAATGTGTGTCGATTACAGGGATCTGAACAGGGCCAGCCCCAAGGATGACTTCCCTTTACCTCACATTGATGTCCTTGTTGATAATACAGCTTAGCATAAGGTGTTCTCTTTCATGGATGGCTTTTCAGGTTACAATCAGATCAAGATGGCACCTGAAGACATGGAGAAGACTATCTTTGTTACTCAGTGGGGCACCTTCTGCTACAAGGTCATGCCTTTTGGACTAAAGAACACTGGGGCAACCTACCAACGTGCCATGGTTGCTTTATTTCATGATATGATCCATCATGATATAGAAGTGTATGTTGACGACATGATCGCAAGGTCCCAAACTGAGGAAGAGCACCTAGATCATCTGCAGAAATTGTTTGACCAGTTGAAATTATACAAGCTGAGGTTGAACCCGAACAAGTGCACCTTCGGGGTAAGATCTGGAAAGTTGCTAGGCTTCATTGTAAGCGATAAGGGTATTCAAGTGGACCCTGCCAAGGTTAAAGCTATTCAAGAGATGCCAGTGCCTAAGACAGAGAAAGAAGTCAGAGGTTTTTTAGGATGCCTGAATTACATTGCTCGGTTCATCTCACACCTAACTGCTACTTGTGAACCAATCTTCAAGCTGCTGAAGAAAGATCAGGTAGTACGTTGGAACGATGAATGTCAGGCTGCTTTTGACAGAATCAAAGAGTATCTCCAAGAACCACCCATCCATATGCCACCGGTTGAAGGGAGACCTCTGATACTATACCTGACAGTACTTGACAACTCAATGGGGTGTGTGCTGGGGCAGCATGACGAGTCTGGCCGAAAAGAGCATGCCATTTATTACCTTAGCAAAAAGTTTACCGACTGTGAGACCCGATACTCACTGCTTGAGAAAACTTGCTGCGCTTTGGTATGGGCTGCTCGCCGGCTGAGACAGTATATGCTGACTCACACTACCTTGTTAATCTCAAAGATGGATCCTATAAAGTACATATTTGAAAAGCCTGCTCTGTCTGGGAGAATTGCAAGATGGCAAATGATCTTGACGGAATACGACATTCAGTACACGACCCAGAAAGCCATCAAGGGAAGTGTATTGGCAGACCACTTGGCACATCAGGCCGTAGATGACTATCAGTCAATGAACTTCGAGTTTCCGGATGAGAGCATCATGATAGTGACTGATTGTGAAGTACCTAGACCGGATGAAGGACCTGAGGAAGGATCCCGATGGTCTATCCACTTTGACGGAGCCTCCAACGCTTTGGGTAACGGTATCGGCGCCATAATCATATCACCTCAAGGCACTCATACTCCACTCACTGCCCGGTTATGTTTTAACTGTACCAACAACATGGCGGAGTATGAGGCATGCATCATGGGCCTTCAAGCTGCAATCGACTTAAGGATCAAGTTTCTGAGTGTCTTCGGAGATTCCGCTCTTGTGATCAATCAGATCAAAGGAGAGTGGGATATGAAACATCCGAATCTTATTCCTTACAGAGAATGTGTGTTGACCTTGATCCCCCACTTCACGAAGATAACCTTTGAACACTTTCCGAGAGAGGAGAATCAGCTGGCGGACGCGTTAGCTACAATGTCTTCTATGTTCAAGGTCAAATGGGATAATGAGGCTCCCCGGATCATCATCTGGAAACTGGACGAACCGGCATACTGTTGTGATCTCGAGACTGAATTGGTGACTGAGAAGCCTTGGTACCATGAGGTGAAGAGATATCTGGAAGCTCAGGAATACCCTGAGGGTGCCTCTGTCAATGATAAGAAGTTCCTGAGAAGGTTCGCAGCAAAGTTCTTCCTTAGCAATGGCATCTTGTACAAGCGGAACCATGATTCGACCTTACTGCGTTGTGTGGATAAGACTGAAGCGGAAAGGATCATGGAAGAGTTACATGAAGGGACCTTTGGTACACACTCCAGTGGACACACTATGGCGAAGAAGATCCTACGGGCAGGGTATTTCTGGTCCACCATGGAAGCAGACTGCTACCAACATTCTCGGACATGCCACAAATGCCAGATATATGCAGACAAGGTGCATGTTCCTCCAGTTCCTCTGAATGTTCTGACTGCGCCTTGGCCGTTTGTAATGTGGGGCATAGACATGATCGGTGAGATTAAACCTACGGCATCTAATGGGCATCGCTTCATCCTAGTGGCGATTGATTATTTTACAAAGTGGGTTGAAGCAGCTTCCTACGCTACGGTAACCAAGACTGTTGTGGCACAGTTCATTCGACATAATCTGATCTGTCGGTACGGCGTCCCAGAGAGGATCATTACAGACAACGGTACCAATCTGAATAATAAGATGATCACTGAGCTCTGCGAGCAGTTCAAAATACAGCACCACAATTCTTCTCCTTACAGACCAAAGATGAATGGGGCTGTAGAAGCAGCAAATAAGAACATTAAGAAAATTGTGCAGAAGATGACAGTGACTTATAAAGATTGGCACGAGATGTTACCGTTCACTCTACATGGGTACCGTACCTCAGCCAGGACGTCAACCGGGGCAACTCCTTTCTCTTTGGTTTACGGTATGGAGGCAGTCTTACCGATCGAAGTGCAAATACCCTCTCTCCGGATAATGAAGGATGCAAATCTGAACGAAGATGATTGGATCCAGACACGACTTGATCAGCTAAACCTTATTGATGAGAAGAGACTTGCTGCTATCTGCCATGGTCAGACGTATCAGAAACGGATGATCAGGGCATTTAACAAAAAGGTCAGACCATAAGAATATCAAGTTGGGGATCTGGTAATCAAGCGAATCATCCTTCCTCAGAGTGATCCAAGGGGCAAATGGACCCCTACGTACGAAGGGCCATTTGTGGTTAAGCATGTGTTCTCAGGAGGAGCCATGATTCCGACCAACATGGATGGTGACGACCTTCCTCACCCCGCCAATGCAGACATAGTAAAAAGATACTACGCATGAAAAAAGACCCGCTAGGCTGACATGCCTAGGCAAAAATTAGGACTTCCCGGCGAACCAAAAGGGTTCGGGCAAAATGAAGGGATGAAATAAAAAAAAATCTGTACACCCGGCAAGTCGAAAACCTGAAAAGGCGGCTTGGGCAAAAATGGGTATCCCGGTGGACTGAAAACCCGAAAGGGCAGTCCAGGCAAAAGTTAGGGATAAAGCGTAATACTATGTCTCATTGGATCACTTTGCATCCAGAATCCGGTATCTACATCAAGTTCAGACGACATCAATCAGTCAGCTTCACTTCCAACCAAGGTCATCAAGTGATGAGACGCTCGGAGATATAAAGGCAATAGCAGAGTTGAAATCCAGTGGGATCATTCATTTCACACAGCTGTTTTATTTTCTCTTGTACAAAATTTGTATAAACTCTTTTTGTTCGGCGGCGTTCTCTTACTAGGACGTCAGCCTCTTGTACATAAAACACCTATTTACAGGAAATTCAAAAATCAATAAAAATCACCTTCCAGTTAAAATTGCCAGTTGTTTTTTCTTTTCTGTTTTGTTTTGCGAAGAACGTCCAAGGTTCAATTTGTGATATATGCATTGATAATAATTTTCTAACTCATGAATATTTGCATACGAAACAAAGGATTAATTACAGGTAACATTAGAAACAGGGGCAATAAAGAGTTGTCTAAGCAATCTAATTGTTCTATCCTCCAAAGGTATCAAGGTAGGTTCAGCTGAAGAACATAACCAGATATCTTAATTCCCCAGAGAGTGACTCAGCAAGGCAGTACACTCTCCTCAAGCAAAGTTGTCAAACCTTAAGGAAGTTGGGTATCCTCCAGCAGAGCTCAACATTCCCCAGCAGTACAGGTATTCTTAACAAGCATCCCCGGTAGTCTTGGTCTAAAGATTGTTCCCCGGCGGTATATCAAACATTCAGCGAAGCCTTTTCCCAATACAGTTCAAAACTTCCCCAGGAGAGTCCAGCCCAGTTTCCCCAGGAAAGTTGGAAACCATCTCCCCAAGCAGTAAGCTTATCCCCAGTAGATTCTGGAAGCTTATCCTCGCAGAACACGAACGCGTCCCCCGGCTTTATTCAAAGAGTTATTTCCTTACCAGGATATAACTGGGTTATCCTCAGCCAAAAGCCACGGAAAGAGCGTCCTCGACGAAGTCTTCTTATCCCCAGCGAAGTCTATTAACACTTCCAACACAACAAGGGTATCCCCAGCAAGTTATTATCAACAACTCAACAAAGTACCTCTCTCCCCACAGAGTATTGCTCTCCAGCAAGATCACTAGAGTGCTTTTCTCCCCGCAGAGTAATCATTCGCCAAGTTTATTCCCCAACGGAGTTATCTTCTCCTACCGGTATTCTTGCAACTATCATCCCCAGCGGAGGCAAAAATATATTCTCTAACATCAGCCCAGGAGTGACTTCCCGGCACCCGTCAAGGATTTACTTTCCTAGACGAAAACATACATTCCTAAACATCACATACATCATTATAGCATGCATATACGCATCATATCTTACAAATCTCATTTATGTTGAGAACATCATTGCTTGATCCATATCATGCATTGCATATGACTGACCTTTACCTTTCAGGAAAGATCCAGTTAAGCTCTCAGCTATATCCAAGACCTAGACCGGTTCAGTTAAATCGACTCCAAAGATTTCTCTGTTTCTTATCCAGTCAAAGCCTTCTCTGGTTCAGTCAGATCGACCCTAAGATCTCCCTGTCTCTTATCCAGTTGAAGACATTTCAAAACCTAGACCGGTTCAGTTAATCGACACTAAGATTTTCTATTTCTTATCCAGTCCAAGGCCTTCTCTAGTCCAGTTAAATCGACCCCAAACAGATTTTCCTGATAAAGACTCAGTAGAAGTTATCCAAGATTCTCTCAATGATTGCTGTTGAGGTTGTAGTCGCCTATGGTTCTCTCCCCGATACTGCGGAGGTGGTAATCCCAAGATTCGTTCAACGATTGCTGTTGAAGTTGAAGTTACCCAAGATTCTCTCAACGATTGCTATTGAGGTTGTAGTCGCCTATGGTTCTCTCCCCGATACTGCGGAGGTGGTAATCCCAAGATTCGCTCAACGATTACTGTTGAAGTTGAAGTTATCCAAGATTCTCTCAATGATTTCTATTGAGGTTGTAGTCGCCTATGGTTCTCTCCCCGATACTGCGGAGGTGGTAATCCCAAGATTCGCTTAACGATTGCTGTTGAAGTTGAAGTTATCCAAGATTCTCTCAATGATTGCTATTGAGGTTGTAGTCGCCTATGGTTCTCTCCCCGATACTGCGGAGGTGGTAATCCCAAGATTCGCTCAACGATTGCTGTTGAAGTTGAAGTTATCCAAGATTCTCTCAATGATTGCTATTGAGGTTGTAGTCGCCTATGGTTCTCTCCCCGATACTGCGGAGTTGGTAATCCCAAGATTCGCTCAACGATTGTTGTTGAAGTTGAAGTTATCCAAGATTCTCTCAATGATTGCTATTGAGGTTGTAGTCGCCTATGGTTCTCTCCCCGATACTGCGGAGGTGGTAATCCCAAGATTCGCTCAACGATTGCTGTTGAAGTTGAAGTTATCCAAGATTCTCTCAATGATTGCTATTGAGGTTGTAGTCGCCTATGGTTCTCTCCCCGATACTGCGGAGGTGGTAATCCCAAGATTCGCTCAATGATTGCTGTTGAAGTTGAAGTTATCCAAGATTCTCTCAATGATTGCTGTTGAGGTTGTAGTCGCCTTTGGTTCTCTCCCCGATACTGCGGAGGTAGTAATCATCCCAAGATTTTCTCAACGATTGCTGTTGAGGTTAAAATCGCCAAGGTTCTCTCACCGTTCCTGTTGAGGTAGTAACCATCCCTGGTTCATTTATCACCGTTTGAAGCTCCAGATTCAGCTCCTGTAACCAGTCAGGACACATCTATACAAAGCATCTGAAGACTAGCTCCTGCAACATGTCAGGTACTCATTTTTCTTTTGCAGGTACGTAGGTTCTCGCTAAGGAAACTCTTATGCGACCGATATCCAGATGGAATCTATAAGCCCATCCACCTTCCATCATCCCTTAGCATGGCATCTATAAGCCCATCATCCTATCCGTCAATCTCCAAATGGCATCTGTAAGCCCATTCCCTACCACTGCTACTATGTGAGCGCAAATTTCTGGGCACTCTAGTGTTCAATCATCTTCCACCTTCGGATTACGAAAGGCACGTCAGCCAATCTACCTCCTCAGGTCTAAGAAGATTGAACAGGGGCAACTGTTGTACCCCAAAATTTGCCCTCCCATATTCTTCAAGATTTGTCAAAAGCATGCTTCAAAGTTCCCCAAGGGTTGCACAGTTCAAAGGCCTCCTAACAGTCAAAATTAGGGTTTTGGTTCTGACAAAGAAAATGAAGTTTCCAAGGGTCCAATCAAGTCCCACATGCCTATAAACATGGTCAAGCATCCTCATACAAAGTTTCAAGACTTACAGCACAAGATTGCACAGTCAAAAACCCTAATTGCACTACAGTCAACTGTAGGGGCAAAATGGTCATTTGACAGTCAAAAGTTCAAATTTTTGGTCAACATCTCATTTTGAAGCCACAAACATCATTTGATCAATGCTTGATCATGATTCTCAAAGCTTGGCTCAAAAATCATCAAGATGCAAAAGTTTCCATATTTGGACAGTTGAAAAAGTCAACTGTAAATTGACCAGGGCATAACTTTCACATGGATTATCAGAAAAATTCCATCCAAAGCTCATTTTGAAGTTAAAGACATTTCCTACAACTCCTCTTCACACTTAAAGTCCAAGAAATGCTCTCACAAAAAGTTATCAATTTCAACATTATAGGTCATTTTCAAAAGTCAACAAAAAGGGACTTTAAGTCAAAGGCCATAACTTGAGATTGGTAAATCAAAATGACATGGGACCAAAGGCATTGGTTAGAGGACTCAAAGACCTTTCCAAAATGTCCAAGAACATGAGAAAAGCTTAAGAATTGAGCAAGTTATGCCTTGTGGAAGTTGGGAAATTTTTGGATATTTTGAAAAGTCAACATTGCTTCAAATGACCTAAAAATGCTAATGGGCCTCTTTTTCTTCCACAATTCATCATCCAAGGCATGTGCACGACCATTTGGCCCAAAGGGAAGTTTTTATCATTTTTATTTTATTTATTTGGATTTTTAATTATCAATAATTCATTTAATTAAAATAAATAGGTGAAAAATACTAAACCTAATTTTCTAAATCTTTTTGTGCATAGAATAGGCTTAAGATTTCGTGTACAATCAAATATGGAAGGAATTATGGTGATTGGATATGATTGAGACCAAATATGTTTGAAAAAGATTGGAAAAATTATGGCTTGAAAATCAAATATCTTTTTCATCAATTCATGGATTTTCTGATCAAATTCTTTGACCTAATCGTTCACCTATACATACTAATGCAAACCCTGCTCCTCAAAAGGTCCAAGCTGCGCAAAAAAAGCCAAGAACAAAACTTGAATTTTCTCAAAAAAGTCAAATACTGAAAACGGTTTTCCAGGGCGATTCAAGCTGAGATAATCATCTCATCACCTTCCCGAGGCATCAAGCAACGTGCCTGAATAGATTTCCACGTCCCTAACGCCCAGAATTGGTGAATAGGATTCAAACTTTTTCACATTTTTTCCATAATCGTGTTCTAATATTTAAGCATTTTCATGGCATTTCTTTCATGGATTCTGACTAATTGGATGATTCTATAACTAACCATGTGATTGAATTGAGTTTTTATGCACTATATGCAAAAACGCCATTGTTGTCTTTTAGGGTTTTCAAAGCTGTGAATTGGGGTTTCCCATTTAAGGAACAATTGAGATTTGAGACCTGGATCATTGAAACAAGCGTGCTTGGACGAAAAGAACCCAACCCTCGCGCCTAATTTATGAGGCCATATGGCCTATTCGCTATTTTCCAGAAAGGTGCATAAGGGAACGGTTCAAAACCGTTGCCAATTTCTGTTATGTTTCAGGCAAAAAACAAAACAAGGAGGAAGATGATGAAGTGTCAGTACGTGGTAGGACGATTTGAATTTACGCGCTAATTTTCCACTAACTTTTGTTTTCCATTATATTATTTGTCTTCCATAGGATAATCAAAATGCGCTCATAGCTCCACTGGTCAAAGGACACGCTGGTAACCCCTGGGACCTGGGTTCGAATCCCAGGTCCCCCACCCCTTCAATATTGTTTTCCTATTAATGATTCTATGCAGTTTCAGCACTAAGGACCACCAGGCGTCCATAATTTCTAGCTTGCCACTTAGCCAATAATGCCAATCCAAGGGACCAGATCTGGTGAATACCATGGGTTGCAGTCAACACTTCCACACGCTGGCAAGGAAAGTCAACTAGGCCATGAGTTTAATGGTCCTCAAATGCTAACAAGCCCTCCAATTTGGGGACAGACCCCCCTAGGTTTGCAACATCTTTTCTATTTTATTTTATTTTTTTATTTTGATTCAATTATTTCTTTTTTTTAATTCAATTCTTTAATTTAATTATTTTTCATAAAAAACATAAAAACAATAAAAAATCAGAAAAAAGACAAAGATAAGTATTTTCACTTAATGTTATTTTTTGTAAATAAACTTCATTAATTGATTTTAGCTTTTAAACTTAGGGTTAAATTTTAATATTTTTCTTAATCAATCTAAAATTTGGTAGAATTAGGGTTTGTAATAATTTTTATCTTTTCTTTTCTTTTCTTTCATAATAATTAATTATTAAAATATAGTTATTTTTATAAATCAAAATTGCATGTAAATAATTAGGTTAATTTAGGTTTAACTTTAATATTTTTTCTTAATAAATAAAAGTTATAGAATTAGGGTTAATATTTTATTTTAATTAATCTTTCTCATTAAAAATTCATAAATACAAAAAATCTCAAAAATAATAATTTCTTTTTTTCTTTTTAATTTTCCTTAATTTAATCATTTAATTTAATTTCGCAAAAAGGGTCCAACGCCCTCGTTTCTAATTTTAATTCAAATCGCGCATTTATTTTCTTTTCGTATAATTTTTATGTACCTCTCCCAAGGCCTTGTAAATTCGGACATTTATCTTTCGTACTTTAATTCTTTATTTGCTTTCTGTCAAAACGGGTCCTGGAAATTTTGGCGATGTGGACCCGCGCCTTTGTAATAGTTTAGAATTTTACCTTTCCGCGCTTTCTTAACTGTTAAATAAATGCATGCAAGAATGAATGATTAAATAAAAACAAACGCATAGATCACTTTGACATGAACAAGATAAATGCAAATGAACATGACACACAAATCACACACCACCCCTAGGGTACGCCTCACTGTTGCCTTGCCTCGAAAGGTGATCATCGAGTAGAGGATGTCTTAGTAAGTCCTCATGATCCGGGAACCTGGCATGAGGGTAGCTTCTAAGGTGTCTTCCTATTGCTCTGGTGATCACCATGTCCCGAACCTCGAATTGACCCGAATACCTCCAACGGTGGTGCTACCTACCTCTCAATGGTGGGATGGCACTACTTTAAAGGACATTTACACAGACAAATTCCTTAGGGTAGGTAGACGACTCTAAACAATTGCTCTAATTTCAAAACAAATTCAAAAAATACTTTTCACACCGACACCTTTTCAAAAAGCTTTCGAAAGCAACTTTTCAAACACTCTTGAGGACCGATACAAGAGTCGAACTGAAATTTTCAAAGAAACTTTTTAAAAACCCACAGTTGAAAAGCAAACAAACCATTTTTGAAAACACAATGAGCAAGTATCTAAGAGCCCATGGATAACCATGGATAGAAAGGGTGCTAACACCTTCCCTTCCTATAACCTACCTCCCGAACCGAGAGCAATCTCTATAAGGAATTTTTCTGTGCTTTTGTCCTTTCCATTTGGAGAAAATAAAAGACGGTGGCGACTCTTGCTTCCGCGACATTTCGCGAACCAGCGTTAAACAGTCAGTTCCAGATCCACCGATCACACTCATGAAGAGCCAATTGAGCCAATTAACTTGGGTACTGAAGAGCACAAGAAAGAAGTCAAGATAGGTGTGGATCTGGAGCATAGTGTCAAGGAGCGGTTAATTCAGATGCTACATGACTATGTTGAGGTTTTTGCCTGGTCATATGAAGACATGTTGGGACTTAACACCGATATTATGGTTCATCGCTTACCTACAAAAGAGGACTGCCCTCCAGTGAAACAGAAGGTTCATCGTATACGGTCAAAGATGTCAGAAAAGATCAAGGCTAAAGTCATGAAACATTTCAATGTTGGTTTCTTAGCCGTCACCTATTATCCACAATGGGTTGCTAACGTGGTTCTGGTACCGAAGAAGGACGGTAAGGTACGTATGTGTGTGGATTACAAAGACCTGAATAGGTTAATCCCTAAGGATGACTTTCCCCTTCCCCATATTGATGTTCTGGTTGACAACACCACACAACATAAGGTATTCTCCTTCATGGATGGTTTCTCCGGGTACAATCAGATCAAAATGGCACCCGAGGACATGGAGAAAACGACCTTCATCACACAGTGGGGCACTTTCTGTTACAAAGTTATGCCATTTGGGCTAAAGAACACCGGGGCAACCTATCAACGTGCCATGGTAGCTTTGTTTCATGATATGATCCATCACGAGATAAAGGTCTACGTGGATGATATGATAGCCAGGTCTCATACTGAAGAAGAGTACCTCGATCACCTACAAAAGCTATTTGAAAGTTTGAAGAAATACACACTGAGGCTAAACCCGAATAAGTGCACCTTTGGAGTAAGATCCAGTAAGCTCTCAGGCTTCGTTGTCACACTGAGAAGGAAGTCAGGGGATTCTTGGGACGTCTAAATTACATTTCCAGATTCATTTCCCACCTAACCGCTACTTGTGAGCTAATCTTCAAATTACTGAAGAAAGATCAAGCAGTGAAGTGGAATGACGATTGCCAGAATGCCTTTGACAAAATTAAAGAATATCTCCAAGAGCCTCCAATTTTGATGCCGCCAGTCGAAGGAAGATATCTGATCATATACTTAACAGTGTTAGAGAATTCAATGGGGTGTGGGTTGGGGCAGCATGACGAGTCTGGTCGAAAAGAGCATGCAATATACTACCTTAGCAAAAATTTTACCGACTGTGAAACAAGATACTCACTGCTCGAGAAAACTTGCTGCGCTTTGGCATGGGCTGTTCGTCGACTAAGACAGTATATGTTGACCCACACTACCTTGTTGATATCTAAAATGGATCCCATTAAATACATCTTTGAGAAGCCCGCTCTCTCCGGGAGAATAGCAAGATGGCAAATGATCCTGACCGAATTCCGCATTCAGTATACAACCCATAAGGCAATTAAGGGAAGTGTGCTAGCCGATCATTTGGCTCATCAGGCTGTGGATGACTATTAATACATGAATTTAGAGTTCCCGGATGAGAACATCATGTTGGTAACTGATTGTGAAGAACTTGGACCAGATGAAGGACCTGAAAAAGGATCTCGATGGACTATGGCTTTTGACGGAGCTTCCAACACTCTTAGCAGTGGCATCGACACTGTGATCATATCTCCTGAAGCTGTCATACTCCTTTCACTGCCAGATTATGCTTCAATTGCACCAAGAATATGGTTGAGTATGAAGCATGTATCATGGGTCTCAAAGCCGCTATCGACTTGAGGATTAAATTCTTGAGTGTATTTGGAGACTCAACCCTAGTAATCAGTCAGATTAAAGGAGAATGGGACACAAAGCATCCCAATCTCATCCCTTACAAAGACCATGTGTTGACATTGATTCCATACTTTGAAGAAATTACCTTTGAGCATTTTCCACGAGAGGAAAATTAACTAGCGGATGCGCTAGCTACTATGTCATCCATATTCAAGGTCAGATGGGATAATAAGGCTCCTCAGATCACTATTGAAAGGATGGATGAACTCACATACTATCATGAGATTGATACTAAAGAAGTAATGGACAAGCCTTGGTTCCATGAAGTCAGAAGATACCTCGAAGCCCAAGAGTATCCTGAGGGAGCTTTAGTTAATGATAAGAAGTTCCTAAGAAGGTTCTCTACCAAGTTCTTCCTCAGTAACGAAATCCTCTACAAGCGCAACCACGACTCTACCTTGCTATGGTGTGTAGACAAGAGAGAAGTAGAAAATATTATGGCTGATTTACACGAAGGTACCTTTAGCACCCATTCTAGTGGGCACACAATGGCTAAAAAGATCCTACGGGCAGGATACTACTGGTCCACTATGGAAGCAGACTATTATCAGCATTCGCGAACTTGTCACAAATGCCAGATCTATGCTGATAAGGTGCATGTGCCTTCGGTTCCTCTAAACGTCTTGAATGCTCCTGGGTCGTTCGCAATGTGGGGCATTGACATGATTGGAGAGATCAGACCTACAACTTCTAATGGACACCACTTCATCCTGGTTGCCATTGATTACTTTACAAAATGGGTCGAGGTAGCTTCATTTGCTTTTGTTACCAAGAACATTGTGGCCCGTTTCATCAGATATAACCTTATATGTCGATACGATAATCCAGAAAGAATCATTACAGATAATGGTACCAATCTCAATAACACCACGATCACCGAGCTCTGCGCGCAATTCAAGATCCAGCATCATAACTCTTCTCCTTACTGACCGAAGATGATTGGCACTGTAGAAGCTGCTAATAAAAATATCAAGAAGATCATACAGAAGATGACAGTGACATATAAAGACTGGAACGAGATGTTACCATTTGCTTTCATGGTTACCGCACCACAATGTGCACATTAACAAGGGCAACTCATTTCTCTCTGGTGTACGGTATGGAAACTGTCCTACCCATTGAAATCCAGATCCCTTCCTTAAGAATCATGAAGGAGGCATGTTTGAATGAAGACGAATAGGTTCAGACTCGACTTGACCAATTAAACTTGATTAACAAGAAGAGGCTCGCGACTGTCTATCATGGTCAGATATACCAAAAATGTATGATTAAAGCTTTTAACAAGAAGGTCATACGTCAGGTATATCAGGCTGGTGATCTGGTAATCAAGCGCATTATCCTGCCGCAAGGTGATCCCATGGGAAAATGGACTCCCACATACGAAGGACCATTTGTGATCAAAAACACATTTTCTAGTGGGGCCATGATCTTAACTACTATGGACGGTGATGACCTTCCACACCCTGTAAATGCAGACATAGTTAAAAGATACTACGTGTTGTACCCCAAAATTTGCCCTCCCATATTTCTCAAAATATTTCAAGAAAAATTCACAAGTCCAACCCGGCGCGTCATATTCAGGTATTCTTTCGCCAAGATATCTCTGATAACGTATTCTCAAATTCAGGTTCGGCTCAAGAGTCAATTCTTTAAAGAAGGTATCCGAATGTGTGAGTTTTCTCGAAGAAGTATGGTGAAAAAGTGTGCTGAAAGTGCAGTTTTTATGCGCTAAAAAATTCATAACTTGAAGATCGTGGCTCGTTTTGAACCCATTCCGGTGGCCAAAATTCCGTCTTGACATTATCTACGTTTTCATATCTCACGGCTGGAAGCCAATTTCGATCAGAAGGTCTTCAAAAATGTGGATTTATCAAGTATTTTCATACAGAAAATTTGTGACAAAAGTTTATTTGCGTCATGTTCAGAAAATCATAACTTGGTCGATTTTCATTGTATCGAGCTGGTTCTGGCGCCGAAATTTCACAAATTGAGTTGGCTACATTTTCAAAGAAGGTATTGAGTTCAAACGGTATTCAAAAGGCCTTCATTTTTTGCTCAGAGTGCGTGACACGCTGAAAATCCTGAATGCTGAATATTATTTCATCTGGGCCGAAACTTCGAAAATTCATAACTCGGTCAATTTTTATCGGATTGGACTCATATTTTTACACAAGGTCCCTGACTCATAGATCTACAACTTTGCTTCAAAAGTCGAGACCGGATTATGCTCCGATCAATACCAGTTTTTTATTGAAGAACGTGTCAGAGTCGACACTGGAGCCCAAAATAAGTTTGTCTGAGATGAAACTTCAAAAATTCATAACTAATTCACCGTTTATCCGATTGAGCCGATTTTCGGACAGGAGTTAGTTCTCGATGTAGGCTACATTTTGTTTTCACATTTCAACTTCAAAAATTGCACTTAAGTCTCTACGATTTAGCCTGGAAAGTGACGAACTCAAGTGAACATGGAGGCCCAATTGCACATTCAAAGCCCATTTTCTTTACCCTAATTTCCATTATATAATCACTTTCTTTTCACACAAACCAGAGAAGAGAAAAGAGGAGAGAGGAGGAAAAGAGAGAAAAAACCTTGCCACAACACTGTTAAAATATCAAATTCTTTCAAGAACCCTAAAACTTTGAAATCCTTATTACAAATCCCTCTCTCACTACAAACAAGCCATCACAGTTACAAACCAACACCTCACTACTTCTTCAGTAAGGATAAGGCTGGCTTGATCTCCATGATCCAAAGGGCATAAAAGCATTCAGGTCACTAATTTTCCAGTAAGGGTAAGATTGATTTGATCTCCATGATCAAAAGGGTATAATCATTCATACATGCCATATTATGCCTAAACATTAAATTTCTTCATATATTGGCTTTATTTGTATTTTATGATTTTATTTAATGTGTTCATGAGATTCAACACTGCAGATTTAGACAGGATCCCATGCAGGTTCATTATGCATGATGAGGCCAAAACACAAATGGCCAAAAGCCAAAAGCCAAATGGCCAAAGTAGAACAACTTATGCATGATAAGGCCAGAACACAAATGACCATGAAACCCAATCCAATGGCCAAAGAATGCAGACCACGGTACTCAGGAGTCAATGAACACGCACGTGATGCCAGAAAGTCAAACAAGGCTTTTTGTCTAATGGGCCAGAATACTTTAAAAAAACCTCCCCTTGGGCCTGAAACCCCCCATGGTTTGCATCAATTTTTAATTTTTAATTGTTTTTCTTTCTTAATTCTATTAATTATCTTAATTGTTTTAATTGTTTTATTTAATTCACAAAAATAACTTTCATAATATAAAAATCAGAAATCAAAAATTGTAATATATTTAATAATATTTAATTCACTATTAATTTATTTTGTAAATAAACTTTAAACAATTAATTAGATTAATTTAGGGTTTTCAATTTTAATCTTTTCTTAAATAAATAAAATAGGTAGAATTAGGGTTTTGATATTTTTTCACCTTTTCATTTTTTTAATAAATAATTTTCTCATCATTATTATTATTATTAATTACTATTAATTTTTGTAAATAAACATATACATAAATTCTTTAGTAAATTAGATTAAACTTTAGCATTTTTCATTAATAATTAAAAATAACTTAGAATTAGGGTTTCTTTTAATTTTAATTTTAATTTTCTTATTCCATTAAATACCAAAAAACTAAAAAACATCTCTTTTCTTTTAATTAAATAATTAATTAACTTTTAATTCAATTTAATTCCAAAAGGGTCCAACACCCTCGAACATTCGAATCTAATTTCTTTTCGCGCATTTATTCTTATTTTTTCCTTTGTAAATATTATGTAACTGCTCAAGCCATGTAATAGTAATTAGGAATTTATCTTCTTTCCGCATTTTTTTATTCAAACGGGTCTTTGTTAATTTGGCGATGTATAGACCCGCGCCTTGTAATAGCGTAGGACTTTTATTTTCCGCATTTTAATTTCCGCACTTTTAAACTGCTAAAATTTTGCATGAAAGAATGTATGGCCTAAATTAAAAACAATACGTAGCTCACCAAATGCATGATCAAAGACAAATATTAACATGAAAATATCACACGAATTCACACACCACTCTTAGGGTACGCCTCACTGTTGCCTTGCCCTCGAAACGTGGTCGTCGAGTATAGGACGTTTTAGTAAGTCCTTATGTCCATAACATGATCCAGTTGCCTCGAAACGGTTGCCTCGGAATTAAAAAGGATCAATGGCATAAGGGTAGCTTCTAAGGTGTCCTACTGTTGCTCTGGTGACTACACTGTCCCTAAAAACGAATTGACCCGAATACCTCTAACGGTGGTGCTACCTACCTCTCAATAGTGGGATGACACTACCTTAAGGACATTTACACAGCCTAATTCCTTAGGGTAGGTAGATGACTCGTAGATACTTGCTCTATTCAAAAACAAATCAAAAACTCTTTTCACACCGACACTTTCAAAAGCTTTCAAAACAATTTTTCAAACACTCTTGAGGACTGATACAAGAGTCGATCTGAAATCTTTAAAACGAAACTTTTTCAAAACTCACTCACAATTGAAAAGCAAACATTTTGAAAACACAAATGAGCAAGTATCTAAGAGCCCATGGATAACCATGGATAGAAAGGGTGCTAACACCTTCCCTTTCTATAAATCTACCTCCCGAACCGAGAAACTATCTCATAAGAAATTTTGCTGTGCTTTTGTCCTGTCCATGTTGGAGAAAATAAAAGACGGTGGTGACTCTTGCTTCCGCGACATTTCGCGAACCAGCATTAAACAGTCAGTTCCAGATCCACCGATCACACTACGCATGAACAAGGACCCGCTAGGTTGACTGGCCTAGGCAAAAATAAGGGCATCCCGGCGAACCAAAAAGGTTCAAGCAAAATTAAGGATATACATAAAAAATCTGTACACCTGGCAAGTCGAAAACCTGAAAAGGAGACTTGGGCAAAAAGGGTATCCCGGTGGACTGAAAACTCGAAAGGGAGATCCATGCAAAAGTTAGGGATTTTAAGCGTATGACTATCCAATCTTCAGTATCAACTATCGAGCTCAAGTGGTACTAATCAATCCAGTCAGCTTCAGACAAGCAGCGAAAGAGACGAGACGCTCAAAGACATGAAGGCAATAGCAGAATGGGAACCCAATGGGATTATTTCACATAGATGTTTTTCTTTGTATACTATTTCTATTTAGTTTACATTCTTACGACGACATCCTCTTACTAGAATGTCCGTCTCCTTGTATAGAAACACTTCTTCAAGTTAATATGAAGTTATCTCTTTGAAAGTGCAAAACATTTATTTTTTATTTTTCTGTTCTGCTTGCAAAACGTCCAGTGATTATTTTTGAACATATGCATTTGAATGTGATTAATGCTTACAAATATACACATAAAAAACAGAAAGACAATTACTAATGACTTTAAGAAACAAGACGATATTTAAGGGCCATTCAGAAAATCCCCGTAGATATTTTCTCCCGCGGATACTTTCTCCAGAAGACACCTTCTCCAACAGGTACAAAGGCAGAGATATCCTACTACAAGGTCACTTCCATATTCTCGGTATGCATCCTAATGGTGTCAGATGTTCTCATATCCCCGACAGAGCAAGAACCTCCAAACTACTGCTCCAACAAAAGATCCCCCAGTGAAGTCGCCAAACTTCTCAGGATTCCCCAACAGGATTTCAACAAAATCCCCAAGCAGTTCACAAAGTTTACCTTCCCCAACATATTTTATTTCTCTAACATTGGAAGTTCATCTCCCAACGTTTCAGCTTCAACAAATTTGAAGACCGACATTTCTTCATCACCAGCAACAGTCAGAGATTTATTTTCCTTAATTCAACAATATAACAATGGAACAATTGACACATTCATACATTGCATTCATACATCATTTCTACAAACATCATAGCATATGCATCACAAATTCATATATCACAATCTCATTTATTTTAAGAGCATCGTGCAATTCATACATCATGACATCACATGAAACTGATTTTACCTTTTCAGGTTAAATTAGCAGACAGACAAACACTGTCAACCTATACAGCATGCCAAAGATTAATGCCCGAAACCAGACGGGGAAATTATCTATGTGACCAACATTTTCAAGTTCCAGATTAATACCTGTAACAAGCCAGGACAACTATCTATGGACGACCGATTGCAGGTTAATACCTGTAACAAACCAGGAAAGCTATCTACACGAGGAGATTGAATATTAATACCTGTAACAAGCCAGGAAAACTATATTTCTTTCTCAGGTAAGAGATTAATACCTGAAACCAGACAGGATAACTATCTCAATGACCAACAAAAACACAATTCCAGATTAATACCTATAACAAGCCAGGAAAGCTATCTGTGGACGACCAACTATAGGTTAATACTTGTAACAAGCCAAGAAAACTATCTACATGAGGGGATTGAATATTAATACCCGAAACCATACGAGAAAACTATCTTTCTTTCTAGGGTCAGAGATTAATACCTGAAATCATCCAGGACAACTATCTCAATGACCGACAAAAACAAGTTCTAGATTAATACCTGAAACCAGATAGGACAACTATCTGTGAACAACTGATTTGTAGATTAACACCTGAAACTAGACGGGAAAACTATCTACATGACCAGGAAAAGCAATCTTACACGTGTTTCTTCTCATGATCTCCAGATGTAGTCTAACACGGACTCATCCTGAAGCAGCCCTACACAGGCTCCTTCTCATATATCTCTGGGTGCAGACTAACACAGACTCATCATGAAACAGCCTTACACAGGCTCTTTTTAATTCATTTTCAGATAACGGTTAATTCCATTATCCCCAGCAAGTTACTGTAAATCCTGGATTTCAACCAGGAAGCAGAAAACTCTTATCTCTCCAATACAGAGATAACTCTTTAGTAGAGTCTTGGAAAACTGAAGCTCCTAGACTCTATTCCCCACAAAGTTTTCCTCAAGCAGGAGAACAACAAAAACCCATATTCTCCAGCAGATTCCTCCTCAGACATTAGGAACAGAAACCCCCACAAAGAGACCTCTTAGATAATCAGCATCTACCTTGTGTTTACAATCCTTCAGATTACAAAAGGCAGACAAGCCAATCTAAATCCTCAAGTTTAAGAAGATTGAACAGGGGCAGCTGTTGTACCCCAAAATTTGCTCTCTCATGTTCCCCAAGGTTTTATCTTACATGGGTGGTTACAAACAATTACCTAAAGAAAATGGAAACTTTTGAATGATGGTTAAGTGTCTTTCGATTGGCATGTCAACAGTGTCCTTCGATTGGTATCAGGACGGTGTTCTTCGATTGGCATGTCAACAATATCCTTCGATTGGCAGGTGAACATAAGGGTCTTCGATTGGCATCTGGACAAGGAGCTTCGACTGGGATTTTAAAACTCTTCAAGTGATATTTGTCTCACAAGCTTCGATTAGGCATCTAAAACCCTTCGACCAAACATTGGCCCATCAGCTTTAATTGCGCGTTGGTTCCCCTTCGAGCAAGCCTTGGTCCAAGTTTCATTTAGGCAAGAACCCCTACAAGTCCCCTTCGATTCACAAGGAAAAAGGCCTCTACAAGCAACCTTCGACTCACTAGGCAAAGGCCTCTTCATGCTGACCTTGGATTCACTAAGTCAAAGACTCCTTTCAACTGGCCTTCGATCCACAAGGGAGAGGCTTCCTCAGACTTGTCTTCAAATGCATAAGGAAAAGACATCCTGTGTGTTTGCTTTCAATGCATAAGGCCAAGACTCCTCAACACAGTTTCTGCAATATGACACACAATATGACCCCTTCGAAAGAGCATTCCAAAGGTCCAGTCGAAGGACGCACATTGGTGGCCCATTCGAAGAAGGCACAAGGCATGCATATGGACTATTTGAAACACACAAAAATTCCATTAGAAGGATATATAGGTGGTCCATTCGAAGGAGACACATAATTATTGAAAGAAAGTTTGTCTTATGATGAGTCTTGGCCCTACAAGTTGCCAGACCCAAGCCTCCTACGCAATAGCATTCGAAGGAAGTGACAAAGGAGGCTTCGACTGGCCAAAATGAAGTTCTCATTTGGGCTATTTGAGTTTTCTAGAACCAAGCAGCTAAGGCAAATAGATGGGTCCAACCGAAGGAACCATGAGGAGTAAGTCATAGCCAATCAAAGACAAAGTTAAGGTGTAGGCATGTCAACAAGGTGTCCTTCGATTGGCATATCAGAACAAGATGTCTCTTGATAAGCATATCAATAAGTTGACATTTCGATTGGCCCAAATTGAGGGAAATCGAAGAAGGAAGAATAAAGCTTCGGCCAACCCCAAAGTTACTTCGAATGGCCACCTAAAAGAGCAAAGGCATCCCAGGCTTTTGATTCCCATCAAGTTGGAGGCCTAAAACAACTCAGAGCAAGCTGGCAGAAATAGATGATTGGATCAAATATGGCAAGTTTTCATGCAAAAATCAAATCAAATCTCTCTCTCATGATGAGCAAAGATTTGATACACAAATGTTGACCTAAATCTTTGCCTATATAAACCCAACAATCTCAGATGCAAAGGGACGAACATACTGCCTCATACACGCATACACGGCTTAAGAAAAGCATACCAAAACCCCTCAAAATCCAGCAAAGTTGTCAAAATAAAAACACTCTTTGCAGGCTTCTCCAAGTCCAATCGAATACCGGCTCTCCTCCAAGCCTGAAGCACGCCCAAAAGCCACGCACCAAGCCCACCAGTCCTTGGTAAAATTCTGGATCACAACCTTTCAGTTACTATTTGAATTATTTTTACATGCATGTTTGTATTATTATTGATCATTCATACGAATATAAGTGTTGGAAGTACAGGGTGCCATTTTAAGGCTTCAAAGCAGCCAGGTTTCCAACTAGGTGATACAAAGATCTTGTGCCAGTTTTAACCCCAGATTTAGGTTTAGGAGATGATCATACGTATGGTAGGGTCTTTGGATTTGTTTCGATCCAACATTTGATCAAATTTATAGGTGTGTGTGTAGGGGAAGGAACTGGGTTCGATACCCAGGCCCTATATTTCATTTTCTTCCCTAACTATTTCCTTGCAGATTCGATGCTTTAAGTCCAAACACCCTGTGCCCACAAATCACCACCATTAAAGGCCAGCAGATGGAGATCTAACGTTTCAGGTGCGCTGTATATGATGAAACCTCAAAGGGGCGAATCACACTGGATCCATACAGGACCTTGGGACAGACTAGTCCGGGCATGCGTTTTACAGTCTCACACCTTCCAGTTTATTTTCGATACCCAGGCCCATTTGGATTGTGTTTTATTTTTATTCTTTTAATTTGTTTGTTTTATTTAATAAGCAAACTTTTTTTTAATCAAATAAAAAATCAATAAAAATTAGGATTAGTTTTTCTTTTAAATAATTAATTTCTGAAATTAATTAATTAATTAACTTTAACATATTTTTTTCTCAAAAAAAATTAAAATAAGTTAGTACTTAGGATTTAATCTAATTCAAATATTTTCTTAACAAAAATACAAAAATATTAGAATTAGGTTTAATTTTATTTAATATTTATTTTCTTAATTAAATTTAGATTTAGTTTAATTATTTTTCTTAATAAAAAACAACCAAAAAGAAATTTCTTTCCCTTAGAACTTTTTTAGGGCTTAGACATCATTTTAAATCCACGTGCGTTCAATATTTCCTTTCTATTCTTTTTCATATTTTTGTACCTGCTGATGGGATGTAATAGATAATTAACTAGGGCTTTACTGCTTTCTTTATTTTCTTTTCCCCCAATTTTGGACATGTAAAAACCCCCTTCCCAAAAGCATTGTAATAGCGTAGGATTTACGATTCTCGCACTTTAAATTTCTACAAAATATTAACTTTTAGTAATTAGGCTTGTATGGAAAGACTGAAATCAAACGTTAGTGAACCTAATAACAAAGATAAATGAACTGGATTGAATCACTTGCACATATGCACCTCTAAGGTACGCCCACTTCGGTTGCCTTAGGAAAATAGTCACAACTCTCGAAACGTGGGAGGTTTTAGTGGCTGCCGTCTGGTTCAAAAAGATCATAAGTCCCTCGATGAACCTCTCGATGTTGCCTCAGTAAAAATATGATCTTAGAACCCTAGGGTAGTTATTAAAGCTTCTTTCCCAGTTGTCTTCGTGACTATAAAACATCCCTTCAATTGTGCCTCAACATCCAACGATAGGGCTACCTACTCACTAATAATAGGATAACACTGTCTAAAGGAAAAGAGGAAAATAACGACTTTTTTGAGTACAAGTAGATAATTGTTAGATGCTTGCTCAAAACGAACTTTTACACTTACACATTTCAAAAACAACGTTAAAAAACGTTTTCTTTATCAACACTCTTGAGGACTTATATAAGAGTTATCATAACGCGAATCGCCGCACTAAGGAATTTTCAAATAATTTTCAAAAACACACAAAGCACAAGGTATTTCAAAATGAGCTAAGCATCTAAGATCCCGTAGAAAACTAAAGATGGAAATGGTGCTAACACCTTCCCTTTTCCATAATCTACCCCCTTACTCAAAATAATCTCGAAAGGTTTTTTTATGTTCTTTTCACCCTTTCCTTTGTTGGATAAAAGAAAAGTCGGTGGCGGCTCTTGCTTACCGCAATATTTGCAAACACAAAAACCAGTATAACAGTCGGTTCTGCCACCATATCACACCAGGGTTTTTATAATTGCATGTAATTCACTTGCAGGAACATGTTGTATGCCCCCATGCACTTGGCATTCTTGACAACCTTTAGCAAATTCGATGCAATCTTTTAGCATTGAAGGCCAATAGACACCTGAACGCATCAAAAGACATTTAATTTTGTGTCCTTCTTGATGTGTGCCGCATGCTCCACTGTGCACATTTGACACAGTTACATATGCCTCACTTTCTCCAAGGCATTTAAGCGATACTCCTTCAGCAGTTTTCTTAAATAATTCGTTCTCTATCAAAACATAACTGAGGGCGTGATACTTGACCTTACAATCTGTCGACCCTGTAGGGGTGCGCAAATAGTCAGCCAATGGCTTTCACCAATCATTCTCTTTCCCATTGTCAATACTTAAAATCTAAAAACTTTCGGCATCTACAACCCCTAATTTTATTATTGACAAATATGAAGGAGATAACCAAGTTGCTCTAACTTTCTCTCTTACCTGATAAGTTCTTCATTTTGGTATTTTTTGTATCCTGAAGCTTCTTATGCTAGGTCATTAGCCTCTTCATTCTCTCGTCGAGGTATGTTTCTGTGATCGGTGGATCTGGAACTGACTGTTTAACGCTGGTTCGCGAAATGTCGCGGAAGCAAGAGTCGCCACCGTCTTTTATTTTCTCCAACATGGAAAGAACAAAAGCACAGAAAAATTCCTTATTGAGATTGCTCTCGGTTCGGGTAGTAGATTTATAGAAAGGGAAGGTGTTAGCACCCTTTCTATCCATGGTTATCCATGGGCTCTTAGATACTTGCTCATTTGTGTTTTCAAAATGTTTGTTTGCTTTTCAACTGTGGGTTTTAAAAAAAGTTTCGTTTAAAATTTCAGTTCGACTCTTGTATCAGTCCTCAAGAGTGTTTGAAAAGTTGTTTTTGAAATCTTTTTGCAAAGTGTCAGTGTGAAAAGAGTTTTTGATTTGTTTTGAATTAGAGCAAGTATCTACGAGTCATCTACCTACCCTAAGGAATTCGTCTGTGTAAATGTCTTTAAGATAGTGCCATCCCATCATTGAGAGGTAGGTAGCACCACCGTTGGAGGTATTCGGGTCAATTCGAGGGTTCGGGACATTGTGGTCACCAGAGCAATAGGAAGACACCTTAGAAGCTACCCTCATGCCATGTTCATGGACATGAGGACTTACTAAAACATCCTCTACTTGGCGACCACGTTTCGAGGGGCAAGGCAACAGCGAGGCGTACCCTAAGAGTGGTGTGTGAATTGTGTGTCATTTTCAATTATGTTTATCTTGTCATGCATTGGTGATCTACGCTTTGTTTTTATTTTTGGCATTCATTCTTTCATGTGGTTATAACAGTTTAAAAAGGTGCGGAAATATAAAAGTCCTACGCTATTACAAAGGCGCGGGTCTACATCGCCAAATTAAACCAAGACCCGATTTGAAATAAAATAAAGTGCGGAAGGTAAATATCCTAATTATCTATTTACAAAGCTCTGGGGCAATTACATGAAATTTAAAAAGGAAATAAAAAGTAAATGTGCGAAAAGAAATAAAATCGAGAATGCGAGGGCGTTGGACCCTTTTAAAGAAATTAAATTGAAATTATTAAATTAATTAAATTAAATAAAGGAAAGGACTTATTTTTTTTTTGAGTTTTTTGTATTTATGGAATTAAGGAGAATTAAATTGGAATTAAAAGTTAATTAAAACCCTAGTTCTAAATCGTTTTTAATTTATTAAAAAAAAAGTTTAAGTTGTAACCTAATTTAACCCTAATTAATTATATGATAAATATAACTTCTTTTTTTGTTTCCAATCAGTATCTGTTTGTTACATTCAAAGGATTATGAAAAGGTGCAATTTGCTTAATAATAATGTAGGATGAATCTTAAGGTTATGGCTCACCACTTCACCAAAACATTCTGTTGCTTCTAAGTTCTAATTGCCAAGTGCCTCTTTCATCAAGGAATTTTTACGTAGGAATTTTTAATTTCAAAAGTCATTTTAGTTTTGTAATCATTTAATATGTTAATGATATAAATATTTATTGATGCATATATGTAACAAAGAAAATGCATTGGTCTAGTGGTAAGAAGCGTTCACTGCAGACAATATGTCCATGGTTCGATTCTTGTTGAAAGACAAAAAATTTTTAACTTTGAATTAACACTCAATTAATAAAATATTAATATAAATGCCATATGGAATTACAAATTAAAAATTAATTAAAAATGACAACTAATCAAGCCATGTAATTAAAATAATAATAAAAATATAACAAAAATATAAGCCACATCAGCCTTTTAGGTGATGTGGCATCCTCAAGGTAAAAACTGAAACTTTTAAAATTTGTCAAGGTAACAATTGGAACTTTTTTTTTGGCAGGGGGATTTTTCAAATACACCCCATATGTCAGGGGTGAAAATAGGTATTAACCCAATAATTAATAATTAAATATGGTGAAAAAGGAAAAAAAGAATAAAAGTATAAAAACCCCAATTTCTACCTTTTTTAGTTTATAAAAAAACATTAACATTAAGCCTAAAATTAAAATTATATTAATTAACAAAATTTGTTTACAAAATAAATATTAGTGAATTAAATAATAAACATATTTTACTTTTTGACTTTCTGATTTTATTTTTATTTTTTGTGTTATAAAATTATTTTTATGGAATTAAATAAAATAATTAATCAAAAGAAAAAAAAGAGAATAAAAAAAAAGAAGAAAAATGCAAACCATAGGGGGTTTTCTGGCCAATTATGGAGGTATATAGGAAGCATTTTGGCCCATGGAATGCAGGTCCATGTTGACTTTCCTGGCGCGTGTGGGAAGCAGTTGACTGGTGCCCATGGTGATCTGCCAGTTCTGACCTTTGGATTGGCCTTTAGAGACATGTGGCGTGCCAAGGCTTTGGGGTGTATGATGGACCACAGGATGAAAGCTGCATAGAAACACATGAAGAAAAATAATATTGGAGAAGGGAGGGACCTGGGAATCGAACCCAGGTCCCAATGTTTAAAGGACAACACATCAACCAACCAGCCAGGCGCGTTTCTTTGTTCCTTTAATGGGCAATAATCAATATGAGAGAGAAAGAAAGGGTTAGTGGGATAATAAAAAAAGGGCGCCAGTTATTCAAACTGGCCAACCAGCATTCAACACGCCAGCGTCTTCTTCTTCCTTCTTCGCTTTTGCCTGAAAACATAGAATAGATAGCGGGGGTTTTAAACCCCCACTAAGTGAAGAACACAAAAATAGCGATTAGGCCCTGGGATCATATAAATTGAGCGCGAGGCATGGATTTGAATCGTTGGAATGTCACGAATCCAATGGCGTTGGTCTCATGGTCTAATTTTTCCCCAGGCGAGAAACCCCAATTTCACATCTTTGAAACCCTAGGCAGCTTCCATGGTGGATTCGTGTATAGGGCTTAAAAACTCAATTAAATGATGCCAACAGCTTTAGAACAACCATGTTAGTATAAATCAATGCTTAAAACGTATGGAAAAGATGTGCAAATGCAAATACGATTATGAAAAAATTTGGGAACAGGGCCACGTAATTCTACCGTTTCTGACTGTATGAAGACTTGATTTTGATTGGGAAAGATCCCTGGCAATGTGAGCAAGCTTATGGAATCGTTCTTAGGTCCTGAAACGCACTGAAACTATGAAAGCAGATTTCAATTTTTTTGGAAAAATGCAAAGTTTGATTCTTGACTCTGAGCGCAGCTTCTAGGTCCTTGTGATTAGGGTTGTGATCTGCTTATGTATGCCAATGAATTAGGGTAACAAAACAAGTCCAAAATCCATGGAATCAATGCTTTTGAATTTTGTGATTTTGCATAATCTTTTTCAATCTTTTTCATGTCTTTTTGAAGCCAATCATTGCCAATTCTTTCCCTATTGAGTGTGCACGAAATATTTAGGCTTTATTGAGAGAATATGCTGCAAAAAAGGATTGGAAAACATGATTTTCTATTTTTGTCATATTTTATTTTAATTAAATGAACTAATAATAATAATAATTCAAATAATTAATAAAAAATGATAAAATAACTCCCTTTAAAGTCAATGGGTCTTGCATAGCTTTTGGGTGGTGATTCTTGGAAGAAATTGAGGCCCATTAGCAATTTTGAGGCATTTGAAGCAAAGTTGACTTTTCAAAATTCCCAAAAATTTCCCAACTTCCACAAGGCATATCCTGCTCAATGTTTAAGCTTTGATCATGTTCTTGGACATTTTGGAAAGGTCTTGAAGTCCTCTAACCAATGCCTTTGGTCCCATGTCATTTTGATCTACCAATCTCAAGTTATGGTCTTTGACTTAAAGTCCCTTTTTGTTGACTTTTGAAAATGACCTATAATGTTGAGATTGATAACTTTTTGTGAGAGCATTTCTTGGACTTGAAGTGTGAAGAGGAGTTGTAGGAAATGTCATTCTCTTCAAAATGAGCTTTGGATGGAATTTTTATGATAAACCATGTGGAAGTTATGCCTTGGTCAAGTTACAGTTGACTTTTTCAACTGTCCAAATATGGAAACTTTTGCATCATGAGACTTTTTGAGCCATGCCTTGAGAATCATGATCAAGAATTGATCAAATGATGTTTGTGGCTTCAAAATAAGATGTTGACAAAAAATTTGAACTTTTGACTATCAAATGACCATTTTGCCCCTGCAGTTGACTGTTGAGCAATTAGGGTTTTTGACTGTGCAATTTTGTGCTGTGAGTCTTGAAACTTGGCATATGGATGCTTGACCATATTTGTAGGCATGTGGGACTTGATTGGACCCTTGAAAACTTCAATTTCTCTGCCAGAACCAAAACCCTAATTTTTAACTGTTAGGAGGCCATTGAACTGTGCAACCTTTGGGAGATTTTGAAGCATGCTCTTTGCAAATCTTGAAGAATATGGGAGGGAAAATTTTGGGGTACAACAGTTGCCCCTGTTCAATCTTCTTAGACCTGAGGATGTAGATTGGCTGGCGTGCCTTTCGTAATCTGAGGGTGGAAGATGATTGGACACTAGAGTGCCCAGAAATTTGCGCTCACATAGTAGTGTGATAGTGGGAATGGGCTTATAGATGCCATTTGGAGATTGATGGATAGGATGATGGGCTTATAGATGCCATGATGAGAGGTGATGGATAAGTGGATGGGCTTATAGATGCCATCTGGATGTCGATCGCATAAGAGATTCCTTAGCGAGAACTTGCGTACCTGAAAAAGAAAATGATTACCTGGCCTATTACAGGAGCTGGTCTTCAAACTCTTTATATAGACGCACCCTGGTTGGTTACAGGAATCAGGTCTGGAGCTTCAAACGGTGATGAATGAATCAGGGATGGTTACTACCTCAACGGGATGATGAGAGAACCTTGGGCGATTACTACCTCAGCAGGAACGCTGAGAGAACCTTGGACGATTTCTACTGGGATAAGAATCAGGGAGATCTTAGGGTCGATCTGACTGAACCGGAGAAGGCCTTTGACTGGATAAGAATCAGGAAAATCTTAGGGTCGATTTAACTGAACCGGACAAGGTCTTGGAATATCTTCAACTGGATAAGAATCAGGGAGATCTTAGGGTCGATCTGACTGAACCAGAGAAGGCCTTTGACTGGATAAGAATCAGGAAAATCTTAGGGTCGATTTAACTGAACCGGACAAGGTCTTGGAATATCTTCAACTGGATAAGAATCAGGGAGATCTTAGGGTCGATCTAACTGAACCAGAGAAGGCCTTTGACTGGATAAGAATCAGGAAAATCTTAGGGTCGATTTAACTGAACCGGGCAAGGTCTTGGAATATCTTCAACTGGATAAGAATCAGGGAGATCTTAGGGTTGATCTGACTGAACCAGAGAAGGCCTTTGACTGGATAAGAATCAGAAAAATCTTAGAATCGATTTAACTGAACCAGACTAAAGTCTTGAAATATAGCTGAGAACTTAACTGGATCTTTCCTGAAAGGTAAAGGTCAATCATATGCAATGCATGATATGGATCAAGCAATGATGTTCTCAACATAAATGAGATTTGTAAGATATGATGCGTATATGCATGCTATAATGTATGGAAATGTGATGTTTATGAACGTATGTTTTTGTCTAGGAAAGTAAATCCTTGACGGGTGCCGAGAAGTTAAATCCTGGGCTGATGTAGAGCTTCTGTTTCCACTGGGGAGTGATGGTTGCAAGAATACCGGTAGGAGAAGATAACTCCGTTGGGGAATAAACTTGGCGAATAGAACACTCTGCGGGGAGAAAATTACTCTAGCGATCTTGCTGGGGCATAATACTCTGTGGTGAGAGAGGTACTTTGCTGGAATGTTGATGGTAGCTTCACTGGGGATACCGTTGTTATGTTGGAAGTGTTAATAGACTCTGTCGGGGATAGGAAGACTTCGTCGGGGACGATCTTTCCGTGGCTTTTGGCTGAGGATAACCCAGTTATATCCTGGTAGGGAAATAACTTTTGAATAAAGCCGGGGGACGCGTTCTAGCTCTGCAAGGGATAAGCCTCCAGAATCTACTGGGGATAAGCTTACTGTTGGGGAGATGATTCAACCTTTCCTGGGGAAATCTTGATTGGACTCTCCTGGGGATATTTTGAACTATATTGGGGAAATGACTCCATTGAATGTTTGATTGACCGCCGGGGAACAATCTTAGATCAAGACTGCCGGGGATGCTTGTTAGGAATGTTCGTATATTGTGCTGAGGAATGTTGAGATCTGTGGGGATACCCAACTTCCTTAAGGCTGATTGTATAACTTTGCTTGGGGAGAGTGCATTGATTTGCTGACTTACTCTCTGGGGAATTAAGATGTACTGGTTACGTTCTTTAGCTGAACCTACCTTGATACTTTGGTGGACAGAACAATTAGATCGCATAGACCACTCATTACTGCCCCTGTTTCTAAAGTTACCTGTAATTAATCCTTTGTTTCGTATGCAAATATTTATGAGTTAGCAATTAGTGTCAAATGCATATATCACAAATTGAACCTTGGACGTTCTTCGCAAAACAAAACAAAAAAGGAAAAACAATTGGCAATTTTAACTGAAAAGTGATTTTGTATTGATTTTGAATTTGAATTGCCTGTAAATAGGCGTTTATGTACAAGAGGCTGACGTCCTAGTAGTAGAATTCCGCCGAACAAAAGAATTTATACAATTTGTATAAAGGGAAAATAAAACAGCTGTGTGAAAAGAACAATCCCACTGGGTTCCAACTCTGCTATCGCCTTTATATCTTCAAGCGTCTCATCACTTGATGACCTAACCGAAGATGAAGCTGATTGATCAATGCCGTCTGAACTTGATGTAGATACCGGATTCTGGATGCAAAGTGATCCAATGAGACATAGTATTACGCTTTATCCCTAACTTTTGCCTGGACTGCCCTTTCGGGTTTTCAGTCCACCGGGATACCCATTTTTGCCCAAGCCGCCTTTTCAGGTTTTCGACTTGCCGGGTGTACATATTCTTTTCATTTCATCCCTTCATTTTGCCCGAACCCTTTTGGTTCGCCGGGAAGCCCTAATTTTTGCCTAGGTATGTCAACCTAGCGGGTCTTTTTTCATGCGTAGTATCTTTTTACTATGTCTGCATTGGCGGGGTGAGGAAGGTCGTCACCATCCATGTTGGTTAGAATCATGGCTCCTCCTGAGAACACATGTTTAACCAAAAATGGCCCTTCGTACGTAGGGGTCCATTTGCCCCTGGGATCACTCTGAGGAAGGATGATGTGCTTGATTACCAGATCCCCAACTTGATATTCTTGTGGTCTGACCTTTTTGTTAAATGCCCTGATCATCCGTTTCTGATACGTCTGACCATGACAGATAGCAGCAAGTCTCTTTTCGTCAATTAAGTTTAGCTGATCAAGTCGTGTCTAGATCCAATCATCTTCATTCAGATCTGCATCCTTCATTATCCGGAGGGAGGGTATTTGTACTTCGATCGGTAAGACTGCCTTCATGCTGTAGACCAAGGAGAAAGGAGTTGCCTCGGTTGACGTCCTGGCTGAGGTACGGTACCCATGTAGAGCGAACGGTAACATCTCGTGCCAATCTTTATAAGTCACTGTCATCTTCTACACAATTTTCTTGATATTCTTATTCGCTGCTTCTACAGCCCCATTCATCTTCGGCCGATAAGGAGAAGAGTTGTGGTGCTGTATCTTAAACTGCTCGCAGAGCTCAGTGATCATCTTGTTATTAAGATTGGTACCGTTGTCTGTAATGATCCTTTCAGGGACGCCGTATCGACAGATCAGATTATGCCGAATGAACCGTGCCACAACATTTTTGGTTACTGTGGCGTAGGAAGCTGCTTCAACCCACTTCGTGAAGTAATCAATCGCCACCAGAATGAAGCGATGCCCATTGGACGCTGTAGGTTTAATCTCACCGATCATGTCTATGCCCCACATTGCAAAAGGCCAAGGTGCTGTCAAAACATTCAGAGGAACTGGAGGAACGTGCACCTTGTCTGCGTATATCTGGCATTTATGGCATGTCCGAGAGTGTTGGTAACAGTCGGCTTCCATAGTGGACCAGAAATACCCTGCCCGAAGGATTTTCTTCGCCATAGTGTGTTCACTGGAATGTGTTCCGAAGGTCCCTTCATGTAGCTCTTCCACGATCCTTTCTGCTTCAGTCTTATCCACACAACGCAGTAAGGTCGAATCATGATTTCGCTTATACAGGATGCCGTTGCTAAGGAAGAACTTCGCTGCGAACCTTCTCAAAAACTTTTTGTCGTTGACAGATGCACCTTCAGGGTATTCCTGAGCTTCCAAGTATCTCTTCACCTCATGGTACCAAGGTTTCTCAGTCACCAACTCCGTCTCGAGATCACAACAGTATGCCGGTTCGTCCAGTTTCCAGATAATGACCCGGGGAGCCTCATTGTCCCACTTGACTTTGAACATAGAAGACATCGTAGCCAACGCGTCCGCCAACTGATTCTCCTCTCTTGGGAAATGTTCAAAGGTTATCTCTGTGAAGTGGGGGATCATTGTCAACACACATTCTCTGTAAGGAATAAGATTCGGATGTTTCGTATCCCACTCTCCTTTGATCTGATTGATCACGAGAGCGGAATCTCCGAAGACACTCAGAAACTTGATCCTTAAGTCAATCGCAACTTGGAGACACATGATGCATGCCTCATACTCCGCCATGTTGTTGGTGCAGTTGAAACATAGCCGGGAAGTGAGTGGAGTATGAGTGCCTTGAGGGGATATGATTACAACGCCGATACCGTTACCCAAAGCATTGGAGGCTCCATCAAAGTGCATAGACCATCGGGATCCTTCCTCAGGTCCTTCATCCGGTCCAGGTACTTCACAATCAGTCACAATCATGATGCTTTCGTCCGGAAACTCAAAGTTCATTGACTAATAGTCGTCTACTGCCTGGTGTGCCAAGTGGTCTGCCAATACACTCCCCTTGATAGCTTTCTGGGTCGTGTACTGGATGTCGTATTCCGTCAAGATCATTTGCCATCTTTCTATTCTCCCAGACAGAGCAGGCTTTTCAAATATATACTTTATAGGATCTATCTTTGAAATCAACAAGGTAGTGTGAGTCAGCATATACTGTCTCAGCCGGCGAGCAGCCCATACCAAAGCACAGCAAGTTTTCTCGAGCAGTGAGTATCGGGTCTCACAGTCGGTAAACTTTTTGCTAAGGTAATAAATGGCATGCTCTTTTCGGCCAGACTCGTCATGCTGCCCCAGCACACACCCCATTGAGTTGTCGAGTACTGTCAGGTATAGTATCAGAGGTCTCCCTTCAACCGATGGCATAAGGATGGGTGGTTCTTGGAGATACTCTTTGATTCTGTCAAAAGCGGCCTGACATTCATCATTCCAACGTACTATCTGATCTTTCTTCAGCAGCTTGAAGATTGGTTCACAAGTAGCAGTTAGGTGTGAGATGAATCGAGCAATGTAATTCAGGCGTCCTAAAAAGCCTCTGACTTTTTTCTCTGTCTTAGGAACTGGCATCTCTTGAATGGCCTTAACCTTGGCAGGGTCCACTTGAATTCCCTTATCACTTACAACGAAGCCTAGTAACTTCCCAGATCTTACCCCGAAGGTGCACTTGTTCGGGTTCAACCTCAGCTTGTACAACTTCAGACGGTCAAACAATTTCTGCAGATGATCAAGGTGTTCTTCCTCAGTTTGGGACCTTGCGATCATGTCGTCAACATACACTTCTATCTCATGATGGATCATGTCATGAAATAAAGCAACCATGGCACGTTGGTAGGTTGCCCCATCGTTCTTTAGTCCAAAAGGCATGACCTTGTAGCAGAAGGTGCCCCGCTGAGTAACAAAGGTAGTTTTTTCCATGTCTTCAGGTGCCATCTTAATATGATTATACCCTGAAAAACCATCCATGAAAGAAAACACCTTATGCTGAGCAGTATTGTCAACAAGGACATCAATGTGAGGTAGGGGGAAGTCATCCTTGGGGCTGGCTCTATTCAGATCCCTGTAATCGACACACATTCTGACCTTTCCATCTTTCTTTGGTACTGGCACCACATTAGCAACCCACTGAGGGTAAGAAGTCACTGCAAGAAAACCGGCGTCAAACTGTTTCATAACCTCGGCTTTGATCTTCTCAGACATCTCTGGACGCATACGACAGACCTTTTACTTAACCGGAGGGCAGTCTTCCTTGGTAGGCAAATGATGGACCACAATGTCGGTATCCAACCCGGGCATGTCTTCGTAGGACCAGGCAAAGATTTCCATGTAATCATGTAACATCTGAGTCAACCGTTGTTTCACACTGAGCTCTAGGTTGGCACCAATCTTAACCTCCTTTCTGTCCGTCTCAGTACCCAGATTTATCGTTTCCACCGGCTCTTCATGTGGTTGAATTACCCTCTCTTCCTGGAGTAACAGTCTTGCAAGCTCGCCAGGCACTTCGCAATCATCTTCACCTTCATCTTCGGCTAAGTTGATCGGATTTTCGAAGTCATAACTGGCAGTAGCAGAGTCGTTACCAGTGAGATCCAGAGTGGATTGAAACCTGTATGGGTGAGTGTGTGTAAATACAGCTGTTTTGCAATATATAAAGAAAGGACAGAAAGAAAAGGAGCACAAGATTTGAAATGCGAGAAAACGTCCAAGGTCTTTATTCATGATATATGAAATGACAATTAATATACCCTCACAAATGAAGCCACGGTGCCCCGGGTAAGACACCGGGCCATAGAGTTTCAATTCATTGTTTATTACAAATAACAAAAACAAAGGAGTTTATTACTGCGTAACAAAAGTAACAGGAGTATGATCTTTAGCAGTCCAATTGGTCAATCCATCATCAGTCGTCGGGTAAATCTAGCTATCGAACTCTGACTCTTCTACTCCATCTTCGTCCCCAATGGCATTCACTCCTGGATTGGTGATGAGCACAGAAGATCTTCTGGTTCTAGCTTTGCGCACAGCCTTCTGAGCCTCTGCAGTAAAACCCAGTCCAAACTTGTCAGTTTTTGGTGTAAAATCAGGGAGCCTGCCCCAGTTAGCACATTCACCTTTCTTTATTACAGCCCGAGCGTCCTTCAAGGAATCCATCTTCAAAGGAACATCCTTTTCAACCACTGTTTCTGCCGCTGCCAATGTTGGAGGTACCTCTTCAAAATGCTGAAAGGGGGTTTCAATAAACTCCCCGTCCATCTCAATATATCGGAAGGAATTCAAGTGACTAATCATATACTCCTCCTCTCCCTGCACAGTGACAATCTTCCCTCTGACGGGGTACTTGAGCTTCTGATGTAGGGTAGAGGCCACTGCCCCAGCTTTGTGAATCCAAGGTCGACCCAGTAAACAAGAGTAAGATGGACGGATATCCATCACATAGAAAGTTGAGTCGAATACTTGAGATCCCACACGAATAGGAATGTCTACCTCTCCATGAACCATCCTTTTAGATCCGTCAAAGGCTCTGACAATGATGTTTCTAGGTTTCAGCTCCAGGCCCTCACAATCCAACCGGTATAAGGCCTTTTTGGGTAACACATTCAGGGAAGAACCGGTGTCCACCAACACGTGCGCAAGAGTAGTGCCCCTGCATTCAATAGAGACATGCAGGGCGTCATTGTGGTTCTTTCCCTTAGCAGTAAGGTCAACATCCGAGAAACCCAAACCATTGTCAGCTGTCAAATTGGCTACGCAATCAGTAAATTGGACTGCAGATGTCTCCTGTGGCACATGGGCCGTCTTTAGAAATGAAATCAAGGCCTTAGCATGGGCCTCTAAGCACGGCAGCAAGGAGAGCATAGAGATCTTGGAGGGGGTATGCCCCAGCTGTTCAACAACATTAAAATCACTCTTCTTGATTATCTTCAGAATTTCCTCCATCTCTTGTTGGGAGGCCTCAACATTTACAAATTTTGGTGCCTCCATCCGGGCAGGCTCATCTTCAATCCCTTTGCCCCGAGCATTAGATGACTCGGCGGCAGGGGAAACAACTTGATCAGAAATGGGAACAGGTGCACTTGCAGGTGTTATAATGAGAGGTCTTCGAATAGCGGGTGGCGCAATGTCAGGCGAGAAGAGCCTGCCACTGCGGGTTACTTTGGCTGGACCAGTGATATTGCTGATGCTGGTACCAGTGTTGAACTCTTGCTTTATACCATGTACATATACATCTGCCCCATAGTGCCATGGGACAGCCTTATCAGATTCATAGGGGAGAGGCCCCGGAACAGTAATCACAATGGGTGCGACAGTCATGATTTTAACTGGCTTCCTCGGGGGAGCCTTGATTGGATTATTGAAAATTGTAACAACAGATACTTCTTCCACCGGAACAAACGGAACAGCGGTCTTCTTGAACAGAATCTCTTTGCTGTCCATCAGGCTTTGGATGCCCAACTTCAGCAAAGGACAACCAGAAAGGGAAACAACACAAAAAAGGCAACCTTCGCTACAACCCGGAAATAAACCGGCCAGCAGTAGGTTCCTCTTAACAGTCATCAGAGGAGTAACTACATCATTCACAGAAACGGCATACACATCTTCATCAACGGCATTCACTCCATGCTGGGGCATAGGAGCAGTCACCACATTTGGCCTCTCAAGCGCCTCAAATTGTATCTCTTTCGCATCAATAAGGTCTTGCACCTTATTCCTCAAGGCCCAACAGTCATCAGTGGAATGCCCCGGGCTATCGGAGTGATAAGCACAGCGGGCATTTGGATTGTACTTCGGAGAGGCAGTATTCACAACCTTCGGGACCTCCCTGACAGTCACTAAGTTGGTTGATAGCAACTGTGGCAAGATTTGCGACAAGGTCATACTCACCCGGGTAAACTCTCTTCTGGGTCTTTCAGCCCTGGGTGGATTGGTTTGCCGAGGAGCGGCAACAGGCTTTTCAATCATCACCGCGTTGACAGATTGGCGGCGTTCTGGTTTCTCTTGCCTCCTAGGCCCATACACAACACTGACCTCCTTTTTAAAGGGTTTCTTCTCAACACTTGAAGACGCACCTTTCTGAATTTTACCGGACTTCATTCCAGCCTCTATTCTCTCCCCAGTCAGAATAAGATCAGTGAACCCTGCAGATGAATTACCGATAAGATGATTGAAAAATGGCCCAGATAGGGTCCCCAAGAACATATCCACCAGCTCACGATCTGTTAGCGGAGGCTTCACCCTGCCAGCCAGATCCCTCCACTTCTGTGCATACTCTTTAAAACCTTCGCTTGATCCTAGCGACATACCCTGGAGTTGGGTACGTGTAGGAGCAAGGTCGGCATTATATTGATACTACTTATAAAAAGCAGTAGCCAACTCCTCCCAGTTACGAACTTTGGTCCCATCCAGCTGATAGAACCATTCGAGATGAGTCCCTGAAAGACTCTCCTGGAAGAAGTGGATCCACAAGTTCTTGTCCACTGTGTACGGTTGAATCTTCCGCACATAAGATCTGAGGTGTAGCTTGGGACAAGACGCCCCGTCATACTTGGTGAAAGATGGTGCCTTAAACTTGTGAGGAATGATCACACCAGTAGATAAGCCCAAATCTCCGAAATCCAGCCTAGGCACTTGTTGAATCTCCATTGCATTCAGTCTGTCTTCCAACTGCTTATACCGGTCTTCAGCAGGAGGATACTGTTCCTCATTGAAGTCAGTCTCGTTGTCAGAGACTACCTGACTAGGACCTTTTCCCCCTTGGGGACTGCTCTTGCCTACAGAAGAACCAGCTTCCTCATTCTGCAGAGTATTACCAAACCTCCGGCCCGAGTTGAAAAGAACAGTTCTCTTCTTCTTCTTCTTCTCCTTCTTCAGGAGTAAAGCGTTTAGCTCTTCTTGGCCTTGAGCCAAACCCATGATCAGCTCCTGAAATTGCGCGTTCTGCGCCTGAAGGGCCTTGATAGACATCTCGGTTGATGATGAGTCAGGGTTCATGATGCTGAAATAAACAGCGAAGAACAGTAAGCAACCTGAAAGGAAGAATACCTGCTATGCACATGATGAATGGAATGCGTATGATTTATGTTTTCAAAGACAATCGGGAATCAACTTTGTAAACAAAAAGGAACACACTTCATTAGATTCAACTTTGAAATTTAAATTGTTCAACAGATTGCCCTTAGGCGTTACATAAAAGGGAAATAATGAAAAGGGAAATAAAACTGTAAAAGAACATCCAGAGCTCATCATTGATCCCATGGTCTCCTCTTCTCAGTACGGATGTAATCATTCAGAGCTCGCTCATTCTCCAACTGCTTAGTCAGCTTCTGGATCTTCAATTCCTGCTCATTGAATTTTTCCCGATACGAATCCCGTTCTTCTCGCAGTTGCGACCAAGACCTCTTTAATGTCTCATAATCAGTAGGTATCTGAGGAGGGAGGACAGTTGGAGGGGCCCCATCTTTGTCAGGATACTCAAGAATGACGGGTCTGACAGCTTCGTATGGCATACCTAACTTCTGAGCACGGATGCGGACCCATTTGTAGTAGGCTTCCATAGGTAGAGAAGTCTTTGGCCCCAACTCTTGTGGATCAGCTTTATGAACTCTGTCCCAAGCCTTGATGAACCTACGACGCAGCTCGTCACTATCCACCTGAAACTCAAAACTGATGTGAGGCACCAACATCTCATGAGGCCCTGCTCTTCTGGCTCTTCCCAACTGATGGAGTGCTAGACATGGATTATAAGAGATTCCTCCTTGGGTACCAATCAAAGGAACATTAGGGTATTCTCCGCAACGATCAATAACAGCTATCTCATCCAAACCTCTGAAAGTCCAAATGATGTCTTTATCAGTGAGAGACATTAACCTATGAGCCCAACCTCTTCCTTCTTGGTTCTTCAGTACGAACTTAGGGAGGTGCGAAATAAACCACCTCACCAACAAAGGGATACAATACCACAGAGTTCCTCATCTTCGGGCCGTACGAGCATAAAGTTGTTGCAGGATATCACCCAAGAGGGTGGGCACAGGGTTCTGAGACATAAAGATCCTTATGGCAGTGACGTTGATGAAGTTGTCAGGATTAGGAAACAAGACTAGCCCATAGATTAAGAGAGCCAAGATGTCTTCATATGCCCTAAAGTCTAAGTCATTCCAGAAACTGTTAGCTTTACCAACCAGAAACTTGGCCAGGAAACCCTTAACCCCGCTTCTAGTCACCCAGTTGTCCATTACTTCTTGATGGGTCAAAGGAAGAGCTGCAGCAACCTCCTCAAGCCTGAGGGTCTTTTCCCAACCAGTAAAGGGAGTCTGATCCAAGATAGGGATGCCAAGCAAATCAGAGAACTCTTCCAGGGTAGGGACCAGCTGGAAGTCTTGAAAGGTGAAGCACTGGTACAGAGGGTCATAGAATTTGGTCAGGACACTCATCAACTGTTGATCCCGCTTTGAAGTGACTAAACTGAGAAGAGAACCATGCCTCTGGATGAAGGATGTAGTGTTTGGAATTCTACTAACCAACTCTTCAAGTAACTCAGGTGGGTGAACAAAGTTGAACCGGATAGTATTCCTTCGCATAGGCATCATGATGTCCTACAAAACAGAGCAAAGGTGAAACCCTCTTGTCTTTGAAATGGTCAGTCCTTATGCAGGATGCATGCAATGCTCATGATGTCATGATGTTATGATAAAGCACACCACAGGCACACAAGTCACACAAGACACGCCCTTAAAGTTTAGGCCAACATGAGGTCTAGGTATTACCCTCTTTCCGTTTGTTGGTTCATACCTGTCCTATCAAAAGTAACCGGGTTCTTAGAGGATCCCAATATCATTGACTACCCTCAATCGGTCATAACTCCAGCATCGCAATCTTTTCTTGCGGCCAGAACCATCACGAGAGTTTAGCCTCAATGGGCGTAGCATACTGCTACTGTTCTAATGGCCAAGTTGTGTCATTTAAGGTTCTAAGGTCTGTTGGTGTTTAATGACTCCTCAGAAGACCCATATTCTCCTCGTTGCAACACAAGGGATATCGGTACAGACCAAGGTGCCACACCAACGTAGCCACTGCTTCACCCGTGTCGGTCTACGCCGGACAGGTCCCTCACAGCTTATGCTACCTAAACAGGGTATCCCCAGATCCGAGTTAGGATCTATGTAACTCCGAAACAGCCCACAATAATAAAGCAAACAAGTCAAAACAATTGAAAACACAGTTATGAACTATCCTAAGGTACACCTCACTTTAAGATATCCCCAGCAGAGTCGCCAGTTCTGTGATCGGTGGATCTGGAACTGACTGTTTAACGCTGGTTCGCGAAATGTCGCGGAAGCAAGAGTCGCCACCGTCTTTTATTTTCTCCAACATGGAAAGGACAAAAGCACAGAAAAATTCCTTATTGAGATTGCTCTCGGTTCGGGAGGTAGATTTATAGAAAGGGAAGGTGTTAGCACCCTTTCTATCCATGGTTATCCATGGGCTCTTAGATACTTGCTCATTTGTGTTTTCAAAATGTTTGTTTGCTTTTCAACTGTGGGTTTTAAAAAAAGTTTCGTTTAAAATTTCAGTTCGACTCTTGTATCAGTCCTCAAGAGTGTTTGAAAAGTTGTTTTTGAAATCTTTTTGCAAAGTGTCGGTGTGAAAAGAGTTTTTGATTTGTTTTGAATTAGAGCAAGTATCTACTAGTCATCTACCTACCCTAAGGAATTCGTCTGTGTAAATGTCTTTAAGATAGTGCCATCCCACCATTGAGAGGTAGGTAGCACCACCGTTGGAGGTATTCGGGTCAATTCGAGGGTTCAGGACATTGTGGTCACCAGAGCAATAGGAAGACACCTTAGAAGCTACCCTCATGCCATGTTCATGGACATGAGGACTTACTAAAACATCCTTTACTTGACGACCACGTTTCGAGGGGCAAGGCAACAACGAGGCGTACCCTAAGAGTGGTGTGTGAATTGTGTGTCATTTTCAATTATGTTTATCTTGTCATGCATTGGTGATCTACGCTTTGTTTTTATTTTTGGCATTCATTCTTTCATGTGGTTATAACAGTTTAAAAAGGTGCGGAAATATAAAAGTCCTACACTATTACAAAGGCGCGGGTCTACATCGCCAAATTAAACCAAGACCCGATTTGAAATAAAATAAAGTGCGGAAGGTAAATATCCTAATTATCTATTTACAAATCTTTGGGGCAATTACATGAAATTTAAAAAGGAAATAAAAAGTAAATGTGCGAAAAGAAATAAAATCGAGAATGCGAGGGCGTTGGACCCTTTTAAAGAAATTAAATTAAAATTATTAAATTAATTAAATTAAATAAAGGAAAGGACTTATTTTTTTTTTTGAGTTTTTTGTATTTATGGAATTAAGGAGAATTAAATTGGAATTAAAAGTTAATTAAAACCCTAGTTCTAAATCGTTTTTAATTTATTAAAAAAAATGTTTAAGTTGTAACCTAATTTAACCCTAATTAATTAAATGGCATATTTATTTACAAAAATAATTAATAATTAAATATGGTGAAAAAGGAAAAAAAGAATAAAAGTATAAAAACCCTAATTTCTACCTTTTTTTAGTTTATAAAAAAACATTAACATTAAGCCTAAAATTAAAATTATATTAATTAACAAAATTTGTTTACAAAATAAATATTAGTGAATTAAATAATAAACATATTTTACTTTTTGACTTTCTGATTTTTTTTATATTTTTTGTGTTATAAAATTATTTTTATGGAATTAAATAAAATAATTAATCAAAAGAAAAAAAAGAGAATAAAAAAAAAGAAGAAAAATGAAAACCATAGGGGGTTTTCTGGCCAATTATGGAGGTATATAGGAAGCATTTTGGCCCATGGAATGCAGGCCCATGTTGACTTTCCTGGCGCGTGTGGGAAGCAGTTGACTGGTGCCCATGGTGATCTGCCAGTTCTAACCTTTGGATTGGCCTTTAGAGACATGTGGCATGCTAAGGCTTTGAGGTGTATGATGGACCACAGGATGAAAGCTGCATAGAAACACTTGAAGAAAAATAATATTGGAGAAGGGAGGGACCTGGGAATCGAACCCAGGTCCCAATGTTTAAAGGACAGCACATCAACCAACCAGCCAGGCGCGTTTCTTTGTTCCTTTAGTGGGCAATAATCAATATGAGAGAGAAAGAAAGGGTTAGTGGGATAATAAAAAAAGGGCGCCAGTTATTCAAACTGGCCAACCAGCATTCAACACGCCAGCGTCTTCTTCTTCCTTCTTCGCTTTTGCCTGAAAACATAGAATAGATAGCGGGGGTTTTAAACCCCCACTAAGTGAAGAACACAAAAATAGCGATTAGGCCCTGGGATCATATAAATTGAGCGCGAGGCATGGCTTTGAATCGTTGGAATGTCACGAATCCAATGGCGTTGGTCTCATGGTCTAATTTTTCCCTAGGCGAGAAACCCCAATTTCACATCTTTGAAACCCTAGGCAGCTTCCATGGTGGATTCGTGTATAGGGCTTAAAAACTCAATTAAATGATGCCAACAGCTTTAGAACAACCATGTTAGTATAAATCAATGCTTAAAACGTATGGAAAAGATGTGCAAATGCAAATACGATTATGAAAATTTGGGAACAGGGCCACGTAATTCTACCGTTTCTGACTGTATGAAGACTTGATTTTGATTGGGAAAGATCCCTGGCAATGTGAGCAAGCTTATGGAATCGTTCTTAGGTCCTGAAACGCACTGAAACTATGAAAGCAGATTTCAATTTTTTTGGAAAAATGCAAAGTTTGATTCTTAACTCTGAGCGCAGCTTCTAGGTCCTTGTGATTAGGGTTGTGATATGCTTATGTATGCCAATGAATTTGGGTAACAAAACAAGTCCAAAATCCATGGAATCAATGCTTTTGAATTTTGTGATTTTGCATAATCTTTTTCATGTCTTTTTGAAGCCAATCATTGCCAATTCTTTCCATATTGAGTGTGCACGAAATATTTAGGCTTTATTGAGAGAATATGCTGCAAAAAAGGATTGGAAAACATGATTTTCTATTTTTGTCATATTTTATTTTAATTAAATGAACTAATAATAATAATAATTCAAATAATTAATAAAAAAATGATAAAATAACTCCCTTTAAAGTCAATGGGTCGTGCATAGCTTTTGGGTGATGATTCTTGGAAGAAATTGAGGCCCATTAGCAATTTTGAGGCATTTGAAGCAAAGTTGACTTTTCAAAATTCCCAAAAATTTCCCAACTTCCACAAGGCATATCCTGCTCAATTTTTAAGCTTTGATCATGTTCTTGGACATTTTGGAAAGGTCTTGAAGTCCTCTAACCAATGCCTTTGGTCCCATGTCAGTTTGATTTACCAATCTCAAGTTATGGTCTTTGACTTAAAGTCCCTTTTTGTTGACTTTTGAAAATGACCTATAATGTTGAGATTGATAACTTTTTGTGAGAGCATTTCTTGGACTTGAAGTGTGAAGAGGAGTTGTAGGAAATGTAATTCTCTTAAAAATGAGCTTTGGATGGAATTTTTATGATAAACCATGTGGAAGGTATGCCTTGGTCAAGTTACAGTTGACTTTTTCAACTGTCCAAATATGGAAACTTTTGCATCTTGAGACTTTTTGAGCCATGCCTTGAGAATCATGACCAAGAATTGATCAAATGATGTTTGTGGCTTCAAAATAAGATGTTGACCAAAAATTTGAACTTTTGACTGTCAAATGACCATTTTGCCCCTGTAGTTGACTGTTGAGCAATTAGGGTTTTTGACTGTGCAATTTTGTGCTGTGAGTCTTGAAACTTGGCATATGGATGCTTGACCATGTTTGTAGGCATGTGGGACTTGATTGGACCCTTGAAAACTTCAATTTCTCTGCCAGAACCAAAACCCTAATTTTTGACTGTTAGGAGGCCATTGAACTGTGCAACCTTTGGGAGATTTTGAAGCATGCTCTTTGCAAATCTTGAAGAATATGGGAGGGCAAATTTTGGGGTACAACAGTTTCGAATACTCACTTGTTCGAATTGCTTTAACAATCTAATAGTAATCACAAAATACATGATTAAATTTTCTTTAACACATATGTATTTCTTTGATGCTTGTTTAATTACTAATTCAAAGTCTCCCATAACTTTGACATTCCTTGCCCCCAATTCTAGCAGTAGTTCAAGTCCTGTTATTAAAGACTCGTATTCTACTTCATTATTTGTACATATACCGTTGATTCTGTACTTGAAATCTACTGGAATTCCACTGGGAGAAATTATAATTCTTCCTATTCTAACTCCATTTTTATGGCTAGAACCATCAAAGTATATTTTCCATGGCACTAGATCTACATAATTCTGAGGCATACCAACCATTGAATGGTCGACCAAGAAATCTGCCACCACTTGTCCCTTCATTGCTTTTAAGGGCACATAAGTCAGAGAATACTCTGTTAATGCTAAAGCCCATTTACCAATTCGACTATGTAAAATCGGTTTGGATAACATGTGCTTAATAATATGGAAATGAGAAGATACATACACATTAACAGGCTTTGTATATTGCTTTAATTTAATACAAGAGAAATACAAGAAAATGCATAGTTTTTCTATATCACTATACCTAGTTTCAGGATCATTAAGCATTCGACTAAGATAATATATAGGTCTCTCGACACCTTTTTCGTCCTATTGGACTAACATACTTCCTATAGTCGAATCTGAGGCTGTAATATATAACCTCATAGGCCCATGTCTAACAGGAGGTGCCAATATTGGAGGCTTCACTAAGTAGTCTTTGATTTTGTCGGAAGCCTCTAGATGCTCCTCTTGCCAAATGAAATCCTCATTCTCCAGTCGAAGTAGTGGTGAAAATACTTTGGTTTTTCCACTTAAGTTGGATATAAACCTCCTTAGGAAATTTATCTTGCCCAACAAAAACTAAAGTTCCTTTTTAGTCGACGGAGGTTTGACATCCATGATGGCTTTGGTCTTGCTTTGATTCACTTCTATGCCTTTTATATGCACAATAAAGCCAAGAAAATCACCTGCCTGCACACAAAAAGCACATTTTAATGGATTCATTTTTAATCCATATTTCCTCATCCTTTCAAAAGACTCTCGAAGGTGTTGCAGATGAATGGATTTACTATTCAACTTTATTATAATATCATCAATATAAACTTGCATGAAATCTTCAATAAAATCATGGAACATAGAATTCATTACCCTTAGATATGTCGCTTCAGAATTTTTCAAACTGAATGGCATGACAACCCATTCATAGGTTCCCAATGCCCCTGGGAAGCGAAATGCCATCTTCGTCACATCGTCATCTGTAATGAAAATTTGGTTATAACCAGAGTAACCATCAAGCATACTTAAATATTTAAAACTGGCAGCAGAGTCGACCAACATTTCTGCCACAAGCATAGCATATTCATCTTTAGGAGTGGCAGCATTTAAATCTCTAAAATCGATGCACACTCTTAATTTTCCATTTTTCTTAATTACTGGCACTATGTTTGCCAACCAGTCGACATACCTTGCAGTTCTTATGAATCTGCTTTTGAGGAGTCTTTCTATCTCCTCTTTGATTTTTGACATTATTGCTGGAGCAAAGCGCCTGGGAGTCTGCTTCACTGGTTTCTTTCCAGCTTTTATTGGTAACTTTAGTTCGACCAAATCCCTGCTTAAACCTGGAATTTCATTATAGTCCCAAGCAAAAAAATCTTTGAATTCTTTTAATAAAGATATTACCTCAGACTTTAACTTTTGGTCGATGTTGGCGCTGATATAAGTTGGTCTTTTATCCCCCTTTTCGCCAAGATCTATTTCTTCTAAAGGGTCTTGTGGCTGCATTTTTTATGGGCCATCAGATCCTTTTCGAAGCCTAAGGGTTCTTCGTCATATATGCAGTTCAGACACTACTTATCGACATTTTCTTCGATCACCTATTTTTTATATGGTGGCTTTGGCTCAATAGCCAATGTAGCTCCTTCATTCAGAATTTGTGTCTTATTGGCTTCGACAACCATATTTTCTTTAGCCTCTAGTGTCGAATTTATTTTACTTTCGGCAATATACGCCAAAATCCTTTTCAAAGCATCTAGCTCAGACATCATCACTGATGTCTCCCCATCCTGTCGGCCGGTTGTCACAGTATGGATCCTCAAGAGGTTCCATATCCCATATAAAACCACGGGTCTCATTTAACTTCAACGAAACAAATGCCTCATCAAGGTTGGCATACACGTCTTCAGCAGGTTGACAAGGGGAAATGTTAGCTAATTTCCTGTCAAATTGCTTCTTGCCGATATTATTCACGTCTTCCCTAAAAATCCTTGATCAGATTTAATGTTCTCGACAATACCATCTTTCCTCCAAATCATTAAACGCCGGTGCATAGAATATGGCACAACCCCTACATCGTGCAGCCATTCCCTCCCTACTAAGAGGTTGTAACTTGGCTTGACTTGAATCACCATGAATATAGTCGGCCTAGTAATGGAGCCGACAGTAATATCAACTTGGATCACATCCATAATGTTTCTAGTCCTTCCTTCGTAGTCTGATAAGACCACGCTATGAGATTTAACATCGGTGTCATATTTACCAATTTTATGCAATAGGTGGTGTGGCATAATGTTTACCATAACACCACAGTCTATCAACACCTTGTTGGGAGCCACCCCTTCAATCTTAGCCCTTATTAAAAGAGGCTTCAAATGGCTTTTCATGGCCATGTCTGGTCTTTCAAAGAATGCATCTTGGTTCTCAATCAAACCATTATTCATCATGAAGTAACATGTTGGCTTGTGTAAAGCCATCTCCTCAGCATCAACGTCTGCTGAATCTTCCACTTCTGTTAAGAAATCATATTCTACTGGCAGAATTGATACCACATTAACTAAGATATTCAAACTCTCTTCAGAATCAGACTCAAAATTGTCAGTAGCTTCTTCAGAACACTTAGCAACTGGTCGACTCACGAACTCTTTGATTCGTTCTTTTATAAAGGAATCGACCTTCACTTTATACTGCTTCTGATTGCCAGCTTTGTTTGCAGCAATCTGGCCAGCAAATGCTTGCCTCTCAGCCTGCTTTCGACGCTAGAAGCGTCTCCATTGGGTTCGAGTCATGGGATTCTTCCCCATGTAATTTTCAGAAATTTGAATTTTGCTCTCAGACTTAAATTTATGTCGGTAGTTAATAGCCGATTTTCCTTTGTTTGGATCTCTAGCAATAACACCATCAATCGGTGCCCCCCTTCTCCCTTGAGGCTTAATCCATGTACCGTTAGGAGCTTTTGCTGAAGGAATATAACTTCTTAGTTAGGCATGGGAGTTTCCCACAGTTCTTCTTGGGTCCCTTGGTGTAGGGAACCTTTGATTGTACGGCTCGCCCTTGTTATTTTCTAACTGTAGCTTCTGGAAATTTTCAGCAGCTATTTTGTCAGTCAAGGTGCCACACCTAGGACACAAGCAAGCTTGCGAATCTTTGTTCTTACAGCGGTAAAGGAAATCTAGCAAGTCCTCCTCAAGCCTTGGGTACACATCAACTAAGTCGACACCAGGGCTTTCTCCAGTACCATCTTCGACCATATCATCATCAGGAAACTCAGTAATTTCTACCATGTTGATTTCAACAGGTTCAAGAAACAAAGCCTCCTCTTGCCTAAGAGGATCAGTATCAATTTTCATCTTCCGTGTAACAAATTTTAATCTACCCTCCTACCACTATTTTTGTACGAGTTCCCTGAAAAGATAACATTGAGAGGTTGTGTGAGCAAGATAAGTATGAAATTTACAAAAACCTATTTTCTGTCGTTGTTCTAATGGTGGTAACTTAGAACCCAGGGGTACTAAAATTTGACCATCTTTAACTAACAAATCAAAAATTTCTTCACATTTAGTGACATAAAACGTATAAGTTTTCGCTGGAAATTTTGGATTGTTTTCGACTGTATTTTTTCCTTTAGCAGGAAGTAGTGATTTACATTTATATGCTGGCCCTGGATTTATTTCAGCCATGTCGACCTCTGCCTCTGTTGGTGAGGTATAGTCGGCCTCATAAATGGGATCTGTGTCATCATAATCTATGAAGGCTACTTTTTATTTCTTAGTCTTAGCCTTAGTATGTCTGACCTTTTCTAGTCGCAGACGCTCTAGGTGTCGAACTCTATCACCTAACTGTGATATACTCTTCACGAAGGTCAGATCTATTTTCTTCCTAATGGAATAATCTAAACCTCCAGGAGCCATTTGAACAAGTTCATGTTCTGGTACTTGAGTAAAGCATCTTGCTTTCAATGACCTAAATCTATTTATATAATCATCAATGGTTTCAGCAAACCTTCTTTTAATGTTTGACAATTCAACCAAACTAATTTTCGAATGACCTTCATAAAACTGCTCATGGAAAAGTTTTTCCAACTTAGTCCACGAGTCAATCGAATTTGGAGGAAAAGTGGTAAACCACGTAAAAGCTGCTTTAGTGAGGGAAGAAGGAAAATGTTTTACCCTTAAGTTTTCATTATTCGACATATCCCCAGATTCAGTCAAATACCTAGCAATATGTTCCACTGTTGACTCTCCAGATTCTCCCCCGAATTTTGTATACTTAAGAATTTTCCATCCTCTAGGATTTTCAGTCTGTAAGATATATTCAGACAAAAGGTAAGAATATGTTAGCCTCTGAAGTGTGGTATTCATACCATTCCTATCCATAATTCTTTCGACAATAGTGGTTAGATTATTTTCTACGGCTAAATCCTCTTGTCGAATTTGTTTAACAATTTGATTAGGTTATTGATGTCGATGTACTAATGCCCCAGGTGGATCGACAATCACATTCCTTGGAGGTAATAACACTTGTCCCTGATGGACAATTTCATCCTGTATTGCCCCCATGTCCATTTGACCAGGGGCATCTAGTCTATCAAGTAGAGCCTGTCGAATAAGTGCTGGGGGAGCACCTAAAAAATTACACAAACGTGTTAATTGGGCAATCACCTGTCGATTTGTTTCAGCGGACTGCCTATTAGTCTCAACCGACTCTTATACTATAGGATTAAATACATTACCCATTTGGTTAGTTAACATATTAACCAACTCATGGTTACTATCATCCATTTGTTGCCTTAACACTGCTACTGAAGTGTTAGTGAGAGGTGGTACTACTGGTTGAGAAGGCATTCCCCTAATTTGGTTGCCTCTATTATTTCCTCCTGGTGCAAATCCTTGTAAAGGGGAGTTTAAATTTTGAACATTATCTGACACCACTGTTGCATTCGACGTTGATTGGTATCCTGGCATCATGGAATACGACATTCCATAAACAGGATCCACATTACCAAAATGAGGTACATTAGGTATGATGGTCGTAGTCATTACATGCCTTGGGCTTCCCGGTGGAGCTTGATAAATTTCTGCGGAACCTGTTGCAGTTGACCCGACTGGAGGAAAAGGTGCAACTTGAGAAACTACTGGATCAATAGTAGTTAAAGTTCGTGATGATATTTCGTCTACGTTTGGATTATCAGGAATTGTCATTCTTAATATATGCTTCCTAGATGAGGGTTTATTATACTCTTTGGTTAACTTTCCATTTCTAAGCTGCATACACTTAAGACAAATTCTTAGCACTGAGTCCCACCGGGTATGCAAATTTGTTTACTGTGGAAAATGGTAAATAACCGTTGGTCCTCCCAAAGTCCTAAAACTAAGGGTAACTCACAAGATTGACCAGTTGATCTTAATACATGTGCTAAGAGTTTGGTTATTATACTTATTCTATCGAAATCCTTATCAAGGGAAACAACTTTCCGTGACTAAGGGAACAAGTATAACGACTTTCCACATTATGAATCGAATGACTGGCTGGTGACTTGTGACCGACAGAAGGTATTCATATGAAAATAAGGTTCAATAAACTAACTGACTAGTGACTCGTGATCGACAGAGAGCATTGAATTGTTTACACGGAGTAGAAAATAACGTAAAGACTTTGTTCGACAGTACATAGAAAGCAAATAAAGTATTCAAAAGAGATAATTCAAAAATAAAGGATTTGCATTGAAATAAAAGTGGTGATTCATGTACATCAAGCACTTCTTCATTCTTTGTTTCCTAACGCTCGGAATGACAGAGTTTTGACAACTGATTTGAGCATACAAGTGAACACACCAAAAAACTACACTAAATCTGCATATTTATAGTATTTACAATGTAATTGTCTAGATGAAATCTACAGACAACATTAAAATCTTGAGACAACGGCTTCACTGGATTTCGCCACCTATTTAGCGCTTAAACAAATTGTAAACCGCTGGCAACTACTGATGACTTTGAAATTCAAATATTCCCACTCCTAGCTTATGAAGGTAAACCTCTTATGACTCACTTTGACACTTTCCCTTTGGAAAGAGTTAAAAATCAACAATAATTCCTCTAAGTCCATAAACCCTTTTGGTTGACAGAAACCAGTTTCGACTATTTTCCTTGTCTTTCACCATTTGGTCGACTAAACCAATTTCGACCATTTCTTTACATTATTCTTTTATTTCCTTTTGGTCGACCTAGCTCAGTTTCGACAGTTTGATGTGACATTCCTTTAAACATTAAATCTAGTTTGACAAAACCAAAATTTCAAACAATTTGGCTCCGATTTCCTAAAAACCCCTACTTTAGAGGATGACCCTTAGCTTATGAGAATATCCTCATTTAATACACGTGCTTGAATACCTTAAGATTTTTTAAGGTAACATGGGGTAGGTTATGAAAAGGCAAGGTGTTAACACCCTTCTCATCCGTAGTTATCTACAGGCTCTTAATCGCTAGCTCACTTTGAAATGCTTTGTGTATGTTTTGAACATATTTGGAAAACGCCTTAGTACGACAATTTTGTAATGATTCTCGTATTGTTGAGAATGTATACAAAATGTTTGTTTTGAAAATACTTGTGAAAGGAAGTGTTGTTTTGGAAAGATGTTTTGAAAATGCCAATGTAAGGCAATTTTGTAATGATTCTCGTATCGTTGAGAATGTATACAAAATGATTGTTTTGAAAAGTGTTTTAAAGTTAGTTGTCTTGAAAGTGTGAAGTTTTTAGTTTGTGAGCAAGCGATTACGAGCGATCTACTGACTCAAAAAGTGTTTGTTATTTTCCTCCACCTTTAGATAGTGTTATCCTACTATTAGTTAGTAGAAATCCATATCATTGGATGTGAGGGACAGGAGTGGGTCATCGTACAACCATAGATGGCAACTTGTAAGACGCTTTAGCAATTTGTCATAAGGGACTAAGATCGTTTACCGAAGGCAATATCGAAGGGTCATCGAGGGACTACGATCTTTTAGTCGAGGGTCATTAAGGTATTTTATCTTGAATTAGGGTTTTGCTATGATTGATTTTTAACTTTGTCATACAAACCCTAATTACTAACAGAAATATGGAAAGCGATAAATTACGGAAATTAAATATCCTACATTATTACAATGCTTTGGGAATGGGGGGGGGGGGGGGGTACAAGTTTGTGGATGGGGAGGAGGAAAGCAATAAACCCTAATTAAACTATTACAATCCATAACCGATTACATGACTATGAAAATAATGATGCGAAAAATAAACAAACCACAGAGATAGAAAGATGTTTTAAGAAACCCTAAAAATTCTAAGTATTTGAGAAAATAATTTGTTGTTTTTTTGTTTAGAAAATATTTGCAATGTGAGGTAAAAATTAGACCTAATTCTATAAGAAAATTAAAATTGTCTTTTATTATCAAAATTAAATTAAAGTCTAAAGAATTCTAAATTTTTGGAAAATAATTTTTCAGTTTTATTTAGAAGAGATATTTGAAGTATAACCTATTTTTTATAATAAAATCAAAGTGATTAAAATAAATCAATTTTGTCAAAAAATAAATTAACTAAATAATAAAAAAATAAATAATAAAAAAACCTAAATCTAAATTTTATAAATAAAAATTATATTTTTGTATTTTGATTAAATGAGATAAATAAATAAAAGTGAAAAAATATGAAGAAATAAAAAGATTGGGCTTGGGTTAGAAAATAAAAGAGGGGGTGTGAGAAACAGAAAACATTAGGCCCAAAAGATCAATTTTTTGTGAAACAAAAAAAAATTAAAAAAGGGAAATGGGCCTGATGTTGTAAAAATAAATTAGGAGGATGAGGAGAAGCAAGAACGCTGGACCCAAAAACAAGGAGCCCAAACACTAAATTGGATTCAGTGTGGCTATCCCCAAGGGGTGTATCATGCGCTTGCCTTCTGAAGCATTTGATCTGACTTTGTGATGGTCATGTGGTGAGGGAGTGAGGGTGTATAGCATGCGCGCTGGGCTTGTTTGTATGGAATCTGCAAGAAATAAATGTGAAAGAAATAAAAGGGTATCACTGGGGCTCGAACCCAGGTCCCTATAGTCACAGGCACGCGCTTTAACCACTGGGGTGGTGATATATCCGTTAGTTTATGCACAAACCAATCAATATATTACAAACTCATTTCTGAATATTTGAACAAGTCATCCTCTTCTTCCTCACGCGCACCAAGAACAACAACTCCATTTTTGATTCTGTAACTCCTACATTTCTCAACCATTTTTAAAAATGTAAACATGAAAGTTGCTTGATTTTTCACCACGAATTCAACCATATAACTTTTGAAAGTTAAAGATCAAAGACTAAGATGAATTTTGTTTAGTACCAAACTGAAACCTAATTTTTTCAAAAACTTCAACTTCAAAATTCTCATCATACAGTTAACATAAATGAAAACTAAAGGCATGGTTAGTTTCAGGGCATTGATATCTATATTTTTTTCTTCAGAAAGCAAGTGAAAATGATGCTTGAATAAGTATTTCAAAGTTAGAAAAACTTACCTTTTGACACGAAATCTGAATGCTCTCTACACGATTTCCAGAAGTGAAAGGATGATTTGGTGAGCTTGCTTGGACCTCTCAGAAGCTATTCTAATTGATATAATGTCTTGTAGCTTGCCCAACTGTTTTGACCAAGTCAAACTTCAATGGTGGAATTTGAAAATTATATATGGTGATGGAGGGATTACAGAAGTGGTTCAAGTGTTTGGATCACTTCTATATGGTGTATGAGTGATGTTTGAATGATTAAAATGGAAAACACACGAGTAGATTTAAAATTGGGAGTTCAAGGTGAGAAACTTGCAACAAAATGGAATTTTAAGGCAATTCTGACTTTATTGTTGATCAATCTTGACAAATTAGAATGTTTTGATGACTCTTGACCTTTGAAGTTCAAAGTTGACCAAAAAAGTCAAAGTTTGACTTTTGTGTGACAATTGACTTTTCATCAGTTGATCTTAGTTCTTCAACTATCAATCTCTTGCACCTTTAGAAGTGTCTTGAACCATGTAATTAGGTCAAGATGTTGTGTTTGAGTCCTTAATATCATGCTTCAATTCATTAGGTCATGTACTAGGTCAAAAGTCAATGATCAGTCATTCTTAATCAAAATCCTAATTTTGACAATTTTACCCTTTTGATGAATTGAGTGCTTTCCTTGAGGAATTATGATCAACCCTTGATCAAATGATGAATATCACATCAAAATGTTGATGTTGGAAAATAATATTGAAGTTTGATTGTATATTGGCCATAATTGACTTTTTACCCAATACAATTAATTTTAAGTCATTTGAGCAATTAATTGAGCAATTTTGCGATGCAAGACTTGAAACTTGGTATGAGTATTCTTGGAGATCTAAGATGAACCATGAAAGTCACTTGGGGAATTAGAATTCCAATTTTCATTGAGAAAACCAAAACCCTAGCTGTGGACCCAATGCTTAGGAGGTGAGCTTGTCTGATCAACTCTTGAGAATCCTTGAGCAATTGAGAATTTTTGTGAGAAATATCTTGAAGAAAAGGGAGGGAAAATTTTGGAGTACAACAGCTGCCCATGTTTAATCTTCTTAAACCTGAAGAGTTAGATTGGCATGTCCACCACTCGTGACTTGAAGGTGGAAGATGATTGAACACTTAAGTGCCCAGAAATTTGCACTCTCTTGTGCACGAAGTAATATTGTTGGTTGACTATGTCGGGAATAGGATTAAAGATTCCATTTGGAGAGGTAATGAAGAGTTGTCAGAGATGGGCTTATAGATGCCATCCAAAGTAACTGTTCATAGAGAAATTAGACTAAGTCTATGCTAGACTTTAACTGGGAGAAGTATCGTAGTAAATCTTTGGTCGATTTAATCTGAGCCAGAAAAGGTATACTGGGAGAAGTATCAGATTAAATCTTTGGTCGATTTAATCTGAGCCAGGAAAATGTCTACTGGAAGAAGTATCAGAATAAATCTTTGGTCGATTTAATCTAAGCCAAAAAAAGTCTACTGGGAGAAGTATCAAATTAAATCTTTGGTCGATTTAATCTGAGCCAGGAAAATGTCTACTGGAAGAAGTATCAGAATAAATCTTTGTTCGATTTAATATGAGCCAGTAGATGTCTACGTCCATCTTTAACTGGAAGAAGTATCAAAATAAATCTTTGGTCTATTTAATATAAGCCATAAAATGTCTACTGGAAGAAGTATCAAAATAAATCTTTAGTTGATTTAATTTGAGCCAGAAGATGTCTGCGTTCGTCTTTAACTGGAAGAAATATCAAAATAAATCTTCGGTCAATTTAATCTGAGCCAGAAAATGTCTACTGGAAGAAGTATCAGAATAAATATTTGGTTGATTTAATCCGAGCCAGAAGATGTCTGAAGGAAGTATTCATCATGTAGATAGTCACCCCGTCTTGTTTTGGGAATTAATCTACAATCTATTTTGAGAATTGTTGATGATATTTGTCTGTTAAATGATCCTTCCTGAAAAGGTAAAGAGTTAGCTGTATGCAATGTCATGATGTATGAAATGCATTGCATAATGGTGTTCTCAAAATAAATGAGATTGCACTATATGTGTTTCGTATGAATATGTTATGATGTATGAATGTGAAATATTGTGAAGTGTATTTGTAAGCCCGTGTAGTATTTTGTCTGGGAAGATAAATCCCTGACTATTGTCGGGGATGAAGAGTATGTGTATCTTCAATCTAGTCTAGAATGCTTCTGTGGAGGATTCTTGTCTTTTGTTTGAGGAAACTCTGTTGGGGAATGTTAACTTCTGCTTTGGGGAGAAGAATTTTAGGAACATTGGTTGTTCATTGCTCTACTGGGGAATTTAATTCCTATATACTCTGACCAAGGATAAAAGATATGGATAACATTCCGACTCTTCTGGGGAGGATAAAGTTAACTGGTATCCGATCTGGTTCCAGGTTTCATAACGACTCTCCGGGGATAGTGGTGGCTTCATTGAGGAGAGGGATTTTGTCGATGATTCATATCAATTTGAGGAATAGACTCAAGATGAGGAGATTGTAATTTGTTGGGGAAATAAACCTTGTTTACGGAGAAGTATTCTACTGAGGCAACAAAATCTCTTGGGGAAATTGGCTTCACAGTTTTTGAAATCAGCTGAGGAAGAGAATTTATGTGAACTGTACTGATTGGAACTCCGTAGGTTGGGGAAAATACAGGGAATGTATCGTTATTGGGGATGAATTTGTGAAGATTACTTTGTGGCGATAATCTCATAGAAGTGGCTCTGTAGGGATTCATGGACAACTTGAACGTCATCCCAACTCCTAGAATCTTGAGCAAATGCTTATTCTTGTTCTTATGCATATATTTATTAACAGTTAATCATGTTCATATGCATATGTTCATTCAATTTTAGTCATTGGACATTTTTGCAAGCAAAATAGAAAAAAAAACAAAAGGTTTGAACTTTGAGGTGTATTTATATTGATAATTTGCCTATAAACAGACGATTTTGTACAAAGAGACGGAATCCATTCATCTTCGTCTAAGTCTGCATCTTTCATAATCCTTAGAGAGGGAATCTGAACCTCTACAGGCAGGACAACTTCCATACATAGACTAGAGAGAATGGGGTTGCCCCAGTTGACGTTCGTTCTAAAGTGCGATAGCCATGAAGAGCAAATGGTAACATCTCATGCCAGTATTTATAAGTCACAACCATATTTTGCACAATCTTCTTTATGTTCTTATTGGCGGCTTCCACTGCGCCATTCATCTTTGGTCTGTATGGAGAAGAGTTATGGTGTTTGATCTTAAACTATGTGCAAAGTTCAGTGATCATAGTGTTGTTAAGGTTGGTGTCATTGTCTGTGATGATTCTCTCAGGGATGCCATATCGACAAATAAGGTTATGCTTGATGAAACGAGCCATAACACTCTTGGTAACAGAGGTGAACAAAGCTTCTTTGACCATTTTTTGAAGTAGTCAATGGCGACGATAATGAAGCGATGTCCATTAGAAGAAGTAGGCTTGATTTCTCCAATCATATCAATTCCCCACATTGTGAATGGAAAAGGAACAGTCATGGCGTTCAAAGGTACTGGAGGCACATGAACTTTATCAGCATAGATCTGAAACTTATGACAAGTTCTTGAGTGGTGATGACAGTCAGTTTCCATGGTCGACCAATAGTAACCTGCTTTCAAGATTTTCTTAGCCATAGTATGCCCGCTGGAGTGACTACCAAATATGCCTTCGTGCATATCCTCCATAATTTTCTCTACTTCCTTCTTGTCCACATAACGAAGCAGAGTTGAATCATGGTTGCGTCTGTACAAAATTCCATTGCTCAGAAAGAACTTAGCTGAGAATCTCCGTAAAAATTTCTTGTCATTGATAGATGCTCCTTCAGGGTATTCTTGTGCTTCAAGGTACCTTTTCACTTCATGAAACCAGGGTTTTTATTCTACTCTACTAGTGTCAATTTCATAGCAGTGTGCCAGTTCGTCGAACCTTTCAATGGTAATTCTGGGAGCCTTGTTGTCCCATCTAAGCTTGAACATGAATGACATGGTAGCTAAAGCGTCCTCCAGATGATTTTCTTCCCTTGGCATGTGCTCAAAGGTAATCTCTCCGAAGTACGAAATCAAGGTTAGCACATGTTCTCGGTAAGGGATAAGATTCAGATGCTTTCTGTAATACGGTGGGAGAATTGACTTGGTTGTTTTGCGTTTGATTACAATTGTTGTGGATAACAAGAGTCGCCACCGACTTTTCTTTTATCCAATAAGGAAAGGGTGAAAAGAACATGAAAGACCTTTAGATATTATTTCTTGAGTTTTGGGGGTAGGTTATGAAAAGGGAAGGTATTAGCACCCTTTTCATCTGTAGTTATCTACGGGCTCTTAGTTGCTTGCTAGATCACTTGCTTTGTTTTAAAATCTGCTTTGTGGGTTTGAAAATATTTTGAAAACATCTTTGTAATGATTCTCGTCTCTATAAGAATGCGTACAAAGTGTTGGTTTTAAAAAATGTTCAAAGAGGTGTTTGTGGAAGATGTTTTTTGAAAGTGACTTTGAAAAGTGCCTTTGTAATGATTCGCGTCTCTATAAGAGTGCATACAATGAGCTTTGAATTTTGAAAATGTTTCAATTGAAAGTGTTGGTGTGAAAATGGTTTTTTTGTTATTGTAAGTAAGAAAGCAACTATGAGCATTCTACCTACTCAAAAGGTCTATGTTCTTTTCCTCCTCCTTTAGATGCTGCTATCTTACCATTGATTGATAAGAAGCCCCATCGTTGGATGTGAAGGGACGGACATGAGTCATTTGTATAGTCATAGAAGGCAACCTATGGGACATTTTAGCAATTTTATTAGGGACTAGATCGTTTATCGAAGGCAACATCGAGGGACATCGAGGGACTACGATCTTTTATCGAGGGTCTTTGCTAAAATGCCCATATTCGAGGGACATGACTATTTTCCGAGTCAACAAGTGAGATTACCCTAGAGGTGTATGTGTGTGAATAATGTGTTTAATTTGCATGCATTTAGTCTTTGATTAGGGTGGTCTACTTGTTGGTTTTATCTTGCCATACACCCTAATTACTAACATTTGTATAAAGCAATAAAAATGTAGAAAATAAATATCCTAACTATGACAACCATATTGAATATAAAGAAAATATAGAGACAAAACAAAATAAAATAAGGGAACATAAGTTCTTCGATCCAGGAAACAACGCCCCTTCGATTCTTCCCTTCCCTGCCTCTTTCGATTTGGGTCTGGAAGTTAAGATGAGATGCACTCATCGATTCTGCCTTTTTTGATTCCTCCGTTTGCAGGAATGTTAGTGTGAGCAAGTAACCTTCGATTCACCCTTCTTGCTGCTTCTTTCAATTTGGTCTTGGAAGTCAATGTGAACACCCTTCGTTTCTCCCTTCTTGCTCCTTCGTTTGGACTGTGAAACAGTAAGGGCCTGCAAAGCAGCATGAGTACGTATCCTCCGTTCACGCCTTCTTTGTCTTTCATTTGGGACTGTGGAACAGTAAGGGGGTGAAGCCCGAGGCTTCGTTTCACACAAAACTCCTTCTTTCGTTTGGGGTCTATATTGGTTAGTTCTACCATACATTTGGTCAATAAAAACAAACGAAAAGGCAAGAAACGAAAAGTAAACAAATGTCATGTACATGCTTGAAACGAAAGGGTTAAGGTCAGGGGACTTACCTTGCTTCTGAATTTGGTGCTTCTGGACCTTGGGTGATTGGACTGGATGCTCCTGAATTCAAAGGAAAGAAACAAGTGTGGTGTTTCTTTGACTGGATTCTAAGGTCAAGAAGAGTGGGGTTGTGTTTGTTGTTTCTGGATTCGAAGGAGAAGAACAGGTGTAGTGTTCCTTCTGCTAGTTTTGGAAGAAAGAACAAAGCGTGGGGTTGCTCCTGGATTAGAAAGGGAGAAGAAACAGGTGTTGTGTTTCTAATGTTGGATTCGAAAGGGACAAAAACAAGGTATGGTCTTTTTATTCCTGGTTTGAGAATGTGTTAAGTGTTTGATGATTTTCACACAATCAAAGTTTCTCCAGCTATGAAAACCCTCTGGATGTGTTGTCCCGCCCCATAAGATGTGTTGTGGAACATCTTATTTATAGATGAAGTTGGCTAAGGTTTAGGAGGGAAAACAAAAGAATTTGAATAAATTGAGTATACTGTCTTTGTAGCTTTCGAGGGGCAGTATTTGTATGCCAAATTGGTGCAAGAATGGAAGCAGCATTGCAGGACTGCTTTGCAGCAGTTTTGGAGCGTTGCGATCAGTGCATCAGGCTTGGACTTGACACAAGCATCTTTGAATATTTCATCTTTTCGTTTTGACCCCATAGGTCCAACCTTCGACCAGACACCTCTTCAGACAACAATATTTGTTTCCAATCAAAGTGTCCTTCGAACGGGTCCTTTGTGTATCCTTCGAAGGGGCCAAATGTATGCTCCTTGAATGGGCCACCAAAATATGTCCTTCGAATGGGACATCCAGGTATGTCTCGCATGTCCTTCGAATGGGCCACCATAGTGTAGAAACTATGTGTGTTGAAATAAAACTTTCCAAGGGAGATACTGCCCAGTCGAAACTAGCGTGAAACTAGTCAATGCTTTGTGGGAGCTAGCATGAATATAGGCATTGCCCTTGTGAATCGAATCTAGTTGAATATAAGTGTTGCCCTGTCGAAGCTTGCAGCAAGTTATTTCAAAGGGAGACTTTGCCAAGTCAGAGCTTGCATGCAGGTAACCATTGCACTGTGGGTGCTAATGTAAATCCAGTGAATGCTAGCCATAGGGAAGCTTTTGCCTTGTACACGCTAGCATGGTGGGAGCCCTTTGCTTTGTGAATCGAAACATGCAGGAAAGAGGCCATTTCTCAATTGAAGGCTGCATGCAGATAGCCATTGCTTTGTGAATCAAAGCCAACATGTCAGGGGGACAATGCTCAATCGAAGGATGTATTTAGGAGACTAAATGCCCAATCGAAGCTTGCATGCAGGTACCCATTGCATTGTGAATCAAGCAAACATGTAAGGCCAATGGTGCAATCGAAGGACGTATGCAGGGAACCTAAATGACCAAACGAGGCTTGCATGCAGAAAGTCCCTACTTGGTGAATCAAAGGGAAACTTCAAAAAGACATTGCCTTCTGAATCAAAGGAAGCCTAGATGCCCAATCGAAGGATGAATCAAGCTTGTTCGAAGGAAGCCTAGATGAGCAATCGAAGCTAGAATGAATCGAAGAAATCTTGCTTTTCTTCAAAAAAATCATTTTATCTGCTTTGCCCTTTTTGTCTGCTTTATACTTGTGCAAGCTTGAGCTTTTGAAAATACTTGAGAAAAGAGAGGGCAAATTTTGGGGTACAACAACTGCCCCTGTTCAATCTTCTTAAACCTGAAGAGTTAGATTGGCGAGTCTTCCAGTCGTGACTTGAAGGTGGAAGATGATTAAACAATAGAGTGCCTAGAAATTTGCACTCAATGATGTGGTTGTTGATTGTGTATGGAATAGGCTTAAAGATGCCATTTGGAGAGTTGTCGGAGATGGGCTTATAGATGCCATCTAAAGTGATTGTTGACAAGAATTAGCTCAGTGTAAGCTTGACTTCAACTGGAAAAGAATCAGAATAAATCTTTGGTTGATTTAAACTGAACCAAAAGAAGTGTCTACCAAAACGGAATCAGGATAAACCATTGATTGATTTAAACTGAACCAGCAGAGGTCTTGAATTATCTTTAATTGGAAAGGAATCAGAATAAATCTTTGGAGCGATTTATCTGAACCAGAGAAAGTGTCTACCATAACGGAACAGGATAAACCATTGATTAATTTAAACTGAACCAATAGAGGTTTGAATAATCTTTAACTGGAAAAGAATCAGAATAAATCTTTGGAGCGATTTAACTGAACCAGAGAAAGTGTCTACTGGAACGAAATCAGGATAAACCATTGATCAATTTAAATTGAACTAGTGGAGGTCTTGAATAATCTTTAACTTGAAAAGAATCAGAATAAATCTTTGGAGTGATTTAAACTGAACCAGAGAAAGTGTCTACCGGAACGAAATTAAGATAAACCATTGATCGATTTAAACTGAACCAATAGAGGTCTTGAATAATATTTAACTGGAAAAGAATCAAAATAAATATTTGGAGTGATTTAAACTGAACTAGAGAAAGTTTCTACCAGAACGGAATCAGGATAAACCATTGATTAATTTAAACTGAACTAACAGAGGTCGGAAGGAAGTTTTCATCATGTAGATAGTCACCCCGTCCTGTTTCAGGAATTGATCTACAATCAAATTGTCCACAAATAGTTTTCCTGTCTTGTTTCAGGTATTAATCTGGAACTTGTTTTTTTTGTTGGTAAGTATGAAGCTTGACTATGACAGATAGTGAAGGAATCTTTAACGACTACTACCTCAATAGATGATGAAGGAATCTTTTATGACTACTACCTCAATAGAAAATGAAGGAATCTTAGACAATTACTACCTCAACAGATGATGAAGGAATCTTGGACGATTACTACCTCAACAGATAATGAAGGAATCTTGGATGATTACTACCTCAACAGAAAATGAAGGAATCTGGGATGATTACTACCTCAACAAATAATGAAGGAATATTGGACGATTACTACCTCAACAGATAATGAAGAAATCTTGGACGATTACTACCTCAATAGATAATGAAGGAATCTGGGACGATTACTATCTCAATAGATAATGAAGGAATCTTGGACGATTACTACCTCAACAGATAATGAAGGAATCTTGGATGATTACTACCTCAACAGAAAATGAAGGAATCTGGGACGATTACTACCTCAACAGATAATGAAGGAATCTTGGACGATTACTACCTCAACAGATAATGAAGGAATCTTGGATGATTACTACCTCAACAGATAATGAAGGAATCTTGGACTATTACTACCTCAACAGATAATGAAGGAATCTTGGATGATTACTACCTCAACCGAAAATGAAGGAATCTGGGACGATTACTACCTCAACAGATAATGAAGGAATCTTGGACGATTACTACCTCAACAGATAATGAAGTAATCTTGGACGATTACTACCTCCATAGATAATGAAGGTATCTTGGATGATTATGACCTCAACAGATAATGAAGGAATCTGGGATGATTACTACTCCAAAAGGTAATGAAGGAATATTTAACGACTGCTACTCCAAAAGGTAATGAAGGAATCTTTGATGACTACTACTCCAAAAAATAATGAAGGAATCTTTGACGACTGCTACTCCAAAAGGTAATGAAGGAATCTTTGACGACTGCTACTCCAAAAAATAATGAAGGAATCTTTGACGACTGCTACTCTAAAAGGTAATGAAGGAATCTGGATGACTACTACTTTAGCAGGTAATGAAGAAATCCAATCTTGATTTTGTCTTGGAGAAGTTTACAGATAGTTAATGACACTTATCTGTTGATCTTTTCCTGAAAAGGTAAAGAGTTAATTGTATACAATGTCATGATGTATGAAATGCATAATGATGTTCTCGAAATAAATGAGATTTATGCTATATGTATTTTGTATGCATATGCTATACATGTTGTTGAAGTGTATCTCTGTCTTGGAAAATAAATCCTTGATAAATGCTGGGGAGCTTCGGGAAGTTAAATCTCGGACTGCTGTTGGGGATGAGGAGTACGCACATCTTTGGACCTTGTTTAGAATGTTCCCACTGGGGATTCCCGTTTTATTGTTTGAGGAGAAATCCGCTGGGGAAGATTGGCTTGAGAAATATTTGTGGAGAATGTTGATTTCTTCTTGGGAAAAGAGTTCAGGAGTTTTAGTTGTTCGTTGCTCCACTGGGGAGTTATCTCTTGATAGGAGAGAAAAGAAGTTAACAATTTGCTAGGGATAAAGAAGTTAACTATTATCTGGTTGTCTTTCAGGCTTTGTAGAATTTCAATGGGGATTGTAGAGAAGTCTACTAGGGAAGAGGGGTTGTGGTCCCTTGATTTGTAGTAGTCGGAAAGACAAACTCAAGATAGGGAATCTGTAGTTTGTTGGGGAAATAAACCCTGTTGCCAATCTGTTGGAGAGGTGTTTTCCTTAAGCATAACTCCTCGAGGATTCTTGAGATAAACTGAGTTAGGGAGAAGTTTTCAGAGATTAAAACTCTGGCTGGGGATTGCTTGGATCCAACTTTATGGGGATATCTATGAATTTGGACTTGAGGGGTTTGTACCCTTATTTGTGAAGATTATTCTGTGGGGATAACCTTATAGAGATGACTCTATGGAGACTTGATTGGGGATCACTTTATGAAAAGGACTTTGTGGGAATTTGTCACTACCCCAAGTAGTAAGTGTTGTAGTACTGCCATAAAATGTTTGCTTGACCGTACGTAACCCTTTGCTGGAATTCACGTTCAATGCCACAAGCATTTCTTGGGAGATTTCTTGGAATCTTGACTTGACTGCCCCTAGACGAGTTGGACGGTGACATGTCATACCCCATTGCTTATAGGAGATTTGTCATTGGAAGTATCATTCCATTTGAAGTGATTTTGTTCACTGGGAGAGTTTTTGTTCGCTGGATGTTCGTCATGCGAATTTCTCAGTTGTCAAACAAATTTCCATATGCAAACAACGATATTTAAATAATGCAAAGTTTATGCTTGTCTTGAAGTTTTGAAAATGCATTTTAGCAAGTAAAGATAATTGTAAGAATATGAATTCAACTCAGGATTTGTAGTAAGCCTTACAGGAGTCAGGATACCTTTGGTAATAGTATGCTTTCGAACTAACCCATGCTTCAATTAGGAATTTTGAAGGGTTGTAGTGTGGTCTTGTTCACGATTTAAGAAACAAAGGATAAGGCTCAAAGTGTATTTATACCCAGCCCATTCTCCATGATATTCCCCAGTCCTAAACTCAGTTAATTATGCGTTTGGATTCCAATTGAGTCTGAAATGACATTTTGGTGATGGTTCAAACAAGTTGAATTTGTCGGAAGGCGGTCATTTTGCAACATTTTTCATGTTGTTAAGGATTTGTAGTGACCTCTTCTTGATTTGTTATCCCTGACTTTTTGCCTGACTGCTCTTGAGATTACAGTCAGCGAGATGCCCCAGTTTTTCTTAAGTCCCCTTCGTAGGTTTGAATTAGTGGGCTTTTTCTCTTGAGAGATAATGACTACCTATTTGATAGAGAACCATCGCCGCCTTTTGATTTTTGATGTTATTCATTGTGTATGAAGTGAAAGCTTGCGACTGAACGCACATTTGAATTAACTGAGAGACTACCCTGACCCAGGTTTTGATTAAAGGTTTCAATTTGTGTGAAAAAGAAAACTACTACTTCTTAGGCTCAAAGGAGTTGACTAGGGATTATCCTCCTTATAACTCCTGTGTTTAGGAATTAAAATAAACACCTATACTTCGTCAGCAAGGTCTATTCAAAAGCATACTGTATGAGATTATGGCATTGTTTTCGTCATCCTCCCTCTAAAGGCTTATAACTTTTAAAACAAGAGTTGAATATCATAAAGGGAGTATAAAGCATAGTTTTAATTATAACAAATGGATTAATTCAAGTCAAACATATGCAATGCATTAATGAAACAAAGTTTGACATTAATAGATAAGTGTTTGAGCAACAAAATAGATTACAATTGAAAATTCAAAAATGAAATAAACGCTCTCAATTTTAGCCATGATTTGGCATGGGAGCAGTGATCACATTGGGAGCCTTAGGAGGGTCAAATTCGATCTCCTTGTTGTCGATCAAATCTTGAATCTTGTTCTTCAAAGTCCAACAGCTGTCGATGTCGTGTCCAGGACTATCAGAATGGTAGTCACATCTTATATTTGGGTTATACTTAGGAGAGGAGGTATCGGGTTTTGAGGAGGATCCCTTAGTGTAATCAGCTCCGCTTTCAGCAAATGTTGTAACGCTTGAGACAATGGCATATTAATATTAGCGTATTTCCTTTCTTGGTACTTTACCCTACGCCTATTTCCTTATCGTTGTTGAACGAGTGTAGGATTAGAGATCAGGATTGCCCCCACGTGTTGGTCGTGGTTACTCTGGTTATGACCTTTTTGACCGTACGCAACATCAGACTCTTTCTTCCCATTGAAAGGTTGTTTCCCTGCACTTGAAGATGCACCCCTTTGGATTTTACCGCTTTTGATGCCAACTTCGACTCTTTCTCTAGTCAGTATTAGCTCGGTGAACCCGGCCGAGGAGCTTCTGATTAGGTGATTGAAGAAAGGTCCTGACAAAGTTCCCATGAAGATGCCAATCAACTCCCTATCAGTTAAGGGTGGCTGCACTCTGCCTGCCAAGTCTCTCCATTTTTAGGCGTATTCTTTGAAGCCCTCGTTAGAATGCATGGTCATATTCTGCAACTGCACATGAGTTGGTGCAAGATCAAAATTGTATTGGTACTGCTTGTAGAAAGCAACAACTAGATCTTCCCAAGTGTGAATGTGGGAACTCTTCAATTGATAGAATCATTCAAGTTGCGTCCCAGCTAGGCTCTCTTGGAAGAAGTGGACCCAAAATTTCTGATCAGTGGTGTGTGGCTGAATCTTGCGGACATAAGACCTTAGATGGAGTTTCGGGCAAGAGACCCCATCATACTTAGCAAAAGCAGGGATCTTGAACTTGTAGAGAATGATCACGTCAGGAACCAAATCCAAATCTTCAAAATCCAGACCAGGTACTCTTTGAATTTCCATAGCGTTGAGATGATCCTCCAGCTGTTTGTATTTGTCATCCATAGGAGGATACTTTTCTTCAGCATAGTCAGCCTCTTCTTCGTTAGACCCCAGACTGTGGTCCCCTTCTTTTGTCTAATTGTCTCCCTCAGTTGATGGAGTTGCGAATTCTAGAGCTCGCTCAATTGGTCCTTTGAACCTTCTTCCCAAATTCAGGACGCCCACTGACTTCTTTGTATTTTTCTTCTTGTATTTGAGAAGAAGAGTCTTCAGGTCCTCTTTCCCTTTATCCAAAGTCAGGAACATCTGTTGGAATTGAGAATTTTATGCTTGAAGATCCTTCATTGTTTGTTCCATATCCATCTTACTGAAATAAACAGTAGGAAGATAAGGAAACTTGTGTGGGAGAAACCTATCATGATATAATGCATGGTATGTGGATGCATGTTTTCAAGGATCTCGCGAGGTAAACACAAGAAGATGTAGGAAGTTGAGCTTTGATCACAAATTTGATTGAAGAACTTCGTATCGTTGGATATCCTTTCATGTGAATCCAACTAACCATGTCAAGTGGGTCATAGCCCTTGACTCAAGGTATCGTACTTTGGTCTTTGATGGTGTTTAATTAGAGAATGAATCCTCTTGCCCCTTGATAGGCGTCTGGTTCAACATGACCCTGCATCATAGGCCCTTGAGATCCTTAAAATGGTTATTTAAAATGCTATGGTATGATGTCATGATGTTATGTACAAGTATGCAAAGCAAGCAAGTTGTTACGTACAAATAATCATATACACATAAAGCAAAATAAGCCCTCGGGTTTTGGCTTGCATGGAGTTTGTAGGTAAGTACCCTCTTGAAGTTTAGTTGGCCCAACCTGTCCTAGAAAGTAATCAGGTTCTAGGGGATCTCAATATCATTGGTATTTCTTCATCGGGCATTGTTTCAGCAAAATCCTCTTTATTGGCGACCGAAATATCACGAAAGTCCGATCTCAATGAGCGTAGCATCGAGTATCAACCAACTTTGGAGTGCACCAAAGTCGGCTATCTCACTACTCCCTAATGTCCAAGTTGTTCAATTAAGGTTCTAAGGTCAGTTAGTGCTTCATGACACCACACAGCGGCCTCGTATTCTCCTTGACTACTCAAGGGATACCGGTACCAACAAATGTGTCACACTAACGTAGCTATCACTTCAACCATGTCGGTATACCCCGCACAATTTCCACAATCTATTGCTACTTTCCTAAAAGGTGCCCCAGATCCGGGTAGAGGTTCAAAACAAACCCAAACAAGGAATCATAATGTAAAGCATACAAGTCAAACAAGGAAAGAAAGTAAAGGTGATTTATCCCTAAGGTAACCCCACTTTTAAGTTTTAGTCCCCAGCTGAGTCGCCAGTTCTGTAATACGGTGGGAGAACTGACTTGGTTGTTTTGCGTTTGATCGCAATTATTGTGGATAGCAAGATTCGCCACTGACTTTTATTTTATCCAATAAGGAAAGGGTGAAAAGAACAGGAAAGACCTTTAGAGATTATTTCTTGAGTTCGGGAGGTAAGTTATGAAAAGGGAAGGTATTATCACCCTTTTCATCTGTAGTTATCTACGGGCTCTTAGTTGCTTGATATACACCTGCTTTGTTTAAAAATATGCTCTGTGGGTTTGAAAATATTTCGAAAACGTCTTTGTAATGATTCTCGCCTCTATAAGAATGCGTATAAAGTGTTGGTTTTAAAAAAAGGTTCAAAGAGGTGTTTGTGGAAGATGTTTTTTGAAAGTGACTTCGAAAAGTGCCTTTGTAATGATTCTCGTCTCTATAAGAATGCGTACAAAGAGCTTTGACTTTTGAAAATGTTTCAATTGAAAGTGTTGGTGTGAAAATGTTTTTTGTTGTTGTGAGCAAGCAAGCAACTATGAGCATCCTACCTACTCAAAAGGTATATGTTCTTTTCCTCCTCCTTTAGATGTTGCTATCTTACAATTGATTGATAAGAAGCCCCATCGTTGGATGTGAAGGGACGGGCGTGGGTCGTTTGTATAGTCATAAAAGGCAACCTATGGGACGTTTTAGCAATTTCGTTAGGGACTAGATCATTTACCGAAGGCAACATTAAGAGACATCGAGGGACTACAATCTTTTATCGAGGGTCTTTGTTAAAACATGCATATTCGAGGGACATGACTATTTTCCGAGGCAACAAGTGAGTTTACCCTAAAGGTGCATGTGTGTGAATAATGTGTTTGATTTTCATGCATTTAGTCTTTGATTATGGTGGTCTACTTGTTGGTTTTATCTTGCCATACAACCTAATTACAAACATTTTTATAAAGCAATAAAAATGCAGAAAATAAATATCCTAACTATTACAACCATATTGGATAGCAAGAAAATATAAAGACAAAACAAAATAAAATATGGGAACATAAGTTATTCAATCCAGGCAGCAACGCCCCTTCGATTCTTCCCTTCCATGCCTCTTTTGATTTGGGTCTGGAAGTTAGGATGAGATGCACTCTTCAATTCTGCCTTTTTTGCTTCCTTCGATTGAAGGAATGTTAGTGTGAGCAAGTAACCTTCAATTCACCCTTCTTGCTGCTTCTATTGATTTGGGTCTGGAAGTCAACGTGAACAGCCTTCGTTTCTCCCTTCTTGCTCCTTCGTTTAGACTGTGAAGCAGTAAGGGCATGCAAATAAGCATGAGTGTGTATCCTCCGTTCACGCCTTATTTGTCTTCCGTTTGGGACTATGGAACAGTAAGGGGGCGAAGCCCGAGGCTTCGTTTCACACAAAACTCCTTCTTTCATTTGGGGTATATACTGGTTTGTTCTACCATACACTTGGCCAAGAAAAACAAACGAAAAGGGAAGAAACGAAAAGTAAACAAATGTCATGTACATGCTTGAAATGAAAGGGTTAAGGTCAGGGGACTTACCTTGCTTCTGAAGTTGGTGCTTCTGGACCTTGGGTGATTGGACCAGATGCTCCTGAATTCAAAGGAAAGAAACAAGTGTGGTGTTTCTTTGACTGGATTCGATGGTCAAGAAGAGTGGGGTTGTGTTTGTTGTTTCTGGATTCGAAGGAGAAGAACAAGTGTAGTGTTCCTTCTGCTGAATTCGAAAGAAAGAACAAAGCATGGGGTTTCTCCTGGATTCGAAAGGGAGAAGAAACAAGTGTTGTGTTTCTAGTGTTGGATTCAAAAGGGACAGAAACAAAGGTATGGTGTTTTGATTCTGGGTTTGATAATGTGTTAAGTGTTTGATGATTTTCACACAATCAAAGTTTCTCCAGCTATCAAAACCCTCTGGATGTGTTATCCCGCCCACCTAAGATGTGTTGTGGAACATCTTATTTATAGATGAAGTTGGATGAGGTTTAAGAGGGAAAACAATATAATTTGAACAAATTCAGTATATTGTCTTTGTAGCTTTCGAGTGGAAGTATTTGTATGCCAAATTGGTGCAAGAATGGAAGCAGCATTGCAGGACTGCTTTGCAGCAGTTTTGGAGCATTGTGGCCAGTGCATCAGGTTTGGACTTGCAGCAAGCATCTTTGAATATTTCATCTTTTCATTTTGACCCCATAGGTCCAACCTTCGACCAGATTCCTCTTCAGACAACAATATTTGTTTCCAATCAAAGTGTCCTTCGAATGGGTCCTTTGTTTATCCTTCAAATGGGCCAAATGTATGCTCCTTGAATGGGCCACCAAAATATGTCCTTCGAATGGGATATCCAGGTATGTCTCGCATGTCCTTCGAATGGGCCACCATAGTGTAGAAACTATGCGTGTCGAAATAAAACTTTCCAAGGGAGATACTGCCCAGTCGAAACTAGCGTGAAACTAGTCAATGCTTTGTAGGAGCTAGCACGAAGATAGGCATTGCCCTTGTGAATCGAAGCTAGTTGAATATAAGTGTTGCCTTGTCGAAGCTTGCAGCAAGTTGTTTCAAAGGGAGACTTTGCCCAGTCAGAGCTTGCATGCAGGTAACCATTGCACTGTGGGTGCTAATGTGAATCTAGTGAATGCTAGCCATAGGGAAGATTTTTCCTTGTTCATGCTAGCATGGTGGGAGCCCCTTGCTTTATGAATCGAAACATGTAGGAAAGAGGCCATTGCTCAATCGAAGGCTGCATGCAGATAGCCATTGCTTTGTGAATCAAAGCCAGCATGTCAGGGGGCCAATGCTCAATCGAAGGATGTATTTAGGAGACTAAATGCCCAATCGAAGCTTGCATGCAGGTACCCATTGCATTGTGAATCAAGCAAACATGTAAGGCCAATGGCGCAATCGAAGGACGTATGCAGGGAACCTAAATGCCCAAACGAGGCTTGCATGCAGAAAATCCCTACTTGGTGAATCAAAGGGAACCTTCAAAAGGCCACTACCTTCTCAATCGAAGGAAGCCTAGATTCCCAATTGAAGGATGAATCAAGATTGTTTGAAGGAAGCCTAGATGCCCAATCGAAGCTATAATGAATCTAAGGAAACTTGCTTTTCTTCAAAAAATCATTTTATCTGCTTTGCCGTTTTTGTCTACTTTATACTTGTGCAAGCTTGAGTTTTTGAAAATACTTGAGAAAATAGAGGGAAAATTTTGGGGTACAACACTTTGTATCCCATTATCCCTTGACTTGACTGATCACCAAGGCTGAATCCTCATATACACTCATGAATTTGATTCTTAAGTCAATAGCAGCTTTAAGACCCAAGATGCACGCTTCATACTCAGCCATGTTGTTGATACAGTCAAAGCAAAGTCTGGAAGTGAAGGGTGTATGGAAACCTTCAGGGGAGATGATTACTACACCAAATCCGATTTCGATCACATTAGAAGCTCCGTCAAAAACCATAGTCCATTGGGGCCCTAACTCAGGTCCTTCATACGGTCCAGGTTCTTCACAATCTGTTATTAGCATGATGTTCTCATCCGGGAATTCTAAGTGCATAGACTGATAGTCGTCTACAGCTTGATGCGCCAAATGATATACCAATACACTTCCTTTGATTGCTTTTTGAGTGGTGTACTGAATGTCATACTCCGTTAGGACCATTTTCCATCGGGCTATTCTTCCGGATAGAGCTGGCTTCTCGAAATGTATTTGATGGGATCCATTTTAGAAATCAATAGAGTAGTATGAGTTAACATATACTATCTTAGTCGGCAAGTAGCCCATGCCAAAGCGCAACAAGTTTTCTCGAGCAATGCATATCTTGTTTCATAGTCGGTAAACTTTTTGCTAAGGTAGTATATTGCATGCTCTTTTCGACCATACTCGTCATGTTTCCCCAATACACACCTCAAAGAGTTCTCTAGCACGGTTAGGTACATGATTAGAGGTCTCCCTTCAACCGCTGGAATCAAAATTGGAGGTTCTTTTAAGTACTCCTTGATTTTATCAAAAGTCATTTGACAGTCTTCGTTCCATCTAACTACTTGATCTTTCTTCAGCAGCTTGAAGATTGGCTCACAAGTAGCAGTCAAATGGGAGATGAATCAAGAAATGTATTTTATTCATCCTAAGAAACCTCTGACTTCTTTCTCGGTATGGGGAGCCGACATTTCTTGAATAGTTTTAACTTTTGCAGGATCGACTTTAATACCTTTACCACTGACGACGAAACCTAGGAGTTTTCCATACCTCACCCCAAAGGTGCATTTGTTTGGATTCAACCTTAGTTTGTACTTCTTCAGCCTCTCAAACAACTTGTGTAGATGGTCAATATGTTCTTCCTTAGTTTGTGACCTGGCTATCATATCATCGACATAGACTTCTATCTCATGATGAATCATGTCATGGAATAAAGCTACCATGGCTTGCTGATAAGTTGTCCCTGCATTCTTCAACCCAAAAGGCATGACCTTGTAACAGAATATGCCCCACTGTATGACGAAGGTAGTTTTCTTCATGTCTTCAGGCGCCATCTTGATCTAATTATAGCCCAAGAAACCATCCATGAAGGAGAATACCTTATGCTGAGCAATGTTGTCGACCAAGACGTCAATATATGGAAGTGGGAAGTCATCTTTGGGGCTTGCCCTGTTCAGATCCCTGTAATCTACACACATACGTACCTTACCATCCTTCTTTGGCACTGGAACAACATTGGCAACCCATTAAGGATACGACGTCACTGCTAAGAACCCTGCATTGAACTGTTTCATGACCTCGGCTTTGATTTTCTCAGACATCTCGGGACGCATGCGACGAACTTTTTGTTTAATTGGAGAATAACCCTCATTCATTGGTAGATGATGAACCACAATATTTATATCAAGCCCTGGCATGTCTTTGTACAACCAATCAAAGACCTTAACATATTTGTGCAACATTTGAATCAATCTTCTCTTGACACTGCCTTCTAGGTTGGCGCTAATCTTGACTTCTTTCCTATCTATCTCAGAACCCAAGTTTACCACTTTGACCGGCTTCTCATGTGGTTGGATAGCCTTTTCTTCTTGTATTAAGAGTCTGGAAAGTTATTCAAGTATCTCACAATCTTCCTCACCTTCGTCTTCGGCTTGGTAGATTGGATTTTCAAAGTTATAAACGACAATAACATAATTGTTATCAACGAGATCCAAAGTGGATGGGGATCTACAATGTAGTCTGTGGGTGTGTGTAAGAACACATAGCTATTTGAAAATACAATAAATAAAAAGAAAGATAGAGAACACAAAATTTGAATGCAAAACGTCCAATGTTTTCATTAAATGAAAATATGACATATGAAATGACAACCCTTAACAAATGGACCATTGTACCCCGGGCAAGACACAAGTTTTAAAGTCATTGTTTAAAGAGAAATTACATAACCAAATTTCTTAAAACGATAAAAATAGAAATAACTATTACTCCTGGATGAAGGAGATTGGTATAAAGTCTTTAGTCTGCCAGTTGTCGAGTTCACTGCCAATGGTAGCGAATATCGAGTTGTCCAAGTCACCATCACTATCAGTGTCTTCTAGAGCATTGACTTCATGATTGCTAATACGAAAAGGAGGTCTTCCAGCTCAAGTGCGACAGATTTCCCTTTGACCCTCTGTAGTAAAGCCCAGACCAAACTTGTCAGATTTGTAGGAGATATCAGGAAGCTGACCCCAAATAGTACATCTGCCTTCTTCTATCACAACCCTAACATCCTTCAGATAATCCATTCTTGGTGAATCCTTGATGATCTTAGGAGTAACAGGATTAACTTTAGCAATGACAATCGTCATGGGGATTACTTCAAGTGTCTGACAGGGAGTTTTAATGAAGTCACCATCCATTTAAACAAATTCGAAAGAATTCAAATGACTGACCATATATTCTTCTTCTCCACAGACTGTAACGATCTTCACTTTCACCGGGTACTTCAATTTTTGATGTAGGGTAGAGGTAACAGTACCTGCCCCATGAATCCAGGGACGTCCTAGCAAATAGGAATAAGTCCGGCGAATATCCATTACATAAAAAGTGGAGTTGAAAACCTGAGATCCCACCTTGATTGGAAGATCAACTTATTTGTGCACCATTATTTTTGACCCATCAAAGGCTCTTACCACAATATCGCTGGGTTTTAGCACCAACCCTTTGCAGTCCAATCTATCCAGAGCACCTTTTGGTAATACATTCAGGGAAGAACCTGTATCGACTAACACATGCGCCAAAGTATTTCCCTTACACTCAATAGAGATGTGCAAGGCCTTGTTATGATTCTTCCCCGCCGGAGTTAAGTCAGCATCAGAAAAACCTAAACCATTATCAACTGTTAGGCTTGCAATACAATTCTCAAATTGATCAGCAGAGGTCTCTTGTGGTACATGAGCATTCTTCAGAAATTTCAACAGAGCCTGAGCATGGGCTTCAGAGCATAATAACAAGGACAACATGGATATCTTGGAGGGTGTCTGCCCCAGTTGTTCAACTATTTTGTAGTCACTTTTACGAATGATCTTCAGTATCTCTTCCATCTCTTGTTTAGAGGGGTCTTAAATTGTAACATCTTTTGAGGGTGCCTATGACTGGGCAGGCTCAATCACTTTCTCTTTTCCCCGGGTGTTAGCAGTTGATCTAGTAGCAGGAATATGAACAGGTGTTGTGATAGATTTTGGAGGAGAGATCTCCGGGGATAAGATCCTTCCCGTTCGGGTAACTTTACTAGTTTGGACAATATTTTCGACATTGAGATTGGTGATTTCATAATCTTCATCTTAGATAATCCATGGGTCTTGTTTAACACCATGATAATAAAATTCTGCTCCATAGTTCCAGGGAACAGCCTTGTCAGGGGAATAGGGGACTGATCCCGGTGCGGTAATGATCAGGGGAGCCACTTTTGGCTCAACATGAATCCTTATAGGGCCTCTAGAGGTGATCCTTATAGGAGTATTGGGAATTGTGATTATATAAACATCTTCAAGTTTCAGCTCTTGAGATATACTTTCATGCAAACTCTTCATGGACGGAGTTTTCTCAAACAAAATTTTATGGCTATCAATCAAGCGTTAAATACCCTTCTTCAGCGACCCACATCCATTAGTTTGGGAAGCAAAATGGTAGCAATTTTGAGGACAACCCGAAAATAAACCGACTCATAACAGATTCTTCTTAACGGTCATCAAGGGAGTGGTCAAGTCACTTATGGTGGAGACATAGGAAACATCGTCAATAGCATTAACACCTTTATAATGACTGGGCATGGGTGCATTAATCACATCAGGGGTTTCGGTAGGACCAAATTCAATTTCCTTTGCATCAATCATGTCTTGGATTTTACTTTTTAGGGCCTAATAATCATTGGTGTCGTGCCCAGGACTATTGGAATTGTATGCACACCTTGCATATGGGTTATACTTCGAAGATGATGTGTTGGGATTCTGAGGAGGATCCCGTAGTGTTATCAATTATGCTTTCAACATATGTTGTAATGCTTGAGCCAATGTCATATTAATCCTAGTGAATTTCCTCCTTGGAGCATCTGACTTACACTGATTTCCTGGTTGTTATGGTCGAACAGGTGTTGAATTGGAGATTAACATGCCCCTTACAGACTGATGACGATCATTCTTACTACGGCTCCTTTGGCCTTAGACAGCGTTGGTTTCCTTCTTTCCAATGAAATTTTTCTTCACGGTACTAGAGGATTCAGCCATCTGAATCTTTCCGCTTTTGATACCATTTTAAATTTGTTCGCTAGTCAAAATCAACTCAATAATCCCTGATGAAGAACTCCCAATCAGCAAATAAAAGAATGGACCCGTCAGAGTGCCCATGAACATGTCCACCAATTCCCGGTCAGTCAGAGGAGGTTGTACCCTTCCAGCCAAATCTCTCCACTTTTGGGCATACTCCTTAAAGCCTTTGTTCGAGTCCATAGTCATACTCTTCAATTGCACGTGAGTTGGTGCAATATCAGCATTGTATTGGTATTGTTTGTAGAAGGCATCAACCAAGTCTTCCCATGTGCAAATATTGGTTCCTTCTAACTGGTAAAACCATTCAAGTTGAGTACCGGTAAATCTTTCTTGAAAGAAATGGATCCACAGTTTTCGGTCAGTAGTATGAGGTTGAATCTTTTGGACGTACGACCTTAAATGGAGTTTGCGACAAGAGACCCCATCATATTTAGCAAAGACAATGACCTTGAACTTATGGAGGATGACTACCCCTGGGATTAGACCTAAATCTCCAAAGTCTAATCCAGGCACTTTTTGAATTTCCATGACTTTGAATTGGTCTTCCAGTTGCTTGTATTTGTCATCCGTCGGAGGGTACTAATCGTCGGAATAGTCTTCATCCTTAGAAATCTGGTTATTTCCACCCCTAGCCCTGGTGCTTCTAACATCCTTTTCTTGATTTTTGTCCTCCTCAGAGGAAACCTCTTCTGCTTGAGCCAGTCGGGCAGGACCTTTGAACCTTCTCCCCATGTTAAGGATAACAACCCGCTTCTCAATCTTCTTTTTCGTGACGAGGAGCACCATCATCTCTTATTTCCCTTTGGCTAGGTTCAGGGGAGTCTCTTGAAACTGTTCATGTTGAGTTTGCAGATCTTTGACGGTTTTCTCGAGAGCCATGTTATACTGAAATAAATAGTAAATAAATGAGAAAACCTGTATTGAAAAACCTGCTTATGAAATGATGCATGATATGTGAATGCAATGTTTTCAAGGTCCTTAAGAGATTTAAATTTGCTAGCCAAAAAGGAAACAGAAACAAAGATTGCACTAATAAGTTCAAAAATTAAAACTGCTTCTTGGGTTTACAATGAAAAAGCAGAAGGGTCTCAAAGTGAAAACAAAATGAACAACTAAGACTCAAGTCTCCCACGGGTGCTTCCTCTTCGTGTCGATGTATGCATTAAAGCTTTGCTCCTTGTGAAATCACTTTGTAAGCTCCAATACTTTCTTCTCACTTGCATAGAATTGTGCTTCAAAGGTGTCTCATTCTCCCTTGAGTTGAATCCAGGACTTCTTCAATTCTTCGAGGTCAGTGGGCATGTTTGGATGGAGAATGACATAAGGAATATCCCCCTCGGCAACTGGTTCCACAATCACTGGTAGGATAGCTGGATATAGCATTATGAGGTTTTTCGCGCGAGCTCGTACCCACTTGAGATATGGCTCAAAAGGGATGGAATTCTTATGTCCTAAAGTCTTGCTATCAATCTTGTTTACCATGCCCCAAGCTCGTATAAACCTTTGACGATAACTTTGGAAATTGTTCTCATAGTCGAACACAATACCCTGGATAACCACGTCATGAGAACCATCTCTTCGAGTATAACCAAATTGTAATAGAGCCAGAGAAGGGTTATAAGTAACACCTCCCCTAATTCCAAGGAGAAGAACATTAGGGAATTCCCCATACCGGTTAATGATAGTAACATCTTCTAGAGATCGGGAACACTAATAGATATTCGAATGAGAGAGCGACATCATGCTTTAAGACCACCTCAAACCTTGTTCATTCTTCAATACTGATCGGGGAAGTTGCGAAATAAACCACCTAGATAGAAACAACATTCAACACATAAGAGTCCATCTCTTCCTTATAGTATGAGTGTGAAAAGAATGCAGAATATCTCCAAGCAAAGTAGGCACAAGGTTACGAGAAAGGAAAATTTTGACAGCATTCACATCTATGAGTTGGTCTGGATTAGGGAATAACACCAAACCATAGATTAATAAATCCAAGATTTCTTCGAAATCTTGAAAGTTTATAGCCTCCAAAAACAGTCGAGCCTTCTCTAACAAAAATTTAGCTAGAAAACCCTTGACTCCACTCCTTGTTTCCCAATTAGCTACAATGTCGGACCACTTTAGATGCAAGACTGTTGCAATTTCTTCAGGTTGTGGATCTTTCTCTAAACCAATGAAAGGTATTTGATTGAGAACATGTATTTCCAATAATTGAGAAAACTCCTCCATTGTGGGTACCAACTGATAATCAGGAAAGGTGAAGCAGTGATGTACATGGTCAAAGAATTGGAATAGAACACTCATCATATCTTCTTCAAAACCCAAGGTAACCATACTGAGTAGTCGACCATGCCATTTGATGAATGGAGAAATTTCGAGAACCCTTGAGACTAACTCCTTAAGTTGAGAAGGTATCTTCACAAAATTGATTCAAATAGTGTTTCTGCGAGCAGAAGCCATAACCTACAAAACAGAACAAAGATAAATCCCTAGGTCCTTGAAATGGTTAGTGAAAATAATATGACATGATGTCATGATGTTATGATGTCATGTTCGAACAATTAATCATACACAAAAAAGCACACAAGGTCTTAGGTTTAAGCTCGCATGGAGTTTATAGGTAAGTACCCTCTTGAAGTTTTAGTTGGCTCAACCTGTAAAAGAAGTAACCGAGTTCTAGGAGCCTCAATATCACTGATCTTTCTCCTCGGGCATTGTTTCAACACAAGCATCAGAACTGCGACCGAAATGTCTCGATAGTTCGATCTCAATGAGTGTAGTATTGAGTATTAACTAACTTCAGTCTGCAGCAAATCCGACTATCTCACTAATTTCTAATGGCTAATTTGTTTAACTAAGGCTCTACAATCAGTTAGTGCATTATGAGACCACACAACGGCCCCGTATTCTCCTTGGTTCAACTCAAGGGACACTGGTACCAATAAATGTGTCACGCTAACATAGCCATCACTTCAACCATATCGGTCTATGCCATACATTTTTCACGATCTATTGCTACTTACCTAAAATGCCCCAGATCCGAGTATAAGATCTATATAAGAAATAAACTCAAGCATAACCCTGAAATGTAAAACATACAAATCAAGCAAGTAAAGCATTTTTAAATGTGATCTAGCTCTAAGGTAACCCCACCTTTAGTATTTTCCCCAACAGAGTCGCCAGTTCTGTAATACGGTGGGATAACTGACTTGAGGGTTTTGCATTTTATCGCAAATGTTGTGGATAGTAAGAGTCGCCACCGACTTTTCTTTTATCCAATAAAGGAAAGAGTGAAAAGAACAGGAAAGATCTTTTGATATTTTTCTTGAGTTCGGGGGGTAGGTTATGAAAAGGGAAGGTGTTATCACCCTTTTCATCCGTAGTTATCTACGGGATCTTAATCGCCAGCTCACTTTTAAATGCTTTGTGTTTGTGTATGTTTTGAACATATTTTGAAAACACCTTAGTACGACAATTTTGTAATGATTCTCGTATTGTTGAAAATGTATACAAAATGTTTGTTTTGAAAATATTTGTGAAAGGAAGTGTTGTTTTGGAAAGATGTTTTGAAAATGCCAATGTAGGGCAATTGTGTAATGATTCTCGTATCATTGCGAATGTATACAGAATATTTATTTTGAAAAGTGTTTTGAAGGTGGTTGTCTTGAAAGTGTGATGCTTTTAATTTGTGAGCAAGCGATTACGAGCAATCTACCTACTCAAAAAGTCTTCGTTCTTTTCCTCCTCCTTTAGATAGTGTTATCCTACTAATAGTTAGTAGAAAACCATATCATTGGATGTGAGGGACAGACGTGGGTCATTTCACAGTCATAGAAGACAACTTGTAGACGCTTTAGCAATTTGTCATAAGGGACTAAAATCATTTACCGAAGGAAACATCGAAGGGTAATCGATAGACTACGATCTTTTAATCGAGGTTCTTTGCTAAAACATCCCACGCTCGAGGGACATGGCTGTTCATATACGAGGCAATAAGTGAGGTTAACCCTAGAGGTGCATGTGTGTGAAGTGCTTTAATGTCAAGTATTTTATCTTGAATTAGGGTTTTACTATAATTGGTTTTTAACCTTGTCATACAAACCCTAATTACTAACAGAAATATGGAAAGCAGTAAATTAAAGAAATTAAATATCCTACGCTATGACAATGCTTTGGGAATGGGGGGGGGGGGTACAAGTTTCTGTATGGGGAGTAGGAAAGCAATAAACCCTAATTAAACTATTACAATCCATAAGCATATACATGACTATGAAAATAATGATGCGAAAAATAAACAAACACGCGAAGATAGAAAGATGTTTTAAGAAACCCTAAAAATTCTAAGTATTTGAGAAAATAATTTGTTGTTTCTTTGTTTAGAAAATATTTGCAATGTGAGGTAAACATTAGACCTAATTCTATAATAAAATTAAAATAGTCTTTTATTATCAAAATTGAATTAAAGTCTAAAGAATTCTAAATATTTGGAAAATAATTTTGGAGTTTTATTTAGAAGAGATATTTGAAGTATAACATGATTTTTTAAATAAAATCAAAGTGATTAAAATAAATCAATTTTGTCAAAAATTAAATTAACTAAATAATAAAAATAAAAAAACCTAAATCTAAATTTTATAAATAAAAATTAATTTTTTTGTATTTTGATTAAATGAGATAAATAAATAAAAGTGAAAAAATATGAAGAAATAAAAAGATTGGGCTTGGGTTAGAAAATAAAAGACGGGGTGTGAGAAACAAAAAACATTAGGCCCAAAAGATCAGTTTTTTGTGAAACAGAAAAAAAAAGAAAGAAGGGTAATAGGCCTGGTGTTGTAAAAAGAAATTAGGAGGGTGAGGAGAAGCAAGAACACTGGGCCCAAAAACAAGGAGCCCAAACACTAAATTGGATTTAGTGTGGCTATCTCCAAGGAGTGTATCATGCGCTTTCCTTCTAGAGCATTTGATCTGACTTTGTGATGGTCATGTGGTGAGGGATTGAGGGTGTATAGCATGCTCGATGGGCTTGTTTGTATGGAATCTGCAAGAAATAAATGTGAAACAAATAAAAGGGTACCAGTGGGGCTTGAACCCAGGTCGCTATAGTCACATGCGCGCACTTTAACCACTGGGGTGGTGATACATTCGTTAGTTTATGCATAAACCAATCAATATATTACAAACTAATTTCTGAATATTTGAACAAGTCATCTTCTTCTTCCTCGCGTGCGCCAAGAACATCAACTCCATTTTTGATTATGTAACTCCTTCATTTCTCAACCATTTTTAAAAATGTAAACATGAAAGGTTCTTGATTTTTCACCATGAATTCAACCATATAACTTTTGAAAGCTAAAGATCAAAAACTAAGATGAATTTTGTTTAGTACCAAACTGAAACCTAATTTTTTTAGAAACTTCAACTTCAAAATTCTCATCATACAGTTAACATAAATGAAAACTAAAGGCATGGTTAGTTTCAGGGCATTGATATCTACATTTTTTTCTTTAGAAAGCAAGTGCAAATGATGCTTGAATAAGGATTTCAAAGTTAGAAAAACTTACCTTTTGACACGAAATCTGAATGCTCTCTACACGACTTCCAGAAGTGAAAGGAGGATTTGGTGAGCTTGCTTGGATCTCCCTGAAGCTATTCCAATTGATAGAATGTCTTGTAGTTTGCTCAACTATTCTGACCAAGTCAAGCTGCAATGGTGGATTTTGAAAATTGTAGATGATTATGGAGGGATTACAGAAGTGGTTCAAGTGTTTGGATCACTTTTATATGGTGTATGAATGATGTTTGAATGATTAAAATGGAAAACACACGAGTAGATTTGAAGTTGGGAGTTCAAGGTAAAAAACTTACAACAAAATGGAGGTTTAAGGCAATTCCGACATTGGGAGTGATTGGGGGGGTTTAAGGGCTGTTGAACCCGTGTCTAGCTTGTAAATGGACATCTCTATTTATATAGAAAGGTTTGAGAGAAGGAGCTGATAAGATTTGCAAGATCACATGTTGTGGTTTGGTTGAATTGTAAATGAAGCAATCTTTGAAATACATGGTTTCAATGTGAAGTATAGGGTAATCTAAAGTGGTTAGGAACTTTAAACATGTTTCTTATGGATTTTGTGTTGAGTGCGTGCAGACGGAGCAAGTTAGAGGCTCAAGAATTTGACTTTGTGATTAAAGCAACTTTGTAAGAATGGCAATGTTAACTTTGTGCAAAAATGGCAAAATGGATTGGAAAATGTTTAAATCAAATGAACCATAGCTCAAAAGTTTGTGTTATAACTTAATTATGGAGTGACTTGGAAGTTAAGAGGTTTGCAAAGCAAGATTATGCAGCATGGCATGAAGATTTGTTCTTGAGCTCTTCACAAATATGACCTATAATTCAAGAATGGATGCCCAACTTCATCTCTTAGAATATCTTAGCTCAAGCATGATAAAAATGTATTCTTGGACATTTGGGAAATCTTGAAACATTGTCTACAACCTTCTTGTTGACCACTTTGGCTAAATCAACTTGGAACTTGGTGAAAAATTGCCAAGAAGTTGGGACAAAAATATGACCAAACTTGTTGAAAATTTCTCTAAGTGTTAGATAAAAATGTCATGAATTCATGGGCCTATATCTCATAATCCAAGCATTTTTTGGACATCATTCCAAAAGGACAAATTTGTAGAATTCGTCATGCTCTACAACTTTCATGTTGAAAGTTTTCCTTGAATAATCTTGTATCTTAGTGAAAATGGTCATGAAGTAGTGAATTTATTAAGGACAAAACACTTAGAATTTTTCGAAGTATTGGAAATTTTGACTTTTTGTTGACTTTTTGATTCTTGATCAAGCTTGACAAATTTGAATGTTTTGATGACTCTTTACCTTTGAAGTTCAAAGTTGACCAAAAAAGTCAAAGTTTGGCTTTTGTGTGACAATTGACTTTTCATCAGTTGATCTCAATTCTTCAACTATCAATCTCTTGCACCTTTGGAAATGTCTTGAACCATGTAATTAGGTTAATATGTTGTGTTTGAGTTCTTAATATCATTCTTCAAGTCATTAGGTCATGTACTAGGTCAAAAGTCAATGATCAGTCATTCTCAGTCAAAACCCTAATTTTGACATTTTTGCCCCTTTGATGATTTGAGTGCTTTCCTTGAGGAATCATGACCAACCCTTGATAAAATGATGAATATCACATCAAAATGTTGATGTTGGCAAAAAATCTTGAAGTTTGACTGTATGTTGACCATATTTGACTTTTTACCCAATACAACTGATTTTCAATCATCTGAGCAATTGACTGAGCAATTTTGTGATGCAAGACTTGAAACTTGGTATGAGCATTCTTGGAGACCTATGATGAACCAATGAAAGTCACTCGGGGCATTAAAAGTCCAATTTTCCTTGTTAAAACTAAAACCCTAGTTGTGGACCCATTGCTTAAGAGGTGAGCTTGTCTAATCAACTCTTGAGAATCCTTGAGCATTTGAGAATTTTTGTGAGAAATGTCTTGAAGAAAAGGGAGGTAAAATTTTGGGTACAAAAAAAGTCATCGACATAGAGACATAGTATAAGTAATTCACTATTGCTTCTTCTTACATATACTCCACGTTCAAATGTGCACTTCACAAATTCCTTCTCCATTATTAAACAATCAATTTTCTTATTCCAAACTCTTGGAGCTTGTTTTAATCCATACATGGATTAATGAAACATGTACACCTTTATCTCTTTGCTATTCTTCACAAACCAAACTGGTTGTGCAACATAAACTTCTTTGTCTAAGGGTCCATTGAGGAATGCATACTTCACGTCCATCTGACATATGTGCCAACTGTTTATTTATGTTATACCAATAATTAACCTGATTGTTTCGACTCTAGCCATGGGTGCAAAAACCTCGAGGTTGATTCCTTTCTGCTGAAGAAATCCTTTCGCCATAAGTCTTGCCTTGTGTCGAATTACTTCCCTTTTGGGATTCAACTTCACCTTGTATACCCACTTGACATTAATTTCCTTCTTTCCTTGAGGCAATTCAACAAGTGACCAAGTATTATTTACTTTGAAAGATTTCAATTCCTCATTTATAGCTTTCACCCACTTCGAATCTTTCATTGCTTTAGTTACATTGACAGGTTGAACATCTGCATAAAAAACATAATGTACCATCTCACCTTCATCATCGACCACATCATTTGATGTAATCACACAATCTTCTAACCTTGCAGCCACATGTCTTGGTCTCTGGGTTTTGCTTGTACTTGGTTGATTTCTAACATCCTCTTGTCGAACTTCTCTTTCGACTTGAGTTTCTGGTTTTTCAAGTAAGATTCTCACTGAATCTTTCTTAATATTTTCAGTCAAATCCCATTCTTTAAGCTCACCTATGGTCACGTCTCCATTGATCACAATCTTCTTGTTCACTGGGTCAAACAACTTGTAACCTCATATCGAATGATATCCAACTAGGATCATTTGACTTGACTTGTCATTAAGTTTTCTTCTCAACTGATCTGGCACATGTCTATATGCTATAGATCCAAATACTTTCAGATGACTTAAGCTAGGTTTAACACCAGATCAACATTCTTCTGGAGTATTTTAACTTCCACACAATTATTAAAAAATATAATAATAAATTTACTCTTCATTATTTCCTTCTAAAATTTATAACTTTTTATTTTTTCCCATTCAATTTTAGTTATGTTTTCTTTTATAGGTGCATATTTTGAAGCATCACAAAATAATATCAAACAACAGTAATAAATTTCACTAATTTCATCCCACTAAGTTCATTATCATCTCTCATTTTTTATTAATAATTAATTTAAAAATTAATCCACTAAAGCACATCATTCACCACTAACTATCAATTTCTTCAAAATAACCACCCATTTACTTTCATATAAATTCATCTCATTAGAAGTTGTCCACACAATTATTTTTGTGTAAATTCACTCTTCATTATTTCCTTCTAAAATTTATAGTTTTTATTTTTCTCATTCAATTTTAGTTATGTTTTCTGATCTGGACTGGGCCTACATTTGCCCTTCGAATAGGAGGCCCAAACCAACACCTTTGCATAAGGCCCAGAAATAGACAACCTAAGTTAGGGAGTATTGGGAAACTCCCCACATATTTGTTGGGGAACATGGCCCACGTCCTCATGTCAAAGTTATCTTAACTGCCCTCGAAAATTATGGGTCCAACCCCTATTCTCACAGAGCAGTTGACCAGGGGGGAGTCCACTTGCTGGACTCTGTACACACGTAATCCCTAAAAGTTTCCGTTATTGGGTCTCAACATGGACCAACAATGGGGACCTTGGCCTAGTGCTAGGGGTTATAAATACCCTCTCTTCTGAGAGGGTCAGGTATTCAAAACTTTCTAACTCTCACACTTGCTTGCTCATTCCGCAACTTACTTTGGCATCAGAGTGTCTTACAGGTACCCCCCCATCTCACTCAACTTCTGCTTGAGCTAGCTGTGACGGTCCATTCTGATCAGGTACGATCAGTGGCGCCGTCTGTGGGAAACTTGCTTCCTCGTCTTCCATTTACTCAAGACTAAAGCTAAATCACTTCCGACTATCATAGATGATCAAACAGCAGAAAACAAAATGAACGCCCACATCGTCGACGTTAACAACAATGTCGCTGATAATCCCGACATCGACAATGCTGGTACTGCTGGCCACAATATGGCCCCCACCATTAATATGCCCGAGACTTCAGAATATAGAGACGGAGCAACTTCTTCGTTATCATCACTATCTCGACGACCTGAAGATGATCGGCCACCTCCCCAGAACTACCAACCTAACCAGTTCCAAGAGGTCCCCATTCTCGCCAAATCAGACGCCACAACCAGGGCACTGTTCGCGGTGATAACCTAGACAAATTATCTGATCTTCTCTCAAGGAGAGAGATTGAGGGTGCTCGAAGATGCTCAGAGAGCCCCCAGAATACATGGGAGGCCCTAGTCTCCCCCTCCTTGCCAAGTAGAGGAACATCCCCAATCTCCCCAACAGAGACGTATGCGAGACGTCTCTCGAAGTCCTTCTCCCCGACCAATCGGGCGACGCTCCACATTAAAGAGGGACCTGCCCGTTGACACGGGGAGACACGACCATATCCCCTTGCATCAAGAATAAAGTCCCCATGGAGACAGAAGCAGGGGAAACAATGAACGACCTTACTGCCCGAGGAATGCTCCGCGCGACCAGGGCCGCCATAACCACCACTACAACAGATCTCCTTCTCGCTCGCCAGATAGGAGTGACGAAGACGACCCCAACGGTCCCTTGTCATAAGCCATCATGGAGGAACCCATCCCCCCAGGCATGGAGAAGCCTCCTTATATGAATTAGTACGACGACATTGTAGACCCGGTCGACCACAGAGACGGGTTCAAGGCAATGCTGCATTATCATAATGTCGGGGGACCAATCAAATGTCGGTTGTTCCCCACAACTTTGAGGAACGTTACGATGGACTGGTATAAGAGTCTCGCCCTGGGGTCAATTACCTCATAGCGAAATTTAAAGAACCAATTCATCAGTTTGTTTACTGCTTCACGTTGGTACCCAAAGACTGAAGCAACCCTCGAGGCTATCATCCAGAGACACGATGAGACCCTAAGGGAATTTATTGATCGGTTCAACAAGGAGACCGTATAAGTCCCCTGTACCGATCAAATGAAGAGATACCTACTCTAGAGGGGACTCCTCCCAAGCATGAAATTCAGAAAGGCCGTTGGCATCGAACCACCTCAGACATTCGATGCCCTCCTCGAGAAAGCTAGAGCATACATGGACTACGAGGAGAGGGAAGCGGCCAATAGAGTCCGGAACCCCAGGAATCATGGATCAACCACCAATCTACGACAACAAGACTCTGGCCCTCCTCGAAAAACTGGAGAGAAGAGGAGGGATGACAAAGCCCGAGACCCTCGTGAGAAAAGAGGACCCTCGGGGTGGTTTATTGAGTACACTCTACTAACGACTTCCCGCGAGCGCATTTTGGCGGAGTGTGCAGACATGGATTTCAAGGACTGCGATGTCAGGCGTCCTCGCCCCGCTCCTGCTAAGCCCAAGGCATATCAGAGCAAATACTTCCAATACCATCGGAGCCATGGACACTTGACTAAAGATTATTTCCATCTCAAGGAATCTATTGAGACCCTCATAAAAGGGGGAAGACTCAAGCAATATCGGTGCGATGACGCCCCCCATCGAGATGCCCGCAAGAAAAAGGAGATAGAGGAGGATGCCCGACCATCTGACGAGTCAGTTCCTATCTAAACCGTATTCTCTGTTACGAGACCGGTGGACTTCTACGTCCCCGCACATATGGAAGAGCCTCTATCCATGCACAATAGATGGGAAGGCTTCCCCTCTGCCATGTTCATAAATGGTGGAGGGTTTAATGAAATAACTATAAATTAAGCGAGGATAAAGTTGGACGAGCTGGTTGACGTGCCCCCCCGCAAACGGTGACCTTCGAGAAGATTAAGGGCAAATCGGAGCCAATCACCTTTTACCTCGAGGAATTACATGAAGGGGCCTCCAATTCAGCCATCCCTCTTCTGATCAGGGCGAGAATGGCTAACTTTGATGTTCACCGCATCCTGGTTGACAAGGGAAGTATCGTTAATGTGATGTACAACCAGCTTTTCAGAACCCTGCAGCTCGATGATTCTCACCTTTCACCATATATGCGGTCCGACCTACAGGGCTTTAATGGCCCGGCCTCTAAGCCATGGGGGTACGTGGAGCTCATGGTAACCTTCGACGAAGATACTTCCACCAGGAAAGTCAAGGTGCACTTCCTGGTCATCGACTGCCCCTTCCTCTACAACCGCATCCTTAGGAGATCGACACTGGCAGAGCTAACAGTGGTGCCCTCCACCGTTCATATGAAGATGAAGTTCTACAAAAAAATGGCACGCGTCGCCACCATCTAAGACGACCTAGAAGCTACTCGAAGATGCTTCAATGCGGCGGCCAAGGGACAAAGCACAGTCGACACTGGGGCATGGCCCGCCAAGAGAGCTGCAACAACATGACCAAAGCCACAGCAGTCAGAGCCACAACCCATTAAGGAAGAAGTGCAGAGGGCTCCTCCAAAGGTCGACTCAATCTTGTTGGACACCCGATTTGACCAAGATGAATCACGCAACGGCGAGCAGGGGCTCCTCCGACCAATTCCGGATGGGGAATTCGAGCTCGTCCCTCTCGATGAAGACCCAGACAAAGGGGTGAAGATTGGCACCGGACTCTCCGACCTGGCGAGGAAGCAGATCAAGGCCTGCTTGAGGGAGTATGTAGATCTGTTCGCGTGGAGCGTTGTTGAGATGCCCGCTCTCGACCCCGAGGTCGCCTGTCATTAACTCGCCATTGATCTAGCCGCTAGGGCAGTAGTACAGCGTAGGCGTAGGCAGTCTCCCGAGAAAACGGAGGGTGCTGAAAAAGATGTAAAAGACCTCCTAGAGGCAAATTTTATTTCTGAAGCCTGGTATTCAACCTGGCTGTCAAATGTTGTACTCGTTAAAAAGAATAATGGAAAATGGCTTATGTGTGTTGACTATACTGATCTTAACTGGGCATGCCCCAAAGATGCATTTCCTTTGCCTAATATTGATATGTTGGTCGGCAACTCGACCGACTATAAAATTTTATCTTTCATGGACGCCTATTCGGGCTATAACCAAATCCCAATGGAAATGAGCGACAAACACTGCACTGCCTTTATGACCAGCTCAGGAAATTATTACTACAACGTAATACCCGTCGGTCTGAAAAACGCAGGAGCAACATACCAGCGGATGATGAACAAAGTCTTCCGCAACGAGATCAGAGATATGATCGAGGTATACATGGACAACATGATTGCTAAATCTAGAGTAGACACCGACCATGCTGCTCATCTCAGAAAAGTCTTTGCCCAAGCAAGGCAATGTAGAATGAGGTTCAACCCCGAGAAATGCACCTTCGGGGTTAAGGCGGGAAAGTTCCTCAGATTTTACCTAACAGAACAAGGAATCAAAGTTAACCCTGACAAGTGTCGGGCCCTCTCCGACCTCCCTACACCTAATTCAAAAAATCCATATAAGTATTGAATGGTATGCTCGCCTCGCTCTCCCGTTTCATCGTGAAATCTGCTCAACACGCCCTGCCATTTTTCAAACTCCTGCGCAAGGAGGCAGCTTTCGAGTGGACGAGGAATGCGAAAGAGCCCTCCTCCATCTCAAATAGAACCTTTCACAATTGCCCATACTATCACGGCCACTAGATGAGGAGACTTTATTCCTATATTTGGCCATCTTCATCGAAGCCGTCAGTGCGACCCTCATTCGCGAGACTCCTGATGGTCAAAAACCCGTGTATTTCATGAGCAAAGGGATTAAAGGAACCGAGGTCAGATACCAACAAATTGAGAAGGTGGCTTTGGCCCTCGTTAACATGGCGAGAAGGCTCAGACACTATTTCCTCGCACACACGATCCTCGTACGAATAGACCATCCCATGAGACAACTCTTACGCCGACTAGACATGGCAGGCCAAATGCTAAAGTGGTCCTTGGAGCTTTTATAATTCGACATCCAGTATGAAAGCAGGAAGGCTCTAAAGGTCCAAGCTCTGGCCGACTTCTTCGCGAAGATGATCGCTCACAACCCCCCGCTGAGAAGGAGAACAAGTGGACCATCTTTGTGGACGAAGCGTCCAACTCGACTGGGAGTGAAGCAGGAATACTCCTTAAAAATGAGGAAGGCATCGCGATCGAACACTCGCTCACTCTCTCCTTTCCGACTTCAAACAATCAGGCAGAATATGAGGCTTTGCTCGTAGGTGTAAGACTGGCCGAGGATTTGGGCGCTCGTGAAATACAAATTTTCACTGATTCCTAACTTGTCGTGTCTCAAGTTCAAGGAGATACCAGGATAAGAACAACAACCTCATTGAATATTTAAACTTGGTCAAAGAACATATGAAAAAGTTTTACCGAGCAGAAATTACACACGTACCACGCGAACAAAACACGCGGGCCGACATACTTTTAAAGCTCACAAGTATGAAGAAGAAGGGAAGAAACAAATCACTCATACAAGAGTCCCTATCTCGCTCGAGCATTGAAAGGTCCACAACTCTACTCGAAGTGAATGCCATCGGGGATAATTCATGCTGGATAACCCTGATGTTTAATTTTCTAACGAAAGGGGAACTTCCTCTAGACCAAAGGGAAGAAGCCGCGACCAAATGACGAGCTTGCTCTTATGTGGTGCTCGAGCAAAAACTGTATCGCTGTGAATTTTCCATCCCACTCCTGAAGTGTGTCAAAGAATCTGTGGTCCCCGAGATACTGTGGGAAATCCATGAAGGAATCAACGCCCAACACATCGACGAAAGGTCTCTAGCGTGAAAGGCACTATGAGCAGGGTACTAGTGGTCGACCATGCAACAAGATGCCAAAGAGCATGTAAAGAGGTGCGACAAGTGCCAGAGACACGCTAACATGCACCTCGCTCCCCTGCACAAGCTAAATACGCTATTATCCCCATGACCATTTTCCTGGTGGGGAATAGACATCGTCGGACCGTTCGTGTAAGGGACATACCAAAAAAAATTCCTCATCATGGCCGTAGACTATCTCACCAAATGTATAGATGTCGAAGCCCTGGCAAAAATCACCTCGCACAATATTCTCCATTTTTACAAATGAAACGTGATCGCTCAGTTTGGGATACCACAAGCGCTCATCACAGACAATGGCACGTAGTTCACTGACCAAGGTTTCCAAAGCTTCATTTCCAAACTCGGCACCAAGCAACATTTTACCTCAGTCAAGCACCCCAGTCCAACGGGCAAGCCGAAGCCACAAAAAGGGTCATCTTGCGAGGACTCAAACACAGGCTAGGTGAGGCCAAAAGGGGATGGGTCGAAGAACTACACAACTTCATAAGGGCTTACCGAATAACGCTCCATTCGACGACTAGCGAGATGCCATTCCGATTGACCTACGACACCGAGGCTGTCATCCCGGTAGAAATCATGGAGCCATCTAGGCAAACTGAAATGCCCCTCGACAAGGAGATGAACGATGAGACCCTCAGAGATGAGCTCGACCTAGTCGAAGAAATCCGATCAGAAGCAGTTCTTCGCGAGGCCACGATAAAACAGCAGGTAGCCCTACTGTGATACGGTGGAAGAACTGACTTGGGTGTTTTGCATTTGATTGCAATGTTGCGGTTAGCAAGAGTCACCACCGACTTTTCTTTTATCCAAAAGGAAAGATGAAAAGGCACAAGAAAGACCTTTGATATTATTTCTTGAGTTCGGGGGGTAGATTATAAAAAGGGAAGGTATTAACACCCTTTTCATCCATGGTTTTCCATGGGCTCTTAGTTACTTGCTAGATCACTTGCTTTTGTTTGAAATTGTGCTTTGTGTGGTTTTTGAAAGTATTTTCTAAAGAGGCCATTGTTTAGGCAAACTTTGTAATGATTCTCGTTCGTAAGAATGTATACAAAGCTGTTGATCTTTTGAAAATGTTTTCAAGTTTCTAAGATGTTTTGAAAGTGTAGGTGTTTGTTTTGAAAATAGCAAGGATGTTTTGTTTTGAAATGGAGACAATAATTAGGAGCATTCTACCTACTCAAAAGTATTTTATGTTCATTTCCTCTTTCCCTTGATATTGTTATCTTACCATTCATTTGGTAAGTAGCCCTATCTTTGAATGTAAACGGGATGGGCGTGGGTCATCGTATACCCATGATTAGCAATGTTGCAAGGTATCTTAGCATTCTCTTTTAGGGACTAAGATCATTTGAAAGGCAACCTAGATAGCGTCATCGAGGGACTATGATCTTTATATTTTGCTTTTTTTTTACTAAGATACCTCATATGCATACTATGGTCATTTGTAAGGCAACCAAGTAGATTTTACCCTAAGGGTGCTTGTGTGCAAGTGTATTGTTTTTAATGCTTGGTTTTGTCTTTGATTAAAGTTTTCTAATTGATTGGTTTTAGTCTTTCCATACAAACCCTAATTACTAGCATTTGTATATAAAACGATAAATTGCGGAATTTAAAATTACTACGCTATTACAATACTTGTGAGAGGGGGTGTACAAATTACAAATGGGGATTGCTAGAAAATAAACCTAATTATCTATTACAACCATATTGAATTTGGATAGATAGTGTACAAAAATGAGTAAATATACAAGAATGTAAAATGGAAAGAAAGTGGACTTTTATTTGGATTTTTTTAGGGAAAAGGGATTTTGTTTTAACCTAATTAACTAAAAGAAAAATAATTAATTAAATTAGTGAAAAGTATACTTATACTTACTAGGGAAAGAAATTAAATAAAACCCTAATCTATTAATTGATTAAAAAAAGAAATTAAGTTTATAAGAAGGATATTTTTGGTATTTTTGTCTTAAAAATAATTTTTAGTATTATAAAATGTTTTTGGTCTTTTTATATTTTAAAATAATTTATTTAAATTGTGTAAAAGAAAATAACTAAAAAAACGTAGTTTCTAATTAAATTTACAAATCAATTAGTAAAATAAATAAAGTATGATTAAATAAAATAATTTTTGTGTAAAAAATAACTAAACTATATCAAAATATAAATCTAATATTTTTATATTTTTTCTGATTCTTTTAGTATTAGATAAAATATTTAAGAAAAAAATAAATAAAAATGAGAAAAAGAAAATAAAATGGGCCAGGGGTGTGAATAGCCAGCAAGGGGGTCAGAAGTAAAAAAAAAAGGCCCAAGGGGATGAGGCCCAGCGCTGCAAACAAATGACAAAAATATGAAAAAATGTGAGAAAACAAGTAAAAGGGTACCACTGGGGCTCGAACCCAGGTCCCTATAGTCACAGGCGCGCGCTTCTACCACTGGGGTGGCTATACATCTGTTTATTAATATCAAACCATAAATATATATATAGTAAGCACGTTCCTGAAGACAACTTCATCTTCAACCTCACGCCCAGCCTGAACCTTTGTATCTTTTTCAATTCTCAACAAAAATGAAAAATGTAAACAGGAAACTTGTGGCAAATTTCCTCACGATTTCAGAAATGCAAAGAAATAAAATTACAGATCAAAGACAAACATAAATTTTAATGGCCCTAATCTGAACCCTAAACATTTCAGAAACTTTAATATTTAAAATTCTGTAAGCTTAGGCAATATAGATGAAAACTATGGACATGGTTAGCTTTAGGGCAATGATATCTACATTTTTTATTCACAAATAAACCATTAATGATGCTTGTATGAAGAGTTCAAAGTTGAGATAACTTACCTCAAAACTGGAAATTGTGTTCTACAAATGAGCACTCCTCAAGGTGTTTTAATGATCAGTATAGCTCCACTGAGGTCCTAGGAAGCTAATGCAATGATTAGCTTGGTTGGAGAGTGGTTGAAATGATATGGAGAAGCCCATTTACAGTGCTATGTTTTTGAACTTGGAAATGGAGGAAGATGGTGTTATAGAACTGTAACAGGGAAAGGGATGACTTCTAAATGATGTTTAGAAGCTTTTGGAAGCAAGAAGCCAAGAAATGCACGAGTAGTTTTTGGTTTTGGGATTTTTGGCCAGAATCTGCAACAATGGAAGTGTGAGATGCAAATCTGTGTTCTTGGTGTTTTCAAGGCTCAAGCATGCATGGGATTTGTGGAAAATAACTTGTGTATGTATAAGCAAGAGGTCTTAGTGCTTGAGAGAGTCAAAAGTACAAGTTATAGGCTGATTGTTATCTTACTTGATTTTGAAGAAAAGTGAGAAACCAAGTTTCAATGTGTAGTACAAGCATGGGCTGGGTGATTGTAAGTGTTGACATCAACTTATCTTGAGTTATAAGACATGTATGATCAGAAGAGAACAAGTGCAAGGCTCAAGAACAAGTTTTATGCAAAAAGCTACTTTATCAAAATGGCATTGTGCACTTTCTTCCCAAAATGGATATAAAGCATGACCTTGCATTGAATGATTGAATTGAGACCTCTAACAGTTGTGCAAGCAATTAATTATGGAGTTTCTAACAAGTTTGAGGCCTGTAAAGTAGAGATTATGCAGCATAGGTTTGAAATTTGAATCTTGTTCATCACAAAATGACTTGTAATTCAAGTGTGAAAACCCTAACTTCATCTCTTCGATTCTCCCTACTCAAAAATGATCTCAAGGAGTTCTTTGACATTTTGGAAATCTTGTAATGTTCTCTACAACCCCTCTTTGAATCACTTTTGAAAATTCCCCTTGGAACTATATGAAAAAGTGCCATGAAGTTAGGTCAAAATCCTAACCAGATTAGGGCAAAATTTCAATAAGTGTTTTGTTTCATGACCATGTGTTCTTACAATTATAACTTGAGATACAAGCACTTTTGTAAGGAGTTGTATAAAGCAATTTTATAGATTTCATGGAGATCTACAACTTTCATGTTGAAAGTTTCTTTTGAATCATCTTGCATCATGGTGAAAGTTTTGCTCAAAGTTGTGAAAAAATAAGAAATTTTCAACACTTAGAAAGATTTCTAAGTTTAGAAATTTTAACTTTTCAAAATGAAATCTGGAGTATTTGATTTTTTTGATGAATGGGTTTCATATTTTGGCATGCTTTGATGAATTGTGATCTTTGACATTTGATTTTGACCAAAAAGTCAAAGTTTGACTTTTCAGTATACAGTTGACTTTTGATTAGTTGACTGAAAATTCATATGTCAATCCATTGGACTTGAGCAATGTTTTGAGCCATGTCATTAGGTCAAATTATGCAATTGGACTCTTGATATCATTCCTTAAACCAATTGATTATTTGCTAAGTCAAAAATAAAAAATTCCCCTTTCCCAATCAAAACCCTAATTTTGACCATTTTGCCCTTTTGAAGATTTGATCAAATTTCTTGAGGAATTATGGTCCAAACTTGATCAAATGATACATATGAGTTTAAAATGTTGATTTGGTTCAAAAATTATGAAGTTTGACTGTAAATTGGCCACAATTGACTTTTTACCAATACAGTTGATTTTTAGGTCAATTGCTCAATTGACTGAGCAAAAGTGTGATCCAAAGCTTGAAACTTGACATGAGTAATCTTGAGGGTCCATAATGATCCATGAAAGTCATATGAGGAATTATAAGTTCAAATATCCTTGTGCAATCTCAAACCCTAATTTTGATCATCAATGCTTAAGGAGGTGTCTTGAGCTGATTAACCCTAGTGCAGTCTTGAGCCAAAGGAGATATTGTGAGCAAATTCTTGATAAATGAGAGGGAAAATTTTGAGGTACAACATCTGCCCCTGTTCAATATTCTTAAGCCTGAAGAGTTAGATTGGCGAGTTTTGCCATTCGTGACTCGAAGGTGGAAGATGATTGGACATTAGAGTGCCCAGAAATTTGCACTCGGTGATGTGATTGTTGATGGAATAGGGAATGGGCTTCAAAGATGCCATTAAAAATGATTGCTGAGAGCCGAATCTGAATGAGTATCAGGATGGCATCCGTGTCCGGAGCGTATCTGAACTGTATCTGAGAGCTGAATCTGAATGAGTATCAGGATGGCGTCCGTATCTAGAGCGTATCTGAACTGTATCTGAAAGTTGAATCTGAATGAATATCAGGATGGCATCTGTATTTAGAGCATATCTGAACTGTATCTGAAAGTTGAATCTGAATGAGTATTAGGATGGCATCCGTGTCTGGAGCGTATCTGAACTGTATCTGAGAGCTGAATCTTAATGAGTATCAGGATGGCATCTGTATCTGGAGCGTATCTGAATTGTATCTAAAAGTTGAATCTGAATGAGTATCAGGATGGCATCCGTGTCCGGAGCGTATCCGAACTGTATCTGAGAGCTGAATCTGAATGAGTATCAGGATGGCGTCCGTATCTGGAGCGTATCTGAACTGTATTTGAAAGTTGAATCTGAATGAGTATCAGGATGGCATCCGTATTTGGAGCGTATCTGAACTGTATCTGAAAGTTGAATCTGAACGAGTATCAGGATGGCATCCGTGTCTGGAGCGTATCTGAACTGTATCTGAGAGTTGAATCTGAATGAGTATCAGGATGGCATCCGTATCTGGAGCGTATCTGAACTGTATCTAAAAGTTGAATTTGAATGAGTATCAGGATGGCATCCGTATCTGGAGCGTATCTGAACTGTATCTGAAAGTTGAATCTGAATGAGTATTAGGATGGAATCCGTGTCTAGAGCGTACCTGAACTGTATCTGAGAGTTGAATTCTGAATGAGTATCAGGATGGCATCCGTATCTGGAGCATATCTAAACTGTATCTGAGAGCTGAATCCGAATGAGTATCAAGATGGCATCCGTATCTGGAGCGTATCTGAACTGTATCTGAAAGTTGAATCTGAATGAATAACAGGATGGCGTACGTATCTGTAGCGTGTTTGAACTGTATCTGAAAGTTGAATCTGAATGAGTATCAGGATGGCATCCGTGTCTGGAGCGTATCTGAACTGTATCTAAAAAACTTTGAACATCGTTAATGGTAGTTGTTGATTAACCTTATCCTGAAAAGGGTAAAATGTTAGCTAATATGCAATGTCATGTTGTATGAAATGCATGGTATAATGAGATTGTGATACATGCATTCGTGTTATCGATATTTATGATATATGGATGCGATGTATGCATATGTGAGCTAATCTGTTGTATTGTTTGTTGGATTGGGGAAAATAAATCCCCGAATGCTACTGAGGATATGGTGTGCAAATTTTTATGTTTTAAAGTGTTGATGAATTTCCACTTAGAGAAATAAACTTTGTTGTAAGGGGAATGTCGTGTACTGCTTGTAAAATCCTGTTGGGAAATCCTGAGAAATTTGGCGACTTCTACCGGGGAGTGATAACTGGAAGTTTTGTTCCGCTGGGGATTAAACTGCACACTGCGGGGGATTTTATGGAAATAGCTTAGAGAGATTTCCTTATTTCTTAAAGCCATTGGTGATTGTCTCTCTGCTTTCTTCATTTGTAAACGATAGTTACGTTCAAATGCATATGTTCAAAAATAAATCATTGGACGTTTTTGTAAACAAAACATAAGAGTAAAGAAAAACAGATAGTGTTGTACTTTCAAAGGGATATCTTTGTATTGACTTTGAGTAATTATTTTTGTACAATGAGACAAACATTCTAGTAAGAGAATGTCGTCGTAAAAAATGAAAATTTGATACAAAGAAAAGATAGCTATGTGAAATAATCCCATCGGGTTCCCATTCTGCTATAGCCTTCGTGTCTCTGAGCATCTTATCTATTTGTTGCCTTGTCTGAAGCTGATTGAATTGATCAGAACCGTCGAGTTTACAAGTTGTCCGTAAGGTGATCCAACGTGACATAGTCATACACTTTAATTCCCTAACTTTTTCCTGGACCTCCCTTTCGGGTTTTCAGTCCACCGGGATACCCTTTTTTGCCCAAGCCGCCCTTTCGAGTTTTCAGCTTACCGAGTGTATAGATTTTTTTGTTTTATCCCTAATTTTTTCCCGAACCTTTTTGGTTCGCCAGGATGCCCTTGTTTTGCCTAGGTATGTCAACCTAGCGGGTCTCTTATGCGTAGTATCTTTTAACTATGTCCACATTCATAGGGTGTGGTAGGTCGTTGCCATCCATGGTGGTCAAAATCATGGCTCCACTAGAGAATATGCTTTTGGTTACAAATGGTCCTTCGTATGTAGGAGTCCATTTTCCCCTGGGATCATCCTACGGTAGTATGATACATTTGATAACTAGATCCCCGACTTGATACACTTGGCATCTGACCTTTTTGTTGAAAGCCTTGATCATCTATTTTTGATACATTTGACCATGACAGACAACAATAAGCCTTTTCTCATCAATTAAATTCAGTTGATCAAGTCGAGTCTGGATCCAATCGTCTTTGTTCAGACCTGCATCCTTCATGATTCTCAGAGAGGGGATCTGGACCTCAATAGGTAAGACAACTTCCATGCCATATACCAAAGAGTAAGGTGTTGCCCCGGTTGATGTGTGCGCTGTGGTACGATAACCGTGGAGAGCGAATGGTAGCATCTCATGCTAGTCTTTGTATGTGACTGTCATTTTCTATATGATCTTTTTGATGTTCTTATTTGTGGCTTCGACAACACTATTCATCTTTGGCCGGTAAGGGGGAGAATTGTGATGCTGGATCTTGAATTGCTCGCACACGGTGGTGATTATAGTATTGTTTAGATTCATGCCATTGTCTGTGATGATCCTCTCCGAGATACCATACCGACAAATGAGATTTTGTTTAATGAATCGGGCTATAACATTCTTGGTAACGGAAGCGAAAGAGGCCGCCTCAACCCACTTTGTAAAATAGTCAATGGCCACTAAGATGAAGCGGTGTCCATTAGAGGCTGTTGGTTTAATTTCCCTAATCATATCGATACCCCACATAGAAAAAGGCCAAGAGCCGTCAAGACATTCAGAGGAACCAGAGGTATATTCACTTTGTCAGCATATATCTGACACTTATGGCAGGTTCGAGAGTGTTGATAGCAATCTGCTTCCATGGTAGACCAATAATAGCCTGCCCGTAGGATCTTCTTTGCCATCATATGCCCACTGGAATGGGTGCCAAAAGTACCCTCATGTAGATTAGCCATGATCTTTTCCGCTTCAACCTTGTCTATGAACCGAAGTAACACAGAGTCATGGTTGCGTTTGTAGAGAAAGCCATTACTAAGGAAGAATTTAACAGAGAATCTCCTTAAGAACTTCTTATCATTGACTGAAGCTCCTTTCGAATATTCTTGAGTCTCGAGATACCTCTTGACTTCGTGAAACCAAGGTTGGTCCACTACTTATTCAGTATTGATCTCGTGATAGTGAGCTGGTTCGTTCATCCGTTCAATGGTGATCTGGGGAGCCTCGTTATCCTATTTGAGTTTAAACATGGATGAAATTGTGGCTAGCGGATCCGCTAGTTGATTTTTTCTCGCGGGAAATGATCGAAGGTAATCTTCTCAAAATATGGGATTAATGTCAATACATGTTCTTTTTATGGGATGAGGTTAGGGTGTTTGGTGTCCCATTCCCCTTTGATCTGGCTGATGACCAAAGCTGAATCTCCGAATACATTTAAGGATTTGATCCCCAAATCTATGGCAGCTTTGAGACCAAAAATGCACGTTTCGTATTCTGCCATGTTGTTTGTACAAATGAAGCAGAGTCTTGCAGTAAAGGGAGTATGACATCCTTCAGGGGATACAAGTATAACACCAATACCATTGTCGAGTGTGTTGGATGCCCCATCAAAAACCAGGGTCCATCAGGATCCTTGTTCAGGTCCCTCATATGGTCTGAGTTCTTCACTGTTGTTTACCATCATGATGTCTTCATCTGGGAATTCGAACTTCATGGATTGGTAGTCCTCCACAACTTGGTGAGTAAGGTGATCGGCTAGTACACTGCCCTTTATTGCTTTTTGGGTAGTATACTGGATGTCATATTCTGTCAGGATCATCTGCCATCTTGCTATTCTCCCATAAAGGGCATGCTTCTCGAATATGTATTTTATTGGATCCATCTTGGATATCAATAAGGTAGTATGGGTCAGCATATACTGTCTTAGCCGGCGAACAGCCCATGCCAGAGCGCAACAAGTTTTCTCGAGCAGTGAATATCTGGTTTCACAGTCGGTAAACTTTTTGCTCAGGTAATAAATAGCATACTCTTTTCGGCCAGACTCGTCATGCTGCCCCAACAGACACCCCATTGAATTTTGCAAAACAGTTATATACATGATTGTGATACGGTGGCCAGAACCGGGACGTGTTTCCCTTTTTTAAGGAATTTGCTGGTTTGCGTTTTGCGTTTGTGTTCGTAAAATGCCGCGGTAAGCAAGAGTCGCCACCGACTTTTATTTTATCCTACAAGGAAAGGAAAAAAGCACAGAAAAATTCCTTTTTTGAGATATTTCTGAGTACGGGGGGTAGATTATAGAAAGGGAAGGTATTAGCACCCTTTTTATCCGTAGTTATCTACGGGCACTTAGGTACTTGCTTATCATTTTCAAATTTGTTTTCTTTGTGTTCGTGGGCTTTGAAAAGTTTTTGTTTTAACTTCGATTTAACTCTTGCTTCTGTCTTCAAGAGTGTAATGAAGTGTTTTTTTGAAAGCTTTTTTTGTAAAGGAGTGTAAGTGTGAAAAAAGTTTTGTTTGGATTGAGCAAGTACTTAAGAGCTAATCTACCTACTCGAAAAAAGAATCATTCTATGCTTGTTTCCTTTAGAAAGCGCTATCCTACTATTAATGAGTAGGTAGCACCGTTGTTGGAGTTTGAGGGTCAATTCGAAAAGGGACGTACGATCACTAAAGCAATGTTAGGATGTCTTAGTAATAACCCTAATATCTTAGATCAATTATCCGAGGCAACAATATCCGAGGCAACCTTTCCGAGGCAACTATGATCTTTGGACAGAAGGACAACCACTAAAGCATTCTATACTCAATGACCATTTACCGAAGGCAACCAAGTGGGAGTGTACCCTAAGAGTGTGCATGTGCGAGTGATTTAATTTCAGATTATTTATCCTTGCACATATTAAGGTTATCTAACTGTTTTAAAATTAAACATACATTCTTGTCATGCATCCCTATATCATACATCTAACAATTCAATATTTGCGGAATTTAAAGTTCGGAAATTAAACTACGCTATTACAAGGCTTCGCGTATTTACATAGCCAAAAACAAACCCTTGAAAATTAAAGCGATAACGAAAAGTAAAAGTCCTAATTAAAACTATTACAAACTGTAGGCAGTTACAATAATTGGGCAAAAATAATAATAAAGCGCGCGATGAAAATTAGATCGACGAGAAACCAGAGTTTTGACCCTTCTATCCTAATTTAAAAGAAAAATGTTTTTTTTTTGTTTTTAAATATTTTTTAAAGAAAAGAATTTAGGTTTTAAAAAATAAATATACAAATTAATTAGTGATTAAATTAATTAATGAAAATAATAAAATGGCCTATTTTGTTTTTTTAGGTTATTTTAGGAAAAAAATAAAATATAATTAAGTTAGTAATAAAACCTATTTTATTCTAATTATTTTTTAGTTATTTACAAAATAATTAAAGTTTTTTACCTAAAATTAAATCTAATTAAATTAATAAATTTATTGATAAAAAAATACCTAAATCTAATTGGTGAAAAATTATTTTTATGATTTTTTTTGATAAAAAAAGAAAATCATTTGATTGGTTAGTAAATAAATAAATGAATTAAAAGAAATAAAATAAAATAGAAAAGAAAATAGAAAGAGAGAATGGGCCTGAATTTAGCATTTGGAGGGGTGCAAAAAGCAAGCTTTTGGCCCAATAATTTGAAGCCCACGTTTGACTTCCCAGATCACATGCTTCTATGTTGACTAGGCTCTATGGTGCTCTTCCATTACTGGCCATCAGATCTGGATCTCAAACCACTTGGCACGCTGGATCATGAGGACATATGATACTCCTTGGCTTGGTATGCTCATGAGATTACCTGAAAGAAATTAAGAAAAATGCATTTGGTGGAGGCAGGGGTCGAACCCCTGACCTCAATCTTCCAGCGCCTTAAAGCTTGCCTGGCTACCACTGGGCCAATTGTTCTTGTTGTAAAAATAATGCAAAATAATAAACAAATATTAAAAAGGATCTTTGTATCAATTCCACGCGCGAAATTTTGAACAAGCCAATGGAGGAGTGCCACGCAGTCGTCTCCTTCCTTGGATCCATTGGTAAAAGTGAAACACTTTTACCTACGGACGTTTGTCCATAACTATAGGCCTGTGCATTCTCAAAATCAACTGTGAGCAAAATAAATAAAAACTAGGGCCACCAATCGATTCGTCTGGACCTCCTGAGTGCAATGGTGACCCTTTCATGGTCTAATTTAGCCTGCACAGAAAACTCCCAAATCGAAGCTATAAACCCTAGCCATGGAAAAATCCACCACAGGCCATATAAATGCAATTAATCAATACAGGAAGCTTGCAAATGTTTCATGGATCAACAATATATGATTAATTCATGCTAACAATGCCTAAATCATGCTAATCGAATTCAAGAAACAAGCAAGGTTGTGATGGACTTACAGTGCGATACAGGGCTTGAAAATGCTTGGTCTTGATTGCTTTCGCTTGCTGGGATTCTCAGGAAGTGATTGGGATAGCTGGAAGGCTTTGAGGATCCTGGAACACTGAATTCGATCTTGCAATTTTCTTGATTTTTTTCCAGATTTTGCTCTCCTTGCTGCGCCTGTTTCTAACCTCGTTTATGGTCTGCCTTTGTTCTATTTGTACCAAGGAATGCATTAGGGTTGAAAGAATGCATCCAATCTTCCTCCATCAATGAATTTGATTGTGATTTGATCCTCCTTTAAATATTTCAAAAATTGGCCTAAAACCAATCTTTTTGTCCACCCTAATGCCTTGCACGAGTTTGAATACTTGCTAGCTGTAATTGAAACCTGAAACAAGCACAAAAATCTCTTTCTTTCAATATTTTGGATTTTATATGATTTGTTTTGATTTAAATTGAATTAATTCAAATAAAAATCAAAATAAATAATAAAAATAAGATATGGACAAGTGGCAAAGGCTAAAGCTTGTGGACTATGTTGCCAAATCAAAACAAGTGAAAAAGATTGGGCCCATTTGGCAAAATTTGAAGTTTTAGGGATAGTTGACTTTTAGCAATTTTGCAAAAAAGGTCAACTTCACCAATGCCTAACTTCCTCAATTTTGACTATTTGGAGGTGTTCTTGGACTTTTTAGAAATCTTGAGATGTCCTCTAATCAACCTTTTTCGTCTGATCTCAATTTGATATTCCATGCTCATGTATAAAGCTTTGACAAAAAAGGTGTTTTGTTGACTTTTCAAAATGACCTATAATGTCCAAATTCATAATTTCTTGTGAGTGCATATTTTGAACTTGGGAGATAAATATGGATTGTATAGAATTGCATAATATGAGAAAGTTATGCTTGGTCAAAGTTGGGTTGACGTTTCCTGCAAAACCCTAATTTAGCAACTTTTGAGTCTTGATGAATTATGAGCAATCCTTGATGAATCATGATCAACCCTTGATCAAATTATGAAATATCTCTCAAAATGAGAATGTTGACTAAAAATCTTGAAGTTTGACTGTATGTGGGCCACAATTGACTTTTGCCCTAGCACAGTCGATTTTCAGGCCTTTGAGCAATTGACTGAGCAAACTTCCTCTGCAAGGCTTGAAACATGACATGGATGATCTTGATAACATATTAGGACATTGGTGAGAATTTGGGATCACTTGGACTCAAGTATCTTGATGCAACATGAAACCCTAATTTGATGTAGACTGCCTTAGGAGAGAGCTTGTCTGGCCAACCCTTGGACTACCTTGAGCAACTTGAGGATCTTTCTTGAAATGTTTTTGAGAAATATGGGAGGGCAAATTTTGGGGTACAACAGCTGCCCCTGTTCAATTTTCTTAAACCTGAAGATTTAGATTGGCTTGTCTGCCTTTCGTGATCTGAAGGTGGAAGATGAATGAACACTAGAGTGCCTAGAAATTTGCACTCGCATGAAGTGGTAATTGTCTTGTGATGTCGGGAATGGGCTTACAGATGCCATTTGGAGATTGCTGACGGGGGATGGGCTTAAATATGCCATCTGAAGGAGTGTCGATCGTATAAGGGATTCCTTAGCAAGAGCTGTATACCTGTTGTTGAGGAAGATTCCGCTGGGGAAGGCTGATCTCTGTTGAGAGAAGTAGAATTTTAGGAGCTTCAGTCATCCGTATTCTACTGGTGATTCGTTTCTGTTTGAATTTTAGGAACTTTGGTCGTCCGTATTCTACCGAGGAAACATCTCTGTCGAATTTTGGGAACTTTGGTCGTCCGTATTCTACCGAGGAAACATCTTTGTTGAATTTTAGGAACTTCAGTCGTCCGTATTCTACCGAGGAAACATCTCTGTTGAATTTTAGGAACTTCAGTCGTCCATATTCTACTGAGGATTTATCTCTGTTGAATTTTAGGAACTTCAGTCATCCGTATTCTACTGAGGAATCATCTCTGTTGAATTTTAGGAACTTCAGTCGTCCGTATTCTACTAAGGAATCATCTCAGTTGAATTTTAGGAACTTCAGTCATCCGTATTCTACTGAGGAATCATCTCTGTCGAATTTTAGGAACTTCAGTCATCCCTATTCTACTGAGGAATCATCTCTGTCGAATTTTAGGAACTTCAGTCATCCGTATTCTACTGAGGAATCATCTCTGTTGAATTTTAGGAACTTCAGTCATCCGTATTCTACTAAGGAAACATCTCTGTTAAGTTTTAGGAACTTTGGTCGTTCGTATTCTACTGAGGAATCACCTCTGTTGAATTTTAGGAACTTCGGTCATCCGTATTCTACTGAGGAATCATCTCTGTTGAATTTTAGGAACTTCGGTCATCCGTATTCTGCTGAGGAACCATCTTGTTGAATTTTAGGAACTTCGGTCGTCCGTATTCTACCGAGGAAACATCTCTGTCGAATTTTAGGAACTTCGGTTGTCCGTATTCTACCGAGGAAACATCTCTGTTGAATTTTAGGAACTTCAGTCGTCCGTATTCTCTTGAGGAATCATCTCTGTTGAATTTTAGGAACTTCAGTCATCCGTATTCTACTGAGGAATCATCTTTGTCGAATTTTAGGAACTTCAGTCATCCGTATTCTACTGAAGAATCATCTCTGTTGAATTTTAGGAACTTCAGTAATCCGTATTCTACTGAGGAAACATCTCTGTTGAATTTTAGGAACTTCGGTCGTCCGTATTCTACTGAGGAATCATATCTGTTGAAATTTAGGAACTTCGGTTATCCGTATTTTACTGAGGAATCATCTCTGTTGAATTTTAGGAACTTTGGTCATCCGTATTCTGCTGAGGAACCATCTTGTTGAATTTTAGGAACTTCGGTCGTCCGTATTCTACCGAGGAAACATCTCTGTCAAATTTTAGGAACTTCGGTTGTCCGTATTCTACCGAGGAATCATCTCTGTTGAATTTTAGGAACTTCAGTCGTCTGTATTCTACTGAGGAATCAACTTTGTTGAATTTTAGGAACTTCAGTCATCCGTATTCTACTGAGGAATCATCTCTGTCGAATTTTAGGAACTTCGATCATCCGTTATTCAATTGAGGAATCATCTCTATTGAAGAGGAAAATTGAATTTTAGGAACTTTGGCCGTCCGTATTCAATTGGGGATTAAACTGTTATCTGTCGTACCCAAGCTTCACAGCTTGAATTTTGTGAGAATTTGATTGTATCTTTCCTGAAAGGTAAAGGTTAGCTGTATGTAATGCATGATATGTATCAAGCAATGATGTTCTCAAAATAAATGAGACTGTGTTGCATGATGTGTATGCATGTGTCATGATGTATGGAAATGTGATGTTTTTCGCTGGGGAAAATAAATCCCGGATTGCTGCTGGAGAAAAGAGTTGAATTCTTCGTTTCTGCTGGGGATAGTGAATTCTTCGTTTCCGCTGGGGAATAAACTGACTAGAGAACGACTCTGTGGGGAAGAGACGCTCTGCTGAGGATTCCGCTGATAAATTCAACTGGGGATGAATTATCGTTGTTGGCGATGATAAACTCTGTTGGGAATTGAGTTTCTGTTTGTGAAAGGAATGAACTCCGCTGGGGATAATTTTCCAGTTGCGATACTGGGAATAACCTTTTAGAGTCTACTGGGGATAATCCTCCAAACTCCACTGGGGATAATTTTCCAGACTCCACTGGGGATAATCTTCCAAAATCTACTGGGGATAATTCTACAAACTCCACTGGGGATAATTTTCCAACGTTGGTGATAAATAAACTCTGCTTAGGGGGAATCTTACCGACTCATTCACGATTATGAATCTCAGCTGGGGAGAGTTGTGCCCTGTTCGGGACAGCTAACATCGCTGTCTTTTTCTTACTCTGTGGGGAGTGTAGGTTACTGGGGCGTATGCTGAGGATATGACGATGACTTCATAACGAGACTTTTCTGCCCCTGTATCTGCGGGAGAAGGTGCTTGCGGAGACTTTAAGGATCGAGTATTATCCCAACCTATGAGGTGCTTGGTAACTGCCGATCGGAATGATAAGTCTTCTTCTGGTAGGCAAGTGATGAGATGACGGGACATAGTCGTACGCTTTAATCTCTAACTTTTTCCTAGACTATCTTTTCAGATTTTCAGTCCACCGGGATACCCTTTCTTGCCCAAGCCTCCTTTTCAGGCTTTCGACTTGCCGGGTGCACATATCGTTTTTCGCTTTTATCCCTAATTTTTGCCCGAACCCTTTTGGTTCGCCGGGATGCCCTTATTTTTGCCTAGGCCAGTCAACCTAGCAGGTCTTTGTTCATGCGCAGTACTTTCTGACTATGTCCACGCTCTCAGAGTGTAGGGAGTTGTCACTGTCGGTAGTGTTGTGTTGCCATACTACCAAAAGTTGCTCGTTTGATCATGCAAGATTTGTTGCTGGAATTTATGTCCAATGCCCCAAGTGATTCAGATGGAAATTTTCCCCTTGATTGGAAGTGTTTTTCCACTTGAGGTGGTCCTTTTTATTGAGAAGGTTTTTGTTCACTAGATATTCGTCGTGCGAATTTCTCTGCTGTTGAACAAATAATCATATGCAAACAACGTTATTTTAAGAATGCAAAGCTTATGTCTGTTTTGAAATTTTTGAAAATACATTTTTCAGTAAAACAGGCAAATTTTGTAAAATGTGATGTCAACTCAGGATTTACAGCAAGTCCTACAGGAGTCAGGATACCTTTTGCGACAGTATGCTTTCGAACTAATCCATGCTTCAGCTAGGACTTTTAAGGGTTATAACGTGGCCTGGTTCACGGTTCAAGAAACAAAGGATAAAGGCTCAAAATGTATTTGTACCCACCCGTTCTTCGTGATGTTCTTCGATCCTAAACTCAGCTAATCGTGCATTAGATCCCGTTTGAGTCTTTGCTATGATATTTCAGGGATGGTTCGTATACTGACAATTTATTTTGAATAGGCAGTCATTTTTTTGTTTTTTTGTTTAGGTTTGTAGGATCTCTTTCCTTTTGATTTTTATTATCCCTGTCTTTTGCCTGAATTGGTTCTTTTTGTGATTACAGTCAGTGGGATGCCCCAGTTTTTTGTAAGTCTCCTTCATAAGTTTTGACTTAATGGGCTTTTATTTTTGAGAGATAATGACTGCCTGTCTTGACGATTATAAGGAACCATCACCGTCTTTTGTTTTGGGAGAACGTCTTTGATGTTATTCATTGTGCACCTGGATTAACTGAGAAAACTACCCTGCCCCAGGTTGCGATTAAGGGTTTTAATTTGTGTGAAAAGAAAAAAACTCCTACTTCTTTGGCTCAAAGGGGTTGACGATGAATTATCTTCCTTATAACTCCACTGTTTAGGATTTGAAACAACGCCTGTACATCGTCAGCGGGGTCTGTTCAAAAGCATCATGCAGAGATTTTGATATCATTTTCGTCATCCTCCCTCTAAAGGCTTAGAGTTTTTTTAATCGAGAGTTGAACATCACCAAAAGGAAAGCAATTTAAATATTAGTGAATACAAATGGATTGATTCAAAATAGACATATGCAATGCATTGATAAAGTAACAAAGTTTGACATGAATAAATATTCAAACAATCAAAAGAAAATTACAAATTGAAAATTCTAATGAACAAAAGCCTCTCTTATCAGAACTTGTCACTTCAAATGGTAAGCCTTAGAGGATTGACAGAAACATTCCAGTTGACCATCTTGTGTGAATTCCAATGCTCCTTCATCAATCAGGTCTTAAATTTTGTACTTCAACTTCCAACAGTCGTCAGCATCATGCCCCAGACTGTTGGAGTGGTATGCATACCTTGCATCAGGATTGTAGTTAGGCGAAGAAGTCTAGGGGTTCGGATGAGGTCCTATTAATGTTACCAGATTCACCCTCAACAGGTGTTGTAAATCTTGAGACAACGACATGTTGAGCTTGGTAAACCGCCTCTTGGGCGTATCTGGCTTACTCTGATTAACCCGTTGTTTATGGCGAGGTTGTTGTTGGACTCGTGATGTAGTAGCATGTTGGAGAGATCCGTTCTTCATCAAACCAAACCCTTGTCTTCTTGGAGGCTGATCAATGACTTGGTCCCCGGCCTCGACTGTTTGCTTCATACTGTTGTATCTGTCTTGATGAAGCTGGTTGATAATGGTTCTCAGCTCTTCTTGTTCCCGGGCTAAGCCTTGGATAAGAGCCATCTGCCCCAGCATCTGGGTTCTTATTGCATCTACCTCAGCTTGCAGTTGTTCCAGCCGATCTTCCTTATTGTCTTCAGGACTTTTCTTGACCAAGTTCTCAACGAGGAGTGTTTTCAACTCTTCCTGCCCCTTGGATAGGTTTAGGAATATGTACATGAACTGTGTTTCTTGAGTATGGAGATCTCTGTCATCTTGTTTGAGAGCCATTGCTGAAATAAACAGCGAGAACATGAGAGACCTGCTTTGAAACCTGCTTATGCAATGATATGTATGATATGTATGCAATGTTTTCAAGGATCTCGCGGGGTAAACAAGAAAGTGTCAGAAGTTGAATTTTGCAGTTTGATTGAGGAAACTTGGTGTCATTAAGAATCCTTCTTCAAGAGTTAGGCTCACCATATCGAGTGGGTCATAGCCCCCGGCTCAAGTTATCGTGTTTTGATCTCTAGACGATAATGGCTAGAGGAAAAATAAATCCCCTTTGCCCCTTGCTTGACGTTTGATTTACCATAACCTGCATCACAAACCCTTGAGATCCTTGAAATGGTTAAGGAAATGTTAAGGCATGATGTTATGATGTGTATGCTATCCGTTTAAGCAAAAGTGCGAGGTGATGTAAGCAAGTAAACTCAATAATAAATCTAAGTTATTGGATAAGGACTGTAAACAAAACCTGCAAGGAACTCTGTTGTCAGATAATGAAAATGTGCATGTAGTTCAAGTTGAAAGCACACAAGTCACACAAATAGCCTTAGGTTTAGGCTTGCACGGGGTCTGGGTATTACCCTCTTGAAGTTCAGTTGGTTCAACCTGTCCTAGTAATAGTAACCGGGTTCTAGAGGTTCTCAATATCACTGACCATCCTCGATCGGTCATAGTTTCAGCTTAGCAACCTTTTCTTGTGGCCGAAACCATCACGAGAGTATGGTCTCAATGAGTGTAGCATTCTGCTACTTTTCTATGGCCAAGTTGGTCAATTATAGGTTCTAAGGTCAGTTGATGCTTAATGACCCATTAGCAGCCCCATACTCTCCTTGTTCCTCCAAAAGGGATATTAGTACCTGTAAGTGTTTAGTTATTGGCATGTATTTTTGGTAAAACCAGGTGTGTGAATGTCATGACTGATGTCATAACATTCTGGATTATTAGGTACTTTATGCAGAAAAAGAATGGCATACAGAAGCTGCTATTTATGAGTGTGTATCTGAGCATTTTGCAATGATCACATTTATTACTTTCTACCAAAATCAGTAAACAGGATTTCAGTTGTCATAACAGATGTTAAGACATCCTGTACTGATCTAACAGTTATGCGGTTTGGTTAATTCTGAGATTTTTCAGGAATTTGGTTCATACATTCCAGAACAGAATCTTACGTGGACTTTAGGTTAACTGAGCTCAACCCTAATCTGGTTGATAAAGTCTTGTGACCAAGTCTTGAGGTTAACCCTAATTAACCCTAGCTTTTTGTGGAAGCCCTAACTGAAGAAACAACTGCATATATATTCAACAGGAAAGCTGATTGGAAATTAACTCTTAGACAGAAGATCAACTTGGGGCTGTATAGTTTTAACTACTGTAATCCAAGCAAGTATCATTGTGATAAGTGACTTTGAATAGGTTTTGATTGTAAGGGTTGTGTATCACTCAAAGCTTTGAAGCAAGAGTGTTTGTGTCTCTTGACTAAAGCTTTGAAGCAAGATCAAGTTAGGTTTATGTATCACTCAAAGCTTTGAAGCACGAGTGTTTGTGTTACTTGATTAAAAGCTGTGAAGCATAATCAAGTGTATGTTCTGAAGAGTGTCTTCATTATTTCATTAGTCAATTGTTTAAGTATCACTGCTGTGATTGAGGGGGAGTGAGTAGGAACTCAGGTTTAAGTTGAACTTAGATTGAAGTTGCATTGGGTAGGTCTTAAGTGAAGGAGATAAACTGGTTGGTTTATTCCTGAATTAATATCTCTTATAGTGGATTTCCTCCCTGGCTTGGTAGCCCCCAGAGTAGGTGTTGTTTCACACTGAACTGGGTAAACAATTGACTGTGTTCTTTACTGCTTTCTGTTTTACTGTCTTATAAAGTCAGATACGGTGTCATAACATTCACTGTGACATTGAGTATCTGCTGCCAGAATTTCAATTGGCATCAGAGCAAGCACCCTGCCTGTCTTACTGGGTGAGATCTAGGGATATCACTTTCTGGCACTATGGACAAAAAAGGAGTTTTTGGAAACAGACCACCCATTCTGGATGGATCAAATTATGACTACTGGAAACCTCGTATGATTGCCTTCTTAAAATCACTGGACAAAAAGGCTTGGAGAGCTGCTGACAAAGGATGGAACCATCCCACCATAACTGAGAAAGATGGGACAATCAGTCTGAAGCCTGAGGAAGAATGGAGCAAAGAAGAAGATGAGTTAGCCCTGGGTAATTCCAAAGCATTAAATGCCTTGTTCAATGGAATTGATAGAAACATATTCAGACTAGTACATCAATGTGAACTGGCCAAGGAAGTTTGGGACACTCTCAAAACTTCCCATGAGGGCACATCCAAAGTAAAAATGTCAAGGCCTCAGATGCTGACTACCAAGTTTGAGAACCTAAGGATGATGGAAGATGAAACCATTCATGAGTTTCACATGAACATCTTGGAGATTGCCAACACCTCAGGAGCATTGGGAGAAAAGATGTCAAAAGAAAAACTGGTGAGAAAGATTCTCAGATCCTTGCCTAAAAGATTTGCAATGAAGGTAACTGCTATAGAGGAAGCCCAAGATATCAGCAAGTTGAAGGTGGATGAACTCATTGGGTCTCTTCAGACTTTTGAGATGGGGATCAGTGACAATGTTGACAAGAAAAACAAGAGCATAGCACTTATATCCAACATTGAAGATGAAAACAAGGAGGATGAAGAAGAAAATATTTCAGAAACTATAGCCATGCTTGGAAGACAATTCAACAAACTCATCAAGAAAATGGATCCAAAGTCAAGGTCAAATGTTAAGAACATTCCTTCTGACATTAACAGATCTTATGACTCCAGCAGAAGACCAAAGTCTGAAGAGAAGGGAAATCAAAGCAGAGGAATTCAATGCCATGGATGTGGAGAATATGGGCATATTCGAGCTGAATGTCCTACCTTTCTTAAGAAACAAAAGAAACGAATGTCTGTTACCTGGTCTGACTGTGATTCAGAAAGTAATTCTGAAGAAGAATCTGCCAAACTAGTTACTGCACTAACTGGTGTTTGTACCTCTGAAAGTGACACTAGTGATGGGGAAGTGACATTTGAAGAACTGGCTGATACCTACAAGAAATTATGTATCAGAAGTGCTGAAGTCTGTCTGCAAAATGAGAGACAAACAAAACTCATAATAAAGTTGGAGGCTGAGAAAAGGGCAGACATTGAAACTATAAGTCATCTAGAAGGGGAAGTTCAAATGCTGTACTCAAAACTGAACCAGATGACCAAATCTGTCAAGATGCTGACAAATGGAACTGACAAATTGGAAGAAATCCTTCAGGTTGGACAAAATGTGGGAAACAAGTCTGGTCTAGGATTTGTGGCAGCAAAGAAATCTGGTGCAGACAAGAAGATCAGGCCTGATAAACAAATGTCAAAGCAGATGACACAACATAGAACTCAACATCGGGAACAGAGAAATATGAAGAAAAAGTACCAAAGATGGAGATGTCATCATTGTGGAAGGTTTGGTCACATAAAGCCATTCTGCTTCAGATTGTATGGATACCCTAATCAGAAACCAGGTGTCAAACCTAAGTCTAACAAGGTACCACATACTCCACAGTGGAAGAAAAAGGCTACTGCCCTGATAGCCCACACTTCCCTTAGAGTCTCTGCAAAGGAAGACTGGTACTTTGACAGTGGGTGTTCTAAGCACATGACTGGAATCAAGAACCTTCTCAATAATGTTAAACCTCACACCACTAGTTATGTGACCTTTGGAGATGATGCTAGAGGAGAAATCAAGGGAGTTGGTAACTTGGATTTCCCTGGAGTTCTAAATCTAAATGAAGTACTATTGGTAAAAGGCCTGACTGCTAATCTCATTAGTATCAGTCAATTATGTGACCTAGGATTCAAGGTCAACTTCTCAAAATCTGAATGTCTTGTAACTAATGAAAAACAAGAAGTTGTAATGAAAGGAGTCAGATCTAAAGACAACTGTTACTTGTGGGAGCCTGAGAACACTAATTACTCCACTGTGTGTTCTGTTGCCAAAGAAGAAAATGAGGTGAAACTGTGGCACCAAAAACTTGGCCATCTTCATCTAAGAGGAATGAAAAGGATTATATCCATGGAGGCAGTCAGAGGGATTCCAAGACTGCAAATTGATGAAGGGAGAGTTTGTGGTGAATGTCAGGTTGGTAAGCAGACTAGGATGTCACATCCAAAGTCAAGACATCTGACCACCTCTAAGGTTCTAGAACTTCTACATATGGATCTGATGGGACCAATGCAGGTGGAAAGTCTTGGTGGAAAAATATATGCCTATGTTATTGTGGATGATTTTTCCAGATTCACCTGGATTAACTTCATTAGGGAAAAATCTGATGTATTTGAAGTTTTTAAAGAACTGTGCAAAAGAATTCAAAGAGAAAAAGAAGGGTGTATTGTCAGAATCAGAAGTGATCATGGCAAGGAATTTGAAAACAGTAAGTTTAATGAGTTCTGTTCCTCAGAAGGAATTAGTCATGAATTCTCTTCTCCTATAAATCCTCAACAAAATGGAGTTGTAGAAAGGAAAAATAGGACCATACAGGAATCTTCCAGAGCAATGATACATGCCAAAAGACTTCCTATTCATTTTTGGGCTGAAGCTATGAATACAACCTGTTATGTCCATAACAGAGTCACTTTGAGAAAGGGAACCTCATCCACCACTTATGAACTCTGGAAAGGAAGAAAGCCAACTGTGAAGTACTTCCATGTATTTGGTAGCAAATGCTATATTCTGGCAGATCGTGAACAAAGGAGAAAGCTGGACCCTAAAAGTGATGAAGGTATATTTCTAGGATACTCCTCCAACAGCAGAGCTTATAGGGTATTCAATTCCAAGAGCAAAGTCATGATGGAATCAATAAATGTCATAGTTGATGATTATCATGAAGAAACAGATGTCCCTTGTAATGTTGAGACATTCTTTGAGACTCCAACTCAACAGAATGACCTACCTAACACCACTACAGCAGACTCTGAATCCAAGGAAGCTAGCAAAATCCCTTCCATCAGAATTCAAAAAGATCATCCTAAAGAACTCATCATAGGAGATCCTAACAGTGGAGTCATTACAAGATCTAGAGAAATCATCTCAAACTCTTACTTTGTGTCTAAAATTGAACCAAGAAATGTTAAGGAGGCTTTAACTGATGAATACTGGATTGGTGCAATGCAAGATGAATTGAACCAATTTAAGCAGCATGAAGTATGTGAGTTAGTTCCTAAACCAGAGGGAACAAACATCATTGGCGCAAAATGGATATTCAAGAACAAATCAGATGCTGAAGGAGTTGTCACCAGGAATAAGGCAAGACTTATTGCCCAAGGATACACTTAAGTTGAAGGGGTTGATTTTGATAAGACCTTTGCCCCTGTAGCCAGACTGGAATCCATCAGACTCCTATTGGGAATTGCTTGTCTCCTGAAGTTCAAGTTATTTCAGATGGATGTAAAAAGTGCCTTCCTAAATGGGTACTTAAATGAGGAAGTTTATGTGGAACAGCCTAAAGGTTTTGTGGATCCAAACCACCCTTATCATGTCTACAAATTGAGGAAAGCTTTATATGGCCTGAAACAAGCTCCTAGAGCATGGTATGACAGGTTAACAAAATTTCTCTCAGACAAAGGATACAGAAAAAGAGGCTTGGATAAAACCCTCTTTGTCAAAAATGAAGGAGGGAAGTTAATGGTAGCTCAAATATATGTTGATGACATAGTGTTTGGGGGAATGTCAGATCAAATGGTTAAACATTTTGCTGACCAGATGCAGGCTGAATTCGAAATGAGTCTCATGGGAAAACTGACCTACTTTCTTGGACTGCAAGTCACACAGATGGAAGACTCAATTTTTCTATCTCAAAGCAAATATGCAAAGAACATTGTCAAGAAGTTTGGTATGGAGAATGCCAGTCAAAAAAGGACTCCTGCACCTACTCATTTAAAGCTATCCAAAGATTCAAGTGGGGTTAAGGTGGACCAAAGCCTGTACAGAAGCATGATAGGAAGTCTGCTGTACTTAACAGCCAGCAGACCTGACATTGCTTTTGCAGTTGGAGTTTGTGCAAGATACCAAGCTGATCCTAAAGTCAGTCATATCAACCAAGTGAAGAGAATTTTGAAGTATGTAAGTGGAACTTACAACTATGGCTTGCTGTACTCTCATGGTTGTGAACCAACTCTGACTGGTTATTGTGATGCTGATTGGGCTGGAAGTGCTGATGATAGAAAAACCACCTCTGGAGGATGTTTCTTCTTAGGAAATAATCTGGTCTCCTGGTTCAGCAAGAAACAGAACTATGTGTCTCTCTCTACTGCTGAAGCTGAATACATTGCAGCTGGTAGTAGCTGTTCTCAAATGATCTGGATGAAACAAATGCTTACTGAGTATAATGTCGCACAACATGTTATGACATTGTACTGTGACAATCTGAGTACAATCAACATTTCCAAGAACCCTATTCAGCATAGCAGGACCAAGCATATTGACATTAGACATCACTTTATCAGAGACCTTGTAGAGGAGAAGACGATTAAACTGGAACATGTTGCCACTGAGCTACAGCTGGCTGACATTTTTACCAAGGCTCTTGATGCAAATCAATTTGAAAATTTGAGGGGCAAGTTGGGTATTTGCCAACATGAGGAATTGTAGCAATTAATTTTGCTTAAAACAAGGGTTGAAGGAGTTGTTTTTGTTAAGTCTATTTTGATTGGGTTAATCATATGTTTTCCCATCTCTTTCAAAATTATTAAGAAGTTGAATAGACACTCTTTTACCTCCTTCCTCTCTTGGCTCTGCAACAAATCCCATTCTCTCAATCAAAGTTTTCTCTCTCGTTGCTACTGGTTTTCTAAGACTATCAAAATGTATCAAACATCATCCTCTTCCAAGACGACTGTTTCATCCTCATCCTCTGATCGAGATTCTAAGGCAATCACATCATGCATGGATTCTGAAGTCCTGGAGATTACTCCTCTTAGAGTAATGGCAACTAACCCCTCTAAGGTTAAAAAGCTGAGAACAAGGCATGCAGGAAGGTCTCAAGCTACTTCATCCGATAATCCCTCTCAACCTTCATCTTCTGTTCCAAATAGGGAAGGCTCAGCTTATGTTCATCAAGCAATAGCTAGGCTTGTTACAAGAATTCTGAGTGAGAACCACTCTGTACCTGGGATTCCAGTTCCTTTAAATCAAGAATCAGCAAGTCCAAATGTTGAAATAAATCCATATGTCTCTGAGAATGTTGAGACACCAAATGACAACATTCAGAAATCATCTGAAAATCTTGATGATATCCAGAACCCTTCAGAGAAGAATGTTGAACCACCAGTTATTGATGTGGATGAAGACTACTCAGACAATGACCTAATTGCAAATATCAACCCTAGCATAGTTAGGAGAATGATGAACAGAAAAGGCAAGCAAGATGCTGCAAAATGTCTGACCAAAGAGAAGACTGCTGATGTTGCTCACATGAAAACCAGGTCTGAAGGCAAGACTGGTGTAGAAACTGTGAAGACTGGACTGTCCAAAGGGAAGGTGAAAACCCGAGTACATGCTAGAAGTCTCTCAAAGCCTGTGAGACAACCAATAGTAAAGAAAAGGAAAGAGCATGAACCTTCTGATTCTGATGAGGAATCAGAATTTGACATAGATGCTGAAGACATTCCTCTCAGAAGGAAAGTCCCTTCAAGCAAAATGGCTAAAGTTCCTGAAGTCCCCACTGACAACATTTCTTTTCACCACCCTGAAAATGACAACAGATGGAAGTATGTTTGTTTGAAAAGAATAGCCTTGGAAATAGAACTTAACAATGGTGCCATGGAATGTAGGGAAATCATGGACCTAATCAAATCTGTTGGACTAATGAATACTGTGGTAAAGTTTACCAATTGCTATGAAAATCTTGTCAAAGAATTCATAGTGAATTTATCTGATGAATGTGCTGATGGAAGGTCAGTTGACTTTAAATGTGTCTATGTGAGAGGAAGAAAGGTTAATTTCTCTCCCTCTGAAATTAACAAATTCCTTGGAAGACCAGATGAGGCTTGCCCTGAACTAGAGGTTACTGACAATCAAGTATGCCAAACCATTACTGCAAGACAAGTCAAGTGCTGGCCATTAAAAGGCAAGCTGAATGCTAGCAAGCTAAGCATGAAATTTGCCATCCTGCACAAGATTGGTGCAGCCAACTGGGTTCCTACCAACCATAAATCAACCATCTCCACAGGATTGGGGAGATTCATTTATGATGTTGGAACCAGGACTGAATTTGACTATGGCAGGTATATCTTTGATCAAACTTTAAAACATGCTGGAAGCCATGCTGTTAAAGGCCCTATTGCTTTTCCCTCCCTCCTATGTGGTATTGTCCTTGCTCAGTATCCAGACATTCTGGTGGAAAGAGATACTGTATGCAAAAGAGCCCCTGCTCTTGGGTTGCACTATAAGCTATTCCAGGGATCTCATGTTCCTGATATTGTCATGACATCAGCTGAGACATCAACTGTAAAAACTCAGTCCAAGACATCTGATGTTATAGTTGTGCTGAAGGAAACCTGCAAAGAGCTGGAGACAAGGAAAAAGACTCTTGAGAACCTAATTTCCAGATTAGAACAGGAGGAGACTGAAGGACAAAGAAGGGAAGAGGATGCTGCTGAAGATCAGCTCAATGCTGAAGAAAGTGCCTCCTCTGAAGATGACAGTGCTTAAAGTTTGGTGGAGTTGTCAAGCTTGATGCTGGTTCCTGTTGCTGCAAGTGATTTCAGATTTTTTTGTTTTTATTACTCATTTTGGATGACTGTATAACATATAAGTACATGTATCTTTGGCCTATTTGTGGTTAAAGAGGGGGAAATATTTTGTGTTAATTACTTGGTAGACATTATTTTTTTCTGCAGACATATTCATTCTGCTGCTCTCTATTCTCTGATTGCTTAGGGGTTTTAGCCAAAAATTTTCCAAAGGGGGAGTTTGTAAGTGTTTAGTTATTGGCATGTATTTTTGGTAAAACCAGGTGTGTGAATGTCATGACTGATGTCATAACATTCTGGATTATTAGGTACTTTATGCAGAAAAAGAATGGCATACAGAAGCTGCTATTTATGAGTGTGTATCTGAGCATTTTGCAATGATCACATTTATTACTTTCTACCAAAATTAGTAAACAGGATTTCTGTTGTCATAACAGATGTTAAGACATCCTATACTGATCTAACAGTTATGCAGTTTGGTTAATTCTGAGATTTTTCAGGAATTTGGTTCATACATTCCAGAACAGAATCTCACGTGGACTTTAGGTTAACTGAGCTCAACCCTAATCTGGTTGATAAAGTCTTGTGACCAAGTCTTGAGGTTAACCCTAATTAACCCTAGCTTTTCGTGGAAGCCCTAACTGAAGAAACAGCTGCATATATATTCAACAGGAAAGCTGATAGGAAATTAACTCTTAGACAGAAGATCAACTTGGGGCTGTATAGTTTTAACTACTGTAATCCAAGCAAGTATCATTGTGATAAGTGACTTGGAATAGGTTTTAACTGTAAGGGTTGTGTATCACTCAAAGCTTTGAAGCAAGAGTGTTTGTGTCTCTTGACTAAAGCTTTGAAGCAAGGTCAAGTTAGGTTTATGTATCACTCAAAGCTTTGAAGCACGAGTGTTTGTGTTACTTGATTAAAAGCTGTGAAGCATAATCAAGTGTATGTTCTGAAGAGTGTCTTCATTATTTCATTAGTCAATTGTTTAAGTATCACTGCTGTGATTGAGGGGGAGTGAGTAGGAACTCAGGTTTAAGTTGAACTTAGATTGAAGTTGCATTGGGTAGGTCTTAAGTGAAGGAGATAAACTGGTTGGTTTATTCCTGAATTAATATCTCTTATAGTGGATTTCCTCCCTGGCTTGGTAGCCCCCAGAGTAGGTGTTGTTTCACACTGAACTGGGTAAACAATTGACTGTGTTCTTTACTGCTTTCTGTTTTACTGTCTTATAAAGTCAGATACGGTGTCATAACATTCACTGTGACATTGAGTATCTGCTGCCAGAATTTCAGTACCAACTAATGTGTCACACCAATGTAGCTACTGCTTCAACCATATCGGTCTACGCCATACAGTTCCCTCACAGTCTATTACTACTTACGTAAAAGGTATCCCCAGATCCGGGTTAGGATCTATAGTAACTCCGATACAAAGCCCACAAAGATAAAGCAAACAAATCAAACAATTGAAAACAATATAGTGAACTAATCCTAAGGTACACCCCATTTATAAATCTCCAGCAGAGTCACCAGTTATGTGATACGGTGGCCAGAACCGGGACATGTTTCCCTTTTTAAGGAATTTGTTGGTTTGCGTTTTGCGTTTGTGTTTGCAAAATATCGCTGTAAGAAAGAGTCGCCACCGACTTTTATTTTATCCAACAAGGAAAGGAAAAAAGCACATAAAAATTCATTTTTCGAGATATTTCTGAGTACGGGGGGTAGATTATAGAAAGGGAAGGTATTAGCATCCTTTTTATCCGTAGTTATCTACGGGCTCTTAGGTACTTGCTCATCATTTTCAAATTTGTTTTCTTTGTGTTCGTGGGCTTTGAAAAGTTTTTATTTTAACTTCGATTTAACTCTTGCTTCTGTCTTCAAGAGTGTAATGAAGTGTTTTTTTGAAAGCTTGTTTTGTAAAGGAGTGTAAGTGTGAAAAAAGTTTTGTTTGGATTGAGCAAGTACTTAAGATCTAATCTACCTACTCGAAAAAAGAATCATTCTATGCTTGTTTCCTTTAGAAAACATTATCCTACTATTAATGAGTAGGTAGCACCGTCGTTGGAGTTTGAGGGTCAATTCGAAAAGGGACGTACGGTCACTAAAGCAATGTTAGGATGTCTTAGTAATAACCCTAATGTCTTAGATCAATTATCCGAGGCAACAATATATGAGGCAACCTTTCCGAGACAACTATGATCTTTGGACAGAAGGACGACCACTAAAGCATCCTATACTTAATGACCGTTTACCGAAGGCAACCAAGTGGGAGTGTACCCTAAGAGTGCGCATGTGCGAGTGATTCAATTTTAGATTATTTATCTTTGCACATATTAAGGTTATCTAACCGTTTTAAAATTAAACATACATTCTTGTCATGCATCCCTATATCATACATCCAACAATTCAATATTTGCGGAATTTAAAATGCGGAAATTAAACTACGCTATTACAAGGCTTCAGGTATTTACATAGCAAAAAAAAACCCTTGAAAAGTAAAGCGATAACGAAAAGTAAAAGTCCTAATTAAAACTATTACAAACTGTAGGCAGTTACAATAATTGGGCAAAAATAATAGTAAAGCGCGCGATGAAAATTAGATCGACGAGAAACCATGGTTTTGACCCTTCTATCCTAATTTAAAAGAAAAATGTTTTTTTGTTGTTTTTAAATATTTTTTAAAGAAAAGAATTTAGGTTTTAAAAAATAAATGTACAAATTAATTAGTGATTAAATTAATTAATGAAAATAATAAAATGGCCTATTTTGGTTTTTTTTGGTTATTTTAGGAAAAAATAAAATATAATTAAGTTAGTAATAAAACCTATTTTATTCTAATTATTTTTAATTTATTTACAAAAAAATTAAAGTTTTTTACCTAAAATTAAATCTAATTAAATTAATAAATTTATTGATAAAAAAATACCTAAATCTAATTGGTGAAAAATATTTTTATGATTTTTTTTGATAAAAAAAGAAAATAATTTGATTGGTTAGTAAATAAATAAATGAATTAAAAGAAATAAAATAAAATATAAAAGAAAATAGAAAGAGGGAATGGGCCTGAATTTATCATTTGGAGTGGTGCAAAAAGCAAGCTTTTGGCCCAATAATTTGAAGCCCACGTTTGACTTCCCAGATCACATGCTTATGTATTGACTAGGATCCATGGTGCTCCTCCATTACTGGCCATCAGATCTGGATCTCAAACCACTTGGCACGCTGGATCATGAGGATATATGATACTCCTTAGCTTGGTATGCTCATGAGATTACCTGAAAGAAATTAAGAAAAATGCATTTGGTGGAGGCAGGGGTCGAACCCCTGACCTCAAGCTTCTAGCGCCTTAAAGCTTGCCTGGCTACCACTGGGCCAATTGTTCTTGTTGTAATAATAAAGAAAAATAATAAACAAATATTAAAAAGGCTCTTTGTATCAATTCCACGTGCAAAATTTTGAACAAGCCAATAGAGGAGTGCCACGCAGTCGTCTCCTTCCTTGGATCTGTTGGTAAAAGTGAAACACTTTTACCTACGAACGTTCATCCGTAGCTATAGGTCTGTGCATTCTTAAAATCAACTGTGAGCAAAATAAATAAAAACTAGGGCCACCAATCAATTCGTCTGGACCTCCTAAGTGCAATGGTGACCCTTTCATGGTCTAATTTAGCCTGCACAGAAAACTCCCAAATCGAAGCTATAAACCCTAGCCATGGTGAAATCCACCACAAGCCATATAAATGCAATTAATCAATACAGGAAGCTTGCAAATGTTTCATGGATCAACAATATATGATTAATTCATGCTAACAATGCCTAAATCATGCTAACCGAATTCAAGAAACAAGCAAGGTCGTGATGGACTTACAGTGCGATACAAGGCTTGAAAATGCTTGGTCTTGATTGCTTTCGCTTGCTGGGAGTCTCAGGAAGTGATTGGGATAGCTGGAAGGCTTTGAGGATGCCTGGAACACTGAATTCGATCTTGCACTTTTCTTGATTTTTTTCTCCAGATTTTGCTCTCCTTGTTGTGCCTGTTTCTAACCTCGTTTATGGTCTGCCTTTGTTCTATTTGTACCAAGGAATGCATTAGGGTTGAAAGAATGCATCCAATCTTCCTCCATCAATGAATTTGATTGTGATTTGATCCTCCTTTAAATATTTCCAAAATTGACCTAAAACCAATCTTTTTGTCCACCCTAATGCCTTGCACGAGTTTGAATACTTGCTAGCTGTAATAGAAACCTGAAACAAGCACAAAATCTCTTTCTTTCAATATTTTGGATTTTATATGATTTATTTTGATTTAAATTGAATTAATTCAAATAAAAATAAAAATAAATAATAAAAACAAGATATGGACAAGTGGAAAAGGCTATAGCTCGTGGACTATGTTGCCAACTGAATACAAGTGAAAAAGATTGGGCCCATTTGGCAAAATTTGAAGTTTTAGGGATAGTTGACTTTTGGCAATTTTGCAAAAAAGGTCAACTTCACCAATGCCTAACTTCCTCAATTTTGACTCTTTGGAGGTGTTCTAGGACTTTTTAGAAATCTTGAGATGTCCTCTAATCAACCCTTTTGGTATCATCTTAATTTGATATTCCATGCTCATGTATGAAGCTTTGACAAAAAAGGTGTTTTTGTTGACTTTTCAAAATGACCTATAATGTACAAATTCATAATTTCTTGTGAGTGAATATTTTGAACTTGGGATATGAAGATGGATTGTATATAATTGCATCCTATTCAAAATGAGATTTTGATGGGTCGTTTCTCATAAAGTATGAGAAAGTTATGCTTGGTCAAAGTTGGGTTGACTTTTCCTATAAAACCCTAATTTAGCAACTTTTGAGTCTTGATGAATTATGAGCAATCCTTGATGAATCATGATCAACCATTGATCAAATGATGAAATATCTTTCAAAACTATAATGTTGACTAAAGATCTTGAAGTTTGACTGTATATGGGCCACAATTGACTTTTGCCCTAGCACAGTCGATTTTCAGGCCTTTGAGCAATTGACTGAGCAAACTTCCTCTGCAAGGCTTGAAACTTGACATGGATGATCTTGATAACATATTAGGACATTGGTGAGAATTTGGGATCACTTGGACTCAAGTATCTTGATGCAACATGAAACCCTAATTTGAGGTAGACTGCCTTAGGAGAGAGCTTGTCTGGCCAACCCTTGGACTACCTTGAGCAACTTGAGGATCTTTCTTGAAATGTTTTTGAGAAATATGGGAGGGAAAATTTTGGGGTACAACAATGATCAATGGTCTTCCCTCGACTGGTGGCATCAAAACATGAGGCTCTTGTAAGTACTCTTTGATCTTGTCAAAAGCAATTTGGCACTCGTTATTCCATTTGACTACTTGATCTTTCTTCAGTAATTTGAAGATTGGTTCACAAGTAGCTGTTAGGTAAGAAATGAATCTGGCAATGTAGTTTAACCGTCCCAAGAATCCTATGACTTCCTTCTCAGTACGAGGAGAAGGAATTTCTTGTATTACTTTCACCTTGGCATGATCCACTTTGATACATTTATCGCTGACGACAAAGCCTAGGAGTTTACCGGACCTCACCCTAAATGTGCATTTATTTGGTTTCAACCTCAGCTTGTATTTCTTTAATCTCTCAAACAGCTTCTGCAAATGGTCAAGATGTTCCTCTTCAGTTTAAGATCTAGCTATCATGTCGTCCACATAGACCTCTATTTTGTGATGTATCATGTCGTGAAATAAGGCTACCATGGCACGCTGATAGGTTGCCCCAGCATTCTTCAGCCCAAATGGCATAACCTTGTAGCAGAATATGCCCTATTGTGTGACAAAGGTTATTTTTTCCATGTCCTCAAGAGCCATTTTGATTTGGTTGTAGCCTGAGAAACCATCCATGAAGGAAAACACTTTATGCTGTACCGTATTGTCAACTAGAATATCAATGTGGGGAAGTGGGAAATCATCCTTAGGGCCTGCCCTATTCAAATCTCTATAGTCCATGCACATTCGTACTTTTCCGTCCTTTTTAGGCACGGGAACAACATTGGCGACCCATTGCGGATAAGAGGAGACTACCAAGAATCCAGTGTTGAATTGTTTCATGACTTCCGCCTTGATCTTATCTGACATGTCTGGTCGCATGCAATGGAACTTTTGTTTTACCGGTGGTCAGTCTTCTTTTGTTGGTAGACGATGTACTACGATATATGCATCAAGTCCTGGCATGTCTTTGTACGACCAGGCAAAGACCTCAACATAATCATGTAGCAACTGAATCAGACGCTCTTTGACACATGGTTCCAGATTGGCACCCACCTTAACTTTTTTCTTGTCCTCTTCGATACTTAGGTTAATTGTGTCCACTGGTTCTTTGTGGGGCTATATGGTCCTCTCTTCTTGTTGTAGTAACCTGGCGAGTTCCCCTGGTACTTGAAAATCTTCCTCACCTTCGTCTTCGTCTTGGTAGATTAGTTTTTCAGAATCACAGAAGGCCATAGCAGGATCGTTACCCATGGGATCCCGAACAGATATAGATCTGCAATTTGAATGTGAGTGTCTGTAAGAGTATAGCTATCTTTGAAAGAAATGAAAATGTAAAAAACAAAAACAACGAGCACAAAGTTTGTATGCAAAAACATCCATGATTCATTGATGTCATATGGAAATGAGATAATAACCCTTACAAATGGACCATTGTGCCTCGGGTAAGACACAAGGTTTTAAGAGTCTGAATTATTTAATATTACAGGTCCGACAAAATTTAAAGATAAATTACTATTGGATAAAAGTGATTGGGACAAAATCTCTAGCTTCCCAGTTGCTGAGCCCTCCGTTGACAGTTGGGAAAATCCAATCCTCCAGGTCATAGCTGTCTTCCTCATCCTCCAATGCGTTGACTTCGTGTTTGCTGATCTTCAAGGGTGGTCCTCCAGCACGAGCATGGCGTACAACTTTCTGGGCTCCTAAAGTGAAACCCAAACCAAATTTGTTAGATTTGTATGGGATATCTGGGAGTTGCCCCCAAATAGTGCACCCACCTTCTTCGATCACTGCCTTGGCATCTTTCAAAGACGACATCTTGAGCGGAGGCCTTGTAATCTTTGGGACTTGGGAAACAGCCTTGGTTACCGCCACAGTTTACGGGACTTTTTCAAAGCGCTGGAATGGAGTTTCAATAAATTCACCATCTAATTCCACATATCTTAAGGAATTTATATGACTGACCATATACTATTCTTCACCATGAATAGTGATGATTTTCCTCTGAGTTGGATATTTCAGCATTTGATGCAACGTAGAGGTAACAACACCAACATTATGAATCCACGGTCGACCTAATAAGCAGGAATATGAAGGGCGAATATCCATTACATAAAAAGTTGAATCAAATGTTTGGGTTCCAACTCTTATGGGGATGTCCACTTCCCCATGCACCATCCTTTTTGAACCGTCGAAGGCCCTCACCATTATGTTGCTAGGTTTCAAGGTCAATCCTTCACAGTCAAGCCTATCAAGAGCCTTTTTAGGCAACAAATTCAGAGACGAATCGGTATCAACCAAGACATGAGCCAAAGTCGTTCCCCTGCATTCGACTAAGACATGCAATGCCTTGTTATGCTTCCTCCCCATTGGCGTTAAATCAGTATCCAGAAAACCTAAACCATTATCTGCGGTCAAGCTGGCTATGCAGTCTTGGAATTAATCGGTAGATGTTTCTTGGGGTACATGGGCAGTTTTAAGGAATTTTACCAAGGCCTTTGCATAAGCCTCAGAACATAACAATAAAGCCAGCATGGAAATTTTTGATGGAGTTTGCCCCAGTTGTTCGACTACGTTGTAGTCGCTTCTTTTTATAATCTTTAGAATTTCGTCCATCTCTTTTCGGGAGGTCTCAGGGATAGCTACTGATTGTGCCTTCATCTGGACAGGCTCAACCAGAATACCTTTACCTCGAGTCTCGGTTGACTCGGTAGTAGGAATGTCAGTAGGGGTGATAACAGGGGCTACAACACTTTTGTTAATAGGAGTATCAGTAGAGATGATTGCAGGACTGTGAATAGCCTTTGGAGGAGAAACAACAAAAATAATGATTACAGGTCCATAAATAACTTTTGGAGGAGCAATTTCAGGAGAGAATACCCTTCCACTCCGGGTTATCTTGCTAGTCCCTGCGATGTTACTGATATCAGAGTCAACTTTCTCAGAACTTGAATTTTTCAGCAGCTGGCCAATCTTGCTTGATACCGTGATAGTAGACATCACCTCCATAATTCCATAGGATAATTTTGTCTGACAAATACGGGATTGGTCCAGGCATTGTAATTATCAACGGAGCTACTTTAGGAACTGATGTAATTCTAACGGGTCTTTTGGTGGAGACCCTGGAAGGATTGGCGGAAATGGTCACTATGGAAACGTCATTATAAGAAACAGTTGGAATATAAGTCTTCTCGAACAAAATCTCCTTGTCATCTTTTTGGCATTGAACGCCTGCTTTTAACAAATGACAGCTGGTTGGTGAGGATAAACATAAATGACAGCTTTCATTACAGCCTGAGAATACACCGGAATTCAACAAGTTCTTTTTGATAGTCAGGAGTGGGGTCACAAGTTCATTAACCAAAGTAACAAACATATCTTCCTCAACGGCGTTGACATCAAGGTCGTGCTTGGGCATATGGGAAGTGATAACATTGGGAATTTTTGGCGCCTCGAATTCAATCTCTTTGGCTTCAAGAAGGTCTTGTACCTTGTTTTTTAGAGCCCAACAGTTGTTAGTGTCATGGCCGGGACTCTCAGAATGGTATGCACAGCGGGCATTAGGATGATAATGAGGAGAGGTAGTGTTAGGATTCTTTGGAGCTTCTTTCAAAGTCACTAGATTGGATCTTAACAAATGTGGCAAAACTTGAGATAGTCTCATATTAATTCGGGTGAACTGTCTGACTGGTCTTTCTGTTCTTGGCTGGTTGCTTCTTTGCTGAGCAGGTGCGGGTTTAGGAATCATGACAGCCCCCACCATTGGATGGCATTCAGTCCTATCTTGATTTCTTTAAGGATATACAACAATAACTTCTTTTTTTCCAATAAATGGATTTCTTACAGCAACTAAGGATGCGTCTTTTTGAATCTTTCCACTCTTTATCCCGACTTCCACTTTTTATCCGGTCAATATTAATTCAGTAAAACCTGCCGAGGAACTCCCAATCAAGTGATTAAAGAAAGGACCGGACAGGGCACCTAAAAATATGTCTACTAACTCTCTTTCAGATAGGGGAGGCTGGACTCTTCCTGCTAAGTCCCTTCATTTTTTAGTGTAGTCTTTGAAGCCTTCACTTGAAACCACGACCATACTCTGGAGTTGAGTACAGGTGGGAGCAAGGTCTGCGTTGTATTAGTATTGTTTGTAAAAGAAAGCGGAAAGATCTTCCCAATTATAAACATTGGCTCTTTCTAGCTGATAAAACCAATCAAGTTGAGTTCTGGATAAGCTGTCTTGAAAGAAGTGTACCCATAAATCCTTTGCAGTAGTGTGAGGCTGTATTTTCCTCACATAGGACCGGAGATGCATTTTGGGACACGAAACTCCATCGTACTTGGCGAACACCGATGCCTTGAATTTTGGAGGAACGACAATCCTAGATACTAAACCCAATTCCTCAAAATCCAGTCTAGGCACTTTTTGAATTTCCTTTGCACTTAACCGTTCTTCGAGATGCTTATACTTGTCGTCGGCCGGAGGATATTGTTCTTCAGAATAATCTTCTTCTTCCTCTTCCTCTTCTGAATCTGGCTGGGCCACTGTTTCCTTGCCTTTCACTTCTTGATTATCTTTCTCACCAGATGACGTTGCATAGTCTAAGGTCCGTCTAGCTTGTCCATGAAATCTTCTTCCCATATTTAGAACTCCGGTTATTTTCTTTGTTTTCTTTTTATTCTCTTCAACCAACAAGGTCTTCAACTCTTCCTGTCCTTTGGCTAGAGTTAAGAACATCTGTTGGAACTGAGCATTCTGCTTCTGGAGTTCTTTCACTGTTTGCTCGAGATCCATCTTACTGAAATAAACAATAGAAAGATGATGAGACTTGTTGCAAGAAACCTGCTTATGTTATGATGAATGGTAAATGCATATGCAATGATTTCAAAGAACTTAGAGATTTAAAATCATTTTTGACAAAAAGGAAACACACGTTATATTAATAAATTAAAGCTTGAGTACATCAATGCCTCTTTGGGCAAAAAATACAAAAATTCTAAGATAAAAAGGTTGTATGCATCCTCTTTGGTACAATGTATGTATTCAGAGTCCGCTTCTCATGAAGTTGCTTAGTGAGCTCTAGATTCTTCTTCTCACTGGCATAGAACTGGGCCTCGAAAGTGTCTCGATCCCCCTTAAGCTGTATCCAATCCCTTTGTAAGTCTTCAAGAGAGGTGGGCATGTCAGGATGCAGGAAAGTGTATGGAACATCTCCTTCCACAACATGCTCTATGATTACTGGGAGAATGGAGGGGTAAGGCATCATAAGGATTTGAGCACGAGCTCGTACCCATTTGAGGTAAGGCTTAAGAGGGATGGAATTTTTATGCCCCAATGTCTTACTATCTACCTTGTTCAACATCCTCCAAGCTCGGATAAACCTCTGGCGATGACCTTGATCGTCGTTCTCGTAGTAAAATACCAAACCTTGAATGAGCATCTCATGTGGGCCATCCCTTCGGGCATAACCAAACTGTCTTAAGGCTAAGCAAGGGTTGTAGGTGATACCTCCTCTAATGCCAAGTAAAGGGACATTAGGGAATTCTCCACAACGGTCGACAATAGTAACATTCTCTATGGATCGGGAACACCAATGAATGTCTGAATGTTTGAGCGTCATCAACCTTTGTAACCACCTTGAACCTTGCTCGTTATTCAATTAAGATTGGGGAAGATGCGAAATAAACCATCTTGCCAAGAGAGGAGTACAACACATAAGGATACCTCTTTTCCTCATAGTGCGAGTGTGAAAAGAATGTATAATGTCTCCTAGCAAAGTAGGCACCGGGTTACGAGACATAAAGATCTTGACGACGTTCACGTCTTTGAGTTGGTCAGGATTTGGAAACAAAACCATCCCATAGATGAGGAGAGCCACAATTTCCTCAAAATCTTGCAGATCCAAAGAGTTCCAACAATTTTGGGCTTTCTCAAACAAGAACTTTACTAGGAAACCCTTGACACCACTCCTTGTTTCCCAATTGGTTGTGATATCAGATGGTTGCAAGTGTAGAGCTTGAGCAATCTCTTCTGGCTTTGGATCTCTTTCCGTACCGTTGAAAGGTAGTTAATTGAGAATGAGAATCCTCAAGAGTTGTGAGAATTCTTCCAAAGTTGGCACAAGTTGATAATCGAGAAATGTGAAGCAATGATGTAGAGGATCAAAGAACTAAAAGAGCACCTTCATCATGTCTTCATCAGTGTTGGAGGTGATCGAGTTTAGTAGGCGACCATGTCTTTCAAAAAATGGAGAATTTTCAGAATCCTTGATGCTAGCTCTTTAAGTTGAGGAGGGATCCTTATAAGATTGACTTGAATGGTTTTCCTGCGAATAGAATCCATGTCCTACAAAACAGAAACAAAGATAAATCCCAGAAATCCTTGAAATGGTTAGTGAGTATGAGTATGATGTTATGATGTTCATGATGTTATGTACCAGTAAACACATACAAATAAAGCAAACAAGTACTTAGGTTTATGCTTTCATGGAGTCTCATAGGTAAGTACCCTCTTGAAGTTTAGTTGGCTTAAAACCTATCCTAGCAATAGTAACCGAGTTCTAAGGAGCTCAATATCACTGGTTTGTTTCCTTGGTCATTGTTTCAGCACAAGCCTCTTTAATGGTGACCGAAATATCCCAAAAAAAAACATCAATGAGTGTAGTATCGAGTATCTACCAACTTCGGACTGCACCAAAGCCGGTCATCTTACTACGTCCTAATGGCCATGTTGGTCAAGTAAAGGTTCTAGAAGTTCATTACTACTTCATGACATCACTCAGCGGCCCTGTATTCTCCTTGATTAACTCAAGGGCTACCGGTACCTACAAATATGTCACACTAACATAGCTATTGTTTAGACCATGTCGGTATACCCCACACAGTTTCCACAACGTATTGCTACTTACCTATAAGGTATCCCAAATTCGGGTAGAGGATTCAAACCCAAACAAAGAACCATAATGTAAAGCAAATAAGTCAAACAAAGAAAGCAAGTAAATGTGATCTAACCCTAAGGTAACCTCACTTTTAGTATTCTCCCCAGCAGAGTCGCCAGTTCTGTGATATGGTGAGAGAACTGACTTGGGTGTTTTGTGTTTGATCGCAAATGTTGTGGTTAGCAAGAGTCACCACCAACTTTTCTTTTATCCAAAAGGAAAGGTGAAAAAGCACAGGAAAGACCTTTGAGATTATTTCTTGAGTTCGGGGGGTAGATTATGAAAAGAGAAGGTATTAGAACCCTTTTCATCCATGGTTTTCCATGGGCTCTTAGTTACTTGCTAGATCACTTGCTTTTGTTTGAAATTGTGCTTTGTGTGGTTTTTGAAAGTATTTTGTAAAGAGGCCATTGTTTAGGAAAACTTTGTAATGATTCTCGTTCATAAGAATGTATACAAAGATGTTGATCTTTTGAAAATACTTTCAAGTTTGTAAGATGTTTTGAAAGTGTAGGTGTTTGTTTTGAAAATAGCAAGGATGTTTTGTTTTGAAATGGAGCAAGTAATTAGGAGCATTCTACCTACTTAAAAGTCTTTTATGTTCATTTCATCTTTCTTTTGACATTGTTATCTTACCATTGATTTGGTAAGTAACCCTATCTTTGGATGTAAACGGGACGGGCGTGGGTCATCGTATAACCATGATTAGCAATGTTGCAAGGTATCTTAGCATTCTCTTTTAGGGACTAAGATCATTTGAAAGGTAACCTAAATAGCGTCATCGAGGGACTATGATCTTTATATTTTGCTTTTTTTTGCTAAGATACCTCACGCGCATACTATGGCCATTTTGTAAGGCAACCAAGTGGATTTACCCTAAGGGTGCTTGTGTGCAAGTGTATTGTTTTTCATGCTTGGTTTTGTCTTTAATTAAGGTTTTCTAATTGATTGGTTTTAGTCTTTCCATACAAACCCTAATTACTAGCATTTGTATATAAAGTGATAAATTGCGGAATTTAAAATTACTACGCTATTACAATACTTGTGGGAGGGGGTGTACAAATTACAAATGGGGATTGCTAGAAAATAAACCTAATTATCTATTACAATCATATTGAATTTGGATAGATAATGTACAATAATGAGTAAATATACAAGAATGTAAAATGGAAAGAAAGTGGACTTTTATTTGGATTTTTTTAGGGAAAAGGGGTTTTGTTTTAACCTAATTAACTAAAAGAAAAATAATTAATTAAATTAGTGAAAAGTAGACTTAAATTTACTAGGGAAAGAAATTAAATAAAACCCTAATCTATTAATTAATTAAAAAAAGAAATTAAGTTTATAAGAAGGATATTTTTGGTATTTTTGTCTTAAAAATAATTTATAGTATTATAAAATATTTTTGGTCTTTTTATATTTTAAAATAATATATTTAAATTGTGTAAAATAAAATAACTAAAAAAACCTAGTTTCTAATTAAATTTACAAATCAATCAGTAAAATAAATAAAGTATGATTAAATAAAATAATTTTTGTGTAAAAAATAAATAAACTATATCAAAATATAAATCTAATATTTTTATATTTTTTCTGATTCTTTTAGTATTAGATAAAATATTTAAGAAAACAAATAAATAAAAATTAGAAAAAGAAAATAAAATGGGCCATGGGTGTGAATAGCCAGCAAAGGGGGTCAGAAGTAAAAAAAAAAAGGCCCAAGGGGAGAGGCCTAGCGCTGCAAACAAATGACAAAAATATGAAAAAATGTGAGAAAACAAGTAAAAGGGTACCACTAGGGCTCGAACCCAGGTCCCTATAGTCACAGGCCCGCGCTTCTACCACTGGGGTGGCTATACATCCATTTATTAATATCAAACCATAAATATATATGGTAAACATGTTCCTGAAGACAACTTCATCTTCAACCTCACGCCCAACCTGAACCTCTGTATCTTTTTCAATTCTCAACAATAATGAAAAATGTAAACAGGAAACTTGTGGAAAATTTCCTCACGATTTCAGAAATACAAAACAATAAAATTATAGATCAAAGACAAACATGAATTTTAATGGCCCTAATTAGAATCCTAAAAATTTCATAAACTTCAATCTTAAAATTCTCTAAGCTCAGGCAATATAAATGAAAACTATGGACATGGTTAACTTTAGGATAATGATATCTATATTTTTTATTCACAAATAAACCATTAATGATGCTTGTATGAAGAGTTCAAAGTTGAGATAACTTACCTCAAAATTGTAAATCATGTTCTGCAAATGAGCATTCCTCAAGGTGTTGTGATGATCAGTATAGCTCCATTGAGGTCCCAGGAAGCTAATGCAATGATTAGCTTGGTTGGAGAGTGGTTGAAGTGATATGGAGAAGTCCACGTACAATGCTCTGTTTTTGAACTTGGAAATGGAGGAAGATGGTGTTACATAACTGTAACAGGGGAAATGATGACTTCTAAATGATGTTTAGAAGCTTTTGGAAGCAAGAAGCCAAGAAACGCACAAGTAGTTTTTAGTTTTGAGATTTTTGGCCAGAATATGCAACAATGGAAATGTGAGATGCAAATCTGTGTTCTTGGTGTTTTCAGGGCTCAAGCATGCATTGGATTTATGGAAAATAACTTGTGTATGTATAAGAAATAGGTCTTAGTGCTTGAGAGAGTCAGAAGTACAAGTTATAGGTTGATTGCTATGTTACTTGATTTTGAAGAAAAGTGGGAAAACAAGTTTCAATGTGTAGTACAAGCATGGACTGGGTGATTGTAAGTGTTGAGATCAACTTCTCTTGAGTTATAAGACATGTATGATCAGAAGAGAACAAGTGCAAGGCTCAAGAACAAGTTTTATGCAAAAATCTACTTTATCAAAATGGCATTGTGCACTTTCTTCCCAAAAAGGATATAAAGCATGGTCTTGCATTGAATGTTTGAATTGAGACCTATAACATAAGGGTGGACATCGGTCGGTTTGGACTGGATTTAGGCCCAATATGTCAAACCATGTAAAACCATGGATTCAAATATTAGGCCCAATTCCGACCAAAGTTGTAATCGGTTTGATCGGATTCGGTTTAATCGGTTTATCAGTTAAAATGGATCAGTTTGTTCGGTTAATTAATATTAAATTGTCATAAAAAATTCAATTATATCTTAATTTTTTAAATTAAAACAATATTAAATAATAAATATAAAGCAATAATAAAAATAATAAATGACCCAATTTAATACTATTTTACATTCTAATTTACACTGTCTTCCAAATAAACTATGATCAAATTGTAAATTCCAAATAAACTATGATCAAATATTATATCAAAATAATACATTCAATTTTGGACATAAAATCTATAAGGTAGTTTTTGTAGATGCCAACATTAAAAGAAAGCTTAAAATACACTATGAATACTTAAATTACATTCATCCTTCATATATAAATTAACATTAAAAGCCAACATGATGACACAACCAACACTAATTATAATTTTTGTTCACCATCATATTTCCAGCACTTAAACACCCACCGCAAGCTGCAAGAGAAGAGAAGTGTTCCACTGTAAGCTGCAAGAGAAGAGAAGTGTTATTTTAGAAATAATATATTTCAAAGCTTTTGCTTCTAAACAAAATTATGCATGACCTTTCAAGTAAATTTTTTGCATACTCTACATTCTCATTTGCATCCTGGAACATGTTATTGACTACTCAATTGAATACCTCCCTTTCAAGCACATATTTAAGTTCTTCGTAGATTCTAGCAGAAGGAATTCCACATAAGATTGCATCATCCTTAAATTATGGATAAAAATGGAAACATTACAGAACTTACTAAATTTTTCAATGAACGATGACTATGCAGCCTCATCTTTGCAAACACCCGCACCGCCCGCTCAGGTTGATTCTGCAAATTTTGATTAGATAAAATGTAAGCCAGTATAAGCAGCGAAATACAAGAGGAATTTTGTTAGAGATAGTTCACTTTTAAATTCAGTTGCTCAGCCTAATAGGGGCTTTCCTATGCAACCTATTGATGAAATGAAGGAGGACTTAGCATGTCATTACAACAAATCCAAGGCAAACAAACAGTAACCAACAACATTATAGTAATAAAAATACATTCATTTGTTTGATGGGCCCTGGCTTATTAAACTGCGCTAGAAAATTATCCAAGTGGAGAAATTTCTTATAGGAACACAATAGTTTGAGTTTCCTTGTTTCCTTTTTCTGTAAAGTAATTGCTATACTATTGTGCTTCACCTTGTACTACCAGATTATTCAGTAATATAAGTAGCATACAGAAGACTCAATTCAGTAATTGCTATAGTTTAAAGTTTCATAATTGAGCTCACCAGTGCATCACATGATGCCAGCAAAGCATTGTAAGGATGTGGATACAAGTAATCATAAATCTGATTCAACAAAGACTCGGCTAAGTCTAACTGTAGTTCTCTGCTGAAAGAAACTGAAAGTGTAGCTAGAGTTGAGTCGTATAACTTCAAATTCCCCTGCTGCATTTTTTTAACTACAATATATATATGAAAATAGTATTAGTACTAGAAATATACTCTATTATAAAAAAGGGCGTCAACAGATACAAGGCCATAAAGCTCTATATCACCACCATATATCTCAACCAAATTCCAATTCACTTGGTGTGGCTTTCTATTTTAACTAAAACTGAGTGGGTGAAATTTCTGTGATAGCAGAGCACTCAGACAGTAAATTCAAAAAATAATAAAAGGTAGCAAAAGCAAGTTAACACAACATTGTAATAGAACTCACCATTCTCATGGCATCCCCAAAACTTCTTTGAGAAACTTCTCTGGACACTTTTGATTCCAACTGAATATATAGGCGCGATGGAAGCTAAAAATAACAACAATCATGTGTTCAGGAATTAAAACAAAATTAAAATGATTGGAACCATACATTTCACAAACAAAATTAAAACAAGGAGGAATTAAAACAAAATGAATAAAGAGTTACCAAAAATTAACTTGTATCATTTTCAAATGGATCCAATGTTGTGCGGGAATTGATGTGCGAGACTGATATAGGTCAGTTGTGTCGTTCAGACTTCAAAAAGTCGAGTCATTCACGACTCCAAAAAAGTGGCTGCACATAAAAATATAAAAAAATATTCAGTTTATGGCTTAGAAAACAGTTAGTATATAACTTTTAATTTTTTCATACCTAAAAGCTAATTAAATCGGGCCAGCCTGCCCAGGAGCAGCTGCTCCAACAACACAAGCAACTTGAAATTCTACAACCATATAATAAAATTGTAATGAGATGATGCTTAACTTTATCAAATAATTTTTAAAAAGGACAAAAGGATTAACTATGTACCTGAAACTATTGAATCAGTTATGTCATATTCTTCAAGTAAATCAAGGACTTTTGGATCGTTCTCGTCCGAAGGCATCAACCAATTTTGAGAACAAATAAGCGCCTCAACCATTGCTGGACTCAAAGAGCTCCTATACATGTCTAAAATCCTTCCACCCGTGCTAAAAGCACTTTCAGATGCTACACTTGAAACATGTGTTGCCAAAACATCCCTAACCAAAGTAGCTAATATAGGATAACAAGTTGAATTCTCCTTCCACCATTTAAGAATGTTAAAATTTTCAGCATCAACCCAACATGGATCACCTAAGTACTTCTCTAGTTCATTTTTATTATCAAAAATTACTTTATCCTTCAAGTGTTATTTAAATGCATCAGCCCTTGTAAAAAGTGTAGGTTTTCTAGCTTGGGTACTTGTTTCTCCAAGAGAAGTGCTCTCGGATGGTGCATCTAAGAGGGCAGCCTCAACATTCTTACTGTGCTCAGATTTATACCAATTGTATAGTGTAAATAGACTTTTCTTGACACACTCAATACTTTTCTTAGCAATTGGACTACCATCCCCATGCATGTCATTGAAAGACCACTCAACATAATCAAACTTAAACCTAGGGTCAAATATCACTCCAAAAAATAGGAAATGGTTCACTTTTTCAACATCTCCCAAATATTTATCAAATTTGGTCTTCATATTTGAAACCATTGGAGCCACATAGGTATTCATGTTCAAGGAAGCTTCTTGAAGCTTACACAAAATTTCAGACAAATTATGAAAGGCAGAATGTAACGACACTTCTTGCGAAGATGAAAACAATTTGGTTGCATCATAGAATGTTTTCAAAAAAATCACAAAAGCCCTAGATTTTTCCCAATCAATAGAACAAGGAGGACCCGAGAGGTTAAAAAATTACATGTACCCAGGATCCTCATCCTCTAACTTCTCAAATGCTGCCTGAAACTTCTCAGTAGCATCCAACATCAAATATGTGGAATTCCATCGTGTGGAAACATCAAGGCCAAGTTTTCTTTTACATGTTATCCATACAATTTCAATACACTCCTTAAACTTTAAAGCTCGTTGTGGTGAGGACCTCACAAACCTAACAGCTTCGCGAACACTTTCAATAGCCAATTCATGATCTTTTTTCCCATCTCTCACTACTAAGTTTAAGATATGGGCAACACACCTCATATGAAAAAAACTCCCATCACCAACTAAAGCATTCTTGCTTTTAAGTCTTTTTCCCAAATAAGAAACGGCCACATCATTACATGTTGCATTATCAAGGGTAATTGTTGACACTTTTCTAATCCCCCATTCATTCAAAACATCCTCCACTTTCTTACCAATGGTGTCCCTCTTGTGATTTGGAACTAAACTAAAACTGATAATCTTTTTATGATAGTTCCATTCATTGTCAATGAAGTGTGCAGTTATGGCCATTTAACTAAGATTTTGAATTGAAGTCCAACAATCAGTGGTTAGTGCAACCCTAGGACAATCAGATTTAAAGAAGGCTTTAAGTTTCAACTTTTCGACTAGGTAAAGTTGAAAACAATCCCTAGCAATAGTACTCCTTGAAGGGATGGTCATTTGTGGTTGTAGTTGTTTGCATAGTCTCTTAAAACCCTCACCCTCTACCACTCTAAATGAATGCTCATAAAGAAGTACAAAGGAAGTAATAGCCTTTCTACATGCTTGAGCATTGAACCTTTGGCTTGTTGAACCTAAAAAACCACCTTCACCACTTACAAGGTTTCTTTGAGTGGGATCTTTCTGTAAAAGGTTAGGGTTTTTGTGACACACTTTTGAGTGAGCTAACATGTTAGATGTTCCATGTGTTTTAGGGTCGCATCGATATCTTTTGTGACAATGTTTACACACAGCTATTGGTTCAGGTTCATCCGGCAAAATGTTAAAGTCTAACCAAACGGTGGAAGTTTTCCTAGATCCACTAGCATTAACTAGTCTTTTTTTCCTAGAAGGGGGGAGAGGAGGAAGTGCCGTTTCTACTGCTTGTGTAGGTTCAACATAGGGAACATGATGTTCCATCACTGAAAATATTTTGGTCAATAAAAACACTTAGTCCTATATGAATAATCTAAAACAGTTACTTACATGAACAATTTAAATGTTAGACTAAAAAAGATCATGTAAGACAAGACAATACCTGCAACTGCAAGACAAGACCATGCATCAGGATACTACATAGATCAATGCAACTACTGGATTTTCTCAAAGGGAGAAAATGGCTACCATACTCAAGCAACATGCCTAATCTGTGAAACTAGTCAAACAACTATGATAAAAGCAATATCAATACAATATTTCTTCAGTGAAAGAAACCAACTGCTTCCAACTAAAAAATAAGTACCTAAATCAAACTGATTCAAACATCAAACATATCAAACATAATACTTCAAACCCTAATTTTATTTGAAAATGTTAAGGTAGAGACAAACAGAGTCAAGAGTTCCCATTCAAAGTTAAACACATAGATGAAGTGCAGTTTTTTTTATCTAGAGACTATCATTTATGTCAATTGAACACAATTAGGATAAATATACCTCCATATTGCACTTGAAATGTTCTTGGACACCTAAAGACATTCCTTGTATTAGCATTTGGGTATACTTTGCTCCAGGATCCATTCAGCTGGAGAAACATAATGGGTATTCTGTTAGCCATGGTTGAGATGATTCTATATTCTTACTATTGTACTCTTGAGAATAAGCAAAAATCCATTGAAGCTGCTGCACTAGGGTTAAAACAGGGGTGGATCGGTCGGTTTGTGTTCTACTTTCTATAGGGTTAAAACCTGATACAGGGAGAAGCCATTGAAACAGGGGTTAAAACCTGGATCGGTCAATTTGTGTTCTGCTAAGTTAGAGACAAACATAGAGAGGTAGATAGAGAAAGAGAGAAAGAGGGAGAAAGAGAAAGAGATAAAGAGAGAGAAGGAGAAAGAGAACGACGAAGAACTTACTTGATCGCTGGTGGTTCGTGGTGGCCGGTGTGGTGGCATGGTGGTGCTTGAGAATCATAAACGACGATGGTGGTAGAAGACGGTCGTAAACGACGAAGGTGAAACCCTAGCAGTAGCAGCACATAGATATTAGAGAGAGACTGTGAAACTGAAATGAAAAATGAAATACAAAATCTGTAACCTAGGCCAGTCGGTTTTGGATTTAGATGGACCCAAAAAAATTATCCTAAACCGACCGGTACAATCCATATGCATCCATTTCTTGCAAAACCGATTATCTGATAACCCGTTTGACCCGAACCGCTTACTAACGGGCCCCTTGGGTAGGTCGGATTAGACCGGTTTCAGAATAATTTGTCCAGCCTTACTATAAAAGCTGTGCAAGCAATTAATTATGGAGTGCCTAACAAGTTTGAGGCCTGTAAAGTAGAGATTATGCATCATAGGTTTGAAATTTGAATCTTGTTCATCACAAAATGACTTGTAATTCAAGTGTGAAAACCCTAACTTCATCTCTTCGATTCTCCCTACTCAAAAATGATCTCAAAGAGTTCTTAGACATTTTGGAAAGTTTGTAATGTGATCTACAACCCCAATTTGAATCACTTTTTAAAATTCCCCTTGGAACTATATGAAAAAGTTCCATGAAGTTAGGTCAAAATCCTGACCAAATTAAGGCAAAATTTCACTAAGTGTTTTGTTTCATGACTATGTGTTCTTACAATTATAACTTGAGATACAAGCACTTTGGGAAGGAGTTGTGTAAAGAAATATTGTATATTTCATGGAGGTCTAAAACTTTCATTTTGAAAGTTTCTTTTGAATCATCTTGCATAATAGTGAAAATTTTGCTCAAAGTTGTGAAAAAATAAGAAATTTTCAACACTTAGAAAAATTTCTAAGTTTAGAAATTTTAACTTTTCAAAATGAAATATTGAATTTTTGATTTCTTGATGAATAATTTTCATATTTTGGTATGCTTTGATGAATTGTGATCTTTGACATTTGATTTTGACCAAAAAGTCAAAGTTTGACTTTTCAGTATACAATTGACTTTTGATCAATTAACTGGAAATTCATCTGTCAATCCATTGGACTTGAGCAATGTTTTGAGCCATGTTATTAGGTAAAAATGATGCAATTGGACTCTTGAGATCATGCCTTAAACCAATTGATCATTTGCTAGGTCAAAAATCAGAAATTGCCCTTTCCCAGTCAAAATCCTAATTTTGACCATTTTGCCATTTTGAGGATTTGATCAAATTTCTTAAGGAATTGTGGTCCAAACTTGATAAAATGATACATATGAGTTTAAAATGTTGATGTGGATAAAAAATTATGAAGTTTGACTGTAAATTGGCCACATTTGACTTTTTTCCCAAAATAGCTGATTTTTAGGTCAATTGCTCAATTGACTGAGCAAAAGTGTGATTCAAAGCTTGAAACTTGACATGAGTAATCTAGAGGGTCCATAATGATCCATGAAAGTCATATGGGGCATTAGAAGTTCAAATATCCTTCTGCAATCTCAAACCCTAATTTTGGTCATCAATGCTTAAGGAGGTGTTTTGAGCTGATCAACCCTAGTGCAGCCTTGAGCCAAAGGAGATCTTATGAGCAAATTTTTGATAAATGAGAGGGAAAATTTTGGGGTAAAACACCTACGCCATGAAAATAAAGTCATAAAGCGCGAATTTCAGGTCGGTATCCTAGTCTTGCAAAGAAACCAGAAAGATTCCCGCAAGGGGAAGCTGGCTGCAAATTGGGAGGGGCCGTACCGCGTCCAAGGAGCTATGGGAACTGGAGTATATTACCTCGAATAACTAAATGGAGAACCATTACCTCGACCCTGGAATGCTGCGAAGCTAAATCAATATTATAGCTAAGTCCCTCATCCACTGAGGGCATTAGTTGTCGACTTATCCTATCCAACCGACAAAAGAATGAGCTCGACCACGTAGGCGCATCTAGGTACGGACGCAACCTCCAAACCAACAAAAGGAAGAAGGTTGTTCTTTTTGACGAGAAGCATCCTATCCCGATAGGGACACCTTGATCGAGCTCTGCTGTTGAAGTACCCCAATATGGCAGAACACCCAGCTCACGATGGGAAGTTCACACCACGAGCGTAGGATCCCAACCGTGGTCATACGCTCATTCCGCAGATCTCGGCTCCATGCCCTCGACACATCTCAACATGTGCCGAACAAATATTAGGGTCGAACACATATCTCCACGTGAAGAACACGAACTTTCGTGTAAAACTTGTGTCGACCACAACAAAGGTCGAACACCTGTCTCCACACAGAATATGCGAAGTATTCACGAAATAAATAAGTCGAAAATAACGATGAACAAAATAATAATAAACTAACATCAGCAAAAACATAGGAATCAAAGAAAAGTAAAGCAATTATAAAATGCCGACCATGAAGGCTAACGTTGTTCAAAATAATTACAAATTAGGCATGACGGCCACAAAAACAAAATAAATGAGAACGGGTACACATGCCCTAAAAAATAATCAAACTTCGTCTTCCCCATCACTATTATCGGGGGGATAAAAGATCTTCCCATCAATAACTTGGTTGAACGAACCCGCTCCTTCAACCACCATCTCAACACCAGGGTTCAAGATCTTTAGATGTTCAACAGACGTGTTGAAACCATAGTCGAGGGTGTCAATAACATCTCGTTCAAGCACTCGGATGCGAGCGATCAACTCTGCCCTGGATGCCATGCCCTTCTCCGCATCGGTTTCCTCCTCGGTCGGGGCAGTGATCCCTTCCGACTCCTTCGTGCGAGCGACCAGACGCTTGATCTCTTTAGCAGCAGCCTCCAGTTGGGGCCTTAACTCATTTAAATCCTTGAGAAGTCAAACTTGGGCCTCGAACCTTGACTCATGGTTAAGGATGTTTCACTTTAACTTCTTAACTTGGCCTTCAGCTTTTGAATCTTGGCATATGCTGCATCGAGAGAGACCCGAGAGCTCGCGGCCTTATCATTCAGCGAAAGGGCTGTCTCGAGCATTCTTATTACAGCGGCCACATCCTCCACTAAATTGTTTCGACGAACTTCCTTATCCTCTGACAAGATCGCCTCCCTCTCCTCCTAGTGCACACCCAAGGAGCTCTCCCCATTGAAGAGATCGCAGTTTAGATAGCAAGGAGGTAACACGAAGATCCTTGCGATCACTTTATCACCCTCGGGCACTACGCCTTCGACGCTCTCCACGCGTTTCCTCTTCGTCGCGGGCTCACTAACAGGAATCTGGACGGGCTCTCCAGAGGGAACCAGATTTTTTGATGAAGAGGGGGAACCATTGCCACGACCCACAGATTTAGCCTGTTCCTGGAGTTGGGTGACCCTGCTCTTTGGCCCGGAGATGGATGCATTCTTGGGCCTCAACTTCAACAAGCGCTCAGAAAGGGAAGACATTCGACCTATAATAAAAAAGGAACCGTTAGTCGGGTTAGAGTACGAAAAATAACGTGGGCTTGTCCCCACATAAAGACAAGTAAAATTAATCATCATGGCTACGTCCCCTACCTAAAAGCCTCATGGCTTCCCCGTCTGAGGAGCACTCGAGCAGGGCCTTTGTGTTGACCAACCTATTAACTAAAAGATACTCCCCATTGTTGTCGAACAGGAGGTTGTTGTTCACATCCACACACTTCGCGGGGGAGAAGCTCCTAACCTAGGCCAACAACTTCTCACATGAAAGCTGGTCTTGAGCGTCAAGGTCCTCGGGCCTCACAGTGTAATATTCAGGTCTTTGCTCGAAGTGATTCCATTGCCACTCGAGCCAAAATCTGACCACGAGCCGGGTAACTGGCCACCCATCCTCCACCTCTTCCACACGAGTGTACAGGGAATTTATGGCCGCGTACGTCAGAGGCTTTACAACGAAATACCTCTCTTTGAAGTTTTGGACAGACTCCAAATAAGGCCTAAAGAGCTTCCCGAACTGATTGAATGACGCCCACGCCTGCCCCCCTCCGACGGATTGTCTTTGGAGATGAAAGATACGGAAAAGAGGGGCAGCGTGGCCCTTATCTGTAGATACTAGCATACAAGCTCGAACGCTCGCATAAACCCCAACGCATTCCGGTGAAGTTGGGAGGGCACCAATTGAAGCCTTTGAAAAACCCACTTGGAAATCATTAAAGGGCAAATGCATCTCCGCCTCTTTAAACGCAAATTCATACATAGGGAAACGTTTGCCCGGATACATCGAGCATATTCTTCGGTTGTGGTGGGGAATTTGAAGCATCCAGTTGGCAGTTGCCCCTTCGGCTCGTACCTCCGGACAATTGAACGCGTCCATTGTAACACCCCGTTTTTGATTAAATGTTATTTAAGTTATTTTTTTTTCGAAATTATCAAATTAAATCTATTTTAAGAAATATATTTATTTGATATCAATTAAAATTTTAATTCGGTTATTTGAAATAAAAATATTCATAATGATAAAATACTATTTTAAGTAATATTTTTTTTTGGTGTGTATTTGGCTTCGTTTGATTTATCGGTATAATTTAGTTTTTAAGGAATAAATATTAATTAAATGTAATATGGTTTTAATAGAATTATATGATATAATTTGAATTAAATAGATTGGGCCAAATTAGAATTTTAGAAAGTTAGGGGGAGGAAAGTAAGTAGTAGTGAAATTGGTTTTATAAGATAGAAAGTAGGATAGTTGGTAAGAAGGGAAAATAGAAAGAAGAAAGAAAAGAAGAGAGAAAGAGGAGAAGAGAAGAAAGGAAGCTAGGTTTGGAGTTGCAACATCATCATCATCTTGTTTCAAGAAAACCCACACCAAGGTAAGGGGTTTGATTCTCCATCTCATATTGTTAGGTTTTGATAGATATATTTTGGATTTGGGGGTAAAATTGATAGTTGATTTATAGGGTTTTGTTGGTTGATTGTTGGAATGGTTTAGAAAATTTGGATTAGGAGTATGGTTTATGGGTGTATTAGGTGCTAGCTTGTAGAAATTAAGAGTATTGAAATGGGAAAGAAAACCATGGTAGTAGAATGAGAAAAACTCAAAAGAATGAAGTTTTCACGCAGGCCCATCAACACGGCCGTGTTGATTAACACGGGTGCCCGTGTTGATGCTCTGACTTTGGCATTTTTGTATGTTCTGGTGACTTTTCAACACGGGCCGTGTTGATGCACACGGGTGCCCGTGTTGATGCTTCTGTAGCCTCCAAAATTCTGATTTTTCGCACTTCCTTTGGAACCCGATTGTGTTCCGATTTTCCGATTTGGAATTGTTTGATAGTTGATGGTTTATGTTTTGGTTGAGTAAGTAACTTGTTTGTATACATTTTACTTGACGTTGTGATTGTTAAATTATATGTATGCATGCATGTACGATAGTTGATGTTCCATTGGTTGGATTTGATGGTATGTGTATGTTAAGATTATTGTGAATCTTAATTGCATGCATTGGTTATATTGTACATTGCATGGCATGATGGGTCTTGAAACAGAGACGGTGAAACTGTGGGTTCACATGATTTTATAGACGGTGATCCTAGTGTGGGAATAGACGTAGTGACCTTGATCCGGAAGGGAAACATAGGTGGTGGAACATTGGGTCCACAATATCTAGACGGTGACCCTATTGTGGGTAAAGACGTAGTGACCTTGATCCGGAAGGGAAACATAGGTGGTGGAACCTTGGGTCCACGAGTCGGTACCGCATTCGCATACGTTGAGTCGTGTTGTGAGTCACATGTATATTTGTGCATGTTATGTATGTGTGTTGATGTGTTTGATTATGTGTCAATATTGTTGTTATTTGAATTATGGTTATGTGCCAAGGATGTGAGTATTCAGATAATCGGTTTACATGGTTAATGTGTTGGAAATGGATTCCTTGAGTAAGGATACTACAGGTGATAAAATGAACATGATCATTATGTATTTCTTTATTTATTGCCATTTCATTTACTTAAAATTACATGTTATATGATTACTGGAATTCTTACCCTTCTGTTGGACAATGCTTTTGATGGCATTGTGCAGGTACCGAGGACGGTAGCGCGAGGCGCTAGCTAACGGATGCATTGGATTGCAATCTATTTTATTTTGATTAGAGTCGAGTCGATGCTCTGGTAGTAACACATGGGGGGGGGGAATTTATTTAGTGTCGAACTCGATTATTTTGTATTTGAATTATGATGTATATAATCCTTATTCGTGTATATGTTGTTTTGTATATGTGAGACTTGATAACATATGCTTATGTGAATCATGATGGCTTGATGCCTTGAATTATGTTTTGATTTCTCCATAAATGGAGATGATGTGAAATTATGAAAATCCGTTGCGTTTGCACGAGAGAGTGAAGTAAATATTTATTGTATGTTTGTTTTGTGTTGGAATGCTTATACTTTCAAACATACCCTGTCCGTTTTTCTTTAAAAACTTTGGAATGTGATGTGTGTTGTGGCATCCCTTCCGTGCAATTTTATTTCTCTGATTTTAATCTTTACCTTTAATTGGGGTATTTAGAAGGGGTGTTACAATAGTGGTATCAGAGCCTGGTTGGTCAGTTGTCAGGTCTTATTTTGTTAATCCCTTGTATTTGATTGTGTGGCTAACGCGATCAATACCTTGTGTTGTTCAGAAGATGGCTGGTAGAAGGAATGATGATGCTTTAGCTGAGGCATTGAGGTTGCTTGCGGGGTCAATAAATCAGATGCCGCAAACGACTCAAGAGCCACATGATGGTACTGAAGATGCTTTCCGTACTCTTGGGAAGTTCCAAAAGAACAACCCGCCTACTTTCAAGGGAGAGCATGCTCCGGTGGAGGCTCAAGAATGGTTAAAAGCAATTGAGAAAATCTTTCGTGTGATGAATTGCACCGACACTCAGAAAGTGCAATTCGGAACATACATGCTGATTAAAGAGGCCGAAGACTGGTGGATCAACGCTAGTCAGAGGTATGAGGAGGAGCAGGTTGTGGTGACTTGGGAAATTTTCCGAGATGCATTCTTGGAGAATTATTTTCCGGAGGATGTTCGTGGTAAAAAGGAAGTTGAATTCCTGGAATTGAAACAAGGTAGTGGTTTGGTAGCTGACTATGCGGCTAAATTTCAAGATTTGATCAAATACTGTCCTCACTACAACACTGTTAATGCTGAGAGGTCGAAGTGTCTTAAGTTTGTTAATGGTTTGAGGCCGGACATAAAGAAGGCGATTGGGTATCAGCAGATTACAAGATTCTCTGAGTTGGTTAATAAGAGTCGTATCTACGACGAAGACAGTCGGGATAGCACTGCTTATTACAAGAGCTTGAGTGAGAAAAGAGGTAAGGGACAGATGCATCCTAAACCTTATGATGGAAGAGGAAAGAGACCAATAAGTAGTGGAAAGAGTCCGAGTGGGGGAGTGACTACTCCAATCAAATGTTTTAAATGTGGTAAAGAGGGACATCGTGCTATGGAATGTCGCCAGGGGATAGTTAAGTGTTTCAAGTGTGACAGGGTGGGTCACAAAGCGGTGGATTGTAGAGTTGGTGTGAGTGTAACTTGCTTTAATTGTGGTGAGCAAGGCCACATAAGTACCAAATGTCCAAAGCCAAAGAAAGAAGTTGGAAAAGTATTCGCTTTATCTGGAGCAGAGACTTCTGCTGAGGAACGTCTAATCAGAGGTACATGCTTTATCTCTAATGTGTCTTTGGTTGCTATTATTGATACTGGTGCGACGCATTCGTTTGTTGCTTTAGATTGTGCCAAGAGATTGGGCCTTGTCTTGTCTACTTTGGATCGAAGTATGGAGGTAGATACACCTGCGATGGGTTCAGTTTCTACTTCTGTTGTTTGTTTGAAGTGTCCTTTGCGCATGTGCGGAAGAGATTTCGAAGTTGATCTCATGTGTCTTCCTTTGCATCAGATAGATGTGATTCTGGGTATGGACTGGTTGAAAGCCAACCATGTCTATATCAACTGTTTTGCTAAGGCTGTTCTTTTCCTCGAGTCCGAGAAAGATGGTGTGGTTTTCTTGTCTACACAGCAAGTTGAGAAGAGTGTGAAGAATGGAGATGGGTTGTTTATGCTTATGGCGAGTATGGTTTTGGAAGATGGTAGAGTAAGAAAGGATTATCCTATGGTATGCGAATTTCCTGAAGTGTTTCCTGAAGAGATTACGGATTTACCTCCTGAGCGCGAGGTGGAGTTTTCCATCGACTTAATTCCTGGTACTAGTCCTGTTTCGATGGCTCCTTATAGGATGTCACCGTCGGAACTAGTGGAACTGAAGAGTCAGCTGGAAGAGTTGCTTGACAAAAGGTTTATTCGTCCTAGTGTGAGTCCGTGGGGTGCTCCAGTTTTACTTGTGAAGAAGAAAGAAGGAACAATGAGACTTTGTGTGGATTATAGGCAGCTAAACAAAGTGACCATTAAGAACAAGTATCCTTTGCCAAGGATTGATGATTTAATGGATCAGCTGGTGGGTGCGCGTGTGTTTAGCAAGATTGACTTGAGGTCAGGCTATCATTAGATTTGCGTGAAAGCGGGTGATATTCAGAAAACTGCGTTCAGAACTCGTTATTGACACTATGAGTATTCGATGATGCCTTTTGGTGTTACGAATGCACCTGGTGTGTTCATGGAGTATATGAACAAAATCTTTCATGAGTTTCTGGATAAGTTTGTGGTGGTGTTCATCGATGACATTTTGATTTATTCCAAGAGTGAAGCAGAGCATGCCGAACACTTGAGAATTGTTTTGTCAATTCTGAAGGAAAATCATTTGTTTGCTAAACTTTCGAAGTGCGAATTCTGGTTAGAACAAGTGAGTTTCCTTGGTCACGTGATATCTCGTGGAGGTATTGCTGTGGATCCTTCGAAGATAGAAGCCGTGTCAGAATGGGAATCTCCAAAGTCAGTTTTTGAGATTCGAAGCTTTCTTGGTTTAGCGGGTTATTACCGTAAGTTCATTGAAGGCTTTTCCAAGCTAGCTTTACCGTTGACACAATTGACTAGGAAGAGTCAAGCGTTCGTGTGGACTCCGTAGTGTGAAGATAGTTTCCAAGAGTTGAAGAGAAGGTTGACAACTGCGCCAGTTTTGATTTTGCCTAAACCATCTAAACCGTTTACGGTCTATTGCGATGCTTCCTTGATGGGTTTAGGAGGTGTGTTAATGCAAAATGGGCAGGTTGTGGCGTATGCTTCGAGGCAACTCAAGGTGCATGAGAGGAATTATCCAACTCATGACTTGGAGTTGGCAGCGGTGGTTTTTGTGTTAAAGATGTGGAGGCATTATTTGTTTGGGTCGAGATTCGACGTCTTTAGCGATCATAAGAGTTTGAAATATCTGTTTGATCAAAAAGAGTTGAATATGAGGCAAAGAAGGTGGCTAGAGTTTCTTAAAGATTATGACTTCAGTTTGAATTATCATCCTGGTAAGGCAAACGTGGTTGCAGATGCTTTGAGCAGAAAGTCTTTACACATGTCCATGTTGATGGTTAAAGAATGGGAATTGTTGGAGCAATTTCGAGATTTGAGTTTGGTGTGTGAAGAGACTTATTTTGGCGTGAAGCTTGGTGTGATGAGGCTTACTAGTGGTGTCTCGGAAGAGATTAGAGATGGGCAAAAGTCAGATTTGGTTTTGGTTGACAAGTTTACTTTGGTGAATCAAGGTCAAGGTGGAGAGTTCAGAATTGATGAGAATGGAATTTTGAGATGTCATGATAGAGTTTGCGTTCCCGATGTGGGGGATGTGAAAAAGAGGATTCTAGAGGAAGGACACCGAAGCGGATTGAGTATTCATCCGGGTGCTACGAAAATGTACCAAGACTTAAGAAAGTTGTTTTGGTGGCCAAGCATGAAAAAGGAAATTGCTGAGTTTGTATATTCTTGTTTGGTTTGCCAAAAGGCTAAGATTGAGCACCAGAAGCCTTCGGGTTTGTTGCAACCGTTGTCTATTCCCGAGTGGAAGTGGGATAGTATCTCGATGGATTTTGTTTCTGGTTTGCCGAGGACTCCGAGTAACCATGAGGCTATTTGGGTCATAGTGGATAGATTGACTAAATCTGCACACTTTATTCCGATTAGGATGGATTACACTATGGAGAAGCTTGCTAAGTTGTATGTGGAACGGATTGTTTGTTTACATGGTATTCCTACATGTATTGTTTCAGATAGAGATCCGCGTTTCACTTCAAGATTTTGGGAAGGTTTACAAAGAGCCTTGGGTACTAAGCTGAGATTGAGTTCCGCTTATCATCCTCAGACGGATGGTCAAACGGAGAGAACAATTCAGTCACTTGAGGATTTGTTGCGTGCTTGTGTTTTGGATCAAGGAGGTTCATGGGAGAGTCATTTGCCTTTGATTGAGTTTACTTATAATAATAGTTTTCATTCTAGCATTGGCATGGCTCCTTTTGAGGCATTGTATGGAAGACGGTGTAGGACACCTTTGTGTTGGTACGAGACGGGAGAAAGTGCTATAGTTGGTCCGGAATTGGTTCAAGAGGCTACGGATAAGATCAGATTGATAAGAGAGAAGATGAAAGTGTCTCAGAATCGCCAAAAGCGTTACTATGACAAGAGGAGGAAACCTCTTGAGTTCAAGAAGGATGAACATGTGTTTTTGAAGGTGAATCCAACTACGGGTGTTGGAAGGGCGCTTAAATCGCGGAAGTTAACACCTCGGTTTATTGGTCCTTATCAGATTTCAGAGCGGATTGGAAGTATGGCTTATCGGATTGCATTGCCGCCATCACTTTCAAATTTGCATGATGTGTTTCACGTTTCGCAATTACGAAATTATATTGCGGATCCGTCTCATGTTATTCAAGCGGATGATTTGGAAGTAAGAGACAATTTGACGGTTGAGGTTTTACCGGTGAGGATTGAAGATAGAAAGGTGAAACAACTAAGAGGAAGAGAGATTGCTTTGGTTAAAGTTGCATGGGGTGGTTCGGCGAATGGTAATGTGACGTGGGAGCTTGAAAGTCGGATGCGGGATTCCTATCCCGAGTTGTTCGTTTAGAGGTAATTTTCGAGGCCGAAAATCTTGTAAGTGGGGGAGAGTTGTAACACCCCGTTTTTGATTAAATGTTATTTAAGTTATTTTTTTCGAAATTATCAAATTAAATCTATTTTAAGAAATATATTTATTTGATATCAATTAAAATGTTAATTCGGTTATTTGAAATAAAAATATTCATAATGATAAAATACTATTTTAAGTAATATTTTTTTTGGTGTGTATTTGGCTTCGCTTGATTTATCGGTATAATTTAGTTTTTAAGGAATAAATATTAATTAAATGTAATATGGTTTTAATAGAATTATATGATATAATTTAAATTAAATAGATTGGGCCAAATTAGAATTTTAGAAAGTTAGGGGGAGGAAAGTAAGTAGTAGTGAAATTGGTTTTATAAGATAGAAAGTAGGATAGTTGGTAAGAAGGGAAAATAGAAAGAAGAAAGAAAAGAAGAGAGAAAGAGGAGAAGAGAAGAAAGGAAGCTAGGTTTGGAGTTGCAACATCATCATCATCTTGTTTCAAGAAAACCCACACCAAGGTAAGGGGTTTGATTCTCCATCTCATATTGTTAGGTTTTGATAGATATATTTTGGATTTGGGGGTAAAATTGATAGTTGATTTATAGGGTTTTGTTGGTTGATTGTTGGAATGGTTTAGAAAAGTTGGATTAGGAGTATGGTTTATGGGTGTATTAGGTGCTAGCTTGTAGAAATTAAGAGTATTGAAATGGGAAAGAAAACCATGGTAGTAGAATGAGAAAAACTCAAAAGAATGAAGTTTTCACGCAGGCCCATCAACACGGCCGTGTTGATTAACACGGGTGCCCGTGTTGATGCTCTGACTTTGGCATTTTTGTATGTTCTGGTGACTTTTCAACACGGGCCGTGTTGATGCACACGGGTGCCCGTGTTGATGCTTCTGTAGCCTCCAAAATTCTGATTTTTCGCACTTCCTTTGGAACCCGATTGTGTTCCGATTTTCCGATTTGGAATTGTTTGATAGTTGATGGTTTATGTTTTGGTTGAGTAAGTAACTTGTTTGTATACATTTTACTTGACGTTGTGATTGTTAAATTATATGTATGCATGCATGTACGATAGTTGATGTTCCATTGGTTGGATTTGATGGTATGTGTATGTTAAGATTATTGTGAATCTTAATTGCATGCATTGGTTATATTGTACATTGCATGGCATGATGGGTCTTGAAACAGAGACGGTGAAACTGTGGGTTCACATGATTTTATAGACGGTGATCCTAGTGTGGGAATAGACGTAGTGACCTTGATCCGGAAGGGAAACATAGGTGGTGGAACATTGGGTCCACAATATCTAGACGGTGACCCTATTGTGGGTAAAGACGTAGTGACCTTGATCCGGAAGGGAAACATAGGTGGTGGAACCTTGGGTCCACGAGTCGGTACCGCATTCGCATACGTTGAGTCGTGTTGTGAGTCACATGTATATTTGTGCATGTTATGTATGTGTGTTGATGTGTTTGATTATGTGTCAATATTGTTGTTGTTTGAATTATGGTTATGTGCCAAGGATGTGAGTATTCAGATAATCGGTTTACATGGTTAATGTGTTGGAAATGGATTCCTTGAGTAAGGATACTACAGGTGATAAAATGAACATGATCATTATGTATTTCTTTATTTATTGCCATTTCATTTACTTAAAATTACATGTTATATGATTACTGGAATTCTTACCCTTCTGTTGGACAATGCTTTTGATGGCATTGTGCAGGTACCGAGGACGGTAGCGCGAGGCGCTAGCTAACGGATGCATTGGATTGCAATCTATTTTATTTTGATTAGAGTCGAGTCGATGCTCTGGTAGTAACACATGGGGGGGGGGAATTTATTTAGTGTCGAACTCGATTATTTTGTATTTGAATTATGATGTATATAATCCTTATTCGTGTATATGATGTTTTGTATATGTGAGACTTGATAACATATGCTTATGTGAATCATGATGGCTTGATGCCTTGAATTATGTTTTGATTCCTCCATAAATGGAGATGATGTGAAATTATGAAAATCCGTTGCGTTTGCACGAGAGAGTGAAGTAAATATTTATTGTATGTTTGTTTTGTGTTGGAATGCTTATACTTTCAAACATACCCTGTCCGTTTTTCTTTAAAAACTTTGGAATGTGATGTGTGTTGTGGCATCCCTTCCGTGCAATTTTATTTCTCTGATTTTAATCTTTACCTTTAATTGGGGTATTTAGATGGGGTGTTACATCCATTGCATCCTCAGAAAAGCACGATAATTTATTTCGAGGACCAGGAGCAACCCAGGCCAGAGGGTCCTCATCACCATGTGGCTCGTCTTCGTAGTTGGCGGCCAGAACTTCATCCCCGACTGAGTGCACAATTATACTTGAAAAGCAGGGGAAAATAGTGAACTCGATATTATCAAATTCACTCTTCCACCGTAGATCAAGTGAAAGGGCGACAAACTCGACCCAAGCCCTCGACTATACGCTAAAGAGGACTACATTTTCGTTGGGAGACAACGTTGTCATGGGGGATATTCACTCAATGAACACAAATCCCGAGTCAACCCCTATTATCCGGGGAGAACGTCCCCTGTATCATGGCCATTATTTGGGGAGATCTCCCCCGACGTCATAACTAATGAATATCTAAACATTCATGAGTGTTCGCCGCATAACTCATGAACTTCAATGAACATTCATGAGTGTTCATCACAGAACTCATAAGTATTCATCTAGCCAAGACAAATTTTATATGTTTAATCCAGAAACGCTAAAGAAACATGTTGTTGAGGGGATATAACTTACTTGGATGAAGAACTCTTGGAGAAAAAATCTGGGAAAGTTGGGAGGATAGCTTCACGCACGAGCAAGAGAAGTTGAAGGAAAACTTGAGAAAATGACAAATGAGACCCATGGCCCCCCCTTTATAGGTGACTCACGCCCCACGAGATCCATCATGAAAAGTCATCATTGGATTGGGCCTTTTGGGTTTCCCCTTGAAGGGGTGGCACCCCAAAGCATTAGCCATGTGGCTCAACAGTCAACCACGTATCCCTTCTAGATCAACGGGCATATCCCGGACTCCAACACGTAATCCCCATAAGAACATGAGACAGATACCCCACACGAGGGAATGTTCGACGCTATGGTGCATACACGAACACAACCATTACACTACCTCAAGGACGAGATAATGCTCGATATCTCAACAACTCCTTGAAGACAGACGCGTCGAAAGAGATCTCGTAGAGACTCCCCGTAGCTATTACGGTCCTCTCGAGCAAGCAACTGACCCCGTCGGTCTCACTGCTCGTTCATCCATAATATCTCCGACACACTTAAACATATTGTACCCTATGCGAGCAACAACTCCCTCCTTTCAGAGGACTTTGACCATCCTTCCCGATCAAGTCTCAGGTCATGAAAGTTGAACTTAAGTCACCACCCTTTCGCTTAAGGACAATAACTTAGGGGGCTCCTGATCTGGACTGGGCCTACACTTGCCCTTCGGATAGGAGGTCCAAACCAACACCTTTGCATAAGGCCCAGAAACAGACAACCCAAGTTAGGGACCGTTGGGAAACTCCCCACATATCCGTTGGGGAATGTGGCCCGCGTCCTCATGTCAAAGTCATCTTAATTGTCCTCCGGAAATCACGAGTCCAACCCCTATTCTCACGGAGCAGTTGACCAGGGGGGAGTCCACTAGCTGGACTCCATACACACATAAGCCCTGTAGTTTCTGTTATTGGGCCTCAATATGACCCAACAATGGGGACCTTGGCCCAACGCTGGGGGCTACAAATACCCTCTCTTCTGAGAGGGTCAAATATTCAACACTTTCTAACTCTCACACTTGTTTGCTCATTCTGCAACTTACTTTGACATTAAAGTGTCTTGCAGGTATCCCTCATCTCACTCAACTTCTGCTCGAATTAACTGTGACGTTTCATTCTGATCAGGTACAATCATTTTTTTTTGTAGGTGTATGTTTTGAAGCATCACAAAATAATATCAAACAACAGTTACAAGAAATGTGTTATTCTTTCTCATTCAATTTAAATTTTATTTTTAAATTTTTTTAACGAAAGGAAAGAGCTATGAAAAATTATGGTTAAAGCCCACCATAAATAAAATGTCATCTCCGACATGAAGTAACACTTTGACATGACCGTCATTGACAAAGATGTGAGTTTGTCCCATGATTATTTCTTAGATTTTCTTACCAAATTTCTGTTTCTTTTGTTCCATACTGAGACTCTGTATTCTTCCAACAAGTATAGATTTTGTTATACGTCGCAAAGCATTTTACTAAACAAATTTGTAGATATTAATGGGACTTTAGGTTATACTGATATATTAATGGGACTTTAGGTTTAGTTATACTGAAATTAGATTATTTTTAGTTTAATATATAGATGGAACTTTAGGTTTAGTTATACCGATATTAATTATTTTTAGTTTAATATTTTTATGGAGCTTTAGGTTTTGCTTTACTGATATTTATTCCATATTAGTTTTTTCTTTATGGTTTGGTTTGATAAACAATGTTTCCGCACAATGGATTTTACACTGATATTTGTCTCCCGTATATGTATCTACAAGATAAATCCAAGTGTGTCCATAAACAAACAAGACCTTACCACCTCACACGGAAAATGCTGCACATATTATCAACTTCATAATTATATTTCCCAGATTACAAACAATGTATAAGAAACCATCACAGATTTTGTTTTACCTATTAGTGCCTGATGATATGGATATATGAGAAAGGGAGTTGTGAGTGATCTTTCCTTTTATTACAATCCAAACCATCATTTTTTCTTTTTTTTGGAGTTCTTCTTCTTCACATTGTGATGCATGCATTTCACCATTTCGAGCTACACCTTCACCAAGTCCTTTGTCTTTTACAACGAGTCTTCTATATTTAATGCTTTTAACAATATATAAATTTAACTTTTGTTTTTTTACATTTTTCATTCAACATATATAACTTAGTTATTACAATAATTTCTTATGGAAAAGGAATACTAAAACACCTGATTAATGTTGTGAGATAAGAAGTTATTGTATGTATGATGCTTTCCATCATAGTTGCGCGACCGTGTATATAAATCATGCACTGTCCTACTTATCACAATAGTTATCCTAAACAATCATTGCGATATATATTTAAGTAATGGGTTTGAAACCTAATATCAATAATTTATTTGGAATATAATTATCATTTCATCATAGTTACAATATATAACCGTTGTGGAAAATATCCTGAGTTTATTTTCCCTACACCTCACTAAACATATATATAACCATTAAAATTGATGTAGAAGACAGTAATTTGAAAAATTAAATTATTCTTAAAAAACAACTTAAACGAACCATTATTTTTTAAATTGCATATATCTTGTAATTCATCTCTTACTACTTAACACATAGTATTTGGTTCAACGCCCCGATTTTTTCAAAGCAATGGTTCATTCCTAGTTTATTTTGCAAAGCATCAATATGTTGACTAATTCGGATCATCATCATCGTTATCATCATCATTAGTTTAATCGACGATGAAGATTATTATGATGACAATGATGAAGATGATTCAATTTCTCGACAAATTTGATGTTTTACAATATAGATTAATAGTGAACAAATTGTTGCTCTGAAGAACTTGGGGCAATAAACCAAGTTCTACGTGTTAAAGAGCGATAGATGAATTACGGGATGCATGCAATTCGAAAATAATTGAATGATATAAGTTGCATTTCAAATATAACTTAATTTTCAAATTATTATTTTCTTAATCACTTTAAATGAATGCATGTTAAATGAATGGTTAGTGAAACAGGCAATCTACATATATTATAATAAACTCAATAACAACAACATTTATCAACAACAACAACAACATACACTTATCAACAACAACATACACTTATCAACATCATCAACATACACTTATCAACAACAACAACATAAACCATTTATAAACAACAACAACAATAACAACAACATTTATCAACAAAACGACAAAAACATACCTTTTTTTATTGAAAAGATTCGTAGAATGATCTAAAGTTGATTTACTTTGTATTTCTATGAAGAAAAAATATAAGGTGGATGAAGCTTTCAAAATAGCTTCATACTTCTTATATTGTGTTGATATAACAAAGATTTTGAGAATTATTAATTAATAAAGAAAAACATAGAATCTAGAAAGACGTCAAGTGAGAAATCGTTAAAAAAAACTTCAAATGCAATAATGGGGATTCTAAGCGAGATCCCTTATAGCTATATTTCCTCGATTTTCTAAAAAAATCGAGAGAATATGTTTATTTTTTATGGATAAAACATGACGCTCACTTATAACAATGTTACCTTAGTTTTTAATAAAAATGAGAGAAAAAGTTGTTTATTTTCTTAAAAAAATCAAAGATGGCGCTCCAGGGCCTATACTCTAGGGTTTTAGCATGTTCGAGGTGAAAGATTCGCCATAAAAAGTATTACTTGTAGTAGTGTAAGAAGAACTTGTGTCATACATGAAATAGATATGAAAAATGTGAGAAAGCTAATGGAGAAGATCACCTTTTTGTTTGAAGAAGGTTATCATGAAGAGTTTGCTGCATTGAAAGAGAGATATGTTAGGGTTTTGTTTTGAGAACAAAAATGAATAAAATGTATCAATAGTATGGAAGAAAGCATATGAAGAAGAAGACAAAAGAGAGATCGGATGAACTTGATTATCTTAAAGTTTTGAAGATGTTAACGAGGACGAGTTCGCAGTATCTGGAAGAGAGTGTTTTTAAAAGTTTTGTTGAGAGAGTAACGGATATTCTGAGGGAAAGGTTGATAACTTCGCTTATATATATATATATATATATATATATATATATATATATATATATATATATATATATATATATATATATATATATATATATATATATATATATATATATATATATATATATATATATATGTAAAACTTATCACCGTAGCTGTTAAAATAAACCGTGATAATATATAAGTATCATTTACAACGGTTCGTGATAATAACCGTGATGATAACTATTTTTATTTTATGATATTTATAAGAATACAATATTAAGCCCTTTTTTTAACAAAAGGAAGAAAAAGTTATTGGTGTTGAAACTGAAATAAGTAACTTTTAATATATCACAACAGTTGATTGAAAGGACCGTGATAAAATATATTTTAATAAAATATTAAAGAATTAAGGCGGGTGAATACTAGTTATTACTAAGGTTAGTTAGGCGGTCGTAGCAATATGGTTTCATTAAAAATATAATTTATATATATATATATATATATATATATATATATATATATATATATATATATATATATATATATATATATATATATATATATATATATATATATATATATTTTCATAATTCCACATGAAACATTGTATCTCATTAATTTTAATTAATAAAAGTATAAATATAAATTATTAAAAATTTAAAATAAATATTAATCTTACAAAGTAAAATTTTATAAACACATAAAAAATTTCAATTACAACTTGTCATGCATTAAGTTTAAAAACTCATGATTTTGTAGGGACTCAATATACAACTTATTATGTAAAGTTTAAAAACTCATGATTTTGTAGGGACTCATTATATATTTAACTTAATATATAAATTATATGTTTGTTTTTCATACATTGTTGTTGGCCTACGAGATATAAATACATTATTTAATGGTCTTTTTAACATGTGGGTGCATGTAGAAAAAGTCATTTTACTGATTTGATAAATAAAACTTGCAGAGAATATCACTTGAGCTGAATTTATATATTAGAGTTTTGTTTAATTCTTTCTTATAAAATTAATATGTAAGTTAAGAGGTTTCCCTCTATAAAAACTCTTTTAAGATTTTATTTCTAATTAACGTGAGATTTGAGATTTTTTTCAATATATTATTTTATGTTCAACACTCTTTTTTTTTGGGTTTGATGTGTCAATATTGTTGAGATTTATAATTTTTTGTATCGAAGCAGTTTGTTGTTCGACATAAACAAGATTATGTTGAAATTAAGTCTAATGTGTGTCGAGTTGTGTGTCTCGAAGCAGTTTGCTTCACACAATATTTTGACTTAGGTCTAAAATAAGTATTTTAGGCTTTTATAGTTTTAGAATTTAGGTCAGTGAGCAAGCTAGATCAATTATAAATAGGAAAATTTTACTTTGTACCCCTACTTCTATATCTGTACCCCTACAATTTTGCAAAAAATGGCAAGTTTACCATTAATTGATTTAAACCATTTTACTATTTCATTTCTTACTATTCACCAAAAAGTATGGACATTGCACCCCCACGCCTTTGTTTCGGAAGACATCAAGAAAGTCTTCCTGTGCGTATCGATACAAACCAGAACAGTTGAACAAAGTATTTCAGTATTTTAAAAAAAAAGTTATGGAAGATTTTGTCAAAGTATTCCGATTTTGAACTAAAAATTTATATGAACCAGAATACTTCTGAAAAGTCTTCCGGTGCGATGATGTGTAAACCAGAATACTTTTTCAAAGTGTTCCGGTATGTCCTAAAATCTAAATCGGAACACTTTCCTAAAGTCATCTGGTGCACATTTTTAATTTTTAATTATTTTACTTTTCAGGTATGGAAATTCCGCACTAAATTTGTCAAAAAAACGAGCCATTAGTATATACCACTGATGTATTCTCCACTACTCAAACATTCGATATACTAGAAGAGGTTATAAGCTAGATTAAAGAGGTTGGAATCAGAAATATGGTAATTGTTATTATCAAGCGTTCGTACCCTGAAACAGGCAAGAGAGGAAGAAGTAACAAAATAATATTTGAGTGTGATAAAGGGGGTAAATACAAGGATAAAAGTGAAACTCAAAGTGCGACTAAGAGATGTGGATGTCCATTCAAAATGAGGTCGACTCCGTCAAAAGATGGGCCTGGATGGAAGATTGATGTAAAATGCAGAGTTCATAATCATGGATTATCTAATAGGCTTGAAGGTCATGCTTTTGTTGGTAGGTTGTCCGCAGATGATAAGAAACATGTTTTCAATTTGACAAAGAGACATGTTCAATCTAGACACATATTACTTTCCTTACAAGAACAAGATCCTGAGAATGTGACTTGGATCACACAAATATATAAGTAGAAGAATGTGATATAAAAAGAGATAAGAGGTCAAATAACTGAGATACAACATTTGTTTAAACTCATAGAGGATGCAAGCTATGTCTAATGGAGTAGAAAAAGAGATTACTCAGAATATGTGAGAGAGATTTTTTGGGTGATGTCATACCCAAAATTATCCCCTTTAATGTCAATAGTGAACTTATCTTTATTGGGTGTTTGCTATTTAAATTTTTGTACTACTATACTTTTGTTACTAACTTGTTTTTTCACATATTTTTTATTTAGATATAGTGGGGTTAAAATTAGAATTTGGGGGGTGTATATATCTTTTTGTCAAAAAAGGCCTATAGTTTAAATTAAGTCTGATGTCCCATTAAGATGTATTTGAAGGACCATTAGGCTAAGGGTTAATCGAAGTCAATTGTTTTTTGTTTTTTTCTTTTATTATTATTTTTTATTAGAAAATATTATGCTATTATTCGAAATTATTAACATTATTATTTTATTTTTTGTTATGGTGTTATTATCAAATATTATAAGTTGAGAACATTATTATTAATATTAATTATTAACATTGTTATTAATGTTTCAATTTATATTATTAATGTATTATTTATTTTTTTTGAGATTTCGTTGACTGAGGTCAACTGAGGGCTTAGAAACCCTAGATTCTGCTGCGACACTATTATTTTTCTTCTTCACTAAGAAGACTCAAAATCCTAGATCCAGAAAATGAATTGAATCAAATATTCTTAAACAAATCAAGTCGGTAAACATATTTTTTATTGACTATAAACGGATTACATATACAATTTGGACTAAATATATCACATAATCTCAATCAAACCCCTAAATCTAACAAATCTGAATCTAATTTACAAAAAATTCCTGAATCAACTCCAATCACAAAATCGAAACCCTAATCTGATTTATAAATCAATCCCAATCGCTAAAATTATAACAGAAATCAATAAGAAAATTTCCTAATTTAAATTTATTCTAACGGATAAATAAACCCTAAAAACTATTGAATGGGGACCGAAATTTTTTGTTGAAATAAGGAGAAGAAGGAGAAGGTGAATTTCAGAATCCCGTTGCTTGAATCTTTAGTCGTGAGTATCAACATCAACATTTCTTTGATCAAGATCTGGGTTTCAAAACTGAAACCCTAGATCCTTGAATCCCTTGTGTTGCAACTGGATTTAAAATCAGAGTCGCCACTATTAGTTTTTTATCTTAAGGAAGAGAATCTAATAGAAAACCCTAATTTGAAAACAAAGATTCTAGGTTTCATACTTCTTTAGATGAAAGGAAGGTGTTAGGCACCTTTCATCTACTTTATTCTTATAGATACTAGGGTTAAGTTTAACAGTTTCAGGAAAAAGGGTTTTAATTTTTAATAGGGGGACCTCACCATGATTTTAATCGTATGCCTACGTATCCTCTTATGAGGAACCAGAGTCTCAATACGTAGTTCGTATGGGTTTGTCTTTTTTATAGGTTTCAAAGGTATTTTAACTTTTCTCGCATTTAGACCTGGTGTAGAGATAGCGAAATTTTTGGACTATACACGCGATTAATCAAAATAAACTTTGTAACCTTTTTTTGAAAAAATTAAATTGTTAGTTTAAATTATTGTTAAAAAGATTTAATGTTTGTTAAGTGTTTTTTAATTATAATAATTATAAAAAACTTTAATTGATGCATGAGAAAAAGTTTTAATGCAATAAATAATATATGAATTTTTTAGGAAAAATAAATATTTGGTTTAATAATATAATAATAAATGAAAATAAAATTTAAGTGTTAAAATAATAATAATAATAATTTATAATAAAAAAAGAAAGCAAAAAAAAAAAAAATTACAGGGGGGGTGCAAACTGTACTAAGAGGTAAAAGTTAGGGGTGTAGATAGTGAGGGCCTGAATTCAGATATTTAATTCAGGCCCAGCTGGCCTGGGGGTGTGTTTTGCAGTTAGACAGCTGTCGTACCCCAAATTTGGCCTACCTTCATGATTATATTTAGGTTTATCACTGTGTGATTTTCGAAGTTAAAAATGAAAGAAAAATGTTTTGACTGAAAATGGACCATCAATATCTGATGGCCCATTTATAGGAATTTAAATCAACAGAGGGGTGTATCCTAATTCAAGGGGGGTAGGGATTTCTAAATCAGAAAGACACATATGTTCGTAGGCTCATTTGCGAGGCATGTTGGCCAATGACCCATGAGATTCTAAGAAGGGAGCCTATTTTGAAGAAAGGGGTAAGGTTTTGATTGTATAGGTAAGAAGGCCCATTAAGGTTTTGCTGTTTTTAGTAAAAAAGAGGAATACAATCTCAAAAACACAAACCCATACGAACTACGAATTGGGACTATGATTCCTCCTAAGAGGATACTTAGGCATGCGATTAAAATCGTGGCGAGTTCTCCTATTAAAAATTAAAATCCTTTTTACCTAACTGTTAAACCTAAACCCTAAACCTAGTATCCTTACGAATAAGGTAGATGAAAGACGCCAAACACCTTACTTTCGTCTAAAGAAGTCCGAAACCTAGAATATCTGTTTGAAAATTAAGGTTTTCTATTAGATTCTCTTCCTTAGTATAAAAAATAGTAGTGGCGACTCTGATTTAAAAATCATCCGCAACAACTGGCGACTCTGCTGGGGAATTAGACCCTAGGTTTAGAAGCCTTTCCTTTAGGATTTAGGTTTTTATTTTGTGGGGGTTTTTATTTGCTTTATTTATTTATTTATTTATTATTTATTTATTTCCTTGTCTTTTTTATCATTATATTTGCTGTGTGGAGGTATTTCAGTTTCAAAAATATTTTCAAAGTAACCCTTAGAAAGAAGGTTCGTCTATTAGCTTAAGGGATATATCACCACTGCGAGTTTATGTGATGACTTCGTATAGAGTCGGTGGAATTCCGTAAAAGGAATACTTATCTAGAGATATCCTCTTGAGAGGTAGGAATTTAGAATACCACACATGAATCTTTGTACAACCCAAACCAAATCTCATGACGAGACCTTTCACGACTTTTAGGAAAAGGTATCAATCCATAAAAATGCTCCACCTAAGGGAGGCCCTTGTACCTTTTCCCCCTGGTGTCATTCATGATACCCTTAAGGAAGCCACCTTTTGGAAAGGGTAGACTAACTGTAGGCCAAAAGTAGGAGCCTACCTTATAAGGGTACCTGTCATAAATTTCTGTCACTAAACTCTACATCCATGCATTCGTGCATTTCATATATTCATCATCCATTTCTTTCTTATCTGTTATATTCACAGGGTAAAAAAAGAGAGAGTAATAAAATCAAATATTTTGGTGAGTATCTTAAAAAATGGATACCAAAGGGAAACAACTTATCCGCATCAATACCATCAAGCCGGATATGTCTAAAATCAAAACCATAAAGGGGAAATTATCCGAAAGATCTCTGAAGATGTTCGCTCGCTGCTATGGGGATACCCTTGACTTGACCAGAGTAGAGGTTCAACTAGATGTTGTTTCTGCCCTCATTCAGTTCTACGACCCTCCGCTAAGATGTTTCACCTTCCAAGACTTCCAGCTAGCACCGACTCTGGAAGAATTCAACATGATTCTGAACTTTTCTAAAGAGAAGGCCTATGTGGGTATCGAGCAAACTATTAAAGTCAAAGTCTTGGCAAAGGATTTAGGGATCCCTTATTCTGAATTGGTTCTTAACTACAAAAGAGAAGGCGACATACGAGGAATTAAAAGAACATACCTAGAAGCTAAGGCACTCGAATTTGATAATTATAAAGAATGGGAGCCTTGTGTCGATTGTTTGGGATTACTTGTGTTTGGTGTAATTTTATTTCCACAGACTTTAGACTATGTTGACCCTGCGGTTATTAGCATATTTTGGGGTGTGAAAGTTTTCAATACGGATCCAACTCCCGCTCTGCTTGTTGACATTTATTACACACTATATACACTATACAAAAAAAGAAGAGACACTTTAAATTGTTGCATTCCACTTTTGTACTCAGGTTCATGACCATCTTTACAAAGAAGATTATATGATTCTAAACTTGACCAAACGCGAGTGGCCTCAGAAATTAAGGTCTCTCACTGCTAATTCGGTATTTTGGTATGAAAGGAAGTTAGATATTGGTGATATTACTTATAGCTGCAGGGACTTTCCTAATGTTCCATTGTTCGGATCTCGAGGTTGTATCAATTATAACCCTGCTTTGGCCCTACGACAATTAGGGTATCCTTTGGAAGATAAACCCTCAGACGAACAACTCCAACAATTGATCATTCATGACATGGGTAGAAATGACCAAGGGTTGCTCAACAAGGTTATCCGGGTTTGTAATAAGGTTAATAAAAGGAAAGCTGAAAGGAAGAATGACATAGCAAGGTAACCATACACTAGATGGGTCCTAGATAGGGTACAAATTATCAAGCTGCCATTTGATATAGATCCGGAGTATAAGTCAGAGGTCTTGGAGGTCACGCTTATGTCCTTGGAAGAAATCGACGATCTAAAGAGTGCCCTAAAACAAGCTCGGAGGGAAAAGGAAGAATTAGAACTCAACCTCCTCAATCTAACCAAAGAAAAGAAGAAAATGCAGCTCATACTTGAGTCAAAGGACCAACAGATTCAGAAAGATCAAAACACATTGGAAAAGGAGAGCCTTAAACGAAAGCGTATGACTGAAGTACTTTTGAGTGCGACCTTCAATCTAGATTCCCACAACCAAAGGTTAGAAGATGCTGCTACTGAAATCGGGAGGTTAACCAGATGGTATGAAAAGGAAACACATGACAAGAAGGTGCTGGAGGAAGATCTAAGAGCCCATATCCAAAGTTTTGCGCAAGCTTCTTTAGATCAAGAAGAACAAATGAAATACCTCACCACCATACTTCAAGACAACAAATAATTAGAGATTAAAGAATGCCTTGAAAGGATGAGGGCAGAAAGACTCCTGGCCCAGAAAACTGAAGAATATGAGCAAGTGTGCCTTGAGCTAGAAGGCCTTCAAAAAGATTTTCTGATTCAACGGAGACTTTATACAGAAATAAGGGCTGAAAAGATGTATTGGGAAGAGCAGTATACAAAGATCACCCAAGCAGGGAGAGATAACCACAAGATAATCCCACATCTTTATCAAGAATATCTGTATTATAAAGACAAACACAAAAGGTTTGCCTTCCTAGCCAACAATCTCATTGAGGATATCCTTAGAAGTTTGAGAAGCGCAGAGAGTGTAATGGTTCCTCTTCCTAAAGATATTGAAGACTTTCTCAAACTTTGTCGGACAATGATCGATGGTTTCAGAGCAGACATCCGCAAGCGCACTTAGAAGATTGTTTCCCTTTGTTTATTTTCTTGCAAACAAATTTTAGTTTAAAGTTGTAAGATATTTCAATATCTGAATTATGCTCCTTTCAATAAAGACATTTTGTTTCTGTATCTCGCTTACGTATTTATTTTTAAGATATTCACCAATAGAAAAGAAAAAAGAAAAAAGCAAAAAAGCAAAAAAGCAAAAAAAAAATACCCAAGTGAATAAGACATCTAAAAGTAGAAACCCTTACATAATCATACATACTCATACGCATGCATACATTCGCAAACACTTGCATCTCATACAAAAAACTTATCTTTTTAAAAAAAAATCTCCAGTTGAACCATTGGTAGAAGAAGAGCACCACCTGCTTGGCCTCTATATCAGACAAGGGCCTACCAACAAAAACAATGGAACAGATTGAAGAGAATCAAATTGCATTCAAGAAGGATCTCGACCAAGTCAAAGGCGATGTGAAATCAATTAAAGGAAACCTGAGTCAAGTTGTCCTAGATTTGAAGAACATCATCGAGAAACAGGATCAGATTCCAAGGGTAGCCTTCGAGGAAGTAGCCCAAACGATCGGTGGATCAAGCGGTCACCAACTAAGAAAGGAGCCAGAAACAGGAACCTAAAAGTCTGTCATGACCCAACAAGAGACAAGAGAAGCTGAGATTGAAGGGTTTCTCCCACCGCCACCAAAAGTCGGGGCATCACATACCCTACAAATTCCAATCAATAATGCAGACAACTACTTGGACCTGCAGTACAGAGACCACGACCTAGAGGTTGTCAATCAGGCACCTCTAAGAGGGATTGATACTCATGCTATTGATAATCCACAAGTGATGAATCAATATAAGGATCTTGAAGAAAGGTTGAAATATTTGGAGGGTTATGACGCCTTCAAGGTAGATGCTCTTGAAATGGGCCTAGTTCCCAATGTGGTGATTCTGCCGAAGTTTAAAGTACAAAACTTTGGAAAGTACAAAGGACTCACTTGTCCAAGAAAACATATGCGCATGTATTACAGGAAGATGCATGCCCATGCCCACGATCAGAAACTGATGATTCACTATTTTCAAGATAACTTAAGCGGAACATCACTAGACTGGTATATGCAGTTGGAACGAGTTCACATTCGAACATGGGCAGATCTTGCTAATGCTTTCTTAAAGCATTATAAATATAACTTTTACATGGAGCCTACTCGCATGCAACTCCAGAACCTATCTCAATAGAAAGAAGAGTCTTTCAAAGAATACGTTCAGAGATAGAGGGAGATGGCATCCCGTGTACAACCACCACTGTTGGAGAAGGAGCTAGTAGATATGTTCATGGGAACCTTGCAAGGGTTATACTAAGAAAAGTTGGTAGGAATTATCTCTTCGGGATTCTCAGACTTAGTAACTATCGGGGAAAGAATTGAGACTGGAATAAAGAGTGGAAAATACCAGGGGGACCATCAAATACGCCCTATAATACAAAATAACATGCTCCTAACTTCTCGAAAAGAAATGAGGGAGAAATTAATGTTGTAGCCTCACAACCAAGGGCACAACAACCATTAATGATCACACAAGGATAATAGCAAGGTAGATTTGAAAGGCCACAAAGAAATTTTGATCCACTCCCTGTGCCACCCAACCAGCTATTACAACAATTGGTCAAGGCATCCTTGGTATAGCTAAAACCACTAGCTCCTATAGTCGGGCCACTCCCACGAAAGTACAATGCCAGTGCCAGATGCGAGTGTCATGCTAATTCTCCTGGAAAACCATAGAACAATGTTGGGCGTTCAAGCATAAAGTTCAAGATTTGTTGGAATCATAGGATATCATTTTTGAGAAACCTAACATCAAATAAAACCCCATGCTTCCACATGATGGACAAGCAATAAATGCGATTGAAGTAGTCACCAAATCTGGGGCAACCAGGCAAGAAAAGGCCACGATAAATTTGTTGAAACAATATCTGTTGTAGTATGGGTTCCTATTGGAACACAATGAAGCCTTCGAGAAAACATTACAGAAGCTGGTAGACCAGGGGATAGTCCAATTTGGGCCATACCTTGAAGAAAAATATGTCGCTACAATTGAAGGAAAGAAGTTGTTGGTAATCCCTTGCCAAGGTCCGAACCTTAATAAAAAGACTCTTGTGATCTCGTGGGGAGAATTGGAAGAAACCCTAGGGATAGCACCGAAGAAGACTTTGTAGATATCATCAGTTCCGAAGGCCACAATGGTAATTAAGGGGCCATCACCTATCCCTTATGATAGTAATAAAGCAGTACCATGGAGTTATGATTCAGCCGTGTATATTAATGGATCGAAACAAGAAGAGTAGCCATCATCAAGTCAAGGACCTGCAATTTCATAAATAACAGGGATATGTGGTGTTGTACCCCAAAATTTGCCCTCCCATATTTCTCAATACATTTCAAGTGAGGGCCTCAAATTGCTCAAGGAAGTCCAAGGGTTGACTAGACAAACTCTCTCCTAAGGCAGTCTACCTCAAATTAGGGTTCCATGTTGCATCAATACACTTGAGTCCAAGGGATCCCAAATGCTCACTATTGTCCTAATATGTTGTCAAGATCATCCATGTCAATTTTCAAGCCCTACAGAGAAAGTTTGCTCAGTCAATTGCTCCAAGGCCTGAAAATCGACTATGCTAGGGCAAAAGTCAACTGTGGCCCACATGCAGTCAAACATCAATATTTTTGGTCAACATACTCATTTTGAAGTTTTATTCATAATTTTATCAAGGGTTGATCATGATTCCTCAAGGATTTCTCACAATTCATCAAAACCCAAAAGTTGCTAAATTAGAGTTTTGCAGGAAAAGTCAACTCAAATTTAACCAAGCATAAATTTATCATACTTTATGAAAAATGACCCATCCAAAGCTCATTTTTAATAGGATTAAATGCTCTAAAGTCCATCTTCAGCTCCCAAGTTCAAAATATGCACTCACAAGAAGTTATGAATTTGGACATTATAGGTCATTTTGAAAAGTCAACAAAAACACACTTTTTGTCAAAGCTTCATACATGAACATGGAAGACTCAATTGAGATGAGAAAAAAAGGTTTGCTTAGAGAACATCTTGAGCTTTCTAAAAAGTCCAAGAACACCTTCATAGAGTCAAAATTGAAGAAGTTATGCATTGGTGAAGTTGACCTTTTTTGCAAAATTGCCAAAGGTCAAAAGTGCCTAAAATTGCAATTTTTGTCAAATGGGTCCAACTTTTTGTACTCGGCTTAAGTTTGTAACATGGTCCACGAGACCTAACTCTTACCACTTGCATTTATTCTATTTTTTCCTTTTATTTTTATTTTTTATTTCAATTAAATCAATTTAAATCAAAATAAATCATGAAAATATCCAAACCATTTAAGTCTTGAGATTTGGTGCATGTTTCAGGTTCCTTATACAGCTAGCAAAAAAATCAAATAATGCAAGGCTTATGTGTGCATGAAAAGATTGGTTTTGGCCTATTTTTGGAAAGATTTTCATGGAAATCAAATCAAAATCAAAAGCCATAATTGACAAATATTGAAGGCATATTTGTAAACCTAATTCCATCAGTGGTATATAGTGGACAAAGGCAGATAAAAAATGCAAGGTTTTGGAGGCGTGGAGAGGAAGAACAAAACTTGAAAAAAGTCAAGAAAAGTGTTGATCGGATTTTGTACTTCCAGGCATTTTCAAGACTCCCAAGCCATCTCTTTCGTTTCCTGGACACTCAAGGAAGCCATAGCAATCAAAAGCAAGCATTTTCCTATGCTAAAACTCACTGTAAGTGATGCACGACCTTGCCCTTTTCTTGAAATCCTATCACATTATTTTGGCACTTGTAGCATGAATTACTTACATATTCTTATTCCTTGAAGCATTTGCAAGCTATTCATAACAATTAATTGCATTTTTGCTAACCCTATAGAGAAACACCATTGCTAGGGTTTTCTTGTGCGTTTTGGGATCTTTTTGTACAGGTAAAATTGGCTCAAAATAAGGGCACCATGATGCTCAGCAGGCCAAAGCGAATTGATTTATGGCTTCAGGTTCCATTTATCGTGCCTATGGATGATTTTGGAAAGTCGTTGGTCTGTACCTACGCTTCTGGTCTGTAGGTAAAGGTCTTTGACATTTTAGCAACGGAGAGAGGTTGGGGACGATGGCGTGGCAAGCCCTAATTGCTTCGTTTGAATTTGTGCGCGGATAATGTTTGCTTTGATTGTTTTCCATATTATTAATTATTATTCTTTCATATACAACAAAGCTTTCCAGCTCAGTTGGTATTGAGGCAGTGGAAAAGGCCATAGGACCTGGGTTCGAATCCCAGGTCCCCCCATGTTTCATTTTATTTTAATTTAGATGATCAGGCGTGCAAACAAGGCGTGGAGACCACCATATGCCCTCAAGGCTCAACCATTAATATCTTCAGGAGGCCAGATCTGAAGGCCATTGCATGAAGCACCATGATGCACCCTGGTCAATGCATAGCATGGAATCTTGGAAAGTCAACGTGGGTCAGTTTCTTTTGGGCTCCAGAATTGCTATTGACACACCCCCAAGTTGCTGTTTAACAGGCCTAATACCTCTTTTCCTTTATTCTTTTATATTTTCTTTTATTTAATTTATTTAAATTATTTTTACTAACAAAAATTAATTCTTTTTTTATAAAATCATAAAATCAATTTTACATCAAAATTAGATTTAGGTTTTATTTTTATAAAAATTAATTTAGTTGGTTAATTTAATTTATTAGGTAACTTTAATTCTTTTTATGAATAAATTAAAATCAATTAGGAGAATTAGGGTTTTTGTCTAATTTAATTTTTGTTTCTCTTTTCTTAAAAAATAACCAAAATACAAAAATAGGTCAAATTTAATTAGTTTAATTTAATTTAATTTAATTAAGTAATTGGGTTTTTGCATATTTAATTTAAACCCTTATTTTCCTAAAATAATCAAAAACAACAAAAAATAAGTTTTCCTTTAATTAGGTTAAACGGGGTCAAAACCCTAATTTCCTTTCGTTCTCTATTCGTCGCGCATTATTATTATTTTTTTTTACAATATTGATGTAATTGCTCATGGGATGTAATACATTAATTAGGACTTTTTTTCGTTTATTTATCGTTTTAGCGGGTTTTTTGGCTATGTAATTAATACCCGAAGCCTTGTAATAGCGTAGCTTTATTTTCTGCATTTTTAATTCTCGCAAATATTAACTGTTAGATGTATGATATTAGGGTTGCATGACAAGACTGTATGTAAATTTTAAAACGGTTAGCAAACCCTAAATGTGCAAAGATAATAACTTGAAATTGAATCACTCGCACATGCACACTCCTAGGGTATACTCCCACTTCGGTTGCCTTCGGTAAACGATCATTAAGTATAGGGTATTTTAGTGATTGCTCTCTTGTCTAAACAAAAGATCAAAGTCCCGTTCGAAAATGTTGCCTCGGAAAGGTTGCCTCAGAAATGTTGCCTCGAATATTAATCTTAAGACATTAGGGTTATTACTAAGACATCCTAACATTGCTTTAGTGATCGTACGTCCCTTTCGAATTGACCCTTAAAACTCCAACGACGGTGCTACCTACTTACTAATAGTGGGATAGCGCTGTCTAAAGGAAATAAGAACAGAAACATTCTCTTTTTTTCGAGTAGGTAGATGCTAGTAGGTACTTGCTCAAAACTAACTTTTTTACACCATACACTTTCAAACAAACTTTACAAACTAAAGTTTTCAAAACGACTTCGTAACACTCTTGAAGATAGAAGCAAGGGTTAAATCGAAGTAAAACAAAATCTTTTCAAAAACCCACGAACACGGAAGCAATTTTGAAAATGATGAGCAAGTACCTAAGAGCCCGTGGAAAACCACAGATAGAAAGGGCGCTAATACCTTCCCTTTCTATAATCTACCCCCCGTACTCAAAATCTCGAAAAAGGAATTTTTCTATGCTTTTTTCCTTTCCAGTTGGATAAAATAAAAGTCGGTGGCGACTCTTGCTTACCGCAACATTTTGCAAACACAAACGCAAAACGCAAACCATCATTTTCCTAAAACAGTTCCGATTCTGCCACCGTATCACAGAACTGGAAAATCTACTGAGGAATAAAAAGTGGGGTATACCTTAGGATTAGTTCATCATATTTGCTTCTATTGTTTGATTTAATTGCTTTACCTTTGATGGCTTTGTATTGGGATTTACTATAGATCCTAACCCGGATATGGGGAACACCTTTTAGGTAAGTAGTAATAAACTGTACGGCGTAGACCGATACGGTTGAAACAGTAGCTACATTGATGTAGCACATTGGTTGGTACCGGTATCCCTTGTGGAGAAACGAAGAGAATATGGGGCTGCTATATGTGTTGTTAAGCATCAACTGACCTTAGAACCTATAATTGACCAACTTGGCCATAGGAAGTAGTGAGATAGTCGGCCTCGGTGTAAAGCTGAGAACTAGTTGATACTCGATGCTACACTCATTGAGACCATACTCTCGAGATAGTTCCGACTGCAAGAAAAGATTGTGTGAGATGAAACCATGACCGATGGAGGATGGCCAGTGATATTGAGAACCTCTAGAACCCGATTACTATTATTAGGACAGGTTGAAACCAACTGAACTTCAAGAGGGTAGTACCTAGACCCCATGCAAGCTTGAAACTTAAGGGCTCTTGTGTGACTTGCTTGCCTTTACCATGTCTGTTATCTGCTATACCTGTTGTGTGTTTTACCATGATATCTTGCATCATAACATAGCATGCATACTTCATTAGACTAACCATTTCAAAGACCGAGGGGATTTATCTTTGTTCTGTTTTGCAGATTATGGCTTCCATGCGCAGAAACATCATCCGAGTTAACTTTGTGCAAATACCTACTCAACTCAAAGATTTTGCCTCGAGAGTTTCTGATACTTCCTCATTCATTAAGAGACATGATCAACTTCTTAGTTTGGTTACTTCAAAGGCTGATGAGCAGATGATGAGTGTGCTCTTCCAGTTCTTCGATCCAGTGCATCATTGTTTCACCTTCCCGAATTATCAACTAGTTCCCACTTTGGAAGAGTTTTCTCTTATTTGTTGGGTATATCCATCCTCGAGCAGATGCCCTTCACAGGTTTGGAAGAGACTCATAGGCCAGAAGACATTGCTTCAGCTTTACACTTGAAGAAGATTGATGTGGTATCTAATTGGGAGACACGAAGCGGGGTTAAAGGTTTCTTAGCCATGTTTAAAATGGATCAAGCTCAACTATTCTGGGACAATTTGGACCTTCAGGCTTTCGAAGACATCTTGGCTCTCCTTAACTACAATTTGGTTCTTTTCCTGAATCCAGATTCCTTCATAGATGTGAACACGGTTAAGATCTTCTTGTCTCGCAATCCTGTGCCTACTCTTCTGGGTGATATTCTGCATGCTCTATATACTCGTACCGTGCGAAGAAGTGGGACCCTCATGTGTTGCACTCCGCTGCTGGAGAGGTGGTTTATTTCGCACCTCCCCAAGTCTATATTGAAGAATGAGGAAGGGTTAAGATGGTCTTACAGAATCATGTCACTTGCCCATACATACATTCTTTGGAGTTCTAAGGATATGGAAAATGTTGCTGTCATTGATCGATGTGGGGAATACCCTAATGTCCCGTTGCTTGGAATTAGAGGGGGAATAACCTACAGTCCTTGCCTTGCTTTACGACAGTTTGGTCGTGCTCAGAGAGACGGTCCTCATGAGCTGCTTCTTACAGATATTGCATTTGACTACAAGGAGGACATTGACGAGTATCGACGAAGGTTTATACGAGCTTGGGGCATGGTGAACAGGTCTGACCCTCACGAGCTAGGACCAATGACTACTCTCCCTATGCAACCTTATCTCTAGTGGGTTCGAGCCCGTTCTCAGAAGCTTGGGATGCCTTATGAAGCTGTGTTGCCAGTGATTATAGAGCATACTAATGAAGAAGGTGTTCCTTATACAATCCTTTACCCCTACATGCCTACTGATCTTGGGACATTGAAGAGATCCTGAATTCAGCTGAAGGAAGAAAGGGATACCTACAGGGAGAAGTATTATGAGCAAGAGAGAAAGATATTTAAGCTCACAAGGCAACTTGAGAATGAAAGGACAATCAACGGTTACGTCAGCACGAAGGGAAGGCGACCATGGGATTTCTGATTTTTGCTTTTTCTAGTTTAAATTTGTTTTCAGTCTATTTCTTTTGTAACGCCTTAAGGGAATTGTTAAACATTTTTACAAGTTTAATCTAATAAAGTTTGTTTATTTCTTGGTTTGCAAATTTAAATCTCCCAAAGTCTTTGAAATCATTTCATACGCATTCCATTATCATGCACCTCATTACAGGTACCATTACAGGTTTCTCATCTTCTTCACTGTTTATTTCAGCACGAAATGGCTTCTAAAATACCTACGGATCAAGCCATCAAAGCTATTCAAGCACATAATTCCCAATTCCAAGAGATGTTCTTGAACATGGCCAAAGGACAACAGGATTTGAAGACTCTCATCCTGAAGGAGAAGAAGAAGAAGAAGAAGGTGGTCCTTCTAAACATGGGTCACAGATTTGGGAATAGGTTGCGACAAGAAGCTGATCTGTCTCATTCATCCAAAGGAGGAGAGAATCAAGAGGAAGAAAAGGGTCTTAGTCCTGTGGTCTCTGATAATGATACTAATTTTGATGATGAACAGTACCCTCCTACTGAGGATAGGTACAAACAACTTGAAGACCGTTTGAGTGCTATGGAGATTCAGAAGGTCCCTAGATTGGACTTTCGAGATTTGGGATTAAAATCTAGGGTGGTGATCCCGCACAAGTTTAAAGCTCCATTTTTTGCTAAATACGATGGAGCATCCTGTCCAAAACTCCATCTCCGCTCGTATGTCAGAAAAATCCAACCTTACATTGCTGATAGAAACCTATGGGTACATTTCTTTCAAGATAGTCTGTCAGGGACTCAACTTGAATGGTTTTATCAATTGGAAGGAGCTAATGTCCGTAATTGGGAGGACCTTGCTGTTGCTTTCTACAAGCAGTACCAGTATAATGCCGACCTTGCTCCCACGCGTACTCAACTTCAGGGTATGTCTATGGGTGCAAGCGAAGGTTTTAAGGACTATGCTCAGAAGTGGATAGATCTGGCTGGAAGAGTCCAACCCCCTCTGTCTGATCGGGAGTTAGTTGATATGTTTCTTGGGACTTTGTCTGGTCCATTTTTCTATCATCTGATTGGCAGTTCATCATCTGGGTTTACCGAACTGATTTGGACCGTGGAGAGAGTAGAAGCTGAAGGAAAATTACGATCAAAAGCGCAGCGGAATTTAAAATTTTCCTTTAGCGATCCTTACGAATGAGCATGGTCAGTGATAGAAATATTTACGTCTTGTGGCGATTCGAACCTTTGATGTTGTGATCACGAGCGTTGATGAAGAACAACGCCTCTACTCAGTCCACACGAACAAATCGCTTCCGGTCACAGTGCTAGCTGATCACGAACAGAAACCTTGAGTGAGAGAGAGAATCAAAAACGAAATTGCATCAAGTGAAATTGCTTCATCACAAGGGATCTATTTATAGAATCACTTGTGTGGGCTACAAGCTAAAAGCCCAATTAAGGCTATAAGCTAAAAGCCCAATTAAGCTTATGGACATCATACCTTATGATGTACCATATATCACTTATCCACGTGGTACCTTACCACTTTCCGTATTACACTTAAGTGCACCGTACCTTACGGTGTTCCTTATTTATTCTATCTCTCATCAACCTATCCTTATGTGTGTGACCCTGTAGGTTTTCGCGACGTTGGCAATTATATTAAATCACACATTTAATATAATAAACAGTGAGCGGTATCTAGCAACACATCACTGTTACCCAAGTCACGAAAATGTCATGTGATCTGACCAAACCTTTTCCGTGATAATATTTGTGTTGTACAATTACCCTTTTGCCCTCATGTCTATATTGAACACAAGGCATACACTGTGTCACCCTTGTCCAGTTCAATATTTGGGCCCTTAGACATTTATCCTGTTATGCAGGATGAGCAAATTCCATCTAGGTCACTCATGTCCCTTAGCATGCTTTGTGAAGTACCCATCAACCGTCTTTATAGTCATCCAGTTACAGATGACGTTTGATCAGCAATAAAGTACTTGACTCTACATCTAGGGTCCATAGTGGTTTCAGGTCGAAGGGTGGTATACACCATTATCATCATGAGAATAACTTATGACACTTTGCATAACATTCTATGTAGTATTCTCATAGAGGGTCAATCCAGTATAAATATTACTCCTAATATTCATACCTATGTCAAGACTTTATAACTCCTTATCTATGATCCATGAGATGTGATCATCAATCTATCTTCATAATAATCTTAATGCTTTAATGCTATCCCACTTCACATTAAAGCTTAACTACGGATACTTTAAGAATAGTTTCTTATGTTTAATGGGATCTCATGATTAAGTCACACTTAACATTCCATTAAACCAATAAACCATTCTAGGGACTTTATTATTTTGGAAAGCAAACATAATAAAGAAATGCCTTTTATTATTAATAAATAATTCGATACAAGTACCAAAAGTATTGGCCTCTAGGGCTTACACCAACAGAAGCTGGTATCAGAAGTGGCAAGATACAGAAAGGTGCTTCATCAAGTATAGAAAAGAAGCCTTTCAGGAAAAAAGCTAGTGCAGTTTATAGTTCGAGGAGCCAAAACCGACCTGAACACCGTCAAGCAGTGAATGCGGTAGTGATATCAAGACCCACAGTTGCTCCACAATGCAACAATCAACAAAGGGTGGAAAGACCACAAAGACAGTTCACTCGGCTCAATATGACCTTGTCTCAAATTCTACCACAGTTATTGAAGACCAATCTGGTAACTCTGAGGGAAGCCCCGAAGAATCCTAGCACCACGTCTCCGCTGTATAATCCGAACGCCCGCTGTGCCTATCCCTTTGATAGCCCGGGTCATGATACGAACAACAGTTGGGCTTTGAAGAATAAGGTACAAGATTTGATTGAAGCTAAAGAGATTGAGTTTGACGCTCCAGAGAAACCCAACGTCATAACTGCTCCTATGCCCAAGCATGGTCATGGAGTAAATCCCGTGGACGATGATTTATTTGTGACCTCTGTGGAAGACATTTCTACTCCTTTGATGACAGTAAAGAAGAATCTATTGTTGGCCGGTTTATTTCCGGGCTGTGGCGAAGGTTGCCACCTATGTTCAAATCTGCTTGCTGGTTGCCATTTATTGAAATTAGGTGTTCAACGCCTGATGGATAACAAAGAGACCCTGTTCGAGAATACTTTGATTCCGCTAATTCCTGTTGAAGATGTTTCCATCATAACCATTTCCTCCAATCCTTCCAAGGCTTCCTCGAGAAAGCCTGTTAGGATTACATCCGTTCCAAGAGTTGCTCCATTAATCATTATTATTCCTGGTCCTATCCCATACACTTCAGATAAGGTTGTCCCGTGGCACTATGGGGCCGATGTGTATTATCATGGGGTCAAACAAGACTTAAAGGATGAAGAAGCTGATGCTGATATCAGCAATATTGTCGGGTCTAGCAAGGTCACCAAAAGTGGAAGACTCTTTTCTCCCAAAATTTCCCCTACGACTGTTCAAAAGCCTGTTGTCATTCCATCTGCCAATACATCAGCTACTGCTCCCATTCTTACTCCAATTATCACCCCTGTCACCGAGTCATCTGACGCTCGGGGCAAAGAAGTTACAGGTGGGCCTTCCCGGATGGAGGCGCCTAGGAAGATCATTTTAGAGACCTTTAAGCAAGAGATAGAGGAAATTCTGAAGATTATCAAGTAGAGCGACTACAACGTAGTCGAACAGCTGGGACAGACCCCGTCAAAAATCTCCATGTTATCCTTGTTATTATGTTCGGAAGCCCATGCAAAGGCTTTAATTGCTTTCCTCAAAACTACGCACGTGCCGCAGAAAACTTCTGCTGATCAATTCAAAGAATGCGTAGCTAGTTAAACTGCCGACAACGGGTTGGGTTTCTCAGACGCAGATTTGACTGCTAAAGGAATAAATCATAACAATGCCATGCACGTCTCGATCGAGTGCAAGGGCACTACTTTGGCCCACGTACTGGTGGATACTGGGTCCTCATTAAATGTTTTGCCAAAGAAAGCATTAGACCGTCTGAACTGTGAAAGTTTGGTTCTGAAGCCGAGTAATATTGTGGTTAGAGCTTTTGATGGGTCCAAAAGGATGGTGCACGGGGAGGTAGACGTCCCTGTTAAAGTAGGATCTCAGACTTTTGCATCTACTTTCTATGTGATGGATATCCGACCATCTTATTCTTGCTTGCTGGGTCGCCCGTGGATTCATAAGGCTGGGGCTGTGACTTCTACGCTCCATCAGATATTGAAATATCCAGTAAAGGGGAAGATTGTTACGGTACAAGGTGAGGAAGAGTACATGGTGAGTCATCTTAATTCTTTTCGCTATGTGGAGATGGATGGAGAGTTCATCGAAACCCCGTGTCAGAATTTTGAAGAGGTCCCCCAGACTCTAGCGTCGACTGAAGTTGTTGCTGACAAATTTCCGATGAGGATGGCTTCCCTCAAGGATGCCAGGGCGGTAACTGAAAAAGGTGGGTGTGCAAATTGGGGCCAACTCCCTGACTTTGCACACAAGACTGACAAGTTTGGTTTGGGTTTTACTGCAGAGGCTCAAAGGGCTGTTCGGCGTGCACGAATTGGAAGACCTCCTCTGCACATCAGTAATCTGGGAGTGAATGCAATTGAAGATGATGAAGAGTCAGAGTTCAACAGCTGGATTTACCCGACTACCAATGGTGGCTTGAACAATTGGACGACGAAGGACTTCGTGCCCGTTTCTTTTATTACACAGTAATTAACTTTTGTTTTGATATTTGTAACAGACAATTTGAAACTTTACGGCCCGGTGCCTTGCCTGAGGCACCTTGTCTTTGTTTGTGAGGGCTTATTGTTTTTCATTTCATATATCATCAATAAAATATTGGACGTTTTTTGCATTACAAATTTTGCGCTCCTTGTTTTTTCTTTCTATCTTGCACTTTATCAAAACAGCTATTGTCTCACACACACTCACATATTATAATGCAGATCCACATCCACTCTGGATCCCACTGATAACGACTTTGCTACTGCCAGTTATGACTTCAAAAATCCGATCAACCAAGCCGAGGACGAAGGTGAGGATGATTGTGAAGTGCCTGGGGAACTTGCTAGACTGTTACTACAGTAAGAGAGGGCCATACAGCCTCATGAAGAGCCAGTGGAATCAGTGAATCTAGGTACGGAGGAAGACAAGAAAGAGGTCAAGATAGGTGCAAATATGGAATCTAGTGTCAAGCAGCGGTTGATACGGATGCTACGCGGCTATGTTGAGATCTTCACTTGGTCTTATGAAAATATGCCTGGTTTAGACACTGATATTGTGGTACACCGCCTGTCAACCAAAGAAGACTGCCCTCCGGTGAAGCAGAAGGTCCGTCGTACGCGCCCTGAGATGTATGAGAAAATCAAAGCTGAGGTCATGAAATAGTTTAACCCCGGATTTCTAGCTGTTACTTCTTATCCGCAGTGGGTTGCCAACGTGGTTCCAGTGCCGAAGAAGGATGGTAAGGTACGAATGTGTGTGGACTATAGGGATCTGAACAGGGCGAGCCCTAAGGATGATTTCCCTCTGCCTCACATTGATGTTCTGGTCGACAACACCGTGCAGCATAAGGTCTTCTCCTTTATGGATGGTTTTTCTGGTTACAATCAGATTAAGATGGCTCCCGAGGACATGGAGAAGACAACTTTTGTTACACAGTAGGGCACCTTATGTTACAAGGTAATGCCTTTCGGGTTGAAGAATGCTGGGGCAACTTATCAGCGCGCCATGGTCGCTCTGTTCCACGACATGATTCACCATGAGATTGAGGTGTATGTTGATGACATGATTGTAAGGTCCCAGACTAAAGAAGAACACCTTGACCATCTCCAGAAACTATTCGACAGGTTGAAGATGTATAAGCTGAGGTTAAACCCGAACAAGTGCACCTTCGGGGTAAGGTCCGGTAAGCTGCTGAGTTTCGTCGTTAGTGATAAGGGTATTCAAGTGGATCCTGCAAAGGTGAAGGCTATACAGGGGATGCCAGCTCCCCGAACAGAAAAAGAAGTCAGAGGATTTTTGGGACGTCTGAACTACATTTCCCGATTCATTTCACATCTGATTGCTACTTGTGAGCCAATCTTCAAGCTGCTGAAGAAAGATCAAGTGGTAAAGTGGAATGATGAGTGCCAAGCCACTTTCGAACGGATCAAAGAATATATCCAAGAGCCACCAATCCTGATGCCTCCAGTTGAAGGAAGACCTTTGATTTTATACTTGACAGTACTGGATAATTCAATGGGGTGCGTTCTGGGGCAGCATGACGAGTCTGGCCGAAAAGAGCACGCTATTTACTACCTTAGCAAAAAGTTTACTGACTGTGAGACCCGATACTCACTGCTCGAGAAAACTTGATGCGCTTTGGCATGGGTTACTTGCCAGCTGAGATAGTATATGCTGACGCACACTACCCTATTGATATCAAAGATGGACCCAATCAAGTATATCTTCAAAAAGCTTGCCTTGTCCGGAAGAATAGCAAGATGGCAGATGATCTTAACTGAGTATGACATCCAATACATAACCTAAAAGGCAATTAAGGGGATTGTATTGGCAGATCATTTGGCGCATCAGGCCGTGGATGATTATCAATCTATGAATTTCGAGTTTTCGGATGAGAACATCATATTGGTGACTGATTGTGAAACACCTGGACTGGATGAAGGACCTGAGGAAGGATCCCGATGGTCTATGTATTTTGATGGAGCCTCTAATGCGTTGGGTAACGGCATTGGCGCCGTGATCATATCCCCTGAGGGCTGTCATACTCTGGCCACTGCCCGATTATGTTTTAACTGCACCAACAACATGGCGGAGTATGAAGCGTGCATCATGGCCCTGCGTGCAGCTATTGACTTGAGGATTAAGTTCTTGAGTGTGTTTGGAGATTCTACTCTAGTGATCAGTCATATCAAAGGCGAGTGGGATACGAAACACCCAAATCTTATTCCTTACAAAGAGTATGTATTGACATTACTTCTGCACTTCGAGGAGATAACCTTTGAACATTTCCCCAGAGAGGAGAATCAATTAGCGGACGCGCTAGATACCATGTCTTCTATGTTCAAGGTTAGGTGGGACAATGAAGCTCCCCAGATTACCATTTAGAGGTTGGAAGAACCTGCACATTATTGTGACATTGAGACTGAAGAGGTACCAGATAAACCCTGGTTTCACGAGGTGAAAAGGTATCTTGAGGCTCAAGAGTACCCCGAGGGTGCATCTGTTAATGATAAGAAGTTTCTGAGGAGATTCGTGATGAAGTTCTTCATCAGTTATGGTATCCTTTACAAGCGTAACCATGTCTCAACCTTACTGCGATGCATGGACAAGAACGAGGCAGAAAGGATTATGGAAGAGTTGCATGAAGGTACCTTCGAAACTCATTCCAGTGGACATACCATGGCAAAGAAGATCCTACGGGCTGGATATTATTCGTCTACTATGGAAGCCGATTGTTATCAACATTCTCAGACCTGTCATAAATGCTAAGTCTATGTTGATAAGGTGCACGTACCTCCAGTTCCTCTGAACGTCTTGACAGCTCCTTAGCCTTTTGCAATGTGGGGCATCAACATGATTGGCGAGATCAGACCTACTGCGTCCAACGGGTATCGTTTCATTCTGGTGGCTATTGATTACTTTACAAAGTGGGTTGAAGTAGCTTCCTTTGCTACAATAACCAAGAACGTCGTGGCGTGGTTTATTCGGCATAATTTGATCTATCGATATGGTGTACTAGAGAGGATCATTACGAATAATGGTACAAATCTCAACAATACGATGATCACCGAGCTTTGCAAATAGTTCAAGATACATCATCACAACTCTTCTCCCTACCGGCCGAAGATGAATGGGGCTGTTGAAGAAGCTAATAAGAATATCAAAAAGATTGTGCAGAAGATGACGATGACATACAAAGACTGGCATGAGATGTTACCATTCGCTCTTCATGGATACCGTACCTCAGCGCGGATGTCAATAGGGGAAACACTCTATTCCTTGGTGTATGGCATGGAGGCAGTCTTGCCCATTGAGGTCGAGATACCCTCTCTTCGGATTATGAAGGATGCAGGTTTGAGCGAGGACGATTGGATACAGACCCGACTTGATCAGTTGAATTTATTCGACGAGAAGAGAAGTACTGCTATTTGTCATGGTTAGACGTATCAAAAGCGAATGATCAAGGCATTTAACAAGAAAGTTAGACGACAAGAGTATCAAGTCGGGGATCTGGTGATCAAATGCATCATACTGCCACAAGGTGATCCCAGGGGCAAATGGACCCCTACGTACGAAGGGCCATTTGTGGTTAAGGACATATTCTCAGGAGGAGCTATGATCCTAACCACCATGGATGGTGACGACCTTCCTAACCCCGTCAATAAAGACATAGTGAAAAAATACTACGCATAATCTAAGACCCGTTAGGTCGACTGGCCTAGGAAAAAATAAGGGCTTCCCGGCAAACCAAAAGGGTTCGGGCAAAAACAAGGGATGAAAATGAAAAATCTGTACACCCAGCAAGTCGAAAACCTGAAAAGGCGGCTTGGGCAAAAAAGGGTATCCCGGTGGATTGAAAACCCGAAAGGGAGGTCCAGGCAAAAATTAGGGATTAAAGCGTAACACTATGTCTCATTGGATTATCTTGCAACCAGACTTCGGTATCGACTATCAAGCTCGGATGGCACTAATCAATCTGATCTACCTTCAACCAAGCAGAAAAGTGATGAGGCTCTCGAAGATATAAAGGCAATAGCAGAGTTGGAACCCAGTGGGATTGTTCACATAGCTTTTTTTCTTTCTTTTACACAAAATTGTATATATTCTGTTTGTTCGACGGCATTCTCTTACTAGGACGTCAGCCTCTTGTACAAAACGCCTATTACAGGCCAACTTCAAAATCAATGCAATTCATTTTACAACAAATTTTGAAGCTGTTTTTCTTTTTGTGTTTTGTTTTGCAAGAACGTCCAATGGTTCATTTTTGATATATGCATTTGACAATAATTGCTGCTCATAAATATTTACATGCGAAACAAAAGACGATTACTCGTAATTTCAGGAACAGGGGCAAACAAAAATGTCCAAACCTTATAATTGCTCTATCCACCCGGTATAGTGATAGACCCAGCTTGAGAATATGACCAAAGGTATATTCACTCCCCGCATAGCAAAAGGTATCTAAAAACATTGATTCTCCCCAAGCAGAGTTCATCTATCACCAACAATGGAAGATTATCCCCAGTGGAGTTTAATTCTTCTACAAACAGAAACTTTATCCCCGACAGAGTTTGTCATCACCGGTAGCAGTAATTCGTCCCCAGCTGAGGTTATTTCTCAAAATCAATAGATCTTCTGGCAGAGTATCTCGCTTCACCATAGAGTCACTCTCTCACCAGTTTATTCTCCCGCCAATTTATTCTCAAGTCATCTTCGGTCGTTATCCCCAGCGAGAATGAAGAATTCAACTCCTTGCACTCTCCAGCAGCAGTCCGGGATTTATTTCCCCCAGTTAGAGAATATCATAAAAACATTGCATATCCATACATCATGACATGTGCATAAGCATCATACAACACATTCTCATTTATTTTGAGAACATCATTGCTTGATACATGTCATGCATTACATACGACTAATACTTTACCTTTCAGAAAAAATACAATCAAATTCTCACCAAGTTCAAGCTACGAGGCCCGGATCCGACCGGATAATATCTTGATTTTTACATCATATTATGAAGCCCATAGAACGACCAAATAACAGTATCAAACACCGCGAAGCGTGGAATCGACTGGATAGTGGTTTATCTTTAAGCTATGAAGCCCGGATTCGACCAGATAATAGTTTAATCCCCAACAAGCCGTGAAGCCCGGATTAAGACCAGATAACATCTCAACAAGTTATTGTGAATCCTGGATTACGACCAGATAGCAATACAAGTTTCTGTGAAGCCTTGATTATGACCAGATAACAGCCAAGAATACTATGAAGCCTGAAGTCGACCAGATAGTGGTATATCTTTAATGCAAGTTATGAAGCCCGAATTCGACCGGATAATATCTTGATTTCTTCGAACACCATGAAGCCTGGATTCGACCAGATAATGGTATGAGACATCGCAAAGCCTGGATTATGACCAGATAGCGGTAAGAGACACCGAAGCTTGGATTATGACCAGATAACAGTGAGGGACACTGCGAAGCTTGGATTTCGACCAAATAGCAGTCTACCCGGCCAGTTACTATGAAGCCCGGAGTCGACCAGATATTATTAGGCCTTAAAGTCAAATGGAAGCCTGGATGCGACTGGATAACCACTTGATTTCTTCTGAAGCCTGGATTTCGACTAGATAGGAAGTAAGATATTGTGAAGCTTGGATTACGACCAGATAGCAGTACAGAACACCATGAAGCCTGAATTCGACCAGATAATTGTATAAAACATCGTGAAGCCTGGATTATAAACAGATAATGGTACAAGACAATGTGAAGCTTGGATTTCGACCAAATAGTAGTTTACCTGGACAATTACTAAGAAGCCCGGAGTCGACCGGATATTAGTGTGCCCTAAATTCAAGTTGAAGCCCGGATGCGACCGAATAACAACTTAGTTCCTTCTGAAGCCTGGATCACGACCGGATAAGAATCAAAATTCTGAAGCTTGGATCACGACCAGATAGCAAGTTTAATCTCATCTCCCCAGTAAGTCACTGTAAAGCCTGTATTACGACCAGATACCAGTTGGTCTTATCACTACGAAGCCTGGATTACGACCAAATAGTAGTTCATTTTCACCTCTTCGACCAAGAGACAATTCCCCAGTAGAATAGCGGACGACCGAAGCTCCTAAAATTCAACTTTTATCTTAAGACAGAGACCAACATTCCCTAGTGTAATCTTCCTCAACAACAAGTATACGGGTTCTCGCAAAGGAATCTCTTATGCGATCGACACTTCTTCTGATGGAATCTTTAAGCCCATGCCCCGTCATCAATCTCCAAATGGAATCTATAAGCCCATTCTCGACATCATAAGACAAGTACCACTTCATGCGAGTGCAAATTTCTTGGGCACTCTAGTGTTCAATCATCTTCAACCTTCGGATCACGAAAGGCAGACAACCAATCTACATCCTCAAGTTTAAGAAGATTGAACAGGGGCAGCTGTTGTACCCCAAAATTTTCCCTCCCATATTTCTCAATACATTTCAAGTGAGGGCCTCAAATTGCTCAAGGAAGTCCAAGGGTTGACTAGACAAACTCTCTCCTAAGGCAGTCTACCTCAAATTAGGGTTCCATGTTGCATCAAGACACTTGAGTCTAAGGGATCCCAAATGCTCACTATTGTCCTAATATGTTGTCAAGATCATCCATGTCAATTTTCAAGCCCTACAGAGAAAGTTTGCTCAGTCAATTGCTCCAAGGCCTGAAAATCGACTATGCTAGGGCAAAAGTCATATGTGGCCCACATACAGTCAAACTTCAAGATTTTTGGTCAACATCCTCATTTTTAAGTGTTATTAATCATTTGATCAAGGGTTGATCATGATTCCTCAAGGATTTCTCACTGTTGTAACCCAAAATTTTCCCTCTCATATTTCCCAAGACATTGCAAGAATAATCTCCAAGTTGCTCAAGATGGCTCAAGAGTTGGACAGTCAAATCACCTCCTAAGGCAGTCAATTCAAAATTAGGGTTTTGTGTTGCATCAAGGTACTTGAATCCAAATGAACTAAAGTTCTCCCCAATGTCCTAATATGTTCTCAAGATCATCCATGTTAAATTTCAAGCCTTGCAGAGAAAGTTTGGTCAGTCAATTGCTCAAGAGGCCCAAAAATCGACTGTGCTAGGGCAAAAGTCAACTGTGACCTACAAACAGTTAAACCTCAAGATTTTTTGTCAAAATTCTCATTTTGAAGGTTAATTCATCATTTTATCAAGGGTTTATCATGATTCATCAAGGATTGCTCAAAATTCATCAAGATTCAAAAGTTGCTAAATTAGGGTTTTATAGGAAAAGTCAACTCAACTTTGACCAAGCATAACTTTCTCATACTTTATGATAAATGAACCATCCAAAGCTCATTTTAAATAGAATTAAGTTTCCTACAATCCATATTCACACCCCAAGATCAACAAATGCACTCACAAAAAGTTACAAGTTGGGACATTACAGGTCATTTTTGAAAGTCAACAAAAACACCTTTTTTGCCAAAGCTTATAACTTGAGCATGGAATATCAAAATGAGATAAGACCAAAATTTTTGGTTATAGGACATCTAAAGGTTTCTAAGAAGTCCAAGAACACTTCCAAAAGTTCAAAATTGAAGAAGTTATGCATTGTTGAAGTTGGGCATTTTTCCAAAATTGCCAAAAGTCAACTATCCCCAAAACTTCAAATTTTGACAAATGGGCCCACATTTTTCCACTTGATTTCATCTTGTCAAACCACACACGTGTCCTATCTTCAATTTCATGTCCATTCATTAATTTTTCTATTTAATTTGATTTTTATTGATTTAATTCATTTTAAATCAATTTAAATCCAAATAAAATCCAAATATTGATGAAATAAGATCTTTTTGATTGATACAACTTTCAATTACCATCATGGACAAGATCAAACTCGAATCATGCCATGTTATGAACACAATATTTGATTTGAGACATTTTTGGAAGCTTGTTCATGGAAGATCAAATCATATCTTCAATCATCAATTCACATGGATTCAAGGCCCAAAATTAAACCTAATTGCTTCTATTATACTCACACAATGCAGAGGCACAAAAAAAACGACCAAAAGGCTGCCAAATATCAAATACCAAAACTTGAAAAAGCTTGAAAAAGTTGAAAACTGAAATCCATATTGGAGGCAAATTCAAGGCAAAAGCTCAACGCTATCTTCTTGCCTGACGTCCATTGAAGCTAAAGCAATTAGAATCAAGCTCTGAAACATCCCCAATCGCGCTGTAAGTCTTCTTGAATACCGCCCTGAACATGGAATCGTGATCTCTTGTTCTTGCATCTTTTTGCCCAAACATTAACATATTCATAATCCTTGAATGATTTCCGAGCTATCTGCAATATTTGATTTTGTTTTGGTAGCCTGTAAATCCCTACCCGAAACTAGGGTTTGGGTTTCTTGTTTTTAGGCGTTTCAATTACAGGTAAAATCAGGACCAACCATGGACATGGATGAGTTCAGGAGGAAGAGACGAAGCGAACCACGGTCGTAGCATCAATATATATGGCCTACAATTGATTTTAGGAACGAGCCACAGATTTAGCCGCGGATGAAATCTGCAGGTAAATAACCAGGCTTTTCGTTGAAGAAGACGACCATGTGTCTTCTCCCCATTGGCTGATTCAAATGGCGCACCATATATTTTTATTTTTCTTGCATAATATTTGTTTTCACATATTTTATTCTTTTCTTATCATCTTAACAATCAGGCGCGTTGGTTGAGTTGGTGAACACGTGGGTGCATAGTCCAATGGGACCTGTGTTCGAATCCCAGGTCCCCTATATATTTGTGTTAATTTTTTTCAGCAGATCCAGTACAAGGCCAAGTGTGGGGATCACCATATACCATCATTCAATCAGGCGCCAGATGGCCTCCAGGCCAAATCCAAAGGCTAAGGTTGAGTGTCCATCATGGTCTCAAGTCAAAGGCGTGCATGGAATTGGAAAAGTCAAACGCAGGCTGGCTTGTATTGGGCCATAGAATTGCTGAACAAACATCCAGATTGGGCCCAACACCCCCATTGGGTTATTTTCTTTTCTTTTTTATATTTCTTTTATTTAAATTATTTTATTATTTTTATTGTTAATTAACTAATTAATAATTTTCCTCATAAAAATCAGAAAACACAAAAAAATATTATTTTTATTTATTAAAATTAAATTTGACTTTATTTTTGTAAATAAATATTAATTAATTAACTTAGTTTTAATTAGGTATAATTTCAATATCTTTTTGCAAATAATTAAAATCAATTTAGAATAACTAGGTTTTACTAACTTTTAATCATTTTTATTTTATTTCCTTAAATATTCAAAAACCCAAAAATATTTTTATTAATTAATTAATTAATATTGACCTAATTTAATTTCCATTTAATTCAAAAATAAACCAAAAAAACATACTTTCTTTCAAAAAAGGGTCAAAACCCTAAAAAAATGCGCCGTTTTAATTTCTCGCACGCGATCCATATTTCCATATTATTGTAATTGCTCCCGGTATGTAATAGCTTTTAATTAGGACTTTAATTTATCGCTTTCTTTTATTTTCCGCAATTTAAATTAAAGGGCTGTTTTTGGCGATGTAAATACCCAACGCCTTGTAATAGTTTAGATTTAATTTCCTCAATTTAAATTCCGCAACTATTAACTGTTAGATGTTTGATAAATAGGGAATGCATGACAAGATCCAATGTATGAACTTAAAATCAACATAGCTCACCCATGGCATGTACAAAGATAAAATAAACTGAAAACAACACACTCGCACATGCACACTCTTAAGGTACACCTCACTAGGTTGCCTTCGAACGTGGTCAATGTGTATAGGAAGTTTTAGAGGTCGCCCTCTTGTCCAAAGATCATAGTTGCCTCGTAACGGTTGCCTTGGAAAAATGATCTAGGATATTAGGGTTACCGCTAAGGCGTCCTAACACTACTTTAGTGACCACACGTCCCTTAATCGAATTGACCCTTAAACTCCAATGACGGTGCTACCTACTCCTCAATAGTAGGATAGCATTGTCTAAAGGACATTTGTACAGATTAATTCCTTTTTCGAGTAGGTAGATGGTTCTTAAGTACTTGCTCACTCTAAAAACAAAACAAAACTTTTCGCACTTACACCTTTCAAACAAAAACTTCTTTCAAACCCACAAACACAAAGAAAAGCAAATTTTGAAAACACATTGAGAAAGTACCTAAGAGCCCGTGGATAACCACGGATAGAAAGGGTGCTAACACCTTCCCTTTCTATAATCTACCCCCCGGACCCGAGAAACATCTCAAAAAAAAGGAATTTTTCTGTGCTTTTTTCCTTTCCTTGTTGGATAAAATAAAAGACGGTGGCGACTCTTGCTTACCGCGACATTTTGTGAAAAAAAACGCAAAACGCGAACCAGCATTCCAAAAAACAGTCAGTTCACTCCCACCGCATCACAGAACTGGCGACTCTGCTAGGGACGCTTAATAAGTGGGGTGTACCTTAGGATTAGATCATTGTGTTTTCAATTGTTTGCTTTGTATGATTTATCTTTGTGGGCTTGTATCAGAGTTACTATAGATCCTAACCCGGATCTGAGGGATACCCTTTAGGTAAGTAGCAATAAACTGTGAGGGATCTGTACAGCGTAGAACGATACGGTTGAAGCAGTAGCTACATTGGTGTGGCACTTTAGTCTATACAGATATCCCTTGTGTTGGAACGAGGAGAATATGGGTCTTCTAAGGGGTCATTAAGCACCAACTGACCTTAGAACTTTAAATTGACCAACTTGGCCATAGAACAGTAGCAGTATGCTACACTCATTGAGACTAAACTCTCGCAATGATTCCGGCTGCAAGAAAAGGTTGCTAAACTGGAATTATGACCGATCGAGGGTAGTCAGTGATATTGAGATCCTCTAGAACCCGGTTACTATTTTTAGGACAGGTTTAAACCAACTGAACTGAAAGAGGGTAGTACCTAAGCTCCTTGCCAGCCTGAAATCTAAGGGCTCTCTGTGTGACTTGTGTGCCTTTACCATGTTTGTTGTTTGTGGATACTTGTGGTGTGCTTACTATCATGACATCATGACATCATAACATTGCATACATATTGCATTGGACTAACCTATTTCAAAGACAGGAGGGATTCATCTTTTTTCTGTTTTGTAGGTCATCATGATGCCCATGCGTAAGAATACCATCCGGATCAACTTTGTCCAAGCCCCTACCTTGCTTAAAGAGTTGGTTGCTAAGATGCCTGACACTACTTCCTTCATCAGGAGCCATGGTTCTCTTCTCAGTTTGGTCACCTCCAAATTGGACGAGCAGATGATGAGTATCCTAGTCCAGTTCTATGATCCGCTGTACCATTGTTTTACTTTCCAGGACTATCAGCTGGTTCCCACCCTAGAAGAGTTCTCTTAGCTTCTCGGTATCTCTGTTCTGGAGCAGACCCCGTTTACTGGTTGGGAGAAGACCCTTAGGCCCGAAGAAATTGCTGCAGCCCTTGATTTGACCAAAGAGGAGGTAATGGCTAATTGGGAAACTAGAAGTGGAGCAAAGGGCTTTATGACTAAGTTTTTGGTTGGTAAGGCTAACTATTTCTGGGATAGTCTCGACTTCAAGGCCTTCGAGGATATTCTGGCTCTTCTGATATATGGCTTGGTATTGTTTCTGAATCCTGACACTTTTGTTGATGTTAATGCGGTAAAGATCTTCATCTCTCAGAATCCTGTACACACTCTCTTGGGTGACATCCTTCATCAGATCTATGCTCGTATTGCCCGAAGGCGGGGAACCTTAATATGCTGTGCTCCATTATTGTCTAGGTGGTTTATTTTGCACCTCCCCAAGTCAGTGCTGAAGAACAAATAAGGCATGGGCTGGGCCTATAGGGTGATGTCTCTCTCGCATAATGATATTATCTGGACTCTCAAGGGTATGGATGAGGTGACTATCATTGACCGCTGTGGAGAGTATCCTAATGTTCCATTGATAGGAACCTATGGAGGATTTTCTTACAACCCATGCTTAGCTCTTCGTTAGTTTGGAAGAGCCAGAAGAGAAGGACCTCACGAGCTGCTAATGCCTAATATCATCTTTTATTTTCAAGGGGATAACGACGAGCAATGTCGTAGATTCATAAGGACTTGGGATAGAGTTCACCAATTTGATCCACATGAGTTGGGCCCAAAGACTTTACTTCCGATGGAGCCATATCTCAGATGGGTACGTATCCGTGCCCAAAAGCTGGGTATGCCTTATGAAGCTGTCCGACCTGTCACTCTTGAAGTTGCTAATGAAGAAGGGGTTCTTCCAACCATCCTCCATCCTTATATGCCCACTGACATTGGGGCACTGAAGAGATCCTGGATGGAACTGAGGGAGGAACGGGATTCTTATCGGGAAAAGTTTGAAGAGCAAGAGCAGAAGATCCAGAAGTTGACTAGGCAGTTGGAGAACGCGTGGGTTCTTAATGACTATGTTCGCACTGAGAAGAAGAGACCATGGGAGCATTGATTGGCCTTTGATGATTTCCTTTCCAGTTTTTATTTACTTTTCAGTATTTCCATTCTTGTAGCGCCTTAATGGCATCAGTTGAACAATTTGAATTTTAAAGTTTATCTAATAAAGTGTGTTTCCTTTATGGTTTACAAATTTGAATCTCTCGATTGTCTTTGAAATCATGTCATACGCATTTCATCCCACGCACTCCATAACAGGTACCCATTACATGTCTCTTATCTTCTTTGCTGTTTATTTCAGCACTCATCATGTCTGCTGAACCTTCAACTGAGCAAGCTATCAAGGCCCTCCAGGCCCAAAATGCCCAATTTCAAGAGCTGTTCATGAATCTAGCTAAGGGTCATCAAGACCTGTAGACCTTGATTCTGAAAGATAAGAAGAAGAAGAAGAAGAGGACAGTCCTGTTTAACACAGGGCATAAGTTTGGAAACAGGTTTCGGGATGAAGTTGATTTGACCACCTCGTCTGGAGGGAAAGATAGTCAGGAAGAAAGGAGGGCTCCTAGCCCTGTGGTCTCTAACAACGAGATAGACTTCGATGAAGAACAGTATCCTCCTGCTGAGGACAGATACAAGCAACTGGAAGACCAGTTGAGTGCTATGGAAGTTCAGAAAGTGCCTGGTCTGGACTTTGCTGATCTAGGTCTATCATCTGGGGTAGTGATTCCCCATAATTTCAAGGCACCAGCCTTCGCTAAGTATGATGGAGTTTCTTGTCCGAAGTTGCACCTCCGGTCATATGTGAGGAAGATTCAGCTGTACACCGCTGATAAGAACCTATGGATCCACTTCTTCCAAGACAGTCTCTTAGGGACTCAGCTTGAGTGGTTCTATCAGTTAGACGGAGCCAGTATCCGCAGTTGGGAAGATTTGGCTACTGCCTTCTACAGGCAATACCAGTACAACTCCGACCTCGCTCATACGCGTACCCAGCTCCAGGGTATGTCAATGGGAACGGGTGAAGGATTCAAAGATTATGCTCAGAAGTGGAGGGACCTCGCCGATAGAGTACAACCACCCTTGGCTGATCGAGAGCTTGTTGACATGTTTCTGGGGACCCTGTCTGGTCCATTTTTCAACCACTTGATTGGAAGCTCTTCATCTGGGTTTATAGAGCTAATTTTGACTGGTGAAAGGATTGAGGCTAGTATTAAGGCTGGTAAGATACAGAAGGGTGCTTCGTCAAGCACCGAGAAGAAGCCATTTAAGAAAGAGTCCAGTGCTGTCTACAGTTCGAAAAGACAAAATAGACCTGAACACCGCCAAGCTGTGAATGCCGTTGTTATTTCAAAACCTGCTGGTGCTCCTCAGTACAACAATCAACAAAAGGAAGAGAGACCTAAGAGGCAATTCACTTGTCTCAGCATGACCTTATCTCAGATTCTGCCGCAGTTGCTGAAGACTAATCTTGTGATTCTAAAGGAAGCCCCAAAGAATTCAAATACAACATCACCGAGGTATAACCCTAATGCTCGCTATGCTTATCATTCTGATAGCTCGTGGCATAATACCGATGATTGCTGGACTTTGAAGAATAAGATACAAGACTTAATTGATGCGAAGGAGATTGAGTTTGAGGCGCCCGAGAGGCCTAATGTTGTGACTGCTCCTATGCCCAGGCATGGAGTAAATGCTATAGAAGAAGACTTGTTTGTGGTTTCTGTGAATGATATTGTTACCCCTCTATTGACTGTAAAGAAGAACCTTTTGCTAGTCGGTTTATTTCCGGGCTGTGACGAAGGTTGCCATATGTGTTCTGTTCTATCTACCAGTTGTCCTCTTTTGAAATCAGGTATCCAACGCTTGATAGATAGTAGAGAAATTCCGTTTGAGAAGACTGTTGTTCCCGTAATCCCCACTGAAGAAGTTGCCATCATTACCATTTTCGACAATTCTTCCAAGGCTCCCTCGAGGAAGCCTGTTAGAATTACATCTGTTTCAAGAATCGCACCTGTGATCATCACTGTTCCGGGGCCCATCCCCTATACCTCTGATAAAGCTGTCCCTTGGCACTATGGGGCTGATGATTATTTTCATGGAGTTAAACAAGAGTTGGATGCTGATACTGATGTCAGCAATATTGCTGGCCCTGCTAAAGTCACCCGCAGCGGAAGACTTTTCTCGCCTGATATCTCTCCACCAACTGTCCGAAGACCTGTTGTTTTTACACCTTCCAGTGTACCTGCTACCATTCCTGTTCAAGTTCCTATTCTTACCCCTGTCGCCGAGTCATCTGACACTCGAGGCAAAGTGATCACCACTGATGTGCCTGCCCAGACGGAGGCACCGAAGACGATTACTATTGAAGCTTCTAAGCAAGAGATGGAAGAGATCCTGAAGATCATTAAAAAGAGTGACTACAATGTAGTCAAGCAGCTGGGGCAAACCCCATCTAAGATTTCTATGTTGTCACTGTTGTTATGTTCAGAGGCCCATGCCAAGGCTCTTATTACCTTCCTGAAGACTGCCCATGTGCCACAAGAGACATCAGCTGATTAGTTTACAGATTGCGTAGCCAATTTGACTGCTGATAATGGGTTGGGTTTCTCCAACACCGACTTGACTGCTAAAGGGAAGAATCACAACGATGCCCTGCATGTCTCCATTGAATGCAGGGGCACTACCCTTGCACATGTATTGGTGGATACTGGTTCCTCATTGAACGTCTTGCCCAAGAAAGCTCTAGACCGGTTGGACTGTGAAGGTTTGGAGTTGAAACCAAGTAACATTGTTGTTAGGGCCTTTGATGGGTCTAAGAGAATGGTGCATGAAGAAGTTGATATTCCAATTAAGGTTGGTTCTCAGGTCCTCAACTCTATGTTCTATGTGATGGACATTCGACCATCTTATTCTTGTTTACTGGGTCGCCCATGGATCCATAAACTGGGGCCGTAACCTCAACGCTCCACCAGAAGCTGAAGTACCCGGTCAAGGGGAAGATTGTGACAATTCAAGGAGAGGAAGAGTACATGGTTAGCCACCTCAACTCTTTCCGATATGTAGAGATGGATGGGGAGTTCATTGAGACCCCATTTCAACATTTTAAAGAGGTTTCCCAGACACTGGCGTCAACCGAGACTGATGTTGAAGATTCTCCTATGAAGATGGCTTCCCTCAAGGATGCCCGGGCTGTTGTTGAGAAAGGTGGGTGTGCACAGTGGGGCCAACTTCCTGATTTTACATATAAGACTAACAAGTTTGGTTTGGGTTTCACTGTAGAAGCTCAAAGGGCTGTTCGGAATGTACGAATCGGAAGACCTCCCGTGTTCATTAGCAACTCGGGGGTGAATGCCATTGAAGACGATGTGGAAGAGTCTGAGTTTGACAGTTGGATCTATCCTACGACCGACGGTGGACAATGCAACTGGACAACAAAGGACTTCATCCCTATTACTTTTGTTACCCAGTAATGAAACTTTTTTGTTTTGAATTTGTAACAGACAATGTTTTAAACTTTACGGACCGACGTCTTACCCGGGGCACCGTGGTTTCATTTGTGAGGGATTTATGTGTTCATTTTCATATATCATTAATAAAAGCATTGGACGTTTTCTTACATTTCAAATTTTGCGCTCCTTGTTTTTCTTTATTATATATTGCAAAATAGGTATTTTACACACACTCACATATACAGGTCTACATCCATTCTGGATCTCATTGGTAACGACTCTGCTACTGCCAGTTATGACTTCGAAAATCCGATCAACTCAGCCGAAGACGAAGGTGAAGATGATTGTGAAGTGCCTGGTGAACTTGCAAGACTGTTACTTCAAGAAGAGAGGGCCATTTAGCCGCATGAAGAGCCGGTGGAATCAGTGAATCTGGGTACAAAGACAGATAAGAAAGAGGTCAAGATCGGTGCAAATTTGGAGCTTAGTGGGAAACAACGGTTGATTCAGATGCTGCGTGACTACGTTGAGATCTTTGCCTGGTCTTACGAAGATATGCCTGGTTTAGATACTGATATAGTGGTTCATCGCCTGCCTACCAAGGAAGATTGTCCTCCAGTAAAACAGAAGGTCCGCCGAATGCGCCCAAAGATGTCTGATAAAATCAAGGCTGAGGTTATGAAACAGTTCGACGCCGGTTTTCTAGCAGTTACTTCTTACCCTCAGTGGGTGGCCAATGTGGTTCCTGTGCCGAAGAAGGATGGTAAGGTTCGAATATGTGTTGACTATAGGGATCTGAACAGGGCAAGCCCCAAGGATGATTTCCCTCTACCTCATATCGATGTTTTGGTTGATAACACCGCTCAGCACAAGGTATAATCCTTTATGGATGGTTTCTCCGATTATAATCAAATTAAAATGGCGCCTGAAGATATGGAGAAGATGACCTTTGTTACTCAGTGGGGTACCTTTTGCTACAAAGTCATGCCTTTTGGACTGAAGAATGTTGGGGCAACGTATCAGTGTGCCATGGTCGCTTTGTTTCATGACATGATCCATCATGAGATTGAAGTATACGTCAACGATATGATTGCAAGATCCCAGACTGAGGAGGAACACCTTGACCATCTGCAGAAGCTGTTTGACAAGCTGGAATTGTACAAGCTGAGGTTAAACCCGAACAAGTGCACCTTCAGGGTGAGGTCTGGCAAGCTGCTGGGCTTCTTCGTAAGCGACAAAGGTATTCAAGTGGACCCTGCAAAAGTGAAAGCTATACAGGAAATGCCAGCTCCCAGAACAGAGAAATAAGTCAGAGGCTTCCTTGGACGACTGAACTATATTGCCTGATTCATCTTGCACCTGACTGCTACTTGTGAACCAATCTTCAAGCTACTGAAGAAAGATCAAGTAGTACGTTGGAATGATGAATGTCAGGCCGCTTTCGAAAGAATCAAAGAGTATCTCCAATAGCCGCCTATTCTGATGCCTCCAGTTGAAGGGAGACCTCTGATCTTATACTTGATAGTACTCGACAACTCAATGGGGTGTGTGCTGGGTCAGCATGACGAGTCTGGTTGAAAAGGGCATGCTATCTGTTATACGGTGGGAGAACTGACTTGAGGTTTGCGTTTGTGTTCGCACTTTTTCGGTTTAGCAAGAGTCACCACCGACTTTTTATTTTATCCTAAGGAAAGGTCAAAAAGCACAAGAAAGACCTTTGAGATGTTTTCGTGGGTTTGGGGGGTAGATTATGAAAAGGGAAGGTGCTAGCACCCTTTTCATCCATGGTTATCCATGGGCTCTTAGTTACTTGTTTTTAGATCACTTGCCTTTGCTTTTCAATTGTTTGAAATGGTGCTTTGTGTGTGTGGTTTTGAAAATGTTTTGAAAAAATATGCCTTGTCTAGGCAACCTTTGTAA